>OZ038373.1:80239210-81596710 GCA_964036015.1 Leptarthrus brevirostris
TGATATGTCGTAGTTAGCACTACCCCTAAATCTTTGGTCTTGTCAAGTATGTTCAGAGAGCCACCGTCTAAAGTGCACTGGATTCCTTGATCGAGAGAATGACATAGGTGTGCACTTACTAATATTTAGGGGAAGGAAGTTTATAGAACACCAATTATGAAAGGCGTCTAAGACCGAGTTTAATACTGCAAAGTCATTCGCACTTGAAATAACGCGGAAAATTTTGGAGTCATCAGCGTAACATAGAATTTTGGAATTAGGGAGAATTAAGGATACATCATTGATGTAAATGATAAAAAGCAATGGTCCTAGTTGACTTTCTTGAGGAACACCGGAGGTAACATAAATATCGTTCGAAAGTGAACCTCGAAATAGCATACGTTGCGTGCGATGAGACAGATAGGAACGAATCCAATTAACAAAAATTGATGGAAACCCTAGAAAAGACAACTTACGAACATGAACATAAATAGCCTTGCTAAAATCATGTTGGTGGCGCGGGGGTGGAACCTTACTTTGTAACGCGTTATCTGATTTGGATGGTTCTTTTTTTTGTTGGACAGAGTATGATCCCCCATTGCTAATAGGAGAAAAAAATTCGGCCTAGGGTGGTAAAAGTTGGATTTGGATAATTCTTTTTCTGTTGGGTAGACTATGTTAATTTTTGGTGGGGTGGTGGTAGAGGGTGGGGATGGAACATAACTTTGTAACGCGTAGACCGATTTGGATGGTTCTTTTACTCTTGTAGAGAGTGTGATCGTCCATTGATAATAGGGGAATACTTTTGTCCTACGGTGGTGGTACAAGAGGGAGATGGGTAGTCTAACTTCGTAACGCCTGCACCGATTTTGATAATTCTGCTTTCGCTGTGTAGAATATGTTGCCTCACTGATATGACGGCAAAAATTAATAATTTGGGTGGTGTGCGGAGGGGCGTTGCACAAGTTCTTAATTCGCACACTTATTTGAGGATTTCTTTTTTGTGTGTATTATATGATCCCCCTTTGCTACTGTATGGAAAAATGTTGACCTAGTGTTGTGGTGGGGTGGGGGAGGGGAAACCTAACTTTGTACCGCGTGGACTGATTTACATTATTTTGAATGCTCAGAGTATCTATTTGTATTCTAACAATAATTGTGGCTTATGATGAGAGTTGGAATATGGGCGGCACCTAACTTCATAAGGCATAAACCGATTTTGATTTGGTTGTGCATAATACGATTCCTGATTGATACATGATAACAATTTTGTACTTGGAGTGATAACGATGATTCTCTTACTACGATAATTCGCTCTTGCTGTATAGAGAAAAGTTGCGCACTAGAGTCATGTTAAAAATTTTCTAAGGTGAGGGTACTAAAGGGTGACCGTGACTAATTTCGTAATATGTTGCCGGATTTGGATAATTTTTTTAGTGCACTTCCTCTGCAACTTTATGTTGTCCTTGCATATTTGTATATTCGAATTCAACCAATAGGTTTACAGCAAAGTAAGTGAACTGTAAGAGTAGTACAACAAACCACATTGTTAACTTAGCGTATTTCAACACTTGGGTATTATGTTAAGTTCAGTTCACCATTTTGCTCAATTTAGGTGTGTATTTACTACTACATATTTTAATATAAACCATCAATTTCATTTTAAGTAAGTTAAACATCATTAGTAGTTAAGTTTTTCCTTAGATTATGAGGTTCGACGTCATTTACACTTGCTAAAATTTTAGCTGAAGTACCTAGCTTTACTTTAGTTTGTGCAAGTTACTTTCAATTTTAATCAACATTAAATCATAAATAAATTAATCATGTACACTGGAAAAACCATGGATCGAGGACAAATGTGGAGTCGCGAGAATCATAGAGGTAAAGTGCAAAATGGCCCAGTATAAAATAAATATCTTGGGATTAGGTGAAACTAAATGAAGAGGAAGTGCAGAGTTTCCATCACGCACATCTGAAACCGTCCCGATATACTCCGGTCAGAAAGAATTAGATACATCCCGCATGGCAGGTGAAAGCTTGCGCCCAACCAAGCCAAGATTTACCAATATTCGACGGAATTATTATCAAAATGTTTCATGTTTTCCGAATTATCCGCGTAGAATTATTGAAAGAGTGCTAATAGAAGTACTGAATTTGTCCGTGTCGATCCACACTGCGCAGATTGTACCGGTGCGTAGGCCATTGTTGCGGTTGTTCCATTTCTTGTTGTTGTGAAGAGGAATCCAAACAAACTACACTCACTATGTCGCTTGGCGTAAATACATAGTTTCGGATCGACCGTTGAGATCCATCCAGAGCATCTCCAAACGGCATACCGATCTCTAAAGAAAGGCGTCCAAAGAAGTGTAAGACGTGACAGGCGTAGCTACGTCAAGGCACTAGCAGAAAAGGCAGAGTAAGCGGCCTACAGCGGTGATAGTGGAGATCTATACAAGATTGCTAAAAAACTAGCATGAGGGGCTCTTACAATTGAACATCAACTGCTGAGATGAAGAGAATATTTTGTTGAAGTTCTAAAAAACACCTTCAGACCGTCGACTACCTCTTCACACATCAGGCCTCCGACAAGATTGAAGTTGGCAGACGCAATTAATTAATGGACCTCGGTAAGGCCCCAGGGATTGACAGAATACCAGGGGAACTTCTTAAGGTGGCTCCCATTGCTGCGGCTAATATTCTTCTCCTCGTAATCCAGGAATGTTTGGACACCGAGACCTATCTCACTGAGTAGAAAACAGGCTTAATTGTGAAAATTGTCAAATACACGCCGACCTGAGGAGTTCTAGAAATTGACGCGATATTCCCGTCTCATTTAATGCTCGTCGATTTTGAGAGGGCGTTTGACAGTGTGATCGCGAGTATGTATGGGCAGCTTTCGTATAAAATCAACAAAAATTACCACTATCATAAAAAAGTCCTTCTTAGTAGCCCAATGTTAATAAGACTCGAGTGGCATTTAATACTCTTGCTGAGATCTAGTGCAATAACATCTCCATATGCATACAACTCCGGATCTTCGAATTGAACGTAAAATCTGTTCTGTTGTATGGATGTTCAACATAGAAAATGACCTGTCAAATATCATCTAAGCTACAAGTCTTTGTCATCGATGCATCGTTAACATCCATTGGATGGAGGTCACGAGTATCCGCAGTCAAAAGTGGCAATGAATATGCCAGACACTAAGAAAAGGTCAATCAACGTTGCTCAACAAGCTCTAGATGGGATCCAAGGAAGATGCCGAATTGGACGACCGCGCAATTGCCGAATTGAAGAAGATCCGTAGAGACAGAGGCTGGGAAGATCAAAAAATTGTGGCCATAATTGAAGGCGTTGGCGCAAAACTGGACGAAATCATTATTATGTGGGTTGGATAGCTTTTGCATGCGTTTATTTTAAATCATGTTGAAACACCCTCTACTTTAAATTTCATTTCTCTCTTATTATATTCCAACCCAAAATCGTTTTTTACTTAGTGGAATTATAATTATCTTTTAGTATATTAGAAAAATAATTTTATCAGAAATTTTCATTTTAAGGTAAAGCATAACATTACAGGAATAATTAATTTGAGAGTTCTTGTAAAAACATCAGCAACACTTACAAATCTGCAAAATATAATTAACATCACACAACGTTACATATTCAAAGATTTCAAGAGATGTATTTAAATAACTTGTATAGCTCTGGCAGACTGTTACAAATTAACCTAAAATCCAATTTTATTACAGAAATCTTTAATTCCTTTATTTGCACTAAAAAAGAAGTAAAAACAACAATAATCATTCCATTTTATTGACATTTGTAGAAACTTCTGCAAAATGAAGTTAAGTAATTTTCTCGCTTCCAAACTTTCAAACAAGTCTTAAAATAAATCGTCTAGTGACTTTTTAATTAGCTATCTAAAATATCCACTGGATTTACTCAAAAAATGTGTTTTTTTTCACATCGCGATTTCAATTTCAAATGTACTTTTTTAACATATTTTCTTTTTCCTTTTTTACCTTAAAACATTTTATAAAAGTAACGAAGCAAAAGTTTTCTGCCCCGCTCATTTGCGCAGTAAAAGAAGAAAAGTAATTTTTTACGAGCTATGTTAAAAGCAGTTGCCTTTTAGGTAGACGTTCAGTACATTGAGTCCTTTGAGATAAAAAGCTTTTCATACTTAATCAATTCTTAAAAGCACCAGAAGGAGCACATCTCTTGATAAATTCATGCGATGCAAATTGAATGCACTTGAAATTGTATCTGTTATATTTAACCGAAATTTTATTTCTGCAGTAGATTTAAGTTACGTCAGTAACGACTTTAATGTTAAATTTTCATCGGAATTTCTATATAATATTTACCTTTTATTAAAACTAAACCGTAAATATTTGCTATTTGGTTACTTGACTTGACTATGAAAGGCTAAGCTGGAACTGATTTAGTCTTAAGGTACTGCCCACACTGGAAGAATTAAAGGCGTCAGCGAAAGCAAATGAAAGCCACCAGAACAGGTCACAAAGTCAAAGAAGTACACATGTGAACCAATAATCCTTATACATTAAAAGTTCTATCTGTGGATAATCTCTCCTGAATAGCTTTATATATTTTGAAGAGACATTGTATGATTGAATGTATCCAAGTATTTTTTAATTTAACTATTGAGAAAATCTAGGCTGAGTGAAGGGCTATTGTTATACAAATCTGTTTGATCAATGACCAAAAAGGATCTTTGTTCTATATCTTTATTAATGTTTACTATTTCATATTTGTCTAATATTTTTTCAATTAAACTTGAGTGTTCCATCCCTATTTCATAGGGGCCGTTCACGTATTACGTACCACAGGTTTTGAAGATTTCTGACCCCCTCCCCCTTGCAACGCGTCGTTACGTTCCGCTTTACCCCCCTCCCTCCCCCCAACCGTTACGTAACACTCAGATGATTATTTTTACCTAAAAATGCAAAATATGTTGCGCAAAATACCGCAATAAAAAGCAATGTACTTTAAACGACATTTCAGCCCTTTTTGGCCCTAATGTGTGTGCGTGAAATTCTTAAGTTCATGGTTTGTACGTTAGGTGGTTTTGCGTGACCGCAACGGCCGGACTCTTAGAGTCCAAACTATAGGCTCGCGGCACACGGCTTATTGTGGTTATTTGCTATATATATATATATATATATATATATATATATATATATATATATATATATATAGATATATATATATATATATATATATATATATATATACTTCTATATACTCAGTGACGCTACTCTTTTGGTATTTAAAAAAATATATGTAGTATAGATATACTAACTGACGTAGCGCGTTGTTTGACCCCCCCCCCCCCCCCCTATAACGCACACAACGTTTCACAAGACACCCTTCCCCCTAACTACGTTACGTACTTGAACGGCCCCATATTTACCTTACCTACTCTAAACTTGCGCGATTATATTTAGCTGCTGAAACATGTGTAGAATATCTTTCCTTTATAGTTCTTTTCGTTTTGTTTATGTATAATATATAATGCCTTGCAATCATTACAGCTTACGTTATACATAAAGCTTTTTTTTCTTTATTGTCCCTCTTTGGTTTTAATTTATTATTGATAATTAGTTTACTAATCGTTTTATTGGAAAAATAAGTTGGTTGGACGTTGTTTTTCTTCTTCTTTTTTATTTTGTTTTTCTGTAATTTATCAGGAATTCCTTTAATAAAGCTTTAGCGGGAATATTTTATTTTTATATCTTAATAACTTATACACGAAACTTATTAAATAGCCGTTCTTAAATTAGCAATTAAAGATTAGGGGAATTAATCTCATTATATGTAGGCAGTTGCTTACTTACCGTGCAGGAATTTGCGTGCATCAATGGCAGTTTGGGCTATGTCAGAGGGAGCTTTAAAAGTTGCTGGTAGGGTCATCCATTTCGGACGGGTCAATCTGGAGGTGTAAGGTGAAGTAGTTGAAGAACTGGCTGCGTGTCTTTAGTGGCACTTAAGATGCAACTGAGATGATTGGAACAGTTCTCAGGAGCGGATGCAATATTGCTGCCTCCACAGTCAATTTAAGGGATGATACAAGCACCACAAAAATGCTTGAAACCGATGCCGACGTCGACGCAGACTAGGATCGGGTAGGTGTTAAGACTGTGGACGAGTATATACTATTCCGATACCCCAGCCAAGAGAAGGCTGCCGGCAGGCAGTTGACCGCCAAGTTCCAATCAAAGCGGAAGGATCGCAGGGCTCTATCTTAATATAAAGCTGCTATGAGGCTCATGATATCCCTCGGAAAGAAGCAGAGCTGTACCTCCGAGGAACAGCAAAGCCTGTCTGGGGCGAGAGATGCAGTGGCCAAGGGCATTGCTTTCTTCGAAAGCAAAATGACCTTTGCGGCTAAGGACCTCATCTTTTGTAACATAGCTGACCGCCCAAGGCCGTTGACGTCCAAGGCGCTGACAAAATTGGCTAGCGATGTTGTAAAGATATCATGGGGCCCCCACGGTATGATATCTGTGGAGAGGTAGAAGATCGTGCAGATGTGGCTGCTGGATAAGCTGGTCGGGTATTTAGTGAGAAATGTGCACCAACCAATTTCATCATATGGTGGAGCAGATTGGATCATCAAGTGCAGTGCTCAGTTCCATTTAGATTGTTGCAGTAGGGTCTCATCAACCCTAAAATACCTGTAGGAAAGGGCCTCTCTCGAGGTCGTAGATAGGGATAATATTCCGCTGGCACACAACGCACCACGAATGGTGCTCCCGGAGAGTGCTCTAAAACAACTACAGAGGCTAAATACGTCGATACCAATGGCGGATTGGTAGAAGACCTGCTCTACCAGAACTGTGCGAAAATGGCTTGTAGCCTAGGTTGCGTGAACCTACGTCTCAAGAAGCCTCACCCCAAAGGAATTAAACGGCAATACGCTAGAGGCGGGTGAGGAGGATCCAGGACTGGAAACACTCACAGAGTTCTTCTGATAAATCTCCATCATAGTAGCTCAGCCTAGGCTCTGTACGATTAACAAGGAGAAGGTGGACTTGTCGCTTGTCTAGGAGCACTGGATAACAGCAGGAGGTAGCCACAAGGGATTCGCGTCAAGGAACTACAACCTCTTTTTCGCACCGGATGGTGGTAAGAAACGTTCAGCCATACTGGCAGAGAAGGAACTTAACATTAATCTTTGCTCTAATTTTAGTACCAGCGACTTAATTGTCGTGCTAAGTGAGCCACAATTATCGTGACATCCGTGAAGCACAAATCATTTTTAACCAGGGGTGCGTGTTTCCAAACTGCTTTTACTGTAGGCACCGAAGCAAAACGCCATGCTCACCATCAGGCAGGGCACTTGACTGCGAAGTGTCCTAAGAGGCTCAGGAAAGCAGCTGAGGCCACTATAAAGGAGATACTTGCACCAGCGAAGGTTTCCGAAACAGTGACTTCGCCCTTTGCTGCGCCTGTTCTCTTGGAGCAGCCTATTACAAAGGTATCTGAGGAACTACCCCCTGAGACGAATCCGACGCCGGCTATAAACGATGCTACCCCCACCGAAGAAGACAGGGAGCAATGGGAGGGTCTCGGGAGAAGAGGCCATACCTTCCACTCCGATTGCATCATCGGTGAGATAAGTGGATGTCGCTGATGTTCTCTCGGACATAGAATCGTGTGAAAGTTCCATATCGATTAGTAGCTGCTTTTAAGTGGATCCTGCTTTGGTGGAGGTTCCAAGGAAGAAGCAGCACTCGCTCCTCGACAGCCTTCACTATAAGACTGTGTTCGGACAGGATCCAGACCATTCTCAAGCGTGAGCTTAGAAATCCAGGCAGAATCCTGCCCCACCTGAAGCTCCTTACGGCAGAGGCCAAAGAAAAGATTCCTAAAACGAACAAAAAATTCTGGAATTAGACAATCATTACCAGGAGAAGTCTGACGTCGAAGATCTTTCGTCGCGGTAAGCATGTCATCGAGAGTAAGTGTCCTGTCCAGGAATTCTCTACTTTCATCAGAGAAAGTAGGAACATGATAAAAGAATTCATTGTTGGGTGAGAATGTTGGCAACATCGATGTAGCATAAAACCGCGTGTAGTAGTTGCGAATATAATTCGCAAGTTTCTCTCCGTTTAGGATCTGGCCCGATTCGGTAAGAATCGAGTCTACTTCTACTGAAACTGAACGAATACTTAGACGAACTGCCCCGAGTTCAACAAGTATATAGTATAATGGGGTGTCGAGGTGCGAGCGCCTCTTCAACAAGGTCTTGGGAATCCTTGATGATCTCCACCTGGCCAGGACTCTTCGTCATTACAGTCGTACAGTAAATTTACGTTACAGTCGTACAGTAAATGTCTAAGTTCTTGCGATTTCTTGAATGTGTAGGATAACATCGATCAGGGGGCTTTAGTGCACCTTCTAGGTCATCTACACAGTCCTCTGAAGATGACCTAGACGGTCGAAGTGCGTCAGTTATTTTGTTCTAGTAAATTTAATAAAGTAATTTTGTGAAACTTAGCAAGTGTTTATTTCTTTCAAATTTCAAAAAATTTTGACGAAAAAAGTTTCACCAAGTGCCTACAGCAAACACCATTAACTTTTCGTTATTTCCAGTCATGAAGTGTGTTCATTAAGTGATCATCTTCTTGTTGTGTCGACCAGCTTGTTGTTTTTGAACAATAACTTGTTGAACTCGGGGCAGTTCGTCTAAGAATTCGTTCAGTTTCAGTAGAAGTAGACTCGATTCTTACCGAATCGGGCCAGATCCTAAACGGAGAGGAACTTGCGAATTATATTCGCAACTACTACACGCGGTTTTATGCTACATCGATGTTGCCAACATTCGCACCCAACAATGAATTCTTTTATCATGTTCCTACTTTCTCTGATGAAAGTAGAGAATTCCTGGACAGGACACTTACTCTCGATGACATGCTTACCGCAACGAAAGATCTTCGACGTCATACTTCTCCTAGTAATGATTGTCTAACTCCAGAATTTTTTGTTCGTTTTAGGAATCTTTTAATTCCTGACCTTTTGGATGTCTCACATGTTCGTGAAATTGCGTTGTCTGCAGGTACGGGCATTCCAGCGAGTGCTCTGTCAAAGAGATAACTTAATTTCGCAGCTATGGGTATAGGTTGAACCCTAAGTTAGAAGATTCGGTGTTTATTAATGCTCGAGGTGTAACGGCCGATACAGGACAACTTACAGTACTTGGAGCTATCATTGATGCTTCTGGGAACAGACTTATTTACCCCAACACCACTCAATTAAACGAATCGGTGAATACAACACGAGAGTGTTTCAGTCGTCTCTCGACTAGAGAACCTGGCACTGAGGTGATAAAAGCTTTCGTACTTAACCGACCGCCGCACACAATATTCAGTACACTCACTTCACGTCGGCTGCGCGAGCTTGCCGCGATATGTGCCAGCTTATCTGCCCAACATTCAGCATTACAAGAACGTCGTTTTTATTGGAGCTAAGGACATGTAACCAGGTGAATTGCTTGATAAGCCATACCCTAACACTTGCTAAATCGACAATTCATCTGTACTGCATTTCATTTTTGTGTGTTCGTTTAGAAAATGTTTGGATGAGTGCTCCCGGAGGACTAGACTAGACTAGACCAAGATGTGCGCGAGTTACATACTTGCCCAGCTTCCTCCAACAAAGAACAAAAGAAACATAAAGTTCATGTTTCATCATTTATACAGACATAATTCCAAGAATTGCATTCAGTGACCTAGCTATGTTATTTTTCCAAGTTAAGCAAATTATTTTGAAAAAGGAATAAGCTAAGCGACTTAATTAAGTTCGACGAGAAGTCAGTCTATTTGAAGTAACTCGATTGTAACGTTCTAATTTGTAATAAAGATTTTATTAAATTTAATATTTCTTCTTTTTTTGATAAAGTTTCAAGATATAAACTTAACTGGCGCCATCTATTAACACCTAAGTGATCCGTAGGATTTACTCCTACGAAGAAGTTAGTGTACTGAATGTCGTGTGCTATGGTCGATTCATTACGATTGCGTTTATCACTTAAGTGCCAAGGTTCTCTATTAGAGAGACGAGTGTAACGCTGTCGTGTTGTGTTGTCCAATTCATTCAATTGTGTGGTGTGGTATTGTATCATGTTCTAGTTTAATTTTTTCTCAGTTTCGGTTAATTTTGTTCGGTCGTTTAGATTTAGCGCTATTTTTGGGAACTTTTCTCAAAGCTTACATTCGCCTGAGGGCATTTAAAAATTTTTTTATATTTTCTTTTTTTACAGGTTTTTTACTATATTTTTACCTTTAAATTTTAGAGTCGTTTTTACGAACATGTCTTTTTTATTTTGATTACTGTACGTTTCTTAGGGTAACTAGATTTTTGTAGGATTTTTACTTAATAACGATTGTTCCAAATAAAGCACCATTATAGATAAAAATTATTATTATATAATCGGTAGAAAGCGGACGTGTGATATTTGAAGAGAGGAAATTTTTTGATAAAAAGTGGAAAATATTTCTAAGTTGTATTTTGGGAAATACAAAAAGTGAATTAAAATTAATTTGGAATAAGTGTAAAAATTTCACATTTAAAAAAAATATTTCTATTATTTGTGATTACCATAGCAAATCCAGTTTTAGTTGCTTTAAAGTAAGCAAAGCATTACTTTAAGCAAAATAAAGCTGCTACTGTTCACAAGAGGAGTGGCAGTATCAGTCCAAAGAAGGTGCTGAACAAGACGGGGTCTCGGTGGAGGAGACAAAACCTGTCGTTCCGAGTGCGTCGTCAGTGGCATCGGAAGATGTCACTGATGCTCTCTCGGACGTCGAGGTTTTTTCCGCCAACGAGACGGCCGGTCCAACTCAGAGCGGCTATGAATCGTGCGGGTTTACCGCGACGGTTGGAAGCCGCTTTGAAGTTGACCCCGATTTGGTGCAGGTGCCGAGGGTGAAGCTTCTCACGATCTTCGACAGCCTTCATTATAAGAAGAGCGGGAACAGGATCCTGACAAGAGCGAGAGCTTGGTAATCCAGCCAGGATCCTGCCTCAGTTATTGCCTCTGAAGCAGGAAGCAAAGAAGCGGGCTCGTTATAATGAGGTGTTGAGGGTCAAGCGCCTCTGCAATAAAGTAGCGGATGCCCTCGAAGAGCGGAGCCTGCATAGGGAATTTCTTCAATAGAGTCGTACGCTCATAATCTAAGTTCAGCTTTCCCCTTGAATGTGTAGGATAACCTAGATTAATACTGGAGCTTAAGTGCACCTACACGTTAACATGCTGTTTTCGAAGACATAAAACATTGGAATTGTGCAGGAAACCTAAATTTGCCCCGTGTGCACTTTAAATTCCTCAGTGCACACATTACATGAATTTTTATTTTCAGAGATTCTAAATCAACAATTTATTTTATTATGTTTATTATGTTTATGTAATTCTTCACATTTGGCTAAGTGTCGGGTTACCTCACAACTTGCCAACGCAACATGATGATAATGCTGACAAAGCAAGCGCCCCGAGGTTTCTTTTCAAAAAAGATAACGTGAATCGCGGAGTCTAGAGCCTACTAAGTGGTTGCACAAGTAACCCAGTGTAATGTATAAAATAATAAATTATTAAATCAAATATAATTGAACGGGTGAATCAAACGCCTAGTAATTAGTATAGAAATTAATAAAATCTAAAAAACCAGTGGAAAGTTAGAAAGTAATAGAGTTATGCTTTCAAAACTTAAGAGTTTTATTAGTGAAACTACAACCCCTTTGGACTGCCGCTGACCCTTTCTTCTCTTTATCATTAGAAAGCACGAAGGGCAACGTAACAGAATATTTACATTGTACTTTTACAGATGACAAATTTCACACTCGACATGTTCACACAGCCACTGTTGATTTCATTTACCGCTCTTTACGTTAGAGAAGAATTTATGGCATTTTTACTGCAAAATGGGTTTATATTGAAATTTATAATTTAATTAGGGTTTCGAACAGTACGCTATAACACGTCAATAAGGATGCAATAAAAAATTATATATATATATATATATATATATATATATATATATATATACATATATATATATATATATATACATATATATATATATATATATATATATATATATATATATATATATATATATATATATATATATATATATATATATGTATTTTTATAAACATATTCTGCAGAACGCAAGAAATACTACAAACTATCTGTTTGAAGAAACTGTATTATTAAAAATCCTATGCATAAATTAATCTTTTTCCTCCAAATATATTTTTTGATTCTAATTATTTTCCAAGTTATACACGGCTACACGCACTTCCATGATATTTACCAACACTGAGCAAAGGATAAATTTATAATTTTGTATGCTGGAAAATTCCTTGCGAAATCACCGAATTGGAGTTGCATTTAAATTGGAAATTTGTGAAATCCCAATGCAATGCTTACTTAAATCGATATCAGCTTCATAGTAACTTTCCTGTGTTTTAAAGTGAACTCGTACGTGACTACAGAATCGTAAAATTATTTTCCACTGCATTGTTACAAGCATTTGCAGTATATACAAAATGCTTTTGTATATCTTTCGTAGATTACATTTCAGAGTATTTTTAAAGCAAGACAAAAGTACAATTTCCTACGAGCGTTTGTAAAAATTGGCAAGTAGCATGAAATTCGGCTTATATAAACCGAAGTAAATTAATTACTAATAAATATAATAATATATAGTTAATTTCACACAGAAATCACTTACAGTTGTACCCTAACTATCTTTTGGTGACCTTGGGATTGACCTTGACCTTCTAGGTCACTTGAAGGTCAAGTAGATTTTTTTAAATGGGATCCCATATTTTTGACCACGGAAATTAGAAGAGCGGAAAATTTTACGTTCAGATATGTCCGTGAAAATCACCAAGATGAAAACTTATATTACGTTAGAAAAATGACAGCTAAGGCAAGATCGATCGCTGACCCGGCCAGTTGAGCAACTAGTACCCCTATAAATGTTCCAAAGTGCTATCCAAGCTTTCTACGACAGACAGGCTCATTATCAAACTACTGAAGGAAAATATTTTCAATATTTTTTGTAAGCATGACTCACCTTTCGTCAACTGTCCGGGTCATCCATCGATCTTTCCCTTACTGTCATTTTTCAAACGTAATACATACTTTTGTTATAGTCATTTTCACGGACATATCTGAACGTAAAATTTTCCGCTCTTTTCATTTCCGTGGTCCCATTTAAAAAAGTCGACCTGACCTTCAAATGATCTTGAAGGCCAAACCCAAGGTCACCAATAGATAGTCAGGGAAAATCCTACAACTTTTGGCTTGGCCATTTTCGTCTCTGATCAGTACTTTCTGCCATAGCCCGATGCTTTTTGCACACGCCGTGTTTGCAAAGATAGAATTAAAAAATAGAATTAGAATTAATCCTTCTAACTCAGAAGGCGCACTTCATAGGCAGAAGCCTAGAATCATTTGACCTATTCGCCACAATATCACAAAATATTAAGGCGAATGAGGCTCCCAAACCCATGCAGATAGTAATAGTAATTAACACGCTAAAAAACACCCACACAAAACAATCGGGGGTGCAAAGACAACAGAGATCACTAAAGCAAATCCTTAATAAGAGTCAGGTCAAAAGACAGACACACATTCACGACTCTATACATGCGTTTTATAATAATAATAAAAATAGTGTTTCCATCAAAATGCAAGACAAACAAAAAAGAAAAATTAAAACCAAAACCAGTGCAAGCAAAAGAACGAATCACAAATTATAGATGCTCCTTTTAAGTGTCACTTTGTCCACATTAATATCAAAAACGTGTCCAATATCATTAGCAGACCTACACATGCGGTTAACAGGCTCGAACATGCCGTAATTAGTGCGCGAAAAAGCAATCTGTAAAGGTGCTCGATTACGTAGGGAATAGGACAGTTCTCTAGGCAATATTTTGGAAGCTAGTTCAGCGCTGTCCAACTTTCCCTGCAGAAGCTGATGCAAAAATCTTAAATCAGCAACCCAACGTCGCTTCTCGAGTGTAGCAAGTTGCAGCAAACCCAAGCGCTCCTCATAAGGTGGCAGAATTAGAGGGTCATTCCAAGGCAAAGAACGTAGGGTCGATAGTACAAATCTGCGTTGGACGGACTCGATACGTTTAATGTGTGTTCCGTCAAATGGAGACCATACTTGACTGGCATATTCAAGCAGGGGCCTAACAAGGGTTGTATAAAGATGTAGTCTTATATGAGGGCCTGGAGATTCCTTGGACCAACGAAGAATAAATCCCAGCATAGAGTTTGCCCTAGCTACCACGTTATTAATATGGGAGATGAAGTTCAACTTACCATCAAGATACACTCCCAAATCCCTCACCACTTCCACCCGCTTTATACCAGTACCCCCAAACATGTACTGAAAAGTACGGAAGCTGCGAGACTTCGAGAAGGACATAACCTGACATTTCTCAATGTTCAGCTTAAGATTGTTGTTGCAGCACCACTCATAGAAAATGTGCAACTCTGATTGTAAAATCTCACAATCAGCGTTAGATTTTATTAGAAGAAAAATCTTAATATCGTGAGCATATATAAGAATTTTACATCTTTGAAGCAAATATGAAATATTATCAATAGATAAGATGAATAACAATGGACCCAGATGACTGCCCTGGGGAACGCCAGAATGAGTTACAAAATCATCAGAGAGTGCGCTACGAAAACGCACTCTATAAATCCTATCAGACAAATAGGACTTAATCCAAACAATAAGGGAGGGCGGGAAACCCAACTTAGCCAATTTAAAAGTAATGATAGAGTGAGACAGCTTGTCAAAGGCCTTACTAAAATCAGTGTAAATACAGTCAGTTTGGCATCCATCCATGAATCCGCCCACAGTGCTAGAAACAAACTCAACCAAATTTGAAACCGTGGACCTACCTTGAAGAAAACCATGCTGCCGAGTGTAGATCAAGCCCTTACACACTTCGCATAATTGGGATTGAATCAAAAGTTCGAAGAGCTTAGGAATACAAGACAATTTAGCAATTGGCCTGTAGTTGGAAATGCTTCTTCTATTGCCACTCTTGAAAAAAGGAATTCAATAGGGTATCTTCCAGAGCGCTGGGAAATGGCCCCGTGAAAGGGACTCCTGAATAGTAGTAGCAAAGGCCATAATAACACCGAAGAACATTTCTTTATGACTACAGGAGGAATCCCGTGAGGACCACTAGAGAAGTCAGTTGGAAGTGCGGTAATATGCCTCAACAGGATCTCCTCCGTGATAGATGGAACTGATACCATGGGTAAAATTCGGCTATTAATGTGCGACAAGTTTCCATTATCTGGGATGAAATCAGATGATTCAAATGCACCCTTAAAAGATTCAGCAAATAAGTTGCAAATAATATTAGAATCATTGCTGGAGATCTCCCCGAATTCCATAGTCGATGGGTAGTTATCAACCTTTTTCTTCATGTTGACATATTCGAAAAATTTACGGGGGTCAGAGAATAAACTGTTCTTTAAATTTTGAAGATATTCTTCATAGAGAGAACGAGAACGGCTTATAAATTGTTCATGGCAAATACTATATTCATGCCAGTCGTCCGCACTGTTAACACGTAGATACTTTTTCCAAAGTCTATTCTTCCTATTCTTAAGAGTCTTCAATCCTCTGTCAAACCATGGTGGAGCGGAGTCTCTACCCCTAACTCGAACTAAGGGAACAAACCTGCTGAAAGCTTCATACAAAACGTCGTAGAGACCGGATACGTTTCTGTCGATATCGTCACCAGACAGGCAAGTGTGGAAGTCGATCTCACCAAGATAACCATTCAAAGCCACAAAATCGGCCGCTCTAAAGTTAAAATGATATTGGCTGTCGAGCTCATCGACAAGCACGTCCGACAGACAATGAAAGCCAACAAGCAATGCGGTGTGAAACACGTCAATATTTATCAAGACAAGTATGCTGGGTTCAACAAAAGTAAGCATTGGGTTCGTAGAGAACACTAAATCAAGCTGTCTCCCCATATTGTTACTCACATTGTTCATTTGGCAAAGTCCAAAGCTAGCCAAGGTGTCGAGGAATAACGATTGTCCTTCAGTCAAGTCATGGGGAAGAAAGCTATCGTAATCATCATCCGCTACCCATCGTACATTGGGTAAGTTGAAGTCCCCCACTAGGATAATTTCATCCATAGAACCCAATCGATCATAGATGTAGTTAATATGTTTAATGAGAATGTCATACTGACTACGACCATTATTATCAACGACATTAGACGCATCAGGAGGTATATAACAACAAATTAAGAAGAGGCTGCTCGACTCAAATGAAATTTTTACTGAAGCTTGTTCCACCTCCAGTTGGTCAGAAAATAAAGGAGTGTCAAAATGATTAGTATTAAGAAAATTCCTGCAAGCTATGAGAACCCCACCACCGCGTGCGGTCGAGGCAACATGCCTATCCCTACGGAAAACCTGATAAGAGCCATTAAACAGCTCCGCGTCCGAAATACCCTGGTGTAGCCACGTCTCAGATAAAGCAATCACATCAAAGTCACAGTTATTAGATGAGAAATAAAAATTATTTGTTTTGGTCCTCAGTCCATTCTGGTAGTAAAGAGAGAGCTTGTCCCGTTTTTTGAACTAGGAGACTGAAGTGCTCCTGGCTTGGTGCGGCGGCGAAGGGTACGAAGGGGTTACAAAATACATCCTGGGGCCAGAAATTATCACCAGGCATAGTATCAGCCAATTGAGAAGGAATCGACAACAAAAAGGATGCGTAGGGCTTTGACTGCCCACTTATTTTCTTACAGAACACCTCAGACGTGTCAATACCCCCAGACCGAAGGAATTGCAATATTTGGTCACAAGAGGTTCCAGGCGTCAGACGAGAGACAAAAACAGACTTTGGACGAGGAACGGCAGAGAGTCCAACCTCTTCAACATCAGACACGCCAATGTTCGAGGGCATGATGATACGAATCACACACGACCCGGAAGACCAGTATCCGCTACGGAGCACCCAACACGGCGCCGACGTTTTGCCCCAGATTTAGGTTTGGATTTCAAGACCTTCACCCTCTCAAGGGAGGAATTGGTAACCCTACCTTCCGTCTCCAAAAACGAAACAACTCCTCTAGGGGGCGGAGAGATGTCCTGTCCCGCACCAGCAAGAACAGGGGACATAGCCTTCGCAGGAGACACAACTCAGAACCATTCCCACAGGAACCCTCAGACCGATCAACCAACAAAGACGGAGCGAGAGCAGAGCCACCCGCACCCCGTGAGACAAGAATTTAGCGTCGGAGGCAATTGAGGCACACATCTCGCTATTCTTAGTAACAGCCTCAGACCACACCCCCAGGTCTGCCCTGACGTGCCTAACACAACGTCGGATATCATCGATGGCCGGCAAAAATATACCTGCCGAAGGGTCAGAACTTAAGACTCGTTCCTGGTCAACTGAGCGTAAATCATCAAAACAAAACGAAATACAGGCGACCTTGGAAGAGAGCTCATGAGACTTATCCAACAACAAACTCGAGTTTGAGTTAATTTTCTCGGTTGCAGCAATAAGCTTGTCAACCTTATCATTCAGGGAATTAACGGCGTCAATGAAAATTTCTAAGCCTGCCCATTTAGACGAAATACTGCCAATACCCTCCGCAATCTTGGAGCTATCAGCTGAAAGGCTGTCAACAATGCTCCTCATAAGCCGCAAGACATGGCAGGGCTTAATTGCCGAACACTCTTCGCAAGTGAAACCCGTAGCAGACGACTTGGAATTACCCCTCAAGCAGGCAGCATGAAAAATATTGCCACAAACTCCATCGCATGCAACCTCATCCCTGCTTATCCGGGCAGAGCATACCTTGCACTTGCGCATCACGAGCAGAAATTATCAGAAAAAAATAAAAAAAAAAATAAAAAAAATAAAAAAAATATATATATATACAAAAACTAGAAGATTGCGAGAAATCAATGCGTCACACACTGAAGATTAAATGCACTTCATGCACCCGACCAGCTATAACAGTAATAATAAACGAAACGAAGAAATCGTCAAGAGATAAAATAAAATAAATAAGGCTGTAAGTTTTTTTTTGTTTTTCTTTTTCATTACTTCCCTTTTAAATATGTCACAATACAAGTACGAATTTGTCAATTGTCATAATTATTATATCTAGGGACCTATACAAATTTTCGTAACATAAGCAGTTTTTTCTGGGGCGGGCCGTAATACTTTTTTACGCCCAGTTTATTTTTTTTCGGCGCGGGAGGATGTCTGTCCGAAAAACTATTTATAAACTACTGTCCTAAAAAGAAATAAAATTAAAGTTTAAAAAAAAAATATTAATATACTTACATACTGCCCGACGATTTACACTTTGCTTAAGGCAGAAAACCAATCATTTTTTTCGTCATAAACCACCTAAAAAGATAAGATTTTTTGTTTATAATTTAAAGTGCCAGAGGCCTTATTCGCCAGTCACTAAGACTGTTGCCCAACTTACGCCACGGGGAGGCTAAGGGTTGGTCTTTGCAAGTTAAAATTGTATTTTACTTACCTTAAATTTCAATTGCACTAAGCAAGTGCAATTACCTCAATTCACTAAATCACTGTATCACAAACAAAACCTTTAATTCCCTTTCAACAAATTCAAAATTCAATTGAAAGCAATGTACTTGTAATATTACACACAAAACACAAGCATGTATAAAAACTATTATGCACTTTATTACAACATTTTTCGGAACACAATATTTGTTTATCATAAAAAACTTTTAAAACAAAACATGAAATGTCAAAGACTTTCCGATAACGAATAGAACAAATAAAAAATCGTAGTAGGCACATTTCTATTCTAAGATTTATGTTAACCAAGTAATTTAGTACTGCTGCACTTAGAATTAAAACTTCATAAGCAACAGATTGAGAAAGTCTTGTGTTTATTGAGGCAGACGCACAAAATTTGTATAATTTACAATTTTCCAATAAATAGCCTACCTAGGAAGAAATATCAGCTTGGGATACCCAAAAAGACTCAAAATACGCCGGAAGGCTGGACAGTGAAAGAATTTCCTCAATTTTAAGGAATTCTCGTAGTAAATAAAACGACGCTAAGCATAGTAATATAACCTACAAAAAATAGCGTCTTGTTAAATGATCGGTACACTAGGCTTAAGTGGGGTTAGTTTACAACCCCACTACAAAACACAATAGTAAGCTCTCGTACAAAATAAGGAAAAGTGAAAAAGTGACGAAAACAAAGTGCAACACAGGCCCAGCTACAGTATCCGCTGACACGGGGACCGCAAAGAAATTACCCAGGCTAAGCCCCTACAGTAAAATCAATGCAAGAATAATCAAAAGAAGGAGGGTTAAAAACATGTTGCCAGTGGAAAAGGGCAAAACCGACGAGAAGATAAAAACGAAAGAAACACGAGGCTGTAACGGTACCGCGGTAACACGCGGCAACAGCAAGATAGAAATCGCCAATTTTATGGCGGACCAAGCTGCCCAACGATTAACTAAATTGAAATCAGCAAAGGAGCTCTTAGCTATGAAGCAGATTACTGAGTTTCACAAGGAGCTATCCAGAGATGTGAAATTTGATGAGAATCCAACCAGTGAACCGGATGTGAGCGGGATGATGGATACAACAGACGAACCGCCCCCATCAATCACAGGAGGGACGGCGAATATGTCTCAGCAAACTCCAGCTTTCGCCGAAAGAGCCTCGGAGCACGAGCAAAACCCCTGGAGATATGGCTGGAATAAACATAGAAGATTCAACGCACAAAGGAACACAAGGGATGAAAATGTAACACAAAAGCAGCAAACAACTAAGGAAAGTCATAGTAAGTCAAATTTTTAATAATTTTAAACATGAACATGACGTAGTTTCAGATAATAACCGTAGTATTGTAAAACAAAATAAATTTGAATTACTTAGTAAGATTGTTAACGATAACGAATTATAAAACTTATTAATAGAACCAAATCAATCTGCCCGTACAAATCATACCATCTCGAAAAGTAACCCTAGACATTTACAAAACATAACTTGGGAAACTCAAGCTCGGGTGAGGGTAACGAAAACCTTATCAACAACCTCATGAAAATTACAAAACCACCCCCAATTATCGCCAAGGAACTCAACGTGAGCCTACTCAGAGAAGCCCTCTTGAAGGCTGGCATCAAGGCCCAGATCTCAAATCTAAGGTCAGGAGCATGCAAAATATATGACATATAAGACAATAAAGAGAAACTAATCATATTGGAAATAATCAAGAATAACAAAATCGAATTTTATACATACACGGCAAAAGAAAAAAGCCCACAAGCCTACTTCTGAAGGGCCTACACCCATCAAAGACTGTGGAGGAAGTTAAAGAGGAATTCAGAGAACTTTTCCCTGAGGCGACAACCCTCAAAATATCCAGATTCTACACGAATTTTTCCAGAAAAGAGACTTTCAGCCTGGATTACTTTCTAGTTAAACTGGACCAAAAAGTCGACCCACGGGACATCACTAAAACTAAAGTCTTTTTACTCGAAAAGGTTACCTGGGAGAGAGTCAAAAGCGAGGGACCAATCCAATGTTACAACTGTCAAGGCTTTGGCCACTTGGCGGTCAACTGCGGGAGGTACACCTCATGCAGGAAATGCGCTGACAATTACGCCTCAAGGGATTGCCCCCAGATAGAAGGAGAAGAACGAATGACATGCTGCTCTAACTGCGGCTCAACTAACCACCCGGCTAGCTACAGAGGATGCCCTAGCTACAGAAACTACCTGGAATCCAGAAAAATAAGGCTGGCTCAACGCAAACAAACTTCTCCACAACTCAATCTTCCAAACAATATAGGATCACACATGAGAAGACCGGGAACCTCGTACAGAGACGCATTTATTGGAAGTACCAACGGTACAGACCTGAAACACAAGGGACAGACTAGATGCATTTTTGAAGGCAACCCGAGTGGGGGGGACTGGGAGAACTGAACAGATGTATCTCGGATCTGTTTGGAGTGTCCATGCAGGGACTCTTCGGAGAGATTAATAAATTCATGGCTTCGCTAAATAGTTACCAAACTGCACCCCATATGGTGAACCATAAGATTAAGCTGTTAGAATTAAACGCTGTCTCTCTGCTGGATAATGTTAGAAAATCACAGTTAAATCTCCTCTTGGAAACCCACTCACCGGATTTTGCTATGATCTCTGAGACAAGACTCGGGCAAGACAAGCACACCCTAAACCTCCCCGGTTACAGCACCTTAAGAGACGATAACGGACAAGGAGTAGCCCTCCTTGCTAAAAACAGCATTGAGCTTTCAAGAATTCCCACAGATCAAATGACAGTGCCGCTGGTATTGGCCTCGGCCAAACTAAGTGAAGCATCTATGGACCGCACTATTTTATTGGGAAGTAGATATATATACCCTCTAATCTCGGCGCTACTGTCTTGATAGACCTCCTGAACCGGATTTCAGCGCTGACATCCAATTTCGACATGGCCTTCCCCAGAGGGGACTGGAAGGCACACCAACTGGGGGGACATCACAGAAAATGCCAATGGCTCCAAAATCCACAAATGGTTGGACGAACACGGATCCACATCGGGACTCCATATCATCTCTCCCTTCTCCCCAACGTACTTAAGAAGCGCTTCCATCCTCGATTTCTTTATCTCCACCGAGATACAAGACGGAGCAATGAATGGCAACTGCAATTGCGAAACAGTGCCCTCATTTTCGGACCACCTGGCGGTTAAGCTAACAATTGACCTCGGAGAAAAAATAATAAGCCTCCGCACACCTCCCTTGATAGAGGACTGGAAATCTACCAACTGGCTGGAGTTCAGGAAAGACCTAACGGGACGATTGAACAGACTTCCTCCCACGGACGCAAACATCTCCAACTCCGAAATAGACAACTGGATTGACGAACTTACCAGCAAAATCCAAGAATCCAAGTATGAACATATTAAAAAGATTCCCCAAGACAGACACAGAAAATACCTAAGGATCCCGGACACAGTAAAAAACCTGATCAGTACTAGGAACCTCTGAACCAGACAGCTGAGGAGACTCTACATTAGAACACTAAATAAGGACTCCCATGAATACAAGGCCCTACTGTCACGCATAAATTGCCTGAAGAAACTAATAACCGAAAAAACTAATCAACATCTTAATGACCAATTCCAAGACAGACTCAGGAGAATCAAACCTGGCCCAGATGCATTCAGGGAGATTTACAGAATTATTGGGAAACAAAAAGCTTCAGGAATCAATTAAATGTCCATCCAGAACCGAACGACCTCGAACCCGGATGAAATTATGTCCGCATTCCACTCCTTTTATACCCACCTATACAGAGAAAGGTCCCCCACACATAACGATCAACTGACTGCCCAAGTGGAAAACGCGGTGGATGATTTCATATCAGAAAACTCTCGAAGTAGCGATGAGTTTATCCCAAACGTAATCCTGACACGGGAACTCACCATGGCAGACTTACCAGAGGATACGTTCGTATAAACAGAAAATGTAAAGAACATCATCAAATACAAACTAAACGGAAAAAATCCGGCGGCCCGGACGAAATACCCAACTTTCTCATTAAAAGACTGCCAAACAAAGCCTTGAACTACCTGACAATCATCTTCAATCACTGCCTGAATAACAGCTACTTCCCAAAAGCATGGAAGATAGCCAAACTTATTCCCATTAAAAAAAAGCGAGGCTCACGCACGGCTGAAGACTTCAGACCTATCCAGATGCTTTCTAACCTGGGTAAGGTATTTGAAAGACTTGTGGCGGACAGTTTTGAGAACTTTTGTGAAACGGAAAGGGCCATCCCGGCTTACCAGTTCGGCTTTAGAAGAGAGCACTCTACTAACCATGCCCTGATCAAGCTCCAGAGTGATGCCTCTAACAACCTAAAAAGTAAGGAAAGCACAGTGGTAGCAGCCATTGACATTGAAAAAGCCTTCGATAGTGTCTGGCACAAAGGCCTAATTTTCAAATTGATTGCGTATGGAATCCCAACTAGGCTCATCAAGATCCTTATCAACTTCCTTAAAAACAGACAACTGTGTGTACACATCGAAAGTAATAACTCCGCAACTATTGAGGTTCTATCAGGGGTACCCCAAGGATCCATAAGGGGCCCAATGTTGTACAAATTCTTCTTATCGGACTTTCCTCACCTTCACCCTCCTGGCTCGGAGACTCCGGAATCCAAAGCAATTCTCTACGCGGATGTCACCTTGATATACGCGCATGACAAAGATCCGTATAAGGCGCTAGACAAAGTTAAAGCCCACCTAGAAGAATCCAACGACTACTATAAGACCTGGGGCATCTCAATAAACATCCAGAAAACGGAACTGATTTGCATTAGAAATGCCAGCAACAAGGGCTACCCTGGCATAGCCAACAAAACAAGACATATGAAACTAAGATTGGATGATACAATTATAACAGCCAAAACAGAGATAAAATACCTGGGAATAATCATTAATAACCTACTAAAACCAAACACCCAGGGCAAAGCGGATCTCAAGAAGGCGCACAAGGCGGGGGAATACTTCTCCCACTACTCCGACAGCGAAGTCTAAACTCCAGGACTAAGTTGCTGATGTACAAACAGCTAATCAGACCAACGATAACATACGGGTTCATAAATTGGTTCCAGAGCTCTCCATCCATAGCACAAAAACTTAAAGTCTTTGAACGTAAAATTATCAGACATTGCATTGGGGCTCACTACAGGTCCAAGAACAAGAGATTCTCAAACAATTACATCTATAGAAAAGCCTGTATTACCCCACTTATCAGATATATGATAAATCTCACACATAAAATAGTGGAGAAATTACAAAACCATGACAACCCACTCATGAGGGAAGTATACGATAGAGATATTTTCTCAAAGATTGACGACTATTATCCCTCACCCGTAGCATTGACAAACGATACAGAAAAACATGACTTGAAGACACTAACGAATCAGACAAACTACCTATATTTTACAAGTCACACTTCCTAGGAAAGCAAAACAGAAAATGAGTAACTTTGTAATAGCTAGTTAAAAAAAAAGGCTCCTCCTGTAACTAACTGCCTTAAGCTAAAGCCAAAACTAGGTTAAGGTAATTAAGGAACTTAATTAAGACTATTAGAGACAATAGATTTTATCCGAGATAGCCATATATTAGTAATGATAATATAATGACCTAATGTCATAAACTGTGATATAGCTCTGTAATATCTAAATACCACAAGATTTATATACAAAAAAGAAAAAGAAATATCAATTAAGAAGAATTCTGTAAATTAGTTATAATTAATAGGAAGACTTTCTAAGAAATATCAAATATTTTCGATGTTAAGTCAACAAATCAGACGAGGAATATTAATTATATTCTAACTCTTAACCAAAGAATACTTTGTTCCTTAGCTCAATAAGGTTATACATAAGTGTTAGCACAGGTAAACAGTATAAAGGACTGTAATATAATCATGTAATTTTCATATATGCAAAAAGGTTTATACTAAAAATGTCTAATAAGATTGATGATTTTTGTAAGATGGATACAATCATCAGGGCGAATATTTAGAACCATAAGCAACATTAAATATTATCATTATCTTGCAGAAATATCAAACGAACTGTGTTAACTGTACTTTAACTTTCCATCCATAGTGTATGTTATTGTACCTTTAGCTTAAAAAAAATGCACTAGTGTTAGTTCAGGTAAAACATGTAAACCAAATAAATCTCAAGTCATTGTATTAACTAAAGTCAGTAAATAGCAATACTAGACCAATGAGTCACAGAATAAGCTAAGCACACCGGTCGCAAGTGTGTACGAATGTAATTGTATTCAGCTTTGTGTAATCTCTACCACTTAGAAGTTATCCATAAGCTCAAATGTATGAAACCATGTACTGATAGGTCTATTGAGCCAAACGTTTTAGCTTATCGCAATCGTATTTGTAAATAATGCTTGTAGTAAGAAAAATTGTACATTCTTTTATGTAGTCGAATAAAGATATCTTGAATCTTCATAAGCAACAGCAGTACTACATCTCGCCACATTGCGCTGCTTGCAATCGACGAGCGCAGGTCGGCTGGCATGAAGCTGATCTCTTCGCTCTGATTTCAGTGGTAATAAAACTGAAAACTAGACGGCGCACAAACGATTTTGCTTAAAAACTATTCCGTCAATTTTAAAATGTTATAATATCGAATTTAAAAGTTAATATTTTGCAATTGTGTTGTACTAACACAATTATATATTTATATAATTTCGTGTAAACGAAATGATATAAATAGAGCGTTCTGAGCTCACAAAATTATTGTGCCTTGAACAATCGTCAAGTTAACATCAGCGGTCTGGAAGCTGAAACAATATCTAAAACTATTTGGTGGATTTTTTGAAGCCAAAACTATATTATTAATAGAATTGTGTCGTGAACAATTCTGACCATATAAGCTGTTTTGAAGCTGATAATTACAGCATACAAAAACGTACACACCTATTTTCTGCAACTAGTCTAGCGATCATAGCTAGTTGTCTCAACTCCTCTCCGTGGATTTTTTGAAACCGACAAACTCTGTCGTTACGACAAATACCCCGCTCGGTACATATATATAAACGTACACGAGCCTACCTTTGGCATTGCGTTCTGAGCAATCGAGCCGAGAACATCAGCACGACACTTGCGGTATTGAAGAAAGTTATCAGTAAATATAAACCTTTTCTCATGCAGCTTACAATTTCGGAGTTTTTGAACCTCAACTTATTTACACCAACGAAGTGAGCTGGAAATACAAATATTTCTATATTTTTACAAGAAATTAATTGATTTTTTTCATTCACAGGAACTAATCTAAACGGACTTCGCAATTGAATTTTTTAGTTTTGATTTTTTTTTTGATTTTCTTTTTATTTCATTATTTTTTTGCATTATTATATGTTTATTATTTTCTAATTTAGTTAGTTTATTATTTGAATTGTTTCCTTTTTATTTTCATTATTTTTGCGCTGTTGAATAGCTTTATGAATTCAATTTTTTAATAAAACATATTTATAAAATACCCCAATTTTTATCATTTGTTACCCGGCAACCCTCCTTTTTTTCGCTTGAGCCAAGATAGGGCTCAAACAAATATTTTGTGTCCGGTATCAAGTAAGTGTTTCGATAATCCCGAGTGTTCTGACTCCAGCTATGTGTTCTTTCTATCTTGTTTTTAATTTGCGTTTTGTTTTGCCTATATATATTCCAGAGCAATCGTTACAACCAATTTCATAAGCTCCACTCTTTTCCAATTTATCTATGTATTTCCGGGTTTATTTTGCTATTTGAAAGGAGTTTTTTAAGATTCTTTTTATAGAAAAGTGCATCATATTCAGAAGGCGTTTAAAACATTTAAAAAAAAAATATGATGTGGAACCAGAATTTTTCTATAAAATGAATCTTAAAAAACTCCTTTCAAATAGCAAAATAAACCCGGAAATACATAGATAAATTGGAAAAGAGTGGAGATTATGAAATTGGTTGTAACGATTGCTCTGGAATATATATAGGCAAAACAAAACGAAAATTAAAAACAAGATACAAAGAACACATAGCTGGAGTCAGAAGTGGCAGAGCGCACTCGGGATTATCGAAACACTTACTTGATACCGGACACAGAGTAGAATTAAATAAACTGAAACTAATTCGTAATTTTGATGCAACAATTATTTTAGATAAATGCGAAATATATGAATTAAAAAGAGCGAAATTTTATAATAAAAATCTTTTAAATGACCAAATGGACTACAGTAATAAAAGTCCGTTGCTAGATCCGAAATTTTTTGAGAATAAGCTTACTTAACTTGGATCGCAACTTTAGTAGTAGTTTGAACCTGATGATGACCCAATTATTCGAAAGGCGTTGTTTAACAATTGGAATATATATATATATATATATATATATATATATATATATATATATATATATATATATCTATTATTTGGAACAACAATAAGTGTTTAATTTATCTATCTAGATCTATAGGTCTATTTAAATACTATTTAAATACTGTGTGAATTAACTTTATATTATTATATTTATTAGTAATTTATTTACTTCGGTTTATATAAGCCGTATTTCATGCTACTTGGCAATTTTTAAAAACGCTCTTAGGAAATTGTACTTTTTTTACTTTTGTAATAACTATTTTTTTGATAGCTTAAGAGATTTTTGCTAAAACTGGATCTTTGACTTTTGACCTAGAATAAAACGTTTAGCTGAACTGGATCGATGGGGACTTTTAACATCTCATTTGTAGTGGTGTTATTTAGGTCTGTATCAATTTGCATTTCTGTGCGAGTTTTTCGAAGTTTGGAATTGTTTTTGTCCCTTTTGACGAGGCTCTTACATAGCAGGTAAGCTAATGTATTACTTTGTTTAACTGGTGTGGTTATTTAGTTGGGTTTTCAGTACGAAGCTTGAACATATTTCGAAGAACATAAAGCAATTTTATTGTTCATTGCTCTTCCCTCTCCACATTCATTTCGAGATAATCGCAACGTTCATTAGAAAAATACAAAGGAATTTAAATGAAAACTTACCCCCCCCCCCTTAATTTTTTTAAAACGTTTAAGAAAGATTTACCTACATCAGACAGAACCAAAAAGCGCTTGTACATCCTATAGTACCTACAATTTTAAAAGGCAATTGTTTTTTACTTGAAAGTGCCCAGATTCCTATCCAAAGTTTTTTATACAATACTTTTTGCCTAAAATATAATTTATCATTGGCTTTATATACTTTTTTATACAATATCTTTTAATGAAGTCGATTGATCTCTGTCTCCCACGATATGCTTTCTAATGGACAAATGAAAACATATTATACATATACATTTTTAAATTTAGCAATACCTACCTTACCATGTGACTGAATATTTTTCCTAAAATAGATGTTACCTTTCCTTTTTAGCTACATAATTGCAAATAAACAAAATAAGTAGTTAGCATACACAAAAAGAATTTCGAAACCTACCAATTATGTTGTTATGGCGACCGTAAGGATAGAAAACTTACCCCATTTCTTTCTGGAAAGTTTAGGGGATACTTACTTTAAGAAAAATCAATGAAATTAATTTCACAGCTCTTATACATAGAAAAGAAATCCGATTACTTATTTACTTACCTTAGCCCTGGCCACACTCTATGTAGTACGTCGGTAGTAGATTTGCGAATATTTTGGTATATGTAGCCTTACAAAAGCTGCTAATTACTACTTTGGAATAATTTGTTCGATTATGTTTATATAGGAATTTTAATCTAGCGCAGAATGTTCTGCAGACATCGAAAATAGTAAATTATATGTATATGTATATATATATATATATATATATATATATATATATATATATATATATATATATATATATATATATATATATATATATATATATATATATATATATATATATATATATATATATATATAGTTAATTGAGTTAATTGTTCTGTGGAGTGAGTTTATTGCATAGTTGTGCTTATTTATTTATATAGTTTGTTTATTTATTTTATTAGGGCTTATTTCTTTTCTTCGTATTGTTCGGCTTGTTGTGGTTACCCTTTCGCTGTTATATTTTCTCTTGGTGACCTTGCGGTTGTTTTTGCTGTGATTTAGTTTGCGGAATTTACATTTGTTTCTCTGGATATGATTTCTGTTGCGGTTTTTTTCCTTCTTTGTTGCTTTCGTTTGCATTCCTGCTTTTTCGTGTGTTGGCCATGCGGGTCATTGCTCTTTTCTTTTCATTTTGACTGCGTGCCATTGTTCTTTGTGTTTTCCCATTTACATCGCTTACTGCATTATTCTGTATTCTTGCTTATTTGTTTATTTATTTTTGAAGTAAAACTTCCTTAGGCACGCTTGACTTGGGGAGTAAGCTGGCGAATGCGTGACGAGAGCGTTACGAAAAGTGTAATCGGGCGAGGCGTACGGAAATTGAGAGGGAGATATACGGTGATTTCTTGATTATTTCGTAATTTCATTTCGTTTATCAATGAAAACCGATAATAAATTTAAATATTTCTAGATAATTAATATATATGCATTCTTACGATTACTGCATTTATTGTTTTGTTTGTGTGACGAAGTTTGCGGTCATGTTTTTCATGCCACCTGCTTGAAGCGTGATTCAAGGACATGCTCCAAATGCGGGTAAATTAAGCCGTCACATTCTAAGGCTTGTAAAGGGTATCACTGACACCTTTTCTTGTGACTTGGCCCTTGTTGCGGATAAGCTTAACTCCATCTGCAATCGTTTGGCTTGACTCTGATGACATCAACACCTTGAATTGGAAATTGGATAAGTTGGTTGGAGTCATAGAAGTAGTGGAGGCTATCTCTGGTATTTTGGAGAGGAGATGCCACGAGCTGACTTCGCGTGTTACCGTGTTGTCTGGGTCACTGGACGATGTGCAGACTGCACTCAATGGACTCGTCTCCCTTACTACCTTTCTTTGGGGACATTCGTCGCTGCGTCAAGCAATTAAAAGGTGATATTAGCTCTTGCTCCTCTGCTGTTTCGGCCAACGCTGTTGCGTTGTCCTCCATTTCGTCTGATGTAAGAGCTCTCTCCACCCGCTTTGAGGATTTCTCAGTGCCGTCTTCTTCTGGTTCTACTGAGGGTGACCTACCGTCGTCCTTGCCATTGGCTGTTCCCGGGCACCCGGCGGGTCCTGCTCCTGTAACTGGGCCAAATTTTCCTTCCATACCCCTTTCTGATGGGGCTCGTATTGATTCCGAGCCTGCCCCTCACAAATTCGTGCGCCGTGGTCGTACACGCCGTCATCGCAGTTGTGTCAACAGTCAGGCTCTTGCCTCCCTTGATCCTGCTATTCTGCTGGATGTCTCTCCTTCTCCATCTCTCTCAATGTCCATCGGATGCTGCTTTGTTCCCCATGCCGTAAGGTCAGTCTGCTGATGAACCTGGTGGTGACATTGTCGAGCTATCTGCCGTTCCTTGCCCGTAACTGATTTTTGTCTCTAGACTTACACCTAGTACCTCTTGTGAGGTTATGTTACGTTTCCTTGGATCTAAGGGTACAGGCACATCAAAGGTGTCCTGTAGGAGGATAAGCGGTACTTCAAGGCTCTATTCATCTTTCCTGTTGTCTGCTCCTACGCCGGTGACCGAAGCTCTTCTTGGGGATAATTTCTGGCCTGTGGATGTCTTTTATAAGATCTTCGTACCCCATTCTCACCGCCGTGCCAGGCCGATAGTCGCTCAATATCCCAATTTATAAAACGGGATAAGCTCTCTCTCTACTATCAAAACGTGAGAGGGTTAAAGACTAAAACTAATAATTTTTATATCTCATCTGTTAACTTTGATTTTGATTTGATAGCTTTATCTGAGACAAAATGCACAAAATGTGCAGCAAATATTCACATGACCCGAGTGAATTTTCAAAATAAAAATCAAAACAAACTGCTTGTAAACTCGAGCAACGTAAGAAATATAAAAATTCCTTAACACGATCGGCGTTTCTAATGAAGAAAAGTTAAACTCCTTTGGCTCGTTTTCAACAGCAGCACCAACTAAGTGAAGAAAAACTTAAGTAGGTTAAATCACGTAACAAAGTGACTACCTTTGCGCAACTCTTACCTTGGGTAAATTATTGCTCATATTATGAGTGTGGATCATGCTATATATTATACAACAAAAACAAGAACCACTTAAATTGGTCCGCGCGTTAAGGAGTTGATCTCCGCCCCATCTCCCACCCACGCCAGATACATTTTTGTTGTAGTATTAATAGTAGAACATACTTCTCACAAAAGGAATCATCCAAGTCGCTCCATGTGTTACAAAGTGAGACTACCCTTCTCCCTCTTCACACTCAGGGCCAACTTCTTTCTAATATTAGCAATAGGGGATTATACTCTATGCGACAACATAGAAGGATCAAAATCGGTACACGCGTTACGAAGTTAGATTCAACAACCAACCCAGCAAAAAATTGTTCGACACAAATCGGGGAATTTGCTCTACCCAAAAAAAAAAAAGAATTATCTAAAGGAGTCAACGCCGATCATTTAGAAAACTGTGCTTACAAAAATCCGTTTTCCATTTTTTTTCGGGGGATTTACTTTGAATGAAATTTTGGGTTGAAATGGATAATGATTAACCAGTGGACCTTCAACAAACTAATTTTATCGACATTCATTTAATTCTTGGGGATAATGCCAACAACAAAGTCACGGATGAAGACACTGGCATTGAGGAAAACGCTTAGTTTGATAATTTGTCGCCAGGTCTTCTGACCGGAATTGTCGAAATTTAAGCTAATTGTCCCGACAGCGATACTTCCATTGAAAGCCTACTCGATACGGCTCTAAGTTTTGGATTGGTGCTACTCATAAAGGATATATTGTTTGGTTACAAACGTATCAAGGTGCTGGTACATTCGCTGGCGACAAATATAAAGAAATGGACCTAGCGCATGTGTCGTCCTGACTTACGCAGATGTTATTAAAAAAATATATGAATGGAATGCATTTGTACTTTGATAACTTGTTCACTTCTCTTTCTTTACCATTTCTGAATGAGCTGAGAGTACAAGGGTTCAATGGTACAGGAAAAATTCGAAAGAAGCGGCTCCTAAATTGTCCCTTAACAAGAAAGAAAGTGATGGCACATTACCGTTCTTCAAACGGCATTATAGTAAGCTCCTATAATAACAACAACGTTGTAAGTTCTCGTCAACACTACATCGAACGGAGCCTACACATTTAACTTCTCGTTGGTCTATGAAGCAGAAAAAATATCTTACAATGAAATAGCCCGACATTATTTACAACTATAATCAGTATATGGGTGGAGTGGACAAAGCAGATCAAAATATGATCTTGTACAGAGTGTTACTTTCTTATTTCTGCACATTGCATTGATTTACCAAAGCAAAATAAAAGGCAATTGCGCAAGTACGTTGAGGAAAGTGAGACCACAAAGCTTTTAAGAGAGTAATAGTACGGCTCTTTTGACTAAATATGGAAAGCCAGTACTTAAAGGGTTATATACAGTCAGAAGGCCAAAAAAATCGATTTTTCAAGAATTTTTCTTGAGAAGACCTTTTAATTTATTAAAGTAAAAATGTGTACACATATGGTAACTTTTAACGGTATTTTAACATTTTTTATTTGCAAAAATAATCATTTTGAAAGCTGCTATAGCTGATCTCCGGAAGCACCTCTAAAAATGGCGTCTTGCGGTGAGCACGATATCTCTGGACTGGATCAACAAAAAATGTAAAATTACTAAAAGTATATACTTAAAAAACTTGTGTTAAAATTTGATACTGACTGGTTCAGCCATTTCCGAGAGATCTTGCTCACCGACTTTAAAAACAAAGTTTTCAGAAAAACGCGTTAAAAGTTTCAAAGGCACTTTACATATAAGCACTGTACATATATAAATGTGCGTGTAACTTCGAGAATATTCGCTGGATTGACTGAAATATATTAACATTACGAAAAAAAAACCGATTTTTGGAAATTCCCATTAAGAGAGGAAATAGTTCATTTCTTTCAAGGGAGGTTAGATATGATTGGATAGATCACCTAGTGGACGAAATTCCACGAAACCCCGACGGAAGAATAAAGCAGCTCATTTGTACCACAAAAAATGTTCAACAAAGTGTATCAAATGTGACATACCATTCAGTGTACGCAAATGTAACGTGGACATCATACAAGTGCAAATAACAACTAGAATTTTGTACTTTTTTAAAAAATGAGTTCCTGTTATGTTTCTGTTACTTTATGAGTTTTAACAAATATTCAAACTTTTAAAATTGAAGACATGTTTTTCCTGGTAGACTATATGTAGCATTCATCAGAAAAGTGGAAGGGGATTTGATGAACGCATTAAAAAAACACAGTTAATAATATTTCGGACAACATTAATAAGGATATGGTGGGAAATTTTGAAGATGATAAGGCGGAAGTAATTCCGAAAACAATTTTAAGAGAATTTATAGAAACGGATCGTTCTCATCCTGCGTTGTGCAAAATAAAAAAAAGTAAAAATTCAAAAATTCACGGATATTCAGATATGGAACAATTCTGCACCTCAAGCAGATCAAAAGACGGTTAGCCAAAAAATACAGTCACTTAAATGCTGACTCCGGAAGGAAATGAAACTGAATTTGTTTGTCATTCTGTACAAGAATATGTGTTTGTATATGCTGGGCGCTGATATTCATAATTTAACATGCATAGTTTCTTAACTTTGATAGAATCATTAGCTCGATCTGTTATTGATAATGTTTTGAAAATTGGGTGTTGGCAGATCGGCAATAGGGAGGCTGATAAAAATGTGTACATGCAATTTTACTGATTTAATTCTGACAATTAAAAAATTAAGTAGAACGTAAATACCCGTGACCACGTGTGAAATATTTGCAGGTCTTATGTTGGTACCAGTTTGTAGAATTCGGAACCTGGACCTTATTGTCCCAAAGCATTTTCCACCACATTTCTCACCCTTGACAAACGATAATTAAAAATCTGATTTTTATACGTTAGTTCCACTTGGTTAGTTGCACTAAACAATAACTTGTTAAAGCCATACAGTTAGGCTTTAATAAGTTCTTGTTAAGTGCAAATATTTCTTTCGATAAGCAGGCAGAAATTCAATTGGAGACAATCTGAACGATTTGGAAGTTACAGGGTGATTCATAAATCTGCAATTTCCATCTCATGCAAATCACTACTTTATTTTTATTTTTTAATAATAGAATTAATAGAATTAACCCTTCTAACTCAGAAGGCGCACTTCACAGGCAGAGGCCTTCTTAATTTATGTTATATACTATAACATATATTAAGATGAATGAGGCTCCCACAACCCATGCAATAAAATAATAGTAAATAAAAAAAAAAAAAAAGAACAACAACAAAAAGAAAATCCAAAACAATCCCAAACACTACAGTCAGGGGTGCAAAGACAACCGAGATCGTTTAAGCAAATCCTTAGTAAGAGCCAGGTCAAAAATAGGACACATATTTACGGCTCTACACATGCAGTTAATAGGCTCAGGCGTACCATAGTTAGAGCGAGAATGGATAACATGTAGTGTTGCGACGCAAACTAAAAATAAAAACAATTAAAAATTAACTAAGCAATGGTATACTTACACAACCGTCTTGCCCGCTCCTGTCCTGTTTCATCCCCCCACAAATTCTGCAATGCTAAAATAAAAAATTTATTAATTAAATTGAAAATAACAAAAATCCAAATTCTTACCTGCTTGATCAGCAAAACATCCCTGACAGTTCTGTCAACCAAACAGCTGATATTTAGCTAGAGCAATTTGGTTACACGGTGCTCAGCAGCCGACGTAAACAAATATCGGAACTAATATTTTTGGGTATAATCCATGTGACCAAAAACTAATTATATATTAAATGATCTCATTTAATATATGAATAGGAAACTTAAACTTTAACGTCAATTTATAGATCTTTAAAATAAAAAGTTTACCGCCAACATCATAGTTAAAATTTGAATTCTTTGATTCAATATGGCGAAAAAATATCGAATGCTAATTAATATGGCGACTATCTCTCCATTTCAACCAAATTCGATATTTTTGTATGCACCGTTTGAATTCAAACTATAAAAGAGCAGCATGCACATGGGCTCTTCCTCTTTTGAAATCTAATATTCAGCGAGTTTGGTGAGTACACTTAAAAATATACTTAAAAAATATTCAGAACCTGGCTGTTCGAATATTTTATCTATTTGTAAAACTATAAAAATATTATCAGAGCCTGGCTGCTCGATTATATTTACTTTGTGTAAATTAACCTATTTATAACAATTTATTCAGAACCTGGCTGCTCGAATAAATTATTGTGTTGCCTATTAACATTTATTAATATATTTATTCAGAGCCTGGCTGCTCGAATAAATACAGAAGTTTGTTTTGTGTTCCCACTAATATTTTCCCAATACTTATTCAGAGCCTGGCTGCTCGAATATGTATTATTCCCAATAGATTGTCACTATAATTGCAGAACCTGGCTGTACGCAATTATGTCATATTAATTAAACACTTGTCAAGAAATAATTCAGAACCTGGCTGTTCGAATTATTTTAAGATAATTATTTAAATAGATAAGCTAATAAACATTTCAAATTCTTTCAGCAATTAATTATAAGTATAGAAATAAGTTAGTTAAGTGCTAAATTAAGAATTTGAAGTGAATTTAAAGTGAAATACAAAAGGTGCAAGTGTTAAAGACTGCAATGAATAAAACTTGTTTTATCAGCAATAAATCTTTCATTTTCGCGTAACCAGTATCCCTTTTCAGCGGGTAGCCTGAACAAGTAGTAAAGGCAATCTCCTTAAGCTATACGGGGTTTGACTATAAGTAACCAAACTTGCGAGAGTGAGAGAATCTATATTCAAGTTCAAAAGCTGATGAATAAATACTAGATCAGCAATTCTACGACGTTCTTCTAACGAGTGCATATAAAGCAATTGGAGGCGATCCTCATAAGGAGGAAGCCTTAATGGATCATTCCACGGGGGGGTCCCTTAGTGCGAACCTAACGAAATTCCGCTGCACCGATTCAATGTGTCTAGAATGAACAGCATAGCAAGGAGACCAAACCTGAGATGCGTACTCAAGAATTGGTCTAACTAAAGAAAAAAATAAGTGAATAAGGGTGTGTCGATTAGAAAACTCCCTTGACCACCGCTTAACAAAACCAAGGACTGAATAACTCCGCGATACTAAATGGTTTATGTGCAGAGTGAAATCGAATTTTTTGTCTAGCATAACACCGAGGTCAGTAACGGACTCCACACAACGGATATTAGTTTCCGCAAAGTTATAATCAAAAACGAGCTATTGATGTTCCTAGAAAATTACATAGCTTCATATTTATCCAGGTTAAGTTACAGTCCATCTGTGGCACACCAACCCCTGAAGGTATTCAAATCATCCTGAATGCAGGAAGAATCATAACTGTTTCTAACGCATGAGAAAATCTTCATATCGTCTTCGTATATTAAAACTTTGGAGTGCTTAATCAGAGAGACAATGTCGTCAATGGCAAGAATAAACAGCAGCGGTCATAGATGGCTACCTTGCGGTACACTAGATGAAGCCCTAACGACTCTAGATAAAGGATTACGGAAAGAGACACGGTAAGTCCTATTTTTTAAGTAAGAGCAGATCCAGTCGAGCAATAAAGACGGAAAACCCAACCTTTCAAGCTTAAGCATAATCACGGAGTGAGGGAGCTTATCAAATGCCTTGCTAAAGTCGGTGTAGACACAGTCAGTCTGTAGTCCTTGTTGGAAGGCAGAGATAATGTGTGATGTCAATTCAAGAAGGTTGGTTTTTGTCGATCTACCAGGATTAGATGAGATTAACCCCTTGCACTGCCCAACAAGCTGTGAGTATATAACAGATTCAAACAACTTGGGTATGTAGGAAAGCTTTGCGATTGGCCTATAATTTGTTATGGAGTTTTTATGCCCCTTTTTATAAACAGGAATTATAAAGGAGTTCTTCCATAACGTAGGAAATCTGCCGGCCTGAAGAGATTTGTTGAAGATGAGTTCCAAAGGAGTGAGTAAGGTATCAGAACAGCATCACAAGAATGCAGATGGAACACCATCAGGACCAAAAGAAAAGGCCAGTTTAAGTTCCTTGATAGCCTTCATGATAATATCCCGAGATATAATGGGCAAAGCAATGGAGGTAGCGGGACGATATTGATTTGACCAAACTCTTCCAGGGAAGGCACAAAAAGGCACCCTCAAAAAACAATGCAAAGTTATCAGCTATATCAGGCGCGCTACAACTAAAGGATCCATTATACCACATTGTAGATGGATAATTATCAGTTTTCTTTTTCAGATTTACAAATTTAAAACAGGTACGAGGATCATTGTGCAAGCTACTGCGAACATTTTCAAGGTATTCCCTGTATAAGAATGACGATAACGCTAAGAAGCATTCATGACAATAAACGAATTCAGAATAAGCTGACGCGTTTTTGCAGCGTAAGTAGGTTTTCCATAACCTACTTTTTATTCTTAAGACTCCGTAGTTCCCTAGTATACCACGGGGGAGAATGAATTAAACAGATCATAAATCCTATCATAAAACACGGAAACGCAATCTACGATATCGTTATAATGAAAAAGGGATGAGAAATCGATTGAGAGAATCCTGTTCGAAAGATCAGAGAAGCCCGTCCTTTTAAAATCAAGAACGTACTGATCTACGTTGGGTCAACAATATTAGAACCATCGTAGCGAAAAGAGATGAAAATGGCCGGATGTAAACTGTCGATAGCGAATAAATTACGAGAAGTCGGTTCGACTATAGTGTTACTCGAATCAGAAGAAAATATAAGATCTAACTGCCATAGAGTTCTTAACATCACTCATTTGGTGTAAGCCAGAGGAGGAGATGGCGTCAATCAAATGGGAGTCTTTAGCAGTAAGACAATTTGAAGGAAGGTAGTCACCGTCATTAGCGTTGAATACCCATTGAACGCTGGGTAAGTTAAAGTCGCCAAGAAGGATTATTTCGTCCTCTGCGATTATTAATAAAATCTAGGCTAAGAATTAAAATATCGTAGAGACTTCGACCATCTGCATCAGCATGGTTTGTCAAGTTTGGAGGGATATAACAACATAGAAGGAATATATATGCATCTTTCCCAGAGCTATCTTAAGAGCTAAGAGCTCGATTGTGAGCGTGACGGATAAAGCAGGGATATCAACCAAACTACAATCCAAGTGCGATTTGCATGCAACCAACACGCCACCTCCACGTGCAATGGAGTCAGAGTATCTATCCTTTCGAAAAATCTGATAGGACTCGTCAAGAATTCAGTAAAACCGCAATGAAGCCAGGTTTCGGTCAGAGCGATGACGTCGTAACAGCAGGCAAGAGAAGCCTGAAATAACTGGCTTGATCTTGTTCTTAGTCCCCTTACATTTTGGTAGTAAAGGAATAGGGTATCTAGTTTTTTTGGTTGATAGCAGTTCTATTCTGAGTGTCTCCCGCGACCCTACGACGGGGCACAATTTCGTGCGCAATGATATTCTCGGGCCAGAAATCGGGGGCAGACATTGTATCAAAAAGTTCTGGGGACGATGAGTCCTCGAGAATGACGAGATCCTAGAAGTTGACAACGAAGGAGTGCTGAGTCATCAACACCACTCCTCTCCCTCACGTCAAACAACGTCGTCAAAAGAAGTCGAGGAATCAAGTCGGGAAGCAAAAAAGGACCGCGGTGGTTGGGCAATCCTCAGGGTGAAACCCTCATTTCTAGAAACATTAATTGATCTCAATGGGAATGTGTCATGCGATGGTTGAGGACCAGACTGAGAGGGGCTGGGAGATATGTTCCCAGCTGGGTCCGATGCAGGGGGCAGACGAACAACACTACGACGACGCCTCAGTCTACGAACGGTCTGCGGTCGGTGCGGGAGCTGGTCGAGTACGGGCAAGGAATTATCCACTGAGTGAGGAGGTGGTAGAAATACCGCCAGCCCCGGTCAGAAGCAATAGAGCGGAGTTAGCGGAGACAGCCTCAGAGCAAGCACTCAGGTCACATTTTATCTGCTTATGTCGTCGACAATGGGGAGGATGGGTGATGGACCCACTGAAGAAGATATGTTCGGGTCGAAACCAGCAAGAGAGGCATGAATATCGACTAGTGAGCCCAACAGCGACAACATTCGAGAGGACATCTCCTGCGACCTCGCCAAGAGGGCACCAGAGTTTGACTCAAGAGTGTGAACGACGCCCAGAAACCTATCCATTTTATTGGACAAGGTGTACGTGTCATCCGACAGAAGATGAAGGTCAACCCAGCGAGAAGTTGCTAACCTTACCGGCAACGAGAGAGAGGTCACCGGAGAGCGCATCGATCATGCTTTTCACCAACCTCAGGACGTGGCAGGGCTTAATGTCAGAGCATTCTTTGCACGTCGATCTCGCACAGGCTCCAGAGGACATACTGCTTGTGATGACACAAAAATCAGAAGCAGGAGACAATGTCAGCAATAGAGAACAAACTCAGTCAGTAGAAAGATAAAAAGAAAGTCAAGTCGTTAAAAATGAAGAGAAGAAAAAAAATAAAGAAGAGAACGAAAGCAGACCGCAAAAAGAACAAGGACGGGCGATAAATTGATAGGCAAGTCGTACAAATAAAGAGAAGAAAGTAAAGGAGACCAAAACAAAACTGGAATGAGTAAAAAAGTAAAAATAGAGAACAAAGTCAGTCGATAAAAAGATAGTCAAGTCGTTAAAAAAAAATTATAAATTAAGAGAAGATCCCCTAAAGATTTAAAAAATAATAAAAACAAAATAAATAAATAAAAGAGAAAAGAAAAAAAACCGAACATCCACAAAATCAAAGAAGAACAGAAACACCAAAATAACAAAATGAACGAAAACCAATCCAAAATTCAATAATAAAGATAAAAAGAGAGAAAAACAAATAGATGGAAACAAAACCAAAAATGTTGAAATAACAGCATAAGGTCAATCGAACGCTAAACACACAGTTTCAAAATATCAAAAATAAAACAAAAATATAAATGGTCATAAAACCGCTACTCGGCAGTGAGCCAGGAGGCGAGATGAACAAAAATGCACGCAAAGTTCAGAGGAAGAGCACTACCGATATCGAGAAAAAACACAAAAACACCAAAATAAGCAAAACTGAACCAAACCAATCGTGATGACAAAATAAACAGAAATCAAAGTCAAGAATACCGGAAACACCAACGCAGAGTATTTTGACACCAAGAACACAAGTACACCACAGAAAATTACAACAACTATAGAAAAGCAAAAACACGTCTGCACGGCAAGACAGTCACGACTAGAGTGAAATCTACTTACTAACTTTACAAAAAGGTGCGACGTTTCCATATAAAGAAAGAGTGTAGAATTTTATACGTATAAAACCTTTTAGGGATTCTTATAAAGGTCGGCAAGTTAAAGGAATTAAACTTAAATGAATTTTTATTGAATACGAAACTTATTACAATTAATGTTACAAAAGCTGTTCAAAACGTCCCCCACCACTTTCGATGCATGCCAGTAACCTTGTAATTCTCTGTTTATGGTGCATGACAGCCATCCTCTCTAGAACTGCCGTCGCTGCATTTCTAATTCTTCTAATTAATTCCCCTCTAGTGTTAACAGACTTCATTGTTGCGAAATATTGGACTATGATTATCCAAAAAGATATCCTCTAAAATATCTGGCATCTGGGATATTAAGCACTTGCGGAAAAATGAATGGTCCTATTAAAGGGTTGCCGATGATACCAGCCCAAATATTGACACTCAATATGTGCTGGAGTGGGGTCACCCTTGTCCTATAGCAGTTAGAATCCGACCAGGTATGCGAGTTGGGTTTTTTTTTAAATTTCCTTCCAGTAGTCCATGGACTGGGATATAATGATATGCATAAACCTCCAAACTGAAGCTAAAGATACTCCTAATCCTCTGGTGCTCGTTTCAAGGTATTGCTTAACGTTCGTGATTGTTTGCTGCTCGACGTCGGGAGAACCTTCTTGCAGATTGCGATTCCGTGCTGTTAGAAATTATACTTCTGACTTCTCTTAACCTTCGGAAAGTCCACGACAATCCCCCTTTTTTAGGGTGTACGTCAATTAGGAAAATTCTTTTGATATTTCAGTATAGTCGCTCTATCGTTTCCGACTACTACTCCGTTTTCAAAAAATTTTAGAATAAGAACTCCCGTACTTATCGATTTGTTTTTCAACTATGGTAGATATTCTTGCTGATTAACCCCAATTTATAGCAATATTTCCAACAGTTATTAGTAAAATAACGCCAGGATACTCTGGCTAACACTAGGTTATAACGACAATAAAATAAATAGGACTTACCATTTTCTTACTTTTTCCAGAAATGATTAAAATTTATTACCTGTGTACCATAAACAAATATTTTCAAACCTTTCTCATATAAATTTTGTTTATTTAATGGATTTCCTATCTAGAGTGCAATAAAATTATGAGGTAGCCCAGAATTTCTAAGGAAGCTGTTTTTCTTATCCTGTCATCACCTTGCCATATTGAACCCTTGTGGAAAGGTAATAAGATCGGCAATTTAGTAAAAATAAAATGCCGGATGTATTAATCACATAAATTTTGTAGACAATTTGGGAGAATGCTGAATTTTAGGTAATCGCAACACAATTTTTTTCTTTTTCGCAAGTAACTGTGCGTGCAATGGTAGGCATTAGATCAACAGTGTTGACAATTTCATTGGTATAGTAGAGTTTAGCGTTTGTTTAATGTCGCTGCGTTGAGTAGATCAAAAGATAAAAAGAAAGTAGTGATTTGTATACCTTTAAAGTTGCAAATTTAAGAATGAACCCGTCACAGTAGAGAAATTAGCAAGAACTTCTAGATAATATAACAGCTTCCGAGCATTTGGTCTTCCCATGTCAACACGAGAATTGAAAAATTGAAACACACGATCATCTGGTATACTTTTGTTCAGTTATCAAAGTGACACAAAGTGCAAAGAATGCATTAAATAAAGTAAAATGCCTCATTACACATGGGGGTGCAAATCTCCATAACGCATATTACTATGCGTAAGAAACTTAAACTTACAGCTCTTATCTGAAACATATTTAATTGTCTTGCTTAGTTCTCAAGATATTGGCCTCGGAAAATTAAAATGGAGCAGAAAAGGTGTAACAACCTCGAGTAAGAGAACCAGACATTTTGAAGAAACATTTTTTCGACAAAAGATCCGTATTTTTCCACGTAGGATACGAATGTGTAATAAACAATTTTTTAGTATGATTAAAACTGTTGGTGAGTGTCGCGATAACTGCTTGGTCGCGTAAAGATTGTATGCTGAAAGGTATTGTAACGCCCGTCATCCAGATAGAAAAAGAAGAGAAGAAAAAGACAAAGGATGGGCCCAAGATAGCATATTACGCTGGAAGTGCGAGCTGCCGTTGCCGAAAATCCACATGTTTTGACGCGTTAGATCCAGCGAATGGCTGAATAGTTAGATCAACAGTTTGCCGTGTGCTCAAATATTTCAAATTCCATTCATACCCTCTACATCTGACACAAGCGCTTGAGCCTGGGGACATCGCCAGATACGTCATATTTTGCACTTGGACGGACACGAAAATGCGACAGGTCACATTTTTCTCCATTTACATTCTCTTTACAGATGAGGCAAAATTTGACAAAACTGGGGGTGTTAATCTCCGTAACGCACAATACTACGCGAAACAAGATCCCCAATGGGAACGAAATCACCGGACAGATGACGCTGGCCAGTCAATGTTTGTGCGGGCATTATTGAAGATTATTTGATAGAACCTTTTTTACGTTGGAAATTTAAATAGCCTGCTCTATTTAGACATTCTGGAAAACCTAGTCCCTCCTCTACTAGAGAACATCTTGCTAGATATATGTCGTCGGATGTGGTTTCAACAGGATGGTGCCCCAGCACATCGTGGTTTACCTTCCGTGAGATTTCTAAATACGACATATCCGGATCGGTGGATTGTATTGGTAAGAAACAACAGGATCGTGCCGAACCCCCGGCGACGTTAGAAAACATGAGGGAAAGGATTGTGGCAGCATTTCAGGCAGTCACACTTCAAAAGTTGAGAGACGTACAAACTAGTTTCCGGCAGAGAGTTCAATTGTGCATCCAACAGAATAACCAATTCAAAGAGCGTCTGAGTCCCTTAAATTACATAATTAATCAACCCTTTTCACCCTTTAATGATGCAAAATCCGCTTGGCTACGTGCTGCAGATTTGGTAACACTAATTCAGACGGTAATGAGTAGGATTGGTGTGTTGTTAGAGTTTTGAGATTTGAGATGAAAAAGTCATCCTATTGAGCTTCCTATTCAAAAACTGCAAGTAAAGTTTCCTCACAAGGGGCACTCCTGACCCCAAGGATTGATAGCATGTGATAGCCTCCAACAAACGGTTCAACTTATGTACTTATGGTACTTTTTTCACTATATTGCTTAGTTTTCGAGATATTGGCTTGGAGAAATTAAAATAGAGCAGAAAAGGTGTAACGCCCTCTAGGAAGAGAACGAGAAATTTTTAAGAAACAATTTTCCTACAAGAGATACGTACTTCTCAACGTAGAATACGAATATGCAATAAAAAATACAAGGTTCCATTAAAAAATTCAAATTGTCTCTGAAATGAGCCTGGAAATTGATTTTAAGGTCAGGCTAAAGGTCACCGATATTTGACCCCCTGGCGACCTTACAACTTTTCTCTGAAACATTTTTCATGAAACTGTGAGTGTGAAAGGTTATCGGCCCGGGCACCCTGTATAGTTAAAACTAAAATTGCCCAAAATAAATTCTAGAAAGTTAAATGACTAAGGGAAAAACGTAGTACTGATGACAAAGCTAAAATTTGAAAAACTTATTTTTTTCAAAAGTGTCTTTATAATTAAGTATATTTTTTTCCTAAATATGTTTTCTGATATTATATTAAGTATCTTAAATAACAAATTATTAAGTTTGTATTTTCCCAGCAATTGAGGATGAAATATTCAAAGCAGCTTATATCCCAAATTCCACTTTATATCTTGAAAAATCATATAAAGTAGTTAGAGGAGAGGAATTCCTTGGCTCCAGTTCCATTACAAGTAAACAACGAAGAAAGGAAAGAATAGAATAGAGCCCTTCTATCATTATTGCTGATTCCTGCTTTTTTCTACTGGTGTAACTTCCAAACATTCGCCCCACCCTGCTATGAAATATTTTGTTTATCTATGTGCGATCTATCACCCCATATATTTTGGCACACTTTATGTGAAAAACTTTATAAATGTGTTCGAGGAAGAATCAAGCCGGCCTACAAAACCTTCATATAATACATCAACATAAAATTTTATCGCAAAAAAGTCGGAATTTATTGAAGAAAGAGAATGGAGAATTTTCATAGCAGAGTGCACAACAGCATTATATGCAAAATTTGATGAAAAGGATGCGGTGGGTCCAGTATATCAATTGTAAGATGAGTAAAGTTACTAATGCTGAACAAAGAATGTATGCAGTAGCTTTACTCTCCAACAGTTCTCAACAAGGCAATAATAAATAAGTTGTACGAGTTCGGTGACATTAGTGACAGCTGTTCCTGGATTTCATACGTCTCCTTTGAATGTAGCAATGATAATTATGATGTCTTGATGTACATCCCTTCCATAAATTTATCACTGATGGGATTTTAATCAGAAAGTTTTTAATAGAATTAATACTATTAAATATATTATTAAGTACATTTTGTAAAAATAAATTATATAAAATAAATGAATTTTAAAATTATAATTGTATTTACCTCCAAACATTTCATCCCTACAACCTCACACATTAATTTGCACGTCTTCAGAATAAATATATTGACCAGATAATAAACTTTAATAAAAGAGTTTTTAAAAAAACATAAAATAATTTTTCATTTTATATCTATTACATTTTGAAGTCGGTGCAAATGAAATGTTTATGTAGTTTTATATATAATAGTATCGTCGATTGTGATTGCTTTTGTAAAGTCAGGAAGCGTGTTCCACACAACGGAATCAAAATCATTGAAATCTTATAAGCGTCTCACCTCCTTTAACTGGCACCATAAGCCACATTTTTTGTCATGACACAAATAGATACTCTATGCATTCAGAATCATCTAAATCAGTCCACGCGTTACAAAGTTAGACTAGACCCACCACAACCCTAAGAATTTTTCCTTATTGTAAAAAAAAAATCGGGGAATAGCTTGATGCAACCTCAACAATTCTGCAGGAAAAACATTTTGTGTGGTGGCCTTCAAGTCGATTATTTTTATCTAGAATAGCGAGAAGATAGTCTAGCAAGAATGTGCGGCAGGAAACACGACGTGAAAATTTCTATGCTAGTGGATAACGAAAGTTTTATTATCCCTTTGTTTTTCGCGAAGGAAAAACAATTAAGGGATGAACGACAAGAAAGTGCTAATGTCACTTTTAATTTCCAGAGGTAATTATAGTGAAAGGAATTAGATAAGATAGTACTGGAATCTTGACAGGAGTTACGGAGTGTTTTGCTAGTGTGCTTTGCGGAATAAATGTAAAATTTAATTTTCCGAAAACGTGCCTGGGAAAAGCACACTGAAGCCTTTATAGTAGCCAAAACAGACTTGTTCTACAGCACAGTCATGTAAGTTATTTAAGTGCCAACCCTTTAAGAAAGCCAAGCGTCACGAAATGGACATTTGTTTAACATTAGAGAACTTAACCCAAATGAATTGTAGCACAGCCTACGTGACAAGTGTGCAAAGTGTTTGCGCCGTTGTTAAAACGTATGTGAACTGAGGATTTGTATAATTTTGTTACTTATGTGGCATTCGGGATACGCCACTTCCTTTGCTTACAATTTTACCTTGTTAAGTCACAAATGAATTTGTTCTACGGAACTTTGCATGCAAACATAAGAACCATAAAAATGTTATTCAACCCTTGTAAAGTTGCATACACACCAAAATAACATTTGAAATTAAGGCTGTATCAACGTAATAATATTAAATTGTTTTGCTTTGTTGCCCACTTAGGTTCACACAACATTTATCGAACGTATATGCATCTAGTTTCACTAATTTTGTAAACCAACAACACAAATGTAAAATGTACTTAAAAGTTGCGGAAATGTTAGTGCTGAGTTGTTCCATTGTTGCTTTTGTGTGGGTGCACCTTATTTTCTTTAAGAGCCTTTGTAAAATACTACGACTACTGCTGAGTTTTACTTTTGTTCTTTATAATCATCAAATTTTTGTACAAACGAATCACTTATTAAAAAAAATCAAATCGAATCCGGTGGAAGTTACGCAAAAGATTCATTCTGTTGAGACGTGGATGTATCCGTTGACTGACTTTTTCAACCACAAGCAGTAGAAATTAGTTTTTCATTATTTGAATCTACATAACTGGCGCACCCTTGAAAAATTCGTTTTATTATTGAGTTATAGAATGAGTGGATATTCTAATGTTTTTATTTCAAGAGATATGTCACTACATTTGCACTCTCACCTTTAATACATATTTTTCAATAAAAGTCCATGTTGTTCTTCTTTTCCGTCAAAATTTACTTTTAGAAAGACTGCACACCACCTTTTTCACTATACGAACATTTCCTTTCTTAATTATTTTTCACAAATAGTACAGTTTTCAATTTTAACTGCCTTTATTCCTCCAAATATTGTATTGTACTGAACATGTATAATATAACTGGATACAAAGGGTGTTGCAAATTTATTATTAAAAAACAATTAACAAATCTGAACTAAAGCAATGGTATACTTACAAAACCGTCATGCCCGCTACAGTCCTCTTCCACATCCTCACAAATGCTGCAGTGCTAAAATAAAAATTAATTAATTAAATTGAAAATAACAATAATACTTACCTCTTTTGATTAGCCAAACATCTCTGAAAGTTCTGTCAACCAAACAGCTGATGTTTAGCCAGAGCAATTTGGTTACACAGTGCTCGGTATTAAAAAGCAACCAACGTAAAGAAATATCAGAACAAATTTTTCAGTGTATAATCCGTGTTACCAAGAAATAGTTCTTTATTAAATGATCTCATTTAATATATTGATAGTAAAACTTAATCTTTAACATCAATTTACAAATTTCTAAAACAAAAGGTTTCCCGCCAACAATTTTAAATTCTTTGATTCAACATGGCGACAAAATCTCTTGATTTCAACCAAATTTGATATTTTTGTATGCACCGTTTGAATTTAAACTATAAAAGATCTGCATGCACATGTGCTTTTCCTCTTTGAAACCGAATATTCAGCGAGTTTGGTGAGTGCAATTTAAAAATATATTTAAAAAATATTCGGAACCTGGCTGTTCGAGTATTTTATTTGTTTGTAAGAAGTATAAAAATATTATCAGAGCCTAGCTGCTTATTGTGTTGGCTATTAACATTTATTAACATATTTATTCAGAGCCTGGCTGCTTAAGTAAATACAGAAGTTTGTTTTTGTGTTCCCACTAACATTTTCCGAATACTTATTCCGAGCCTCGAATAAGTATTATTCCCAGTTGATTGTCAATATAATTGCAGAAACTGGCTGTTCGAATTATTTTAAGATAATTATTTAAATAAAAAAGATAATAAAAATTTCAAATTCTTCCAGCATTTAATTATAAGGGTAGAAATAAGTTAATTAAGTGCTTAATTAAAAATTTGAAGTGAACTATAAGAAGTGCAAGTTTTAAAGTGCTACAAGTGAATAAACTTTCTGTTATCAGTAATGAATTTTTTATTTTCGTAATCCAGCATCCTTTTTCAGCGGGTAGACTGAACAGAGCGTATTGTGGGAGATGTAGGAAACACTTTATAATGTAAATATATACTAAGGGCCATCTTGCCGAAGTGAAGGGCTTTTATGCTCTATTTGAAAGCACAGTCTGGGGAGTCCGTTCCTATTAATTTTTATTTTTTTCCATCCAACATTCAATGTAGTACAATCGTGCTGCATTGAATGCGTTTAACGGGTCTCCACTACTGAGCATTTGGCTGCCTTTGTCGAGATCAAAGTTCAGCACAGCAGGCATAACACTGCTGCTGGCTTTGTTTTCACAGAGGCGGCTTTGCTTTGCATCTGTGGATCCCCTTCGTCAGTCCTTGTGTTTGTGTACGTTTTCGTTTGTTTTGTTTTGGGCAAATTAAGACCGGGAAAATGCAAAAATTTACATTTAATTTTTGCAACATTCGTGGCCTGAAAAGTAACCATTTTTTGGTTTACTGCCACTTGTTAGCGGAAAATCCAGCAGTTTTTGCACTAAGCGAAACCAAGGTTGTTTCCGATTCTGATATTAATCAGTATCACATTCCTGGTTATCACTTAGTGCCGCTCTTCTCTCCTCAGAGGGGAATCGCGGTTTATATTAGAAATGATGTGCCATTCTCCCATCTTCCTCAATTCTCTTCTACTAATCCAGAATTTAATTACGTCTGGATTAGATTTAAACTCTATCGGCACATTATTCACTTCTGCTTTTTATACCGCAGCCCGAATATGTCTGACACTGACACTGTGTGCTCCTTCGATAAACTGTCTTCCGATATCGATAAGATTTTGGAATTATCCCCCTCTTCTGAAATCGTTCTTGCTGGCGATTTCAACGTCCACAACACACAGTGGCTCAGGCATTCTTCTAGCACAAGCCCGTCTGGAAGACACGTCGAGTTATTTAGTGAGTCTTTTAATTTACAGCAACTGGTTGAGTGTCCGACTCGTGTTCCTGATACTTTGGGGCACAACGCGCATCTTTTAGATCTATTTTTAACATCGCATCCAGAAAAATACTCGGTTTCGGTGGCGTCTCCCTTGGGTAATTCGGACCATTGTCTAATCTCCGCCCAATTCTCCATCTCCTCTCTGACAACCACTAACCTGAACTCCACCAAAAGATTAGTGTGGCATTATAAAAATGCTGATTGGGCGGGACTTAATAAATATCTCAGAGAGCTGGATTGGTCTGATTGCTTTTCTATGAAGGACGTTAACAGAAGCACCGATTATATCTTGAACATCCTATGGTTTGGAATGCATCGCTTTATTCCTCATAGCTTCAAGAACATCAAACCAACTAACACCAAATGGTTCAATAATGACTGTTTCGCAGCCATTAAAAAGAAGGAAGCAGCCTTCCAGGCATATAAATTGTGCCCTTCAGAGGAATTGAGACGTATCTATAGAGATGCGCGGAATATTTGCAATTCAGCAATTAGCTGGGCTAAGTTCAATTTCGACCAGAGCATCAGACGGAAGGTATTTTCTACTCAAAAGGGTAGTAAGGGCTTCTGCTCTCTAGTAAAAACCGTAAAGAACAATTTCACCTGTTCGTCAACACCACCACTCATTTATAATGGGAATGTTTTTACTGACTCATTGGACAAGGCCAACCTGTTTGCTGCTAATTTTGCTACTAACTCGTACTTGCCACCATCATCGCAGCCACTTCTATCTTCATCACAGTGCATAAGTAGGCAAAAGCCGCTACACTTTCGCACTCGGGAAGTTTTTAGAGTACTTTCGAAACTCGACGTGTCCAAAGCTACTGGGCCTGATGGTTTCTCGCCCCTTGTTTTAAAATGCTGCGCCTCTGCTTTGGCTAAACCTCTGCGCAAATTTTTTCACCTGTCATATTCAACAGGAATGTTTCCAAGTGTATGGAAACTTGCTCATGTCCAGCCGATACTTAAAAAAGGAGAGGCATGCGACCCCTCTAACTACAGACCAATTGCACTAACCTCGATCATATCCAACGTTTTTGAATCACTCATCAACTCTCAGTTGTTGAAATATCTAGAAAATAACCATCTTATTTACGATTGCCAGTACGGTTTCCGCGCTGGCCGCTCAACCGGAGACTTACTAACGGCTCTAACGGAGCGTTGGAATCATTGTCTCCATAATTTCGGTGAGTCCGAAAGCATCGCTCTTGATATTTCAAAGGCTTTTGATAGAGTCTGGCATGCTGCCCTTTTAGCCAAACTTCAAACATTTGGTCTGCACCCTACCCTCGTTAAATGGATAGAGAGTTTTTTGTCAGGCCGTTCAATCCGTGTAGTTATTGACGGCGTTACATCGGCATCCTACAAAATAAATGCCGGTGTACCTCAGGGTTCAGATCTTTCACCAACTTTATTTCTTCTTTTTATTAATGATCTCTTATCCCTTACTCTCAATCCTATTCATAGTTTTGCCGACGACAGCAAACTTGATTTCGCGTACTCATTTGATTCTGTAATGCATTCACGTGGAAATGCTACAGAAGTCAATCGGGAACGCATGTTTAGATCATTAAACAAAGACATTTCTATGGTCCTCGCTTGGGGCAGAGCAAATCGTGTTACGTTTAATGCATCCAAAAGTCAATGCTGTTTAATGTCCCTTAAAAACCGCCCAGTTCACCCCCAACCCATTTCAGTCGACGGAGTGAATATACCCAATTCACCCTCCCTAAAGATCTTGGGTATTGAGATATCCAGCAATCTTAGCTGGACTGATCATATATTTGCAATCGCTAAAAGTGCGATGAAATGTTTGGGTTTTCTACAGAGATGTAAGAAATATTTCACCCCACCCGACTTAGCGTTGATCTAAAAGGCCCACATTAGGCCTAGACTTGAATATAATTCCCATATTTGGGCAGGGGCAGGACACACCGCATTGTCCGCGTTAGACAAAGTTCAGCGTAAGGCTATTAAACTTATTGGCGATTCCTCAATCTCTGAGGGCCTTGACTCTCTGGAGCATCGACGGAATGTCGGTTGTCTCTCACTCTTTTATCGCTATTTCCATGGCCATTGTTCTAACGAAATCGCTAGCCTGATTCCTTGTAGACTCACAACAACGCGCGATACAAGATCTACAAGTCGCTCCCACCCCTATACTCTCCAGGTCAAATTTGGACGTACCTTCAAAATTCGGGAATCTTTTCTTAGCAGAACAACACGAATGTGGAACAGTTTACCATCTTCTGTTTTTCCCTCGTCTTATGAGCCTGAAACTTTCAAACGGGGTGTACATCGACACCTCCTTCACTCAACCTCCTAACCCATTTCCCTCAATCTTAATTCCTTTCCTGCCAAGGCTGTGCTTTAGCATCATAGGGCATGCCCTGAGCTTTGGCAACATCATATATAAAAAAAAATATACTAAGGGAGTGGAGATATCTCCAAAACAAAAAAGGTAAAAACAGTTCTCCAATATGTCGACTAACGTTGGCGCCCTACTAGGTAAATTTTTGGTTTTACATTCAGGAAGCATCGCCTCGTAGTCCCCCATTAAAAAACCGATTCTGCAATTTCTTCCATATGGAGCTAGAATTTTCGTGCATTTGATTGGGCTAGCGTCAATAATGTGAAAGTTTACCTCAAACCGCAGACTAATGTCAAAATATTTTTTGATAGATATTAGAATTTAATTTTCAGTAGTAATAAGGAACTTGTACGAATTGGACGAAAACAAGCCAAAATTATAACATTTGATTACTTTCTAAAAACTAATTAAAAATTTAAAAAAATTAAAATAGAGGGACAACTAAAGTAAGAAAGTGTCTAAGAGGAGGCCTGAAACTGCGCAAGACTGACGCAGAGACGGATGACTCTTCTATTTATAGACGGATGACCCTGATGTTCAATTGATAGACGGAGGTACTCTACTTTCCAATTAGAGGCAGATGATCCCGACATTAAATTTATAGACGGAGAACCACGACTTTCGAATTTGTAGACGGAGGACCCCGACGTTCAATTTATAGACGAGTATACAAGGAGTAGCGCAATTATAACGGGCGCATTTCATTGATACCCCGAACTCTTTTAAATTAACGAGAATTATAATCAGAACAATAATTTTTTTTTTCCAATAAAGTTGTTCACCAACAAGTGGTGAGACATCTTTTATTGGTGAGACACCTAGTTGAGTTGGCAAGGCGCTCTATAGTATAAGAATCGATTCAAAATACATAACAGTCCTTGCTAGTTAAGCTGTTCCCCCAACAGTGGTTAGGAACCCATTAGTAAAGGAAAGTATTCCAGTTATTACTACTCAGTGCGATGGAATATCACAACATATGATGAACTAAAATAAAACGTTAAGAACAGAAACAACCCGTCAGAAAAAGCATGTTTGGTCTGGCATGTTTTTAGATAACATTAGTCTTTATAAAATATATGAAATATCTTGTAAAATATTGTTACTACACTAAAAATAGTGGATGACTCACAAATTTTAAAAACAAGGTCTTCCCACAAAAGGTTTGCCCACAAAACACCAATCACAAAATCCCTAAACCACAATCTCCAAATAATCCCAAATAAAAAATCGCCAAGGACACAAAATCTTCAGAATGTAATCAAGTAAAGATCGACTACTATACAACGCTATTACCTCTAGTTTTGTTTTAATAACCCTTAAATATCTTAGTATACCACTCTTAGCGCTACCCGGAACAACGACGAGGGCATGGATCAAATCCAATATTCTGATTTATTCCTGGAAAAGATTCTTTTTTTTTTTTTTTAATTATGATCACTATTTAACAGAAACATAATATGAGCAAATTTGAACTTGCAAAAAAGAAAAGAAGACTTTTTGTTTTAAATATGCAAGTAAAAGCAAATAAAAAATAAAATTAAGTAAAATGAAAAAAGTTTGAAATTTTTAAAGTTAAATAAAATGAAATAAATGAAATAAGATTGAAGATGTTAGTAAACATTTATTGAACCAATTAACGAAGAAATAATTGTTCATCAGAAAAAAGTAGGCCGTCGCGGGACGCCCTGCAGATGTGTAACATCTATATTAATATTGGAATTTATAATTAATAAATACCTACAAATAACGAAATATGGAGTGAAATAAAGAAAAAATAGAATTTCATGAATAAAATCAATTTGTTTTTCTTTTTATTTCAATTATAATAATAATTACGGAATATATATATTCATAAATAGAAAAGAAAATATGTTACTATTCTTAATAGAGACTGTTTTACAACTAATTTACAGGATATTATTTGACGAGTCTTCTGTGATTTCTGTAATGGTAGCTGTTGGATGTGCATTGGAGGGTATTAATGAAAAGATTCGCCAATGATAACTAAAGTATGTAACAAAAGTAGCAGACGTCATATTATCAAGATATCTTGAAAATATAGCGTCGATTGTTGTTCCATATCTAGTTGTTGATTCAGTTGATTTATTTTTGATTTTCAAGTCAAATGTTTGCTCAAGGAATGTTGTCAAAGGGACTGAATCGTTTGTTGCAAAATTAACATTAAAATCGCTGCTAAAATCATTGGAAGTTCGTTTAAATTATCTTCTAAAATCCTTGAGCCTTCGCGGCTGTATATAAGTAAATTACGGTGCAAAAAATTTATAATTTCTGTGACTTTTTGATTGGGTGAATTATACACAATAACCATAAGGAATCCATTTTAACTTGGGAACCACATCTATTGTCAGATAGAAACATTACGCAGCTCACACAGAGAAGCAGCAACGTGTATAGTAGACGTGCACGCACACACAAGGGAGTAGAAAGCGGTTCCGTGGAGGGGGCATCACGGAATGGCAGCCGTCACGGCATACGAGTCGGTTTTACTGCCAAGGCGCGCCTATGGATGTTTCACATCAAAATAGGAGAGCCGGCTCAACAGTGAGGCAGTGCCAATAGCTTAGAACATAAAGCTAAACAGGAATGGCAGTAAGCCAGAAAAACGTCGGCATTTTCCTTTCTGTAGAGGTGAGGGTTTTCTATGTGTTTGAAGCCCATGACAGTAGTCAAATTTGAGATTTTTTGAAGCGGGGTTGATATATCTTTTAAATAATTAGAAATTGTATTAATTCAAAATTAACTAATATTTATATTTGATATTTTATTATTAATTTACATTTACAAATGTGAGCAAAGAAGATGAAATTGATTTTCTAATTATAATAAGATCTAACACAATTTAGAAAAACAATTGCAAAATGCTTTGAAATTTTCTATAATTTATGCATTTAAACTGTTCCACCTTCTCTTTTAGCCAAGTGAGCATTGTTATTGAATACAGACAGTGCTCACTTGTTTCCAGGGACCACCACGTGGAGGTTGAGATAGGTGATTTAGATAAATAAGTTAAAATATGATATTTAACTTATGTATCTTTTTTGGTCCCCAGCGGTTTGTCTTTTGTCTATTGCATTTGAAATTATTTCTTTTAAGTACTTATGTATATTATTTGCTATTTTTGGGAAATCTATATAATTATACTTAAAATATTTTTAGTTTTAAATCGAAAAATATGTTCTGACCCCTTCTGAAAAATTGTTCGCGAGCCGACAGTGACAATAAGGGCAAAGCTATATTTGGCTAGATTACAAATGTAAACAAAGTTCTATAGCCCGGAAAATAGTGAATATTTACTATTATATGTCACTGTCGCTTAATATAACCGAAGTAATTTAAGCAAAGAGACTTTAGAGATTATAATTATAACACCTACTTTCCTGAAAAAAGATTTTCCTCGCGCTCTCCGGCGATAATGTTTGCAGCAGTACACAGCACACTTTATCACTAAATTTGTGGAGTTTTACACAATAAAAGGACACAATAAGATATCACAAGGTATTTTTACACTTAACTAGGCTATAATTAGCAATCGTTAATACTAATCACCTCGATAAATTCCTGTTTTCACAAAACTTTCACAGCACAACTTAAACTTTGACATTTCCGAAAATAAAAGCAAAACACTTCGATATGGGGACAGTACCTCAAAACTTTCCCCACTTCCGCACTTCTTCTATCATTCAGATACCGATCACACCTACAGCACATATACGCGATACTGCCATTCCTGTTTAGCTTTATGTTCTAAGGCCAATAGTGAGCCATTCTTAATAATTTAAAACAAAGCAATTGAATGGGCTGCACTGGTTCGTCATTTAACAGCTGATTGAATGTCTTTCATTTAGTTCAGTTGTGATTCCCTTGCTCATGCGTAAACTTCGTGTTTGGAAATCCGCATAAAAAGAGGGAAAAAGTGAATTTTTTTCCTCACTGTTGGTTACAAAACGGCTGAATAAAAAATTGGTTTCAGTACCTTACATTGGAATTCAAATACGCAAAATTCCCAAAAGAAGCTATGAAGAAAGCGGTCTCAATGGTAATGAACGGAAAATCGAGTCGCCGCTCGAGAATGTGTTTTTTCGCAGCGAAATTTAAAAAAATACAAAGAAAATACTGTGTCCATATTGCCAAGTAAATAAAATATGTATTTACTACCGCGGATGAGAAACTAATCTGCAAATGCATATTAAAATGTTCACAAATGTTTTATGGACTTCTAGTGTTCGGAGAGTGGCGTATGTAATGACATCTCAGCAAAGACATTATGAACTTTCATTACGTACAACGGAGTGGTGTAACCTTTCTCGGGATACATCATTTAACAGGCATAATGTCAGCATATTTTTCAACAACTTTAAAGATGTTTTAATGAGGTCCTATACTAGCTTTATTACTGAGAAATCGTAATTTTAATCTTGACGATACGGGAACTGTAACTGTTCAAAAGCCGCAGAAAGTAAGCTCTTAGTATATTCAATAATATGAAAAGAACAAGATGAATTCTTTTATTATTAAAATAGGTGATCGCTGCTAAGGGAATAAAGCAAGTCAGCGAGATTACTAGCTCTGAGCGAGGAACCCTTGTAACGACTTGTTGCACCATAAGTTCGACGGGCCTATATCCTCCTCAAGTTTTGATATTTCCCCGAACTCACTTCGAAGACCAAATGTTGAATGGTGCACCTTCCGGCACACTCGGCCTTGAAAAATCTTCAGGGTGGATGAATTCGAAGTGTTTCCTAAAAGTTGTGGAACACTTCATTCGATACACATCGAGTTCGAAAGAAAACCCAACGATTCTAATAACAATCATACAAGCCATCTAAACGTGCCGGCTTTGCAATAAGCCAAGGACAATGGGGCAATAATCTTAACGCTGCCGCCTCATGCAATCAATAAGCCCCAACCCTTAGATGTCGGTGTCTATAAGCCCTTCGAAATCGCTTATCATACATCTGTACTGATATTGATTATATCAGCAGCGACGACTGATAGACCCCTAGGTCAAGAGTCAGTTTTGATCTAGATTTTGATTCTTCTACGTACCTGATTTATCATGCAAATCGGGGTCCTGCCACCGTACTATCCGTAGGATAAACAGGTATGAACTGTTACAAACTCTAGCTTTTAAGATTTGCTGAATATTCACTCCTTCTTAAGGTAGTCATCCCGTAAAGGGAAGTAGAAGAACGTTCTGCTTCTAGAAAAGGACGCCAAAAAAGGGAAAAGGTTTGATTGCAACTGACACTGCGGAGAAAAAAAAATCGAGGAGGGGGCTTCTCTTAAACTTCAAAAGATAAAGGCGAAAGAAAGGACTGTAAAGGATACAGAGAAAGTTAAAAGACGAATTCTCGACAAATCAACTATTTCATCCATCTCTATGGATGGCTCATTTCATATCTCGGAGGAACACATGGAATCAATCGAATTAGATGAACCTATTAAGGGCAATTATGTCTTAGTTCAATTTAAGCCTACTGGACGAAACAGAAGATTTATCACGTCGGGAAAATTTTTTCCGATAAAGATGAGGACGGTGATTTTGAGGTTTATTATACATGAATCTACCTATATATTATCTATTCCGCTGACGGACATAAAGTTAGTTCTACCAAATTCAATTCTTTGTGGTCATACAAGCAGCTGAATTGCCAGCATTAAGTATGATTGGTCCCCACAAAAAAAGAAATTTTGTACTAATTAAAGTTTTTTTGTCACGATAAAAATGTAGTTCTTCTTTTAAATAAAAAGGAGTAGGATATTTCGAAAAGTGGATTTTGGGCTGTGTAGCTGCACCCGGGAGGAAACAGTGTTCCAGGCACGTGCCTCATCGCTCATACCCCACCTGTGCTTGGGTTGATTCGTCAGGTATTGTTTAGAAAAGATTGCATGAAATTTATTTGAAGAAAATCTCGAAAATTTTTACCAAATATATTTGAAATTTCCCTTGAACCGTATTTGAAAATTTGCACGATATAGATCGGTAGTTTTATCGAGATACATATATGGGTCATTCTTATACAAACCAACCGACACATTGTTGATTTTGCTGGAATTTTTTTTACGGGTTTTATATCGAAAAAACAGAGATACGTGATCGGAGATATTTTTGTTTGTTGAAAATAGAGCGGATCCAAATTTCGAGAATTTCGTGATTTTTTCAAACTCCGGTTCTATTGAAGGTAGAAGCTTCATGCTTTTTTTCATTTTAAATCATCGTAGCAAGCTTTGAGTATAACCATGGTATTCTAAGTCCGATTTTCTATAAAAAACGTATTTTTAATTAATGGAGAAATTATGTTTACTTCTAGAAATAAATTAATTTATCCAGCGCGGCACGTCGTTTCGGCGCGCGGGTTCCATCGCACGCCTCATTATCTTGCCCCATATCGTTTTTCTCAGTAATATTATTTTGAAAATAAGTCTTCAAGCAAAAATCGCGAAACTCTCGAAATTTGAATCCGCTCTATTTTAATAAAACAAAAAAATCCTCGAACACGTATCTATTTTTTTCTATATAAAACCCGTAACAAAAATTTCAGCGAAATCAAAAATGTGTCTGTCGGATTTTGTCCAAATCTGTCCGGTTTGTGAAAGAATGACCCATATGGGGAAGTTTACAGGAAATAAATCTGACATTTGCGATTTCTTTCCCTGAAACGTATTCGGAACTGCAAGGTAAGTATATCCGGATTTTACCCAAAACGTATCCGAGATTCTACCTGAAATATTATAGATTTAGAAGTTTGTTAGAAAAATATATGGAACTTTTACCTGCAAAGTCTGTAAGATTTTACCTGAAATTGAACTGAAATTTTTATAGAAATGATATCTTAATTTTATCCACACAGTATTCCAAATTTCACCTGGAAGACATTTAAAGTTTTGTAAGAGAAGTTTTTGGAACTCTTATCTGCAAAGTCTGTGAGATTTTACCTAAAATAGAACTAAAATTTTATAGAAATTATAGCTGAAGTGGGTGGGTTATTGTACGTATCGAGTGTTTCCTTTTGTGAGTTGACAGGCCTTGATCACTTTACTTACCTCTTATGAAACGCACCTGAAAAGAAACGAACATAAACGCCATCTTGACGGAGCGTGAAATCGTCGCCCGAAACCTACCTGGCGTGAGTTGATTCAGATAATTTAACCGAAAACTTGAGGGGTCGTAAAGTTAGCCAATCACGACCCACAGAAGCTTTCCCGACTAACCTTCTCCTGATTCCCGCTTATTACACTCGCGATAATTATATGTCGAGATACAGCGAACTCGTACCTACCTGGTCACCTGGGACAGAGTCAGTGGAATTCCCAGCTTCCTTGGCTGTACGGAATAACTCTACTTCGACAGTACGCAGAACCTGCAAAGAAAGAAATAAGGAAAGCCGCACGCTTTGGTCAGTCGCTAAGCTCGCGACAGTTGAAGTCACCTCACCTGAGAGTTCCTTACCTGGGTCGAGCTGCTGCACAAGTTGACATCCCGTCTTGGGTCACCCTTAGTCTACACGGGGTGATTTTTTTGTTTACATTTGTGGATACAAACAGCTGCGAAGCCGTGGAAGTTTTGCTTACCGCTGGTAGAAGTGTTTGCGTATGGTGTTTAGAGGACCAGTTAGCCGTTTTTTTTTTTGGAAGATTGTTGGACGACATTGTGTTCAGCCTCTGAGAAGAGTGTGTGGCGTGAACCGGGCAAGTGGACGATCAGCCTGAGTGTTTCTCGGAATCTTTCTTCGCCTGTGCTGCATCCTCGTGCAGTGGTTATTGCTTCGATGTGTATACGCGGCTTATTTTCTGTTTTCCGAATTATTTGAGCCCTTCGATTTAGGTTAGTTGAGACGTTTGGTGTGAGGAATTTTTTTGTCTGCTCCTTCGAACTGTGAGAATTCACATCAGCTGGGAAACCCCGATCAATTTGTCTGTTTTCACTCTTGCAGGTTATTAAGGTGAGATCGTCGTCATTCAATACACCGTTTTGTACAGTACTATACCGGTTTTCGTTGCAATATAAGTTTTCCCTGTACTCCTCTTATTTATGTAAATAAAATTTAGAAGTAATTGGTTGATTTGTTCTGGAATGTGCTTAATAAAAATGAGATCGGAGACATTCTCCTGTACTTGTTTTGAATATGCTTACAAAGCTACCAACATAAAAACGCAATTGTATTTGCTGACGGAAATTTAAAATCGAAATGGAGAATTTAATCGGAAATATTTTGCGGGAACTCCTATATCTGAAATTATGAATATAATAAATATTGCAGTGTCTTACAGGAAGTATAAAAAAGTAAAGTGATTAAAATTAAAGATAGGAAAATTCGCACTTTGAAGCAGAACATTCCCAGAGTCTTAATGTTGCTAGGTCCGAAATAGCTGTGAACTGTGTACGAATTTACCTTTTAAAGCTTAATACAATGTAATTATAGGGAAAAGGATGAACATACAAAAGTGGTTTACTTTGCGGCAAATAATTTTGACAGCTCTATCTGTCCATAGTTATAAGTCATTTGGTGAGCCGCAAAAAACTAACAACCTAATGAAATTTCGGTCATATCAAAATATAAATATTCATAATTTATATTCACGCTGCAACGATCTTCAGTGGCACAGTATTTTCTTAACCTCATCTATTAATCAAAAATTATCACAGTTTAATGGCTTATTTCAGGATGAATGAATTCATTCCCTTCTTCACCATAATTGCTGATGTGCGATTAAGGTGAAAATGAATCAATGGTTTACTAGTGAAATTAAATCATTGATTAGTGAAAGGAAATTTCTCTACCAGTAATATTAAAGGCAAAAAAGCACTTGCAATTTAAAAAAAAAAATAGAAATTTAGTAACTCTAAGGATAAGGGAAGCAAAGCGTGAGTTTTATAAGGTCAAGCTGTATCCTAGTTTGCTCAGAAAATATCTCTGGAAAAACATACGTACGTACCCTAGGAATTAACTCCAGGGCAAAATGTGTATTTTAAAACCTTATGATTTCAAGGATTATATAAAAGGAAACCAACTATCAACGCGGCATTTTGCAGATTATTTTGTAACCCCTACAGGCTTTAGTTTTAGATGCGTCGATGCGGAAGAGGTTTTTAGGAGCAATTTCGAATAAATCCTGTCTGTTGATAATTTTTAAACTTATCGTACCTTGTGTTCATATTTATTGTTCATATATTTAATTTTTGTCTTATGACCTCGCAGTTTTCCACGGCATGAAAAAATTCTTTTGTTGATCCAATTCCGAAGGTCCCATAGGCTACACAGGCCGTTCACTTGCGATCTATAAGTCTTCTTTGCTTTCTTGCAAAGGCTCTTTAGGGGATGATATCTAACCAAATGCTGGCTTATTTTGAGGAAAGAAATATTATACTATGTAACAATCAGGTTTTCGATAGAGGCATAGTTGTTAGACCACTCTTTTAAATGTAACAACTGATATTATAGCAGACCTCGATACTGACCAAATATGTGTGCTTGCACTCCTCATTCACTTCTGCTTAAAAAAATTTAGAAACAGTGTGATTGTTCCCCATCAGCGTTAAAACTTTTGCGGAGCTATCTTGCTACAAGGAGCTAGTAAGTCAATATAGGAGAACGGCCCTCTACTCTTCACCGTTTATATAAATGATCTTGTGGACGTAGTCTTTGACTCGAAAGTTCACATCTATGCAGATGATATTCAGCTCTGTATAAGCAGACCTAGAGGTCTCGGGGAGGATTGTGTTGCCCGAAATAATGGCGACATGCAACGAATGTACATTTGCTCAATGAAAAATTATTTGAACCTTAATGGTTACAAATATGAATGCATCCTATTCCCTTGTTATAAGATTGACAGTTTTGGAGTTTAGAGACAAGGTCAACAAGCTTGGTGTGGTACTGAATTTATCAATGTCATACTGCGACCAAATAAGTTTGAATTTGAATAAGATCTACGGTAGCCTGCGCAGGCTTTGGCTTTTCCGAAGTTGCTTTTTAAATGATACACGACTTAAATTTGTTAGAACTGTGCTTCTACTGACTTATACTTATTCTTGTGCTATTTTTTCATCACTTTATGACAGCTGCTTTTGGAAAATACGTGTAGCGTTTAATTACTGTGTTCGTTTTGTGTATAATTTTAAAAGATATTACCAAATTTGGCATTTTATAAACTTGATCTTGGATTGCTCAATTGATACCACAATAAAAGAACTTACTCTCGTAAACCCGTATACATATTGCAGCATTAAGCTTCTTGCGTTCATCGAGGACTATGAATCTATCTTTGCCTAGAGTAAGAACAGTTGTTGGGGAAAGAGCTTACTTGTTTTTGGAATTCTTTTCCTTTAAATTTGAAAGGAACTTGCTCGGTCGGCGGATGTAGGTGACTCTTGGAACGCTACTTCGACATGGTTTTGATAGTTAGTGGTTAAATTGATACATACTCTCTTTTCTTTCATTTACTGTAGTATTTATTCCTTTGTATGTTTCCTTCTTTTAGGTTGAGCAATTTAGACTTTTGTATAATCTCTTATCATGTAGCATTTATTTCCACATATTTAATGGTACACTTATTAGATTAAAATCCTTTTATACTTTGTCAGCAATATTATTATATAAAGAAGAAAAGTTGCATTGGAAAATAAGAAATTCCAGAACTCGGATTAAATTTCACCAATGAATTGTGTAGATTTACAGCTTTCAAGTGCATTAATAAAAGTTTGGTCATCCATAATTATAATCACAATTTTCTAACTACAATTCATGACCAAACTTTTATTAATGCACAAAGCTCTAATTTACACAATTCATTGATAAAATTTGAGTTCTTAATTTTTTTTGTGTATATCACTGAAAAAGAAAAAAATATTTTTTACTTTTTAGTGCATATTATTTATAAAAGTTATTTATTTTCAAAGTTTTTTCTTTTAATATATTTTGTTCTTTTTCAGCTACACCCTGGTGCACTTAAGAACTAATCACAATTGATGAGATTTTAAAAATTTTCAAGCAAACTCATTCCACTCTCAAATTTGCATAAAATTCTCTTCTCTGATTCGTTTTCGTTGCTTCGGGGCGAAATTGCGATTTTGTTTGCAATGAATTCTTTACTTTCACGGGAATTGTTCATTTTAATTTTTAAATTTGCTAGTTTTTGCACATTTAACTTTTGTATACTTTTTCTTTTGCATACTTAATCAAATAGGAAATTAAATCTCGTTAACTTTTACCCGCAGGCAAATTAGGAACGGGTATTCAATATAAGTTCTACAGGATTCTGTGCATAAAAAGCTTTTACAGGAAGAACTAATTTGATTGAGCAATGAAATTAATTTCTAAAATAACGTATCGGTTATTAATTAAATTGCACATCAATTGTTTTGCAACTGGCGGGTAAAAGAGGGTATCTGCTTTGGAGCAACCTGTGAACATCACCCTGACATTGTTTAGTTGGAAATACATTTTGTGAAATTGAATTTTCCGAGGCTGTCGTCCAATACTCATTTTCACAGCAACTTGCTGAGGAAGTGCAGGTAGAAACAGCATTTTGCTTAGTCGTAATATTGTAGCACAAAGACAGTTTGAAGGTATGTATAAGGTCTTTCAGTTCAAAGAAATGGTAATTGCATGATGTTGATTTTCTTTTGCGCCTTTAGTCTAGCTTCAATGTACGGCAATGATTCAATAAATGCCTTCCTCTGTGCCATATATGCAGGTCAATGTGTAAGTCATGCATCCGAATAATTAGAAAACATAGTTTCAATAAAATTCACTTTTGTAGTTAATAAAGTAACATTTCAGGCATCCTGGTGGGCTTAATTAAAAGTAAAGGGGTATTCTAGTGTGATGGGCCAAAAAATCGAATTTTTTATGGCATTTTCGGAAGGCTTATGATGTGTAGAATGAGTGTGCAGAAGTATATATTCGAGTCAGATTAAATACCCGTGTTTGGTAGAGCAGACTGCTTTGAGCCGTTTTCAAAATTAGACGCATTTTTCTCAAAGCAATATTTTCAAGAGCGGTTGACATGTTTTCTCAGAACCTACTAAACCGATAGGGATATCACTCTTCACTCCACTTTAAGAAGTATGCCTAAAGCCGGAACTAGGACAACATTGAAATACTCATTTTTCTGAAAGTTACAACCTGAAAAACGACAAAAAAATTGTACAAATCGAAAATTCATTTCTGAACTTTTCAATACTTTCGCTGTATATTTCAAGAATCTTTTTTATTTTTTTGTTCAGATTATCAGGAGACTATCAAATATGTCAATTATTCAACGTCGTTTTTTCGCCTCTACTTTGGAGCTCTGACACGCTATTTTGTATACCAATTTTTTTATTAAGGCGTTCTTCTACTTTGTTGGTTTCAAAAAATTTATATTTTTTTTAGCATTTTTCTATTCTAGAATGTGTCAGGAACATGCCGTGAAAATGATATAACGAAATTCTTATTATTTCGGGATGTCAGAGACTATCAAACACACCAACAAACAAACAAAAATATAATTGATCGATTAACTCAAATCTTTTATCAAAATCTTTGAAAAAACATATCGCTATCGTCTAACGAAGGCTTTTTGAAAATTTTTATTTTGAAAATTTTTACAGCTGTTTTGGCCTTAAAAACATGAAAAAACACATATTTTTTTTAAATGTCGACTATTTTGCGAAATTTTTGAATTCGTCAAACGATAGCCATGGGAATAAAAAAACAAATTATTTTTTATTTTTTGCTTTCGACGACTTTCATGAGCTGAATCGTGTCCACCGTTTTGATTTGAACTTTTTGTAAGGGGAAGTTTAAGGTCGAATAAAGGTCAAACCAGAAACAATAAAATGTTAAAATTAATTTTTAAAGTATAAGAATAAACGAGTGGAACTCAAAAAACCGAATATCAATCGCATTATTGGTGTCCCTACGAATAATCCTCGAAAAACAGTATCAAAAAGAGCTTATAAAAAATCCTGCTAATAGTAAAGGAGACCTGAAAGTGAAATTATAAGAAACGTGGCTTCAGACGAAAGGGCACCTATTGAAGCCTACAAAGTCTGCAAACTGAAACGTGAAATAATTATTCATTTAAAATAAAGCGCTGAAACGCATACATAATATTAAATTTTATATCAATTATAACATTTGGATTCGGTGCAAATTAAACAAACAAAACAACGACAACAAAGCGTTTGATTCTCCTTAGTTATGGTCTCGTGAGCTGAATTGTTTAGGCAGTTTTATATAGTAAGTATATTCGATTGTGGTTGGGTAGTTGTTTTGCTTTTTAATTTGCACCGACTTGCTGATATCGCAATAGATATAAAATCAAATATTATTATTTTATGATTTTTAGCGTCTTGCTGATATCGCAATAGATATAAAATAAAATATTATGATTTTATGATTTTTAGCATCTTTTGTTTATTTTTATTTGATTTTTAACTTTGTTGAAATATGCACTCGAAAAACACGCTCTCACGAATAATGTAAGCTCAGCAGTTGCAGAGGTAGTTCTCCCCCCTATTATACCTTCATCTCGGATGAAAAATGCTTACCCTGGTTCTGCTACGCCAACGTACCCTATTCTATAAACAAAAATAGAATCATTCAAATCGATCCATACGCTAAGGAGTTACCCTGCCCCTCCCCAGCCTACCTAAGGACGAATTTTTTTTCTAATAGTAGCAATAGCAATAGTAGCACACTCTATACGACAATAAAAAAACAATTATCCAAATCTGTATTCGCGTTAGAAACTTGCTTCCGTCCCCCTTCCCCCCTACCAACCCTAAAATTTTAAACATCGGACCATATACATCAAAAACAGAGTCATTTAAATTGGATCAATCGTTACAAAATTGGTTGTCTAATCTTGTAACGCTTGCTCCAATTTAAAATCTTCACGCAAAGTCCAAATTTGTTATCATTGCAGCAATGGAGGATGATACTCCATACAACAAAAGAGAAGCATCCAAATCGGTCTACACGTTAAAAAGTAACGTTTTTGGGACGTCGAGTAAAGAAGTTACAGCAATGTCTTCTTCTCGCTGCTACTTTCTCTGAATAGTCCGAATTGTTATCCCTGGACTTTGCCAAATGAGCAGTATGAGTAACAATAGCTGTTTTTTTAATGAGCTATATAGATCTCCGCCATACAAACTGCTGAACCAGTTCATGATCTAGTTCACTATCCCGCTCAAGGGAATTTAAGAAATTTTCCTTAAAAATAAAACGCTGCCAACTTCAATTTCATTAGAAATGTAATTTTTGTGAATGTGCAATGTAACGAAAGAAATTAAAACACAAACACAATTTTTTTCAATGCGTTTTAAATATATTTAATATTTTATATCTTCTTGTTTACGATTGGGCTTTATCTTTGGCGTACAATAGAAACTTAAAACGTCTAAAACTGACAAATATGTAACTTGGGAAGTGAGCTGCAGTTTTATTTTAAAAATTTCCCTAATCTTTCTTTAAATGATCGGATGAACCGCTCATTAAAAAAAAGCAAACACAGCTAATATGGGAAGACAGCTTGATTTAGTGTTCTCTACGAACTCCATGCTCACTTTTGTTGAACCCAATCTCATTCCATTGACTAATCCTGCACAGCTTGTCACTTTTAATTGTGTTTAGGATGGGTGTGTCGATAATCTCGAATGTGAATATGGTTTTTACTTTAGAATGGCCGATTTTGAGGGTCTGAATGAATATCGTGGGACTTTAGACTTCCTTACTTGTCTGTCTAGCGACGATATCGACCGGAACGTATCTGGTTTCTACGAAGTTTTGTACGAAGTTTTCGGGAGGTTTGTTCCCTATGCCCGGGTTAGAAGTAGAGAATCCGCCACGAACATTTCATAAGTCTTTCTTGTTCCGTATATGAGGAATACCTTCAGAACCTAAGCGGCAGCTTATTCTCTGACCGTCGTGCATTTTTTGATTATGTCAATATTTATCGCTTATGGAATTCGGATGAAGTTCCAGTAACGATTCTAAGATTATTTGTAATCGATTTGCTGAATATTTTAGGGGCGCATTTGAATCATCCGATTTTTATCCAAATAGAAGCAACTTTTCGCACATTAATAATAGAAATACACCCCCCCGTACCTATTCCATCTATTGCGGAGGAGATCTTGTCCAAGCATATTGTAGATCTTCTGGATGAGTTTTCTTGTGGCCCTGACAGGGTTCCTGCTGTTGTTTTAAAGAAGTGTTCTTCGGCGTCATTACGTCCCTTACTCTTTCTCTTTCGGTGGTCTTTTTCGGGGTGTAGGGGTTTAATCTCTAGCCGGAAGCATGGGTTCCTTCCGGGAAGGCCGCGGTATCCATCTTCATGGAGTTTGTTTCTGGCAATGTGGGTGGATTTTTCGATGGCTGCTAAACTGACTGCATTTCTATCGTTAATTTGGTGATATAATTTTTCTACACCAGCTTCTGCAGGGAAGGATTGACAGTGAGAAACTTTATTCCAAAATTTTACCTAGAGAACTGTCCTTTTCCTTTCGAAACCGTTCTATCTTACGGATATCTTTCTCGTGCACTAGTTACGGTATGTTTGAGCCAGTTGATCACATGTGTAGGTTTGCTAATGACGTTGGTGATGTTTTCAGCACTAACGTGGACAAGGTTACATTAAGGAGGAGCCTCTACAACTTGTTGCACTCACTCGTTTCTGTAAGGCTTTTGTAAGGTTTTTTATGTTGGTTTGTGTACTTATTGTCTTGGCTTGGCTCAGGCGATCTCTTTCGTCTGTACACCCCTGATTGTTGTGTTTGGGTATGTTTTGTATTTTTGGGACACTAAAGTTTTTTTTGCATGTTGGTGTGGGAGCCTCATTCATTTTGTTATATTCTGGTGGATAGGTCAATTGATTCCTGGCTTCTGCCTGTTAAGTGCTCCTTCTGAGTTAGACTTGTTAATTAAACAACAAAACTTCCTTGAACATTCTCCTTTATAGCTGACAATGCTTCCTCCGTTAAATAAGCTTTTTCCCAACACGACGGTCATTTTTTAATTTTCCATGCTTTTTAGAGGCTCTTGTTATGATTTTTTCAAGTATTAGTATTAACTTTAGTCTTGCAAGTAGCTTCTGAAATCGTCATGCCTTTTTCATTATATGAAAATTTAAAATTATGAATATGCTCACTTTAATGTTTAAAGATTTAAAAGAAAGCATAAATAACAATTTTTATTGGTATTACAATGAAAACTCTTTTTATAACTTTCTTGTACTGATTTATTTAAGTTTAAATATATTCGCCAAATCATTTAAGTTTTTTGCTCTTGGGTTAAATAAGTCTGAGAATTCTATGTATGAATTAGTGGTTCATTTGATTGTTTTCTCCTCAAAAAGAAAAAAAAAACAATAAAAAGTACAACAAGGTCATAAAAGCAAAGTTCCGTTGTACTCGAGTCACTAAGTTAACTAGAGATAAAGTAAAGTCCTGGGAATAATGTATATACTCGTATATATATATATACATATATATATATATATATATATATATATATATATATATATATATATATATATATATATATATATATAACAACTTTACAACATTAGGTATTTTTTCTTTTGTTGTTTTTAATTGCCGATATGAGATATGAGACCATATGTAGGAACAGGAGAGATCAAATCTTGAACAGAGGAGGACGCGCATGATATTTCATCTACCAGCGTTTTTGCTGTGTGGAAACACACCATTAAATCGTCGGGTTTATAGTGTTTAGAAATTAGGTTGCGGTCATTAACTTTGCTTTTGCGACTTATTTGTTGTACTAGTTATCTATTTAGTTATAGAAAGTAAGGTATAAAGTGGGAAAACCTAGATATAAGGGGCAACATTTGAAGAAGTGCTCAGGAGCTTCTGCTTCGGATCCAATTGCAAACCTGGAAACGAGGAATAACTAAGGAAGAAAGAACAATAAGAGCATCAACAAATCAACTCACAACTTTAGGAAACAAGAATAGAAAACATCATACAACATTGGAGACATGCAGTGTGAAACAACACAGGAAACCTTCAGAAAGATAATTTTATCTTAAAAAAACCACACAATAAATCTTAACAACAAAGTTTAAACGGAATTTTTAAATATTTTTAGTAACAAGAATTTTGTCATTGCTGGCAAATCAAAACAATACAAAATAAACCTACTCATAAATTGTTAAACTTCTATTACAAGTAGATCATGACCGAATTCGAAAATTTTCTAAAAGAAGCGCGTGTGAAGTCATGCATAAATGACACGGGATGGCTAACCCACCCTATCCTTCGCTGTAGTCTGCCAATGCAGTCTCGTTGAAAGCAATACCATTATTGGCGGTCAAATTCAGAACCATGGTTCCTCCAACTAGAATCGCAATTTGACCTAGCAGGACTAACAACAGAAAAAACTAAATTCTATCACTTATTAAGTGCAAAGAAGGATTAGCGACATAATTTCGAATTCCGCTGCTAAAGACAAGTACAGACGTTTCAAGGAAACCTTTATTTCACGCCTTTCGACTTCAAACTACGTTAAATTTAAGCAAATCTTAAATGAATTGGCTTCAGGCGATTCCCGTACTTCAATCTTACTTCGTGAAATGAAGACGTTAAGCTCCGGCAAATTAAGTAACAAAAAATTTAAGATCCCTGATTCTTTAGCGTTTATCTGGCAATGTTCAAGCCATATTAGCCTGCAGGCCAAGCACGTTAGACGGGTTGTCGATGATATAAGCCAACATTTTAGAAGTTTCTGGTTCAACTGAGGTTTATTTGGTAGTAACCGTCCAAAAACAAAGCGTTTCGGCAGTAACAGCTTTATCACATCAAGTCAGCGAACTCACAGAGCAACTTAGGAAATGTTCGAGATCGCCTTTTAGGCCAACAATTAGAAATTTTAATTCAAGGTCCAAAGCTCGTAACAGTTCAAAAAGCGGATCTTATGCTGGTTGTTCCGTGAAGAGGTGAACCCATCACTGAAAATAAAAAATCATAACACAGAATCGGATTCTATTAGTTAAGAATACTTATCTTATTGTGCAGTCCGTCCGTCCGGTCCAATTTTTCTCCAAAATAATGTAGTCCTCATACACAGTTCTAAAAATTTAAATACATAAATCATAATAATTAGTTATGTGAACATATTTGAATTCTTTTTAACATGTAGAAAATTACTACGTAAATTTACTTCACAAACACGGAAATGATTTGAACTGACGACACAATTACTTTAAACAAGAAAAACACAGCGAAAAACTCACGAACAACATAAAAAACACAAAGTATAATTTCTATTAATCACAAAACACACAATGTTTATTTATCTATGTGATAACAATAAGATCAAAGTGTCATCAAATTTGCTTTATAATCTTCTTCGTTAACCTTGCAGAATTTAGACCAAAACAACTTTCGTCCAAATATTGATCACCAGTAAGAATATTTCTAAAATGAGAAAGACTTATTTACCAAAAATAAAACATTTCTATAGCGGTTAACCCCTATATCCTTACATGGTAAAATTAAAATCAATAACGAATGATCCAAGGGGAAAAAGAAAAACGGGGAGAAAGACAGTTGAAAATTTCTGCTTAACCAATCGAGACCTATAGACCAACAAAAATCGGAATCCATTTAAAAAGTTGAAATCATTAATTGTTTTCTTTCGGAATCTTTAAAAAATCATTATCGTGTGAGGTGAAGTTAAATTAATTCGAACAATAACTGAACTAATTAAATTAAATGAATTGTAAACTAAAAATTTGTGAACTCAAAATTGTGAAAATTTAAAACTGTGATCAATTTGAAGATATTAAATCGAGTGTTGAAACTTAAATAAATTGGGCTTATTCAGTAACAAACGTTCAATTATTATCAGAAGTAAAATTGTAGTAGTGGACAGAACATGTGAGTGTACTCTATCATTGAGTTTTCGCGTGACAGGACGCTAAAATAAAAAAATAAACTCCGTGAATTTAATTAATTAATTTTTGAAGTTTTTTATTAAATTTTTTGAATTTTTATTAAAAGTTAGGTGTTTTGTTATATTTCAATTCAATCTGTTATTTTTGTGTCTATTTAAAATTCGTTTAGTGTTACGCTCTTTTTACAACAAATATTTGGGTGGGTGCCTACAAGGAACCCCAAGGGGCGAAGTCCGTTTCGGAAGAAATGGAAGACCCCGATAGGATGGAGAATTGTATTGCAGACCAGGCGATGAAACTTATCCAGAAATTAAAATTAGAACCGAAACGAAATTTAGTTGAAAGGAAATCCAGAGGAAAAAGCAATGAATTTCTATGTAACAAAAAGTTAACCATGACACAGCATTAACAATAATTAGAAAAATTTTATTTCATAGAAATTAATATAGCTACTCCTTAATTGAAAAGGCAAAGGTTTTCGAATGTTACATAACACCATACCAAAGGTTGAAAGCAAAAGCATGAATCAACTAACTTGCGTGCTTCTTATAACTTAAGAAGGATATATCTAATATTTTACAAGAAGATTTTGCGTAAGCTACCTTCCTTTCCACGATAAGAAAAGTTGCAATTATAACGTACGACACCAGGAAATGAAATATATCATCCATAGCTAGCTTTGACAGTTCTAACACAAAACCTGCAAAATAAGTTCGTTATGATAAATGTGTATACACTGGTAGGGTGCTAATCTTTCAAGTGAAATACAGACATATCTTAACAACTGCAAAAATTCCCAGAACGAGCTGCAGGGCTATCATGTTGTCAGCGATAGTAAACGATTCTATCTCAAAAAAACACAGCTTACATTTTGTGAAGGTTTTTGTGGGGATTTCTTCTTCATTTAGCAGACTTTGCTCAATTAGTTTTGTATGCTTTCAGGAAGCTTCCGGTGGGTCGTGCTTTTCCTCCATTTCCCAAGGTGCCCCTTCAATGAGAGCTGAGGTACAGACTTTATGAATAATAAATTAATTAATTTGTTACTAGATTTTGATTGATTGTTATTAAGTTTTGAGTTTATTTTTTATTAACGACTCTATTTATTTTTTATGACGGCAAATATGGTATGGTTTTTTTTTTACACATAGCTGTTCATCAGAGAATAATCAAGAAGTTTTAGCCTCAAAATTATTTTTATTTTTATTAATTTTTTACCCGACCGTTTTGTAATAGTAATAATAATGACTATCAATTGGAATTTAAAAAATAATTTGAATGCAATAATAAAATGGTTTTAAAAGTGATAGGTTTGAGAACATTTCGTAATCATGGATATTATAAGCGAGTAAGTATTGTAAAGTCGTTGGGGCTATCTGGACTATTTAACAAAACAACAACAAATGTTCACAGATTTTATTCACTTCACTGTTCATTTCTTTTTAAAATTGGCTTTACAATTATTGAATTTACAATACAATAGAGGAAACGTTGGAGCTGACAATGAACACGCATCACCCCGGTAACTCAGTAGCGGGAACGGCAATAAGACATCCCGGGTTACCGGATGGCAGGGGGTGCTAAATCTGCAGTGTGTTAGTTCTGTTGCTACTCACGACAGCGTTTAATGGGTCATCAGCTACTTTGAACGGTACCAGTCACCAGGAATAAATGAAATATTAGCCATCATGCTTTAGAAGGATCAGGGATCCATTATTTCTTGACTCACGGTGATGTATAGAAGCTGCCTACTCCACTCCCATATCCATTTAAAAAGTCAAAGTTAAATATAATTTCCCCAAGACAGACTAAAGCGGACATATAACCGCTGGTGACTTCAAATATAAACCTTTTCTCATTTCTTTTAAAAAGTCTGGGGAGACTTCTGGATGTTACCTTTATATGTGAGCGTACTCTGTTAACAGGGGTGTGTACAAAAGGAAGTCGGTCGAAACGTCGCTACACAAAGTAGTGCGCACTATTGAGAAATCACACAGCTAAGAATTTACCTTATTGGGACCTTCAATGTTAAAGGAATATACTTCCTTTAACATTGAAGGTCCCAATAATGTTAGGTTAGGTTAGGTTAAAGTGAAAGGAACACTGAGGCCAAGGAGGCCCATTGTGATACCCAATAATGCTAAGACTGCAGCAATACACATTGTTCTAAACTCCCACGGTTTCAATAGCCTCCCGTTTGTCACTGAATTTACGCAATGCTTGAAAGTCGTTAGATCCACACAAGATTGAGAAATTACGAAGCTATCAGAAATGTATGCAGAGGAACTCCGCAAGGACGAGTGTTGTCACCATTATTCATACTCTTAGTAGTTAACAAGGTCGATTGATGGGTTAAAGCTGGTGGCTTATGCAGAAGACCTGGCCTTATTAGCCTCAGGGAAGTTTCTAAGCACCATTAGTGAACTAATTGAAAAAGCTCTGAGTAAAATTCACTTGTAGATAGTCAACTGTAGCTTATCGATCAATCCTTAGAAGACAGAAGCAGTCCTCTTCATAAGAAAGGGAGTAATTGAATCCTTCAAACCTCCCAAATTGGGCGGGAGTACGCTTGCAGATTTTTGGCATTAGTTGGTACAGCTTGTTACATTTTTTTAATAGTGAAAAGTGTCAATCCTAAATAAACGCTATTGTCTAAAATATTTCTACACACGTTTTCGTTGTAGAAAGAGTTCCTGCGGTTCTATCTTTCACGGCTCAATGCATAGCGCATATCTCACTTCGAGCGCTTAAATCTGGGAAACATTTTTGGTAAGGGGACCTTTAGGGTAATTTGATAAGACAAAGGTAATTTTTTTTAAATGTGACTACAAGAAAACTGTTCAAGTAATTTACCTAAAACTTTTTTTATTTTATTTAAATTTTTATAAAGTGGAAAAGTGTTTTTTAATTAGCCGTTTATGCACAGGTGGCGCTTTTTTAAGACGCTTAAAAAGAAAATGTAAAAACAGGGAGCAGAATAACTGAATTCTGAAGCATCTGAAAAAAGAAAAAAGCAAACAATTAAAGTATGAATGTAAATAAATGTACTGACGTAGGAAAATTTTAAATTTTTGAATTTATACGAAAGTGGTAGTTAGTGAAAGTTAAACATCGAAAAAACGCTTAAAATTTTTAGTGCAAAAATAAATATAAATTTTTTTTAAAGCATATATCAAAAACTATCTGCGTCAGTGCACCAAGTTAATTCATATGCTCATAAAGTTTTTTGCAGTTCGGTAACGTAGTTTTTTCTCAATCGTGCTCCCGAGTTTCAAAAATCCTGTGTCAAGAAAAAACGCACTTAAAGTTTTGAAATTAGCACTATCTGCCGGCGCAGACAAAAGAGTGTAAAACTAATACTTAAACATCGAGTTTTGAGAAAAAATTCTTGGAATACATTCAAGAGACTTCAAAGAATCATTTTATGGAAAAAATTTTTTACGATTTTTGGAAAAAATTACCGTAAAGGTCTCCAAACGAAAATTATTTTACGATTTTATCAATAAAATACTACACTTATGTACATGGAATTTTTATGCAGCTGCAAAGTTAACTTAAGATTTTGGCAATTTACACACATTTTCCCCCTTAACCACATGCTACTTTCGTTTTGAGGCCTATCCTCGTGCACGTTACCCTAAGAGTAAGGAACTAAATGGAGTAACCATAGTATGTACAATCCGTGTTTATGAGCGTGCTAATTTGTACGACTTTTGTTCTCTCTCTGGTTTCTTTAACCTCTTATAAGGCATAGGCTGTCTATTACACCGACTCTCCACCTGGTTCAGTTTTGCGCCAACACTGTGGCCACGATTTGTTGACTGGGTACCTTCCCTCTCGGCGGATCTTTTTTATGTATTGCGCGGTCTTCCAATTCGGCGTCTTTCTTCGATTCCGTGGGGATTCCAATCTAGAGCTTGCTGTGCGATGTTGTTTGGCTCTTTTCTTATTGTGTGGACTATCCATTGCCACTTTCGCCTTGTTTCTATACCATCTAGGCCTGTAAGCCTTTGTAGGTCTTCATTGGTAACGACCTCCGGACAATGGATGCAAAGAATGCGCTGGAGACGTCGGTTTACAGAGAATTGTAGTTTAGATGCTATTTTACAGGTCACTTTTCATGTTGAATAGTCGTACAACAGAATAGATTTTGCGTTCGATTCGAAGGTGCGAAGTTATTGCGGAGATGTTATTAGTCCAGATCTTAGCAAGAGTACTAAATGCATCTCGAGCCTTATTAATGGGAGCCTGTATATCACTAACTATGCTTCCGAGATACCAAAATGTATCCACTTGCTCTAAATTTCATGTTGTTTCCTGGAGTCCGAGCTCATAAATTTGGTTTTAGGAGTTTTGATCTTAAGGCCTGCTCTGCTATCTTCTCTGCTCAGAGATTCCGTCTTTTGGGCTACATGACTTTGTTTTGTTGGATAGGAGACACACATCGTCGGTATAGTCCAGGCGCGTAATGTGGTTAAAGAGTTTCAACTAATCTCGCGCGATGAGTGATGTTTTAGCGCTGCGCAATCATTAGTAACAATCACGAAAAACAAAGTTGAAATTACGCATCCTTGTCTCACTCCACTCAGCACGTGGCATTGGGCTCCTAAGTAGGACTTCTTTTAAGATAATTTTTTCTGGGATGCCTCTCCTACGTGAAGCTGCACATATCAACGCCCAACGCTGTCAAACGCCTTCTCAAAATCGACGAACATTAGATGTAAAGGGGACCTCTAATCGGTAGATTGCTCGATGATAATTCGAAGGATGTTGATGTGATTACTGCAGGAGAAACCCTCACGAAAGCCTGCCTGTTCATCGCTAAGAGTGCTCTCGATTATATTCTTAATTCGCATTAAGATGAGTTTAGCCATCAATTTGGAGACTGTAGCGCCAATTGCTACAACTCCTCAGGTCGCCTTTTTTGAGAATCTTTACAATTATGTCTGCTTTCCATTCACTGGAAGAGGCATCGGTTGCCCAACGTTACTGGACCCGCCTTAAGTAGTTCCACTCTTATTCCATCAATCCGTGGGGCCTCAGATAATCAAAAATCTTGTCGGAGTTCTGGTGTTAATGTTAGTCGCAGCTGGCAAGTGTTGAGGCTCATGTGAAGAGGTTCTCGACGGTCCGAAGGTGTTGTAACGCGTGGACCGATTTTGATGATTCCTTTTCTGTTCGGTCGAGTATGTTCCTTGATTAGTATCATGAGAAAATTTCTTTAGTGAAATTGTGGTGGGGTAGGGGGTCAAACCTAACTTTTTAACGCGTGGACCGATTTGGATGGTACTTTATTCGTTGAATAGAGTAGAAGACACTAAAAAGTGAAAAATAAAATAGTTTAAAAAAAAAGTTGAACCGACTTCACAAAAAGCGCTAAAAAGCATAAAATAATTTTTAATTTTATATCTATTACCACATTTTGAAGTCGGTGCAAATTAAATGAACAAAACAACTACCCAACCACAATTGAAAATAATATATACATAATACTACCTGAAAGTAATAGATATAAAATTAAAAATTATTTCATGCTTTTTAGCGCATTTTGTGAAGTCGGTTCAACTTTTTTTTAAAAACTATTTATTTGAATCGGTTCATATTAATTTCAATTACTTTTCCAATTTTGTTTTTAAATTGTTCTTGAAATTCGTATATCATTTTTTCGTGGTCGGAAAAATTATTAAAATTCGCTTTTGACTTAAATTTTCAAATAATGTTTGTTATTACAGCTCGGTCGGTTCACGTGTTGATACAATTTTATCCTGTGGGATATCTCGTCCGGGATTTCTTTTCAATATTTGCTTTGAGTTACGAATAGCTCATAGCAGTAGATTTCGTGTTCGGACATATGAAGGTTTTCGCAGAAATCCGTCAAAAAAATGTTTTGGTTAAGATTACGTTGTTTCCTGATTTTGGTTGTTTGGAGGCGTAGAGAAAGAAGCAAACCGGACAGGTAAGTATCAATTAAAATCATATTTGTATATTTGTTTGGATTATTGAAGAAAAATAACATTTTATATCTTTCCTATTAGGACCTTGATGTGACTGCTCGCGTTCCCTTGCTTGCCTGACATCATTTTTTTCAAGTTCCGTAAGTACTTTTTTTGAATCTCTACATATTTAAAATTAATCTTAAAGCAAAAATTTATAAAAATTCATCTTACTAACTAACTTAATTCTAGTTCCAGGCCGACGAAGAATCCAGGTATCAATATTGACAGATAATCAATAATGACTACTTTTGAATTTTTGATGTTTCGCAAATCATCGATTTCCAGATAATAATATTTGAATCATTTTCTTTTGCATATTTGACTACTTGTTCCCTTCTTTTGGGAATCCATTGCTGACCGTGTCGGGAAAGCATAAGTGGCGGGGACCGAGATGCACAAGCCCGTAGATATAAAAAAATAGAGCGAAAGTCAAGGCTTTCGAAGACTGGTTGAACCGTAAAAAAGGTAAATAGTAGCTCCTTCCCATTATCTGTAATAAAGATAAAAACCTTTGCAGAATTATTATCATCGAGAGTTTACGGAGAACATCAAAAGGAGGACGTACACTGAGGTAATTTATCAAAGATCTTATGGTATATTATACAATCTGTTATTTTCAGGCCACCACATCCACAAATATATAGGTTCACGCCTTAACAATCACTACGCTTCTCTATTGCACTTTTCTTATGCCTCTTCTGGAAAATGCCTCTCTAGCCTGGTCAACCCTCTTTGCAATACATATCTCATATTACTACCGTATGTAGGTAGAATTATACTGTTGTATTTTGATACTCTGATTACTTGCAACTAATTTTTTTCATTTCAACTGCACGCGGGGGCTCATAAAGTTCTATGTATTTTTGTTATATTTGGATAATTCAGTTTCGGCTCGCTCACGGAATACAGCTTCTTTCAGGTACGTTTTCATCGTATTAATTATGGGGCACATGAAAGCGTAATGAAATGAATTAAAACCTCATCTAAGGTTAACTACATATTCGGGCAAGTGCAGCTTTAGCCCACAAGTGGTTTTGCTACAGTCAAGGTCAGACTTCGGCGAGGTCTAACTCCAAAGGGGTTAAAACCTCGAAGAAGCGGGCTGTTACAGATCCCGCGACTTTGGGAGGTGGAGCTACCTCAGCAACAATCCCAACTACATCGGAAGTAGAGCCACCTGTTAGACAAACAGCTCCAGTTCACTCTAGCTCGAGATGTCAAACAGTGGAACGTACTGCAGCCCAACTGGCAAGAGGCTGCGGAAATTTCGAACCGCTCTGGTTCTTCCAGAAGGAAAGACAGGCCGTCCAAAATCAAGAAGACCAATAGATCCGAAGGTAAAAGTCCGTCACACTCTGCCAAGGGCGGTCACTAAGGTTTCTCCAGAACAATCTCCATCATTCAAAAGTTGCATCTGACGTGCTTAGCAGATGATTTCTGCTGAAGGGACTGGATGTGGTTCATGTTCAAGAACCGTGGGTTAATGGAAGGCTTATAAGGGGACTTATATCAAAACAGGGTAAGTTATTCGACGATAGCGAGAACGAAGCTCCTCGTGCTGCCTTAATATTAAAGCCATTCCATAGCTTATTACTCGGGACCTGTTGGCGGCCACAGTAAAGATTCCCACGTACAGGGGAAAGTAAGAGGTAGTTTGTTATTGCTTCAACCTACTTTCCTGAAGATTTGGACCAATTACCACCTCCGAAAGAAGTAATGCAACTATTGTGCTTTGGTAAAAAGTACAATAAAAATGTATCATTTTATGCGATGCGAATACCCACCACACTATCTGGGAAGTACCGTGATTAACAATCGAGGTACCTGCTAGACTATTTCGTAAACAATTACACTAACATTTTAAATAAGGATAATAAACCTACCTTTACATACATTATTCGCCAAGAAGTACTAGACCTTACGCCAGCCCAAACTTGGAGAGTAACATATTTAACTAGCACGTGTCTGATGACCCCTCTGTCAGATCATAAACATATAAGGTTTGTTTTGGAGAACCTATCCAGGAGGTTCAAGAGAAAAACTTGGAGGAATTAATCTGACGAGATCGATGACCTAAGAGAACGCCTCCAAAAAGATCATTCGAATGGCATCAGTCGCCTCCAAAGGACTGATGGATCTTATACTCTCTGTGCATTTCTTGATATTGTTACATGCACTGTTTTCTGCCATTGACTATATGATAAAAACGAAATCAAGTTATGCATTGCGCATGTTCCGAATTTCGGAAACCCGAAAACGTCAGATGCCGTATGAAGTCAAGGCCGACACGTTTTCGAACCTGTTATGACTTGGTGTGGTGAAAATGAATAACGGAAACTTCGAGGACTAAGTTGCTAACTTTCTAAGATTAAGCTAAGTAGTATAAACATGCCTGAGTAGCAGTCTTTAGTTATATTTTAATGAGTGAAGTGATAAGCTTAAGAGTGAAGTGAAATAATGTATTGTGAAGAAAACATGTAAAGAAAATTGTGAAACGAATTAATCAGTGAAGTGAATAAAAATTGTGAACATTTTCGATTGTAAATAGTATTTTAACTTATCCGTCGAGCCCGAAAAGTCGTATTCCCTTACAATACTGAGAGTGCCTTTGAAAACACGTCGTTCACATGCACAGCGGTTATCAACCGAAGAATCGAATTGTCAATGGCCTGATGGATTGGGGTAATGCTTAATAACCGTAACATCACGGCCAGGCTGGGTAAATGGGGTCTTAGGAAGGAGTTCCTTCCCCTCTGTTGTGGACTCTTGTTATTGATGATCTCCTGTTAAGACTGACCGATGCTGGCTACGAATGTCAGGGCAATTACCATTATTGGAACAATATCTGGAACACTGCAAAATGCCCTTAATTTGGTCCATTCTTTGTGTCATAGGGAATGCTGAGGTTAGAAGCTTCCATCCTTGAAGCAACAGGGATAGAATTCTCAAGTGAAGTAAAATATCTAGGGGTGCTCCGAGATCAAAGACTCACATAGAATTCTCATCTGAAAAGAGTTACAGGAAAGGATTTGATTGCACTCTGGTCCTGTCGATGACTCTTCGGTAAAACCTGGGGCCTTTACCCTAAGAGGCGACGGTCTTTTCCAAAGAAACAATACGCGGTTGTGAAGAATAAGATTTTATTGACCTAAAAAAATCTCGTTAATAGTATCATGGGTATAATTTCAACCCAGTTAGTGTATTTTATTTTATAAATACAATAGAGATTAGATAATTAAAAATTGTTATTACAGTTATTTCAAAAATAAACATTGCGGTATCTATTGCAAATAAAGTTTGAATGGGATGATATTTCAGCCATGGTACTTTTAAGGGTAAACTTTACTTCAGCTTTTACAAAATAATTTTAAAAACCTTTTCACCAGCAAAAGCCAGTAAAATATTAAGTAAGAGCCAAAGAAAGCAAAAGAAAGATTCAAACTTTTAAACGTGATAAATCCTTGATGTCGTTTTCTTCTTATAGCTCTAGGCACGCAAGCACTCTTATGATTAAAAGGTGCTTTTTTAATGATTTCAAGTTGTCAGTACCTACGTACCTTATTCTTTCGTTTTCCACCTGCGGTTATTTTACATTTACATGCAATTTTATGTATATATTTATCAACAATAAATGAAAATATACCAAAATGAGAAAGTCTGTAAACTTTTTATCTCTTAATGGAAATACATATTCGTCTGATGTCAAGTACTTCATTTATTGGGAGCTCACAAAATAAATATAATTTATATTTTGGAAGCTGTCTAGAAAATTACGGCCGTGTTTTGAATTAATTTAAATATAGCCGGCATGTTCTTGGGTGTAGGGTGACTGTAATTATGTAGCTTAAAATAAAATGTTCCCTGACAAAAAGTTTCGAATACTTTCATTCTTTTATTGTTTCAAAATATTTTGCTGATTTTATGTAATCATTATTGTGCTTAATATTTTACTGAACTCTGTAAAAGAATTGTGCATCTTCAAATGGCAACACAAAATAATATATAAATATCTCAAAGCATTAAGATGTTAATTACATGCAATTTTGTGCTTTGTACAAATAAGTTAAAGATAATTTAAATTATTATTTTTAAAATGGGAGCATTATACTATATTACTTTATTTTTTGCCACTTGTAGAAAGTAAAAGGATTTCTAGATTATATTTACTTCCTCTTCTTAATTATAAAACGGCTTAAATTAATTACAAAAAGCCCCAACTTCTATATTTTGACCTACTGCCGATTGTTTGATCCCAGCTAAGTACTTTCACCTTGAAATTCCATCGATCCAAAAGCTTATTCTTAGAAATTCCTCAAATACTTCGTAGTGGTAATACAGTGCTATATCGACCTTTGTTTCTCCAAATAAATTGAAAGGCCTAAGCCCATCTTTCCATAATTAGGGGATAAAATTTGTCTTTATAATTTCACCTAAGCGGCATTTTGCACGGAGAAATTAATTTTAAGGAAAATTCTTCAAGCAATATTTTGCTGCCTTTCATTTCAGAGGAATTTGTTAGCTTTCTTCTGTTATTAAAACGATAAAAGGACATTTGAGATATCTCAGCCGGAAGAATTCCAGATTATAAGGCATCAATTTTTTTTAAGAACTTTGAAAAGTAAACGGTAGACTCCATTATCAGATGGTAAGGAGTGACAGGATTCGTTGATAGTCATAGACTTAAAATTTAAAACGAATAGTTTTTAATATACCTGCTCATAACATTTTCGCTTGTAGGTAGCAGTAACACAACTACACATAACATTTTCGACTGTAAACGAGCTTAATTGGTTTCCTGTCACATCAGCGGTAAATATACAGAACGTCCAACATGGGTGCCAAGAAAATAGTCTGTCTATCTTCTTTAGCCCATTTTGGAGCACGGTGTTTATAACGACACCAAGGCTAATAATCTGAAAGCTAATGTTGCAAATGGAAAAGTTAGTTAGCAGTTATAAAAAATTTAATAAAATATATTAAGGGATCATTTTTGCATTTTTCAAAAGTATATATATCTAAAAGTATTGTGTTGCTCGGAGCAGTCTAACAAACTATATTATTTTCCGATCTTTACGTTGCCACTTCTACTACCTGAGTGCGCTTAAAAAAACTTTAAACGCGTTTTTCTCAAAACTATGTTTTTACGGTCGGCGGCGGTGATTTCTCCGAAACCACTGAAGTGATCTTCATGAGATTTTAACCACATATTTTACACATAAACAGCTCTAGCCTGAACTACGATCGAATTTAAATTTTGATTTTTACTATTTTTTTTGGTCCGAAAACAATGAAAAAAACCGAATTTTTTGAAATTTTTTTTAAATCTCCGCCTTTTTTTTGATAAAAATTAATATCCGCAGTTCGGGCTAGAGCTACACACATACTGAATGTAAACAATTTTGATTTTTTCATTTTAGATGAGCCATAATCGAGATATCACCGTCGCCAGCGAACTACCTTTTTTTCACGGAGTTACCTTCAGCCGCCATTTTGAAGTATAAGAAGAGTGAAAAAAAATAAATAAATTTTTCTTTGTACTTTAAGAGAGTATAAGTTGACCACAAATAAACTATTTATAATTATTTATAACGATTCCTTCCTAAAAAAATTAATGAAATGAGCCTTTTTTTGACCACCTAAACCAGAATGATCCCTTGAAAATAAGTAACTTTTTAAAACAAAAGGTACTAAAAATTAAAAGAAATTTTTTTTTCTCAGTGATATACACAAGAAAAGTTTCACTGAAAAATAAGTAATGCTACATTTATTATTGAATTTCTTAAATTTACGGCTGCGAGTCTCCATATCCAGGGATAAACCATCCAAAAATCAATATCAAAATATCGGGGGGCAATTGTTCCTTGTATAACAATACATTTAGTGTAAAAAATCTCCGCTGGTATGATATCTTCACAATATCTGAAAGCATACTCCCTCTGAAGCTCCGACAGAATGAAGGTTATCACTCATTCTTCTATTGCTACCACTGCCATTGTTCTAACGAATTGTTCAACTACCACCGGATATTTTTTACATTTTAATACAAGGAACAATTATCACTAGATATTATTACGCGGATATTTTTTACGGTGATATGAAGGCGTGTTATCACATTCAAAGCTTTGCCACTGTATTATTAAAAGTTTGGACTTGAGTTGTAGTTAGCAAATGTGTTACGTTCCAAAACTGTGGATATGGTGTTGACCCCTTCAATGGCTGTTGTACTGCTCCGAAATCTCTTTTTTCAGCACCTCAATCTGAATTGTTTCCTGAATTGGGATTGTGGTGAAGGACGTCACGCAATAGTCTGTCTCACCTTTCAGAAAGTTCTCTTTTTGTCCAAAATTATTCTGAGCATGAACAGCGTATTTACACGGTCGGGCCATTACTCGATCATGTTAGCAAGATCTGCAGAGAACACCGCTTAGAACACCTTCCCACCCATAGTCACTACCATGAGGAACGACACTCGATCCTCCAGAAGCTTACCCAGGCATTCTAACGCACAGCAACTTCTTACTCGTTGTAGGACTACCAATTTAACGGCCATTTCCACAACATTTACTGCACTAGCGCAAATCCTCTATACTACCGGATTATATATTCTACCCCACAATTTCAGATATCCCATTAATTTGAAAAACTATCATTTGTACTTATAAGCATCGGATTCGTTGCATTAGATTAAGAGTATATTCTTAAAATTACGTTATAGATGAAACAATAGTTATAAATTAGGGTTCCTTTTTTTGATTTGTATTTTATTAGAACAAAATTTGTCATTTCTAATCAAAGAAGTATAAGGATACTAATGAAGACTTACGTTAATAATTTAATTTAGTTCATTCATTCATTTAATATAAATCCTAAAAATATGTTTATACATATATTTTGAGGCTCAAGAGTTAGTATGTTATTTTGCGAAAAGATAATTATAATAATATTGAAATGAAAGGAACATTAAAGTAATAAGATTTCAAGATTTCTAGTAACAGTTCCAAGTCATAACATGAATATTGAAATTGTAAATGTATTTATTGCTTCTGAGTTATAACATTTATGCTAGACCAATGAACCACACAATATTAATAGCAATTCAGTAGTATATAAATTGTACCTCATAATCGCTAAATGGTTCTGACATCCCGTGTCATAATAAAATAATATGAATTTCGCTACTAGATTGAGCAAATACTAGTAAAGTCCAAGTCTCTCTAACATAAACCTAAAACAACAGATGAAACCGTTAAAGAGAAGCTAAAACAAAACCGAAATACAATAATGCAATGTGGCAGTGAATTTAAGACTGTGAGTAATTTGTAATTTGGAAAACAACGTAAATAAAATTTTTAAATCCAAGTCAAAAATAACCCCAGAGATGTCGGTACAACTTGAGTCCAAACCCAACACAACAAATAATAAAATAGTTTTAAAAAAAAACAGTTGAACCGACTTCACAAAAAGCGCTAAAAAACATAAAATAATTTTTAATTTTATAAATATTACGATATTTTGAAGTCGATGCAAATCAAACAAACAAAACAACTACAACAAAAGTATTTAATCGTCCTTTCTTATGATTATAATTGTAATTTTATATATTATCTTCCATTGTGGTTGGGCAGGTGTCTTATTTGTTTAATTTTCACCTTTTTGTGAAGACTTTTTTTTAAAACTATTTTATTTTCGACTTAGTGTCTTCTGCTCTATAAAACGAAGAAAGAACCATCCAAATCGGTCGACGCCTTAAAGAGTTAGGTTAAACCCCCTACCCCACCACCATTCCACAAAAATTTTTTTTATGGTATCAATCAAGGAACATACTCTACCGAACAGAAAAGGAATCATCGAAATTGGTCTTCGCGTAATGAAGTTACTACCCCCGCCACCCACCAAATTAATCTCCTATTAGCAGTGGGGGATCACACTCTATACAACAAAAGAACCCTCCAAATCGGTCCACGTGCTACAAAGTTAGGTTCCCTCCTCCCCCCACCCCACCAAAATTTTTTTTCTCCTGGTATCAACCAGAGAGCATACTCTACCCAACAGAAAAAGAATTATCCAAATGGCTCCACGCGTTACAGATTTTGACTACCCCTCCCCCCACCATAAGCCAATTTTTCTTCTCCTATTACCAATCGGGGATCATACCCTGTACAACAAAAAAAGAACCATCCAAATCGGTCCACGCGTAACAAAGTTAGGTTTCACATCCACCCCTACCCTACCAAAAATATTTTTGACATGGTACCAATCGGTGAACATACTCTACCCAGCAAAAAAAGAATCATCAAAATCGGTCGACGCGTTACGAAGTTATGCCTGGTCAGACATAAAAAAAAACAACAAAAAAACAAAAATCTGCACGTCGAACTTATAACCTCTTTGTTTTTGGAAAGTCGGTTAAAAATATGGCCGTGATGGACCGACAAGAAATCAACACTTCCGAAGGCCGCCTGGGATCTTAGGCAGGCCGCCCACCAAGGATACAAATGTATGATACATGTATAATGCATTTGCATGTTGTGCGAATATATGTACTCTATCAACTGTTGCACGTCTCATCTGTGGGTGGCTGTTCATGAAAAAGCAAGCGTTCATCATACATTCAACAATCCAATCAATCAATCGAACAGTGTTTTTTTACCGTGAAACAGTGAAGTCATAAGCCAAGTCAAGTGAGAACGCCTCCTATATCAAGTGCTAGTGCAATGTCAGTGTTAGACGAAGTAATTGAATGAGAAACAGACTCATTGTTTACAAAGTGTAAGAGAGATAGGACTCAGTGCTTACAAATCTTTAAGAGATAGGACTCAATGGAAAGTAGGGAAAAGGGACAAATTGTTTTTTTTATTATCTAAAATTAAATAAATATGGATAGTGATTATTCCAAGGCGAAAAATCGCTTTCTCAAAGACCTGGATTAAATAACAGTGAGTTAAAGTGTGACGTTTACGCCGAGCTTGCGGTTAAATTTGAACATTTAACTAATAAGGAATTTGAGAACGTTAATAATGAAGACGGCGAAGCTGAATTTATTGATGAGCACAACATGGAGGTCGCATCTAGGGTTGCCAACCGTACTATAATATATAGTATTGTACTGTATTTCGGGTCTGCTTACTATTTACTGTTGAAGAAACACATAGTACGCAAAAATACTATATTTTCAACTTAGTGTATACGAACGTATCTGTCTTAGGCGCAGAACACAGTGTACCCTGACACTGCGACTTTCCATGGTGTACATTGCTGCTTAGTGGCCGTATCATATTGCACTACTGCCATTAGCAACAACAGCAGCCAAGTCTTGTTAGTGGCTAATCCGAATCACGTATCCTGACCGGTCAGCAGAAAAATTTGTGCTGCCCAATCATCTCTAATCCTAATTTTGTGGTACCACCTCGCGGGCAGCGAGATTAAATTTTTACTTTTAACTCCGAACTGACGTTTCTCGCAGTATCATTTGTTTGGTAAAAATATGCTGTCGTGTATGTACAATCTGATACAGCCAGCAGCGAAATTTTTTTGCTATTGTCCGTGCTGTTGCTGATGCTGTCGGCTGATGTGCAATCTGATACGGCTATAAGTATGGAATCATCATAAGTATGGCATGCAATGTACATCGAAGTCGCCGTGTCGTGTTGCGGCACGGTGTGTTCTGCGCCTTACTGCGTTCCGAACTTGTCAATGTGAACGAATGTTTGGTCATCATTGGTCTGCTTTATTTTTGTTTTGGGATTTTTTTTTTGGTAATTATTTTCAATTAGATATTGTTCTTTCTTTTGAGAAGTTGAAGTTAATTAGATAGCTTCTACTTCTGCTCCTTTTGCAAATACTGGTGATGACAAGATATCAGCCAGTTAACTTGCTTTAACCTACCATACTGTAAAACACAATCTTTCCTATAACAGTATGGACTGTACTGTAAAACTAAACAAAATAATATATATATATATCGATTCTAAAACCGATTTGAACATGAAATTAGGACTCACTAAAACGGAATCACTGGTTAACGAAGTTTTATGACCTTATGCCTTACAAACTTTACTGAATGATTTAAATGACCCTAATTTATATTTTTCTTTGCAAATTGATGCAAGTAATAAGTAGTATAGAAAGGGCGGTTCTGGACCATGAGAAAATCGAGCCGAAAATGTGCTATGCCGATTCTGGACCATGAGAAAATCGAGCCGAAAATGTGCTATGCCGATTCTGGACCATGAGAAAATCGAGCCGAAAATGTGCTATACCGATTCTGGGACAGGAGAAAATCGAGTCAAAAATGTGCTTTGCCGATTCTGACGCAATCTTGGATTTAGGGTATTCGGTCTTGTAGGCTACAATTTAGAGATAAGGAAAAGAGATAAGGCTTGTCGGCCATCTTGGATTTTCGGTATTCGGTCTTGGAGGCTACAATTGATCTTCTTCTTTGATTTACACCTGGACTTGGATCTGGACCTGGATTTAGGGTATTCGGTCTTGTAGGCTACAATTGGGAGATAAGGAAAAGAGATAAGGATTGTCGGCCATCTTGGATTTTCGGTTTTTGGTCTTGGAGGCTACAATTGGTCTTCTTCTTCTTTGGTTTGCATCTGGACTTAGATCTAAACCTTGGATCTGAACCTAGATTGTTTAGTAAGATAAAGCACCTGTCGGCCATCTTGGATTTTGGGGTTTTCGGTCTTATAGGCTACAATTGAGAGATAAGGATGTCGGCCATCTTGGATTTTGGGTTTTCGGTGTTATAGGCTACAATTGAGAGATAAGGATGTCGGCCATCTTGGATTTTGGGTTTTCGGTGTTATAGGCTACAATTGAGAGATAAGGATGTCGGCCATCTTGGATTTTGGGTTTTCGGTGTTATAGGCTACAATTGAGAGATAAGGATGTCGGCCATCTTGGATTTTGGTTTTTCAGTGTTATTGGCTACAATTGAGAGATAAGGATGTCGGCCATCTTGGATCTTGGGTTTTCGGTGTTATAGGCTACAATTGAGAGATAAGGAAAAGAGATAAGGATTGTCGGCCATCTTGGATTTTCGGTTTTTGGTCTTGGAGGCTACAATTGGTCTTCTTCTTCTTTGGTTTGCATCTGGACTTAGATCTAAACCTTGGATCTGAACCTAGATTGTTTAGTAAGATAAGGCACCTGTCGGCCATCTTGGATATTGGGTATTCAGTCTTGGAGGCTACAATTGATGTTGAAGATAAGAGTTTGTTGTTTTGAGTCTTTAATTACGAAGTACAGCTTTATCAGCTAAATGAAATAACATGATGCGAATTTAATTGTGTTGAAGATAAGAGTTTGTTGTTTTGAGTCTTTAATTACGAAGTACAGCTGTATCAGCTAAATGAAATAACATGATGCGAATTTAATTGGAAAACAGAATATTGCGTAATAAAAGATTTCACCACTTTGAGTAAATAGATGAAGATTATTTTTTATTTCTTTTGCAAATTCTTATTTCTATGATATCATTTGTTTTCAAGCAAGTTTTAACATGTTTTTCTGGTCGAGCTGTGATTGATAAGCGAGCTGATGACTGCGTAGAAATTAATAATTTGGCGACAATGTTAAGGTCGTTGGGTGATAAGGTTTTGTAGATGAACCTGACCTCGTGTTGAAAATAAGAGTTTGTTGTTTTGAGTTTTTAATTACGAAGTACTCCTTTATCAGCTAAATGAAATAACATGATGCGACTTTAATTGGAAGCAGAATATTGTACCCTCGAACTTTAAAAGATTATCATGTAATTTCTTTTCCAGATCTAAATAAAGACATTAATTCGAGGTTATATTTTTGAAATAATTTCGTGTTTTATGCAACTAGCAAGTAAGTCATTCCACCGATTACGTCATAACACCATTGAGGAATAGCCAAAGGAATTTATGTAATTAAGGTAAAAAATCTGATGTTTAAAAATAACATGCATCGCTTTGCATAAATCCGTTAATAAGTAATAAACGTCTAGTCAAGATAGCTAGAATGGCTTCTTTCGGTACTTTGGAGAGGTTTATCATGTGAAGAAATTGCAAAGAAAATAAATATCTTTTCATAGCTTTAAACTTCGTTTCTTTATGATTCAGTCGTGATAATCTTAATAAGGGAAACCATTGATTCGTAATTATGCTTTAAATTTATATCAAACTAGCAGCTACCAAACCCATATAACAACCTTGAACTGCAGAAGAAATGAACAAGATCATTGCCGTTGTTGTAGCACTTTCTAAAAATTGCCTCAAAACTGTGAATTTAGACTAGAACAAACAAAATCGAAGTAGCTGAAATGTCTTCTTTCGATACTTTAAAGAGATTTATCATGTGAAGAACATAAGAAAATAAATTTTTTATATGCTTCATGTAACAATAGACTCAAATTGTGATTTCACCGAGTTCAGTTAACTTTGAGTTTGTTATGTAATTTTGGCAAATGTCAGCTTCCGGGTTTGTTGCCGTTGCAGCACTTTATAAAAATAGACTCAAAAACTTTGAATTGGGCCGATAGAACAAAAAAATCGAGGTAGCTGGAATGGCTTTCTTTTGGTAATTTAGAGAGATTTATCATGTCAAGAACTTAAGAAAATAAAAATCTTTTCATAGCCTTAAACTTCGTTTCTTCTTTTTTTCAGTCGTAATAATCTTAATAAGGGAAACCATATTTTTTCTTGAATCGTAATTATGGTTTAAATTTATACCAAACTGCCAGCTAACAACCCTATATGGCATTTAAAATTTAATTTTTGTATGCGTCATGCAACAATAGACCCAAATTGTGAGCTCACCAAGTCAAACAAACGAAAAACTACTATCCCAATGACCTTTTCAAAATTTATAGAGAAATACAGCTGAACCAATGAAAGAAATTTAAAGCGCATTAAACTGAGGCTATAATATTCGTATTGAAAGCTTTCTATTGGAAAAAGATGATGAAGGAATTTTGAATCCAAAACAATTTTTCTACAAAATCAAACCTCGAGTTATAAATCCTCTTGAAGCAAGTTTACAGAAAATCCTCTGAATTAGACTCAAGGAAATTGATATGTTACTTAGAAGATACATTTCATTATATAATCCATTATAGAAATCTCCAAAAAGTAGTTTAAAGTATGAATTGAAGTTTTCATACATTCATAGAGTTCTTTGATTCAGACAATGGAATTGATTAAAACTCATACCTTCATAGAGCTCTTTCATTCAGACAATGGAATTGATTAAAACAATATATTGATCTTAGTACTTTGCATAGATCAAAAGCTGTTAACACTTTCCGATCTTAAGCTCTTATGATGGAATTTGTATTTATCACGAGGAATGACACTAATTTTGTGTTCTTAAGTATATTCAAATGTTCAACAGATGCTTACTATTGTCAAGACTTATTCTAATATCACCATTAAATCTTTTGGTTGAAGCACAGTTCGGTTTACTAAAATTATCACAGTTTAAAAAATTATTAACTTTATTTTTGGTTTGTCTTTTACTTTGTTTGCATTTTAGATTCATATAGATTAGATTTCTCAAGTATAGAAAAATTAGCGAATAATTCATCTGATGAAAACTTAATATTAAACAGATCCTTTTATAAAAATGACGATTTATTATATAGATTCAGGATAATTTTGGGGTGCTATGCTTAAGTATTGAAAGATTGAATTACAATAATTATTAACTGACGTTAATGTGTATAACTTTATATGTTCTCGCAGGCATTCTACTGCTAATAATAAGTGTATGGAAAATGTTATCCCATCACAAAGCTCAACATATTTAATTTACTTCGACTGCAATAATTTATATGGGTGAGACATGTCTGAATTCTTATCATATGAGGAATTTCAATGGGATAGAAAATACGGATATCAATATAATGAGCATTCTTCAAAGTTCAGAAATTGAATATATATATTTGAAGTAGATTTAACTTATCTAGAATCGCTTCATGACTTACACAATGATCTACCATTTTGCGCAAATAATATAAAAAATCCCCTGAATTAGGCTCAAGAAAATTGATATGTGTCTTAGAAGATACATTTCATTTCATAATCCATTATAGAAATCTCCAAAAAGTAGTTTAAAGTATGAATTGAAGTTTTCATGTATTCATAGAGCTCTTTGATTCAGACAATGGAATTGATTAAAACAATATATTGATCTTAGTACTTTGCATAGATCAAAAGCTGTTAACACTTTCTGATCTTAAGCTCTTATGATGGAATTTGTATTTATCACGAGGAATGACACTACTTTTGGATTCTTAAGTATATTCAAATGTTCAACAGATGCTTACTATTGTCAAGACTTATTCTAATATCATCATTAAAACTTTTGGTTGGAGCAAAGTTGGGTTTACTAAAATTATCACAGTTTAAAAAATTATTAACTTTATTTTTGGTTTGTCTTTTACTTTGTTTGCATTAGCAAGTATAAACATGTATTTGAAAAAGGGTATACCCCAAACAAAATGTGATTACAAAATATCAAATTTCTTCGAAATAAAAACACTCGTAATTCACTTAATCAATTTTTATTTAAAATCGGTAGAGTTCTATTAACTCTTCCTGACATATCATTATTTTATATAATTAATTTACATATTTCTAAATCCTGGTATTTCGTCCATTTTGTTTTCGATAAATTTTAAATTGCAATCTTCATCCATCTCATACACAGTGTTGTTGATCTCCACTGTTTGAATCTCTGACTGCGGTTCCACTGATTGATGATTTTCGAAAATGAATTTTACAAAGCATATTGTCAATACAAGAACATCTTTTTGTCTCTGAAATTCCTCCATTTTCTGAATTATAGGCTGTGTTACTTTATTTAGATATTCCTGTTTAATATCACCATCCTTAAGATTTGTATTAACTTCGATGTTTTCAAATTTGTATTCATTACATCGATTGATGTATTTAAATCGTGTTATAACCCGAACAGGTTCATATGCACCATTTTTTAGATATTTTTGAATGCGTTCTTGAAATTTGTTTAAGTAATGTTCTTCCAGTAAATACTTCAGCGCATTTATTCCGAAAGCCAGTTGATTATTCACCGCTAATATCATTTCATCCCATACTGGGGTGAATTGTATCTTAAAAGTATATTGTTCGCGAGGATTCTTTACGATAGATTTTCCTTCCATTTTATTTCTGTAATAACATTTTTTATTTACTACGCATATATTAATTACTCTGCAACATACCTGATCTTCCTTCCTTTCCTGAATCTGGTCTATCTACATATTTGCCTCAGCTTTTATAGCAAGTATTTTACCCCCCACTGGAAATTTTTAAAACTTGAACTGCTTAAAATTAAATTAAATTGAAGATTTCATTAACGTTATTCCCTTAAATAAAGTGTTATATATCAATGTCAAAGACAATTTTTTTTTCATCTGAGAATAAAACGATTGAATTACAATGTTTAGATTCCATTCGCTGCGAGTTTAGATACTCTAAAAAACAAACAAAAATCTGAATGATGAAGACTTTAGAATAATCCATAATGAATTTAATAAGGAGAAAGGTGGGTTTTCATATGATTACTTAAATTCTTTTGATAAATTTAAAATGAAGCATGTGTGCCCCTCAGGATTTTTTAATAACTTAGCAATAAGAAGAAGAATATCAGCATGTCGTTAATGTATGGAACAAATTTAATTCTAGAAATATCTGAGAAAATTTACAATTATATTTAAAGTGTGATGCTTTATTGCTAGCAGACATTTTTGAGAATTTTAGAATAGTATACATAAATATCTATGAGTTTAACCCGAATCATTATTACACAACACCAGGATTGTCATGGGATGCTATGTTAAAACACATCCAAATTAAATTAGAATTATAGAAATGTATTATATAATTTCATGAAAAGCGGTATTCGGGGAGGTTTAACACTTGGGTTCTAAGAATCATCCACATTGAAGTGGAAGTATGATTATCGTTTATTTATTAGAGTCTTAATCTGAAAAAGAATTTATATTGCAGAAATCAAAGTATAGAAACAAAGTAACTGTAATAATATAATTTTATTGATCTACATAGTAATACATAGCATTCGCTAACACATTCTCAGGTTGATTATTAATCTGCTGATTACTAAATTCCAAATTATAACTATATCCAATACCGCCATTGTTTGTGATGAAATAGGTAGCTTCATTCAGTTTCTGAATTGTGGATTGGGCTATGAAATTAAAACGTGTTGGTAAGAATAACTGATGATTCTCTAATTCCAGAACAATCCGGTCACCATATTTTGTTTTTAGCCTTTTCGCGCTTAAAATCCTGTATGCACATCTTTGATCCATATCCTTCATGTAAAGAAGCGGCTTATAGCTTCGTAAATTGAGATCCGCTAAAGCGTCAATTAAATCTTCTGAATTTTGCTGCTGCACTAGAGCTTGACTCATTTTGATTCTATGTCTTTACTCAATACGAGAAAATATTGAACTGTGATATTTTGATCCCTTTAGCAATACTATTAGAAATCAAATGATACAGCTTAGAAAAAATTGGGGACATTCTCAAAAATCTTTAAAGGGTGAGAATAATGGATATTTTAGCATCGCTGGTAGAAGAGTAAATGAAGATGTGAACCCAAATTCAGTTAAAGATGCCGCGTTTGAAGATGATAACCGAAGTTGTGATTCCTCGGTTGAGGATGATGACCGAAGTTGTGATGAAGACTCCAATGGCGATGATGAAATTCAAGATAAGATAGCTACAGAATGGGAAAGTTGAGGTAACCATTTAGGTCTTCGTGTTTTAATTGCAAAGCCCAATTTACAATAAATATGGCTGCAGTAGAATTAAACAAAATAAAAGTGACGTATAACAAACCAGTTTATTTAGGGTTTATAATTTTTGAGATATCGAAATTAAATTAGAATTTATAGGTTTAAAGTCTAACATCGTCCGGGCTATCCCAATCCTCCTCTAAATGATTAGCAGCATCAAGCCGGGTCCTCATCTCGAGAGCCAGCGCTTCGACGCTGAAAACTGATATAATGCACCTCCTTCCGCTAACTGAGTGATTAATCTATAAAGAAGAAAATAATAAAAATAACATGTAAAATAATTTTAAAAACTAACCGTTCGCAACCCCGTCAAATTCTCCGAATATGGAGTGGCCACTTCGCACCACTCAGACTCCCATCCTAACCTATAAACCAGGTTAATCGGGGTTAGCGGAGAATTTACCAGCTCCTGCAGCCGCTCATGAGGATCCTCGTAATCCTCTGGGAGATTCAAAACCTTAACAACTTCTTCTATAATTCTCTCCATTTTGGTGAATGTTAAAACTCATAAGTGGTTCATTGCTTAAATAGTATCCGCTTATCTCTATTCATTTTTCACATTTTTTTTGCTCGCCTATAAAACTTATTTGTTGATTACACCATGAAACTCTCATTAAACTTATTTTTTAATCATTCCATAAAACTTCCTTCAAATTTAATTAAATGACCCCCGCTTATCTTTATAGAATTCTAAATTTAAATTTAAATTCTTTACATATGATTCGAAAGGAATCGTGGTGACCAAAAAAATAAGAAAAATGCTTATCGATAGTTAGCTGCTACCGAAATTATATAGAGATAAGCGGGGGATCGTTTAATTAAATTTGAAGGAAGTTTTATGAGAGGTTCATGGGTAATCAACAAATAAGTTTTATAGATGAGAAAAAATGTGAAAAATGAATAGAGATAAGCGGTTCCACCAAAGTGTTGGTATTAGCTATTAAATCATTGTTCATCCCTTTCCTTTTATAGTATTATGAAGACATCAAGTCCCTTTCCGTAGCACTCCTTACGCATTGCTTTTTATATCTCAGAATAGTCGAATATAATTCACTTTTCAACGCCTAAAAAACCCGACAATTGACAGCAAAATTCAAAGATTGAAATTGTGAAAGATTATTTCCTTATTAACGAAAAATTTTATAATATAACGATAGGTCTATGTTAATTGCTTTTTATGAAACAACCTGTAAATCTTTGTACAGCAAATATGACTTAAAAGATAATACAGAACTGATAGTTAAATAAAAGGTACTAGAGCTTCAAAGTATGCATAAATTACAAGTTAACTGATTTATCATGACGGCAAGAGCGGATGGTCAAATACCTGATCCTCATTTATTAGGTCGAAGAACAACTTTTATCAGCTCTATGAATAGCTATATCAGGTCTATAAACAGCTATATCAGTTCTACTATCAGCTTTAGCAGGTCTATGAACAACTATATCAGGTCTATGAACAGTTATATCAGGTCTACTATCAGCTTTAACAGGTCTATTACCAGCTTTAGCAGGTCTATGAACAGCTATATCAGGTCTACAATCAGCTTTAACAGGTCTATGAACAGCTATATCAGGTCTACTACCAGCTTTAACAGGTCTATTACCAGCTTTAGCAGGTCTACTATCAGCTTTAGCAGGTCATGAACAGCTTTAGCTGATTTGTTTTACTAGATCTTCTAAATTTATAGCGAAATGTATGTATCGATTCCTTTTCGATAACGTCCTTTCTTCAACAAACTATCTTTATCGATTACTAAAAAGCCATAATTGTCTTTCCAGCAAACACTGCAAATTATGTTGCTTATCAACTAAATGAAAACAGTTAGACAAAGCCGGCTCCCTGGAGACACGGGATATAAAAAATTAATTAAATTGTTTTAATTAAAAGTCATGGGAATCATAATATGATTAGTGGCGATTTTGTTTTTCTTACATGCTATCTGTTATTGTCAGAAATCGACCTATTACTTTATCTCCTAGCGATGTTAGGATTCACTAATTGCATACACCAAGTACATTCAGGGTATAAAATTGAAATCAAAATGAAATGTAGAAGAAATCGGCTCATCAGATATCAAATGTAATATTAGACTCCTGTTGTCATCTTCTAGAGTCATGTATGTCTCTAAAATATCATTAGGATCCATATAGAGAATTGGGAGAGGTGAAGTTAAAATAAACATATATTTAATAGACCTTTTTTTATTTACAAATTTAAGTAATATCCATTACAAGATGTTATTTTTGTAAATATTAAATTAAAATAGTTCCCATTTGCTAGTTTCCTAACAACATAGAAGCCTCCATCGTTAAGTTTCTCGATTGTGCGGTGAGTAATTTTAGCGCTGTATCTCGGCGGCAGAAAAACTTGGTAATTCTCTAGTTCTAAAAGGATCCTGGGCCCATACTTCGTTGTTACATTGCTGCATCCTATGATTTTATACTCTAACAACTCTTCCATGTCTTTAACTGCAATCGTAGGTTTAAAATTTGCAGAGTTCAGTTCTTCGAGCACTTCAAAGTCTTCGATGACTGCTTCATTGATTATTGGTAGCTGAGGCATGTTAGATTATTTTAATTTCACTAGGAACACGAATTTCATGTATTTTCAGTTTCACTGATTGACTTTACATTGAAAACTAAAAATTTTACTAAAAATACTTGGCTTTTATACTCGAACTGATATTTAATCAAAGATAAGACCCTAACAAACAAAATTCTTATAACCGCAATTTCCGTTTAAATGTAAGCTGTTTTACAGGTTAAAACATGCTGGGGAAATAAAATATTGAATTTATATTATTGAGAACACGTTAAAAGATATTTGGAAAATTTCTCAATCCTAATCTTCAATATCACAATTATCTATCCAAACAAAATCTGCATATGGAAGTGATTCCGAAATAACTCATCTATATAAATTAATAACATCAATCTAAACCAAATATTTTAACCCTTTTAAAAAAATCAAAATCTCTCATTAGATAGAGAATATCGTAAGGAACATTGTGTTAAACCTCCCCGAATACCGCTTTTCATGAAATTATATAATACATTTCTATAATTCTAATTTAATTTGGATGTGTTTTAACATAGCATCCCATGACAATCCTGGTGTTGTGTAATAATGATTCGGGTTAAACTCATAGATATTTATGTATACTATTCTAAAATTCTCAAAAATGTCTGCTAGTAATAAAGCATCACACTTTAAATATAATTGTAAATTTTCTCAGATATTTCTAGAATTAAATTTGTTCCATACATTAACGACATGCTGATATTCTTCTTCTTATTGCTAAGTTATTAAAAAATCCTGAGGGGCACACATGCTTCATTTTAAATTTATCAAAAGAATTTAAGTAATCATATGAAAACCCACCTTTCTCCTTATTAAATTCATTATGGATTATTCTAAAGTCTTCATCATTCAGATTTTTGTTTGTTTTTTAGAGTATCTAAACTCGCAGCGAATGGAATCTAAACATTGTAATTCAATCGTTTTATTCTCAGATGAAAAAAAAATTGTCTTTGACATTGATATATAACACTTTATTTAAGGGAATAACGTTAATGAAATCTTCAATTTAATTTAATTTTAAGCAGTTCAAGTTTTAAAAATTTCCAGTGGGGGGTAAAATACTTGCTATAAAAGCTGAGGCAAATATTTAGATAGACCAGATTCAGGAAAGGAAGGAAGATCAGGTATGTTGCAGAGTAATTAATATATGCGTAGTAAATAAAAAATGTTATTACAGAAATAAAATGGAAGGAAAATCTATCGTAAAGAATCCTCGCGAACAATATACTTTTAAGATACAATTCACCCCAGTATGGGATGAAATGATATTAGCGGTGAATAATCAACTGGCTTTCGGAATAAATGCGCTGAAGTATTTACTGGAAGAACATTACTTAAACAAATTTCAAGAACGCATTCAAAAATATCTAAAAAATGGTGCATATGAACCTGTTCGGGTTATAACACGATTTAAATACATCAATCGATGTAATGAATACAAATTTGAAAACATCGAAGTTAATACAAATCTTAAGGATGGTGATATTAAACAGGAATATCTAAATAAAGTAACACAGCCTATAATTCAGAAAATGGAGGAATTTCAGAGACAAAAAGATGTTCTTGTATTGACAATATGCTTTGTAAAATTCATTTTCGAAAATCATCAATCAGTGGAACCGCAGTCAGAGATTCAAACAGTGGAGATCAACAACACTGTGTATGAGATGGATGAAGATTGCAATTTAAAATTTATCGAAAACAAAATGGACGAAATACCAGGATTTAGAAATATGTAAATTAATTATATAAAATAATGATATGTCAGGAAGAGTTAATAGAACTCTACCGATTTTAAATAAAAATTGATTAAGTGAATTACGAGTGTTTTTATTTCGAAGAAATTTGATATTTTGTAATCACATTTTGTTTGGGGTATACCCTTTTTCAAATACATGTTTATACTTGCTAATGCAAACAAAGGAAAAGACAAACCAAAAATAAAGTTAATAATTTTTTTAAACTGTGATAATTTTAGTAAACCCAACTTTGTTCCAACCAAAAGTTTTAATGATGATATTAGAATAAGTCTTGACAATAGTAAGCATCTGTTGAACATTTGAATATACTTAAGAATCCAAAAGTAGTGTCATTCCTCGTGATAAATACAAATTCCATCATAAGAGCTTAAGATCAGAAAGTGTTAACAGCTTTTGATCTATGCAAAGTACTAAGATCAATATATTGTTTTAATCAATTCCATTGTCTGAATCAAAGAGCTCTATGAATACATGAAAACTTCAATTCATACTTTAAACTACTTTTTGGAGATTTCTATAATGGATTATGAAATGAAATGTATCTTCTAAGACACATATCAATTTTCTTGAGCCTAATTCAGGGGATTTTTTATATTATTTGCGCAAAATGGTAGATCATTGTGTAAGTCATGAAGCGATTCTAGATAAGTTAAATCTACTTCAAATATATATATTCAATTTCTGAACTTTGAAGAATGCTCATTATATTGATATCCGTATTTTCTATCCCATTGAAATTCTTCATATGATAAGAATTCAGACATGTCTCACCCATATAAATTATTGCAGTCGAAGTAAATTAAATATGTTGAGCTTTGTGATGGGATAACATTTTCCATACACTTATTATTAGCAGTAGAATGCCTGCGAGAACATATAAAGTTATACACATTAACGTCAGTTAATAATTATTGTAATTCAATCTTTCAATACTTAAGCATAGCACCCCAAAATTATCCTGAATCTATATAATAAATCGTCATTTTTATAAAAGGATCTGTTTAATATTAAGTTTTCATCAGATGAATTATTCGCTAATTTTTCTTTACTTGAGAAATCTAATCTATATGAATCTAAAATGCAAACAAAGTAAAAGACAAACCAAAAATAAAGTTAATAATTTTTTAAACTGTGATAATTTTAGTAAACCGAACTGTGCTTCAACCAAAAGATTTAATGGTGATATTAGAATAAGTCTTGACAATAGTAAGCATCTGTTGAACATTTGAATATACTTAAGAACACAAAATTAGTGTCATTCCTCGTGATAAATACAAATTCCATCATAAGAGCTTAAGATCGGAAAGTGTTAACAGCTTTTGATCTATGCAAAGTACTAAGATCAATATATTGTTTTAATCAATTCCATTGTCTGAATGAAAGAGCTCTATGAAGGTATGAGTTTTAATCAATTCCATTGTCTGAATCAAAGAACTCTATGAATGTATGAAAACTTCAATTCATACTTTAAACTACTTTTTGGAGATTTCTATAATGGATTATATAATGAAATGTATCTTCTAAGTAACATATCAATTTCCTTGAGTCTAATTCAGAGGATTTTCTGTAAACTTGCTTCAAGAAGATTTATAACTCGAGGTTTGATTTTGTAGAAAAATTGTTTTGGATTCAAAATTCCTTCATCATCTTTTTCCAATAGAAAGCTTTCAATACGAATATTATAGCCTCAATTTAATGCGCTTTAAATTTCTTTCATTGGTTCAGCTGTATTTCTCTATAAATTTTGAAAAGGTCATTGGGATAGTAGTTTTTCGTTTGTTTGACTTGGTGAGCTCACAATTTGGGTCTATTGTTGCATGACGCATACAAAAATTAAATTTTAAATGCCATATAGGGTTGTTAGCTGGCAGTTTGGTATAAATTTAAACCATAATTACGATTCAAGAAAAAATATGGTTTCCCTTATTAAGATTATTACGACTGAAAAAAAGAAGAAACGAAGTTTAAGGCTATGAAAAGATTTTTATTTTCTTAAGTTCTTGACATGATAAATCTCTCTAAATTACCAAAAGAAAGCCATTCCAGCTACCTCGATTTTTTTGTTCTATCGGCCCAATTCAAAGTTTTTGAGTCTATTTTTATAAAGTGCTGCAACGGCAACAAACCCGGAAGCTGACATTTGCCAAAATTACATAACAAACTCAAAGTTAACTGAACTCGGTGAAATCACAATTTGAGTCTATTGTTACATGAAGCATATAAAAAATTTATTTTCTTATGTTCTTCACATGATAAATCTCTTTAAAGTATCGAAAGAAGACATTTCAGCTACTTCGATTTTGTTTGTTCTAGTCTAAATTCACAGTTTTGAGGCAATTTTTAGAAAGTGCTACAACAACGGCAATGATCTTGTTCATTTCTTCTGCAGTTCAAGGTTGTTATATGGGTTTGGTAGCTGCTAGTTTGATATAAATTTAAAGCATAATTACGAATCAATGGTTTCCCTTATTAAGATTATCACGACTGAATCATAAAGAAACGAAGTTTAAAGCTATGAAAAGATATTTATTTTCTTTGCAATTTCTTCACATGATAAACCTCTCCAAAGTACCGAAAGAAGCCATTCTAGCTATCTTGACTAGACGTTTATTACTTATTAACGGATTTATGCAAAGCGATGCATGTTATTTTTAAACATCAGATTTTTTACCTTAATTACATAAATTCCTTTGGCTATTCCTCAATGGTGTTATGACGTAATCGGTGGAATGACTTACTTGCTAGTTGCATAAAACACGAAATTATTTCAAAAATATAACCTCGAATTAATGTCTTTATTTAGATCTGGAAAAGAAATTACATGATAATCTTTTAAAGTTCGAGGGTACAATATTCTGCTTCCAATTAAAGTCGCATCATGTTATTTCATTTAGCTGATAAAGGAGTACTTCGTAATTAAAAACTCAAAACAACAAACTCTTATTTTCAACACGAGGTCAGGTTCATCTACAAAACCTTATCACCCAACGACCTTAACATTGTCGCCAAATTATTAATTTCTACGCAGTCATCAGCTCGCTTATCAATCACAGCTCGACCAGAAAAACATGTTAAAACTTGCTTGAAAACAAATGATATCATAGAAATAAGAATTTGCAAAAGAAATAAAAAATAATCTTCATCTATTTACTCAAAGTGGTGAAATCTTTTATTACGCAATATTCTGTTTTCCAATTAAATTCGCATCATGTTATTTCATTTAGCTGATACAGCTGTACTTCGTAATTAAAGACTCAAAACAACAAACTCTTATCTTCAACACAATTAAATTCGCATCATGTTATTTCATTTAGCTGATAAAGCTGTACTTCGTAATTAAAGACTCAAAACAACAAACTCTTATCTTCAACATCAATTGTAGCCTCCAAGACTGAATACCCAATATCCAAGATGGCCGACAGGTGCCTTATCTTACTAAACAATCTAGGTTCAGATCCAAGGTTTAGATCTAAGTCCAGATGCAAACCAAAGAAGAAGAAGACCAATTGTAGCCTCCAAGACCAAAAACCGAAAATCCAAGATGGCCGACAATCCTTATCTCTTTTCCTTATCTCTCAATTGTAGCCTATAACACCGAAAACCCAAGATCCAAGATGGCCGACATCCTTATCTCTCAATTGTAGCCAATAACACTGAAAAACCAAAATCCAAGATGGCCGACATCCTTATCTCTCAATTGTAGCCTATAACACCGAAAACCCAAAATCCAAGATGGCCGACATCCTTATCTCTCAATTGTAGCCTATAACACCGAAAACCCAAAATCCAAGATGGCCGACATCCTTATCTCTCAATTGTAGCCTATAACACCGAAAACCCAAAATCCAAGATGGCCGACATCCTTATCTCTCAATTGTAGCCTATAAGACCGAAAACCCCAAAATCCAAGATGGCCGACAGGTGCTTTATCTTACTAAACAATCTAGGTTCAGATCCAAGGTTTAGATCTAAGTCCAGATGCAAACCAAAGAAGAAGAAGACCAATTGTAGCCTCCAAGACCAAAAACCGAAAATCCAAGATGGCCGACAATCCTTATCTCTTTTCCTTATCTCCCAATTGTAGCCTACAAGACCGAATACCCTAAATCCACGTCCAGATCCAAGTGCAGGTGTAAATCAAAGAAGAAGATCAATTGTAGCCTCCAAGACCGAATACCGAAAATCCAAGATGGCCGACAAGCCTTATCTCTTTTCCTTATCTCTAAATTGTAGCCTACAAGACCGAATACCCTAAATCCAAGATTGCGTCAGAATCGGCAAAGCACATTTTTGACTCGATTTTCTCCTGTCCCAGAATCGGTATAGCACATTTTCGGCTCGATTTTCTCATGGTCCAGAATCGGCATAGCACATTTTCGGCTCGATTTTCTCATGGTCCAGAATCGGCATAGCACATTTTCGGCTCGATTTTCTCATGGTCCAGAACCGCCCTTTCTATACTACTGTAATAGTAAAAATTGAAAACTATTTCCTTTAGTTGTACAATATTTTGATATTGAGAATAGGATACAAAACAAGTTATTAGACTTTTACGAAAATTGTGATGAATCTGCCAATGGAATGTTTGATGCTATAAACAGTTCACTATCTCACCAAAACCTTTCCTTTGATAGAATGTCTGGTCTGAGTGCAGACAACACCAATGCTTTTGGTATTCACCATTCTCTTTATAGAAATATTGAACAAGTAGTTCCTAATTTGGTGAAGGGCAATTGTCACGCACACATAGTTCATAACACAGTCAAGAATGCAATGAATTCTTTAACAATTGATGTCGAAAATATAATTTTAAAAGTGTACAGCCATTTCTCCGTTTCTGCAGTCCATAGAGAAGAGCTTAAAAAATTTGTTACTGCTGTTGAAGGTGACTGGCATGAGTTAAAACGACATGTTGGTACTATGTGGCTTTCATTGCTACCTTATACATACTTTGGAATTGGAACGCTTTGAGTGATTATTTTCATTTCAAACCTCTTTGCATTTCGCGAGTAATTTTTTGCATAACTTTCATAAAGCTGTTAAGCAACTTGAAGGCAATAATATCACAGTCGCTAGAACAACGAAACCAAAAAAATTGTGCGATCTTTAGAAGCAAAATCCCCCACAGAAAGTTATGAAATTCAAAAGAATTTTTTGGTATTTATAAATAACTGTTTAAACTATCTTAATAAATGGTTCGATTTTGGTGAAAAAAATTAAATGAAATCTTTGCAAAAGTAAAAAATTGTAGTGAGTTTAGTGACAAAACTACAGGCCAAAAATGGCAGCATATTTTAAAAAATACTGAAAATAACTTACAAAATTTAATTAAAGTAATTTCATTCCTGCTCTATATTCCCGCCACTTTGGCATTCACAGAAAGGATATTTTCGGTTATGAATTCGAATTGGCGAAAAGAAAGAAACAGATGTAGTATTTCATTCAAGCGGACAAAGTTAAAACTGAATTAGAAGTACTAGTTCCAGAAGCCAAAATTGCGAAAGTAAGCAATTTATTTACCTCAACCTTAAGGAAAAACGAATACAGCCTCAACTCGTTTATTGTTCAATTAGAACCGAACTGCGAAATCGACTTATTGACCAGGGTACGCTATGTATTTCATCAACGGGTTTCATGGGAGAAACTGCTCAACCACCACCGTTTTGTGCCAATTGTCAAAAGGAGGGTTACACAGCAAACTACAGAGGCTGCCCTGAATTCTTTTAGTATTTCATCTACTAACAATTTCATTAATAAATAATGTAGAGATCTATTCCTGGGTTTCGTATGACAACTATGTACGTAAGTGATTCCAGTGAGTTCCAGTGAGTTAAAGGTCATGACCTTACATGTTAATTCGTTGATTTCGCATTGTAAGCGTGTTGCGCTTATTAATTTGTTAAAAGCAAGAAAGCCACACATATTGTGTCTTAGTGAGACCAAGTTGTTTTCCCGTCAAAAAGTTGCATTCGATTCCTACAACGTTATTAGGAACGACAAAGTCGAGGATAGTGTGGGAACCGGCATCCTTACTGTGCCATCCTTTAAGATCGACATATTGTCGATTCAAGGTCTCCGATGCTCAGAATCCACAGCAGTGTCAATCCATCTTTCCAACTCGGAAAAACTTCTCGTCGTTGGGGTGTATTTCAGAGGGCTCTTAAACGCAGCTGACGTATTTAACGACATACTTAAACAAAAAGTTTCCTTTCAGCAACACTTGGTGGAAGTCATTTATTTAAAAATGAAAAGTAAAAACATTTGTTTTACTTCCACAAATAGGAGTGAAAATTTTCTTTGGGATGGTGATCGCTGAAAAATATCAGCGCTCAAAAAAAGATGATGGATGTTTCGACCAAAATTACAAGCTGGTCATCATCAGCGTGGTACTTGTACTTTTCACCACGGACATCCATGACGAAAGGTCAAAAACACAACTACTAAAATTTAAAACTTTTACACCTATTTGTGTACTCAGATTTAAAAATTATTACTTATAGGACCTCTTTAGCCCTAAACCTAGTGATTCTAACTCCAATTGGCAGCTCAAAATGGGAGTATTTCCAAACTTTAATCTAAGTGCCTCAGTCAAGTATCCTAACTTTATATATCACACCCTTAACCCCTCGGTTCCACTTACACCGAAGCCCTCGAACACGGCCATCCCAGCCGTCAACCCTACCACCACTGTTTTGAGTTCTGTATATCCAGCGCATCCACCTAACCACGCCCTCCCAACTTCTTCCGTGCGTCCACCTAACCACAAGACATCATTTTCCGACCACCCCACTACCTCTGCTTCGTTTTCCGTCTGTCCCACCCCTCCACTATATACAGCAAACTTGGCACCCGCTACTTCCTCCGCATGCCCACCTAATTACAAGCCATCATCCTCCTTCACTATCGCCCCATCTCAAACTACTTCTACTACTACTACTTCAACTTCCCCTAATCCCACCTACAGTTAAATGGACTTTGCGCTCTGCGGATTTCAACGGTGGGCGATACCTCTTGTCCCATTTACGGGACCGTCGAATTTATGAAAACGTTCGTCTATTTCTAGCCTATCTGCACGACAAACCGAATTCCGTCTGTATTGACTGTCTGTATTGAAAGAGAAAAAATTGGAAAAATTACCAAAAATTGCCGGCATCACATCTGATTGCATACGCTGTTTTCAGCCATTTCATAGTTTAGCCATTTAGCTGTTACGCGTACGAAAATAATTAATTAAAACAAGGGAAACCCACTTGATAAATTTCTATGTATACATACGCATATAGCCCCAAGCTAAAGGCAAGTCTTGCCGTTTTGTTTGAAAGAAAATCCCCACCTTTTGAAGGAGATGAATTTTCATTTAATAAGGGGGAAGGGATGTTGTGATCTCAAAATCACTACATTTATTCTATACTTACCTCATAATTACTTGCACATGCGCCGACTCATATTACTTACCACACAAATTTCAGATCCTAAACGGAAACATGCAACTATTAAAATTCCCACGCATGTGCATTTACTCAAATTACTTACCTTCGTAAAGCATCACTTACGACCAAACATTTAACTTGCTGACCCTCATAAAATTCCAATGTCCAAACAATAATTTCTTTTCAAAGTTAACCCGCTCTTATCACATTTTCTGAAGTGCGAGCATCAGATTTCATAAGGCACATGTCTTACCTTTTATTCTTTTTGTGCTACAATTCTCGTTAGCATATTTATACATAACAAGAATTGTCTGATTGGTCAGCTTGAGGGTTAATAACTCTAAATTTACGAAGTAAGTGGGATATTTTCGCTGACAGTACAGCGTTATGTAAAGTTTGATAAAATAATATTTCGACGCTAAACACTTCGAAGTCTGGGATACTCTGTCGTACGAGTAACGTCGTGTTCGCGTACTCAAGTTTGTTAAGTAAAATTTGTTGTTTGTGTATTGAAATTTTAAAAAGTGCTTCAGTTTAAGTTTAATAAATAGTAAATATTATAATATTTTAAAACGAGTGATTTTTGTCTAAGGAATCCTTATGCCAGCTTCCCCCTGTCCCGCTCTTCTCGCGTAGCGAAAGCACGGCGACATCCTGGGTTACAACACTGTGTTGGGTAGATCAAAAGATAAAAATAAGAAAGTAATGTGCATACCATGAAAAACTGATATTTATGATTCACCCTGTAACTCCCAAACGCTTCACATTGCCCCCCCCCCCGCCACCCCCTGCCATACAATTTTTTGTTTGCGTAGTTGAGATCTATCGCCCTACTCATGTTGGCACGTCAGATCAGAAACACCCTGTATATTCTGGCAAAAGTTCACTGTTATTTTTTAAGTGGACAGCTTTTTTTTGAGAAGTCCAGCAGCATCATCAAAAGGGAACTTCGCGATCCATCAAATAGAAGTACATATTCTTACATTATTAAGCTATTAAAATAGTGGTAATATATTTAAGTTTTCCAGTTATTAATTTTTAAAGTATAATCTGTTTGAGATACTCGCAACTATGCTTTCTTTCTTGTATTAATTGTATACTTGACCCCACAAACGATAATCAATTCAAGCAATGGAAACCAACAATTGCAGACAGCCAATCTTTATTTATGATACATGTTCCAGTAAGTTAATTAACTTTTATTAAAAAGAAAAAACTCTAATTTAAAGATCCCTTTGTCAATTTTAGCAAATAATTTCTTATGTCAATTCTGTAATTGATAATGTTTTGCTCTTATATAGAAACAAATAATTTTCAATGTTTTATGGAACAAAATAATACATTTGCTTATACTTAAGGCAATTTCTGTTACCTTTTAATTATAACATATTTAGTGCTACAAATACAATATCCCAAAGAATGTATATAAATTTGGTTGCTTTTGGAAGAGTTTATTTACGAAATTCCTTGTTCTGAAAAGAAGAGTTCTGATTTATGTGCTCTTATTGGAAACCCAAAGAACTAGTTAATATTGTTTCTTGCTTTTTTTGGCAAAAGTTTTTTACAGTAACATAATATTTTAAACATTTAAAATATTTTCATTAACTTGTAGTACTTCAAAATTCTTTTCTTGCAATTCTCATGTATGCAAATGTAATAACATCACGGAGCAATATTTATTTTAGCATTAGTTTTAAATTGCAATTCGACTTTGCTTACAAATTAGGTTTTAGAGAAGAAAGCAAGAGATAGTTGGCTGGTCCTAAATAAGACATAAAATATCTTATTTTTAGTAATATAAGATATTATAGCATTGCATTTACTGCTGACGATTTAAACAATGCAAGTAGTCTAAAAAATATTAAAAAATTATAACACAATTTACAAAGATGTGATATTGTAGCGATTGAGAGAAATTTTTGCATGACTTTTTATCTAATAGAAAGAGTTGTATGTTATGTACATCATGAATTTAAAGGATTTTTTTTTGTTGGAAGGGAAATTCTCTTGAAACGATTTGATTCTCATTTCAATTGCTATGTAAGAAAAAGTAATTGGTCTGTTTCGGCAAATCCCTAGAGGGGTGTTTTAGTGAGTAAAAATCTCACACTACCAGAGATAATCGGGTCTCCTGGTGTCTTTGGAAGATTTTCACCCCTCACGCTAAAAAAAAAAAAAAAAAAAAAAAGTAATTAGATCGAAACCACCGCTAATATAATTTTCAATAATTTTAATACTCCCTAATTACAGTAAGGGCAATGAATATGCTGAAATTACTTGAGGAGCTGGCGAACAAACCCGGACATGTCCCTTAATTAGTTTATTACAGAAGAGGTGAAAAACCAAAATAAGCAAATTGAGATAAGCTAGAATTTTAAGCTTTAGTTTAAGAAGTCGCTATTACAGGTGTAGCCCAGACCTGGCTTTAGTTCAATAAAAAAAACTTACCACCTTTTTTATATTTTTATTTTGGACAAGTCCGGGTTTGAATAAAAACGGTGGACAAGCCCACTTATGAATGAAAATCTTTTGGACATATCCGGTTGTGAAAATAAATTATTCTTTGAAGCTTATACATTTTATTTTCACTTTCCTCTTTATCTATTTAACAATCCTACACAAACTCCTCCATGTCATGCTCGCAACAATCACATTCTATATCGTCCACATGATCACTGTGGTCATCTGCTTTTTTTTTTGTTCCTTTATCTCGTTGACAGTTGGCAGTCTTTGGAGTATTAATAGAGATACTGCATTTTCATTGTTTTCTTCTCTGTTGTAAAACTTAAGAACTTTAATGCCACAATTTACTTGAGTTATTGATGCACTTTGTTCAGTTATTCTGGATGTACGTACAGTGCCACGCCTTGTGCCGCGACCTCTTCCTCGTCTTTGACCACGGCCTCTTCCACGAGCTTGACCACGGCCCCGAGTTGTAGCCGATAGGGTCATGTTTTTATTTTCTAGTTGGACTTAGATTGACCATTGATTCGTTTTGCATATCGTATATTTTCAACTTTCTTGTACCTTTTTTCAAGCTTTTTAACATCATAAGGATACCAGTCTTCGTCCAAGATATGTACTTTGTCATGCTTTTCATACACCTCATAATAAGTTTTTGGGTTAAAAATGAATGGCTACTCTCTCAGTTCTTTTTCAACCCTCCCGAAACCCCTTTCTGCCGGCGGAAAACTGTGCCCTCGTACAGGGAAAGTTAGTACTATTTTGGTAAAATTTGCAGGGGCACAATTCTTCAACCAATATACTAATGTGTGCACCACATGGGAATTTTTGTTTTGCCCTCCACAGCTATCTGCAAAAAGCCGCAAAAGCTACACTCCAGATAAATCGGCGGACATAAGGTAAGTTAGGAGAACTGATGCTACTTCGGACGACCCTTTCTTAGCTTGATTTTCGAGCCACATAAAGAAATGTGGGTTTTTTGTGTCCATGGCTGTATCACAGATACAACTTGTCTTAGGTAGAAAGATTCTTAGGTCTTTGTCCGGTTTTGATTGCAAATAAAAATGCAATGTAAGTTTCATCCATCTTGCCATGGACAAGTCCGTTTCTGTTTGAAAAGGCAGTATTTGGCAATTGTTTTGAGGTGTTTAAAGCCGGTTTTGACTGAAATTATTTCGAAGGCAAATTTAAGTGAGCTTGAAGTGTTCGAAAAAACAATAAAAAATTTTATTTTTTTGTATTATTATTTTGTATGAAAATGTTACTTGAACAGTTAAACAATTTATGAATTCAATTATTATAACCGGAGAATTTTGTTCTTTAAATAAATATGAACTGTAGTAACAAACATATATCTCTTATTTCAATTTAACTATGACTTTCCCATCTTCTAAATACAGTAATCGAAGGCCGACTCAATAGTTTGAATCAGAATATTCACCTAAAAGCCATTGAAGTAGGTAATATTTCTAATGGAAAACAGCTACATAAAAATAGGCGTAACAGCTAAATGACTTAGCTGGCTGAAAACAGCGTATGAAATTAGATATGATGCCGGCAATTTTTGGTAATTTTTCCAATTTTTTCTCAGTGGTAGGAGTTCCTTTATCTATAAAAACATACATTGTAAAAAATGGCTCCAATATTTGAAACTAGATAATTATGTTTCTTTTGATAGCAAGTAATCAAATTGTTTTTATAAACAAAAGTCCTTTACCTTTAACCTAATTCGTTAAATATTGTATTAAACCATGTTATCCGGTTATGCAATTATATTTCAGAATTATGTATTTATATACGTTAGCTGGCCTTCCTTCATCGATTTACTAGGCCGGCAGTCTCACTCTTATGAAAGGTCAAGGGCATGGAGGTTAAAAATGTTTCTTCTGTGAAAGTGACTTCCGGGTTATTTCCTAAAGATTTCACATCTAAGAAATTCTCAATAGAGTGAAAGGGAAGTTAAGTTAATGGAACCAAACTGGGAAAGTATGGTAGAAGCGCTGGGAAGCCGCATTGAAGTTCTCGAAGCTTTTCAATGAAAGCGGATTGTACTAATTTTATTTAGCAGTTTATGTATATAGCAGTGTACACAACTTGAAATGATTTCAACCACTGAGATATCAGTGAAATCTTCTTAATTATCCGTCAACAACTGACGGGCGTGGGAAGCTATATAATTATAAATGAAAAAATATTTTCATGAATAACATCAATCATGGTGGTATTATATTGAAGGGCTGCGAAATATAATTTAAAGAACCGAATTGAGGAACCGATGAAGAGCAATATTTAAAGTCGCATGTCATTTGCACGTTATCCTTGGATCTTCCGTTATTTTAGGGACAAAATTATTACGAAGAATTTTAGAAGAGTTTTTGTGTTTCCTTCATGTTTTCTATAGTAAGTTCTATTATTGGGAAAATTATTATTTTTCTTATAATTGTGCCAAAGCGTAGCAAAAGCTGTAGTACAACATTGACAGAAAAGAAATGCGATGCTTATAATGCTGTAATACGTCCTTGGCAGAGAGGAACTAATGGAAGTGAAATAAGTTACGGTATTTGAGAGAACTAGGTGATGATTTCCTTTGAAAGTTTTGAGTTTGCAAGAAGAGGGAAACCGGAAGATGGTAAACTGTTCCACATTCGTGTTGTTCTGTTGTTCTGATAGACCATTTAAATCTGACCTCGACCTCTAGATATTGTGGAAGAGAGTTAAGGCTCTTTTATCGCGCGTTGAAATGCATCTACAGAGCAGAGATGCCAGACGGTATGGAGCAAAAGTCGCCGAGCCGTGGCGCTGAAGTCGCCCAAAGTCGCCGCGCCATTATTTGAAATCGCCTTATGATTTTATTATCAAACAAGTCTTTCAAATTGTTGTTTGTACAGAAAGAAAGTGTGTTCTGCGGTGTCCGTGTGGCCTGGGCAATAGAGGCACTCCGGTGACGTTACCTTTCCCATTCGGTGAAGATACGAACGAAAGTACCCGTGGCCACTCAGGAGTTGGGTTATGTAAAAAACTACCTCTCCATGCCCTCTTTCGATCCAGGGGCCCAGATCACTGATGAGCCTCGCTGTCCATCATCCTCTGTTCTCCTCTCTTCATTTTTGTTTCCACCTTTTCATGGTGCATGACCTTTCCTCTCTGCGCACCGTTGCCTTGTCCATTTCTGCCTTCCTGAGATAAATCGCCCTTCGTTCCCTGGCGGGCAGGTCGATGGGAACCACACCAGCATTCACCAGGACAGCCGGTTCGGAGACAGTGCGGTACGCTGAGGCCACTCTAAGGGCTGCGCGCCTTTGTACCTGGCCAAGTCTCTTCCGATATTGCTCCTTATTTAGGGCTTCCACCCATACCTCCGCACCATCCAGTAGGGTTGCCTGTACTGCTGTCATCAGGAGGCGGCGTTTGCTCGAGCTTGGACCTCCCACGTTGGCCATCAGCCTGCTCAGTAATGTGACGCCTCTTGTTGCTTTATCTGCAGTTTCCTTTATCTGCTGGAAGAAACTCATCTTGGTGTCAATTTTAACGCCGAGGTACCTTACCGAAGGTCTCGTTCGTATGGACTCTTCTCCGAATCGCACTGGAAGGATGGTCGGTATTCTCTTTTTGGACAGGACAACGGCTTCGGTCTTACTAAGGGCCAACGACAGTCCGTGCGCCGTCATCCAGCTGTTGACGGCTCGCATCACCTGGTTCAGCTTTAGCTGCACCTGTTGCACGTCGCGTGCTGATATCAGTGCAGCAACATCGTCCGCATACCCTACCAGGGACGTCTCTTCGGGCAGTTCAATTTGTAGCAGGCTGTCGTAGGTGGCGTTCCAGAGATCCGGTCCTAGTATCGATCCAGTATCCGCGAGAGGTATCTCTGCACTTGGAACGAGCCCTCTAGCGCTTCTAACATGTCGACCAATCGCGCGCAGTTGAACGCGTTCTTGACGTCTAATGTTACCAAAAGCACCACTCTACGCGAGTAGCGGCTATGGTCTTCGGCATTCCTGACTGCCTCGATAACCTCCAGAATCGCATCCGCCGTGGATAAGCCCGCCCTGAAGCCATAATGTCTCGGGGAGAGAAGTCCGGCGTTTCGGATCGCTGATGTAAGTCTCGCCCTGATGAGCTTTTCGAAGATCTTTCCAGCAGCGTCCAACATGCACAAGGGGCGGCAGGCAGATGGCTGTCCGGGCTCCCCGTTACTTTTGCTTATTAAAACTAAGCGCGCTATCTTCCAGCGTGAGCAAAAGACCCCCGATTCCAAGCATGTGTTGTACATGCGCAGCAGCATCTCCGGGTTTTGCCAGTACACCATCTTGAAGACTTCATTCATGGTAAGTACGGACTTTTTCATGTTAAGTACGGCTCTCTCCAACTTCTCCGCTGTGAACATCGGGAAGGCCCCAACTGAACCGAAGTCAGCGTCTTCTCTCACCGGATGTTCGGGAAAGAGTGCGTCCACGATGTTGTCGATAGTGGCGGCCTCCATCACACACGCGGGTTTTAGGGCTCCGGGTTTCTGGGTCACTAGTTTGTACCCGAGCCCCCATGGGTCCCTGGCGGCAGGTAGCAGCTGAAATAGGTCACATTCCCACATTTGACCCATACAAAACCCCTGCTTCTTCCTTGATTAGCGACCAGAGTCTTCCCCGCATCGAAGACCCTGATAGCTGAGGTTCCGAGCATCCCTCACAGCACCACAACTCACGGTGCTCAAAGAGATGTAACAAATTAAAAAAAAATAAGAAAATCAAGATTGAAATGTTGAATAAGAATCAAAGAAAAAAATTCCGAAAGCAATAAATTCAAAAACTTTAATATAGAAAACTTGAAAAGAAGCACGCATACAAACTTGGTTCAACTCTCACTTTTAATCTTAAAAAAAAATTGTACAAGTGTATACAACGTTAAAAAATATTGTTGTTATTACTGTTAAAGTTCACGTTGAGTTTATAGCGTTATATTCTAGATGAGACGTTATAGCTGAATGAAACAGAGAACAGTTAAGGACTAGTAAATTTCATACGTGATTAAAATAACCGGTAAAGCATGTATGTATTTATCAGATAAAATCCACTTAATCAACAATTTCACAAATTGATGGGACCTAACCATTTTTAAAAACCTTTACTTTTTCAATATAAATTCACTGTTTATATATATTGTTACAGATTTTGTCGTTTTGTTATTCGCCGATTATTTTCTTGGTTATTTTTATTCACCGACACTGATCCTGCTTCTGAAGTTTTTGTGGCCGAGCGGAGCAAAACAAAAATAATCAGAACAATGCACTGAGTTCACGGTCAAGGTCAGTGTTTGTGATTTACAGTACACTGGGTTCTAGGCTTCAAATAATTGTTGTAAGATGCTAATTTATTGAGGCGAAACCCAGAGAACAATCCGCAAATGGCTCGGCACGAATTCCGCGACAGTGTTAAATACGTTTTTGGCGCTGTTGTTGGTCACATTAATATGCAGTGTTTGTGATAAAAAAAGAATTGTTTACCTGGCTCAAACAGCGGAGTGGGATTACTACTGTGTGGTGGAGTCTGTTGTAATGTGAGTCTAATGACGTTCAGTAATTAACTAACGCCATCTATAGCATTGATAACACAAAGTACAAGTCATTGTCCATTCGAACGTACCCTTGACAAATTAGGAACGCGTCCATGTATTTTTGAGGTTGTCTACCCTGCAACTGCCACGAACTTCACACTTATGTGAGAAGACGTCAAATACTTGGCAGCTGTTGGATAGATAACTTCAAAGGTAAGCACATTTTCATTTTTAAAATCCAAATTTTATTTAAATCATCCAAGAGTGGATGATTATCTAATTTCGGTTTTTATTATCAGCCTTCTAAGGCCCGCCTCAACCAGGGAAGATTTTTGTTTATCCAACTGACCAATACGGATTTCGCCCAGGGGTTGGAAGGCAACTTAAGGGTAGAATTTATGTTTGCTCCTGCAATTTGGGTAGGATGGAATCACCTAGAGCATAATTTGCTGCCCGGCGTGCGCATCCCTGGCAGATTGTACGGCCACATCTTCCTTCCCCAACATTTAGTGCTCTTTTGCCTTATTCACCCATTGGTTTCATGGCATCTCGTCGCCACTAGTAGCTGCCTTAAATCCGATCATAAACGGTAAACATTTTAAAATAAAATTACAACGTAAGACAAATTGCTTTAGAAAATTTAAATTTTAGAAAAAAAGAAAAAGAAAAGAAAAAGCCTATCTGCCGCGCATGGCCGGCAAGAACTTTGGGCTCTCAGTTGTGACAGCTACCTCCCAAGTACATCTAGAAAGGAAGCCGTTCGCCCTAAATACACCGGCGGGGTGCTTCATCCACTAGCAGCCTTCAAATTAAGCCACGATAAAAGAGGAGGAGTCGCATATAGGACATCATCAACCGAGATAAGTTTAAGAAAGTTTTGAGTAAATCACCGCGATATTCGCTAATTAATTATGGTATGTACCCCCATGTGAATATTCTTAACGCAATCTTATTATACCAGCCAGTCCAGCCTAGATATATTTGCACCAATTATATTCGCTTTAAGTAAAAGAAAATCAGAAAAGTCTCCAATTCTCGTATGTTAGTGCGAAGTAAGGAAATGGTTTCGGTAGCTTTTATAGGATTTATTCATTGTTTACATTGCTGTTCCTTTCGCAGTAGCTAACAGTGCATATGCAAAACCTACGTAACATGATCTGACCTAAGGTTTAGTGTAACTTCGGGAAGTGTAATTTTAGAATCCCACTAAATTTCAATAATTTCAATACCTTAATTTCATTTTAAACTAATTAGTTAGTATACATGATTTTACCTGCACAGGTTAATTGGGTCCACGTCCACTTTTATAGTAAGGTTTTAAGGCTGATGTTTATATTGTCTTATCCTTATTTAAAAAGAACATTGAATATGTTTGATGGCGCCATCAAATGCTATGAAATGCGTAGCTAAAAGATCCTTGTGCATATAAGACTAAAATTTTTTTTTATATACTATTAAAGTGTTAAATGATTAGTTGGTATTGTTTGTTAATATGTACATATATCCGAGCTTTTTTCATATCATTGAACATTTTTGTATCCAATTAATTTTCCCAAGGGAAAGAATAGTTCTAAGAGACTTCTAATTCCCAAGTTAAATAAAGATATATTTAAGGTAAAAATAACTGCAGTTACAGTTAGTTTTTTTTTGTTTGCATCGATTACGAGAGAAAAAATTTTTCCTTCGATTATGTATAATTAAAAAGTAGGACGTGAATAATTCTTTTGCAATCATTTCATTTCTTGATAAAATTGTTGTTTATAAGGTAAACTAAAATAAGACAGATAGCTCGAAGGTAGACAGTATTAATTTATGTTGTATAAAGTTAAGATATTATTATCATTAAATTACATAATGGATTAGACAAATTATTTGAATTTCAGGAATAACCCCATGAAGCTTCGTCTTCTTCTTCTCTTGTGAATCCCTCATTCCTCCTCCCTCTATCCCGATGCTTTTAATTTAACCTTTTGGTTTTTTTTCTTTTTCAGCACTCATTTACAGGTTGGGCCTGTACCCTAGCCAGGTACGGGGATGGAGTGGGTTGATAGCCTGAACTGTCAGCAAGGGGGGTAATTTTTATTTTTGCGTGATTTCCATGACAGTTCAGCGCGGCTAAGAACAACTGGTGACACCAGAGCTGTTGTTCCTCCTTCAAGTTCTGGTCCTCGTTTTTTTATCCTTTGTGGAAGACCTGAAGAAAGGATACCACAACCTTTCTTCGCCACAGGCACGCGAACTTCTATTTGTAGATGTGTGAATCGGATGTTCAAGGACCTACACCCCATACCGACGAGCTAGGACGTGCTGCCAGCTAGCGCGTGCCACTTGAACATCCTGCGGGAACTTCACATTGCTCATACGCACACACATACATTACACTGTCACTTGGACCACCTATTAAGTGGGAAGTGCTCGTCTGCGGTTGTGTCTAAGCAATTGTGGTTGGTGTCAATAGGTGTAGTGTTCCGGTTTTGTGTGCTGTTGCGAATATTGTGTTTCTTCGGGTGAGCTTCCATGGCTGGGACTTCTGACAGGGCCTGTGAAATTGTACTTGGGCTACCGTTGAAGTCTTGTTCAGTGCGGCCGTCTCCTCAGGGAATTTCGTGGAGTGAAAATTCCCAAAATAAAAGAGAATACTTGTAAATTAAGAAGTCGAATTTATTGCATAGTTTACCGTGACAAGAGGTGTAGTTTTAAAAGGAAATTTCAAAAATGGCGGAAGGCGTTTTTATAGTTTTTTGACAAGTTTGAATTCCGAAAGCTTAAAGTGTAATAATTCAAGCTCTACATTAAATTTCATCAGGTAAGTTATTTTTTCATAAAAATTTACATTAATTTTATTTTATTTCTATTGTCAAAAAAAAAACCAAAATCAAAACAAAAAAAATTTAACGCAAGATAGGGAATGAAGAAAAAATACAAATGCATGCCGATAAAAAAATCAAAAAATCACTTTTAAAAAATATCGCACTACTTCACTTTTAAAAATTCACTAACAAATGAGAGAGATTTAACGTTTGCAAGCTCCTTCTATATCCTCTGTCGTTTCCATTCCTCCTTAAAAATATTCTAAATAATAAATATTTGTAAGGTATTGCTAAATGAAATTGTTTTCACAATACTTTCCTACAATTGGAATGAATTTATTCAAGTAACCTCATTACTTGAAATGTATAATTTCAACAAGAAATTTGTGCTATGATGTGGCGACAACAGCAAGAAATGTAAATTTGACGAACTGAACCCAAATCCTTTGCCAGTTTTTCTTCTCGTTTTCGCTTTTTCTTCTTTCTCGTACTCATTTCGTAGATATACATTTATAAAAATCGCGAATAATTTGAAAATGTATTAATTAATAATGTAATTCGCCGCGATTCTGGTCGCCGATACCTACAACATGTTTTATGGTGTTAGGTGTCAGCAATATATAAAATTTTTAACTTTGTATGTTGTTGTTGCTGTAAAGTTCCAGGAAATTTGTTAACGTTTTGTGAGATTTCAAATTTCTTGGAATTTTTTCTGTTTGTTTCGTGATTTTACTAATTGCCTTTTCTATCCAGGATGTACAGGACGAATATGGAGAGGAATGGAGATGCCTGTAGACTTCCCAGGCAAGTCAGGTAAGTATGATTGAATACAATTTATGTGCATGTAAATTAATGTTCTCTTTATTTTTCAGGTGTCATCGAACACAAGGGCATACCCTAGGATGTTAAAGCGCAGCCTTGGCAGGAAAGCAATTAAAGATTAAAGTTAATAGGTTTTAAGTGAATTAGTCTTAATGATAAGGCAGTCAAGGAAATAGAGATATAAGAGTGAAACACGCGATAGAAGGGTGAAACATTCTGTCGGGGCTTCAGACAGCCAATGCTCTCAGAGGTAGTGGAGTTGCCAGTAAGTTTTAAACTTTATTGAACGCGGACAATGTGAGATATCCAAACCCTGCCCAAATACCGGAATTATATTTTCAGGAGACGGAGTTGGATCAATTCGTTGAGCGGCACCACCATGCCATGGGTCCCGGGTTCGAGACTAGGTCTCCCCGCGAGTTTTTATTAAGAAATTAAAGTAATCCACTCCGTCTCTGGGCTGTTGTCTAGCTCGCAGCAATGCAAAAAGAAGACTCAAGTTCACTCTCATCAGTTACACTACTTCCCTTCCGGGGCCACGCCCTACCAACAATTTTTAACATATGATTATTTCAAAATATTCCAACCTTTGCATTTTGCAGAAAAAATGGAAAGATAATGCAAAACTGAGAAATTATAATAGGTATAAAAATATGAACCGACCAACGCCCTATACCAAAAAGTAAGTAAAAGCAAAGCAAAAAGAAAGTAAAAGTTAAAGGAACCAGAGAGAAATAAAAATAGGCACTGTCTATTTACCACCCTCACACGGAAATACACGGAAAGTACATAGAAATAGAAGGAAAGTACACGATTATTACATAGAAATAACACGGAAGGTACACGGAAAGTACACGGAGGTCCATGCAAAGTACACAGAAAGTACAAGGAAAATACACAGAAAGTACACGGAAGGTACAAGTACAAATTTTATTTTTATTTTTTTCCTATGTTCTAGTCAATTATATATACTATATTAAGCAAATAACAATAGTTATATTTTACTTTAAGTTTTCACTGTTCTTACTCTATTCGAACCCACCGGTCGGTTGTTTACTCCTGTGCTATGCTTGCTCTTAGATGGTTCGTACTCCTTTGCTCTGTCCTGTTCTGTCGTTGATCTGCTCTATCCCACGATTAATACGGTTCTAAATAAGGTTAGCTGCTTCACACTGTATACGGTCGGTCGGTGCGATCTAAATAACCTACTCTGGGCTCTGTTAGCCTTGCCTTCTAGGGGAGCGGAGCTTTCTGCGGCTCGGATAGGAAATTTTCCGACAAGAGATAGAGACAAAGAAGGATCAATCTCTACGGAGGAAAATAACGCCTAGATGACGACAGACATTGTTGTTAAAAGGGTAGGACGTGTTGTTACAGTCAGGACGATAAACTTGTACGAGGGGGATACCTACATTACCAGGGTGACACATTAGTTATGCGAGTGACTTGTACTAGGGAAGCGCGCTAGTACAAGAGAAACTATACGATAGTCCTGTACTAGGGAAGCACGCTAGTACGGAGAAACGGGACGGTCCAGGGAAGTACGCTGGTGCGAGAGAAAACAATACGAGTGACCAACACCAGAGAAGCGCGCTGGTGAGGGCGATAGTCAGATAACCAGGAAAGCGCACTGGTTAGACGAGTGTCTCACACCAGGGAAGCACGCTGGCGCGAGAAACAATACAAGTGGAGAACACCAGGGAAGCACGCTGGTTCGAGAGAAACAATACAATACACCAGGTAAGCGCACTGGCGAGGACGATAGCTAGATAACCAGGGAATCGCGCTGGCTAAGTCACAGGCCTGTGTTTATCTCATTATTTCTGATCGAGTCGTAATTGCTGGCATTGCTAGCTGCTTTCCCAAATGCTTTACAATCGTCCTCCGTGAATCACTGCTTCTAGCGTATACCGGATTGAGTTCCCTACAAACAATGTACCCGGCCAAAGCTGCCACGACAACTATGTTGTAAAAAAAGGACCTTCATTTGATGTGTGGTATTGAGTAGGCGTGTCAGTTTATTGCTCCTACATATTATCCGTTATTGTAGCAGTTCTGTAATCTTCAAATATTTTTCGAAGTCAAATATTCTTAAATATCGAGAATGACGTCTAAGAATTCTTCCAAAAGTCATCAAAATACCGCTAAGCGCAGTAATTTTCCTTTAGAAAGCAGTGTTACTACTCGAGGTAGTGCGAAACAAAGGTCAGCATCTTTCGCGGCGGACGAGGATAAAATTGCGGCAGTAGTGGATAAATTCCTGAGCGAGAGACTACAGAAAATGGAGAGTAAACTTCTTGTTAAGTTTCAAATCATCATATCTGGGTCTGAACAACAAATTATTTCTTTATCTCGTGAGGTGAAGGTACTGCCGAAAAGTGTGAAGTTCTTGTGGCAAAAGATGTTCCTATATGCAATCTGGCTTCTAATGTTTTAAGCTCGTATTTTGCATCCGTCTCAAAGTTTCGTAGACAGCCATCCCCCTGAGAAAAATGATGGTGTCTCTCAGGATGAAGTTTACAAATATATCATATCCATAAAATCTGATGCATGCGGATCTGACAATATTCCTCCCAAAATGATCTTCCACATTGTTTCGGTTAGTTTGGTTTTTATTTTTAACTCTTGCCTTACTTACTCATAGATTCCTCGAAGCTGAAAAAAGCAATAGTTTTACCCTCGCGTAAGTGCCGTAATTCTGTAGGTCCAGGTGATTTCCGACCTATTAGTTTTCTCAGCAACGTACTAGAAAAACTCGTGAACAATTAAATACATCAGTACCTTAATGAAAACAAGTTAATATCTAAATGACAGTCTGGTTTTTGCTCTAAACACAGTTGCGAAACAGCCCTGCTGAAAGAAATTTACCTTAATGGCAGTCTGGTTTTCGCTCGGACACAGTTGCGAAAAAGCCCTGCTGAAAGAAACTACAGATATACGCACTGCACTAGATAGCAATCAATTCATAATGTTTGTATTACTTGATTTTAGTAAGACTTTCGACACCGTTAATCATAACCTATTGCTTGCTAAATTACGGAAGAACTATCAATTTTCGTCCTCCGCAACAAAATTAATAAAAGATTTTTTAACAGCCTGGTTTCAGCAGGTAATAGTGTGAAATAAAATGTTCAAATGTGAAGGTGTATATAATGGTGTGCCGCAAGGGTCGGTTGTCCGACCGTTATTGTTCTGCCTTTTTATCAAGGATCTCGCTGACTTGCTTCATGACGTCAACATACACCTTTAAGCTGATGATGTACAGATTTACTTATCGAGGCCCATTGGATTAAATGAAGATTGCATAGACAAACTAAACTCTGATTGAACTAACATCTCTCTCTATTTGGGCAGAAAGAAACAAGCTCACGTTGAATCCATCTAAGTCCACGTGCACTGCCTGTTTTAGGAATGATTTGCATCTTCCAGACCTTCCTCCCATATACCTAAATGGAGTACTTCTTCAGTATACGAATGATGCAAGAAGCCTCGGAATGCGTTTAAATAACAAATTGAGATGCTGTGATCATGTGAAACAATCTCTCGTATGCAAATCTACAGTGGTCTGAGACAACTTTGGTTGTCGGCTAGATTGCTTTCGGATAATTTAAAGATAAAGCTTGTTAAATCACTACTGCTGCCGCATTTAACATACTGCTATTTACTCTGTTTTAGATAGTAAATGTCATCGCGAACTTAATGTCGCTTTCAATGATTGTGTAAAATTTGTTTATGGATTAAAACGCTTTGACCATGTATCTGAAAAGAAGCGTATGGTCTTTGGATGTACATTTATTACCTACCTTAATATAAGAGCATTGATGTTTTTACATAAGCTAATTATAACAAAATCTCCGACATATTTGTTTGAAAACTTGCAGTTTTTATCATCAAATAGGCATAGAAGCCTTCTTATTCCTCGAACGTCACACCTTGTTGGGCAACGCTCTTTTTTTTATTCATATTACGCGATTATGGAATTCTCTTCCCAGTCATGTCAGGGGCTTGGTAGTTCGGAGCCGTTTAAAGAGGCACTACGGCGGCAATTTACTAGGACAAATTGATGATTCAGGGAAGGGAAGTGAGGAAACGTGAATCTTGTTTTTGCATTGCTGCGAGCTAGACAATAGCTCAGAGATGAAGCGGATTATTTTAATTTCTTAATAAAAAGTCACGGAGAGACCTGGTCTCGAAACCAGGAACCATGGTATGGTGGTCGAGCCCCTCTACCAATTGATCCAACTATGTCTCCAACCATCCTGACCATGTTGTCCACACCGTCTGTTTTGCTGTTATAATCAATTATCATCTCAGGCTTATGTTGTTCGGCAGGAGAAATAGTGTTCGTGTAGTGCATCGTAAATAGTAAAATGAAAAATTTTTATTAAGCAACATGAAAATCTTCGAACTTGAAGCTGTCTTTTCAGTTTGTAAGCGTTTTGGTATTTACTTTCTCAAATCTCAGAAATGAGATGATGATTTTGAATCGATTTATACCCATTGATGCACGATATAGCGAGTATGAATGTGATCGTCACAGTTCAGTTACATTCACAGTATTTGATCATGAACATTAGAACTTATAAGAATACCCAAATTGAATTGAATTCTTCTGCAGTGAGCTCTTCCTAAACCTTTTTCCTATCAGGATGTGCCTCAGATCCTGCAGCAAATATGGCTCCTGCCTTATGGTCGGTTCCAATTATTATAATGTCACACACTAACACTGTCAAAGAAACACTTCAAGGTTTCACATTCTGATGCACATTCTGTTGAGCGCGCTGTTCTTACTCTTGCTGGTACAAGCTTTCTTCACTATAAAAATACTTAAACTTAGTATCCACATTATTTACTATAAAAAAGTAAAAAATAACACTTACGTGAACAAAATTCCTAGCTATACATTGAATCGATTTTTTATTTTCTCTTTTTTATTACTAACTTCATCTATCTCAGGCCCACGCTTTCCAGACATCTATGTAAAATAGGCCCTAATGACGTATGATCGATCTGGGAAACCCGTTCCCTTTATTTTATTACCGATAATTATCAATTTAGTTACAAAAAAAGGAATACTTGCAGAACATAGAAGGTTTTCAAAGTATGTATCTACAATAGATAAAATAAATAAATGTCCATACATATCTCAGGTGGTATCTGGGTACCACAGGTGTGCTAAATGATAAATATCTGTTCAGTGTACACATAAGGCTTAAACATTTTAAGCTCCCTCGCTGGGATCAGCATAAATCTACTTTTAACTCACGTTAAACACTATCAAACTCTATAAGACGTTATATGGCTTTGAAAAGTTATTATTAGGAAACAAACTCAACATTAATGGAGATAAAGATAGAACGTTATTTAATATGACATATTTAAAAAAAACAATGGTGATGCAAACTTTTGAATAAAGTCTTCGCATATTAAATTCATGAAATCTATTAACATCCACAGGATAAGACCACATTATTTCATAAGCCATTTTCAAGGATACATCTTCAGTATCTTTTCTAGCGCGGAATTTATTTCGCTTGAATATTTGATACTTTGTCCACATTCTTTGAAGAAGTTACATGATTTACGACAGCAAATTCAAAACTTATAACACTTTATAACCTGTTCTGATAAGTCGATAAGTTCAATTACAGATAGATTCCAGCGCGCCGATATAACTCTCTAATTCTTTTTGCCATTTCACCTTATTTGTCTTAATTGTCGTCAGGAGAAAACAACCATGCTTTAAGGTCGGCGAAACTCATACCTGTACTGTCAAAGACATTATTTAACAACATTCACTAATTATGAAGGTGCATTTTTTCAGTCCCGGTTTAACAGTTTTTCGTATTTAAAAAATGTCCCCCTCTTTGGAACTTTTAATTATTCTACAGAAACTTTAAATTGGAGTAAAATTTTATCAAAAATCTCAGCTTCTACATACATACTTTATAAAGTTGCTCTCTTTCTTTCCAGTAATTATTAACGCGGACTGAGATCGTTAGTTAACCTGTCCCTTTCAATATTTCAACTATGTAATGAAAAGCTGATAATATTTCAAAAGTTTCCTCAATAAAAAAAGACATTGAAATCAACTTGCCTTTATTTCTTAAAGTGCTTCATGTCTATTCGTTGGGGCGACATCTTTACACTTTTTTGTCATTAACTTATAACTTTTGACATAAAAGATTTACGGAAGTGTATTTCCTTTCCACAGTAAAGTACAGACTTGTTGCATAAATCTAGGGGATCGACGAGGACACGAATTCATGGGAGATGCTCGCAGTTCACCCTTAAATAGGGTTCACATTATTTAGATGGATGCAGGATACTCTTGGCCTGCGTGAAAGCTATGTGAGCTTCTTCAAGCTTATCACAAGGTAAGTTATTCAATGACTTTGACTTTGTTCAAGGGACTTCCCTACTCGTAAGGCAGGTTGTAAATTATTCAATCTAAATCTCGAGAATACTCTTTAATAGAATTTCCATAAGGTTTGATGAATTCTCAGAAGGATAAGTCATTTGTGGAATTTAAGATGAAATTTTAATATTATTGTTGATTGAGTTACATAAATATTTTGAGTTTCTATCGGCAATTTATAAAAAAGTGTTATATATTTTTAAATTATATTAGTGCCGACCAAACAAAGATAAAAACGAACTTTGGTGGGATTTAGTTATATATATATATATATATATATATATATATATATATATATATATATATATATATATATATATATATATATATATATATATATATATATATATATATAAAGCAAAACAGATACGCTGAACGCACCCCGAATAAGCCTTCCACATACGGAACGGCGCAATGGTGATTGGTGGAACGAGCCGGTTAACCGAAGCCAATTCCGGTGTCATTCTCTCTCTTCACAAGTATAATCTCGACCAGACGCAGGAAAAAAACGTGGGACAGCCATCTTGTGCGGACGCTTACAATTTATGAAAAACGTGTAAGGTCTTTAAAAGGTAAAAATTTTATAAGCAGGCATAGACAATACCCCAAATCAAACCAGCGGAAGAACATATACGAGGCAAGTTAAAAATAAAAACACAAAAGGCCTCAAAGATTAAAATTCGAATTTCACTAAAGAGAGTCCTGGTTCAGGCTTCAGGGGTTTCAGTTTCCAACCCCTCTACCCACCAAGCCATTAAGCTCGTTTTAACTAATTAGTGTTCATAGAATAAAGTGATAAAGTTACTAAAGCCAACTTTACCACAGGGACGGGTGCAAATATCCTCGCACCCAGCCCAGCTACAGCTTCAAATGCTACCGAGAGGGCGGGAAGAGCTAAAAGGCCCAACACTAAAAAAAGGCACAAATTGCAAAAAACAAACCGACAAAATTAAGCATCCAACTTATTAACAAAAGGAAAAAGAATGTCAGAGAATCAAAACACGTGGCCAAAATGACGCCCCAGTAAACCGTTGAAATAATGAGCTGAAAATAGCTGATTTCATGGCAACGCTGCGTAAAAGCAAACGCTGCAACCAAATCGGTAGCTCTAAGGAAAATTGCAGATTTTCACAGGGAATTATCCACGAACATTAACTTCGAGGAGACACTGAATACAGGAATAATCGCTGATGATATAATGGATACAGCGGAATCCGTAAGTGCACACCATGCAAGAGACAATGTACAAAACAAACAAAAATCTCAGCAACAGATAAAACGGAACAGAAAAGTCGGCAAAATCCATGCAAAATCATCAGAACAAAACACAAAAGACTCATATCACCAGCAGCCATCAGCGGGGAAGCGGTAAACCTAAACTATCAAGCGACAATGAAGATAAACTGTAAGTCAAATTGTAGTAATTTTTAATTATATAAAACAAACTTTAGAAGGCATGAGCCTGGACTAACTAACTAATCTAAAAGCCGGAGCTTACACAGCAGATTCTAGAGAGAAAGAAATAATCTTTAACAGGATCAAGAAAAAAGAAACAGATAGAATTTTACACATACAGTGCCAAGGAAAACAAGCTCACAAGCTTGCTTCTGAGGGGTATACATACATCAACGACCGTAGAGAAGGTCGAAGAGGAGTTCAAAGAACTCTTCTCAGGTGTGACAACTCTTAAAATTATGCGATTCTCCACTAACCACTTAAGCAGACAGCAATATATCCTCAATCATTTTCTTAAGGAAGGAAGGAAGGCGCGGTACAGAAAACTAGATGCTCAAACTGCAATTCCGACGACCACTCGGCTAGCTACAGGGGATACCCAGCTATAAAAACTACATTGCCACCATAAAACTAAGATCGTCCCAACCTTAACAAAACTTAACTCTCTTACCTATAGAGACGCCTGCATGGGAATTGCACCTTAAACGGATCAAAGAGACAAGGCCCAGGTAAGCTACCGGTCTGGAGTCAAGCCGAGTGGAGGCCATAACGAACTGAATAAGTGCTTCAAACTCTTAGGACTATCCATGGAGGGCCTCTTTGGAGAGATTAATCACTTTATGGCATCACTACACATATACCTACATGTCCACACCACAAAAAAACCAGGCTATTCTATTGTTCATACTTTAACTTTTCTATGAAGAAAAATAAAATCACCGTACTAGAACTAAACGTTGGCTCCTTAATTGATAAAGGAAGAAGAGCCCAACTAAACCACTTACACACACACTGGACTTTGTGATGATATCAGAAACTAAACTCAGACCGTACAAAAACATAATAAAACTCCCCAGATACAACAATCTAGGAGATGATAATGGTCAAGGGGGAGCTCTACTAATCAAAAGCAATATTGAATTAACAAGAATTTACACAAATTCTCTACACGTCCCATAAGCACTAGCATCAGAGAAAATACAGGACTCGTCTATAGTCCGAAATATACTATTAGCGAGCATATATCTTCCCACAGACCTTTCTTCACTCATAATGGAAAATCTCCAAAACCAAATGTATATTTTGGCGACCAACTGTGATATTGTCTTCTTGGGAACAAGCTGGAATGCGAGGCACAAGGACTAGGGCGACACGACAGAGAATTTTAATGTCTCTAAAATTCATAAATGGATGGACGATCACGGACCAACCACGGGACTATATATAATCTAACCGTTCTCCCCAATTTTCGCCAGGAGCGCATCCATCCTCGAGTTCTTCATTTCCACTGAAAGCCAAAGCAGACTAAACACTGGACACATCTGCGAAACTACGCCCTCTTTTTCGGATCACCTGGCAATTAAACTAACAATAGATTTCCGGAATATTAGTATTTAAGGACTCCCATCGGTTGGCGCCAACATCACCAACGCTGAAATAACCAGCAAAATTCAAAGAACGAAAACCACACATATTAAAAAGCTCTCCCCTGGTAGCCGGATAAAACAATTAAAGAAGCTGTATATCACAACACTCAATAAAGACAGTCACAAATACAAAGCTCGACTATCACGCATCAACTATCTCAAAAAGCTAATTAACGAACAAATTAATCATGATCTCAAAACACAATTTCAAGACAGACTCAAAATGTAGCCAATGCGTTCAAACATATATATAACAAGCAAGCACAAACCTCCAGGAACGGGGAGCACATCAATCCAAAACCAAGTAACATCGAATCCGAATGAGATCCTTTCAGCCTTCCAGTCTGTCTATAGGCATCTTCATAGGGAAAGGTCTCCCACATACAACGAGGAACTCACTACCCAAGTGGACGAATCACTGAACGACTTCATAGCAAGGAACTCCCACGGTAACAGAGATTTTACCCCAAATGTAAACCTCAAACAAAATTTCACCATGCTATATTCTGACGATGAATAGCCTGAAAATGTAGAACTCATTCTTAAAAATAAACAACAATAGCTAGTTCCCAAAGGTATGCAAATTATCTAAATTCATATCCATTAAAAATAAGCCGAACTACTGTATTGTCGAGGAGTATAAACCTATTCAAATGCTGTCCAACCTCGGTAAAGTTTTTGACACAGATAGGACCATCACAGCTACCAATTCGGCTTTAGGAGAGAACACAACCATGCCTTCACCAAACTCCACAGACGCCATAATAGTAGCCGCCATTGACATCGAGAAAGCCTTCGACAGCGTCTCGCACAAAGCTTAAAATTTAAACTAATAGCATACGGAACTCCTCCTCAGGAGCTTTTTATCGACTTCCTTAGGAACAGAGAACTATACGTAGGCACCACAGGCAGCAATTCTGAAAAAAATAAAAGTCCTATCAGGTATCCCCCAAGGCTCAATAATAGGACCAATGCTGTACAATTTGTTTCTATCGGACTTCCCGCACCTTCACTCTCCCGGTACCGAAACACCAGACTCCACGGCGATCCTCTACGCGGATAATACCCTTGCTTACGCGCATGGCAAAAAACCAAATACTGCACTAAATAAACTCAAAGCCCATTTGGAGGAAATCAACGACTACGACAAATCCTGGGGCATTTCCATTTATACACAAAAAAAACAGAATTACTTTGTATCCGAAACGCGAGTAACAAGGGCAATCCCGGCATCGCAAGTGAAGTTCGACGCCTGAAACTCGTCCTGGAGGACACAGCAATAATTTATAAATAATTTAGGCTATCCATCAACAACTTACTGACATCAAACCCACAAGGAATTTACTTACTTACTTGGGGCTATTCATCAACAACTTACTGAAATCAAATCCACAAAATAAAGCGGCCCTCCAAAAGGCACACAAGGCATATGGAATAGTTCTCCCCCTATTTCGACACCAAAGCCTAAACACAAAAACACAAAACTACTAATATACTATAAACAACTAATCAGACCAACCGTGTGATACAAATTTATAAACTGGTTCCGCAATTCATCAACGACAGCCCAACAACTTTAAGTCTTCGAAAGCAGAATCTTAAGGAATTGCACAGGGGTACAATACAGTTCCAGAAACAGAAGCTTCCCTAACACTAACCCCTTGCCATTAGCCATGTCTAACGACACCGCAAGAACTCGAAGACATTAGCGACTGAGATAGATTACCAGATTTTACAGGTCACCCCTCGTGAGAAAGCAAAATAGAAGATAATCTGACTGTAGCAATAAGATTCCTCCCATAAATGTAATAATTCATAAAAAAACTTGAATAATGCGAGGCCCGCTTAATTAAATCAACGTTAAAATTGCCAGTATACGCAATTGTAATAACATAATATAATTAATAACTCAGCATAGCAACATCGAAAAGCGGTTTTCAAATTTTTGACTTAGTATTGCCTTCACAATGTTAGCCGTATGCGCTGGTACTCCATCGTGTTGGTGAAAAATTCCCCTAAGATTATCCATAGGGTTCTCCTCTATTAGAACTACCAGTGTTTTGTCCAAAAAATCAGCATAAATTTCACCATTAAGCACTTGCGGCAAAATGAATGGTCCTACCAAATGGTTGCCGATGATACCGATGCCGATGACACTGAATCTCTGCTAGAATGAGGTCACCTTTGCCCTGTGTGGGTTCGTTTCTGACCAGGTATGGAGGTTACGGAAGTTCGTGATACCATCCTTAGTGAATTGAGATTCACCCGTCCACAGAATTCGGTCCAGAAACGCCCTGTTGTCAATGTCGTGTTCTAGAAGCCAAGTGCTAAATTCCAGTCATCTCTCGAAACCTCCTTCTAGTAGTCCTTGGACTGGGTGATGGTGATATGGACGTAATCCACCTCGATAAATAACTCTCCATACCTTAGATGAAGACACCCCTAATCGCATTGCGACTCGTCTCGTGCTCGCTTCAGGGTCTTGTATCACGATGATGATTATTTGCGACCTCGGCAGAAGTTCCCAAAGTTTCGGGTCGTGTCTCCGTGTCGTGTGAAGTTACATTTCCTGTCTCTCTTAACCTTTGGAAAACTCTTGTAAATACCCCTCTTTGGGGTGCTCGCCGGTTAGGAAATCTCCTTTGATATTCCAGTACAGCTGCTCTCTCTTTTCCGTCTACTACACCATAAATGTAAATAATATCCACGTATTTCTCAAATGTAAATTCTACCATTTTTTAATAATTTTTGCTTAAAAACAACTATGATAGGTATTCTTGTTTATTGACCTTTTCCATCAGGTACGAGTAACAAGACTCCAGGATACAAGGATGTGAATTCTGGCTTACACATGCTAATATCGGCAATAAAACAAAATTACACTAAATCTTTTATAACTTTTTTGCAGCAATAATTAAAACTGATTACCTGTTAACCCAAAACCAACATTTTCGACCCTTTATCATAAAAATTTTGTTTACTTAAAGAATTTGCTACCTAAAGTGCAATGAAATAATTAGGTAGACAGAGATTTCTAAAAATGCCGGGTTTCTAATTCCTTGTCGACTTTGCCATGTTGCACGTTTTTGGAAAGGTAATAAGACGGGCAGGGCAATCCAATAAAAATAAGGAGGAGGTATACTAATTACATAAATTTCGGAGAAAATTTGGAAAAATGCTGAAATTTTGGTAATTTCAAAACATTTTTTTCAGTTTTGGCCGTGACTGTACCTGCAGTGGTAGTAGTGATATTAATAATGTAGAAATTTTTGGAAAGGTCATTGGGGTAGTGTTTGTTTGATGTCGCTATGTTGAGTAGATCAAAAGATAAAAATAATATTCTGTCCGGTTTATTGAGCCAAACGTTTTAGCTCATATTATATGTATTGTAAATAATGCTTGTTGTAATGATGTGACCACCTTCTATTCTTTAAACGATGGAGTGAAATATTGACTTAGTGTTCGCCAAGAAAAGCTAGGCCAATTTATCAGCACTATGATGGTTTGGCGTCTAAGGACCGCCGTAATTAGGAGTGGAGAAGGTAGTATAGGCAATTAATTGATTTATTCGAATCACACCCTCTATATATACACAAATTTTCTTATCCCTACTTAGAGTTATGTATGTATGTCAAATTAACAAAGGAAAATTCAGTATCGTAAGTAAAAATGCAATAACACCATTATTGTTTATTGGTTACAAAATCCAAAGCATGCAAGTTGATTATTAATCAATGTAATTTTTATGACTCGTCGGCATGTGAAAATCACAAAAGTGTCAATTTGCTGACTGACATTTCCCGTTTCTCGTGAACTCAGTTCAAATATTTTTAATATATCCAGTTCTTTTTTAATTACTCCTCGCAGATTACGTTTACTAACACCACTTTTATTCAGTTTTTAAAAAACCAAAAAATAATAATATTAAAAACCATTTTTACTATACGCACAATATTAAAACTTTTTTGAATATATTATAAACTTTATAAACTCGCGTACACAACAAAAATCACTCTGAAAGGCACGTATTGACTGAATGCACTCTCAATTTTTAAATTGACTAATGCGCATAAAGCCTACGTCGGTGTTCACAGATTTTCAGAATAATTAGTCACGCTTTACATTGCTGACTTTATGCATGACTCTAAGCTCAAATCTTCATCTTTTCCTATTATGAACCTTTTCATATAGGCATTCATCGAAGCAAAATGGAATCGGTTCTCACTTTTCCTACTGCGATGTCACTCCCTTCTAACACACACATCTTCGGGTGCTAGATGTGCCTTAAGGGATCATTCTGGTTTAGACGCTCGAAAAAAAAGCTATTTTTATGAATTTTTTATGAAAAAACTATTATAGATATTGATATAAAGTTTTATGAGCTCAATAAATACACTTTTGAAAAACAGAAAAAAATATCTGTATTTCTAGTGTTTATATATATATATATATATTATATATATATATATATATATATATATATATATATATATATACTTGCGAAAAAAAAAAAAAAAATTGATTTTTTGTGAGATATAAACCAGAATGATTTCTTATCATAGTATCCAATGGCAATTAGATTGTGATTGTTCATCTATGTTATCCCGCCAACTATTAATTCTCCCACTAATATCGGCCGTTTTTGATTATTTGTACATCAACGCTCTACTCAATCGTATACCTATCGTGAGTGTCGACAATAATATCGGCCGATTTGTTTATTTGTACATGTCATTCCCCCCCTCCCCCCTCCCCCGGCTCCACTCGCCGTATTCTAAACTATACCTCAGAAAATACTGAACTTTCACGTGCAAGTCTCATGGAAATCGGATTAGCTGTTTCCGAGATTAGCCCGTATCGTTTTCGATTATTTGTACATGTCTCCCCCGCAAGACGCACTTATTAAGAATCTACTGAAAAACTGTCAAAGTCAAACAGTGTATCGGGAGAAAGGTTCCATCATGGACGCCATACTGACTGCATGTGTTTGGACAGCCCGCTCTGCAGATTAAATAATGTTTAATCTGCTAGAGTGGCGTTAGTACTGAATGCGTGGGGTCTTTGTGGGGTGACATTGGAACTCATTCAGAACAAGTCATACTTCAATATATAAACTCATAAGTTCCTTTAAATCGTTCAAGAAGTGAAATTTCTAATTACAAGTGATCGAAATCTACCGTTATCTATAAACACGCGGTCATAAAGCCGCGTTAATATCTAAAATTCTTAAATAATCGCTACTCGCACGAGTTCTTCCCTGGTTTTGTCCTGTTGCAGGGGGAACCGTTCTTTAATGTGGCCGGTAATACAGTTTATTCTAAGGCTGGCCAGGTGTAAATCGTCATTAAGTGTTTAATGTAACGGGATTTGCTGTGCATTTACCGTTCTGGGAAGAAGAAGAAGAAGAAGAAACAGTGTATCGTTGATGGAGAAAGTGTCAAGTAGTTTATAGTAATTTTAAGGTTGCGTTCATAATTATTAAGTAACTAATTAAATACTAAATGTTTTTTCTTTATATTATAGTTTGGTACTCTTTTGTTTTAATTGAATAAAACGAAAAAATAAGTTAATGAATCGAAAGTCGATTTAAGGGTGTCTGAGATCGATTCACTTGATCGATTCATTGCTCAAATCGATCTTTACGACCCCAAAAAATCAATTTTTCCATTAATTAATCTCAGATCGCTATCCCTAGAACTGACAGCTAGGAAAAGTTTGAATGTGATAAAGAATAAAATAGTTAAAAAAAAATTTTAACCACAAAAAGCGCTAAAAAGCATAAAATAATTTTTCATGTTATATCTATTACGGCATTTTGAAGCCGGTGCAAATCAAACAAACCAAACAACTACAATAAAAGTATTTAATCGTCATTTCTTATGATTCCCTGAGCTGACACGTGCAGGTAGTTTTATATATTATCTCCAATTATGGTTGGGTAGTTGTTTTGTTTGTTTAATTTGCACCGACTTCAAAATGTTGTAATAGATATACACGGTGCGATTTGAAAAGTATCGTAACTTTTGTTGTAACAAAAATTTTATTGAATCTTCTTGCAAATACACTTAATATTCTTCGAAGTAGTTTCTGTGGGCTTCGATGCACCGGCGATAGCGGCCCGTCCACTGCTCATAGCACTAATTAAACGCGTCTTCCGGTATGGCTTTCAGCTCGTCCGTTACACTTTTTTGAATGTCCTCAATCGCCTGGAATTGCATTCCCTTTAGTTTTTTTTGATGGGTGGAAACAAAAACATGTCCCGGAGGAGACATGTCTGGGTTGTAGGATGGGGGGGGGGAGCACTTCGATGCCATTTTTTGTCAGGTAAGAGGTGCAGATGCACGCACTCTGTCGACGCTTCCCTGAGCGTTGTTCGTCTTCGACGTCCTCGCGGCCATCCTTGAACGCCTTGTGAATTCGTGCTCTGGACAAAACTTCATCTCCATAAGCTTGCTTAAGAAGGTCCTTGGTCTCAGTGAAAGCCTTGTCGAGTTTTACGCAAAATTTGATTGTGTATCGCTGCTCTAACGATCGTAGCATTTTCGGAACTCGGAAAACCTAACCAAGCGCCAAAACAACCTTCACGCGCACGACGATGCTAACTCAACCGTTGTAGCCAGCGAACTGCGGACTGTCGCGTTTCAAAGGGTAAGCTCCAACGCACATTTTTCTCCACCACGTGATTCTTTTGGACGCCTTAAAATCGCGGCGAGACAAAAGTCTCGATATTTTTCAATCGCACGATATTTTTCATTCGTATGAACAAAGCAATTTGAAAAGTTGCAGACGTATTGCACTAACAAAATTATCCAAATCCGGCAACATATTACGAAATTAGTCACGGTCACCCTTTAGTACCCTCATATTAAAAAAATTTTTAACATGACCCTATTGCGCGACTTTCCTCTATGCAGCTAGAGAGAATAATCGTAGTCAGAGAATCATCGTAATCACTCTAGATACAAAATTGTTATCATTTATCACTCAGGAAACGTATTCTGCACAACCGAATCAAAATTGGTTTTTGCCTTACGAAGCTAGGCGCCGCCAATCTTCCAACTCTCATCATAAGGGGGATCATATAATACACAACAAAAAGGAATCTTCCAAATAGGTGTTGTTCAGAACGCAAACAGCAACAACTGGATCAACATAAGAGAGAAGAAAAAAAAACAAAGAAAATATTCAAACTTTTAATTCAAGTGGTACTTATCTAAAGCTTGTTGAATACCTTCCATTTTTTAATGTAGCTTTTCTGGATTCATTCATTATTCCTGAAATTAAATTATTTTGACTGATGTAGTATAATTAGCATGACAAAAATGTAAACAAACAACTCATCGAAAAACGTAAACAAAAACAACTCAACTTACCAAAATAGGAAACGATTTCGAAGACAAAAATGACATAGAACATATGAAACAGTCACAATAACTAAACGCATACGAACCAATTCCCGAATAAAATTAAACACATAATATTTTTCAGAAAAATATTTACTTACCATTTTTAGTGACATTTCCTCTGGCAGACTGAGGAAACATTTAATAATTAATTTCACTCCAAAAGCTATCGATAAGTTTGAGCGAATTTAGATTAAGAAAAAGATAGCATGTGTGAAAAGAACAATTTGCATGGGGAAATAGAAAAGAAACTTTACCATATTTGGAAAAGTTTCTAGACTTTTTCCTTGAATTTCCTTTTATATTACCAAATATGGTAATTTTCATTACAAGGAGGAAAAACAAGGGGGTTTGTTTCGAATCCTGGGGCAGTTATCAAGTAATCGGTGCCGGAAAAAGACAACAACTTTAAACTCTTGAAATCGAAAAAAATTGAAAATCTTTTGGCAAAATTGAATTTAATTACAAATCGTAAATTCGAAATCGTATTCATTTAAAGGCAAATTATTTGAATTGTTCGCATTATTTTTACTGGAATTGTAAAGTGGAAATTTGAGAAAAAATTTTTGCGAATAAAGTAATGAAGTCGGACTTGAATGTCTTTTAACTTTTAGCCCCATTTGAGACAGTTTGAACCAGTAGAAGTGGTGCTTCAGTGTTAAATTAATGAACTCGGGTTCAAGCTCAGACAAAGTGGAGAACATTTTTTTGAATTCCTTTTTTTGTGGTTGAAAGCTTTTATTTTTTGTTGAACATTAAGAAAATCTATTTTATTATATAGGATATCATCCTTGAATTCATTTCAGGTGTGTGAATTAAGAAATTTTGTAACGCCCTTTCCGCACACCACCCAATTTATAAATTCTTGTCGTCGTATCAGTGAGGCAACATATTCTACATACCAAAAGAAGAGACATAGAAGTCGGTACACGCGTTACGAAGTTAGACTACCCCTCTTCCTCCCTTACCAACACCGTAGGACAAAATTATTGCCCTATTAGCAATGGGGAATCACAATCTCTACAACAGTAAAAGAATCATTCAAATCGGTCCACGCGTTACAAAGTTAGGTTTCAAATTGCCAAAAAAGAAAATCCAAACTATAAATGGTAATTGAAAGTCTGGAGGAGAATTTCGAGAAATAGATGAAAAGTAGGTATACATATATTCAGAGTTAGATTATATTCAACTCAAATTACCTGTAGGATGGTAAAATAATAGAATTATTTAGTAACTTTAACGTTTATAAAAAACAAAAATGACAAAGGATTTAACTGTGGCAGGAGAAACATTCGGAAAGATGAAATCTTAGCATGAACGAAATAATCATAGAGGAATAAATGAAAATTATGAGGAAATAAAAGATTCATAGTACAAGTAAGAAAAACCAATATTACCATTAATAGGCATGCCTAGAATAGAAATCTTTGAACTAATAAGGGGAGTATGAAACATGTGAATCACAGATTCCCTCCAGTTTTATATGTATATGTTATATAGGGTAGACCCTCCTCAACGCCTAGTCAAAATGGCAAAACGTCATTCGCTGTTTTTCTCGAGAAAAATCGGCTTAACGTTTTTATTTACATTAATTCTTATTTAAATTATCGAATTATATATTAGTAGAAATAAAAATGTCTTTTATTGTAGTTTTTTGTCGTTGTTCTGTATTTATTTGTGATAAAATATTCAATACTAAAAAGTAAATATAAAATGAAATAAAATCCGCGCGCGCCACGACGGCGCTTGTGCAGTTAAAAATCATTGTCTAAAGAATTTAGAGGGTTGAGGACCCCCTTAAAATACATACGCTAAAGAATTATAAGTGCTATAAACTATTATTTAATAATATATGAAAAAAAGTCCTTATACAGGGTGTTTCACAGCACTTGTGCAAAAATGAACGATCTGGTAGATCTAGGTGGGAAACGAAAAAAATTTTGTGGTGGGGGGGGGGATTACCCCCTCCCAGGTATAATTTTTTTACGATGAAGAAAACCAGTCTTACATCTTGACGGATAATACCTGCCATTTTAAGCAAAAATTCAACTGAATTTTAACAGAAAGAGCAAAAAAGATCAATAATTTAGGAGGCAGGTTGAATATTTGTAGTCTAAAAATAAACTGAAAGGCACAACAAAAACACACTTACAGTTCAAATATTTGGTTTGACATAAAAATTGGGTGATGGTCTAAGATAATTTTAGATTAAATTTGGTGTTCACCGCCTATAAACGCTTATTCAGAATATTTTCGTACAATGTTTGTTCAAATAATAAGCTTCTCAATATAAAATAACTAAATATATGACAGGCTGAAAGTAAAAATGACCTATCTGTAAGGTCTGAGTAAAAGTGGCTTAGAAAATGTTCTGCGCGTGAGGTTCTAGTCAAAAACGAATCAGACAAAATCGACTATGAAAAGTATTGTAAAATAAAAGTAGTTAAGTCGTTTTTGCACACATTTTTTCTCTATTTACAAAGAAAATTCACTTAAAGCGAAGCTTTTTTTGTAATTGTCATCTAGTTCAATTAATAGATAATTGGAAGAAAATCTTTGAATATTGACGTAAAGTCAAGAAAATTTCTGTGAATTATAAATAATGAATTATTAATTCTCTACAGAATAAGGAGAACATCCCATTGAAATGGCATACTTTGCAGTTGTGATTGCGCGTCCCAAGCAGAAAGTTATGCCGAATAACTGAAAAAAATTTCTTTTAAATCGGTTTTTCGGTTTTTAAGTAACCTTTACTAGTTTTTCTTTACCGTCATTCCGAGTCAAAAAGACCCATTTGCTTCTCTAGTCGGTGTTCTTCGACAAAAGAGTAGTAATTTTCTTGCGCTTTTTATGTTCTTTGATAAAAGAGCAGCAATCTAGAGTACTTAAGAGCCAACTTTTCTGATCCTGCTTTGAACAAGGTGCAGCTTTTTGACGTTAAAGATCCAGTGATTTGAAAGTGTTTTGCTTTTTGTTGATCAACTTAAAATTAAAGTATTGTGCTGCAAAATGCAGAAAGTAACGATGGGAAATTCTTCTAGGAAATTTGTTGGATGATAGTTATATTCAAAACGAAATTCCAGTCAGCTGTTAAGAGTGGAGTACTGCAACCAATCTGGTTTTGCTATTTTATTTCGTGCTCTTTTTGGCTCCGAGCCGAGATCTACGCTACTCGGAGTGACGGTAAAGAACAGACCTATTCTGTATTTTCTTCTAAATATATATATCGTAAATGCTGAGGTAGGTTGCTCTTCTGTTGTTTATTTGTAATTTTTTTAAGTTCCTGCAACCCCTTTTGGAGCATGGGGCGGAAGAAGAACTTCAACCGATTAGAGAAAGGGTATAGTGAACATGGACTCACTGTTCCCCTCATTTTCCTCATCAATTATAAATCGATTCTTTAATCATGGAATGAGAGTGGCGAAATCTATAGAAATGAAACATTTTAATGTATGGTATGAAGTACTTTCATAGTGTATTGAACAGTTAGTCAGTCTCAAGTCGCCATGTAGTTAGCACGTAGTTATTAAGTGAGTAGTAAATAAAGTGAAATAGGAAATATTTTAAATAGTCTTTTTTATAAAAGACCTTTCAAAAGGAAGAGGACATTTTAAGCGAACTTTTAACACGCAACAAAAATTGGAGCTCGTCGAAAATGTAAACAAATACAAATTATTTAAGTAGTCTGACTTATGAACTGGCAGAAAAATCACACTGCTCACACAGTCAATCATTATACGGACTTGCAGGCAAAGATTGGTTGTCTGGTTTTTTGAAATTGCATAAAACTTTGTCACTTCGTAAGCGGCCAGAGCAATGTTAACGGAAATTATGTTAAAGAGGTGTTTAAAAGCTTAAAAATTACACTAAATAGAGCCGTTAATGTCAACGATACAAGAGTAACGTACGAAAAATCTATGGGAAAAGAGCGAAACTGTGTGCTGACCCTTGTTCATTTTTCTTGGAATTGGAATGAAATCAGAAATTTGTGAAAATTAGATAGTTCTTCAGCTGTTTTATATACAAAAATTCATCAAGAAGCCGATTACTTAAAAAAAATTTTAAATTACGTTTTTTTTTATATATATATGATGATGCCAAAGCTCAAGGGATGCCCTATGATGCTAAAGCACAGCCTTGGCAGGAAAGGAATTAAGGATGAGGGAAATGGGTTAGGAGGTTGGGTGAAGGAGGTGGCGATGTACGCCCCGTTTGAAAGTTTCAGGCTGATAAGACGAGGGATAAACAGAAGATGGTAAACTGTTCCACATTCGTGTTGTTCTGCTTAGAAAAGATTCCCGAAATTTGACGGTACGTCCAAATTTGACCTGGAGAGTATAGGGGTGGGAGGGACTTGTTGATCTTGTATCGCGCGTTGTCATGAGTCTACAAGGAATCAGGCTAGCAATTTCGTTAGAACAACGGCCATGGAAATAACGATAGAAGAGTGAGAGACAACCGACATTCCGTCGATGCTCCAGAGAGTCAAGACCCTCAGAGATTGAGGGATCGCCAATAAGCGTAACAGCTTTACGCTGGACTTTGTCTAACGCGGACAGTACGGTGTGTCCGGCCCCTGCCCAAATATGGGAATTATATTCAAGTTAAGTTCTTTGTGGAGTTCGTGGTCCGGATTTGTTTTTGTGTGGCTTTACCTGCTCACTGTCGGTCCCTCTTACTTAATTACATTCCTACATATTTATTTATTTTTTTTATTTTTTAGTTTTTATATTTTGAGGTCGTGTTTTTGTTTTCTGAGATTTTTTTGTTTTTTGTGGTTGCGTTTGGTGTTGATTCACTTCTTGGTGTTCTCTTCGTGTTCTCTGGTTCCTTTTCTGTTTCTTCAACTTCTTGTGTGTTAGATCTGGGATTGGCTTCGTCGTATTTATTTATATTTCATATACTCATTTCATTCCTGTCTGTCGCTTTGTTTGTTGTTAAATTTTTCGGATTTACTTTTTCCGTCTTGTTGATTGTTTGGTTTTTCTTCGTTTGTCTGGTTCTGCCCGGGCACTATTGGTTTTGCCTGCTGCTGTCTTTCTTTCTCTCCTTTAATCATTGTTTTCTATCCTATTTTTAATCTTAAATTTAATTTTTAATTTGACATACATTGGATTAAATTTTTCCGGCTTTTTGTTTTGGTTGCGTTTTCTGCGTCCCCTACTCCGTAGCTGTTTTTTCGCCTTGATTTTTGCGTCTCCGTCTTTCCGCTGATCCCTTTTTTCTTTTTGCTTATATCTTCCTGGTGCCCCTGTGTATTCTCTTTCTGCCGGTTTCCTCTCCGTCTTTTTACTATTTCGTTTTTTTGTTATATTTGTACATTTTTCACCTCTTTTTATTTTACTTTTTGCTTTAGCTTCCATTTTATCTATTTCTTTTTTTGGCTTTTTTATATTTGTATATCTTTTCCCCTTTTTACTTACTTTTTGTTTTATCTTCCATTTTATTCTATTTACTTATTTTTATCTCGTATCTGTTCTTGTGCGCCCCTACATCACTTACTTTTTCAGCAAGTGCTGTTTTCTGTCTTTTAACGAATCCTGTATCACTTGAACATTTTCTATTCTGTTGATTGTCATTGCGTTTGTTTCTTGGTCTATTGCTGTCTGTTTTCTTCGCTCTCTGCTCATTTGCGCTCCTCTGTCTTTCGTTGTTTTTGTCTGCGCTTACCTTTTCTGTTTGCTTTTTTTTCTCGTCTTTGTTCTTTTGTGCTCCTCTGTCTCTCGCTTTTGTGGTTTCAGTCTCCTAACTTATTATTCCTTTTTTTTTTCTTTTCTTTTCTTTGGATTTTAATTTATATATTTCTTGTTTATTATTTATTTTTATATTATTATTTTTTTATTCTGTTATTCTCATTTGTCCGTTGCCTCGTACTTTCGCTCTACTGTGTCTTTTTGTTTTTGGTTGTCCTGACTCTTTTCGCTCCCTTTTTTCTTCTCTCTCGGTATCGCTGCTGGTTTTGTTGGTTTCCGTCCCTGCTTGAATTTGTTTCTTTTTCCTCTGTGTCTTTGTTCTTTTAGTTATGGCCTGCTGCGGTGCCTGCGCGGGGGTGATTTCCCGTGATGGGATCAGCTGTGATGGCGTTTGCGGATTGAAATTCCAATTTTGAGTTTAGGGAGCGGGACCAGATCTCCGACCTGTGTGGAGTATTCCGATATAAAGCCATGCCATGTTCTGAGGCTCGTAAAGAGCATGGTAGAAACACTTTCCGGCGATCTGACTCTTGTCGCTGATAGAGTCAGCTATTTATCTTCTCGCTGGGCGGATTTTTAGCTTCTGTCCGAGGACACCGGTACCCTTACCACTTAAATGGACAGGTTGTTGGGCGTAGTGGATGCTCTAGAATCAGCCTCTAGTATCCTTTTAGAGAGATCCCATGAGATGCCTTCTCGTATTTCGGCTCTATCTAGCTCGCTTGATGAGGTCCATTCTACGCTTGCTGGCCTCGATCCCAACCTGCTTCCTCCCGGGGGCCCTTCTCCCATCATCACCATTATTGATGACATTCGCCGCAATGTCAAACAGGGGAAATTAGACCTATAATCCTGGTCTGCGGCTGTCTAGGCCAACTCTGGGTTCTATCATCTCTGATTTGAAGGTCCTATCCACGCGTGGCACAGCCTCTTCGGAGCTCCCTTCCGCCTCGTTCTGCACTGACGTCCGGCCTAGTCCTCCGCTATCTGCTGCCTCTGGCTGCCCTATTTCTCCGATTTTGGGCGGTCCCCCACCTCCCGCCGCACCTGAGTCCTACTCCTCTGGCTCTGTGGTCCGGGATATTGTACCGGTCCGTTCCCCACCTGTTGATCTTCTCCCGCCCATGCGGGACCAGGTCTCGCGCCAAGCCTTGCGTCGCTCTCGAGCTACTCGCGTGCGAAGGCGTCGTCGTGGTGCTGCTCGCGAACCCTCTGTGGCGCCCGAGGCTCCTGTCCAGAATACGGCTCATCGCCCTTCAGATGATTCGGCTGACGTCGAACCAGCTGATGACGTTTCAGCTATTCGTTCGACGGGGGTTGCTGCCGACTCTATGCAGACTTTGTCGGCGAGTACTTCGTCTTCTAGGACGGTTATCCTGAGACCAGCCAGACGGTCCAAATGCATTTTCGTATCCAGAGTGCACCCTGATACATCTGAGCGCGACGCCATTGACCACATCTCCACACTTGCGAGTATTCCCGTCGGCATGATCGCTTGTCGGAGAATCAGCCCAGCACACGGCCTAGGTGAGCGCGCCTTTTTTAAGGTTTTTGTTCCCGACGACTCCTTTCCAGCGATTATCTCGCCTGACTTATGGCCTCCAGGCTCTCTTGTTCGAGATTTTGTCCCGAGGGCTCGTCCTGGCGTTCCTCACTCCAACACTCCAAAAAACTTGTCAGCGAGGTCTCCTTCTACTATGCCAACGTGACCGGGTTGCGTTCCACAACCTCGCGCTTGTTCTCCATCTCCAGCTCCGCCGACTTTGATGTCATCTGTTTGACTGAGACCTGGTTATGTGGCGGCATATCTGACTCTGAGCTCTTTGGACCTGAGTTTCAGGTCTTTCGTCGTGATCGCCACTCCGATTTGTATGCTCCAGTTGGTGGTGGTGTGCTCTGCGCTATTAGGGCCAATATCCCTTCCTCGGTCATGCAGATTGCTGGTTCCGGCGACTTGGAGATTTTGTGCGTTACCTTAAAGTTCCCCCAGAGAAATTTGCATGTTTTTACTGTGTATATCCCTCCTGGCTCACCCCCACGTTTATATGACTTTCTGTCTGCCTCTATCAATAGCCTGAGCGATGTCTTGCTGCCCGCCGATGAGGCCGTTGTCTTTGGTGATTTAAATCTCCCCACCGTCAACTGGGTTCAGTCCTCGGAGTCTGAAGGGCTCTTGCCTTGCCTTACTGGCGCTTCCCAGCACATTCTGTCCCTTCTGGACACCCTTGTCTCTGCGAGTCTTACACAGTGCAGCGATGTCGTGAACGACCTTGGAAGATTGCTGGACCTTGTTTTTTCCACCAATCCGTGCGGCTCGTTTGTGAGAAGGTGTCTGACTCCCCCAAACTTTGGAGTCCAGCCACTGCACTTCAGGTATTCCTGCGTTTTGGGGCCCCCGATAAAGTCTTTTACTCAACTTGAAAGCCGCAGATTTTTTTTCCCTCAACGACTGGCTCCAGGCTTATGACTGGGTGAACATACTTGCTGAGCCCGGCATTGATCGGGCCGTTTGCTCCTTCTATGACGTGCTTTATACCTGTTTTACTCAGCGCGTACCGGTCTCCTTTTCTCGCTCCCCCCATTCATCTCAGCCATGGATGAATAGCTCCTTGAGATACCTGAAAAACCAAAAGAATAAGGCCTGGAAAAGGTTCTGCTACTCTAGGTGCGACGAGGACTACCAGGCCTACTACAACCTCTGCCTTCGTTTCTCTCTCGATCTTCAGACGTCCTACAGCAGATTTCTGTCCGACTCGAGACATTTTCTTCGTTCTGACCCCAGACAGTTTTGGAGATTTATTAATTCTAAGCGACATAGTGATGGCTACTAGTTGTGACCCCGTCACTGTGGCCAATTATTTCGCCGACTTCTTCATCACCTCATTCTGTGATTCTGACTGTGATATTGTTTCTTCCGATTTTATCGACTTGACCAGGCTTCCTCATACTTCCATTGAAACTAAGGACTTAGTTTTTGACGATGGTGCTGTCACCAATTATTTGTCGAGTTTGTCCAATGGATTTTCGTGTGGTCGAGATGGTGTCGCTTCGTTCTTCTATAAAAATTGCTGTTCATCTGTGTCCCCTATTCTTTGTCATTTGTTTAACCTGTCTCTGTCTTTTGGCCGTTTCCCCAGTCTCTGGAAGGATTCTGTGATTATTCCCCTTCACAAAAAGGGTGACAAGTCCAACATCTCCAATTACAGACCCATCGCCAACTTGTGTCATGTTGCGAAGGCGTTCGAGGCCTTAATGTGTGCCTGATGTGCTCCGTTTTCATTGCAAAACCTTTTTAGGCTCTTTCGAGCATGGCTTTATTAAGGGTAAATCTACCACCACCAACTTTCTCGAACTCGTGCATCACTGCTTGCCTCTGATTGAGTCTGGCTAACAGATTGATTGCATTTTCACTTCTTTTAGTAAGGCCTTCGACAGAATCGATCATGGGATTCTTGTTGATAAATTTCATTTGATCGGGTTCCCACCGCTTTTTGTTAACTGGTTGTCCACTTACCTCTCTGGGCGCACCCAACGTGTCTTGTTTCGTGGTGCCATATCCAATGTATTCTTTGTTTCTTCTGGGGTGCCTCAGGGCTGCATTCTTGGCCCACTTCTTTTTATTATTTTTATTAATGACGTCTCGGTGCTCCTTTCTAGCTTCAAGATTCTGTGTTATGCAGATGACGCCAAAATATTCCGTGTCTACATAGCGTCAAAGATTTAGGGGTTGTTCTTAATTCCCGCCTATCCTTTGAGGATCACATTGACTTCGTGGTGAGTAGGGCTAATTGCACGCTGGGTTTTGTGAAAAGGTGGTCCAGGGAACTTAACGATCCCTATCTAACTAGGCTCCTCTTTTGCACATTCGTAAAACCCATTCTGGAATACGCTTGCCCGGTTTGGGATAACTATTTCGCTGTCCACATCAACCGGATTTAGGCTGTTCAGCGTAGATTTCTTAGGTTCGCTCTCCGCGACCTTCCTTGGCGTGATGCTTCATCCCTCCCATCATATCATGCTACATAGGCTCGAACTGATTTCTCTTGATTCCCTTGTAAAGAGACGCCGAATATATAAGATCACTTTTATGCATGATTTATTGCAGGGGACGATCAACTCCTCCGAACTGCTAAATGATACAGGCATTTCCATTCCAGCCCGGTCCCTTAGGAATTTCAACTTTCTGCATGTTCCCTTTCATCGTTCGCTCTACGGGATGCACGAGCCTATTACTTCTATGTCCCGCCTCTATAATGACTACGCTGCCTATATGGAGCTGGGTTGTTCTAGGCGACAACTGAAGAGCCATCTGAGGATACTTATCAAATAAGTTAGTTTAATGATTTGTATTAATTTTTTAGTCTTCTTGGTTCATTTGTAATTTTCTTAGTAGCCAGTTTTGGCGAAGCTATTGTTAAATAAATAAATAAAAAAAATGTGTTAAAAAAATTTCAAAGAATACTAGCTTATACAAAATTTGTAGATAGATGAAAATCAATTTTTTCTAAATTTATGTAGAAACATCGATATGATGGGTTCATGATACCCGTAATAAGTGCGGCGTTTGGATATATTAACGCTTAAGATTTTTCAAAGAGCGAGACAATATTGAAATATAATACTATAACGTTTACGAGATAGGCAACGTAAAGGGAAATCGTAAACCGTGTAATGCGCATGCCCCAGGTGGCCAGAAATTAATCGGAATTGTTAAGGACAGCAGCTCGGTTAGTTTTAGTAGCAGCTCGGTTAGTTTAAGTTGTAGTTGAGAGCGCGAACAGCTTAAACGGGATTGATATTGTGAAGAGTTAGTTGTGCTTTAAGTAAGTATATAAGTAATGTTAAACGGTATACTGTGAAGAAAAATGTGTAGAACGAATTTGGTAGTGAAGTGAATAAAGACTATTATAATTGTGATTTAAAATAAGTTTCCATCACGCCCGAAGAGCGTTACAATACTAAATAATTAAGATGATAACTAATTGCGACGCTGGAAAGCCTTCACACGATTGATATGAATATTATAAAATGGAACGAAACGCAGGAAGCATTCGCAAGAATTGGTCGAAAGGAAGAATACTAAAGAATCCGTGTGATATGATGCTTCTTAAAACTTCTTAGCCAGTCTTTCAACGAAACCCAAAGCCAAATTTGCTTTGTTTACAATCGCGTCATTATGGTCGTCGGCAAAGAATCGAAAATTGAATTAGACCGAATAAAAGATACATCATTGATGTAAATAATAAATAAGAGTGGACCAGTGCAACTGCCTTGAGGTACATCAGAGGAATTGTTGATCTTATTGGAAAGAGAACCACGAAATGATACTCGCTACTCGACAAGTATTAGCAAACACAACTAACGAGCACAAACAATAAGCCAACTTTTAAATCAAAATTGCATAATTATTATAATTCTGTCTAAAACTAAATTCTAATTCTTTACTAAAATCGGTGAATATACAGTCAAACGGCGTACCAGCTTTGATTGCCGATATACAGAAGTTAGAAAATTCTAAAAGGTTGTTGCCCATCTTATGAAGGGCAATAATAAGGTACAATTTGCAAGACTTAGACAAGACGACACAGGAAATGAAAATGCAAGTAAATCACAAAGAACAGAGACTAGAGAATGCGAGCAATTCAACAGAAATGCTATCTGGTCCATATGAAAATCTAGCAACCAAGCTATTAACGTGTTGCGTCGTCTTCAAGTAAAAGATCATTCATTAAATACGTTAACTTTTGCTTCATTCTCTCAACGTAATTATTGTATAATGATTCAAAGCCACTGGTCACGTAAATTATAACATATATTAAAATCGATCTCGCTCATTCATAAACAAAATCGCTTCCATTCTATTAGTTTTTTAAATGATTCAATGAATTTCCAACCTAAGAGAGTGCAGAATTACTTTACCTAGAAATAGGAACACGTTACAAAACCCAAGAAAGCAAATTACGATAAACCGCATTTACTGTAACATCAATGTCCCTGACGTGAACAACATTAGACCACTTAAAATTTAATTAAAAGTCATTAAGAATAAAATAATCAGCATTTCTTAAATTACTGTGAATCAGATATGCAGCAGAACAGGGCAATCTGAAGCACAGGATTATGAGACGCCTCATAGAGCAAAGGAGTCGAACACCGCCTGACCAAAGTACAACTGCAGTAATAGGACCAAAGAACAGGGCAATTTCAAGAGCGGATGATGAGACATCTCCAAGAATAAAGGAGGTGCACGCCGGCTTATCAAGCTACCACTGAGATCGGTACTGAAGACCAAGTCGAAAATCTGCCGGAGTCGTTGGCAACATAGAAACACTGTGTCAAACCCGAAAAGCGGTGCGTAAAGAACGAGCCAATCCACCATCATCAGAAGATACCCACTTAACAGTCTACAGGTTAAAATCACATTTCCAAGGCATTGGATAGTTCGTCAATGCGGGAAGCAGGCCGTCAATACCGGAGGAGTGTACACCCTGACAAAAAAGGACGCACTTATGAGGTAATTTTAAGACAACACTTAGAAAGTCCAGGTCGTCTAAGTGCAAAAGCTCAATACTGAGCATGGGATGCTACGCCGAACAGTACACAAGACTTCGCCACCAACAGGAACGGTCAAGGTACGAAGATGAGGATTACATGAATAAACTATGTATTCAGGACGAAACTGTTCAGTATGAGCAATCGTTCCACAGAGCCACAGACAGACTACGTCAAAACATGAATTAGTAGAATTAGTCGTCTTGAAACGAAGCCCACTTATATTTAATTATTTACATAATAGAAAGAGACCTCAGCAGAAATGATATCGTGGAACAAAGCAGCAGGAACGACAATTTTGAATTATACGAAGTATGGTATAGCGCCATTGCGTGGTTTGTCTATGCGCCTGCAAGTAATGCTTTGATATGTAACGCCGAGGGTATAGTTCAGCGAAAAAGGATGGATAATGAAACATCGATTTATTTAATGGTTTAAAAAATTCATTATTTCGTCGAAAGCCTCTAAAGATAATCCGGTTTGTCCTTTATAACGACTAACAATTTGAAGCTTATAACTACCAACCATTTGAAGCTTACAGATTTAGCGATTGAGATTTATTGGCAGCCGATAAAACCGATATTACACTAAAATACAACCATAAATAACCTATGAGCATTTCTTCAATCACAAATATTGTTTATCCTGATCAGCAACAGTTTGACCATTCTAAATCATCAGACTAAACACCAAAGGCCATTAAAGTGGCCTGGAGATTTTATCATCCAGAGGCTCTTCAACTTTATCATACTGTCTTGAAGATCTTCAACCAAATCCTTCTAAATTATTATATTGTCCTGAACCATCTGAAGACTTTGTCCCGGTTTTGGGGAATAATGGGAAATTTTAAACATTTTATACATTTGAAAATTATACGTTATCGGTTTAATTTTAAAAAAAGTAACCACATTGTTGATATTCATAAACACTTTTGGTTAATATTTACTTAATCGCCAAAAGGAGGGAGACAACAGCGGGACTCCGTAGGGGTCCCTGCTAGCTTGTTGGGGGCGAGAGAGCGCGGGTTCCTGTTGGGGAGTCCTGCTGACTTGCGGGCCTCGCAGGAGGCTGTTCTATAGGACTCCACCGCGAAGTAATATCTCCCAGACGGTTCCGTGGTGGTCCTCCTAGAAGGGGGAGGGGGCTTTTATTCAGTAGGTCTGGTCGTTGACCAGGTGAGCCCGGCACACGGGTGGCTTCGGTATTTCCCCGCTCCAAAAAAAAAAATATTTACCTCAAATAGTCAGCATTCTTTAAAATAACAACGAATTCTTCTTGAGGTGCCCGCTTACTCCGTGTTTCGCTATAATATTTATATGTAATTACTTTTTTATTTGTCTTTATTCTGAATTACCTCTTTGACTTAGTTTTGCTTCCTAGAAAAAAATTGCAATATGCCAGTCATTTCTGTGACTATTTAAAAATTTTCTTTCGCGGTCGTTAAGGTAAAATTCGTGTAAGTGTAAAGTTATTTTCCATAATTGTGTTATAAAACATAAGAAATGGCAATTGAAAGGTGTTTAACTATGAAAATAACTGAACTTACAAATTTTAATTTTTTTATAGAATAATAATAATCATAATAATATTTTCATAAATTCATAAAAATTGTAAATTAATTATCAAAAAATTTAATATACCTATTGGAATAAGAATCCTAAAGGGTTATCGAATGATGAATAAATCAGACTTCCCATTTTGATATAATATTCCTGTTTAACTTCTTAACATAAATGAAATGAGAGAATAAATAAGAATGAAAGAATATCTTTAATTCAACCGATCATAAGAAGTTCAAAAATTCAAAATAGAGGTATTACCAGTCTTCGAAAGAAAGTTGAAAACAAAGCTCTAAAAAAATAATAATCATCGAATTACAAAAATTCATTTGGAAATATGTAAAATTCAAATCATTTATATGGCAAACTACATTCGACAGGTTATATGTAACTATATTTGTATTGCTGAAGTATTACATAATACTTTCAGCAAAGAAGAGTACACTACTATTACATTCAGTGTACATTTGAATCTGGTCTCGAACATAAATAGTTTAGTCATTTTTGTCTGATACGATTGCTTTTTTCCTGGAATACTTCCGGGTCATTCCAAAAAAAAAAATTCTAACTTTCTAATGGATTACAACAACGCGTCGACATATGACTACTTTCCATTTTAAATTGGATAAAAGTTAACTTTGTCAATATTTTTTAGTTAAAATCTCAACTATTCACTCCAAATATTTCGTCAAAAGTGAAGCTGTAAACTCAATCGTAGAAGAAGTGTATGCCTTTAGCCATATACGAGTATAACTCAGTTTTGCATTACCTAAAAAGAAATGTACACACAACAGGTATATTGAGTCAAATTACTATTGTTTGGCATCTAAGAGGTTAAGATAGTGCAGTAAAGTTATCCCTTGTAATTACTGATGTTTTTCGGGTTTCGTAGGCATACCTTATACCTTATTATTTTTTTTTACTTTTAATTTATGTATGCATTCTTACTGTGGTAAAATGATATTGTTATCTGTTGACTGTCAAGTTATAAAAACTTGAGTAATGCTTACAGTTGTTTGAGTTCGTGGAAAATATGTTCTGCCCGGTGGTAGCCGGAGAGTTTATTTAGAGTTTACCTATGATCTCACCTCCGTCCCAACTTGAAAATTTAGTATTTTGTAGATATCAGTAGGACTTTAATGTAAAAATAAAAGTCCACAGAGGAATCATTTGAAATATTCAAGGACGAAGGACGAAAATTGTGTCCTTAATATCCTTTTCGCCTCCTTCTTCCTAGTAGTAATGTTTTATGGAAAATATTAAAATTAAGCTGAAGCTTTAAAATGACGTTCCTACTGTATCGCAAACGGAAGTTAGTTATTTGTAAAGTTGGTCCGAACTGCTAAATCATGAAATTTTCAAAATAGTAAAAATTTTACAAAAAAACAACGTAAAGAAAAAAAGCCGTAAATTCCTTTTAAATAACTCGATAAACCAGCAAAATTTCAAAAAGATCTGAGAGAGTGCTTTCTTTTTCCTGACAGCTCTCCCTATGTCACAGCCGTTGTCTGTATAAGCGGTGATATGCATCTATGCTATGTGGAACCATTGCACAATTTTTAGGTCAAACCAAAAATAGGGGTATACTGGTACTGTGGAATAAAACATTTTAGTTGGTTCAAAAAAACTAAAATTCCTCTTTTATTAGTGGCGCACTAAAAAGTAAAAAAACATTTATTTACGGGTAAAATATTTTTATTTTCACTGCAAAATAATTATTTTTTACCTTTTAGTGTGTTACTATTTGTTTTAATTTGAACTAAGAATGAGTACTTTAGTAATTCAATACAATCCACTTTATAATTTTAAATATTCATTACATATCCGAAACAATACTTTTTCGCTTAGAGCGTCGATCTTAAATATATATCCCGTTGAACGCTCGCAAACTAATGTCCCCATCACCGCGTCAAATCTTCCTTACCGCTGGTTGGTTTTCACTTCTGGATTCTTGCCACCATTGATTTGCACGTTCATTGTTGCTGGTTATTTTGAGATCTTTCCAGCTCTTTGGTGAGGTCCATATATGAAAGAAACAATAAAGATGACTTGTTTTTTTTAAAACAGCGCTTGTAGTAAATTTCCATTTATGGAATTATTCTATTAACTTTATTTGTTACTCCATCTCCCACAAAAGTGGAATATAATTGGAAAGAGAAGTAAGAATGATGCCTATTAGTAAGAGGGAGATGACCGTCGCGATAGTTTTATGCCAACGAACAAATATTACATAGAAGCTCGACTTAGTAAAAGAAAAGGAAATATGTACTCTATCTACATAAACAAATGAAACTACGCTTTGTAATATAATTGCTGGTACTTTTAATTACGGTTTAAATATAAACACGTGTGAGCTTAAAAGAATAACTTTTATTATAGTTCTTAACTATACAACAGTTCAGTACAGACTGAAGTCTTTCTCTCTAGTTCTAGTCTAAACCTTGCTGTGATAACTAACACTGTGATATTCGTTTACTTATTTGTTTATGTATATAGTAATTAATTCTATTCGTATTTATGCAATAGTAAGTAAGTTTCTCATTATATAACATCTCCCCTTTTACAATAAAGTTTAGATAAATTCAAATTAAATATTCATTACTAAAAACATTGATGAAGAGTATTGATAATAGTCATAATTCTAAGGTAGTGCTAAGTTTTCTTTAATAATTATACTTATAATTATAATTCTATAATTCTTTAATAATAATTCAAAGTTCAGAAAGCTACATCTTAAAGTTAATAAACGAATTACAACATTTTTTTATTTTTTTTTTCAAAAATTTTTTTCAAGTTGATATTTGCAATTTGTTTGGCGGCCTACTAATACGACCTGACCTAGTCACGTAGTGTTGGGGTTTAGCAGCGCAAGTATTAGCATTGTTTGATAAAGTAGTGGTACTTGTTTTTGATGTTGGAAGTGAATATTCGTCATCAGGTAGGTTTATTTTAAACTGTGGTTCGAAAACTGAAGGGCGAAGATGGGATAAGTTTCTGCGCAAAACGTTATTGTCTTCAGTTCTCACGATATAAGAACGTGGAGTATCGTGCTTTGCTTCAACCTTAGCAGACTCCCATTCTTTTCCTTTTCTGTACGTAATGTTTTCACCTTTATTCAGAGTAATTTCTTTCTTGCATCTAATTTTTCTATCGTGATATCGTTTGTAACGCGATTGGTTTGCTTTAATTTTTTCTCCTACATTGCTACAAAGTTCTGGTCTTAATAGATTTGCTTTAATTGGTATTTTTGAACGAAGACGCCTACTCATTATCATCTGGGCTGGACTATACGGAAGCCCAGTAACTGGCGTGTTACGATATACTAGTAAGGCACTGTTCACATCTGTATTGTCATCAAAACATTTTTTAATGATAGTCTTGCCAATGTATACTGCGCGCTCAGCTAATCCATTTGAACGTGGATATAAAGGACTTGATGTGATGATAGAGAAATTCCAACATTTTGCAAATTGTTTTAATTCAAATGAAGCAAATGGCATATTATCAGCAACAAGAACCTCAGGAACGCCATGAGTTGAGAAAATGTCCTTAAGTTGCTTAAAAACCTCTGAGGCCGTCTTATTTTTTATTGTTTTAAGTTCTAACCATTTGGAATAATAGTCTATAAGTACAAGATAAGGAGTCTTCCCAAATTCAAAAATGTCGCAGGCTACCTTATTAAATGGCAAATTTGGTACTGGATGTGGGATTAAAGGCAAGTGGGAATTTTTGTACTGATATTTTTCGCATATTCTACAACTCATAATGAAGACTTCAATGTCTTCATTGATATTCGGCCAATATACGAGTTGTTTTGCCGCTTCCCTGGTTTTCGAAATCCCCATGTGCCCCTCATGCAGCTTATGCAGAATTTCTTTTAACAATACCCATGTAAGAGAAAGAGGTTTATACACTTTTATCGAAAAGGTAAAATGTTTGGCATGTTTATTTAGTCAGCACGTGCTGTTTTGCTGCGTCATGCAAAAGTGTTACTTGTTTATAATCCGTATAAACAGCAGCAACAAATTTTTATTTGTTTTAAAAGTGTATTTTGGAAAATAACCTAAATTAATTAAAAGTTCGGTTCTCCCTTTTACATAAATAATATTTTAAAACTTTAATCAGAATTTATTATAACTTTCTCAAATATGAAATGCTACTTCATTAAGAATATAAAACGAGAATTCTGATGTGTTATAATTAAATTATTTACGTAAATGCTTTTCATGCTGACTCCCTGTCTTAATAGAGTTTTTGTGGTTACGTACTTGAGTTTATTGCGTACATCTCCTTTTACAGCTGATTGCTTGTCACTATTTAAACACTTAATTTTTAAAATTCAATTAGCAATCATAATGTGGTTAATTCGCAATTTCAACGACACAAATTCTTGGTTTCTTGTACTAAACTTTTAATTTTCGTATATTTTATATTACTTACACGTTAAAATACGGAAAACTTACAGCAAGACAAGATTTTCCGGACGATGGTACTCTTTTGCAACGCAAACTGTCAAGACAAACAATTTCTCCTCATTACCGGGTGGGAGAAATAATTTTACGTTTCGTTCTGTTGTCCAGAGAAACAGACATTAACTTTTTCTAGAAGATTTATATTTTCTGTCTTAGTTTTTCATATAAATGCAGGCTACAAGGAATGAGTGAAAAAAATGTACGTATAATACTGTGAATTCAGCTTTGGTATTTCATGTCTCATTTGTACTTATGTATATCGTGACTGAGAACATATCGCTGTCATCTTCTTATATATAGGAAAAATTACATACTCTTACTTTTTTCCTCTTAAATGTTGTGAGGTTAACGGGATTGTTTGAACAAACTGCCGGAGTCGGGCTTCTATATAATATATGTTCGTTGTTTTAAGCTACGGATTTTTTGACGTTTTGCTACCGAGGTTATGATTCACCTCATTTATACGCGAGTTAGTTCATTTTCAATTGGGAATTGGTATTGGATTAATGGATCCCAAACACTATTGAAAGTGGGTTTTAAATTTTTTAAACTATAAATTATTTATTCCACATTCAAGGAAGTGCATCCCTGCCACATTTAATGCAATAAACGGGTATACACTGCTGCGCATTTAGCTGCTTACGTTAGTTTCAAAGTTCACCATAACTGATATAAGACTGCTGCTCAGTGTTGCCAAGTCTGTTGGAGATTTTCCCCCTAGAAGTCACTCGGAAACCCACTATAATCTGTTCCAAAAAGATTGGCAGGACACGCTCTTATGGACTGTTGCTGCCTGCTTTATTTTCCCATCATTTTCCTATGCATCCATCCCTCTTCCTCAGCACGCTGTTGCCACGATTTCAACTCAGAACATTTTCTGATTTTTCCTCGTGGACGTGGGTTGCAATATCAAAAGCATGTAAATATAAAAAGTTAATGAACCCATAACCATACATTAGGGCTTTTTTTTATTAAAAGGTGTGCAAAATTGAACCAAAAATATATACATATTTCAAAATAAATAATTCAAAACAATTTATAATAAGTAAATTCAATAATTTCGACAAATCTACTACTAAAAGATATAATCTGGCTACACCAAATGTTCTTTCCGGCCATCCAAGTCACTCGAATTCGTGTTGCATCGGAGAACTGCGCATGTAAAAACACCCACCACCCACCACTGAGTGCTGATCATTGTCGCTCGTCCAAAAACATCTGGCTGCTGAATGTTCTTGTTACAATCAGTGCCACTTGGTTTCTCGACCAAGAAAGATCGAAAGGATGGCTGTACACGGTTTTTGGCGAATTTTAGAAAGTTGGCGTCATAACTTGCCGTTTACCGTGTACTGCCAATCTTTTTGGAACAGGGTATAGATTCCACCAAGTAAAAGTTAAAGCCCACTCAATTCCCAACAGATATTTTAACACATGTACACAATGTACAAACTAAACACATGTCCCGAGCAAATTTTTCAAAATTTTTGTTAACTTGGAATTGCATAAATATTCCGAACTAAACCGTTCAACTCGAGCGAAGTAAGAAATATTAAAATACCTCTTGACGCGATCGGCGTTTCTAATAAAGGAAAGCTAAATTCCTTTGGCTCTTCGTCAACAGCAGCACCAAAGGGTTAGCTTTTCTTTAGCTGCTGGACGCCTGCTGTTGACGAAGAGCCAAAGGAATTTAGCTTTCCTTTATTAGATCGCGTCAAGAGGTATTTTAATATTTCTTACTTCGCTCGAGTTAAACGGTTTACTGAAATGAAATTGCATTTCTTAAACCCTCGTTCACGAGTGTGATTCGTCGCATGCGACTGTAATTTGATTGGCTGAAGTCATATACCGTTTACTTGACAAGCTGGCTTTGTCTAACGTTTGTACGATGGTAAAAATAATCGCAGCAAGGCTTTTGATTTGGTGCCATTGTTGAACATAACCAAACATAATTGGTTTGTTTACCTTTTTGAAAAGTGCTTGTGGAATGAAAAAGGGCTTGACTTAATATAATATATATGTAATATATGTTATTAGATATAAAAATTACTTATTATTCTTTTACAGCAAATGAGGAAATAGCAATAAAACAAATATTCCCTTTTCTTTTTTAAAATTTTTTTAACAACATTAACTTAAATTCGCGTTCCCTATTCACTGTAAATATCTATATGTGAAATGGTAAATATTACTTAAATGATACAAATTCAAATGTAAACAACAAATTTTCGTTTGTCAACCTTGTGAACGGACATACGATGAAAAATAATCGCAGCCTGAAAGAAAAGTATTCAAAAAGTGAGATGAACGAAAAAATCGCACGGAGTCGTATCGCTTATGAACAAGCTCTAACTATATTATATTTTAAAATATTATGATGCATATAAATAAACATATACAAAATGTCGATCGTCGAATATTCTTATTCATCTTCGCGATTCAAAAGCGAGACAAGTTCTTCAACTTCCTCAGTTGAAAGATCTGTTGAGTTTTTATAGCTTTCATAAGATCCTACCTTTCGAAGAATATCATTTGGGAGAACGTAGTCGTGACAACACTTTTCATGGAGACGTAGCCCGAATCTTATTGTCAATAAAGTATTAACCATCTTAGTTTGCATACGGTTTCTTTGTTTACTTTTAACAATATTCATTTGACTTGACTTACACAAAAACATTACGAATTCATCGTAAAGTGTGGGTGTAAACGGAGTTAATTTTTTCGCGGGAGAAAAAATACATTCAAATATATAGTATAGACATTTATTAACAAGTAATTGGTTTTAATATTAAAAATTGTTTAAAATTATCCAAACCCGCTAAAAACTACCGACCGGCTATGAGGATCCCATTCATCAGTCCACGTGTCGTTACGCGTGTTTGCATTTGTTTCGTATTTTAATCCTTTATGAACTTTTCATGTCACTTTAAAGTTAGTTTCCAAGCTTTTCAAATATTAATGGATTTGACGTTTCCGCTTCTGCTGTGTACAAATATTTTCTACTAAAGCTAAAAATCGATATAAATTCAGCTAAAGTATTCTCATTCAACATTTGAATTTCTTATTTTCAAACACTCATTCGTCTTCGTGCTTCGCAAGTAATATATCAGTCTCAGTCATTCGACGGGTCAATGATTGTAACAAAATTTATTCGTGGAAGGAGATTGTGACACAATTTCCGTTTCTCATGCAAGATAAGTTTGCTCAAATTCACATCACATGTCTCCATCCTGATGGAATTTTTGAAATTGGAAAATACTTTGAATTATGTGAAACATGAACTCAAAAGATTGATGACTTTAGTTAATATATTTAGTATTCTCGACTTAATAAAAGTAAAAATACCCCAAGCTTTTAGATTTGTGATGAGCCTAGCAAACGAGTTGCAAAATTACACAAATATAAAATGGTATCCATATGTTGATATTTTTTAACGGATTAAAAAAAATTAAAAAACTTGCTGGTATTTACATATGCGCTATTCAACTCTAAAATTAATAAGCGTGAAATAAAATTGATAGCCTTCATAATCTTAAAAAATGAAATAAATTTTTTCTTTCTGTTGTTCTTTATTACTAAATTAACTTTATTAATTATGTTGATACAATTTCAAAAAATTCAATAAAATATTACGAAGAAATATGTAATAAATACTTCATTGCATCGGATTATATATGTCTCATCGCGAAAGGAATTTCGGGCCCGGGACTAAGCGTTTACAGGCCCATATACAATCGAATGAGTGACTTTAAATTTAAAATCTGTCTAGTATATTACACTTTTTCGATCGTGAAACATTTTTTTATATATATAATTAAAATAGAAAAAAATTTCTGTTGATGACTTAGATGACGGGGACGGGGATGAAAGCCCGGGCCCGGGGGTTTACCCCTTCGGCCCCCCCCCCTCTCGGCGGCCCTGTGTCTCATATCAGTTCTAGACTGGAATAGAAATTTCATGTTCTTGCGAGAGAAGAACACACCGCTAAGTTCACGTAAGAAAGTTTCAAAATATGTTTTAACCTTTTGGCGAGGATACAGTTACTTCGAACATTGAATTACTGCAACATCTGTGGTCTTTCACTCTTCCAATGATTCTTCCGCGATTTTTGTTCTCACAACTGTCCAGTTGAACTTTTATGTTGGTATTAAGTTAGTCTGCAGGATAGCTCAAGAGCTAGCGAACGAATAAAGAACAAGGTATGTCCTAAGGATCACGAGTAGGTCTGTTTTGTTTGAGTGTTCAGTTTCACAATCTCTTGACTTAATAAAAAGTTAAACTTAAATATCAGAAAACTATTTGTTTGGTGTTAAGCTCAGTGCAAATAAAGTTAAGCTTGAAGATTAACACATAAACTAAATGTACCAATTAAAAACTAAAACTATTCGATACTGGCTTCCTGTTAGTATGCACAATTATTAACAATGTGGTCCGTTTTGCATTCATATAAACAGGGCATGCCCACATGTCTTATCATTCTTGAGTCAGTCTACCTTTAGCAGTGATATACTTATTATATAGTAGTTCGTTCCGTTAAACGTTATTAAAGTTCGACAGTGTAAAATATAAACTGGGCACTCGTGTGGACTACCATGGGCAGAAATGTGGTGGATTTTTTAAAGTGGAAAAAGAAAATGTTAGCTGTAAAACACTTTTGTAACACTTTTTTAATCATAATACTACTATATTATATTCGAATATTTCTTTGAGTAATCTCAATATTTTCAATACTCAACTTTTTTTAAAAAATGACTTTTATTATTTGACTGGAAGAATAAAAGTCAAAAAATAACCTAATATAAAATATATCATCAGCCGATAGTGCTCTCAAAAATGCATATGCGATTGAAATATTTTTCAGTCTAATTCCTTTTTGTATGTGACTTTTGAAAAATAAAAAATACCGGTTATTATCGGTCCCTGTTTTTAAGTGATCGCCATTGCAAACAGATCTTCGATAAATGACTAGTCTAAAGTGCGCTACATTATAAATGGAATCACTAATTATGAGCTCAGAAAAGTTCATTTCCTACAACGTTACACATTCGCACATAAGTTACTCTGGCAAAATCCAAATTACGAGGAAACATTGAAATTTAGCACACAACAACGACAATAATCGCCGAGTCATTCGAAAATAGATAAGTAAAAATGGGGCTGTAACATAAAATGTTTTAATTGCAACGAAATAGGTAAGATGCCCAAAGCCACAAGGAAGGCAACAATGCTCTAATAGTCTAAATGTTCGAAAACTTGACATTAGGAATCAGACTGCAAAAGCCTAAACAAAAGAAACCAAGTACAGTTTATACTGAAGGATGAGTACTATAAGGCCGTAAACATAGCCGGACGTCACAACACCATTGCTTTTGTCGAAATAGGTAGTGAAGGCAGCATGGGAAAGCCAATTGGAAAAAAGTTAAAATTAAATTCGGAACCTCCACAAATTTCCACTTGAGAAAATATTATAAGTATTAGTATTCATATAACGCAGATTTTTTATGGACGTCCATTCGTCGAATGTAAGGCTACTATTGCCAACTTTTTGTTTTGAAACTTTGTTTCGGATTTTCAGCCCGTATTTCAAAACGAGTGCTCTGTGTTCGGTGAATTCGGAATATCTTTCAATAATGTTCGTAAATCGTAAGATGTGCAAATTTTGTTGAAACCTATGCCATAACGCGTTATCACGCGAGACACGAAAGCAGGAAACGAATCATTAACTGTTTTTTTTTTAAGTTGCACGAGAAGGGGAACCTGCGAATTTATTTGCTTTCACTGCTAATTGATAAGTTTATTAAAAAAAAAATTTAACACTGCACTTCTTAAGTCGATGCTTGTTGTATCGCAAAATTTTTCGAAAGAAAAATATGGAGAAAAATAAAACGAAGAAATAAGAAAGCAGCCTACGTGTACCAGATTCACGCTTTAAAACAACTGTTAAATAGACGCCGGTGACATTGTAAAACTGGACTCAGGCTTTGTGTGAAAATTGATGTATAATAGCCCATTGGGACGAAAAGCAAGCACTCCCTACAGAAAGAAGATTATAGCGCTTCCATAGGCATCCCTTAAGAGTGCTTTTTAGAATATTATCTGACGAGCTTCTAAAGCCATACCTCGGAAGCTCTATAGAAGATTATTCATTTATTCATCCATAAAGTTGAGAAAGATACAGTAAATTTTTTAAATCCTGGTGCTGTGCAACCACGCATGGCTCATTATTCATCATAAGACTTCGAAAAGTGGTAAGTTCGCGATCAGTCGTTTTAATACGCTTGAGTGAAATTCAAGTGATTTCAATGTCCACTATTGTTTCCGTATCTATATTTCATTGCCATTGTAAGAAATGTCCGCAGAGGAAAACCTTCACTACTGTTCTTAAGAAGCACATTTGAAGGCCTCTTATGAGATAAAGAAAGGAAAGAGAAATTCCATGATTGCTGAAAAAGCATAATTAAAGCTTTGAGAAACACGAGATCCTCAAATGATTCTTTCCTCATCAATAAGAATGCCTTCGAAAATGCTTCTTAAGAATCAGTGATGCCAATTCAGTGATTTTGTCACCAAATCTGGTGCTTTCGAACACCTCCCTAGTGACAGAATTTTTTTTCTCAGACACGTCTAAAAGTTGGTGATTTTTAACTTCCACCACCACGGTGACTTCTGGTGACTTTTAATGCAGTGATGCCAAATCAGGGACTTTGTCACCAGATCTGTTGTTTTCGAATACCTTTCTAGTGACTGATATTTTTTTAGCGCCACTGTTATTTTTTATTTTATTTTTTACATACGATGTGGCCAAATCCTAGGGGACAACCCTTTGATGCGTTGGCATGGTTTTGGCCGGAAGGGAGTTAGGGTAAGGGAAGTGAGGAAACTTGAGTCTTGTTTGCATTGCTACGAGCTAGACAACAACAGCCCAGAGACGGAGTGGATTATTTTAATTTCTTAATAAAAGCTTACGGTCATCTGGTCTCGAACCCGGGACCCATGGCATGTTTTAGAATATCTGAACCTCTTCAGATGACACCAAATGTTCTTCGACTCTTTAACGTTTTAACGTAAATATTCGACATTTATCATTGTTTTTGACTATTTTTGTACATATTTGCTGATTTAACACTTAATTTAGTTACAACCGGTGTTGCTCAACACATTTAAGTGGGCCCATTTAATGCTTTTGTTGCTAAGCTAAACGCATGTGTAAGACAATTCGAACAATTTTCTGTGAGACTTCATGACTTTTCAGCGAGACCCTGAAACTTTTAACGATACTAATTTTCTGTCGCTTACGATAAGAGGATCGCCCACAAAATTAGAACTTCATCACATTCTAATAGTTCTCTGTTTCTCCTCCCTTTCCTTTTACAAAGTGAAAGGAAGAAATTACACGACGCTTAAGTTAATGAATGAGCACCAATTATAGGTAAATACGCTTGTGATTCAGGTGAATACAGTCTTTTATTGAGTAGTAGTATTAACATTTTTGTTGCTTCGAAATTTCTTATACAATATTGGAAGCAATTTTGAAAAACATTTATTATTTTGTATCTGGTGACTTTTTTTAAAAAAGGTGTCGTTTTAAGTCCCCATCTAGCGACATTCTTCATCGACGACTTGGCAACACTGTTAAGAACAGTAGTGAAGCGCTTGCCTCTGCGGACAAGCCTATGTAAAAAGGCACTGATGTGGGATAGGGAAAGTAAGCGCTGTAAACTTCTAACGAAGCGCTTCAGTATGTTTCTTATAGCGCTCTTTTTCCCAACGGGAGCATTTTGTGCTTCGGGCAAGTATCCATTGCACTGAAGTCTACGCACAATCTGCACACAACTAAATTTGTAAACCCTTTAATGTGCGTAAATAAAGAATAGTGGCAACCCCCTAAGAGAATTGCCCAACAAGTGCATGATGTCTATACAGTTTGTACGGTAAAGAACGTCTTAACGCTTTTAGAATAAACCTTATTCTGATCATTCCTTAAACTAGGTTCAATATTTATACAAAAAATCTTAAAGTATTACAAATCAATATGTATGTACAAAAAATTACATGATTGCATTTACTAAATTACAAGATTGCATTTATGTTCAGCTTATCTTAATTTGATTTTCATATGCTCGCGAACGTGATTGAACTTCTCTAAAATCGCTGTGCAATGCAATTTTGAATTTTTCGTGTGTTGAATTGGAATTTAACCTCATAACTTTAGAGAATTCAATTATTTGACGATTCATAAAGAAAGTTGCTAATTCTGCTGAACACAGTATGTATCTCATTTTTTCAATCTATACGATTTTTTTGAACTGTCAGTTAGTGATTTCGGTCTCCACAGTTATGGCAAAAATTATCTTAATGAGAATCAAGCATTAATAAGGCTTGGGTTGCATTTAATACACTTGCAGAGATCTGGTGCAATAACAAAATCTCCAGATGCACAAATCTCCGGATCTTCGAATTGAACGTCAATTCTGTTCTGTTGTACGCAAATTCTGTTTCTGTTTTGAATCACAGGCTTCTCAACAATAAATTATTTAACTAATGAGGAAGCTCTGATTGTTTATTGATTATTTTTTTTAATAACTACTTACGTGATTTTTTTATTCACCTGAATATATTTATTCCTTTTTTTGAACTGCTTCACCTTTATTTAAATATCAGTAAGTTATTTTCGTCGTTAAAATCCCCTATTTTAGCTTATAAAGTTCCACATCATCTTTAATTTACTCGGACGTATTTTTCAATAAATACTGGATTTATCACATTTTTATATGAAGATTAATTTTGTTCCCCTAAGGGACCTTTTATTGGCAGGGAAAGATCCAGTAGTTACATTAAAAGCAGGAAACCTTTTAAGGACGATTTTATCGGGCTTCCTTTATGACACATTGAAAAAGCTAAAAATAGCGTACCTTTATCAAAATCGAGTAGATGACGAAAGGTATCTGAACATAACATTTTTCAAGAGCACATGAAAGGAGTTCGGCCGGCTTCTCCAACTGCTGTGTCGTCCAGCATCACACCCACACCAATTCGTGTAGCATCACTCAGGCTAAAATGTGCAAAGCCAAAAGTACAATTTTGATTCAATCAGATACAAACAACTCATGTCGGCGTCTTATTTTAATATTATTTCTTTATGCCTCACTAGGAATCATTTCACGGGTAGATTTAACACGAGAATTAAATTGATTAAGAGGGGAATGACACAACAAACTGACATATTCGTTAGCAGGTAAACTAATAGGTAGATCAAGTTATTCTTATCGACCACTGTTTTACTGAACGAGGCTAACACTTTCGTACAAATCGTGTTTCCCTCGTGATGCTTATCTACTCAGGAGGAAAAAACCATGGTTTGAGCAAATTTGGTATCACACATAATTACCTTCAAGTTCGTTCCTACTATAAATAAATTTTCCCTTTACTGCGCCTCCATCCTGAAATGGTTGCCCAATTCTTTTATCCTAATAGCACAGATTTCCTGATAACGAATTGGTCATTCCTATAAATCTGCCAATAAATTATACGCTACAGGTAAATGTCTACAACATTAAAAACCCGCTGAATTTTAGGTCCACGAGCTACGACTATAATTCGCAAATGAAAACACTTTACTGACTGAATCAACATTTCTCTTTCCTTTTGCTTTAAAGCTTTCGTCAATTTAAGAGAGCCTTAAGCTTTCAAAGAGGAAGCATGGAATATTTCAGCTGTTGGACGTATAGTATTTTTCAAGTTGAAATAAAACACCCACTAAACTACCAGCGCTTTCTAATCTCGACAATACTTTCGAAAAATGTTTAATGAAATTTCATTTGTGAGGGCAGAGAATCATAATTTAAACTTTCTATTGCGATGCAGAGATGAGTGGAAAAAGGGTTTACGCCACATGTTCGCCTCCAACACGAATTTACCAAAACCTTTCAGCTGGTCTATGATTGGCTATTTGCAAAAGAAGAGGTCGGAGTTTTTTTTTTATACGATGTGGCCAAATCCTAGGGGACAACCCTTTGCTGCGTTAGCTTGGGAAGGGAATTAGGGTAAGGAAAGTGAGGAAACTTGAGTCTTGTTTTTTAAGCATTGCTGCGAGCTAGACAACAGCCCAGAGACGGAATGGATTATTTTAATTTCTTAATAAAAGCTCACGGGGTCATCTGGTCTCGAACCCGGGACCCATGGCATGTTGGTCTTGCCGCTCAACGTATTGATCCAACTCCGTCTCCGTTTTTATATATCTTCTTCCTATTATGTCGCTATAACCCAACCTAGGTAATTGTTTTGCTAAATCTTCCATTTTACTGGTAGGGTATATAATTAATACAAATTCGCAATTACCACGAATGAAAAACTTCAATATGCGAGCGGCTCTTAGAATATAGAACGAGAGGAAAGGCTATCTTAAGTAAAAACCCTGTACGTGTGATAAGCATTTTTGCTTCATGGCCAAGTGGTGAGTGCGTTAAGGGGGAATGACGCCTGAAATGTCAAATTGTACCGAATGTCGCCTTGAAATCAAAGTCGTCTCCGTAATACTGAAATATTTGGGGCATAAGCAAAGTGTTTTTAAATAGTAAAATTAAGTAAATTAATAAAATATGTTCGGGCAAGTTATATTATATTAAAAGTGTTATAAGAATATATTTTAAAAACACCTAATTTAAAATATTATCAATATGAGTTGGCCCCTCCTGTATACAAGCATAATTTTACTACTTTCATGTCGAAACGCACACATCGTTTGGGTTCTACTAAATATAGCAAAATGCTTACATTTTTCCGAGTGATGTCCTTTCCTCTGGTTCTTTATTCTAAGGAGCGGCTACATATAAAATTTTTAAAATATCGATTTTTTTGCATATTTTTAAAGTATAACTATCCTAGAGTCATCATGCGAAAGGATATTGCTGAATGAGTTAAAATTTATTAGTAAAAATGCCTAAAACCGTGAAATGCATAGTTTTAAAACTTTAAACGCGTTTTTCACGAAAACACGTTTTTAAAGATTTCTGCACATCTTCTGAAGAAACTAATTGACCGACTGACATGTATTTTTTTTTTAAATCAATTTAGTACCCTTTTTTGGAGGTGCAGAACTAGGATTTTTACTGTGCATGAAAAAAAGATTTTTTAACAGCCATTTTTGTGCGAAAAAGAAAATTTTAATTTAAAAAAAAAATAGAAAAAATTTTGTCAGTACCTTCATTGAGTAATATTTTTATAGAAAAAATGTTGGTTTCGCTTTCAGATACGACAGAATACCGAAAAATGTGCAGAAAAATGGGTCTGCACAAAAACAGCACTTCACTCCAGGGCGGTCATACATCAATGAATCAACAAAACAAAAATTTTTTTTCATGTAATTTAATTTCAATTAATTTAATTTAAAAAAAAAATTTAAAAAAATTTTTGTAGTCAGTCGTTTAAAAAAAAAATTCATGAAAATCGGCCTGAAAATTGGCGTTCAAGTGTAAACGATTCCCTTAACGTCAACTTTTAAATGTCAGAGTATCTTTTTTCTTGTTCCTCAGGAGTTTGGATGAAACATATTGTTTCGCTTTTTTAATTTTTGACCAATTTAAATAGTACCGAATAAGTTTTTGCAGGAAAGACTACCAGAGAACAAGAATTATGATAACTATGGAACCCGTTTCCTCTTCTCATCACCCTGTGGAAAACCCAGGTATTTCATCACATTTTTAGCGATTATAAATATGCGATCGGTCCAGCTAAGATTGCCGGATATTTCAATAGCCAAAATGTTTAGAGATGGTGAACTTCGTATATTATTCATTCCGTCGACTAAAATTAGTTATTTTTGGATTGGGCGCTGTTGAATCGACATTAATTAGCCATGAATTTTGGATGCATTAGGCGGGGGTTATGTAGAAAGCGAGTAATACAAGCGCTATCAGAAAGGAAAAACAAACTATTGAGAAAGGAAAAACTAACTTTGTGAAAACGATTTTACCAGAAGAGAGACTTGTTGTTACTCTGAGGTAAGAAAATATTAATAAGTCAATGCATAATTATGTACTTTATTTTTCCGTAAAACAAAAAAAAGTTTTTAAAAAAAAGTTGAACCGACTTCACAAAAAGCGCTAAAAAGCATAAAATAATTTTTAATTTTATATCTATTACGACATTTTGAAGTCGGTGCAAACCAAACAACTACAACAAAAATATTTAATCGTCATTTCTTATGATCCCGTAAGCTGAAACGTTCACGTTATTTTCAATTGTGGTACTGTAGTTGTTTTATTTGTTTAATTTGCACTGACTTCAAAATGTCGTAATAGATATAAAATTAAAAATTATTTTATGCTTTTTAGCGCCTTTTGTGAAATCGGATCAATTTTTTTTAAAAAACTATTTTATTTTCCACTTTTTAGTGTCTTCGACTCTATACAACGAAGAAAGAACCATCCAAATCGGACCACGCGTTAAAAGTTAGTTTTAACCCCCTACCCCACCCCCATTCCACTAAACTTTTTTTCTCATGGTATCAATCAAGGAACATACTCTACCGAACAGAAAAGGAATCATTGAAATCGGTCCACGCGTTACGAAGTTACTACCCCTCCCCATCCCCCACCAACACCACAGGACCAAATTATTCTCCTATTAGCAATGGGGGATTATACTCTATACAACAGCAAAAGAACCATCCAAATCGGTCCACGTGTTACAAAGTTAGGTTCAGGGGAAGTCGGTTAAAATTGTTGCATCCTTGCAAGATATGTATACTGGAAATTAATTTTAGTTTCCGGTCTGATTAATAAGGTATGAACAAATATTTCCATTAGTAGTAAGTAGCTTCTTGTAAGGTTTGCTGAAGATGTTGGTTGAGGGGAAAAACAATTTCTTCTACAATGCTGGTAATCCAAGTCGTTGTTGCTCTGGGTAGATATACATATTAATGTTCTGACCTCGTATGCTACTTCACTCATTTTAATCCGGAATTTCAATTGTTGGATTTCACTCATATTCTTCATTACAGGAAGAAAGCTTATCAAAAAATTATAATCGCCATCTGACCGCAAGTCAACATTGTCCTTTATAATTTAAATTTTTTCTTTTTCAAGAATTTTTTCCCGATTTTCTAACAGATGAAGTGGCATTTTCTGTAGGTTCTACGGAAATTTATATAGTTTTAATATTAATGAATGCATCTATGTTCTATATGTAGGTTAAGGGTGTACGAGAGATAAAAGGTCATAAATAAAAAGAATAAACATAATATAAGATGACATTCCATCTGTTATTACGCAGATTAAATGGTGTCTTCATAAAGCTAATATTAATAAATGTAAAATAGTTTTAGTGAATTTCAAAACTCAATATTTAATGAGGGCTGATTTTTGACTGAATACAAATAAATACTTACAAGAAATTTAGTTACTATTTTATTACAAATAAATAGCTTACTTATTGATATAATGCAAATAAATAAATTAAAATTAGTTCTAGCAAAATATTTGATTTATGTGAAAGGAAACTAAATTAAATTAATTAATGAAAAAAATTAATTAGTTCAAAATAAAACTGAAAGAAATATAGGAAATTACAAAAGAAAATACAAATTTATAATATTTCAAAATTAAATTAATATTTCAAAAAATTTCACATTGATCGAATTTTAAATTATTGCTAGAAAAAATCAAAAACGGTAATTTCCCAAATACTTATATTTTATTTAGTGTAAAGATAAACAATTATCAGACAGAGAGAAAAAAGTGTTTTAATTAATGGTCTTTAATGTTGTGTCATGCATTAGATCCTCCTGTCCCTTAAGTGTAGAGTTAGGCTTTGTGGAGTTAGGGGCTTGGCTCTACATGAGATCTGATAACTTTTTAACAGTGAAAGCTCTAGTTCTTTTTATTTTTTCGGGCTGTACTTCTTGTGCGTCAGCTATTCTTTTTTTCATATCCCACTCTCGATCGGTGGCTCTTTTTCTTGTTGGCTTATTATTTGCAATAAGCGATAAATCAGGGTTCTACTTAGTTATTAACCGATTATATTCAACTAAAGCTGACTGTTTGTGCTTTATTTATATTAACTTAAAGCAGACTAACTTATCTTTCCAAAAAAAGTACGCAAGCAGTAAATCATGTTTCCTCCATGGTCTGGTGCTTGTATTTTATTTAAATTTCTCCTTCCGTACAATTCCGATCTTTCAGGCTTAAAAATGCTTGTTTTTTTTTATTTATTTTTTTATACGACGTGGCCAATTCCTAGGGGACAACCCTTTGATGCGTTAGCATGGTTTTGGCCGGAAGGGAATTAGGGTAAGGGAAGTGAGGAAACTTGAGTCTTGTTTGCATTGCTGCGAGCTAGACAACAGCCCAGAGACGGAGTGGATTATTTTAATTTCTTAATAAAAGCTCACGGTCATCTGGGCTCGAACCCGGGACCCACGTTGGTCTTGCCGCTCAACGCATTGATCCAACTCCGTCTCCAACTGTTAGTTTCTTAACACGTTAAGTGCCAACTTTCAAAAACATATATATTCTAACTCGTTAACTCGTAGCACGTTGTTGTGCTAATACTCTATGTAATGTACTGCACTTTAACTCGTAGTACAATGTTGTACTAAAATTATATCTAATAGTGCTTACCTCTGACTTTCATGCATATCTCCGACTTTTCTAACGCACCGACATTTGTCTGTACTGCTTTGTTGCACAGACAAAATCCTATAGAAGTTTCTAGAAGTCTGTGTCGTGTGGACCCACTATAATGCACTGCAAATTACGTCAGTTGGGGTACGCAGACCTTGGAGACACGATGCGACGTGTAGATTTTAGAACGGTAAACCAATTAAAATCAGACAATGTCTGCACCGGTAGCTTTCTATTTAAGTGCGCCTGTAAAAATGTTGCGAGTGTTTTTATTTTTTGTTTTAAGTCTAAATCATCCCTGTCACGCGTCCGCAGGATTTTATTGCAACATGTCGAGAAAAAGACTACATGATTGTGAAATATCTAACATTATAACTGGCGATTCAAGTGAAGAAGGATCCGATTACCAGGTAATTTCGTAATATTATCTTACATAAGTTGTGAAAGTAGGAGATTTCTCATCTACTGATGATGATGATTTATACGTGCCTTCAACTGCAGAATCTAGCACGGATTTCAGTGAAATTGAACAGGAGACTTCAGACGTTTTAAATTCTTCACGACATGTTTCTGAGACGGCCACCAGCGATAATATGAACGAAGCTGATCAACAACCTGTGCAACAGCCTTTACAGGCGGACATCAATCTGTGCGAAAATTTCGACGAGTCTGAAATCCACCTGAATTAAATTTTCTAGGAACTCCTGGGTTATTTTTCAACGACGAATTTCTAATGATGTTAGTAAGTGAAACTAATATTTACGCCCAGCACATAATAAGTTCTAGGAGGCTTAAAAGATCATCTCATATAAATGAATTGAAAGATACTAACACGGATGAAATAAAGGAATTTCTCGGACTTTTATTTCACATGGGTAATATTTCCCTTTCCCAAATACACTTATATTGGAGAACCAGTAAATTGTACAATATACCAATTTTTCGCGCGAAGTCATGAGTCGAAATAGATTCCAAATACTTTTACGGTTTCTTCATTTTTCAAATAATGCAAACGACTACGGAGATCGGTTATATAAAATAAACCCAATAGTAAACCATTTCAACTCTGTGATGGAAGAAATATACTCGCCAGCAGTAAACATATGCATAGATGAATCGATTCCGTCAATACATGAAAAGTAGAAAGCATAAGTACGGCATCAAAATATATGGATTATGTGAATTTAACGGTATTATATTACGAATAAGAGTTTACGCCGGCAAAGGTTCCAGCGGCCAAATTCACGATAGCCACACCATTGATGTTGTACTTGATTTATTACATAGGTAAATTATAAAGTACACCTGGATATTTTTTATAATTCGGTTCGCCTTACACATATACTAACGAGGCGCAAGACAAACGTGTGTGGCACACTTCGAAAAAATCGTAAAGGTTGTCCAAAATCTGTTGTTTCCGCCAAGTTGAAAAAGGGCGAAATGACGTGGAAGCGTCGGAAAGTGTTGTTGTGTGCAAATGGAAAGACAAAAGGGACGTTTTGACAATCAGCAACATGCACTCACCGAAACTAGTACCAGTTACTAATAGGAATGGTAAAACATCCATGAAGCCGAACATTGTTCGAGATTATAATGCAGGCATGTCCGGAGTAGATCGTTCCGAAATTAGGATTACATATTTTTGAAATGTTTCTTCACAACGCTGTTCTATTATACCACCAACTACCAGGAAACCATTCCAGCGAAAGGATGAATTTAAAAAAAATTAAAGAGGAGGCTATTATTTATTTGTTTGGTTAAAAATATAACCATCTTTGCCAGCAACCACAATCATTAGATAATAATGGTAATACTTCATTCATTGTAATTTTCGAAATGAATAAATCGCCCTACTTGATCATGAGTACCGTATTGTTTTAGTTCAAATGCCAAATGATCTAATAATAACTTTCCTAGTAAGCCAGATACGTTAGATTTTCATATAAACTCTACTGTTTTGCTACGAGATATCTCGTAGCTGGCAATTTCGAATAGATTGCCAACTACAAGACATCTCGTAGTTGGCTCTTAACGTGTTAAATACGGTATGACTATTTTTAGTTAATTCGAAAGATTGTTTTGTATACTTCAAGCAGAACAAAACATACTTTTTATTAAAGCAATAGATTAGGAAGTAGGACGAGTTTAAAGAAAAATCACCCCCCGGCGGCCCTTGCTTCTGGCGTAGTCGGGTAAAGGGGGTATTTCGTGGACTCCACAGTTCCTTTCTTTATAACACACTCACTTTTTAGTTGTTTATGTACTAATAACATATAGCTTTGATATCAAATTTCAGCTTTATAGAACTTTTAGAAGTACCTACCAATAGAAATTGTATATACAGACCTGCATCCCCTTTTATGGCGGGTGGAGGGTAAAAGTTACAGATTTCTTAATATTTTCGTTGTTTGTGTACTAATCCTAGCAGGCATACCATATTTCAGCTTTCTAAGACCTGAGGAAGTACCCATTTGTTTGTGCAGCAGCAAAACATGAAAAAGAGAAATTAATTATTAATTTGTACAAAAATTTCTAATTATTTATTGTAATGACGTGAATCACAAAAAAAACCACTAATTAATAATTCCAGCTCGTAGGAATGATGGAAGGGAAGCAAGCCGCCTGTTACGCCTGTTGTGCTGAACTTTGACCACAATGAAGGCAGCCAAATGATCAGCAGTGGAAACCTGTTAAATGTATTCAACGAAGTACGCCTGTCCTACCTTGAAGGTTGGATGGAAAACAAAAATAAAAAGGTACGAGAAGACTCATTTTATAATAGAGCGTGAAGGCCCTTCGCTTTGGTGAGATGATACTATTACTTTTAATAATAATTTCGCATTAATTTCTTGTCGTAACCTCGCTTAAGTTCACGTCCGTCCCCGTCAGCAGACGCGACTCAACTCAACGGAATATTTTCAATTTTTTAAACTTATTAGAATAACGTTGTTTTTTTCTGTACTTTAAATAACACCGAGAAAACTAATGCAGTTTGGAAATAAGAAAATGTACTTACAGGATTTTTAGGGATTAATAAAGCTATTCGTACACTACAACGTATCTCACATGTTTATATATTTGTTGTCGGATTCATTTTACAAGATTTATAATTTTGTTATGTGCATATCCGAAAGATCCGGTTCGAAGGATCAAAAATGGTAAAAGGAAAAACAGATTGCTTTAACGCAAGATTTAATAATAATCATGCACACAAATTTATAAAATTAATTTAATAGAAACAACCTAAAATATCACCAAAAACGCTAACATATGAGGAGGCAACTAAAGCTCGCGGCGAAATTCCAACAAGTGACTTCACTACTGCTGCAGGCCCCACACATGAACTTCAGTAACCTTTGGTCGATTCGGTAAATTAACAATTTCGTAAATTTCAATTAGGTGCATCGCTGAACTGCAATATGGTTGACTGAACTACTAATTTGGGCGCACTCTGTGAACTGCTGAACTGCACCCTTGTGAAATTCCTGAACAAATATGTTTCTCATTTATTGAAAAACCACCGATGCACAATGATTTAAATTTCTTTTAGACGCATTCCCCACAGGTATATTTGTGAGGGTGTTTGTCGGATTCTGTGAAAGTCCAAATCGTTAGCTTCCCATTCATTTGATACCTGGAGTACCGTTAATCACCGAATATTGCAACATACTGTCCACAGAATTGTTGGAATATTTTAAATTTTTTAAACTGTCTTAGATTATCAGATCGGGCCTTTTTAACCGACTTCCCAAAAACACAGAGGTTCTAAGTTCGACGCGTATTTTTTATTTTTTTTTTATGTCTGACCGGGCATAACTTCGTAACGCGTCGACCGATTTTGATGATTCTTCTTTTGTTGGGTAGAGTATGTTCACCGATTGGTACCATGACAACAAAAATTTTTGGTAGGGTGTGGGTGGGGGGTGGGGGTGAAACCTAACTTTGTAACGCGTGGTCCGATTTGGATGGTTCTTTTTTTGTTGTACAGAGTATGATCCCCCATTGCTAATAGGAGAAAAAAATTTGGCCTAAAGTGGGGGGAAGGGGTAGGCTAACTTTGTAACGCGTGGACCGATTTCGATAATTCTTTTTCTGTTGGGTAGAGTATGTTCTGTGGTTGATACCAGGAGAAAAAATGTTGGAGGGATGATGGTGGGGGGTGGGGGTGGAACCTAACTTTGTAACGCGTGGTCCGATTTTGATGGTTCTTTTTCTGTTGTATAGAGTATGATCCCCCATTGCTAATAGGAGAATAATTTGGTCCTATGTCGAAAGGTGTGGGTGGGGGGAGGGGTAGTCTAACTTCATAACGCGTGGACCGATTTGGATACTTCTTTTTCTATTGGATAGAATATGATGCTTGGTTGATACTGCCAGAAAATAAATGTTGTTGGGGTGGGGGGGGGGGGGGAGTGGAACCTAACTTTGTAACACGTGGACCGATTTGGATGCTTCCCTTGCTGTTGTATAGAGTGTGATTACCCATTGCTATTAGAAGAATAATTTGGTCCCATGGTGGGGGGTTGGGTGGGGGGAGGAGTAGTCTAACTTTGTAACACGGGGACCGATTTGGATATTTCTTTTTCTTTTGAGTAGAGTATACTCCCTGGTTGATAGCACGAAAAAAAAATTGCTGGTGTGATTGGGGTGGGAGAAGGGGGGTGGAACTTAACTTTGTAACGCGTGGACCGATTTGGATGGTTCTTTTGCTGTTGTATTGAGTGTGATCCCCCATTGCTAATAGGAGAATAATTTGGTCCTATGGTGGTGGGGGGGGAGGGGGAGGGGTAGTAACTTCGTAATGCGTGGACCGATTTCGATGATTCCTTTTCTGTTCGGTAGAGTATGTTCCTTGATTGATACCATGAGAAAAAAAGTTTAGTGGAATGGCGGTGAGGTAGGGGGTTATAACTAACTTTTAAGGCGTGGACCGTATTGGTTGTTCTTTCTTCGTTGCATAGAGTCGAAGACACTAAAAAGTGAAAAATAAAATAGTTTTTAAAAAAAAAGTTGAACCGACTTCACAAAAAGCGCTAAAAGGCATAAAATAATTTTTAATTTTATATCTATTACGACATTTTGAAGTCGGTGCAAATCAAGCAAACCAAACAACTACAACAAAAATATTTAATCGTCATTTTTTATGATCCCGTAAACTGAAACGTTCAGGTAGTATTATGTATTATTTTCAATTGTGGTGCAAATTAAACAAATAAAACAACTAGAGAACCACAATTAAAAATTTACGTAATACTACCTGAACGTCAGCTCACGGGATCAAAAGGAAGGACGATTAAATACTTTTGTTGTAGTTGTTTGGTTTGTTTAATTTGCACCGACTTCAAAATTTCGTAATAGATATAAAATTAAAAATTATTTTATGCTTTTTAGCGCTTTTTGTGAAGTCGGTTCAACTTTTTTTTTTAAAAACTATTTTTGTAAGAGCAAAATAACGTTGTCTTTTATTTTTCGTATTTTAAATAATACCGAGGAAATTTATGTAATAACATAGATTCACACAGATTGGAAATGGGAAAATGTACTTACATGCTCTTTAGGGATTATCGTATGTGTTTTCTGATACTACGTTATTCGCAGAGTTATCTAATCACAAAGCTATTATAGATTTATAATGTTGTTATGTGCATATCCGAAAGATTCGGTGCGGAGGACCAAGAATGCTGAAAGGAAAAACAGATTACTTTAACACAATAAAATAATAAATACATAAATTTATTAAACTAATTTAATAAAAACAACGTAAAAGACAACCAAAAACGCATATGCATATGTTGCATATGGTTCGAAAGGAAATTTTATGCGGATCGGAAGAGATTTGATGAAATTACAGGCGATCAAAGTCCAAAAAAAGTAATTTTTCTGGCATTTTTAAAAGTCACTAAATTTCAATTGTTTTAAATTTTTTTTCATATTTTGAAGATTTAAGATGAAATATCATTCTTTCACGAAAATGTTAAGTATAAATTTGCCGAAATCGTAGAAGTTATCATAAAAGGAATGAGAAAAGAAAATTTCTATGTTTTCACATATTTTATTTGTTCTCGTCGAAAATACATCTTTTTGCTTGCGCTTCTTCGTTTGTATACCGTGGAATCTTCGCGAATTTGCGTCCAGCAATACCCAGCCAAGGCATGATGGCTATTGCCCAAAAACCCTCGTAACGCTTTTACATTGTTGCGATGTCCTGGTGAAAACGATCGTGTTGTTTATCACTCTCCGCACCCAAATTCAGAGGAAAAAAAACCAAATGGCTATGTAAGAAATGCAATTGGAAGTATCTTGTTGAAACATTCTTCGTATATTCGTTCAACTCATATGTACTGAACGGAATTACGATGATCATACTCACCGCTGATATGCAATTTATTCATCATTTTTCTGGATCAGTCGTTCTCACTTCTGTTGTCGCCCAAAAATCCATTAACAACGTGTTCAAATGCCTCCCAAGCTTCGTGTCTTGGTCAAGCATTAATTGAACTTGTTATCGTCGAACAATTTCCTCATCTGGGGACCCACAAATATAACCGCTTTAAGTTTTTCCGTAGACAATCAGAAAACTTTTTTTCAAAAATTCAATGTCGTCACTATTCTGAGCTTTAATCAGCGCTCTCACAAATTTTTTTATAAGCCCAAGTTTTATATATCATGTTGGAAAAAGCACGTCAGCTTTGTCCACCAGTGATTCATGAACAATGTTGGCTTCTCTTATTACATGACTGACACGCCGCGGCCATTCGCGTTGTGTAAAATAGTTCCTGTCATATATGCTATTCCATAATCACAAGAAGCAGCTGCGTTATATGTTAGATGCTTTTTGGTTACCTATGTGCAGTAAAACAACTTTCACACTGTATTTGCTGCCATCGATAAAGAGGCGCCAATCTTCCGGATCATGGTGTTCGAAAAAAACCGTTCGTAATTATCATTTCGACTTTGGTAATAAGAGACTCGTGTCCATGAAGCGAGTACTTCATATTTGTCTTTGAACAAGGTAAGATCACGGCATAGATCGCTGAGTGCGATTTGGCTCATCAGCTTTGGTTTTGCACGTTCTCCGCATCGCTGCTAGGAAAAATTCGAAGCCAGATTGTTGTTGAGAGTTGCTATTATTGTCCACTTTTGGAGGCTCCCGTTTCGTAAACTTAGAAGAATGTGGTTGAGTCTTTATCACTGATCTTACATCGAGGTAAATGACTTTCCTATTTTTTCTCGTTGTAATTTGGTTAGGCAGAAGTAGCAGTCAGTCACGTGATCAATCGGATTTCTCCACTCATCTGGCTTTCCGAACGACAAATACTCCTTCTTGCCACAGCTAAATTGCGTTAATCTTGTATAACACGTAATACAGAATGAAGTCGGTATCCACAATTCGTTTACACTTTTTGCTCGAAATTCGAAGTATTGCTTATAAGCTGTTAAAATGGTTTCGGTTATTGGCTTTTGACCACTTTTCTTAAATATAGAAGTACCAGAAGCAAAACAAAACTTCTTCAGCAAGTTGTTACACATTTTACTTAAAATTATTTCGTAAGCGCGTCGCGTCCTGCGGAAACAAAACAATAAATGAAATTGTTGTGGCAGATATCTCCCATCTCGAATGCATGAAAGTTAACATTAATTCACGGATTCTTTTCTAATAAATTTTTGAATAACTTCTACATTTTTAGTCCGATTTGGGCAACTTTATACTTAAAATTTTTGGAAAAAATGAAAATTGTTCTTGGAATTCAAAGAAGCAATTAAAATTTAGTGACTTTTTAAAAATGCCGGAAAAATCACTTTATTTGGACTTTGATAGCCTGTAACTTCATCAAATCTCCTACATTTCGAACGATATACAATATATGCAGATCAGATAAAAATTTATGGATAGATGGGTAAATAACTGAGAAAAGTGCCAAATAACGGGTTTTTTGAAAATATCTCGAAAACTATTCTTAAGAAAAAAATTAGTTGCCATTTTTGGAATCTACGCCCCAAAATAAATAAAAAAAAGGTCCATGAGAACCCAGTTATTTTTTGATGTAAACTTTGATGTGTCTCGTGGGTTACCTTTAATAGGAATTCAGGATTCGTTTCCTTTAAGCAAAGCAAAAGAGTTGTCTCCAAAATAGTATAACACGCAAAAAAAAAAAGAACTTATCCGTGCGCGGGTCTCGAACCCGGGATTTTTGCGTCCAATTCAAGCACCTCAGCCACTCATCCAATTTCCACACTTTGTTTTCGTTGGGTTTTTGTTAATTTAAACACCACAGTTCACTTTAATGCGTTCTTTTATTAGATAAATTCGAGTTCACAAAATATCGCTTTCAAATTTGACCACTTCAAGACTCAAAGTTCACGATTACTTTCGATTAAAGTTCTTCTACGATTCACGATATTTTAATGTTATTCTTTTAAATTTCACTATAGATTCAAATAGATATAGATTTCAAGAAGATTTCACAACGATTTTATTTGATTTCGAATTTTAAGGGTTTTCTGGTTTCGCGCGGCAAGTCTCTACTTCGACTGACCGTCCTAATTCTTCCCTCACAAAGATTTCCCCATTCTTGTCAGGATTTGGACTATTTTACCATATATGGTCAAATCATTTATTTCAAATTTCAAACTTTTCCTTTTTTGGAAGTATTTCTAGTACGTTTTTCCCCTTTAAATCAATCTGTCTCATTTTAGAAATCTTCTCTTTCATGTTTTGACTTTTAGATGAATTTCGTTTTGGTCTAAATTGAACAAGGTTAACGAAAGATAGTGTGAAAGATAATCGATGACAATTTTGAGTCTTGTTGTGGTTTCATAAGTAAACAAACATGGTAAGTTTTTGCAAGTTAATAAAAAATGGTGTGTGTACATGTTTTGTGTTATTTGTGAGTTCTGTGCTGTTTATAAAAACTATCCTAACAATTATTGAATGTGTAAGTACTAAACCTATAACCTATTTACAATCTTTAAATGAATTAAACTAACCTAACCTTAACTTTTAATTCCAGATCCAGCTTTTACTACGAATTTAATAGTTCTTCGCAGAATCCCAGGATAATTACTTTCCGGCGTTGACCATTAGATAAGTATTTTTATTGCTTAATTCATGAAAGCGATTCTTTGTTGAATTTTTTGTTTTGCAGATTGAAGACCGTCTGCTTTGGTGGCTTTAAGTCTCAGTACCAAACAGATGTTAAGAAAATAAATATGACATAATCAATAAATATAGCATAACCAAAAACAAAATATTTAGATTTTTGGTAAAGAAAAAAATTATTCTATTTTAAAAATACATATTTATTCAATATAAAAATTTTCAAAAATGCACAAAATGTGCAGGAAATATACACATGACCCGAGTGAATTTTCAAACCAAAAATCAAAACAACACTTGTTTAACTCGAGCAACGTAAGAAATAAAAGAATTTCTTAACATGATCGGCGTTTCTAATGAAGAAAAGTTAAGCTCCTTTGGCTCGTTATCAACAGCAGCACCAAAGGGTTAACTTTTCTTCAGCTGCTAGACGCCTTCGCGAAAAAACGAAAACTAAACAACAAAAAAATTTTTATATTACTTACGTTGCTCGAGTATAAAACAGTTTGTTTTGATTTTTTAGTTTGAAAATTCACTCGGGCCATATGAATATTTCGTGCATTTTGTGCAGTTCAATTAACATCTATGTGCATAGCCAAGCGCCGCTTATAGCTCTTAAGTCCAGCGAATTTAAATCGAAATACCTCTTTGATTGCTACAGAGCTTTACAATCTGTAAGCATGAATAGATGGGTACAAATCTGCTAGGTAACCGGGCACAGCAGCCCCCAATATATCTTTCGAAAAAAATATGGGAAGAGAACTCTACGGGTCGAATCGCGAAGACCATGTGGAGAACCTATGATCAAAAGAAGACTTATTGCCTACTTAACCTATCTCGGACTCACTATAGAACTTTGGTTGGAATCTACACTGGCCACTGTCTTAGGGTAGCCGCAAACTGATCGAGCAAAACCGCCTAAAAACGTTTTAGCTGAAATCGTTTTGATTGATGGAAAAACATTTTGTTTGAAGAAAAACATTTTGTTTGAACTGAAAACAATTTGCCTGATGCAGTAATTTTTCAATATTTTCATTTAGATTTTAGTAGGGAAAGTACAGTGATAGTGATAATGTCTTCCTATAAAGAAGAAGTAGAAGTATTTATAGTAATTTTGTGGAATTGGATTTCAAATATAGAAGAAGTCGAGAGAATATCATGGGTGCATCCAATAAATAGAAAAAGAACCGTGGAACAAACGCTTTCATCGTTTATAAGCGAGTTACGAAATTATGCAGAAAAATTTCGTAATTTTATCCGACTAAGTTGTAATACATTTGATTATGTATTACCAATGGTTAAAGATAGCATTTTAAAGCAAGATACTAACTGTCGAAGAAGCATATCTCCTGAAGAAAGACTGTTTATTACATTAAGGTAAGAAAAATTAAAATTAATAGTTTTAAACTTTTATTATTATCTATATTTAATTTTAATTATAAAAAACTTAATAAATATTCAATAAAAATGTGTAATAGAAAATAAAAAAAAACTATTTAATTCTTTAAAGACGCTCACAAAATGGAACTTTAAACCTTCCTCTGAAAATAAGTAGAGTCCCCAGGCGGTGAATTTATTGCACAATAAGTAGCATTACTTGTTGCGGTGGGATGTGTAAATAAAGGCACATAAATTAAACGTTGTTGCTCTGCGTTTATGTCAGACATATTATTTGAAGACATATTATTTGTAGGAATAGGCTCAATGTTGAAGTAATTATAAGAACTGGACGATCCAGAAATTGAAGTTGAATTCTCTCCTTCATCTAGCATGCCATTTAAAATAGAGAGTACTTTACTTTTAAATTGCCGTTGCTTACGTGGAGCTAACTTTTTCATATCACTAGAAACACTTTAAAAAACATAAATCGGGATCCTCAAGTAGCTCCTGCGGGTAAGTCTTCGCGCGTAAATATTCTACCATAGGTCCAGCTACAATTTCAGCAGCCGTAGTTTTTGACTTTCTTCCCATTGGTCGGAACTCCACTGGTAGTGCGTTGGGAGGGAGGGGACTGGAAGGAGACATTGTTGAGTTCATTTGAAGGAGACGTATTTGAGGTCTCGGCCAATATATTGTCTTCCCTCTCAGTGTATTCTAAATTGCTTGCCATTTTTTTATGCTGGCCTACAAAATTTAAAAAAAAAAGACATAGCATCAAAAACATACCATTTCTTTTTCTTTGCAGCTGCAGAACCACTCGGTAAATTTTTAGATTCCCTCATCACCCTTGCATAGGAGTTTCGTAAGCTATTCCATTTGGTTTTACAGTTTGAACCTAAAAAAATATAAGCTTTTTGTTTATACATATGCGTCATGATAGCTAGCTTATTTACTTGATATAAGAAAAAATTACGAGTTGCTTATTGTTAACTGTTATAAGTTAACAGCTTATCGTTATTAAAAAATTATGTATTTTTAGATTAAAATCGGATTATTGAACTTTAAAATGTTTGACATTTTCAATAACATATTGAACGTTTCTTGAAAAATAATTTTCGTTCACAATTAAGACATACATACTACATATTTATAACTGCTTTCTTTTTTGTCATTATTTTGTTTTTAGATACCTAGCAACAGGAGAACATTTCCAATCATTACATTACTATTTCCGTGTTGGAGCTACTACAGTTGGAAAAATTGTAATTGAAACTTGCATAAAAATTTGGGAAATCCTTTCTCCAATGTACATGAAACAACCAAAAAATGGATATCAAAGAAATTTGCACACGTGTGGAATTTTCCGAACTGTTTGGGTGCTATTGATAGCAAACACATCCGAATGCAATGCCCAATAAATGGCGGTTCGGCATATTACAATTATAAAAAATTTCACTCAATTATACTACAGGCTGTGGTGGATGCAGATTCAAACTTTTTGGTTGTTGATGTTGGAGATTTCGGACGAAATAGTGATGGAGCTCTTTTGAGGGCCTCTAATTTTGGAAAGTTGTTATTTAATCGAGGTTTGGATCTACCAAGATCTAGAAGTACTATATTTGTGAAAATAATGACAACTTAATTCAATTTGTTTTTGTTGGAGATGAGGCGTACCTTCTGTTAAAAAATTTAATGAAGATCTTTCCTCAAAAACACTTAAATAATGAAAAACGGATATATAATTACCGTCTTTCAAGAGCAAGGCAAGTAGTGGAGTGTGCGTTTGGGATGTTGACGAGAAAATTTAGGATTCTTGAAAGTTTAATTTCTTTAAATCCCGAAAAAGTGAAGCGGATTGTATTGGCGACGTGTGTTCTACACAACATTACCAGATTAAAAGAACGAAATATTGCAGACCTTCAAAATGAATTAATGAATGTAGTAACTGATGATAATGAAACTGAAGAAATCAGTACGGGAAGGCCATCAAATATTGGTATCGCTACTCGAAACAAATTTTTAAAATATTTCAATTCCACGGAGGGATCTCTATCTTGGCAAAATAAATTTGTTTGTATGCAATAGATTAGGACATTTACATTTAAAGATAAAATTTTATGATCTGGAAGGATGTTATTTTTTTTTTATTAAAAGCTAAGTTGAACAAATATCATTTAAACATATTATTTTTGCTATGCCATTTTTTATGTGATTATTTTTACGTATAAAGTTAATTTTTCAATTTTAAGTTCGTAAATTTAATTTTTGAAAACAAACAAATACGTAATACCTACATCCAAACGGAATATCGGACCGCAGAGTACAGTTATCTAAATTAAATTATGTCAGATTTTCTTTTCGTTCATTATAATGTTCTAAAAAGACAATATTTTGTTCCTAACAGTGTTGAAATTTAAAATATCGAAAACGAATTCTGATTAAAAATTTACATGCAGAGAACAGTAAATTCAACTTACTTGAAGCGTTCATATCATTTGCTATTTCTTCCCAAAGTCTTTCCAAGCTATCACGGTTATGGTGTTCCTTCATGCTATAGTCATATATGGCTCTACTTTCTTCCACTAAAACTAATAATTTTTCAGCGTCCAAGTCCATACTTAATATTTATGTCACTTTGTAAAAGTTATACAACCCAAGCAATAAGAAATAATTTTCTGACTTGAATAGCAATGCAAGTTGTTTTACTATAAAACGTTTTTCCTAAAAACAACCTCCGGCACGCCTAAATGTGTTTTATTATGACGGAACGACTAAAAACGTTTTGCCTTACCAGTGTGCGCAACACAACTTACTTACTCGAGATGTATCCCCCTTCGAGCAAGTTTAGGCACGTTTAGTCAGTTTTAAGCAGTTTTGCTCGATCAGTGTGCGGCTACCCTTATGCGCTAAGAATTGGTATTTCCGACTCTGATGCGTGCAAGCGCTGTCAAGAACAAAATTCAAAGGAAACTGTGGATCACTTCCTATATCGTAGTCTTACCCTCGATAGGAAAAGACAGGAGGTAATGGGCAACCACTTTATTGAGAACTCGACAATTAACATGAAAAGAATTTTCAAGTTCGCAATAGAGACGGTCAATAGGGTAACTCTCCGACGATCAAAACAAAACCTCTAGGACGAAGGGTATATAATTCGTGGTAGCGCTATGGACCCCATGTAGTATATGCGAGGCTTTCTTGTCACCTAGACCTAACAGAACTTACGTTCGTTTGAATCAGTTACCAGAATAACTATCATGTAAATAATTGATGAATAACTAGAACTTGCTAGTTCAGTTGCTTCTTCTATTATATATGTATTTATATATTGGATATCTTTTTTAAAAGATTTTTTAATTATATTGAGTTCCCAAAAGTAAAAATGCATTACTGAGACCCGCCTTGGCCCAATGAATTGCGTATTCTATATTTGTAATTTCTTCTGTTTTTGTTCAACGAACCTGAAAGAGTTCTTATTACAACAAAAACAAATTGAATTCACATAAAAAAATTTCTATAATTCAAAAACAAAAGTTAGTGAAACTTTATGTTTCGCAACAAATTTTGCACAGTGAAACATGTATTACACCTGTACAATATAAATTACATCAATTTTACTTCAAATCACGCACACCTAAGGTGAAAAATCTACACAAGTAGTTTCATCTTGACAGGTGTACAGCGATTTCGTAGAATCGCTTATTTGTACTACTGGACTAACAAAACAAAAAACACTAAGCAATTATCATGCAATTAAATTTACTTACCAGTTAAAGTACAATATTCCATTTTGACTGCACAAATAACACAAATTATACTCGCGCGCGTGACATTTCGACTTTATGAAAAAACACGTGAAACTTTAATCGCTAATGACAAAAATTTCGGTATTTTTCGCGAAATTAAAAAATTACTTATGTCACAATAAGTGTGACAGAGAAAACTTATGGGAGAGTGAAAGTTGTTAAACTCTCCCAAGTTTCCGCCATGTCAAGAATTGTCTGAAATCGACATGAAATTTTAGCAGCCGCCATATTATAGCAAATCTTATTAGTTTATGAATATAGAAATACGCAAAATTGTAACAAAATTTACTATATATGTATGTCAGTAGCGCTCAAGCCTACAAAAGGTCTCTTTCTTCTCAGCTTTGTATTGAAACAATATGCAAGTACGCATCGTTTCAAATATGGGGGTAAACATAGTAAACTCTTGGGTATTAGCATTGGTAAAGCGATTAATAATTTTCTTATTGCTAATAGTGTTACAACATAAATTATTAAAGATTTTTAAACTTTGTATGCACATACAATGCGTATCACACATTACGTTCATTATCATCAATAATTTCTGTCACGCTCAGCAATAAGCCATTTTTTTAACCGACTTCCCAAAAACAAAGAGGTTCTAAGTTCGACGCGTATTTTTTTTTTTTTTATTTTTTATTTTTTTTTTTATGTCTGACCGGGCATAACTTCGTAACGACTCGACCGATTTTGATGATTCTTTTTTTGTTGGGTAGAGTATGTTCACCGATTGGCACCATGTCAAAAAAATTTTTGGTAGGGTGGGGGTGGGGGGTGGGGGTGAAACCTAACTTTGTAACGCGTGGTCCGATTTGGATGGTTCTTTTTTTGTTGTACAGAGTATGATCCCCCATTGCTAACAGGAGAAAAAAATTTGGCCTAGGGTTGGGGGGAGGGGTAATCTAACTTTGTAACGCGTGGACCGATTTTGATAATTCTTTTTCTGTTGGGTAGAGTATGTTCAGTGGGTGATACCAGGTGAAAACAATTTTGGGGGGATGGGGGTGGGGGGTGGGGTGGAACCTAACTTTGTAACGCGTGGTCCGATTTCGATGGTTCTTTTTCTGTTGTATAGAGTATGATCCCGTATTGCTAATAGGAGAATAATGTGGTCCTATGTTGAAAGGTGTGGGTGGGGGGAGGGATAGTCTAACTTCGTAACGCGTGGACCGATTTGGATAATTCTTTTTCTATTGGGTAGAATATGATCCTTGGTTGATACTACGACAGAAAAAATGTTGCTGTGGTGGGGGTGGGAGAAGGGGGGTGGAACCTAACTTTGTAACTCCTGAATCGATTTGGATGGTTCTTTTGCAGTTGTATAGAGTGTGAGTCCCCATTGCTAATAGGAGAATAATTTGGTCCTATGGTGTTGGTGGGGGAGGGGGAGGGGTAGTAACTTCGTAACGCGTGAACCGATGTCGATGATTCCTTTTCTGTTCGGTAGAGTATGTTCCTTGATTGATTCCATGAGAAAAATAGTTTAGTGGGATGGGGGTGGGGTAGGGGGTTAAAACAAACGTCTAACGTGTGGACCGATTTGGATGGTTCTTTCTTCGTTGTATAGAATAGAAGACACTAAAAAGTGTAAAATAAAATAGTTTTTTAAAAAAAAATTGAACCGACTTCACAAAAAGCGCTAAAAAGCATAAAATAATTTTTAATTTTATATCTTTTACGACATTTTGAAGTCGGTGCAAATTAAACAAATGAAACAACTACATAACCACAATTGAAAAAAATACTTTTCAGCTTACGGGATCATAAGAAATAAGGATTAAATATTTGTGTTGTAGTTGTTTGGTTTGTTTGATTTGCACCGACTTCAAAATGTCGTAAAAGATATAAAATTAAAAATTATTTTATGCTTTTTAGCGCTTTTTGTGAAGTCGGTTCAATGTTTTTTTTAAAAACTATTTTCTTTAATTACTTTTCTTTCAGCAATGTTTTAGGGAAATTTAAATAAACAAATTGTTCTTCTAATATAAAAAATTCAATATTGTCATAAAGCGTAAATTTGAACAACAAATTTTTATTTTTATTATTATTATTGATTAAATTATACTTCAACTGAATTTGTAATTTTGTATTAAATTGTTAAGTAAAGTTTGTTAGAATAAATTTACTGAATACTTTAGATTAAATAGTTACAAATAGCATTAGTATAAGTTTATTGAATTCGATTAAAATTTTTAGAAATTTAGTATTTATAAATCATTTGAAGTAAATTTAATAAATTAACTGATTAATTAAAGGATATATTTTGTTATTTTTTCTCGCTTCAACAGATAGGTGAGGTTTATTTCCAATTAATTTCCCTGTGACATTAAAATTTTTTTGTGTTTCTAAATTTGATAACACAAATTGGGATTTGCGGCATCTAGCAAATCAACATTACACCAAGGCTAGGGTAAACCTCTCTGCGCATCGAGCCAGTTCACTGTCTCCACTGGAAACTTGTTCTCGAGAAGTCAAAATAGAATTGGCTGTAATGGAAGGGGTGTTCAGCCTTAACCTGTAATCGGGAACCACTTGGAGCTCCTGATAAATCGAGCTAGGTCCGTGACGTCAGTGGAGCATTATTTGGATAATTTTTCAAAGAAAGGGAGTCCAAGAACCGGTTCCTACGGTTGGCTAGGGCCGAACAGCCGGAGATGAGGTGGAGTATGGTTTCCTCTTCCTCTTCATCATGGCAACTCCTACAGGAGTCTGTGGAGTATATGACGACTTAATTATGTCATACACGCACTTTATTCGTTCAGCGTTGTGTTTTCTTCAGTTGTGGAGTATATGACGACTTAATTACGTCATATACATCAAGTTCTGGTATACACAATTGAATGTAAGTCATTCGAATTGGATACTTCAACTCGGATGTCTTCATGATCTGGAAAATTTAATACCCTTGGTGGGCAATGATTATTACAGGTCTTAATAAGGCCTGACCTAGGGATACGTTGTTTTCCTAGGATTTTAAAATGGTCCTCAATGATGGCTGGATGTAACCGTTGCAAAACGTAAAAAAGTTAAAAATGAAAAAACGGATTTAAAAAATAAAATATTAACAGCATTCCAGCAGTGCTCAACATGTAAAAATTGTAAACTATTACTGAAAGGTGCCACAAGTCGTTTGAAGGTTCGCCTAGTCTATCGGCGAACCTATGAGGAAGTGTCCCGTATTAACGGCTACGGTACTGCTAATTACTTTGCGTCCGAGTAGGATGAGCTCTCTTGACCGTTTAGAGTCAGGTTTTGGCCATCTGTCGGGTGATAACGCAGATGTGTTCCTCCTGCCAGTTGACATTTGCAATCCTGAAAGATGTATGTGAGAGTTCCAGCTTGCAAGTGGCCAGCAGTTTACCCAGCTGGTGGTTAATGTTCGAATCGGGACGAGTGGTGCCGATTCTCTCTCGTTCGTCGGCTCTGCAGTTACCTGGAATATAACTATGTCCAGGCACCCAGATGAGCCGTACTTTCAGATGCTCAGCTATATCAGCTATTTAGAACTGAGCGACATGTTACAACCGTGTTCTAGGTTGTATGTATTCCCGTGAGGAATTTTATAGCGGCCTTACTATCTGTGAAAATACATATGTTATCTCTAGGTAGTGTTAAATGATTCAGACGGTCCGCGGCTGTTTTTCCGTCCAGAATTTTGGAGTGACCGAAGTCAGTTCGTTTCCAGGTCTGGATTGAGTTAAGCCTAATGGCAGTTGAGGATGCAGTTTGCTTACCAAAGAGATCTAACGGGAGAAGCTGGAGATTAGAGTTCAGGGCTTTATATATCTAGTGCCGACCACCAGACAATCTATATCGAGGAAGGCTGCAAGTGAGTATTCTTTCTACAACAGCAAGTGATCTATGATTGTGGTAAGTTCATGCAGGGATGTCTCTTCGGGAGTGATGGCCAAACTCACACTACTTAATGTGAGGAATGCTTAAACGCTTTAGAAGCCTTTCGTACTGTTTGTTTAATTTAGAACTCTAAAATGTTTGCAAAAGGTTGTATATTTTAAGATATTGTACAAAACTACTTAAATATGACGATTTTTTTTTAACTTTTGTATGATTTAACTATTAAAAAACGCAAAAATAGGAAACCGAATACAGCCAAACAAGTGCATATACCAATATAAAAGCTCAAAAGCTCACTTGCCCGCGGGCATAGGTTTGGACATCACTGCTCTACGGACTTACCTTTAGTTAAGCAAGTTGCGAGAGAGACAGCTTGGATGGATTGATTGTCTCTTCAATATAGATATATAAGAGTCTTTTCAGGGTTTTAAGCAGGAAGGAGGAGAGACTAATGGGTCTAAAATCTTTGAGGTTATAGTGTGAGGCTCTTCCTCCTTTTGGAATAAACAGCACCTTCGCTTTGTCCATGAGGATGGCATATAGGTGAGATTAAGGCAGGCCTCATAAATGACCATTAGCCAAGGAATCAGTATCAAGGAAACAAATTGAGTTTGAGTTGAATTGAGTTTGAAACTGGCATGCAAAGCGAGTAGACTGTTTCGTGCTCTTAACCATTAGCCATATAGTGCCTAATTAATTTAGACTCTCATTGTAAGGTCGGTGTGTTAATTTTTTTTATCGATTGCGCGTTATATTGTGATAACTACACATAACGTGGAATAGTTTTATATCAATAATTTGACCAGAATGCCGAACATGAGCAATGAGAGAGCAGGCAGAAGAAATGTAAATGCTCAAATTCCAACACTGTGACACCCAATATTCCCGCCTAAAACACTAGAGCTTCAATAATGCGAGGAGAACGCCACCGGTGCAACAAATCTCCCCAATGTTCAATGAAAGTCTGACCAGAGGAAATCAAAACATCTTACGCAAAGTGATTCTCTTGAAGAAGAAGTGTTTAATTTCCTCTGCATCTCTGCTAAAGGAAGGCGAGGCACCAATGACAGTAACTAGTGTCGATGTTTTGGACCAGTTTATGGCTACAGATGGAACCGATGGAGTTTAGTTCTGAGTAATTTTTAGTTACATTTTGAATTTTGTATTGAGTATTCTATATTTTTTCTTATAAATAATTTAATTTATTGGTAATTTTTCACATATTGTCTACAGAATTTCAGTTTATCTTTATTTGTTTGTATAATTCTTTTTGTTGTAATTAATGTGAATCATTGTATCTGTGAAATATGCACCACTCCTTTGACTTTATCCATTGCTATATATCCCTGCCAGTTTTCACTACATGCTGATGCCAACGGATAGTTTTTCTCCCTTGAATGCGCTGAGTTGAGAAATAAGGTTGGTCAACTACAGGAAATGTTTTCCGCTGTGGAAATCCATGCCTTGTTCATATGTGAAACAGGGCTAAACTGTAACATGCACTCAGGTTTAGTTTCTATTACCAAGTATACGTTGTCTAGGAATAATAGGGTGGTCTGTACTGGCGGCGGGGTCACTATTTACATTCACAACACCCTGAGAACCTCTCTCATTGCTTCTTTAATGCCTAGAAGTGTTAAAGAATTCATAGGTATCGAGATTCGTTCACCCTCCTAAAAGTGCGCTTTATTTGACGTTTATTTTCCACCAAATAGTTTCAGCCTAGATAATGCAGCAGAGCTCGCGGTCACTATCTCATCAGTAGTATTACGTTATCAAAATGTTGTTCTGTGTGGGGATGTCAATGTAAATGTTCTCAGCCATAACCCTAAAACTGACAACTTATTGTACTTTTTTCAGACCCTTGATCTTACCGTATTCAATAATTTTCCTACTTATTTCAATACCTCATCTCCATCGCAATTGAACTATATCCTGTCTACAAATCCTCAGAATGTTGTTTTTCCCAACCAAGTATCTCGCCCTAGTTGCTTCGACCATTCTCATTTCTAACATATAAAATGAACTTAGGCTCTTTTCGCAACAATGTATCGTTCACATACCGAGATCTGAACACTTCTAATAGAAGAATGTAATGAAATGTCATAGCATGCAATGCAATAGATGAAAAGGTAGACTTACTGACTTCCTCTTTAGTAAATCTTCAAGACAAATATGTTCCACTTAAGGTTTGCACTTTACGTAACTTTCGATAGCCTTGAATTACAAGGGAAATTCATCACGCCATAGCTGAGCGTGACTTTCTATTTCAACAGCACAAAAGGTATCGCAACCAAAACACGTTTAATATATATAAAATGTTACGTAACAAAGTAACACGCGTAATTCGATCCGCCAAAAGATGTTACTACAGTGCAAAATTAGATATCCATCAGTCCCCAAAGAAATAATGGAAAAACCTTCGTAGTTTAGGCATCCATGGAGATGATTCTCCTAAGATTAGTCTAGATCCAAATCTCCTATATAATTTCTTACATCCAATTGACAACATAATGCTCTTCCACAGAGTGACAGCGTTGATATATGTATACTACCCCGTTTCATAAAAGTTCGTCATTTTAATTTTTTTCGTATAAAATGAAGTAAAAACACAACTTTTTCTATCAACATGAAATTTAAATGCAATACAATTTTATTAAATATAAGAAACAATGCCAAATCGAATAGAATCGGTTATTTCAGCCAAAGGTGGTACTAAGTGGTAAAAATCGTTGAGGTTAATAATTGAAATATCTGCCTTATAACGATTTTTAGGTTTTACATAATAAATAATTTTTTTTTGTATCTTATTGTTTTTCAAAAATTGTATCAAAAATCATAAAAATATATTATATTTAAAAGAATAAATATTAAAAAACTATTTTAAACATTTAAACATAAATTTATGCGATTCAACTTTATTATATAAGAACAAATAAAACTGACGAACTTTGATGAAACGGGGTAGTATAGTGCATCCATGGACGGACTTCCATTTCGATGCGTTGATGGTGTTGAGTTCCTTGAGACTATTTCGTCTATTAAATCTATCGCCACCGGTATCGATACGCTTCCTCCCGAATTTATTAAGCTCATAGCTCCCCATATCTCAACCCAATTAACACATGTGTTTAATTTCTGCCTAACCACTTCGCAAATTCCAACTCGCTGGAAAGAGGCATTGTTAATCCATATCGCCAAATGTCCGTCCGCCTCGCGGCCTTGTGATTTAAGGCCAATCCGTTTGCTGAATTTTCTTTCCAAGGTCTTAGAGAAGCTAATATATAGGCAAATGGTTCAATTTATTGACGCGAATAACTTCCTAACTACATGGCGATCTAGGTCTTGAAAGTAACAAAAGACATTCGCAAGGCTCTTGATCAGGATTGTGTCACAATTCTGACTTTGCTTGATTTCTGCAAAGCTTTCGACTCGGTCAGCCATACTTATTTGCGCTGTAAATTAAAAAAAAACGATTTTAACTTCTCACCATCCGCGCTTAAGCTAATAGGTAGCTTTTTATCAACCCGCAATCAACATGTTAAGGTGCAGGACTCCCTCTCTAGCTCTATTTCGTTAAAGGACTGGGTGCCTCAAGGATCAGTGCTTACTAGACTCATATACTTACACTCCTATAATTGAGATATGCAACCTCCCACCAATCACCCTTATAAATTATAAAAATAATAATAAAACACTTCTTTTTTATAAACTTTAACGACGCGTTTCGCCCTATAGAGGCATCATCAGGTTACTGACTGACTAACCTAGCTAATCTGACCTTGTACTAGTTATTTTGGTATGTTAGCGGCTCTAGTAACGGACTATTTGAACATTCATCTAGCTGATCATTAAAAATATATTTATTTGATGCTAAAGCTTTTTTATCTCAAAATGTTCGTATTTATCTAAAATAATGCCTCCATTTTGTTGCTTTAATAATTTTATATTGTTAATATTTATATTATGTCTCATATTTTTTAAATGTTTAGATAAACCCGATTGTGCTCTGTTATTTTTGGCCCCAGCAACATGCTCCATGTATCTTGTTTTGATTTTTCGTTTTGTTTTGCCGATATATATATGCCTGAGCACTGAGCAGTCGTCACAGCTAATCTCATACACTCCGCTCTTTTCCACCGTCTCTACTTTAGGTTCAATTTTATTATTTATTAAAAGATTCCTTAAATTTCTAATATTGAAAAAAGCTGGTTTAACGTCGTATTCTTGTAGAATTCCCCTTTATTTGTCTGATGTTCCTTCAATATATGGCATTTTTCTCCATTGTATTAATTCTTTTTCGTTCTTTTTATTATTTTGTGGAAAAATTTATTTAATCTAATCATTAAATCATTTAATTTATCATAGCGTGAAAAGCTGCTAATTTAGTATTCCACGGGTGATGGGAATCTACAGGAATAATAGCGTCCGAATAGGTTTCCTTTCTATAAATATCGAAATCGAGTTTATTTCCTATAATTGTAATACTGACGTCAAGAAAATTAATTTTATTGTTCCCGATTTCAAAGATGCATTTTAGCAAGTCACAATTATTTCTTTTAAATAGGTTCTTTTCAAAATCGTTCATAAAATATTCTGTAAAGAAAGGAGAAGCGGCGCTACCCATACTTAAGCCGTCCTTTTGAACGTAAATAGTTTTGATGAATTGAAAATAATTCTGGATCAAGCACACATTTATTAGAGATTTCAGCTATGACGACTTCATAGGGTCAACTATCGTATTATTAATATCTCTATTTAAGATATCTTTAAGTTTTTGTACAGGGATAGACGGAAATAAACTACATACGTCAAAAGAAACTAATTTTGCATTATACGGTAGCTGTAAATGTTTTACTTTGTCAATTAATTCAACCGAATTTTTTATTGCATAGTCAGGTTTAAAATTTAGCAATTCTGGGACAATAACACTAATCTTTTTACCTAAATTTTGTGTTGGAGCTTAGTTATATAAACAGCTTAGACATAAGAGCACAATCGGGTTTATCTAAACATTTAAAAAATATGAGACATAATATAAATATTAACAATATAAAATTATTAAAGCAACAAAATGGAGGCATTATTTTAGATAAATACGAACATTTTGAGATAAAAAAAGCTTTAGCATCAAATAAATATATTTTTATTTAAAAACGAAAAGTAAATGCACTTGTTTTACCTTCTACAAATAGGAGTACACATTTTTCTTTGGGATGGTGATCGCTCAAAAATATGAGCGCTCAAAGAAATGATGGATGTTTCGACCGAAAGTGCAAGCTGGTCAACATCAGCGTGGTACTTGCACTTTCCACCACGGACTTCCATGACGGAAGGTCAGTCAGTAACCTGATGATGCCTCTATAGGGCGAAACGCGTCGTTAAAGTTTATAAAAAACGCGAATAAAATTAAGTTTTTGGAACAAAACAAGTGTTTTATTATTATTTTTATACAAAATAAAATGTTCCAACAAGTGCCTTCAAAAAACTCACTTAGTTATAAATTATGTCCATTCAGTAAAAAAATTTGGGAGTTAAATTTAATTCAAAGTACACGTGTTGTAGCCAACTCAAGTTGGCTAGGTCCCTAATAATCCCGAATTTTACCTATGGCAGCTTTATCTTGATTAAGCTGGATTCGGTGTGTCAACGGAGATTGACAGTAGCATTCAATGATGTGGTAAGATATGTGTATAAGGTACCCCGAAACTCCCATATTTCTGGCATTCACAGGTACTTCGTTAGGGACGTATCTCATTACTCGCGGTCTGATCTTTTTGCATGGGTTATTTACCACTAAAAGGCCAACATATCTCTACGAAAAAATTCAGTTCTTGCATGCGAATAGGGGTCTTTAGTTCTGATTGCCTAGATTCTACTCCCAGTTTGTGGAGCGATCTTACTTTGTCTAAGTTGTTCGTAAATGGAATTCCTTGAAATATACAGCTGATTGGTTCCGGCAGAGGCTTCAACAAATTATTATATTCCCTTGGTCAATCGTAGATGAGTAGTTGACACTCTTATTCTTTTTGTTCTTATTGTTTTTCTTCTCTGTTTTACTTTAATTTCTTTCAATCTTAGCAATTAGATCTTGTATAAACTTTACAAATCTCATTTTATTTTATTTAGCTGGTTTAACAAATAGTTTTTTTCACTCCATATTTTTCTGTTTTTTTTCTTATATTCTCTTTGTTATATATTTTTATCTTTAAGTTTTGGCACATTATTTTGTTCACTGTTTAAGAAACCTGAATTAGTTAGTACGAAATAAGATTGTTAATCTCTTGTACAGTACTCCAATAAATGAATTATGAATTAATTGCAATTCAGCTGGGATGATGCCAACTAATCTCGGTGATTTTTAGGGCTCGAAACTTTGTATCGCCCATTTAAGTTTTCTTTTAGCGAGGATCTTGTGGACCAGTTCATTGTCGATCGAGTATCCGGCAACTCAGAAACACCCGTTGCCGAGCAACCCGGAAAGTGCGTGTTGACTAGTTACTCCAGCGACTCAAGACTGGAGACAGAAGAGAAGCATTAATAAACCCAATACACCTCAAGCCAAACGCTTTTGTTAATCGTTGCAAGATGCAAAATGTGACATACAATTTTATAAAACACTTGAAATGTACGCATAATGAAGGATATTAAGAGTATTTGACTTTAAAAAGCAAAGTCGCTGTAAAGAAAGGCATAAAATCAAAGCAAGATATTTTTGACATCAAAATTATTCATTTGACTGCCGAGACAATGTCTCCAATTTCAATTGCACAGAAAAAGGCATTTATTAATTTGTTTGAAGGTACTAGTTTGAAGGTAATGAGTAGATCGTGAGTTGGATCGTAAATTTTCTAATACAATGGACTTGATCAAATCCAAAATGACCAGCGCTAATTACTTTTGTACAACAGCTGATACCTGGTCATCAAAAAAACGTTGCTTCATGGGTTATACGTGTCATTGGCTAGACACTAAATTTAAAAGGCACTCAGTCGCTTTAGCATGTAAAAGGTTCTCCGATTCTCATACTTACGATCGTATTTATGATTTGATATGTGAAATAAATCACAAAAATATAACAGCAACAATAACAGATAACGGATCAAAATTTTTAAAAGCATTCAAAGAATATGGGGTAGTACACAGGTTTTGGTAACGACGACAATGGCAGTGCAGATGATGATATTGATATTATTGATTACGCTGATTAGGGCGAAAATTAACTGTATGAGAACGATACAACCGAGATATTTAATGTTTTGGGCAAACATCAACGTTGTGCGCGTCATCTGCTAAATCTATCGGCAACAACAGATTTCATCAAATGTCTCAAATCTTCATCAAACACATCTCAATGTAAGCAAATTTATGTTATAAAGTATGACAAAAGTTACTCAATGAAAACAAGTTAATATTTATAAAAGATTAATGGGCTATATTAATTGAACAGGGATAATCATAATGTAATAATTGAAATTTTTTGCAACTTTACTAGCAAATCATCACAAATCCGCTGAAATAATGTTTAGAGTGTTAAACAAAAATTTAAGTTATCCAGGCGAAACGCGAAACAGGTTAGAATTCATTATATGATTCAGTTATAAAAGTAATGCAAGTTAAAGAGAAAATAAATGGACTATGTGGAAGGCTTCTGCTACCAAAATTTACACAAAATGAATTCAATTACTTAGAAGAATTTTGTTCTGTTATGTCTCCGTTAGCAGCTCTTTTACAAAGTGAACATTCAATGTTATTTGGTTATCTCATCCCATCCCTGATAACACTACAAACAAAGTTGACGAGAATATATTTGTCAGTTCAAATTAAAATAATAAAGCAAGCAGCTATTGCATTTGAAAAACGTTTCATAGAACGGTTTCAGGCGTACTTTTCATTATCTTCCCAGATGTAAATGATGCTATTGTTGCATCTGTTTCATGTCCAGATGTTAAGCTAAAATGTTTTCCAGCATTGCACTGCTTTAGATTGCAGTCCAAATCCTATTAACAAGATCGTTCTACAATATGCAAAGTCAACTATTAATAATTTTAACAACCCGCTTCCAAGCGTTATTGCAACAGAAATGTGCCTTCTACTACGGTCAAGAAGGTACACTTCATCCATTTTTCTAAACATATTTCTAACCAATAAAAATAATTTTCCTGAGTTCAACTATGGCTACATCTTCAGCCTTAAACATACACGAAGGTGCATTAGAAAAGCAATATCATCTTTACTTGCATGATACCAACTCCGATATTTCTATGCTGGAGAAATATCAGTTAAAAGACTATTTTCCTTCGCCACTTTGACAGATTTGTTCTACTAACAGCTAATAAATTTGTAAATAATATTATTACGTAGAATTTGTATCATAAATTTCATATTTACTCAAAAACTAGATTACCGCAAGTGACTGTTCTCGTTCTATTATTATTATAAAAAGTAAAACTAACAAGTCTCATCAAACAAGCTATACCTATTTGTAATTAAAAACTCAAAGAACAAGACATGATTATTGCGAGAAAAATTGTTTAACACTAAATAATCTAAATAATTCGAATATCACTATAATAAAGCAAATAATGCTGCTTACAATTAGCATTACAAGTAATGCCTGCAATAATGCAGTATAGAACTAATGCATTATGATGCGGCCCTGGTCAAGTCAAATCTGCAAGACCATTTACAAAGATTGTATCAAGACGAATTATATACTTGCGGATATGATTAAACAAGTCTACAAAAGACAGCAATCATAACTCGTTCAAAAATAAAAAATAAAATGTAAAGACAATAATAAATTACAATTATTACGTTAATTTTAATTCGAATAACTTTGGAGGTATCTATCTCAAAGGAAATGAGATACAGTAAATTTCTTGGATAAGCAATTATTAAACCAATTGTATCTAGAATAATTTTTAATTCTGTCTCTTTTTGATAAACAAAATCTCACAAATTCCTCGGGGACAATTTGTTTAGTCTACCGAAATTCTTTGAACTCGAATGTATCCTTGCAATGTTTGCCGGTGGCTTCGTTGACAAATAATAACCAGGTGTCGTACGAAATACATCTTAATCTCTTGGGAAATTTATACTTCATCGCATGAATCAACGATAACCAAAGTTTAGTTTTCATATCACTGGAACAGGCTGTTTTAATCCCCGAAAGAATATAATTCTTTTGTAAAGAATTATATACGTCTAACTGTGCCCTTAGAGGAAACGAAAAAGTTTTCACTGACAATGAGATTAATCTCCTAAAGAAAAATGTTCCACACAAATATTTCATACGCAGCATTAATAGCAGCACACATTATTTATTTATTGTACTTCTTGACATATTTCCTAGGTTCAAAAAGTTATACAGGGTGTACCATTTCTAGAGGTCAATACGAGTATAAATAATAGCTCTCACCTAGCCAAACAAAAAATTGCAAGGCAGGGGGGGGGGGCAATCGCAGCTGTTTGGGAGTTACAGGGTGATTCATAAATCTCAGTTTTTCATGGTAATAATGCACATTACTCTTTTATTTCTATCTTTTGATCATCCCAGCACAGCGACATAAAACAAACGCAAAACAACTACTATCCCAATGACCTTTCCAAAATTGTCAACAATGTTGATCAAACTCGTACCACTGCAGGTACAGTCACTTCCAAAAGCGAAAAAATGGTTTGCGATTACCTTAAATTCAGCATTTTCCTAAAATTTCTCCGAAATTCATGTAAATAGTAAACCTCTTTTTTATTTTTATTGGATTGCCCATCATATCACCTTTCCAAAAAGGTGCAACATGGCAAAATAAACAAAGGATTAGAAAAATCGCATCCTTAGAAATCCCTGACTACTTAATTATTTTATTGCACTAAGGGTAGGAAATTCTTTAAATAAACAAAATTTTTAAGATAAAGGGTCGAAAATGTTTGTTTTGGGTGAATATGTAATTAATTTTCATTATTGCTGCAAAAAAGTTATAACAATGTTAGTGTAATTTTGTTTTATTGCCGATATACCTAGTGTAAACTAGAATTCACACCCTTGTATCCTGGCGTTCAGTTACTCGTACCCTGTACTGGAATATCAATTTTGCTATAAAAAAAGGGTCAGTCGGCAAGAATACATACATTCATAGTTGAAAAACAAATCAATAAGTATGGGTATTCATAAGCAAACATTTTTAAAAAATGTTAGAATTTACATTTGAGAAATACGTGGATATTATTTACATTTATGGTGTAGTAGACGGAAAAGAGAAAGCAGCTGTACTGGAATATCAAAGGAGATTTCCTAACCGGCGAGCATCCCAAAAAAGGGTATTTAAATGGACTTTTCAAAGGTTCAGAGAACAGGAAGTGTAACTTTACACGACATAGAGACACGAGCCGAAACTTCTCGAATTTCTGCCCACGTCGAGCAGCAAGTAATCACCATCGTGAGGGAAGACCCTGAGACTAGCATGAGACGAGTTGCAAGACGATTTGTAGTATCTTCAACTAAGGTTTGAAGGGTTATTTATCGAGAGGGATTATGTCCGTATCACCATCAGCCAGTCCAAGGACTAGTGGAAGGAGATTCTGAGAGAAGACTGGAATTTATCACTTGGCTTCTGGTACGCGACGTTGACGACAGGGCATTTTTCAATTCACCATGGATGGCATCAGGAACTTCCATAACCTCCATACCTGGTCGAAGATTAACCCACACAGGACAAAGGTGACCTCATTCCAGCAGAGATTCAGTCTCAATGTTTGGGCTGGTATCATCGGAAAACCTTTGGTAGGACCATTCATTTGACCAAAATACTCAACAGTCAAATTTATGCGGACCTTTTGGAGAATACATTGCCGGATATAATAGAGGAGATCCCTCTGCATAATCCATCGGACATGTTTTACCAACACGATGGAGCACCAGCGCATACTGCTAACATTCTGGAGGTAATACTAAATGAAAAATTTCCTAACCGCTGGATGAGGATCACCGATTCCCTGGCCTGCTAGACCTGCAGACCTTACCCCATTGGACATTTTATTATGGGCAACAATAAGGGATGAACTTTATTCAAGCCATGTTAATACTAGGGAGGATCTAGTTAGCAGAATTGGGAATGTAGCGACGAAAATACGGGAGAATCTGGCTGCAATATTATAATATTCTCCGAAAGGATATCTACGCACAAATTTCTACATACTTTCTCTACATGGGCATGTTGTGCCTTCTTGGAAAGGTAATAAATAATATGGGCAATCCAACAAAAATAAAAAATAGGTGTATTAATTACATGAATTTCGGAGACAATTCGGGAAAATTGGTAATCGCAAAACATTTGGATAGTAGTTTTCTAGCGTTTGTTTGATGTCGCTATGTTGAGTAGATCAAAAGATAAAAATATTAGAGTAATGTGCATACCATGATAAACTGAAATTTATGAATCACCTTGTAACTCACAAACGATTGATATCGCCCCCCCCCTGCCGTAAAATTTTTTTTGTCTATGTGAGAGCTATCATTTAAACTCGTATTGACCTCTAGAAACGTTACACCCTGTATAATAACGGATAATTTTAAACACGCATTTTTAGTTTAAAAAAAATTATGAACGTTTTGACATTTATGATGTACAATATGATGAAAACTTATAATTACTGTCTCTATATTTCAATCTCAGTTATATCACCGTTGGAGTAAGGGAGTGAGGGTGACTTTCCAAGTTCCAATCCCACCGGTCGCGACCCAGGTCATGTTTCTGCTGACAGCAGATTACAATTTTTAATTTTAGTTTGCAGAGTAACATCGGTGGTCCGTAATCCATTTTAAATTGTAATCGATCGAAGATCTGCTTCCGCCACACAAAATACAAATAAAATCAATTTTAATTGGAAAATTCCTATTTTTAAATGAACAATTGAAAAATTTACAGACCATTGTTTTAATAGGACGACTAAATTCTAAGCAAAATCTGTGCGGAACACTATTTTGACATAATATTCTTTAAACTAAAATAAAATAGTTACAAGAAAAGTTGAACCGACTTCACACAAAGCGCTAAAAACATAAGATAATTTTTAATTTTATTTCTATTATGACATTTTGAAGTCGGTGCAAATTAAATAAATAAAACAATACAACAAAAGTATTTAATCCTCCTTCCTTATGATCCCGTGAGCTGAAATGTTTAGGTAGTGTTGAATAGATTCTTCGATTGTTATTGGATAGATGTTTTGCTGTTTTTAATTTACATTGACTTCAAAATGTCTGAAGAGATATAAAATTAAAAATAATGTTATGCGTTTTTTTTAACTATTTTATTTTTCACTGTTTAGGTGTCTTCCTAAATACGACTCGAAAAATGCTACTCGTACGAATAAAGCCATTTCAACAGTTACAGAGGTAGTCTACTGCATAAAAGGAAAACATAATTATCTAAATCCTGCAATATATTACGAAATTAGTCACAATCACCCTTTTCTACCCTCACCTCAGATACCAAATTCTTACAATGACGCTAGTACGCCACCGTAATTTCTAAAGCAAGAGACATTTATCGTAGTCACTCTAGGTACAAAATTGTCATCACTTACCTATGAGGAAACCTATTCTGTACAACAGAATCACACTCATCAAAATTGGGGTACGCCTTATAAAGCTAGGTGACGCCCCTCCTCCAACTCCCACAATAAGCCACAATTTTTGTCATGATACAAATAGATACTCTATGCATTGAGAATAATCTAAATTAGCCCCCGAGTTAGAAATTTAGACTACCCCTACCTACGCCAACCCTACCTCAACATTTTTCCTCATAGTTGCTATAGGGGGATAACTACGTTCGACAAAAAAGAATCATCTATATAGATTGCGTTAAGAATTTTGGTAACGCCCTCTACCCGATCCCACCCCAGCTCGTTCCATAAATTTTGGTCCTGGTATCAACGAGGCAACATATTCTACACACCAAAAGAAGAATCATACAAATCAGTCCACACGTTTCGGAGTTAGCCTACTGCTCCCCCCACCGTCACCCCAGATCAAAATTTATCTACATATTAGCAATATGGAATTTTAATTTATAATTAATTTATAAATAATCGTCGAAATCGGTCTACGGGTTCAGAAGTTGACATCCACATCCTCCTTCACCGTTTAAATTTTTGTCGCGATACCAATGGGGGAACACACTCTATAGTATATCAGAAAAATAATCAACCAAATCGGTTCAAGGGTTCCCAAGCTATAATACCACATCACATTCTCTACAACAGCACCGTTCAAGTCGGTCCACGCATTACAAAGTTAGTTTCCATCCAAACAAACAGGATCCCTGATATGGTACCAACTGGGAAACATACTCTGTCCAGCAAAAAATGAATCATCCAAATCGGTTCACCCGGTACGAATTTAGTGTACCCCTCCTCACCCTCCCTTCCCTTCCCCAACTAAACCGAGGGTCAGATTTTTTCATTATTAGCAATGGGGAGTCATACTCTACGCAACAAAAAAGAAACACCAAGATCGGTCCACGCGTTACGACCTCCCCCCGCCCCCGCCGCAATCATTTCCCAGCAAAAAAATTAACGTCAAAATCGGTTCACAAAATACATATCGAATTTATAACCTCTCATTTTTTAGGAAAAATGATGGTCAATTATCAGTGAGTGAGTAAGTGATTTCGAATATAAACTAAAGTTTCGTGTGTCACATGAAAGTAACTAAGGAAAAGAGGTGAAAAATTAACACTGAAACATCTAATAATTTCACCTCTAAAAATCTACAAAATTCACCTTTGAGATCTAAGACAGTTTTTCAGGGGATGACGAATTAGGGAAAATAAACGTCAAAGGAAGTCGACAAGTAACGAAAACATGCAAAATTAATTGAAGTTATCTACAAACAGGTTGTTTCAGATCTGACGTGCCAAAATGAGTGGGGTGATAGATTCCAACTCGACAAACAAAAAGTTGTAAGGCAGGGGGGGGGGGCAATCTCAACCGTTTGGAAGTGACAGGGTGATTCATAAATTTAAATTTTTAATGGTATGCACATTACTCTTTTATTTTTATCTCCTCATCTACCCAACACAGCCACATTAAACAAACGCTAAAAACAAATATCCTAACAAACTTTCCAAAACTGTCAACACAACTGATCTAACTCCTACCGTTGCACGTACAGTCACTTCCAAAGTGAAAAAATGGTTTCCGATTACCTAAAATTCAGCAGTTTCCCACATTTTCTCCGAAATTCATGTAATTAGTACACCTTTCTTTTATTTTTATTGGATTGCTAATCTTATTACATTTCAAAAAAGGTGCAACATTGCAAGGTAGACAAAGGATTAGAGAAACCGCATTCTTAGAAAACCCTGACTACCTAATTTTTTTATTGGACTTTGGTTAGGAAATTCTTTAAATAAACAAAATTTTTAAGATAAAAGGTGGATATTGTTTGTTTTTGGTTAACAGGTAATTCATTTTAATTATTGCTGCAAAAAAGTTATAAAAATGTTAGTGGAATTTTGTTTTGTTGCCGATATTAGCTAGTGTTAGCTAGAATTCACACCTTTGTATCCTGGCGTTCTGTTTCTCGTACCTGATGAAAATTTTCCTATAAAAAAGCGTGAGTCAGCAAATACCTATCATAGTTGAAAAGCAAATCAATAAGTACGGGTGTTTTTAAGCAAGAATTATTAAAAAAATATTTTAATTTACTCGCAGCGATGCAAAAACAAGACTCAAGTTTCCTCACTTCCCTTACCCTAATTCCCTTCCGGCCAAAACCATGCTAACGCGTCAAAGGGATGTCCCCTAGGATATTACATATGGGGCATTTCACGCGAAGCGGACAGCGAAAAAAATGTCAGGTTCTGGATTTTGTTTATATTTGGTTAAATTGTACTTTTATATGTCCTGAATGAATGTGCATTTTTATTTTTTTTCTATGACGCCTAGTTGCCCTTTTCTAAGCCTTTAAAGAATTGACAAAATTTGAGGAGCGGGTTTTTTGAAAAAAAAGTTTGCTATTATTCATAGTGATAGAAGAAAAGTAAATAGTGTTATCTTAGATACAAATAAATGTGTTTCTTGGCAGTTATTGCAGAGTTGAAAAAAAATTTTTTTTTTCGTATAAAAAACCGGAAGTAAACATATCAAATCAGATTTTACTTAACTTCGGTATTTTTAAAAAATTTTATTTTTATCTCAAAATGTATCTTATAGTTCATAAATAATATGTGTAAAATTTTAGAATGGGATCTGCATTCGTTTCAGAGATAGAGAATTTAAACTTAAATTTTTTAAGGCTTCCATACTAAACAATCGCACTGGTCAAACGACGACTACGCGCTGCACTGTGTTCAAATGCAGATCCCATTATGGAACTGAACAAGCAGTTACTGTACATTTGAAGTTATTTTTTGAGCTATTTAAAAAAAAAATTAAAAATGCCGAAGTTTGTCAAAATTTAATTTTAAGTATTAATTTTGGGTTTTTTACATGAAAAAAAATCTAATTTCGAATTCGATACCACGACTGTGAAGACCATGCAATTTCCTATAAGAATCACTATTTTAATTATTTTTATATAAGTTTCTTAATATGATTAATTGCCTTTGAAACAGGTCATACATAACTTCTTCAAAATTGTTGGTTGTCCGCTTCGCGTGAAATGCCCCATATATGGAAGCGACTATTTGCACTTATCGTGTACTTACATACGTGCAGTTCCGTGTATTGCCGTTTATACGGAAATTATACGGCAATTTGAGAGTGGTAAATAGACACTTCTTTAAACTTAATGAATCATATGAAAAAATATGAGCAATGACTCTGAGCTCAACTTTTGGAACAATTGCTTAGTGTGGTTAGTGTGGTATGCAGAAGGCATAGTTAACTCATGAGAAAATCTCAGTGCTTGGGTCAATGTCAATAGCTAAGCTAGCAGTCGTCTGCTAAATGTTAAGCTAGCGCTAGTTAAGTTGAGACTTATCTCACAAAAAGTTGAGGCAGGTTTTTCGTGTTCTCAGTCTTTAAAACTCATTCGATATCGCAGAGTAAAGTGCTTTATCGGTTCGAAGAAAGAAAATATAGAATGGTTAACAAACCATTTTCTCGGACAAGATCAAGAAACACGTGGTGAAGCTTTGAGGAACATGGAAAATGCGGATATATTTGCGATTTGTTGGAGACCCAGGTTTCCTGAGTGGAATTGCGGGGGATACATGTATGCACCAATCCACAGTGTGAAGTTTTATATATACTGCAAGCTAGTAGTTCCGGTTCGGTACTACTTGGAGACGATGGATATGGTGTAGCACCATGGTTTATGATACCTTTGACAGCCTGCGACAGATGCTAAATTTTTATTAAAGAGCGAGTTGTAATAGATGTTAAATGTTTTGGGCAATTGAAACAACGTTTTCCTCTTTTTAACCGACTTCCCAAAAACAAGGAGGTTTTAAGTTCGACGCGTATTTTTTTATTTATTTATTTTTTTTTTTTTTTTTTTTTTTATGTCTGACCGGGCATAACTTCGTAACGCGTCGACCGATTTTGATGATTCTTTTTTGTTTTGATAGAGTATGATCCCCCATTGCTAATAGGAGAAAAAATTTTGGCCTAGGGTGGGGGGAGGGGTAGTCTAACTTTGTAACGCGTGGACCGATTTGGATAATTCTTTTTCTGTTCGATAGAGTATGTTCCGTAGTTGATACCAGGAGAAAAAAATTTTGGGGCGGAGTGGGGTGGGGGTGGGGGTGGAACCTAACTTTGTAACGCGTGGTCCGATTTCGATGGTTCTTTTTCTGTTGTATAGAGTATGATCCCCCATTGCTAATAGGAAAATAATTTGGTCCTATGGTGAAAGGTGTGGGTGGGGGGGAGGGGTAGTCTAACTTCGTAACGCGTGGACCGATTTGGATAATTTTTTTTCTATTGAGTAGAATATGATCCTAGGTTCTACGAGAAAACAAATGTTGCTGGGGTGGGGGAAGGGGAGGGGGAGGATGGAACCTAACTTTGTAACACGTGGACCGATTTGGATGGTTCTTTGGCTGTTGTATAGAGTCGAAGACACTAAAAAGTGAAAAATAAAATAGTTTTTAAAAAAAAGTTGAACCGACTTCACAAAAAGCGCTAAAAAGCATAAATTAATTTTTAATTTTATATCTACTACGAAATTTTGAAGTCAGTGCAAATTAAACAAATAAAACAACTACAGAACCACCATTGAAAATAATACATAATACTACCTGAACGTTTCAGCTTAAGGGATCATAAGAAATGACGATTAAATATTTTTGTTGTAGTTGTTTGGTTTGTTTGATTTGCACCGACTTCAAAATGTCGTAATAGATATAAAATTAAAAATTAATTTATGCTTTTTAGCGCTTTTTGTGAAGTCGGTTCAACTTTTTTTTAAAAACTATTTTATGTAATAAAAAGCAAGAGTTCAAGAAAAGATTTTGGTACGTGTTATTGGAAGCTGCTTCGTTTTACATTACGTTGCGAAGTGTTTGGGTGACGAAGAAACGACTCTGGATGAGAACAGTGTTATCGGCATAGAAATGCTGCCGAATTATGACTTACAACCAGACGATTTACAGCCGTCAAGAACACGTGGAGCTGAAATTGCTAATTCATTGCTTGCGCAAAAAAGATAAAATTTGATCTCATTTAAACAAAGTTAAAACAGACAAATAATATATAATTTTGCAAAAAAACATTCATTCTTCTTTCCAGTTTTTCGTAAGGTAATCCAAATGAGTGTTCGACGAACCTGAAAGAAGATGAGATAAATCTGAAAATTTTATAAATATTATGAAATTTTACCTATACCTGGGTGACACAGGTAATCCTCCATCCAGGCGTCCGTCCAAGTTAAAAAACAAGCTGAAATAGAAAGAAACACAAATTAATTATATGGAATAAATATATACAAAACATAAACAAACAAGTTGTCAATTACAATAACAACAAGCATGCAAAGTAACAATTAACAAATTTCATGCAAACTTTATGTTTTGCAACATAAAGATTGCATAAAAGTGAAAAGGGAAACACAATTTATTGTGAACATTGTCTTCACAAATAAATCGCGAGCACCTGAGGTCAGAAATTTATCAAATGAAATTTTACCTCAACAGGGGACTCGCGAAGTTGTAAAATAGACACTGTTTAAACTACTGGATGTGGATATTTCGTTGGAATATCACATCCAGTAGTCTATTAACTAATTAACACTTACCTTTTGTCCTTCACAACATTTAATTTATTCACAAACAAACAAAAACACACGCGCACGCAACTTTCGATTAAAAGTTCTCCGCACCCGTCAACTTTATGTCTCGGTGACATATGAGGTGTCAAATCCGTGTAAAATTTCACGGCGAATCGAAATATGATAATTTCGCCGCGAAATTTTGCACGGATAAATAAATATTCAATAAAATATATTTTTCTATCTGTCACTATAAGAGTGACAGAGAACATGGCGAGAGGGAGAACGTTGTAAAAGTGTCCAAAACGTCACGCCATGTTTGGAACATGACAAAACAAATTGAAAACATGAACTGTAGCCATGTTATGGCATTAAATTAAAACTAATTATTATAAATGGTACGGATACGGAAAATTCGAGATTTTCCTACCAAAAATTCAAGAATTACAAGTCAAATCCACTATAAATTACAATTTGTTAATAACCTTAACGAATTTTAAGTTATTAACAAAATATTGAATTTATGGATGTTGAAACACGTAAAAAAGGAACAAATTTTCCTATATAAGCAGCTGTCGGCGCTGCAGAAAATCTCCTTTTTCATTTCGCTTTGTAACTAGAAACAACATGCAAGTAAGTGCATCGTTTCAACACTTACAAGTGGAATAGTGGGTATACTTTGGTAGTGGTATCAATATGTGGTTGCGATAAAATTTTATTATTTTCAAATATCTTAGTAACTGGAACAATAGAAAACATTAAAGGTCAATCAAACTGTGTACAGATATACCAAGCGTATTTTTATACCATGCGTATTGTGCACAATGTTTATTGCCTGATAATTTCTGTTCCAGTAATTTATTTAATCCATTTTTTTTTTCAATTTTCAGTAGTGAATTTAATTATTACTTCAAATTTCAACAAATTAACTTAACGCCATCTATATTTCAGCAGTGAAAACTTTAACGTCAAATTAGAGACATTTAAGTGAAATTTAGTTATATAGATTGAATTAATGTATATTTTAGGAATTTTAATTAAATCTGAGCAATTTTAGATTAATTATAGTACAATATAGTAGAATTCGGAATTTGTGATATAAAATAAGTAATTTATAATATATTGAATTGACATTTTTTTTTTTAAGTAAAATTTGGAATCTTGAAATTTATTAGACTGTAGAATAAATAAAGTTAACACGAATTGCTTTTATAAATTTTGAACTAAATTCAATAAACTAGACAAATAACTGAGAAATACATTTTTTTTTATTACATTTCCCGCTACACTAAGGTTTCCCAGTGGTGAATTAGTATTGTTTTTCTCACTTCTAGATAAATTTCCTGACTTTATTGCTTGGTGCGCCATCTCAGCATTAAAGGCTTTTCTTATCAAATATTTTCAATCAAATAACTTTGCTAATTTCATTACTGCAAGTGTCCTGGTGAGTGACATTTTGCAGTCACTGCAAGGTTATCACTTAACCAAACAATGAGTATTAATAACAATTTATTATTAATATTCATTTATTTCAGCAATCTTATCTTCTTCTAATTTATCCGGCTTCTTTAAAAGTTCTAATTTAGGAGACAAAACTGAATTTTGTTTAAGCAAAGCAAATCTCTGCAGTTTAAATATTTTGTCTCCTCCATTTCAAATTTTCACAAGGTACTGTTATTTTCTTTTGCCACTGAAAACTGAAACAATAAAGGCAAATAAGGGCTTGTTCATAAGCGCGATGCGACTCCGTGCGATTGTTTCGTTCATCTCACTTTTTGAATACTTTTGTTTCAGTCTGCGATTATTTTTCATCCTATGCCCGTTCACAAGGTTGACGAACGAAAATTTTTTGTTTACATTTGAATTTGCACATAATTAGTGCTTTTAAGTATCATTCCAAATATAATTATTGACAGTGAATCGGGAACGCGAATTTAAGTTAAAGTTGTTAATAATTTTTTTAAAGAAGAAAAGGGAATATTCGTTTTATTGCTATTTCCTTATTTGCTGTAAAGAAATAATAATTAAAGTTTATATCTAATAACACAAATAACATACATATTATATTTAGTCAAGCCCTTTTCATTTCTCAAGCACTTTTCAAAAAGGTAAACAAACCATTATGTTTGGTTACGTTCAACAATCGCACCAAATCAAGAGCATTGCTGCGATTATTTTTGCAATCGCAGCGACGTTAGACAAAGCCAGCATGTCAAGTAACAGGTATATGACTTCAGCCAATCAAATTAAAGTCGCATGCGACGAATCGCACTCGTAAACGTTGCTTTAATGCGTTATAGAATTTTCCAAACGACTTCGTTTCCGCACTGGTTCATTGTGATAACGGCTCACACGTTTAAAGCCAGAGCTTGTTGCTGGCTCTGAATTAGGTTCTTGATTTTGCGAACCTAATGAGAAATGACCTAAATTAAAAAATTTCCATTTTGTTTTAATTCTGCACTTTAAGTCAGAATTTTTTTTATTTATTTGTTATTCACTAATTGATCAACCACAAGTTAGTTCATATGCTACAGCGATTTTTTTTATTGCTTCTGTATTTCATAGTTTACGAGTGGGCAATTATGATTTCTCGAGTAATAATCACTCTCCGTTTGCACTACTCCGATGCTTTTGTTGTCCGACACAATGGAAGTTTGGAATGAAATCAATACGCTATAACCGAGACGAGTAATTTGAGATTGAAGAAGTATCGATACTCAAAAGTATTGGAACAATATGGATAAAAAAGTAAAAAAATTATATATGTTGTAGAAATTGCATAGAAATTACAATTATTATCTTATTGGTTTTTTGTTGTTGTTGCAAAACAATTTGCAGATTGGACCCATACGCCAAATAATGAGACGGTGTGTACTGGGCTGTCAATACTTCGAGTATTTAAAGAAAAGTATCAAGGATCGGTAGTATCAGGGGCTGGTAGTACCGATAACAAACCCTGGAAGTATTGAAAGCAAAGTATCGATACTCCGATATATCGATGCAGTATCGCCCATCTCTAGCTCAAACTCAGTAGTCTGAGCTAGAACTCGAAAGTCCCACTCGGAGTTCCATCTAAATTTTTTGAATATGACCCATTGGCGATTTTCCTCAGAGAGATCATTGATTCTCTGCAGAATGAAATTATTTCCCTAGTTGTCAGTTTTTCGTTGCAGCCTGTTTATTATCTGTTTTTTTTCTAATAACGAGCCCAAACGCAAAAGAATTCGTCCATCCATTACTTTTCAACTTTTTCCGAATAAGACCCTTTGTGACGGGCTCAAAAACGATCGTATATGAAAAAGTCAATAAGTATAAGGAACTTCGATGTATTTCCTAATAAAACAAAAACAAAAATCAATTTCGATAAAAAGAAATAACTATAAGAATCTGCTGAAAACAAATCAATTTGAATGCAGAATAGTTCGTCCGGTCTGCTTTACACGCAAAAAAGTACGTCCATTGAGAATAATTGAGCGATAATTCTGTGTGCAAAACTGCTAACGGTAATGATTCTTTGAATTTTTAAGAACTGATGGGTTCGATGAGCAAATCAGTTTAGTTTATCGCTATCAGTGGTAAAAATGGTTCGTGGTAAACCTATACCTCTCGAAGCGAGAAAAATTATAATAAATCAACTTCAAAGCGGCAAATCAGCGTACAAAATAGCAAAAATTATAAATTTATCAAGAAGTTCAGTGCAAACTATAGTAAATGTGTACAAAAATAGTGGTAGTGTGATTCTCAAACGCAAAAGTGGACTCCCGCCACTAGCAAGTCCCAATGATCTTCGGGCTCTAAGGCGGATAGTTAAGGCAAACCGCCGAGAACTGTAGCAGCAATCGCCGTAGAGAAATACCATAAAAAAGATGTATCCGTTGATACGTGCCAACGAAACATGAAAAAAATGGGTTTTCGGTTTTCTAAGGTAATATTACTGCATAATTTTACTTGTAAATAATGTTTATATCCCTCAAGGCAAAAGAGAAGCCGTTATTAACTCGTGTGCAAGAGCAAAAACGTCAACATTATGCCAGAGAGCATCGGGATTGGACACAGAGGCAATGGGACAGTGTAGTCTGGAGTGACGAGTCCAGGTTTGAGGTGACGATAGCCCAAGACGTGACGTGTTCTAAGAACGAAGGATGAAGCATTCCATAACGTCTGTTTAAAGCGAACTGTCAAATTTTCAGCCTCAGTAATGGTTTGGGGATGCATGTCGGCACAATGAGTTGGTAAACTTGCATTTGTTAACGGAATAGTTAACTCTGGTAAATACCAAGATATCCTGGAAAGTTTTCTACTACCGTCCATTCCATCACTTCAATCGCCTTATGGGGAATTCATTTTTCAACAGGATGGTGCAGCTTGCCACTCCGCAAAGTCCACAATGGCTTGGCTACAGACAAAAGAAATTGCTATTATGAAATGGCCCCCTAACAGTCCAGATTTGTCGCCAATAGAAACTTTATGGCACAAAATGAAGCAGAACTTGAACTTTGACAAGTGTACCTCTATAGCATTTTTGCATAATAGAATAATTCTCGCTTTTCTTTTTCTGACAATATCGATTCAATCGTGAATAAGACTAATGCTAATTTGAACTCCTATAGCTGAGTTATGAAGGAGATAACCCCCTTCCCCGGTCCCATAAAATTCTATCAGGTAATTCATACCTTGAGACACCCTGTATATCGATATATTTCACGAAATTACTACAATGAAAAAACGTTTTTTTTTCTTTTTAATCAATATATATTGTAATGTGCACGTGGTAGTCCACGAAAAGGGAAATAATCAACCGTGTAATGCGCATGTCCCAGGTGGCCAGAAATCAAGAAAAGGAAATGTCAAACGGGGAAAGTCAAGGACGACTCGATCCCATGGTGAATATGTGAGGTGAAAATGTGTAACGGAAATATCTAGAACTACGTAACTGAACTTTCTAGAATTAAGCTAAGTAGTATACATACTGCTGAGCAGTAGCCCAGGTAGTTTTAGTCGTGATTTAGACTGCGAAGTGATTACATGTGAGAATGTGAATAATCAGTTGTACTTTAACCAGCGAAGTGATAAGTGTTAATTAGAAAAGTGAAACGTTATATTGTTAAGAAAACGTGTAAAAGAAATTGTTAAGCGAACTAATTAAGTGAAGTGAATAAAATTGTGAACATTTGTGATTATTATAAAAGTAAGTGTACAATGTGCGTGCCGCTAAATCTCAGAAACATGTCCCGGTACGATCAAAGTTGTTATATGGTGTGGTAGCCCTCTACCCCCATCCATGAAGATGATTCCCGTTTTTACCTGAAGGCCGTGCTTTTGAAGATATAAGGGCTGGAAGTTTCGCCCTCTAGAAATTTCTTGAACAGTCCAGAACATTCGAGAGCGTTCCACAACATGCCAAAACATCCGTTGAATGTTGTGTAATGTTCGGAAATACCCCCATGGCGTTTTTATCGTAATCTGTTGTCACCAGAAAACAACCTTGGGTCGCTGTCGGTGGGATTCGAACCTGGCACATTATCAGTTACTCCATCGGCGACTTATAGTTAACATTATTTTATGTAAAATTAACCTGGGACCTACGGAATTGTAGGTCGACACGTTATCACATACTCCACCGACGACCCCCTTTAGGAAGTAAAAATATATATGAATAGCAACATCACATATCACAAATGGTTTTGTGGTGCGACCTACCGGGTAGTTCGATTAGGTAGGGTAATATTTCCGTCTGATAGAAATCTAGTCTGTTGAGTTGTTCACGCTCTTCAGGCATTGGCTGAAGAGTTTATCATGTAGTATACGTTGTTGGAAGTACCGCTGGGATGGAGAATGCTGGTGTAGCAAGGTTTCAAGCGGTTTAAAGCAACGTTAACCTCCTTTTTTATTTTAACCGAGAAAAAGTAACCTTAAATAACTTTGAAGGGTCCATTATAAGGGGATTGTAAAACGTTTAATAACTTTGAAGGGTCCAATATAAAGGCGGTGTGTAATTTGTTATTGCTGGCAAGTGGACATTCTTTTTTTGAAGAAATTTATTAACTCAAAGGTATATTTTTGAAACTTTGATGTTGTCAAGGAATCGTTAGGTAAGCGTAACGTTGGCCGTACACTTATTTGGCGGGAGTACCTGATAAATCTTTCTTAAAACGTCTATGAATGTAAAAATAATAAGTTTGTTCCATGATCTGAAATTGAGATCACACGGGATTCCGCATGTATACGAATAAGCCCACTTTGCGTCCCTTTGCAGGCAAAATGTCGAAGAAACGATTGATATCACATGTTCCCCTGCAGCACGAACTTACCCACGAAATTTAGCCGGTGCCCGTTCTTGCACTGGTTAATGCCGTTTAATGAAATGTCATTTCAGGGATCATTTTCTTGTTTTTAATAAATTTGCATGAAATTCGTTCTCTCAATTTTCCGGTTTTTGAAAAAATTCTTCCTCTCCACTCAAGTAAGTTTTTACACAGAAAGTTATGCTAAGTCTTTTTCGGTTTAAAAAAAAATGAATATCTCAAATTGAGGGTCGTTTTATCAACATCGAAGGTCGAGTTATTCTTCGAACATTTATTTTGCGATATTTTACATACTTTCATATCGACATTAAAACATCGATGTTTAATCTCTCAACATCAACGTGTTCTGAGATAGTATAATAGAAATATATTTTTATTATTAAAGTCCTCAAACAGTGACAAAGAGTACAACAAAACTAAGTAAAAAGTTAAACATAAGAAGCAAAAATATTTTCATTATATAGCTTCGCAAGACCTGAAAATTCTTTTGTGGAAGAGATTAATTAATTAAATTATTTCTTTGAATTTTGTAACAATATAATATCAAGATACATTAAGTCTTATAAAATAATAGGTGTCCACAAATAGGTACAAAATGTTAAATTACGTTTTGGCACCAAGTGACCACCGAAAGGACTATTTAAACTATTAGGAAAAGACCAACAATCAAACTAATATTTCATCGATTTGCAACGAAAATAGAAACGACCACTTTGAGGCATGTGGACTCTTGCCTGAAAACAGCGACAAGCAAAGGGCACGCGGCGCTCAACGTGTTAAGGAGGTGATTTCAGTGTAGGCAAAGGGTTTGACAAACTCTTTAGCTTGGCGAAGTCTAGGGACCTGCCAGCACAGAGACCATTGACTTCCAGCCCATTCCTATATCACAGCAGTCAATAAAATGAAACGTTTGTTAATAATATTTATTACCCTCCGATATCAGCAGTTAAACAGATATACAATTTTATAGATTTTTTTAATATACCTTGAAGATATTATGTGTACAAATTTCTACATCCTTCATCCCCTTTTTGGAAAGGTATTAAGATTGGCAATTTAATAAAAATAAAAAGCAGGTGTATTAACTACATGAATTTCGGAGAAAATTTGGGATAAAAATAAAAGAGTGATGTACCTACCATGAGAACTTGCAATTTATGAATCACCCTATAACTTCCAATCAGTTTGCCCACCTCCCCCTCCCCTCCACTTCCCCTGACATACAAGTTTTGGTTTGTTTAGGTGAAATCTATTAATCCACTTATTTTGGTACACCTTATGCGAAACACCCTGTATATTAATATTACGTAAATCATTCTTCTTTAATTTTATTCATTAACAATAATAATTGTAATTTGAATTTTATCGGTAAAAATTTCTCATAGTATTTTAATTGGTTCAGTTTTGCTTGTTACTATCGATATCAAGTAGCTGTACATTATTTCAGAGTGATTTAGGATCTAGGGGAAATTTTCCCAAAGGATACTCAGAATGATATAGATGAAAGCAAATAAAGGTACCTCTGTCACACTAATGCTCACTAGAACAAACTTTAATAAAGCTAAAGACACGCAAGTCGTCCACTTGACATTTTTTCAATCTGTACCCAGGATATTTTTGGCTGATTCGTTGCTGCCTAATGGAAAACGGACGCATGATACAAGACAAGGAATCGATAGTTCTTACAGTTCATCTTTGGCACTAACTGAGCCTAAAAGCTTATCAAGCATATTGAAAATTGAATTATTTTGAAATAATTGAAATTGACATTTTTTTCAAACCGTATTTGATAGCATAGTCTTTTATTATTATGTGGTCTATCCAATGTGGTTTCTGTTTACCAAGACAGCTCCTTATTCCGTATACAGTAGATACGTAGTATACAGAACTCCATCCGAAAATTAGAACTTTGGGGAATCTGACGTTAATATATTCCAGATCAGATCATTGACAAAAAAAAAATAAGATAATTTGAAGAAATCATACCCTATTTCCACCTCTTGATCTTAATTATGTAAGAATAATATTTATCTATGAATCTGTAAATAGAACAAATGGAGAAAAGAGTAATATAGAAAAATGGTAGTATATAATATGATGTACTAAATTTATAGCATAACCTTAAAATCTACTTTTCACGAAAAAGAAAATAGCAATAATGTTGGTGTACTAGCAGACATTTCTATATGGACTAGTAGATATTGGCCTGTAAGATTAGCGTAAAACCGCGAATATATAAATACTTACACTATGTAGATAGGTAAATCTTATTTTAGATATAACCCAGATAGAAAATTTCTGACAATTTAACGTCAAAAGACCGGAATAAATCGGAAAAATAGTCGGCAATGTTACCGAATGGATGACGGTGCATTTTGACGTTATTTCATTTCATTTATTATATTTCAGACCTTACACAATTAAGATACAAGTCTTTTCGAAGTGTAGGCAAATAAGAGTAACATTAGTATAAAAATAAAAATTAACAAGAAGTAAGAAGAATGTAAATAACAAAGATATAAAATAATTCAATTAACAAGAAATTTGTAGAATACATTGAGAAAAAAATAAAAAGTAAAAAGAGCTTATTTATTTATTCAACTAAAAGAGCCCATTTATCTATTCAACTTCATTTAAGAGATAAGAAAACAAAATGTCTTTGAACCTGCTGCTGTTGTATGACCTTTTAATATTTAGCGGTAGCGCATTCCACATTCTGATCGCCTGAACAAAAAATTGTCTCTCGGTAATAATACAATTAAAATGCGGAGTCATTATCGAAAGATTTCTAGATGATCGCAGAGAAACAACCCTGTCACTGAGGTAACCGGGAAATCGGGTAATAAGGAGATTATTTAAAAAACATATCGAGCGATATTGAAAATAAGTCTTAAGAGAGCAACCGAAAATAGAGTTGGCATGCTGAGAAATGTGATCATGTCTCCGAAGTCCAAATATATATCGTACAGAGGAATTGTGAGCGACTTGTAACTTCCTAAAGGATACGGAATCCGTCTTGCTAAAAATCTCACTTCCATAAGTAAGAATGGGTGCAATAAGTGTCTTTACAAGATATAGACGTGTTTCGCGAGGTATAAAATACGCCGATAAAGACAGTTTGCGTAGGGTCCCATAAATTTTGGCAACAAGACTGTCAATGTGACTATTCCAAGATAACTCACTATTGATCAGAATTCCCAGATCTTTAACAACTTTCATGTAAGGGATGACTATATTATCGATAATTATGGGAGGTAAGCAGGAACTATCAAAGTTCCGCTTGTAAATAGCAATAGCATTAGATTTCGACGCATTTAGTGCAAAATTAAAGGAACAAGAATTGTGATCTCATACATCGTGTAATCTTCATTAAAATGGAAAAATCATTTTTTTTTTTCGACCATTTTCCATTTCCATTTTTATTAAGATTACACGATGTTTGAGATCACAATTCTTGTTCCTTTAATTTTTTCCAAAACTTTGACCGATCGGGCCGAAGGAACCGTCCAATAGATCAATCTGCGGATTTACAGGGCAATTGGGCGTACATTGAGGTGTAAAAATTCCTACAAATCTTAGCCTTTCCATCAGTATTTCCAAAGATGCGGCCAATTTACCAAAACAAGGAAAAAAGTCACTTTTTTAGACTTTTTCAAAATTGATATTACGGATAAAAAAAAATATCGATGGTTCAATACAAAAGTGTCCTTTTTCGTTTAATATCGGATATCTCCGCGACAAATCGATGTATCAAGGATTTCAAAAAAGATAATTAAAGCTGAATTAAGAGGCTATCTGGTTCATAGGGTGGTCAAATAAAAAAAAAAAAAATTTCCGAGTCCGTGCACCAAAAAAAAAATTACTAAAAATTTTTAAATTTTTTTCTTCCGCTATTCCTTTGGATTGCGTGAGCACCGTGGCCTTAAAAATAAAAACTAGAGTTCTGGAGCTTTAAGATGTTTTTTTCAGATCCTCGATACGATTATTTCTCGCTAAGATACAGCCCGTCAAAAACCACTAAAAAATTTAGATATTTTTTTTGTTGCCTTAATTGTTTTGAGTAGTTTATTATATATTATTTTAACGTCAAAATGCACCGTCATCCGTTCGGTAACATTGCCGACTATTTTTCCGATTTATTCCGGTCTGGTTAAATTGTCAGAAATTTTCTATCTGGGTTATCTCTAAAGTGAGATTTACCTATCTACATAGTGTAAGTATTTATGTATTCGCGGTTTTACGCTAATCTTACCTAAGAAATGTATTCCCACCCCTATACTCTCCGAGTCAAATTTGGACGTACCGTCAAATTTCGGGAATCTTGTCTTAGCAGAACAACACGAATGTGGAACAGTTTACCATCTTCTGTTTTTCCCTCGTCTTATGAGCCTGAAACTTTCAAACGGGGCGTACATCGACACCTCCTTCACTCAGCCTCCTAACCCATTTCCCCCAACCGTAATTCCTTTCCTGCCAAGGCTGTGCTTTAGCATCATAGGGCATCCCCTAAGCTTTGGCAACATCATATATATAAAAAAAAAAATATAGTCTATATGTTTTTAAAAGAAAGTTTATAATCGAAAATTACTCCTAAATCGGTAACTTCGTCAGTTCTGTTTAAAGAAATATTATGAATAGTATAAATAAAGCATATGAGGTTTGAAGAATGATTATAAGTTACAACATTACACTGTAACGTATTTAAGCTAAGGTGATTGTAATGGCACCAAAGAAAAAAACTATTAAGATCCTGTTGCAACTGACGACATGAATTTGAAGATGTTATCTTGAGAAATAGTTTCAAGTCATCAGCGTATATTAAACAATGGGAATATTTGACTTATATCGTTAATGAAAAAAGTGAATCAAATAGGGTCGCAGTGACTTCCCTGAGTAGCACCGGAGGTTGCTTCAATGAATCTGCATTAATGTTAAAAACTTGTTAAACCGTGAACAAGTTGTTAACATTAATGCAGATATGATAAGATAAAATGCAGTTTAAACGATTTTAATGAAAGCCGAGAGAATGAAGATTATTCATTAAAATAAGGATACTTAAGTTTATTTTTATTTTTTTTATATATATATATATGATGCTGCCAAAGCTCAGGGGATGCCCTATGATACTAAAGCACAGCCTTGGCAGGAAGGAATTAAGGATGAGGGAAATGGGTTAGGAGGTTGAGTGAAGGAGGTGTCGATGTACGCCCGGTTGAAAGTTTCAGGCTCATAAGCAGAGTTGCCAATTCGGGCGATTTCGCGCCGATTGGGCTCCTTTAACCAACAGTCCGGCGCCAAAATTTTGCTCTCTGCGACTAGGCGCTTTTTGGGCGATTTTTTAATTCTTGCTGGGCGCTTTTGGGCGATTTTCTGTCACAGTAGAAACAATTTTGCTGTCGAGTTATCTCAATTTCTAATTTTGCGCGAATAACTTTTTACTGAACTCCGAACGAGTCCAAACTGGCGACTTAACTTTGTCACCGAATCTGGTGTTTTTGAACGCCTCATTGGTAACAGAATTTTATTTTTTTCTGAATTCAGACACGTCTAAAAGTTGGTGATTTTTAATTTCGTTTTTCCACATTTCACCGCGGCGGCTTCTCGTGATTTTGGTGAAGCCAATTTAATTTATTAGTTTATTAGATATAATAAAGTGACTGTGCTGTGACGCCATTTACATTGCTATACCATTTTTGTGTAATACAATTTTTATAAATTATAAAAGTCATATCTTTGATTAAATAAATTGCTAAATTTGCTAATTGCATTTGCTAAATCTGCCTATTGTAATTTGAATTACAGCATTCTTTATTAAGCCGTTAAACGGGAGCAGTTGCCAGTTATATCGTATCGATGTTCAGTTTCAGTAAGTTCAGTTAACTTTTCAACATTTTTGCTGATTAAGCTAAGTGTATGCAGTTATTGTTATTTGTTAATTTATATCAAAATAAGTGCTACAACATTAAATCTGGATAAGAAGCATTTACTGGTAATTATCCTATTTAATATAAGGAATATAAGTTATTTTCGTTGTGTTATGTGTCTGTTAAAGAAAAGATTGTTTAATAATTAGTGATATTTCGTTTATTTTATATTCATATTGAGTTTCGTGAAAGACTATTTTAAAATTCCTGCAGGTGAATAGATTACGTTGCAATTTATTATCGTGCAGAGTAAGCCGGTTAAAAATTAAATTTCTCCTTCAAAATTGAGAAAAATACGATGTATCGTTTTATTGCAAGGAATCTGGATAAAAGCATTTATATTCTGATGGTAAGAAAAAAATGAAAACGGAATTAATCGATTTGTCTTCTTGTGAGTGGCTCAATTATTAAAGAATGTGACTCTTTGCACTTACGTGTATTTACGTGTACTTACGTGTTTAACGTCAACAATTTATTAGACTTAGACAAAAGTACACGTAAGTGGAAATAGTCACTTCCATTACTAAATACTTAATTAAGAGTGTTTTTTGTTTTTCACGACGACTCTCAAAATTTTAAATTTGTGTTACTTGTATCTGTTGCTGTGATTATTGCAATAAATATTACATTAAAGTTGTACAACCAACCCTTTGAAAGATTTGATTGATTATAAAATCTTAAGGCGATTTTTGGGCGATTTCAAATATGGCGCGGCGCCTTTGGGCGCTTTCAGCGCCACGGCTCGGCGCCTTTTGCTTTATACCATCTGGCATCTCTGCTCATAAGACGAGGGAAAAACAGAAGAGGGTAAACTGTTCCCATTCGTGTTGTTCTGCTTAGAAAAGATTCCCGAAATTTGACGGTACGTCCAAATTTGACCTGGAGAGTATAGGGGTGTGAGCGACTAGTAGATCTTGTATCGCGCGTTGTCATGTGTCTACAAGGAATCAGGCACGCAATTTCGTTAGAACAATGACCATGAAAATAGCGATAGAAGAGTGAGAGACAACCGACATTCCGTCGATGCTTCAGAGAGTCAAGTCCCTCAGAGATTGAGGAATCGCCAATAAGTTTAATAGCCTTACGCTGGACTTTGTCTAACGCGAACAATACGGTGTGTCCTGCCGCTGCCAAAACATGGGAATTATATTCAAGTCTAGGCCTAATGTGGGACTTGTAGATCAGCGCTAAGTCAGGTGGGGTGAAATATTTCTTATATCTCTGTAGAAAACCCAAACATTTCGTTGGCTTTAAGCGATTGCAAATATATGATCAGTCCGGCTTAGATTGCTGGATATCTCAATACCCAAGATATTTAGAGAGGGTGAATTGTGTATATTCACTCCGTCAACTAAAATAAGTTGGGGGTGAACTATGCGTTTCTTAAGGGACATTAAGCAGCATTGAGTTTTGGATGCATTAAACGTAACACGATTTGCTCTGCCCCAAGCGAGAACCATAGAAATATCGTCGTTTAATGATCTAAACATGCGTTCCCGATTGGCTTCTGTAGCATTTCTACGTGAATTCATTGCAGAATGAAATGAGTACGCGAAATCAAGGGTGCTGTCGTCGGCGAAACTATGAATAGGATTTCGAAATTACTCTAAAAACTTCCAGAGTGCGAAAGTGTAGCGGCTTTTGCCTACTTGTGCACTGTGATGGAGATGGAAATGGCTGCGATGAAGGTGGCAAGTACGAATTAGCAGCAAAATTAGCAGCAAAAAGGTTGGCCTTGTCCAATAAGTCAGTAAAAACATTACCATTATAAAGGAGTGGTGGTGTTGACGAACAGGTGAAATTGTTCTTTACGGTTTTTACTAGAGACCAGAAGCCCTTACTACCCTTTTGAGTGGAAAATAGCTTCCGTCTGATGCTCTGGTCGAAATTGAACTTTGCCCAACTAATTGCTGAATTGCAAATATTTCGCGCATCTCTATAGATACGTCTCAATTCCTCTGAAGGCACAATTTATATGCCTGGATGGCTGCTTCCTTATTTTTAATGGCTGCGAAACAGTCATTATTAAACCAATTGGTGTTAGTTGGTTTGATGTTCTAAAAGCTATGAGGAATAAAGCGATGCATTCCAAACCATAGGATGTTCAAGATATAATCGGTGCTTCTGTTAACGTCTCTCATCGAAAAACAATCAGACCAATATAGCTCTCTGAGATATTTATTAAGTCCCGCCCAATCAGCATTTTTAAAATGCCACAATAATCTTTTGGTGGAGTTTAGGTTAGTGGTTGTCAGAGAGGAGGTGGAGAATTGGGCGGAGATAAGACAATGGTCCGAATTAGCCAAGGGAGCAGTTACCGAAACTGAGTTCTTTTCTGGATGCGATGTTAGAAATAGATCCAAAAGATGCGCGTTATGCCCCAAAGTATAAGGAACACGAGTCGAACATTCAACCAGATGTTGCAAATTAAAAGACTCACTAAATAACTCGACGTGTCTTCCAGACGGGCTTGTGGTAGAATAATGCCTGAGCCACTGTGTGTTTTGTACGTTGAAATCGCCAGCAAGAACGATTTCAGAAGAGGGGGATATTTTCAAAATCTTATCGATATCGGAAGACAGCTTATCAATATCGGAAGGCAGCTTATCGAAAGAGCTCACAGTGTAAGTGTCAGACATATTTGGGCTGCGGTATAAAAAGCAGAAGTGAATAATGTGCCGATAGAATTTAAATCTAATCCAGACATAATTAAATTCAGGATTAGTAGAAGAGAATCCTTTCTAATATAAACCGCGATTCCCCTCTGAGGAGAGATTAATATCAGAATCCTAAACAACCTTGTTTTCGTTTAGTGCAAAAACTGCCTGATTTTCCGCGATCTATCAAAGGCTTTATCATCGTATTTTCTTTTTTATAGGTTTTTGTCATCAAGATTTAGGGTCAGTTTTATTCGATCGTTTAGTTACTTAATATCTTGTATCATTTGTTGAGTTCTTTTTGATCATTTGCTTGTGTGCCTTTCAATACTTGTACAATTTTAGGGTAGCTAGCAGTTTTCTTAGGATTTTTATACTTTTATAGAGATTGAGCGAGCCTAAATAAAGAACCATTACATAAAAAAAAATTATTATTATTACTAAGAGCTTCAGATATTTGGGCTACATGATATGATACATTTGGGCTACATGATAGCATACATGCATCGTCAACATAGTCCAAGTAAGCAAAGTGGTTCAAAAGTTTCCGCCTCATCTCTCGCAATGGGTTATCAAGGACCCTGCACAATACGTCATTAATGACAATTAAGGCAACCAAAAATAGCAGCTACGTAACACACGGAAAGGGTTCGTAGAAAAGGAAGACAGGCAGATCAATAAATCGTGTCAATAACTATAGGCAGACCAAGTGGTGATAGGTGTAGTAGACACCCTACGCCCCACAAGGGGTAAAAAGAACCAGATCTCATGTCCGTACTGGATATCAGGACCGTGCGCAGGATTCCCCCCCCCCGGGGGGGGGGGGGGTTGGAGTTTTTTAATTTTTGGTTATTTTTTAGTATTTCAGTAAAATTTGTCCTAATCAAGAAGTACAGAACATTTTAAAAACTCTACTGGGGGAGTTTAAACCCACAACGCCCCCCCCCCTTGTACGCATGGGCCTGCTGCATATAACCATTTTTACCCCATGTCTACAATTTCCCATAGCTTTTTCAGGCTCTGCCAATCTAAGTCAAGTTGCAGTCAATGCTTTTAAGCGAGGTTCATCCATTCGTCACACCAGTATAAATTGTTTTCTGCGGCCTAATTTGTCAAGACATAAGCTAGTCTACTTCCCTTGTAAGATTCCAAAATTTTGAGTAAATTTAGATTTAAATATAAATATATTTCTCTCATTAGCGGTACATTGACTGAATTAACAATAATTTAATAATTTTACAAGCTGGCACGTTTTCTTTCCATTGCCACTGAAAAGTGTTTCATCTAAAAGGGTTACTTAATCGCGAACTACTAGTACTCGAAGTAATATAAAAACCCTTGAATAATAAATATTTCATGTCGTGAATGCAATTATATGAGTCACAAATATTTAAGAATGCTAGAAATGCATTTTAATAAGATTTGTGAAATGTCCACATTCGTGAAGTGCACATTCGTGAAACGTATCTTTGCTTATTGCGATTTTTAGCTACGAGACAAATTTGTAAAATGGGGGAGTTGCAAAAGATGCGGACACCGCATTTTATCGTAATATGTACCAGGACTGTCATAAATTTGTGCTTAATAAAGGACACATAATGCTTTACTTTCCGGTTAGTGCATTCTGATATTTGAGTTATTTTTAATTTTTTTGGAAATTTATGATTACAAAACATTTTCAAGAAGTCTAAAACTGTTCCACCAACTCACGCTTTGAAAAGTATAATACTTTAAGGACTTCTTTAGAAATAATAAAGAAGGAAAACGAAGCACTTCACTTTGTCAAGGGTGAGAGAGCCACAATTTTCTCAAAATTGCAATGCTTTTCTTATAAATTTCCCCAGAGTATGAAACGTTTTCTTTGACGTTTTTCATTTCTGCTGAGTCACGTAAGCGGCACACTGGTACGGTTAATGTGAACTTTTTTGTTATAAATAAAGGTAAATTTTATTAAGGTTTCCGCAGTAATTTTTTATCAAGAAATTCATTTTGCTTTTTGCAGTAAAAAACCAAAATTACATTGTTAAAGCATTCCAATTTAGCTGACAACTTATTAAGGGGAACGCAAAAACAGTTTGCAATGAAATGAATTAGCAGTAGCAGAACGGATTAGAAATAAGGTCACATGAAAATTTACTGTAAATTACGTACATAAGCGTTATTACAGTTGAGTTCTGAGATCGAATGTTCAAAAAAAAAAACAAACTATTATCACAAAAAATATTTTTTAACTGAACTTTATTAATAGTAATTTAATATTAACAGATATTTAAAAAATATTACTTTCCATAAAATTCACACAAATTTAAAATATTAAATAATATATTAAAGAAATACATAATATTTTTTTAAATATAAATTAACTTTTGGTATATTTTAGATATAATTAATACTGTGCTGTAAATGGGGCTCTTCGGGCTAGACGGATTAATTAAGACAATTATTTTTAATCACTAATGTTCACAAGTTTATTCACTTCACTTAATTAGTTCGTTTAACAATTTCCTTGACAATATTCTTTCACAATATTACGTTTCACTTTAACGATTAATACCGATTACTTCACTGGTTAAAATACAACTGACTCTTCGCACACGGTTAAAAATCTTGGTGTAATTTCGATAAAATAAAGTATACATATAAATCCTTACGTTTTCTATATAAAATGAATATAAGCTAATAACATAACAACATTGGTTAGAATGAATCTACAGAGGTATAAAAGTGGGGAATATTTTTCGAGTGTAGATCTTATGAGTGAGGTGTATAAAGTGTATGTACATATATAACCTAGATATAAAGTTAATACTTTGATTTATAGCAGCAGCTTATAACATGTTCATATAAAGTTTATAATTTTTTATATACTTGCCCCTTATCCAATTATTGTATGAATCCAATAAGGGTTGCTGGAAAGTAAGGATTTCAATTCAAAACTACAATGTAAACAATTTTGAACACATTTTAATCTTTTATTTTTTCAAATTATAATCAGTTAAAAATAATGTGTTTTGTCACAATGTACAGTTCTTTAGTTTTTCTTGATAAGGTCGAATCATATGAAGCATGATTTTTAATCGTTGACAATGGTAATAATAGAAAGCTATTTTCACTGAAATCCTCTGCGATTTGAAATGCATTATTAAATTTACAAAAATTAATTACATTAAATTTTTTACACAAAAATATGAAGTAATTTTTATAAGCTAAGATACATTTAATTTGAAAAAATTGATTAATGTTATGTGTTGAGTTACATTCACTTAAATTTAATACTCCATGTCTACTTAATATACTTGATGGGAATGGTAACAGCAATGTAATAAAATAGCCTCTTAATTTAATGCTTGATCGGCTGTATAATAAAAATACTCTGTACTTATACTAACAAAAGTATTCAGTTCATACAAAAAAAAAATACTTTTCTTTGACATATTTCTGTTCTTTCTTACTGACTACTCATTTTTAAAATCTCTAGCGTTAAATAAACATCCTTAGTTGGTGCCGTTACTGTACATTCAATTTTTTAAATATAATTTTGGATAAATTTCCAAAACAATCTCAGATTACGATCGTATTCAATATTCAAAATAAAATGCAGTTTAAATACTATGTCAACTGCATTCAGGAATGTGTAATTACCAGGAAGCGATATTGAATGTTCATCTAAAACTATTAGATATTGAGTTACGGATGACTTAAAGTTGCCCACTGACACAATATATGGTGATTTGTTACTTGAGTTATCTAACAACTCAGTGTTTGTAAGTCCGGGCTGAAATTTATATTTGTTAGTACCATACCAATAGAATAACTAAAAATAACCACCTTTTTGAAGGTGAAAATCCGTTCAACAGCCAATTCATCGGTTAGCCGGCTTATTCTTTTGTTTCCATTTGGTGGTGGTGGCAACAAACGAAGAAGATTAATGAATGAAAGAGTGCAGAGAGATCCCAATCTAATCAAGAAAATAATTTCACTTAAAAATTTTATAACAATAACATTATTACCTTTTTCTCTATCTATTTCAGTGTATAACATTTTCTTCCCTTTTTCTTTTACTGCAGTAAATATACGATGCTGTAAAGTGGGCCAAATTTCCAGCAGTCGCTCGCTACAATCCCTGAACTCCAAGTTAAAATCGTATAAAATCTAAAAAATAGTTTGAACAATATCTTCAAATTACGAGTATATAGAAATTTGAAATAATTGTGGTAGTAGTCAATAGAGTCTGACTTATACAGATCTCTGACGTCGTACGAACCAAATCTAATAGAAAAATTTAAAAATGTTTACCTACCAATTCTGGGGCAGTAAGTATGCAGTTGGCATAAACATTAAAACCTGCTTACGCCTGAATTTTAAAGTTGCTTTTAATTCGTTCTTTGCAAATTCTATTTGCTTAGGAAATACACAACTTTGAAGTTCATTCAATTTCTGTTTAATCTCTTCAACTTGAAAGTCATTAAGAGTGTCAGTACTTGTAGTAACGATCGGTGCTTCGCAACTTTTATCTAACTTTTTCCTTTTGGCTCTATCATTTTTAAGTTTAATTTGCAAATATCCTGTATTGGAACGATTGACCAGCAACTCCTAGAACACAGTATTATTATATAGTTTAATTTTTTTAAACAGTTCTCTACTTAACTTACAGTTTCGTTACCACCGCTTGATTGCAAAGACGGGAATAGTGTAAGAAAGGCCTGACTAGCTGCCTGTAGCTCCTGGCTAGTTGGATTAAAGCCAATTCGTTCTTCGACGAAAGCAGATAAGTAAGAAATTAATTTTCTTCTTTCGCTATCAGTTTACGAGCCTTTACGCTCATACTTATTCCACCAGAAGTATATCTCCACATGACTTCTTACTTATATAAGCTTTAAGATTCTATTACAAACAAATGCGCAAACAACAAAGTGTAATAAAAAATGTAGTCTAACCTCAGATGTTACATAAAGAGCTGGACCAATTGCAGCATTACATCTTTTCAATGTAGTATCTAGTAATTCTGCCAATAAATTTCTGTCAATAGATTTCTCAACTATATTTTGGTCTTGGTTTTCTGCAAAAGTTATTCCGCAAATTCCCGCCCGTATAAGCTAATAATTATTTTGTATGGCACTGCTAAACGACAATTATCAATCCGACAACATCTTCATCATAAAATCAAACGAATTGCCGTAATTTTTTGAAAATGTCAAATAATTCGAAACAGGCGTTTTCACCATTTTAGTAGGAAAATTATACCTACTAAATTTCACAAGTACCTGTAATTCGCAATTTCTTCTAAATCGCGCAATGACCCGCACTGTATTATGTTCAACTACACTGTTTAGATGGATCAAAGTAAAGTACAGCCAAAATTCAAAGAAATTATATTTAAAAGACTTATTTTACTTTAGCTTTACTATGTCCAGTATGTAACGTAAATATTTATACATGCAGAATAAGCTCACCTGAGTATACAAAACCCATATAATCCAGTTCTATTTTATCACATAGAAATTTTTGCACCTTCACTACGTTTCGCACTTTTCCATATTCACACGTCATAAATATACCAGCGTACATCTTGCAGATTGACATGTTTTCTATTTCGATTTGAAACTGCGAATGGCACAAGCGTATATTTATGCCAGACGTACGATTAAAAACGGTAGTTTTCAGTTATCATAGCAAACCCGTCCAAAAATAAATACAGAATCCTATACGTATAGAATATTTATTTAAACATGGTATAAATTTTTATTTTAAATGAATCAATATGGCTTCTGTTGCAATAGACGTCTGTTGTTGTATTGACAAAGTTGTTCATTATTACGTTGATTGATTTCCTGTTAAATTTAAATCGCGCCAATGCTCTCTTCACGCTGTTCTGTGATACCGAATCGAAGGCTTTAGCTAAGTCCAGAGAGATGATAGTCGTTGGTTTCCTGCGAGTTTTGATAATCCAGTGTCAGGGTGTTTGCGAAGCATCCATCTATTTTGCTGAACCCTCTCTGCGCTCCATGTAGATTGATGCTATTTTGGATTCTACTGGCGATGATTTTATTTAGGATGCGCAGTATAATTGAGCTAATTGTAATAGGCCTCCAATTCTTGATGTTATTTAGATCGTTATTCGACTTTGGAATCAGCGTAGTCCTACTTTTCTTCAACGCTTCGGGGATGGTCTCGAAGTATAAAATTGCATTGTAAAGGAGTGATAATCGTTGCCAAGGGATTTTTGAGATCGCTCCTAGGGCTACGCCATCCGGACCTGGAGAACCTGCTTTTGATGTTTTGATTGCCGTGGTGATGTCCAGCCTTGATATCGGATTACTAATATCAGTAGTGTCTTGGCATCTATCCGTAATCGGCTCCATGTCTTCTGGTGATACTGATTCGAATATTTCCTTGTAGTGGCTCCTTATTCCATCCGAATCTGGCATGGTAGCAGTTCCTCCTAAACCTAAGCCGTCTAGCAAGCGATTTGCGTAGGCTTTTGTGTCGTTCTTTTAGTCCAGTTGCGTCAACTTGTATAGTTTCCCTCGAAGTTTTCTCCGGCTAAGTTGAGCGTTGCTTATTTCTTCAACGAGTTTCTCCCTTGGGTGTCTCCTGTTATTATGGTTATCCCTCCTGTTTCTGGACAGTCTGGCTAGTAGATTGGAGCTCCAAGATATGAAAGTTTCCTTTGAAGTGTCTCTGTCGCTATTTATAATTAAGTTCCTAAATGAGGTGTCTTCTTCATTTAGGTCATCGCCTAGTTCCATCAGGGCCAATTTAATCGCTTCGTCAGTGTTTGGCGTTATGTCCTCTTGTGAGTCTTCTGATGTGTCGACCTGTTGTTGTCTATCTTGTGCCCTGAATTCCCTTACTTTTTGTAAATAGCTGGCTTGCCTTCTCCTACCCTTAAGTGAGTCCCTTGATCTATTTGTATGGCGTGACAACGTATCTAATATCACGCTAGTAGCTGTTGTTGGATCCAATTTCGCTTCAGTTCTAGCCAACGCACTTTCCTCCTCGTCTGTCCACAATGTTCTAGCATTAGCGCTTTCCGCTTGCAGTTCCGCATTGTAGGCAACCTTGTGAGATAATTTGATGTGCTGTCTGAGTCCGGCATATGAAGCAAATTCGCGACCGCATTGTTCACATTTGTTATTATCTTGTGTTGGTGGTCCTTTGCAATAGCGTCTTTGATGTTGCTTTAGTCCCTTGTCCGAGTCATATGACTTTCCACAGACACACGGGAATGATATTGGTGACGTCGGCATTACGACACAAGTCTCGTAAGTCAATTTATAGTGATAGTTTAATTGTCCGTCACACACTATAACCTAAAGGCCTATTGCTTTCAAACCTGATCTCGTTATCGATGTTATAATTGCGTTGAAAAGTTCCTTATTATTCTATTAAAATGTCTAAATTATCTAAATAGTTCAATTTTAAAAGTTCTAACCACGTCAGTATTTCAAAAGTAAGATGGATAAAATGCATAAACCACGGCTATTTATTGTTATTTGTTGTCCTTTACTATATTACTAAAACTAGATTAAAAAAGAGTGACAGAAAAATTCATTAACAGAAGAGTGCAGCTGATAGAAAATTTTGAGTTAGTTTAAAAACATTGCATCCTTTACGGCTTTTATAATATGCTTGTCTCTTTCCCACTTATGCATTTCGAAATTTCCGTGAGCGAGATTCCGCAAAGTTTAAGAGTTTTACCGCTGCGCTCAATTTTGGTGACGCTTCCCTTCACCATTTAGACCACATGGTTCTGAAAATAAATTAAAAACCGATTTTACAAACACAATCTAAACATTATACAATTTAAAATGTCATGAATCTATATAATTAATATCACAGTTCTAAATTATCAACCAATAAACACGTTGAAATTTTATTTAATCAGTATATTGCACAAATCGGTCAAAACACGTGTAGACGCCATTTGCACACTCGGACATTTCAAAGCCAAATTTCTTAAATTAATACATGTAGTCATCAGAAAAGTATTTAAAACTGCACAGGTTTTATCACAAATTTAAAATACATTATCACAGTATTTTATTTTAAGCCTTTAGTTGTCATCAGAAGTATTCCATCACTCTGCAATATTTCACCAAATCCACTTGCAGCCTTCACTAGAGCCAATTTTTTATTTATGCACTTTATTTATTAAGCAGTCTAATCAGAACCGCATGCATTGTTCACCAGAAATTTTTATAAAATTGTTCAACTGTTTAAAATAATCAATTGTTAAAAAATTCTTTCACGTTTCCCCAATATGGCCGTTGGTTCCACGCTACTAAAACTTCTGTCGCCGTGAAGATTACATTCAAAAGCCGGTGGATTTTGTAAAAACAATAATCCGTAAACGAACTGGAAGCACAATACTTTTAAATTAAAAAACTTTTATAAAATTTAAAAGAAACTATAACTTTTAGGAACTTTTCACGGAGCTCATGCGAAACACGTCCGCATTCCACGAGATCCAGTTAAGAGAGAACATACATTTCGACTAATTTCAAGCTAAAGTGTTCGGCAAAACATTTGACTTATCTGAATGCGGGATAGAATGTATACGTTGGTATGATAGGCAACTTGTGTGAAAGTTCAAACTATACAGTTTTGGAATAAAAATTATACATTAATGTAATAATATTATTCTATAGAAGTTTATAATATTCGCTTGATAAATATAGTTATAAATTCTATACATCTGCAAATAAAGGTTATCGTAGTACTTATAAAAAGAATTTGGTATTGTATATTTTACATACATTTTGTCCGTATTTAGCATAGAAAGTTTATATACAATTCAATTTATCAAATTTGATATTATTTTAGTAAACATAAAAGTTATAATATAAAAAGAATACATAAATTCTATAATTTACACCAAGATTTTTAACCGTGCAGTATCATATATAAAGACTTCGCAGTCTAAATCACGACTAAACTACCTATGCTACTGCTTAGCCCTATTTATACTACTTAGCTTAGTTCTAGAAAGTTCACTCACTTAGTTCTAGATATTTCCGTTACACATTTTCCCCTCATATCTTCATCATGGGTTCGAGTCGTCCTTGACTTTGCGTGAAATATCCGTTCCACGTGGATTTGTTTTACGCGAAAGAAAATCACGTAAATAGAGTCTGTAAGTACAAAAGAAAAAATATTGGGAATAAAACCTAGTATTTATTTCACATAGCTTAACAAAAAAATAATTATGATATTGCAGAAAACAAAAAAAAATTTCGCGTACATTGTGTTCTTTTTTACCGCGTGCAAAAGAGACTCGCGTAAAAATAGTGCCGCGTAAATTATGGAACTGGTGTACTTTTGTTATAATTGTTTTGTTTGTTTAATTTGCACCGACTTCTAAATATCGTCATAGATAAAAGATTAGAAATTATTTTATTATTTAGTGCTTTTTGTGAAGTCTATTCAACTTTTTTTGTTTAAAAAAGTATTTTATAACTTCACGCCAAATTTGACATCGCATAGTTAGCTAAAGTGCTGTACGTATTGTTTTCCAGCTTAAAACTAGCGTTCCACTATTTGCTTGAAAGGAAATCCTGAGAAATGGACTAGTCCAGAAAAATGGTTGGTAAAAAGGGGCTCGTAAACATTTTGGGAAGGCAAAGATTTTTGGCAACAAATTGAAAAAAAAAACGTGTAAAACATAGGACGTTTTCGTTTTTGGAAAATCTGTTCAAAAGTAGGACTCATATTATAAGAAACTAGCAGTAAAAAAACCAATTTAAAAATCACAGAAAAGGCAAAAAAGGAAAAGAAGACAGTTTATAAATTATATTTAATGCATATTTAACCCTGTTAATTTATAATAATAACAAAGTTGTAATATCCTACTGATGAAACCTACCAATAGCCGAGATATTTACGTTCTACCTTAAGTTTTACCTTAATAAAGAATTCAGGGTCTTTCACATAAAGTCTGCCAAAGTAAATGAAGTGATAGTGAGATCTAAGGCAAGCAAAAAATTTTAGGGCAGGGTTAGAGGCAATATCAACCGCTTCGGAGTTACAGGGTGGTTCATAAATTTGTAATTTTCACGGTTTACACATTATTATTTTATTTTGATCTTTTGATCTACTCAACGCAGCGACAACAACAAACGCAAAAAACTACTATCTTAATGACTTAACGACTTAACGCTTACCTCCATAAAATGGGAAAAACAGAAAGCCCAACCTGCCAATACGGCGACTCCCAGAAGGACGACGCCCAACACACCTTCTTCGAATGCAGAAGGTGGAACGCAGAGAGACAGGAGCTAGAAGAAGAGCTCGGGGGATTCACGCCCGAAGACATAGTGAACAGCATGCTCAGAGATAAAGCGCAATGGGACCGAGTTGCAGTATTTATCCAGAAGATCCTGCAACAAAAGAAAAAGCAAACCCCAGAAGCACTGGACGAACTGTAGTAGGATAAGACCTAGATCATAAGAAGCCAGTTATGGCATAATTGGCACCACCCTGAAGTAATACGAAAAGTAGTCTCGGGGTGGAGACATGCCTGAAAGGAGGAGGTTTTTTAGTGGGTGCGAGTCCCACGCACGAGGGCAAGGCACCGCCCCGACGGTGCATAAAGCATTTTTCCCCTCCAAAAAAAAATTTAAAAAATGACCTTTCCAAAATTTTCAACAATTTTAATCTAATTCCTACCAATATAGACATTTACTTGCGAATGTGAAATAAGTGTTTTGAAATTACCGAATACTCAGCATTTTCAGAAATTTTGTCTGACATTCATGCATTTAATACATGTGTTTTTTATTTTCATTATCTTACCTTTCCAAAAATGCACAACATATCCAGAGAAAGGATAAAGAAATTTATACGTTGAAAACTTTTAAATTAATAATTTAAAAATATTTCATTTAGAGAAATTAAACCCATGCTAACTTTGAAATGCTTTTTACTGAATTCTAAACTTCTAAAATTAATTCTAATTGGTCACAAAGCTGTTTGAAATGTCCCCCCCCCTCCTCTTATTGGGTGTATGCCAATAACCTCCTCCTAATTCCCTGCTTAAGGTGTGTTGTAGCCGCTCCCGCATTTTCGTCGCTATAGTCCCAATTCTGCTAACTTATTCATCTCTATTGTTAACAGACCTTGCATAAAATTAATTCTTAATTGCTTTCCATAAAAAAAGTTCAATGGAGTCAGATCTATAGATTTAGCAGGTCAACTAATCGGAGCACTTCGTCCAATCCAGCGGCCGGGTAATTTTTCATTTAATACTGCCTCTGAAATTAAATTTTTAGTTTGCCTAAGTAACATCTATCACCCCACTAATTTTGGCACAACTTATGTGAAAGACCCTGTATTCTTTATTAAGGTAAAACTTAAATATTTCGGCTATTAGTAAATCTCACCAGTTGGATATTACAAATCTATTATAATTATAAAGGAATCCATTTTAAATCCAGATCAGAAAATGTAGAAATTTATTCAAACTCACCTGCAAAAGTTAAAGGTGCTGTAGGTATATGTACATTAGATGAAAAGGTGTGGGAAATCAACTTACTGTGTGCATGTGTAAGCATAGGGGACTTCCAGTCGTGAGTGAAATTACTTTATAAACCTTTAATAATTGTTAAACGACTCCTCCGGCAATTCAATGAGTTTCCGAACTATAGTATAAATTTTGCGGAAACTTATTTATAACTTTACTTTCTAACAAGCCGTTTGGGGAATAATGCTTACTGAAGCCATGAACAGTTCTAGAACTTTATAATATTTGCAATAAGTGAATGTTTTGCAAACAAGTTTGAGTTTTGCGTTGTAGACCGATACATGTACTTCGACGACCTCCTTCCAAAGTTTCACATAGGAAATATCAAGGATAACATCAACTCGTGTGCTAAGAATGGTTATGAACAATTAAGGAAGCTTAGTGGACTTACTTAACTTTAGTTTATAAATCATGTAAGCTTATTGTTGCGTAAGTTGTCCTCGGATACTTTTGTTTACATTTTAAACCAATAAAAGATGAAATAGTTAATTTTATATAAATATGTTTGAAGGAATTGTTAATGTATAGTGGAATGTGTCTTAATTCCTCTGAGAATATAGAAAGTAATATTAAGCAATGTGTTTTATCTACCGTATCTTTAAATGGAAAACTGAAGCTATTCATTTATTTCATGCGTCTATCTGTCACAGTCCTCCAACGTTTAAACGGTTTGACAGGATATATCTTGATGCAAATTGTTTTAAAAGCCCGTAATAAAACCTAAAATTATTTCAAAATATGAAAAGAAGAAGTTATTAGAAGTGTGGCGTATTTTTATAGGAGACTTCAGAAATACTAAAAGGAATATCAACAGCTACAAAATTGCACCAAATGGGAGTTGAAGCTACTTTGAAATGAAGTGTTAGTAATAATTAATAACTAAATATATGTAATTTAATATAATTCATCTCCTTAGAGAACTGATTGATTTGATATGATTTCAAGGGTTGATTTTTTCGCTTCTAAGTTCGAGGTCCTACCATCGTCGGGGGAATTATGCCCTTATTGGGAAGTTAATTTCTAACGATGTAAATAAAATTCGTGAAAGTATTTTATCATATGTACGTAATTAAATTAATTAATTATTTTTATTATTTTAATTTATATATTTTTTAGAATATGTCTGATTCCAACAGATGAAAATGGTAATTCGCACTGAAGAGGACCTGTCACAGTTAATAATACATCACTACTTTCAAGGGTTATAATTTTTTTATTTTAAAGATCAACTTATCCTTAAAGTGAACTTTTTCTTAATCACTATTGCAATGTTAAATGGCAGTCTTATTTTTCGAAATATTTTACCAAATATCTATTTGGTAACGTCTGTGTATCAAACTTCATCCTAATAGATTTATAAATGAGAGAATGGAAGGGCTGAGACAGAAACTAATAAGATTTTTGTTCGCATCGGAACCCTAAGACCCAAACTTCACTTATACAGGGTGTTTCAGATCTGAGATGCGGAAATGAGTGGGGATACATCTCCCCGGGACAAAAAAAAAATTTTGTGAAAGGGTGGGAGGAGGGGGCAATCTCAACCATATAGGAGTTGCAGGATGATTCACAAATTCCAGATTTTCATGGTAGGCGTATCACTTGTTTATTTTTATCTTTTGAACTACTCAGCAGCGACATCGAACTACTGCCAAAAAACTATTACCTCAATGGCCTTTCCAAAATTGTAAACAATGTTGATCTAACTTCTCCTATTGAAATACAACAAATTTAGCAGTTTACCAAATTTTCTCCTTGTTTTTTTAATTTTTATTAAATTGCCTATCTTATTACCTTTTCAAAAAGGTACAACATGTCCAGGTAGATTAAGGATGTAGAACTTTGTGTGTAGAAAACCTTTTGGGAAATATTAAAAAAATCTGCAATTTAAAGAGATTAAACTTAAATTAATCCTTTAATCTTTTTATTGAATTCAAAACTTATTACAATTAATGCTATTGTGTTACAAAAGTTGTTTAAAATGTCTTCCACCACTTTTGATACCTCCCAATTACCTCCTTATAATTCCCTCTTTAAGGTGTATTGTAGCCAAACTCTCCCGTATTTTCGTCTCTGTAGTTCCAATTCTGCTAACTAATTCTTCTCAAGTTTTAACAGACACACCTTACACGTCATCGTCTTAAAAAAAAAAAGTTCAAGTAAGTTCTGCAGCTCCAGCGGGATAGAAAACAGAAACCCCGCCGAAGGGCCACATTTTTTGTACATACTGTACACAGCAACAAAAGGATCATCCTAATTGGTCTACACCGGTTGGGAGTTAAAGGGTGATTCACAAATTTTCAATTTTCATTGTCTGCACATAATTCTTTTATTTTTATCTTTTGATCTGCTCAACATAACGATATCAAACAAACGCTAAAAAACTACTATCCTTCTGTATAATCTTAGGGCAATGTTTTACCAACATGATGGAGCCCAGAGCATACCAATATCGTGAGGTGCTAGAGCTTCAGATCTTACTACATTGTATCTATTTAATGGAAAACAATGAAGGGTGAAGTTTACTCAAGGTATGTTAACGATAGAGACGACTTTGTCACTACAGCGACGAAAATACGGGAGAGGTTGGCTACAATACCCATTTAAACAAGGAATTAGAAGCAGGTTATTGGCATATATCGAAAGTGGCGGAGGATATTTAGAACAACTTTTGCAACATAGTAACATTGATCGTAATACGTTTTGAACTTAATAAAAAAGAGTTTATTTTCTTTGAATTGCAGATTTTTATAATTTTTCCTGATAGGGTTTCTACGTATAAATTCCTACATACTTTCCCTACTTAGAAATGCAACGTTTTGGAAAAGTAATGAGATATTCAATTTTAAAAATAAGAAAGGGATGCATTAGTTAACTGAATTTTGGATACAATCCGGGAAAATGCTGAAAACGTAAGAAGTAAGAAAACACATTTTTTCCCACCCTCAACATTTGAAAAACAAAAAAAAAATATTTTCTACGGTTTATCAGAAAATCTACCTATGATTTAAAAATAAATCGCATTTTTAAAACGATCCATCAAACCGTTTTTTCGAACTGAAGTTTTGCAAAAGAATTACAGGAACAAGTTAGTGTATTTTCTCTGAAAATTTACTAACGTTGAGTAAAAGATGAGTAAAATTAGGGTACTCAAAGTCTGAATCGTTTCAAAAATTAGTGAGTATTGTTTCTTTTTTTTACAAATCTTTCACACAAAAACAAATAAAAAAATCAAAATAAATTTTTTTTTATTTTTACGAAACATTTTTGTGAAATTTGTAAAAAAATCAAGAAATAGTAGAAACTTTTGAGACGATTCAGCTTTTGCCCCTAATTTTAGTTATAATTAACAAACAGAAATAATTCACTTGTTCCTTTAGTTCTTTTGTAAAACTTTGACCGGTCCGGAAAAACGGTTTCATAGAAAATGACCCGGAAAAAAAGGCTTTTTTGTGTGTTTTTAAAATCAATGTTGAGTTTTATTCCAGTTTTTAAAACTGCCCTTACATTTTCCGTGCGGCGATGGACCTTTATTTTTTTTCTCACGCAATTTGTTATGTTTGCACGATACATTTTATTCATTAAAAAAAAATTCCGAAACATCTTTAAACTAGAAGCTTGAAGCATCGAATGCTTTTTTGTAATATCCATACGCTAAGATACTGCTCTTCCAAAATAGCAAAAAAAATCTAAAAAAATTGTGTGCAAGAAAGAAGAATCTGGTAGATCTAGGTGAGAACTGAACAAAATGAGGGGGGGGGGGTCGATCTCCACCTCCCAACATAGGGGCTTGAAAGTTTTTTACGATGAAAAAACCCTGCCTTCTTTATTGTTGATCTGTTTTACTCTTTCTGTTAAAATTTGGTTGAATTTTTGCTTAAAATGGCAGGTTTGGTCATGTAACGCTAAACGATTTTTGTTCGCTTTAAGTTTCCTTTGAAAGAGAATGCATTTGACACTATTTTAAAACCAATCTGATGTCATGCAGGGAAATACAAACGAACTTGAGTAACAAGTATCGGATCAATATTTCTGTATCTGCAATCGGAAGACATTTACTCCAATTAGGTTTAGTTGCTCGATCTCCGGTTAAATTCCCATGTACCCCGTTAAAAGAAACAAAAGGCTGAATTTCTACGAAAAGTATGCTTGTTTTTCGAATTAAAAAAATTGAGAGGGGGTAAAACGAAACCAATTTCGGGTAAAATGTGATCTAACGATTAACTATCGATTGGGACGTTTTACACCCCAGCCCGGCAAATTTTCCAGGCCTGTGAAGTTAACCCGGAAATTTTGTTTTTCGAATAAAAAAAATTGAGAGGAGGTAAAACGACACCAATTGCGGGTAAAATGTGGTCTAACGATAGACTATCGATTGGGACGTTTTACCCCCCAGCCCGGCATATATTCCGGGTTTGTAAAGTTAACCCGGAAATTTTGTTTTTCGAATGAAAAAAAAATTGAGAGGCAAAACGAAACCAATTGCGGGTAAAATGTGGTCTTACGATAGAGTATCGATTGAGACGTTTTACCCCCCAGCCCGGAAAAAATCCGGGCCAACTTCACGTACCTTATTAACTCGCTTTCTTGTTTGTCTGTTCCTTAGGGGTCCATACAGTATCCTGTTACTTATTTCACGATTTTTAAAATTGATTGAAAAATTACTCTTACAAGAGTAAGAAGTAGAAAATAATTCATTAAATAAACTGACAATTTTAATATACCACATTTTTAAAACAGAATAAAAAGTATAAAATAATTTCTCGCAGCCCGATACAGATAGTCCTGAAAATGTGTGATGGTGACTTTTTAATAGCTATCAAAATGTTTATAAGATTTAAAATAATAAACGTGGGGTCGAATGAAATAGATAATATTAAGTAGTGTAGAGATTAGCTAGCGTTGAGAAAACTCACACAACATTTCGTATCATTTGCAGTGCAATACAATTGTTAGTTACTTAGGTAAACTATTCATGCATCAGTTATCTATTGCATGCGTCACATATGTTTTTAATTTTAAATCTTACAAGTATTTTCATAGCAATTAAAAATTCACAAAGACAAAGATAGTCCTGATACTCTCTGTATGGGGTTTTTATTTAATAAATTTTAAAGACTTAGAGCAAAATTTCCAAAATTTCAGAGAATGTAATTCCCCTTAACAGCAACATTACTTTATTTTTTCGTAGTAATTACACTTATTAAAGAAATTAATTTAAGAAAAATGTACACAAGAATACTTAATGTAGGACACATTAAGTATTCTGTGTAAATTTTTCTTAAATTGATTTAATATTTCAGTATTACTCAAACTTTTGATGATACATTTTTATCACTTAACATGACAAAGGCCCCTTCTAAAACAGTTGGATAAAAAGTTTAACTAAGTTGGCTGAGTGCAATTTTACGTCTGTCCGTTATACTATATGAAGTACTTTGCCGCTTCAATATTTCATCTTTCTTGCTCATTTTCTGTATTGGCTGCAGCAAGTGTTTACACTTGAATAATTTACAATCTGCTCAAAAACCTTTATCACATTGAATAACTAATTTTATAATAAGCAAGGGTCATTTTTGGTATTCAGGTAAGCCAAATGTGCATAGAATCCCCACAATTCCTCAGTATCCAGTATCGTATGGTGTTCACTTTATATAGGCAGAATTTTTCATCGTTACTCCCTTTGTGGCTTATCTTGTTCAACAAGTTTTGGGTTTATGGCACAGAAGGAGTAATGCACATTCATAAAATTTAACGTCAGATGTAATCCTCCTTATCCTAAAATATATGAGGGTCTTTCCATCGTGGCAAATCTCCTTTAAAATATAAGGCGAGCTGAGTTGATGGCTATAAATTTAGAAAAATTTCTGGATTTAGTTTTTATTTTCGGACTTTTAATTGGAAAGTTTTTTATTGTGCTTACAAACAAACAACAAACAAAATATCAACAAAATTCTAACGAACTTTAGCTGAATTCCACAATTAGAACTTTTGCAGCCAGCGTTTTTGCCGGCCTGAATTTTTACGCTACAGTTATTGTAAGCTTTAAGGGTGTTAAGGGGTAGAAAAATCAATTTATTTAGAGTTTTGAGAAATAATGCAGATACACGGGTTTACGGGACCCGAAAATTTCATGTTGTAAACTAGTTTTTACACACGTAGAAGTCCTGTGTGCAGCTGATTTTGAATTAAAATTAAATAATTAATGCAGTTTTATTTAAAAATTAATTTTTGGTAGTTCTGAAGGTCGTCTGTAAACACATGTTAGTCTTCCGGTACCACCGTACTAGAAGACTAATCTCAGTTTACTGGTGTCCTTTTGACAGAACCTTCAAACCAAATAAACTTTTAACAGGTTCCTCACGGGATTATGTTCTTCAAATAAGTGCACATAGAATTAAAAGGAAAACACATTTTAAAACAATGTGCAATATTTTGACAATACGTTTGGAACACAGGCCATTCTGGATTGAAATAACACCAATTCGATCTTACAAAACATGATTTTAATATGTGTAAAGAAAACTTCAGAATTGTGGACTATTAAAAATTAACTTCAATTTACCGTCATTTTGTTATTTTTAACTCGATCCTGTTGGTGTTAGTTCATACGATAGTCACACAGTTAATTTCAGAACTAATACATAATTATCCTGCTCAGTATGAGTAACGTGACTTTTGAGTTTTAAAAGCACAACGTTACCCCGCATTTTGTATTCAATTAGAAAAATGAATAAATGAATATGTTCATAAAATTACACAACTATCCGTAATAGTTAATTAAAATTGCAACATAACATTTGGTGAATATAAAATCTGCAGCTTTTGTTGTGGTTATCAAACTTTGTTATATTTTTATCATTGCTATTTGCAATCTTCATTTACGCCATCATGACTTAATGGTGCCTTCCCCTCTAGGAGGCTGCCACTTTAATCAGTTTACATTTTTAAAAGTGAAGTCACCACGGGTCCATAGCGAAGGGAAAAAGTAAGATTTCAATCAATTTTTAAATGATTTGCTCTGAACGAAAACAGTAGGAATTTGAAGTTTTCATTTCATTCGTAACAAAATGCGTTTTTTTCATTGGACTACTATTTTCAGGTCTAAAGATGAAGTCTCTTTACGTAATAAAATTTCAAAACAAAAAATGCGCACCTATTGCAGTGTTATTATGGTATACTATAATAACTTGAAATGTACTAAGTAAGGTATAATACAATCGTTAGAAATAGAAAAATTATAAGAATTTCGCTTTCACTAATAGTAGAAAATGTTTAGTCATCTGAATTTTTATTAATAAACTTACAAGTCGTTTTAAAGATTTATAAAAAATCAATAATTAATTCTCTTGAATTTTACTTTATTTACATGGTTTTTGTGCTACATATGTGTTATTATTTTTAATTATACTACACAGAAGGAGGATGTTTTAGTTGTCTCCCTACTAGGGAACCTAGCACTGAGGTGATAAACGCTTTTGTACTGAATGGACCGCCGCACATACCATTCACCACCATCATCACCATTCATTTCGGAATTTTTTCAAAGTTTGTTTGTACTTTTTTTTACAGGTTTTTGTCTTCAAGTTTTCGAGTTCTTTTTACTTCAACTTTTTGGAGATATATTGATAATATTGTGCCATTTCTTGTACTCCTTTAATTTTTCTTCTGTCACCTTTAATATTTGAACAATTTTAGCAGTTTTTTGGATTTTTACATTTACAACGATTGTACCAAATATGGCGACATCATACATAAACAAATTGTAAATATGGGTTACACATTTAGTGTGTACTACGATCCAGGAGGTCTTTCATGCCAGAACCTTATGTGAAAGACATTCAGTATTGTACCTCATTGGAGTACTCAATGATCGTGCCTTCGATCAAAATTGGATCAAGGTCAAAGGTAGGGAGATATTATTTTATGTAAAATCATAATCATAAATAAGTAACAGTCAAGTAGAGTAGTGTTGCAATAATTGCATCGATTATCGGCATAGCCTACTGCTTGTTTAAGTGGTCGTCTACTACTAGTGACCAGAGATGTGGCGACAGTGCACCACCTCGTAAGAGAGTGAGAGTTGGTGAGATGTGTTACCCAGGGTGGCAATTTCACCCCCCCCCCCTCTTACAGTACGGGAATTCAGACCACTCTGTGTAAGAGCTTTAAATAATAATCAATAACCGGTTTTGTCAAAAGCACTTTCTATGTTAAGAAAAGCACATAAAGCTTTTTTTTATGATGAAGCGCTATCTCAATCTTGCAAAGAAGATTATACATGGCATTCTCCGTTGATTAACCTTTTATGCAAGCAAACTGAGTTAAGTGAAGGGGAGGTGATTGGTCCAGTTTGTACCTAATGTGATGTCCACCAGTCTCTCCATTGTCTTAAGCAGAAAGGAGGTAACACTTATTGATTTGTCTGATTTAGGCAGCTCTAGAGGCCTACTGCCTTGATTGGGGTAAAACCCTCCACTACTTTCCTTTATAACAGCGGTATATTGCCCTAATTATAGCGGGCTCTAAACAAATTTACAGATAGAATACAATATCCATTCAATTCTGGAGAACGGCTGGAAAGATACTATCGTCCCTAGGCCTTCTAAAAGGTTGAAGTAAAGTCACTGAACATCTAACTTGTCGTCTGAGACTCGTCAGTTCCTTATAAATTCATAGAGTAGTCCACTATCCGGAGTGAGATCTAGCACCTATCTCCTTGCTGAAGTGTAAAAGGTTTGCACCCTATATCAACATAAATTTCATTAATGTTACTGCTACCCCAAACCATGTAATGGGCGTTTGCTTCGCAACCGATGATGAACTGTCGAGTTTACATTTATAGTAATCCCAACAGGTTATCTAATGTGACTTACATCAGGGAAGCACGCTAGTATAAGAGGAATAATAAAACACCAACGATGCAAGCTAGTGAAGGAGATAAAATCATAGTGAAGGAGGCACTCGGGCTAAGCGAAAAATCACGCTGATTAGAAGGGCATCTTACATCAGGGAGCCACGCTAATGTAAGAGGTATGGTTGTCTTGTACTAATGTGGCACGCTAGTACAAGAAATATTTCTAGAACGCCTTAAAAAAGGAAGGTACGCTAGTATTAGAGAGAAAACGAGTGTCCGATACCAGAGACGCACGCCCGCTACTGAAACTTTCGTTACCTGATCTTATCTTATCACTTGGTGTATTCTTGCGCTGATTGATGTGATCCGTCCGATCACTGGTAAGGTACTGACTACAACGTCAAGTCAAGTCAAGTGCGGACCGCGCGTTTTTAAATCACTGTAAATTTCCAATCTTCTTCGATTCCGGATGGTTCCTTTCCACGTAGAGGCTTATCTTCGGCCTTCTGTTCGATTTGTTGTCGTCCTTCGTTGTCCTTTTTAGAAGTTTGTCTCCTTGTTGAACTTCTCGTTGAGTTGTCGTCCTTCGGTACGGCTGCTGCGCTACATCAGCCGTAGGTTTGTCTTTCACTTTAAGGGTTAGTTATTAAGGAAAAGTGAAGGAATAGGATTTGGGAGGGATTTGGGAATTTGGAGGATGCTTAGGGTCAGTTGGGTCCTAATTTTTGGTGAGCTTTAGACTGGGTAGACTACCCTCGGTAGTGAATTCCTTTTACATCGTAAAAGGTTACTCTTCCGTTGTGGAAGTAAATGTCTGTGGTTTCGGGCTTTGTGAGAAGCAGGGGTGAGAGATATCTGAAGTCTTCCAGTATGAGAAGTTCCGGTAAGTTGTTTATGAGGGAATTGGGATGAAATGGAATCTTTTCCATTTGTTTTGTTGCTAGGTGGACTAGGTATTCCTTGATAGGAGTAATGTTTGCGGCTTCATAAAGCTCGCTATTGGAGTAGTATTTGTGAGGCTCCTTTCTGTAGAGTCCCGTGCATGCACGGAGAATTTTCCTCTCGAGATTACCGAGGCGTTTCATGTAAGTTGGGGAGATGGTGTGCCAAATAGGTAAACAGTACGTAATGACGGGTCTTATGAGTTGCTTGTACAGCAAAAGTTTGGTTTTGGTTGAGAGTCCATTCCTGACATTGATGATTGGGCTGAGCAGGCTGTAGGCAAAACTTGCTTTGTTAATAACAGCTTAGGCATGAGCATTGAATCTTAGGAGTTCATTGAAGTTCACTCCTAGATATTTTGCTTTCTGGGACGGGGCAATAATTCCGCCATTGTAGGCGGCTTTGATTTGCCTGGATTTTGAGACTTGCCGGTTTCTCCCGGTTGAAGGTTTTCGAATGCAAATGAGTTCAGATTTTGAAACATTTATTTTGATTCCCCACTTTTTATAGTAAGTTTGGAGCTTTTCGAGGTGGAGGTTGACCTTATTTACGGCCAAAATCGGGCAGAGTGATTGAGCATATGTTAAGGAGTCATCTGCGTACAGAAGTGTTGTGCAATTTTCATTTCTTCTCCTTCTTCTTCATTCTTTCCGTCAGGAAACCGTGGATTAGTTTGTTGAGGTGCGGTGGGAAACCGAATTGGTTTAGTTTGTAAATTAGACCATTGGTCCAAACAGAGTCGAACGCTTTTTCAACATCGAGAAAGCAGCTGACTGTGCATTCATTTTTGTTTAGAGCACGAGTGGCGTCAGTATAAAATTTTAGCAGTGGGTGTAGTGTAGAATGTTGTGGCTTGAAGCCGAACTGAGATTCCTGCCGAATATTATTCTCTTCGCAGGAGTTTGTGATTTGTTGCTGGATGACTTTCTCAAAGAGTTTCCCCACATTAGAAATTAGTGAAATGGGTCTGAATTCCTTGATATCCTTGGATGAACTTTTCTTAAAGAACGTTTGAGGTATGGATTCCGTATTATCCAAGAAGGTGTTAATACGTGTATTCACTTCATTGCAGAAGGCTGGTTCGCTCAGACTTGAGTTATCCTTGAACGTTTCTTGGAAGTATGTTGCGAAAGCATCACACTTTTCTTGTGGGAGAATGAGAATTTCCTCGTTGTTTGAAACTGTTTTGGGAAATTTGGGCTTCCTACCGCAGACTTTGTTAATATTCTCAAATGTCTGGGCATTTGGTTTGATTTTTTCAAGCCTTTTCCTGAATTGCTCATCACAATGCAGTTTGGTTTGTTCATCAATAATGATTGATAAACACTTGACTTGGGACAGCACGGACTGGTATGCTGAATTTTGGGTATTAAGGGTCCTGTGATAGATGCGGTTGAGTATTTTCCGCAGTTTTTGCCTGTATTTGTACAGGTCTTGAAGGCCACATGGAAGGTTCTTGTATTTGTGGTTGTTTGCAGGAATCGTTGTGGAGAAGTGGTTGATGTTGTCCTGAAGGCAGTGAGTGAAACGCTCTATGTGGGTTTCAATTTTCAGTCTATTTTGGAACTCAGTCCAATCAACGTTTTTCAGCGTGGTAATGATGGGAACACTTATAGTCAATATATTAACCGGAGAATTCCGATTGATTATCAGTTCAACCACTAGATGGTCAGAAGAAGCATGGTGAGTAGCGCAACTGTAGTTGCTGATTTGCGGTAAGAGGTTTATAAAATTTAAAGTGACTAGATAGAAATCGATGTTGGAGCCTGAAGGAGGGAAGGTTGGGGTGTTTGGAGAGACCACAATGAAATCGTGGTTGTCCGAGTTGTTTGTCAGCCAGTTAGAAATTGTTTTCCCGTGGCTGTTCTCGAGTGTGTCATTCCACATCGGGTGTCTGGCGTTAAAGTCTCCTCCAATTACCGTGTAGGTGTATTCTTTGGAGAGATTGTTTATAATTTCAAGATTTCGTCGTACTTGTGCGGCCGATGCGCCACACCTGTTATACAGCGAAATCAACAGGAGAGATTCCTGGGAGGTAATAAAGACTTTTACAGCCGTGCATTCCATATTGTTAAGACTATTAATCTTAACTTCTTGGAATTTTAGGTGGCTTTTTATAAGAACAGCTGTTCCTAAGGTTGTTTCCGATTTATCATTTCGGACTGTTGAGAAATGCTCAAAAACTAAATTGTGTCTGAGGTTTAGATGCGTCTCTTGTAAGAGGACGAAATGGGGAAATTGCTCACCAAGGATGGAGTTGAGGCCTATTCTCGTGTTAGGTCGTACTAGGGAATTACAGTTAAATGTTAGAATTTTTAGTCTTTTTAGTTCCCTAGACACAGGTTAAAAGCAAATTGCAAATATGCGCTTTGACGTTCCGCGAGGGTGGTAAGTTTCCTATATTTAGGAATAAAATGATTTATTTTGCCCATAAGGGCGAAGAGATCGCATCCGAAGAGAGCTTTCGCCTCTTGGGTGCAGAAGTTGTCCACGTCATTTTGCGACGTTTTTGGGGCGATTTTAGGTGCCTCTTGCTGGCAAACAGTTGTTGGGATTTGAGGATAGTTAGTTTTTGGTGGGTTAGTTTTGTTAGTTTTATTTAATAACTGTGAGAAAGACATACCTGGCTGGATGTAGTTCCTCATGGATTGCCTAGCGAACTGCTCTCTCTGCTTCTGCTGTTCCTTCTGCTGGTTGCGAGTTTCTATGATGTCCTTGTATCTGGGGCATCCTCTGTAGCTGGCTGGGTGTCCTTCTTTCTGGCAGTTCACGCAGAAAGGTTTTGCTGTCTCATCGTTCTTGATGCGGCGGCACTCTCCTGGTCCGTGGTTTTGCGCACATTTCACGCATCTGTAGAGTTGAGCGCAGTTGCTCGCTACGTGTCCGAATCTCTGGCATCGTTTGCACTGTGAAATCCCTTTCACGTTGTGTTTCTCCCAGTGCACAATTTGGTTCATGAGACGGTCCATCTTCATGATTTGGTCGACATCATGCTTTCCGTCAAAGGTGATAATAAAAGCATTCAACTGCTTTCCTGCAGTTTTGCTGCGTGGAGTTATCATTCTCACCACACTCTTGTGCTCACGTTCTAGGGCATCCTTGACGTCTTCCTCGTCGAATGTGTGTTGCACACCTTTGAGGACCAGCGTCGTCTTTCTCTCCTCCTTCGGTGTGAAGGTGTAGGATACCACCTTTATTTTGTTTAGCAGATCGAAAATTACTTTTCGGTCATTTTCCGTGGCGGGCTTAATGGTACACTTTCTACCGCTGCTCATCTTGATGAAAAACTTTGGCCTGATATCTAACAGGTCCAGTGCCTTGTTAAATTCTTTATAATTTAACCCATGCGCGATTATTGGCGGTGGTCTTGCTGCCGGTTTTGCTTCAACTGCTTCCACTGGCTGTTTTTGTTTTGGCGGGACGATGACTCGGTTTTCGTTGAAACGACTTTCGTTTTGCAGCGCCTGGTAATAATTGCTGCTCCTCCTCGGGTCTTGTAGTGGAACTGCTACTTTTGACTATTTGGTAGCGTCCTCCTGCTGCTGCGCAACTTTTTTGGGCTTCCGTTTTTTGTTTTGGACTAGTTCGTAGTCGCTTTTGTCGAATTTGCCACGTTTAGTTTCCGGTTTAGTATTCGCTTCGCGATACTTTCGACGATGTCCTCCGGGAAATGCGTGATATTGTTATCCGCGAACGCTTGAAGCACATTTAATTTCACTTCACTAAAAATGTCTATTTTGCTCACACTTGATTGATTCATTGTCACTAATGTCTGTAATTCACCGTCACTTTTATAATTTCACAAATGTCTGATTTCACTGAAAAGCCGTCGGCAATTTCTTAGTTAAGCACTTTAAAATCACTATGATATTTTGTTTTAAAAAGAGTCTCTTTCTCTATAATTTTAATCATTTGCTTATCACAAACACTTCACTTTGCTATTTTTTCACACGTATGTATTTGCAGGAACATTTCCTACACCACACGTAACTTGTTAAGCTTTCCACTTATCTGTCGCACAGGTTTTACCTCTTTGACTGACAAATCGAAACTCGTTCGACTACAACGCTGCTGTGAACTGCCTTATATGTGTTTCAGCTCCAAGTTACCTACTTCATAGTGCTAGCTAGTCGACTTGGCCTTTGCTCGATCGCTTGGTTGCGGCCTGATCGACCGCTGAACTGCAGCTTTCAATTCCCTGAGTCGGGCTTGACTTTTTAACAAGTCGGATCCCAATTCCTGTTTCTTTCTTTATTCTATAACCTCAGTTGCTACTACTTCCTTTGCTTGTTCCGGTCGAAGTGGTGTCTCGGTGACAAATGACATCCGATCGCCTCAAGAACTAAGCCAGCCGTACTTATATACTCATATATGTATGACTCTAATCTACAATGTAGTATTAGTGATTTCTTATAAATTACTAGATACAGAAAAAAAAGATATATATATATATATACAGGGTGTTTGGCAGCTCGATGCAAAGCCTTGTGAAGGTGGTAGGTGAGATCATTCAGACTCTATTAAGCCAAATATACCTTAGTACAAAGTCTTACGGTTTTCGAGATTTTCTAGTTTTTTAAAAACACAAATTTCTTCACATTTTCACCTTAATATAAAAAAATATTCTTGTTTAGTCAGCTTGGTTATTTGCTATGCAAATTTGCAGCACAGATGCACACTCTAGTATATGTGGGATCTGAAACATGAGCAATGTCAACTGGGTAATGCGGAAGAGTCGAGCAATAACTTTCACACGAGAATATACCGGAAGGCACAATCCACACAGCCAATGAAATAGCAGCAACAAATGACAGAGAAGACGAGACGAGAAGCAGAGTTTTAGGCATCATTACACGAAGCGGACGGATGGGACACAGAGTAAAGAAATAGTTGGACAGAGTAAAGAAATAAAGCATTGAATTACCAGTACCAAGTTGTTTTTCTCTCTAAAAAATCCCTCACAACGAAATCTCCCACAGGTGTCAGAAGTGGGATTGATGGTATAAGCAGCTGAATTTTGGATCGACCAAATTGACCGTGTGCAGACAAATTACAGAACGCCCGGAAATATTGATGTGTAATTGTCAGTCTGGATAAGCAAATTTTATTCCAATTCTGTTAACCAAGGAAAGTGATCAAAAGTGAAAAAAGGGAACATTTTTTCTGAATCACCACTTGGAATTAACGGTTTTGTTGTTCACAGAAACTGTACGTGCTGCTCCGTTAGGTTAAACATCGTGTCCGCTGTGTATACCGTAGAATGCCGAAGTAGAATCGTTTGTCCAGACAAAGTACCATGGAATAAAATGCATACGAACGCATGAAAAAAGATTTGGAGAAAGTAGTCGAGAAGAGGAATTTAACATTGAATTTAGTGAAAGACCAGAGAGAGGAAATTTCAAGGTTAAGGTCATTAATTTATAATATTTCAGTGGTGATAAGTTGGCAGTTAGAAGTGCATCCAACATCGGCATCGTGGACAAATTTAAAGGGTTTTTAACGTCAAGAATTTTGTGTACTTGAGTCAGCTGCTGATATACACCTTAAAATGGGAAAACGGAATAAACATCCGTCGGAGTTTCTTCAGGATTACTTCTATGCAATTAAAATGTTTACATTTTTTTACATTACAATTTTCCGAGTAACAGTGGCGGTAGAAATTTTACAGACACGAGTGATATCTTTCAACCGGGTACTTCCAGAGAAATTTCTTTGGTGAAAGAAGAAACCAAAAGTGACTCTTTGTTAAAAGATATTATAGTTCATGGTGTTTCAGTTAAATCTTTTTTTGACACTGGCAGTGACTTATGCTTATTCCGAGAAGATTTGTATGCGCGCATGGGAAAGCTAATTTTAATTAATCATTTATTTTCGAAGAGTAGGTTCCGCGTTAATGAGGACATTAGGTTCGTTTGAGGCGCAAGTGATTTCACTTCGTTCGTTCGGACGTTGTATCTAAAAAATGTGTAATAGGTCAATCGTTACTCAAACAAGTAAAACTTATTGTTGGTGACGAGATTTGTATGGAACCTAGGGTAGCGAGAACGCATGTTTTAGAAATTGAAATTGGCGGCAAAGACAATGTTGATCTAAATTACATTCGTAATGCGGAATATAAGAAACAACTATTAGATTTGGTAAAAGGTTATGACGCATCCAAAAAATTTCGCAAAGTCCCAATTTAAATGAGAATCGTGCACACTAGTGAAGCCCCGCAGGCTTTCAACGCATGAATTGAATTTAGTAAATGAACAGTTAGACGAGTGGCTCAAATTAGGAATTGTTAGGCATAGCTCCTCAGATTTTGCTTCACCGATTATCTTGGTGAATAAACGTAACGGAACAAAACCATTATGCGCAGACTATCGTAAACTGAACCACGTTTTAACTAAGGACCTCTCCCATTAATCGAAGACCAGGTAGACCGATTGCATGGTGCGAAAGTTTTCACAACCCTCGAATTAAAAAATGGATTTTTCCATATACCTGTGGCGGAAGAAAGCCGAAGATATACCGCGTTTGTAACACCTTCGGGTCATTTTGAGTTTTTATGTGTTCCTTTCGGCTTGAGAACATCACAAGCTATTTTCCAAAAAATATTAATCATATTTTCGCTGCAATGATTCGAGAAGTTTAGGTGGCAATATACCTCGACGATATCGTGATCATAGCTGAGAGAAATTTAACCTTCGGAGGAGAAAATAAAAGATATAAAAAAATTTCCGCGTCCCACTACGGTAAGACAAATGCAATCATTCTTGGGACTGACTGGGTATTTTAGAAAATTCATAGAAAGTTACGCCTTGATTGCAAAACCTCTCACAGATCTCTTACGAACGCGAGCAAACTTTGATTTCGGTAAGGAGCATTGAAAAGTTTCGAAAAACTCAAACACCTACTTTGTGCTGGACCTGTCTTGTCAATCTATCAGCCAGGTGCTCACACGGAACTACACACCGACGCAAGCCCCATGGGTTGCGGCGCAATATTATAACAGAAGTCCAGCGATTGTATGCTTCATCCAGTGCATTACTTCTCACGGAAAACGACACCAGCAGAAAGCAAATTTGGAAGTACTTGCTGTCGTAAAATCTTTGCAAAAATTTAGAGGTTATCTAATTGGTACGAAATTTTCTCTAGTAACAGATTGCGCAGCTATTAAGTGCACCATAGAAAAGAAAGAAGTCTCCCCTAAAATATCACGATGGCCAATGTTTCTTCAGGAATTCGACTTCGTTATCGAAAACAGATCTGGAACGCGTATGAAGCATGTCGACGCATTAAGTTGAAATCCGGTAGTCATGATAATGAATCCGAAATTATACATAAAGTGCAAACAGCCCAACACCGAGAAGACGCAACTAGAGATGTGACAGAAGTGTTGAAACATGACGATTTTGAAGATTAAACCAATGATAGAGGAATTCTTTTTAAATGCAGAGATGGCCAGAAACTTTAATAGTCCCTCGTAGTATGCACCAGGAAGTAATAAAAGCAGTACACGATCTAGGTCATTTCGGTTGGCGAAAAGTGGAAGAATTGACAGAAAATTAGGTTCAAAAATCAAACACCTTAAAATCTTGTTCAAATAAAACTTTCTATTTAATAACGGACGACGCGTTTCGAACAGTTGTCACTGTTCATCATCAGGCTTAACTAGAGACTAAATTTGAAATTGTGCAACAAACGATACCATAAACAAAATGCTTAGTCATACATTGAGATGCAAAAACGGTTCACAGAATGTCAAGAAATAAAAATCTTTCAGTAAAACAAAACCTGATAAATACAATAGTTTAAATTAGACATTATTATTATTAAAAATTCTTAAAAGAGTTGAATCTACTAGTCCTAAATTATCATTCAAAATTACGTCGCTATTTTTTTCTGATGAAAATTGACTCCCAAATGGTTAATCTTGTGTACCCGTTTACGCTTTTCAAGAGCTGAAAATTGTTCAAGTTGATATCATGTTTTCGCTGATGCCTTCTTCCTCTTCCCAGAGATTCATTTTCAAATTTTATATGTTTGGATAATGCGGTCTTTTCTGTCTTATTATAAATATCCCTTTCATGATCCTTATATCGTTGAATTAATTTTCGTGAAGTCATGCCAATATAAGTAGCGTCACAGCCTTCACAACTGATCTTATAAATTCCTGACTTCTCTGTATTCTCTATTTTATCTTTAGTGGATTTTAAAAAAGATTTCATTTTACAATTGGAAGACCAAGCTGGTTGTATGTTGTATTTTTTAAGGATCTTACTTATGTTTCTGGTGATGGGAGGGTAGTATGTTAGCTTTAGAAATCTTTTATTTTCTTTTTCTTTTTGTGGCATCAAGCGGGTTTCTTTGAGTTTTTTCTTTTTAATATGCTTTTCTATTATATTTAGAATTTGCGTGGAGTGAAGTTTGTTAAATTTTGCTAGGCTTAGCAAATAGTTTTTTTCCGCGATAAAGCGTTCTTCGGATAAAGGAACATTAACTAATCGGTGTGCCATAGAATTGAAAGCTGCATACTTATTGGCGAATGAGTGGTAAGAGTTGCCGGGGATAAACCTTGGTGTGTGGGAAGGTTTCCTGAATATGTCGAATTCGATCCCATTTTTATCGTTCCTTATGACTTTTAGATCTAGGAAGGGTAGAAAATTGTCCGTTTCCTTTTCAATGGTAAAAACGTTCAGGTCTGGTCAGGTCTGTCTGTATTCAAGCCATAGACAAGTACAAGGTAAGCTCCCACACGATTGAAAATGAACATAAAATGTACCATCCAACTATCAAAATGTTGAAGGAAAAAGACTGTTATTTTATAAAGGCGGACAAAGGCAACAGTATCGTTATTCTTGACAAATCTGATTATAAAAATAGAATGTTTTCACTTCTTGACAACGGTCCATATGTAGAATTAAAAAATAACCCACTTAAAAAAATGGAAAAAGAGATTGATGATATTTAAAAAAAATATGAAACCTTTTTCTCTGACAAACACTGGAGACGTAAGTTAAGAATGAGTAACTCTTCCCTTCCACGACTTTATGGCTTACCTAAAATACACAAACCAGGACACAAAATGCGAGAAATTTCTGATAATACCACAGCGCCGTCTTATAAACTCTCCAAATGGCTTCTCCAACAGTTGGAGCAATTACCTCAACCTGATGGAAAATTCGTGAAAAACACGTTTGATTTTATTGAAAGGGTTAAAGATATCACCCTTGGGCAAGATGAGTTACTAGTTAGTTTTGACGTTTGTGCTCTTTTCCCCAGTGTACCCATTTTTAAAACGTTGGAATTAATAAAAGATTGGCTAATGGATCTCAATATTGACGATAATACTGTAGAAATGTATTATGAAATGATAAGCGTCTGCATGAATCAGAATGTATTTACATTTGATAATAGGATTTTCAAACAAACCAATGGCACCACGATGGGAAACAGCCTTTCTCCATTTTTCGCCAATTTCTTTATGTGTCATCTGGAGACCAAATTAGAGAGCGAAGAGAACTTTCCTAGAATATGGCTACGTTATGTTGACGATGTTTTCGCAGTTATCAACAAAGATAAAATAGAAGAAACTTTGAATCTCCTGAACGTGCAATTTCCATCTATCGTTTTTACCATTGAAAAGGAAACGGACAATTTTCTACCCTTCCTAGATCTAAAAGTCATAAGGAACGATAAAAATGGGATCGAATTCGACATATTCAGGAAACCTTCCCACACACCAAGGTTTATCCCCGGCAACTCTTACCACTCATTCGCCAATAAGTATGCAGCTTTCAATTCTATGGCACACCGATTAGTTAATGTTCCTTTATCCGAAGAACGCTTTATCGCGGAAAAAAACTATTTGCTAAGCCTAGCAAAATTTAACAAACTTCACTCCACGCAAATTCTAAATATAATAGAAAAGCATATTAAAAAGAAAAAACTCAAAGAAACCCGCTTGATGCCACAAAAAGAAAAAGAAAATAAAAGATTTCTAAAGCTAACATACTACCCTCCCATCACCAGAAACATAAGTAAGATCCTTAAAAAATACAACATACAACCAGCTTGGTCTTCCAATTGTAAAATGAAATCTTTTTTAAAATCCACTAAAGATAAAATAGAGAATACAGAGAAGTCAGGAATTTATAAGATCAGTTGTGAAGGCTGTGACGCTACTTATATTGGCATGACTTCACGAAAATTAATTCAACGATATAAGGATCATGAAAGGGATATTTATAATAAGACAGAAAAGACCGCATTATCCAAACATATAAAATTTGAAAATGAATCTCTGGGAAGAGGAAGAAGGCATCAGCGAAAACATGATATCAACTTGAACAATTTTCAGCTCTTGAAAAGCGTAAACGGGTACACAAGATTAACCATTTGGGAGTCAATTTTCATCAGAAAAAATAGCGACGTAATTTTGAATGATAATTTAGGACTAGTAGATTCAACTCTTTTAAGAATTTTTAATAATAATAATGTCTAATTTAAACTATTGTATTTATCAGGTTTTGTTTTACTGAAAGATTTTTATTTCTTGACATTCTGTGAACCGTTTTTGCATCTCAATGTATGACTAAGCATTTTGTTTATGGTATCGTTTGTTGCACAATTTCAAATTTAGTCTCTAGTTAAGCCTGATGATGAACAGTGACAACTGTTCGAAACGCGTCGTCCGTTATTAAATAGAAAGTTTTATTTGAACAAGATTTTAAGGTGTTTGATTTTTGAACCTAATTTTCCGGTTATTACTGATCTTGTTGGTGCTCTAATTTAGAAATTTGTATTAATTGACACCATGTCTAGTGCAGAGCTTAATAAATATCAGAGGTTAAAAATGAAAGTGAAATTGTTGACAATCGATATTAATTTTCTAAGAGACTGCAAAAAGAATAAATTACTTCCCAATTTCATATCGGTTTCTGTAAATGTGAAGAACGATCGTGCAGAGAAAGCGAAACGCATAGCGGAATCTTGCTGGTTGAACGCAGAATTAAAATATTTATATGCGAAGAGATCAAATTTGGAATTTGAGCTATACGTCTTACATTTAAAGCTGACAAAAAGTATGGACAGTTTAACATTTGAGTGTTTCCTTAATTTTGAGAGAAGACTTTTTCAACGTATAGAAAACTCATATAAATACAAATCGATCGGAATTAGAGAAAAATTAAAACTCCTATCACTCAATAAAAAAGAGGAAAAGCGAAATATTTCACCAGATTTGGTGTTCCCTCGTGAAAATTTAGTGATTAACCAGTCCTCGGCGACTTTCACAGTTCTTGAAAATAAATTATTGGAAAATGGTTTAAAATTTTCACTTGAACCTTTAAAGCCTCCAATTGAAGACATTGTAGCAGACATTGAGATGGGAATTAATAGTCTGAATGAACCCGCTAAAGCAGAGATCAGGTCTGTCTGTATTCAAGCCATAGACAAGTACAAGGTAAGCTCCCACACGATTGAAAATGAACATAAAATGTACCATCCAACTATCAAAATGTTGAAGGAAAAAGACTGTTATTTTATAAAGGCGGACAAAGGCAACAGTATCGTTATTCTTGACAAATCTGATTATAAAAATAGAATGTTTTCACTTCTTGACAACGGTCCATATGTAGAATTAAAAAATAACCCACTTAAAAAAATGGAAAAAGAGATTGATGATATTTTAAAAAAATATGAAACCTTTTTCTCTGACAAACACTGGAGACGTAAGTTAAGAATGAGTAACTCTTCCCTTCCACGACTTTATGGCTTACCTAAAATACACAAACCAGGACACAAAATGCGAGAAATTTCTGATAATACCACAGCGCCGTCTTATAAACTCTCCAAATGGCTTCTCCAACAGTTGGAGCAATTACCTCAACCTGATGGAAAATTCGTGAAAAACACGTTTGATTTTATTGAAAGGGTTAAAGATATCACCCTTGGGCAAGATGAGTTACTAGTTAGTTTTGACGTTTGTGCTCTTTTCCCCAGTGTACCCATTTTTAAAACGTTGGAATTAATAAAAGATTGGCTAATGGATCTCAATATTGACGATAATACTGTAGAAATGTATTATGAAATGATAAGCGTCTGCATGAATCAGAATGTATTTACATTTGATAATAGGATTTTCAAACAAACCAATGGCACCACGATGGGAAACAGCCTTTCTCCATTTTTCGCCAATTTCTTTATGTGTCATCTGGAGACCAAATTAGAGAGCGAAGAGAACTTTCCTAGAATATGGCTACGTTATGTTGACGATGTTTTCGCAGTTATCAACAAAGATAAAATAGAAGAAACTTTGAATCTCCTGAACGTGCAATTTCCATCTATCGTTTTTACCATTGAAAAGGAAACGGACAATTTTCTACCCTTCCTAGATCTAAAAGTCATAAGGAACGATAAAAATGGGATCGAATTCGACATATTCAGGAAACCTTCCCACACACCAAGGTTTATCCCCGGCAACTCTTACCACTCATTCGCCAATAAGTATGCAGCTTTCAATTCTATGGCACACCGATTAGTTAATGTTCCTTTATCCGAAGAACGCTTTATCGCGGAAAAAAACTATTTGCTAAGCCTAGCAAAATTTAACAAACTTCACTCCACGCAAATTCTAAATATAATAGAAAAGCATATTAAAAAGAAAAAACTCAAAGAAACCCGCTTGATGCCACAAAAAGAAAAAGAAAATAAAAGATTTCTAAAGCTAACATACTACCCTCCCATCACCAGAAACATAAGTAAGATCCTTAAAAAATACAACATACAACCAGCTTGGTCTTCCAATTGTAAAATGAAATCTTTTTTAAAATCCACTAAAGATAAAATAGAGAATACAGAGAAGTCAGGAATTTATAAGATCAGTTGTGAAGGCTGTGACGCTACTTATATTGGCATGACTTCACGAAAATTAATTCAACGATATAAGGATCATGAAAGGGATATTTATAATAAGACAGAAAAGACCGCATTATCCAAACATATAAAATTTGAAAATGAATCTCTGGGAAGAGGAAGAAGGCATCAGCGAAAACATGATATCAACTTGAACAATTTTCAGCTCTTGAAAAGCGTAAACGGGTACACAAGATTAACCATTTGGGAGTCAATTTTCATCAGAAAAAATAGCGACGTAATTTTGAATGATAATTTAGGACTAGTAGATTCAACTCTTTTAAGAATTTTTAATAATAATAATGTCTAATTTAAACTATTGTATTTATCAGGTTTTGTTTTACTGAAAGATTTTTATTTCTTGACATTCTGTGAACCGTTTTTGCATCTCAATGTATGACTAAGCATTTTGTTTATGGTATCGTTTGTTGCACAATTTCAAATTTAGTCTCTAGTTAAGCCTGATGATGAACAGTGACAACTGTTCGAAACGCGTCGTCCGTTATTAAATAGAAAGTTTTATTTGAACAAGATTTTAAGGTGTTTGATTTTTGAACCTAATTTTCCGGTTATTACTGATCTTGTTGGTGCTCTAATTTAGAAATTTGTGGAAGAATTGGTTGAACGCGACTATTTTATCCCCAGATTAAGAGAAAAGGTACAGTCTGTCATCGCAAATTGTATAAAATGTTTTTTGGCGAGCAAGGGTGACAAGAAGGAAGGATTTTTACACCCTATTCCGAAGGTTAACATCCCACTGCACACATTCCACATAGATCATTTAGGGCCGATGACCGTCACAAGTAAAAGTTACAAGTATATCCTAACGATAGTGGACGCGTTCACTAAGTTTGTATGGATATATCCAACTAAAACCCTTGCAACTTTAGAAATCATTAAAGGCCTGGACGCACAGCAAGCTGTTCTTGGAAACCCTTCTAGAATCATCACTGATCGTGGCGGTGCTTTTACGTCAAAAGAATTCGAGTAGTATTACGACGAACAGCAGATCGAGCATACCACCATCACTACAGGAGTACCAAGGGCACATGGTCAAGTAGAAAGGATGCACAGAATTATAGTTGCAGCTTTAACGAAATTGGCAATGGAAAATCCCCAGCACTGGTACAAGCACACGAACAAATTGCAACGATTTTTGAACAATAGTTATCAAAGAAGTATCGATCATTCTCCCTTTGAATTATTATTTGGAGCTGAAATGCGGAACGCAGAGGGAAGTAATCCAGCATGAGAATCAATTCAACAAGAAAAGAAAGAAAGCAACAACATACCTGGCAGCAGACGTGGTTGCCATCAAAAGAACGCAATTCAGATCAGTCCAAGAGATCGGGCCAAAGTATCTTGGACCTTATAAGGTTACCAAGGTGAAGGGAATGGAGAGGTACGAAGTGCAAAAGCTTGGTCATTGCAGCGGCCGCAACAGTACCTCAACATGTGCAGAATTTATGAAGCCCTACGTGGAATACTCTTCTGGAGAAGAATGTGGAAGCGATGCAGACGACTCTGACAGCGTGCGTCAGCCTCAGAGTCAGTGTTAGAACTACAAACGGCATTGAAAGCCATACCGACGAACATACTGCCAGACTAACAGATGATTATCTTTCTTTATAGGTTGCTATTTATCTGGGACAGATAACCTAGCAGGATGGCCGAGTGTGGGATCTGAAACATGAGCAATGTCAACTGGGTAATGCGGAAGAGTCGAGCAATAACGTTCACACGAGAATGTACCGGAAGGCACCATCCACACAGGAAATTAAATAGCAGCAACGAATGACAGACAAGACGAGACGAGAAGCAGAGTTTTTGGCATCATTACACGAAGCTAACGGACGGGACACAGAGTAAAGAAATAGTTGGACAGAGTAAAGAAATAAAGCATTGAATTACCAGTACCAAGTTGTTTTTCTCTCTAAAAAATCCCTCACAACGAAATGTTCCACAAATATATATGTATATGGTCATCCGACGACCACAACATCTAAACGAAAGCAAGGAATTGATTCCCACATCCAAACAATTACATTTAGCTGCATTGCATGCCGTTAGCAGTTAAATCAATATTGTGCTGAGTTCAAGTGCATGTGCATTCCGATCCATAGTTGCAGTTAGCAGTTATCAGTTGTCTAGTGCAGTTGTTATTCCCATGCTGATCTGAACTAAAAGTAGAAGATATTAGTGCTGTACATAAATGTAAAGAGTTTTTTTTTAATAACTACCTGTAGATCAACTTTTGAACTTTCCAGTAGCTGAATTTAGTGATTTTTCGATATAACTTTTATAAGAACATTATCATTTTTACCTGTGCAATTACAAACTCACATTAGTGAATTTAACTGAACTTTTAGGATAAGTTTCTAATTTTATACTCAGAAGAACTTATTAATAACAACTATATGAACTTACAAGGGCTTTGATTCGACATCACATTTACTAGCATAAGATACTACATGTATATCCGAGGAAAATTAGCTTCTGAGCGTTAGAATCTTTTGTGTTCCATAATTCAATGTCAGTTGTTTCCGTCGGCCTTTTACGATCTCAAAAAACTCATTCTTTAATAGGAACGCTTTCTATTGTACTAGCGTGCCTCACTAGTAAAAGACACTCATTCATTCCTTTTACACTAGCCTGGCGCCGAGGTGTAAACACTCATCTTACCAGCATGTTTTCTGATTTAGCTGCTATCTCCACTTGTCCGTAATGGAAGTTCTTTTATGAAAATTTTAAATGAGTCTGAATCTTATTTTCATATTCATCCTTACATCCTTGGAATATTAAAATGTGCTCTTTCCATTCCATGATAGACAGGCTACTAGAGATACCTTTAAGCCAAACCAATTTTAAAAAGGAATTAGGAACAATAAAACTTATAGCCAAGAATAATGGGTATAATGATAGGACCATTTATAAATTATTGTCACAGAAACAGTACAAAAAAACTATCAAGACAATTTATTCTTCAGCAGATTTCAAATCCAACTCAGAGCACGATGTAAGGAAGTGGAGAAAGATCCCATACCTTGGAGATATATCAAAAAATTTAAGTAAATTATTTAAGGAAAAAAATATAAAACCAGCCTTTTTCAATAATAAAACTTTAAAAAATATGTTAGTCAATAATAAACTGAAGCCCGATATCAATAAAATAGACAAATGTGGCGTGTATAGGTTAAATTGTGCGGATTGTGATGCAGTCTACATTGGACAAACCAAAAGATCTATACGTCAAAGATATAAGGAACACATTAATAATTCAAAGTATTCTGACCCAAACTCTGGTTTCTCTAAACATTTGAACATGACGGGACACAAACCTGACCCAGAAAACATCGAACTTTTACATTATTTATCGGACAAGAAATTATTAAATAGATACGATACGTTCGAAATCAAAAAAGCAAGAGACGATGGCTTATTTTTGGTAAATGACCAGTTAGATTTTAAAAATAACAGTCCTCTTTTGAATTCACATATTATTAGATTTGATAGTATTGGTAGATTGTAGTCGATTAGTGGACTGTAAAAATAAACTCAGTTTCCCAGTACGATTGAAGCCCTGAAGATGTCTTAGGAAGACGAAACGCGTTGGCGGTTATTTTTGAATAAATTATACGTTGTGGAAAAAACAAGAAGTGTTTCTTTTAAAAATGTCTATATATAATATAACAACAAGTGATGGAGGAATGTTTTTGAATAGAAAATTTGAAAAGCGCATTTTCAGCTTTTGGTAAGCAAACAACATCCGTCGCGGAGGAGCTTTTCTTGATATATACGGTCTTTGTTTGCGCATACGTATACCTGTCACTTGTCAAATTATGTAATTCTGGCCTTTTTGTTGACATTTCTGCACAGTAACAATGCTCAAATTAATAATGGAACGCCTTGCTTTTGAACAGCGTGTGCAAATTGTGGAAATTTACTTTAAAAATTCATTAGTCAAAGAGGTTGGGTTGTTCCTGTTATTTTTTATAATTTTTTTATATAATATTTCTAGAGCTCAGGGATTCCCTATGATGCTACAGCACAGCCTTGGCAGGAAAGGAATTAAGGGTGAGGAAAATGGATTAAGATTCGTATCGATGTACGCCTAACTTGAAAGTTTCAGGCGCGTGAAATGGAAAACTGTTCCACATTCATTCGTTTTCCTCTACTTAGAAAATATTCCAGAGATTTGACAGTACCTACGTCCAAATTTGATCAAGGAAGTACAGGGGTGGGAGCAACTTGAAGCTCCTATATCGCACATTGTCATGTGTCTACAAGGAATCAGGCCACTTTCGTTAAAACATTTGCCGTGCAAAAAGCGAAAGATATAACCGACGTTTTAATTTTATCAAATGCTTTGGAAATATAAAGAGCGACGACTCACCAAAATTATGTAGACAGTGATTCCAACACTCGATCAGAGCCGTTAGTAAATTTTCGGTTAAGTGGTAAACGCGGAAACCGTACCTGCAATTGAGTGATTCAAAACCTTTAGATAAGACCGAAGTTAGTACAATAGGTCTGTAGTCTCACAAGTCTCTCATTTTTTAGGTATCGGCTAAACTTAAGCAAGTTTCCATGCACTTTTATTTATTTACATCAGATTCATCAACAATGATTACTACAGCGCAAAATACTTATAAACTAAACTACAAACTAGAAGCCGAAAATCAAGTTGATCAGCGACTGAAGGACAGCGGTTCCCACCATCTACGACCACTCATCAACCAAGACAGTGTCTGAGTATGCCCTTCAATTGCTGCCTGGAGAGGTTCAGGTCAAGATTGGCGAAATGTTGGTTGAGGAGACGAGACATCGACGTGATGGGCTCGTACATCCCATACAGGGTACGATGACCAGAGACGTGCAGGGAGTTGCGATTCCTCAAGGATCGTTGCGGGATAGAGATGTTCACAGCCGCCAGTAAGTCAGGAGAATTTATTTTACCCTGCAATAGATCGAACAAAAACAATAGTTTGGAGATGTTACGCCTCTTTTCGAGGGAGTCAAGAGAAATCAGCCCCAAACGATCAGTATAAGAAGGGAGCAACCAGGGATCAGTCCAGGGAAGTCCACGGAGGGCAAATCTAAGGAATCTGCGCTGCACTGAATCGACGCGGTTGACGTGAACGGCGAAATAGGGAGATCATACGGGGCTGGCATATTCCAAAAGCGGTCTGACGAAGGTACAGTAAAGAAGCTTAGTTAGGTAGGGGTCTTCGAGTTCCTTATACCATCTTTTAACGAAACCCAGCATCGAGTTAGCCCTACCAACGATCGAATCAATGAAAGGCGAGAATTGAGGACCACACCTAGGTCCTTCATCTTATCAACCCTGCATAAGATAACGCCATCGACGGTGTAGTCAAAGAGGAAAGGACGTCTCTTACGGGAAAATGTCATAACGGTGCACTTGCCGGCATTTAAAGGAAGGCGATTTCGAACACACCAGTCGCAGAACACGGCTAGGTCAGAGTGCAAGGTACTGCAGTCTGCTTCGTGAGAAGCAATGCGAAAAATTTTAGCATCGTCCGCATAACACAGAATTTTACTGTAGGTCAGGAGAAGCGAAACATCATTGACGTATAGAATGAAGAGAAGTGGACCAAGGATACTACCTTGAGGCACCACCGAAGTGACGAGGATTTGGTCAGAAAGACAAGTATAAGTATATTGTATAAGACAAGTGAAAAGTCTGTGAAAAGCCTGTGGAAAGGCGGAGGCGCAGCATTTTTAAACCAGGGCCGAGAATCCATAAGTCCCAGCAGCTTCGCTTCATAATTGAGGATATCCCAGGAGTCCAGAGATCCCAACGACCTTTTCACTCGGAATATTCTTCCGACAACATGAAGCCATGGTGCAGTAACGCAGATGAAGACTTTCCGGAACAACTCACACGAACATGTCTTCTGTCGTTGTGTGTGTTCTATCATCCAGACGTGATGCGCGCTAAATTTATAACTTAGGAATAACATTTCTTTTTATTTTAATCATCTTGCGTTTAACTTACATAATTCCCAAATCCATAACATATATATATATATATATATATATATATATATATATATATATATATATATATATATATATATATATATATATAAGTTAGTATATATAAGTTGTTAGTAAATTGATGAATGCGTTAACTGGAACTTTGGTTATTTGCAATACAGCGAGTGAATGTGAAAGTGGAATGGAGTATTTGTAAAATAAGCCTTAAGTGAAGTGCAGAGTAGTGCCAACATTTTAAAAATGTGTTATGTGCACGCTCAAAAAGTGTTGATGTGATTTTTGTGCAATTTTAGAATCAAACTGTGTTTAGTGTTACTACTAGCGGAATTACCTGTGGCAATGAATATTGGTGTTACCTGTGGTTTTCCGTGTGATTTCTACCTGTTCTTCCTATTGGCATCTCTTCTAGTTCGGAACCTCGTCTTGGGGTCTTGTTATTGAACTAAGTCGCCGGTCGGAGTCCGAGTTTGGGGAGCAACAACACTTGAAGAAGGTATCTAAGGCACTTCGGGAAGAATAAGTACAGGAATAAAACACGAATAAAGCGGTTGCGCTTTACTTCAGTTTCTATACTTATTACACTTCGTTACAAGAAAATATAAGTTTTTCTACACCACGTTGAGCAGCTTTTTTTTACATGACCTGACAGCCGGAAACAATAATCCAAAAAAAAAAGAGAGAGAGCTACCCTGTTTAGGTAGTTGCTTATATAGTTTTCTACTTTCTCGAAAGTTCATGAGATATGGGCAAATAAATCCCACTATTATGGCAATTTCCTAATCCTCGAATTGCAGCTAACTTAATTTTGAACTAAATTTAAATTTTACAAAGTTAAATTTTTAATTTTATATAAACTTCTTTTAATGACACTAAAATTATAATAATAAATTAAGATATTCAAATATTTTAACTTTTGACAAAATTTATTTAAAAAAAATTATTCAAATTGATTTGAAATTGAATGTTATTGAATCTTGAAGTTGGTGAAGAATAACTCCATAAATCAGTTTCTGTGAGTGTAAGTGTTGGCTCTTCCGCTACTATCGGCCATTCCCAAAAGTATTATTTCAACAATATTTGTTAGTTTATTTCATTTAAAGGTGGTATCTTACTTAAAACACACCCTTAAAAATTCCAGTTTCGAAAGATAATCTTGGAAAAAGTTATATACTGATACACAGAATACCCACTCAGAAAACAATTTTTGCTGTAGGAGTGAAAGCTATTCTCTAGCAATTCTAATAAAGAATTTCAATGAGAAGCTGCATGTGCCAAAGGATACCTGTTGCTCTATAAAATTGATAAGGCACGAGTCATGTTCCAAAAATCAGTTCAGAAAAATACTACCAGTTTTGCTTAGTCACGTTACATGTAATTTTATGCTATAACCTGCGATTTTTACGACCTATTAATTGAGGGGAATCGTTTTACTTAAACGCAATTTGCTCAGTTACGTAAAATTTACTGAAATAGGGACGGAAAACGCTACCTTATTCTAGTCACGTTGAAAATATTTAGGAAATTTATGTAAACGTGTCTAAGAACATCTTGTTCGACTTCTTCAGCTTATCACAAGCCCAATTTATTTTTCATTTAGGCTTTTAGGATTTTTCGGAGGGATACATTGAAAATTACAAGTCATCTGATAACTGAAAATTAATTCTGATAAAAGGCCATTCATCCATTCATTCATTATCTTCGATGGAGTAAGAGATTACGTGTTGGCCTTCCATCATCAGAAGCTTAAAGATTACTGCGTGTTGCAAATTCATGTCGGCGGTTTGGAGTCCGCCTTTAATTGTGTGTCCACTTGCAATTATTGCCATTAAATTGGGAGAAGTTCTTCTCCCCTCATGTCTCAGAAGCGGTTATGTGAATTAGAGAGAAATTCCTTCAATTCTCTCTAATAAAAGTGATGTTAGTCAATATGGAATTGGTGAAATTGATTTATTAAATTCTGGAAACACGTACCGTGGAATTTAAAGGGCGGAGATGAGCAGGTAGTTTTTGATATATCATAAGTCCAATGTAAAATTTTTTGAGTTCTTTGTGGAGTTCGATACATTGTGGTCCGGATCTGTATTTGTTTTTATGTGCCTTTATCTGTTTATTGTCGGTCCCTCTTATTTGATTTAATTGCAATCTTACATATTTATTTTTTATTTTTTATATTTCGAGGTCGTGTTTTGTTTTCTGTGATTTTGTTGTTTTTATGGTTGTGTTTGGTGTTGGTTCACTTCTTGATGTTCTCTCCGTGTTCTTTCTTGTCCTATCTTTTATTTATTATTATTATATATCCTATTTTTATTCTTAAATTTAATTTTTAATTTTATATTCGTTAGTTTCAATTCTTCCTGCTTTTTGTTTGAGTTGCGTCTTCTTCGTCCCCTGCTTCGTAGCTCTATTGTCGCTTTGATTTTTGCGTCTCCGTCTTTCCGCTGTTTCGCTTTTTTCTTTTTGCTTGGATCTTCGTTCCGTTCTTTCCCTTTGTTTTTATTGTCTTAATTCTTTTCATCTTTGTTTTTATTTTTTCATTCTTTGTCTCCCCTCTCTCTTGCTCCTTTTCGTTTTTTGTTTCTTCCTTATTTATTTATATATTTATTTATTTTTTATTTTATCCCTTGACTTCGCCCACTCATTTTGTTATGGCCTTCTGTGGCGTTTATGAAAAGGTGGTTTCCCGAGATGGGATTACATGTGATGGCGTCTGTGGCCATCTGTTTCATGCCAGTTGTTTGAGGCGCGGTTCGAGATCCTCCAGCACCTCGACGTGTCTGCAGTGCTCAGACATTAAGCCTTTCTTGCTCTTGTCGGGGATAGGGTCACCTCTTGCTCGGCTCGTTGGGCCGATATTCAAGTTCTGTCGGACGACACTGGGTCTCTTACCTCCAAGATGGACAGGCTGTCGAGTGTCATTGACAGGGTCGGATATAACTCTCGCGTCCTCTTGGAGAGGTCGCACGAGATGTCCTCCCGCATTCTTGCGCTTTCCGGCTCGCTAGAGTACATTCAGTCTACGTCCTCCGGATTCGACAATAATCTGCTTCCTCCTGTCATCCCCATTGTTGAGGATATCCGTCGTGGCGTCAAGCAGGTGAAGGGCGACCTTGGTGTCTGGTCTGCGGCTTTCTCTGCCAACTCTGACTGCTTGGCTCTGTGGCTTCAGACTTAAAAACGCTGTCTTCGCGCTTTGATGCTGTTCCCATGCCGTCACCCTCTGTTGCGCCCTGTGCCGAAGTTCAGCCTGTAACTGAGACGGAGGATAAAGACATTGATGCGGTTACCGACACCTCACCCGAGAGGGAGAGGGACTCGAATTCGAAACCTAAGCCTAGGGTAAGGCGTAGGCGTCGTGTAGGGCGCTCCGTGGCGGACTCTGGTCTTCCGCACGTCTAGTGACAATAATGGAGGTAATGAGAGTGATTTGGGCGGTAGTAATGAGGTGATTCCATCCGTCATGCCCTCGAACACTGGCCTGTCTGGTGTTGATGATGTAGTACTCTCCGCCGTTCTTCGTTCAAGGTCTGTTTTTATATCGCGTCTAACGCCTGGAACCTCCTCTGACATGATATTGCGTTTCCTTCGGTTTAGGAGTGTTGACACGTCGGACGTGTCCTGTAAGAAAATAAGTGGGCAGACAAAGCCCTACGCATCTTTCTTGTTGACGGCTCCGTCTCTGGTGGCTGATACTTTGCTCAGTGATAATTTTTGGCCCCGGGATGTTTTTTGTAAGGTCTTCGTGCCCAATTCTCGCCGCCGCACTAGGTCAGTAGTGGCTCAGTCTCCTAGTTCAAAAAAACGGACCAAGCTCGCTCTGTACTACCAGAATGTGAGAGGACTAAGGACCAAAACAAATAATTTTTATTTTTCGTCTACTAACTGCGATTTTGATGTGATAGCCCTATCTGAGACGTGGTTGCACCGGGGTATTTCGGACGCGGAACTATTTAATGGGTCTTATCAGGTTTTCCGTAGGGATAGGCATGCTGCCTCGTCCGCACGTGGTGGGGGTGTTCTCATAGCTTGCAGGAGTTTACTTAATACTGATCATCTAGACATTTCCTCATTTTCTGACCAACTGGAGCTGGAACAAGTTTCAGTGAAAATTTCATTTGATTCGAGAAGCCTCTTCTTGATTTGTTGTTATATACCTCCTGATGCGTTTAATGTCGTTGATAGTAGTGGTCTGAGTCTGTATGATATTCTCATTAAGCATGTTAACTTCATCTATGACCGATTGGGTTCTAAGGATGAAGTTATTCCTGTGGGGGACTTCAACTTAATATGCGATGGGTAGCGGATGATGATGACGATAGCTTTCTTCCCCATGACTTGACTGAAGGACAATCATTATTCCTTCACACCTTGGCTATCTTGGGGCTTTGCCAAATGAGCAATGTGAGTAACAATATGGGAAGACAGCTTGATTTGGTGTTCTCTACAAACTCCACGCTCACATTTGTTGAACCCAGCCTATTTGCCTTGACAAATCTTGACGGGTATCATCCCGCACTGCTCGTTGCTTTTCATTGTCTGTCGGACATGCCTGTCGATGACCTCGATAGCCAATATCGTTTTAACTTTAGAGCGGGCGATTTTGAGGCTTTGAATGATTTTCTTGATGAGTTGGACTTCCACACTTGCTTGTCTGGTGACGATATTGACAGTAACGTATCAGGTTTCTACGACGTTTTGTATGAGGCTTTTGGGAGGTTTGTCCCATTAGTTCGGGTTAGAGGTAATGACTCCGCTCCACCCTGGTTTGACAGAGAACTGAAAACTTAGGAATAGGAAGAACAGACTCTGGAAGAGGTATTTTCATGTTGGCAGTGCTGATTCCCTTCAGGAATTTAGTATTTGCTATGAACATTTTGTATGCCGCTCTCGCTCTCTCTATGATGAATACCTTCAAAGTTTAAAGAAAAGATTATTCTCTGACCCCCGTGCATTTTTCGAATATGTCAACCTAAAGAAAAAGGTCGATAACTATCCATCGACAATGGAGTTCGGGGGGATTTCCAGCAATAATTCTAATATTATTTGTAACTTATTTGCTGAATCTTTTAACGGTGCATTTGAATCATCTGATTTTATCTCGGATAGTGGAAACTTCTCGCACATAAATGACCGAATTACACCTATAGTGTCAGTTCCATCTATCACGGAGGAGATCTTGTTGAAGCATATTAGTGCACTTCCTACTGACTTTTCTGGTGGTCCTGATGGGGTAAGGGCTTAATCTCCACCCGGCAGCATGGTTTTCTCCAGGGGAGGTCCACGGTTTCAAACTTGGTTGAGTTTGTTTCCTGCACTGTGGGTGGTTTCACAGATGGTTGCCAGACTGACTGTATTTACAGTGATTTTAGTAAGGCCTTTGATAAGCTGTCTCACTCTATCATTGCTTTTAAATTGGCTAAGTTGGGTTTCCCGCCCTCGCTTATTGTTTGGATAAAGTCGTATTTATCTAATAGGACTTATAGGGTACGCTTTCGTGGCGCACTCTTTGATGATTTTGTAGCTCATTCTGGTGTTCCCCAGAATGTTCTATAGATGATATCTCGTATTTGCTTCAAAGATGTAAAATTCTTATATATGCTGATGATATTAAGATCTTTCTCCCAATCAAATCTGATGCTGATTGTAAGATTTTGCAATCAGAGTTGCACATTTTTTATGGGTGGTGCCGCAACAACAATCTCAAGTTGAACATTGAGAAGTGTCAGGTTATGTCCTTCTCGAGGTTTCCAGCTTCCGTACTTTTCAGTACATGTTTGAAGGCACTGTTATAAAGCGGGTGGAAGGGGTCAGGGACTTGGGAGTGTATCTTGATGTTAAATTGAACTTCATCTCCCATATTAATAACGTCGTTGCTAGGGCAAACTCTATGCTGGGATTTATTCTTCGATGGTCCAAGGAATTTCCAAGCCCTCAAATAAGACTCCATATTTATACGTCCCTGGTTAGACCCCTGCTTGAATATGCTAGTCAGGTTTGGTCTCCGTTTTACGGATCCCACATTAAACGTATCGAGTCCGTCCAGCAGATTTGTGCGATCGGCCCTGCGTTGTTTGCCTTGGAATGACCCTCATATACTGCCACCTTTTGAGGAGCGTTTAGGGTTACTGCAGCTTGTTACACTTGAGAGGCGTCGTTGGGTTGCAGATTTGATATTTTTGCATCAGCTTCTGCAGGGAAAGATAGACAGTGTTGTGCTTGCTTCCAAAGTGTTGCCTAAAGAACTTTCCTATTCCCTGCGTTATCGATCAGTTTTTCAGATTGCTTTTTCTCGCACTAATTACGGCATGTTCGAGCCTATTAATCTCATGTGTAGGTCTGCTAATGATATTGGAGACATTTTTATACTAGTGTGGACAAAGTGACACTTACAAGGAGTATCTACAATTTATAATTTAGTCTTTTGTTCGCACTGCTTTTTGGTTTAATTTATCGTTTTGGTTTGTTATGCATGTTTTATGTGTGGGTATTTTATTCGTATGTTAATTACTAATATTATTTGCATGGTTGTGGGAGCCTCATTCGCGGGCGAATAGGTCAAATGATTCTAGGCTTCTGCCTATGAAGTGCGCCTTCTGAGTTAGAATTAGAATTAGATATTAAAAATTACAATTAATCTTGATAAGTAACAAAATCCGTTCAAAATGTCCACCGCCACTTTGGATGCATTTCAACAATGTCCTTCTAAGTCCTTGTTTAAGGCGTATTGCAGCCAGCCTTTTCCGTATTTTCGTCGCTGCACTCCCAATTCTGCTAACTGAATCCTCTCTAGTGTTAACAGTGCTTGAATTAACATCATCCTTCATTGTTCTCCATAAGAAAAAGTCCAAAGTCTGGAATCCAGCAGGCCAAGAAATCGGTGCAGCTCGTCCAATCCAGCGGTTAGGAAATTGTTTACTTAGTGTTGCCTTCACACATGTTAGTAGTATGCGCTGGTGCTCCATCGTGTTGGCAAAACATGTCCGTTCGATTAATCACAGGGATTTCCTCTATAAGATCTAGCAGTGTTTTGCCCAAAAAGTCAGCATAAATTTCCCTATAAAGCACTTGCGGCAAAATGAATAGTTCTACCAAATGGTTGCCGATGATACCTTCCCAAATATTGACACTGAATCTCCGCTGGAATGAGGTCATATTTGCGCTGCGTGGGTTAGTGTTCGACCAGGTATGAAGGTTATGAAAGTTCGTGATACCATCCTTGGTGAATTGAGATTCATCTGACCACAAAATTCGGTCCAGAAAAGCCCTGCCGTAATTGTCGCGTTCCAGAAGCCAAGTGCTAAATTCCAGTCTTCTCTAGAAATCTTCCATTAGTCCTTCGGCTGGGTGATGATGATATGGACGTAATCCCCCTCAATGAATTTCCCTCCAAACCTTGGACGACGACACTCCTAATAGCCTTACGACTCGTTTCGTGTTCATCTCAGGATCCTGCCTCACGATAGTGACTGCTCGACGTCGGCAGAAGTTCCCGAAGTTTCGGGTCGGGTCTCCATGTCGTGTAAAGTTACACTTCCTGTTTCTCTTAATCTTTGGAAAGTCCGTGTAAATACCCCTCTTTGGGGTGCTCGACGGTTAGGGAATCTCCTTTGATTTTCCAGTACAGCCGCTCTATCTTTTCCGTCTACTACACCATAAATGTAAATAATATTCGCGTATTCCGCAAATGTTAATTCTACCATTTTTTAATAATTTTTCCTTAAAAACACCCGTACTTATTGATTTGTTTTTCAACCATTATACTATAGGTACTCTTACTGACTGACCCTTTTTTACAGCAAAATTTCCATCAGGTACGAGTAACAGAACGCTAGGATACAAGGGTGTGAATTCTAATTAAAACAAGCTAATATCGACAATAAAACAAAATTAACTAATATTTTTATAATTTTGTTGCAGCAATAATTAAAATTCATTACCTGCTAACCTAAAACAAACATTTTCGACTCTTTATCTTAACAATTTTGTTTATTTAAAGAATTTCTTACCTAAAGAGCAATAAAAAAATTAGGTAGTCAGGGATTTCTAAGGATGCGGTTTCTCTAATCCTTCGTCTACCTTGCAATGTAGCACCTTTTTGGAAAGGTAAGGAGATGGGCAATCCAATAAAAATAAAAGAAAGGTGTCCTAATTACATGAATTTCGGAGAAAATTTGAGAATATTCTGAATTTTAGGTAATCGGAAACCATTTTTTCACTTTTGGAAGTGACTGTACGTGCCACAGTAGGAGTTGGATCAGTTGTGTTGACATTTCTGGAAAGTCCATTGAGATAGTAGATTTTAAGCGTTTGTTTGATGTCACTATTTTGGGTAGATCAAAAGATCAAAATAAAAGAGTAATGTGCATACCATGAAAAACTTAAATTTATGAATCACCCTGTAACTCTCAAACGGTTGAGATTGCCCCCCTCCCCCTGCCATACGATTTTTTTTTCTAGTTGAGGTCTATAACCCCACTCATTTTGGAACGTCAGATCTTAAAACCGACATCTGATTTACTTAACAATTGCAAAATAATATGCTGTCAAATAAATCTAAATATAAAATAGTAAACAAACAAAAACAAGAACAAAAAACGCATTTAATCTCCCTTTCTTATGATCTCATGAGCTGAAATGTTTCTATAGTTTTATATAGTATCTTCAATTGTAATTCGGTAGTTGTTTTGTTTGCTTAATTTGCACCGACTTCAAAATATCATATTTCAGTTTTCACTTTGCAGTAACTTCATATATGTATACGACTCGAAAAACACTGCTGGTATAAACAAAGCAATTTCAACAGTAGCACAGATAGTGCACTTTATATAAAGGAAACAGAATTATCGAAATCCGAGACCATATTACGTCACGGTCACTCCTTTATACATATATTTGCCATGGCGCTGGTGCGCTACCATACTCTATACAGTAAGACAGCATAATATCAGTCAGAGAATCATCGTAGTCACTTTATCATTTGTCAATGAGGAAACTTATACTACGCAACAAAATCAAAATCGGTCTACTTCTTACGAAACTAGGTGCCACCCCTCCTCCAACCCTTTACATAAGCCACAATTTTGTTATGGTGCTCTGTATTCAGAATTATCTAAATTAGTCCCCGCGTTAAACAGTAAGACTAGCCCCCCCCCCCCCTCCTAATCCAAAACCTTAAGTGAATACTGTCTGTGCGTTAAGAAGTTGAGGAACGCACCTTGCCACCCTACCACACCCTATAAACTTTTCTCTAGGTGCTAATGGTGCAAAATATTTTACACAACACCCCCACCACCCTGGATAAAAATTTTCCTCATATTATAAATTATATTCTATATAACAAAAAAATAGTCCAAATTGGTGTACGGGTGAAGAATTTTGCATTTACCCCTTCTTCCACTACCAACCCACCGATTTAATTTTCGTCGCGGTACCAGTGGGGGAACATACTCTATACATAAAAAAACAATCATTCAAATCGATCCACGCGTGTCAAGTTAAGGCTACCAGCTTCATTTATTTATTTTATTATTTACATTGCAATTTGCAATGCACTGATAAACAATAAAGCGATAGATTAAGTTATGTTGTTGTTCTGCCCGTAACAGGACGAACACGAAAAATAAGAGAAAAAGAAAAAAGGGATTTCAGACAACAGTTCTATATATATTTTTATTCTATTCTCCTTATTATATCACAAATTTTACTTACAATAAATACTATCCGTAAACTTACAATCTAATCACTTTAAATTACTAAGATAAATTCAACAAAATTCACTAATATTCGCTAAGAAACAAACTTATTGAAATACTGGAGAATAAAGGAGTGCAAGAAATTTCAAGAATGGAGAAAGTATAAATGCAAGAAATTGAGAAGTTCAAACATAAGATTAATGTGTTAATAAAGTCGCTTATATAATAAAGTAGTAACTAATATTACATTGCAATTTGATCGTTTAAGTCGTACACTAAAATAATGAAGGAAAGGAAATCTCTACTCTAGTCGAAAACCCAGAATAAAGTGGAAGGAAACCTTTATTCAAGTCAATAAACTGAATAAAGTGTAAGGAAATCTTTATTCTAGTCGAAAACCCAGAATAAAGTGAAAGGAAATTTTTATTCAAGTCAATACCCTAAATACAGTGTAAGGGAATCTTTATTATAGTCGAAAACCCAGAATAAAGTGAAAGGAAACCTTTATTCAAGTCAATACCCTGAATAAAGTGGATTAAAATCTTTATTCTAGTTAATGCCCAGAATAAAGTGGAAATTACTATTCAAATATATTTTTTAATGATCACTCACCGAAGGCCAAATGTAAAAAGAGAGAGACAACCGGTACCCGCAGTCCTTTTATAGATGAAAAGCTAGAGGCACTAAGATTTGCAAATCAATGACGTAATTTCTCTAGTGTTATCACTTTCCAATTCTTGAAATTTTACGTATTTATGCGTTTTACAAGTTTATTACAATGATTTTTGTTATTTCTTTCCTATATACTTTCATATAATAATAAATTACTAGCTGGTGCCCGCGCCTACGTCTGCGGCTATAGTGTAGATAGATAATAGTGGGGGTAAGCAATACGGGGGATAATGCTCTATTTAACAAAAAAAGAATTATGCAAATCGGTCTACACGTTCGGGAGATATGCTAAAGCAACTGAAGGTGAAAAGTTTTGTCCCGGTAGCAACAGAATCTTTATTCAAAAGAAAAAAATTTAAAAATTTGACTAAAAAAAAGTGTGGGTAGGGAGTGATTGGAGTAAGAGGAGGGAAGACCCTCCCTATTTAAAAAAAAAGAATTATGCAAATCGGTCCACACGTTACGAAGTTAGACAATAGCAACTATAGATGAAAACTGTTTTCCCTAAATCAAATGTAGTATATTATACTCCAAAAAAAAAATTGAATAAAAGTAAAGTGTGGTGAGGGTGGGAGGGTATACAATTGAAAGAAGGGATCATACCCTATTTAACAAAAAAAGAGTTATAAAAATCGGTCCACGGGTTATAAAATTGGACTAAAGCAACTATAGTGTGAAAAATGACGCCTTGTGAAATTAACGAATGGTATGGTGCGAGCTACTACCTTTGTATCCTCCCGCCCCTTGCGAGCTACGACCTTTGTATCCTCCCGCCTCTTGCGAGCTAACACCTTTGTATCCTCCCGCCTCTAGCGAGCTTCAACCTTTGTATTCTCTCGCCTCTTGCGAGCTACGACCTTTGTATCCTCCCGCCTCTTGCGAGCTAGTGCCCTTGTATCCTCCCGCCCCTTGCGAGCTACTGTCTTTGTATCTTACCACCCCTTGCGAGCTATCGCCTTTGTAGTCTATCACCCTTTGCGAGCAAATACCCTTGTACATTACCGCCGCTTGCGAGCTAGTACCTTTGTATCCTTTGTACTTATATCCACCTGAAGTATTTCACAATTTAGCTAATGCCATTCTTAACCAATTGTTAAAAGAATTACTAAAATATATCAATAAACGCCAAAGTTATTGGTGAGGTTTGTATACCTCATTTGAATAACCGGAAGTGAAGTTATTTAGTTCAAAATGTTAACTAAATGTAAACATTTAAAAACAAATGAGGTAAGAAATTATATCTATAATTCCTCCTCTATCGCTATATACCAATAAAATTGCTTCGTTTTCATAATTTCCAATAGTAATTAGTAAAAGTAGTTACCCAGTTCCTAGTGAAAGCAAGAGAGAGTACACCGAAAAAACCATTTCATGTTGCTCTTTGGTTAGTAATTTAATACCGGCTGCGCCGATTTGCATGATTTAACTTTTAAAATATATAAGGGTATTTAGTTAAACTTTTAAAACATCCCCCACAAATCAGCAATTCTTAATTCATATCAAAAGAATCACCCCCAACTGAGATAATATAATCAAATGTTGAGCAAAAGTGAAAAATCTACGATTAGTATGAAAAATTTAACCGTAGCGAAGTAAGAAAACGTCCTGCATATCCCATTTACATCCTCTTTTAGATAAGGGTAGTCACCTCCGGAAGGGTGAAAATTTCTTTAACAAATTTAACTTTATTAAATTAGCGATATTGCAATTTTACCGTTTTGGTGTGTACTTTTTGACGCAATGTATCTTTATCAACCAAATTAATTTTATAATGTAGTAAATCCAACCCCTAATCAAATGTTGAAAAATTTTTAGAAAAAGTTAAAAACTCCCGGAGATATAATAATTTTTTGAATTTTCTCAATTTGCCGACGGCATTCAATAAAATTTATAGAAAAAAGAAACCTTTATAAAACTCACTGTATCAAAGATAATTCAAAATGGTTTTCATATTTGAATTCTACGCAGTAATACCTTTCATTTGATACCAAACTTACCGGGAACGAAGACAAAAAAAAATTCATAATTTTCCCAAGGGCGTCCAGGATTTCGGCATTGAAAAGGTCCTTGCTACATTTAAAAATTAATATCTCGCCAAATACTTAACCGATTTTGGTCATTTAAAAACCAGAATAAAGCAGAGATTGGTAGCTTTCCACTACTATAACCCGGGAACCTCCAAGGTTTCATTTCTACCCACAAGATAGATTCAAGTCGCTAAATCAGTGATATTATAAAAATCTCTAAAATGTCAACTAAATATATCTTGGTTTGGACGAAACTTAGTATAGCGCTTACACACCGCCTTCCCCTTTAATATACATCCACACTTTGCAGATATTGTAAAATTTTCTTAACAAAATTTAACTTTTCATTTTTTCACTGGAAATTTTTGATGCAACATTTAAATTTTCAAATCTCGATGAAATTTTAACCATACCTACGTATTTACATCCCCTTTCAAATAAAGGTAATTACTCCCACGAAAATTGATTTTTTTTAGCAAATTTAGCAAAAACCTCCAGTCAATCACAAATATCTCACATTGTGTCGTGTATTTTTTTTCAACTACTGTACTTATATCCACCCAATGTATCTCACAGTTTAGCTAATAGTAGCCTTCACCACCTGTTGAAAGAATTACTAAAATATATCAATAAACGCCAAAGTTATTCGTACTCAAACATGTGCAACCCCCTATAAGGTGAGATTTGCTTACCTCATTTGAATAACCGGAACTGAAGCTATTTAGTTCAAAATGTTCACTAAATATAAACATCCAAGAACAAATGAGGTAAGAAATTATATCTATAATTCCTCCTCTATCGCTGCATACCAATAAACCTGCTTCGTTTTCATAATTTCCAATAGTAATTAGTAATAGTAGGTATCCAGTTCCTAGTGAAAGCAAGACCGAGTACAACGAAAAAACCATTTCATGTTGCTATTACTAATAAAGTATTATATATCGAGCTTTCACATGTATGGACACATTTTAGCCCTAATAGAGGAGAAAAGGGTAGAGTAATAAAAATCTCTTAAATTTCTATTATTAACAGCAATTGGCAATAAAGCAACTGAACTGGTCATTATGCAAAATAGCCTCATATTTTGCTCTTTGGTTAGTAACTTCACAACCGCTGCACCGATTTGCATGATTTAACTTTTCAAATATATTAGGGTATTTAGTTAAACTTTTAAGAGATCCCCCACAAATCAGCAATCCTTAATTCATATCAAAAGAATCACCCCCAACTGAGATAATATAATCAAATGTTGAGCAAAAGTGAAAAATCTACGATTAGTATAAAAAATTTAACCGCAGAGAAATAAGAAAAACATCCTCCACATCCCATTTACATCCTCTTTCAGATAAGGGTAGTCACCTCCGGATGGGTGAAAATTTTTTTAACAAATTTAACTTTATTAAGTTAGCAATTTTGCTATATTGCCGTTTTTGTCTGCATTTTTCGACCCAATTAACCTTTATCAACCAAATTAATTTTCCGATGTAGTAAATCCATCCCCTAATCAACTGTTGAAATAATAATTTAAAAAAATTAATAACTCCAGGAGATATAATTTTTTGAACTTTCTCACTTTTCCGACGGCACCTTTTATCGGCATTTTGGTCGCCTTCCGACGCTTTTCCATCGCTAGTAACTACCCTAAATATACATTTTCGATCTGGAACATGGGGGTGATTTCTCTTCTACAATCGATTACCTATCGATTGATGTAATTTTCAACTCGCTCCGACGAAAACTTCACACCACTTAACGCAAATGATTGAAAAAAGTCCTTTTTTCCGAAAAATTTGTGCAAATTTTAGCAAAATCTTCCCACCGTGTTTGCGCGAAAACTATAAGTGATGGAATGGTGTGTTGTTTGTAAAAGTTTCATAACTTTTGGAGTAGATAGTTTTAAAAAAAAGAACGGTCCGTTTTGGATCAACCCGTAGAACTTGGAGGATGGCATCCCCGCTTCAATGTTTAACGAAAAAAAGTCAGCGATAAAGTTTTTTCGATTTAAACAAAAACTGCACCAATCAATTTGTGACCGGTTTACCTTTAATTTGATACCACACATCCCTTATTTCGACTTCGGGGTTAGCCATCCCCCACCCCCACCCCCCGAAAAATTACCACCAAAATTTTTTTTATATTTTTTCCAAATTGCTTCGATCACAAAACAAATGAAAATAATTTTCTTCTTTTCAATCGCACATCCCCAACCTAAGTTATAATTTTTTGAAAATCCATTTTGTAATAGATGAAAAAAGTCTGGTACAAAATGAAAAAAAAATTTTTTTATCTCACCCATTCGCAAGATGGTCCAGCATGTGGTGCGCCACAGTTTTTTGAAAAATTTCAAAAATATTCTACTACTACACTCTCGTGCAAAATTTTACCTCTAGTACATTTTCAAATTTTTTTTTCCATTTCCAAATAGATCTTACGATTCTACGTAAAATGAATACCCACATGATAGGGCTCCGATCAATACTCCCCGAGTTATAAACGAACATAGCACACCAACTCGCATAGGTCCCGCACTTTTTCAAAAACTCTCGAAAAAAATAGCCTATCTCACATGCGGTCATAACATCTACAACATCCGTAAATATGAACGGATTCCGTTTGACAGTTTTTTCTATTTTGGTCCCACCAATTGCAAAAAATTATCCTTTTTTGATCCTTTTTCAAGGACTCCATCTGCAACGTTAATAACTTTGCCATATTCAATGGTAAAAATCCATTCAAACTCTTATCACATCCACGACATTCTCCCCTATCCATAAATATCTCAAACTCATCTATCCGTCACCCCGTTCTACCGCTATAGCCCCACAAAGGTTCAACTTTAAGGCCTCGCCTACTCGAAACAATCAACCTTATGGTAAAAAATATATACACCATTCCATCGGCAATAACCCACTTTATATTTTAGTAAAAAAAAAAAAAAAAAATTTCCCCATCCAAAAATTCGATATTTCTAGAAAAAATTTAAAAAATCGGGCTCCGTTACGACACAGTTTAATTCTTTCACTATCATATACCATTTACCGCATCAAAATCCATCGAACCAATTTTCTTAGACACACTGCAATAGATTTCTCTACCCGCAACCAACTCGCATTTTAAGTATTTAGACTAGTGGATGCCCGCGCCTACGCCGCGATGATACTGTAGGTAGGTGGAAAGTGGGGGTAGTTTACAGTGGGGGTAGGGCATAGGGGGGATGTGCTCTATTTAACAAAAAAAGAATTGGCGAAATCGGTCCACGGGTTCGGGAGATAGGCTAAAGTAAAGTAAAAAAAGTGAGGTAAGGAAAAATCTAAGAATGCAATGAAAAAGAAATCAAAAAAATAGACTAAAAAAAATAAGGGTGGGTGGGGAGTGGGTGGGGTGGGAGGAGGGATGACCCCCTATTTAACAAAAAAAGAATTATCCAAATCGGTCCACGGGTTAGGGAGATAGGCTAAAGTAAAGTAGGTGCAAACAGTTAAACAGTTTCTCTTAAGTCAAATGTAGTATATTATACTACAAAAAAAATCGAATAAAATGAGAGTGCGGGGGGATAGGAGGGTATGTAGGTGGGAGGAGAGATCATACTCTATTTAACAAAAAAAGAATTATCAAAATCGGTCCACGGGTTAGGAAGTTGGACTAAACCTTTGTATTTGCCCGCCCCTTGCGAGCTACCATCTTTGTATTTTTCCCGCCCCTTGCGAGCTACTACCTTTGTATTTTTCCCGCCCCTTGCGTGCTAACACCTTTGTATTTTTCCCGCCCCTTGCGTGCTACCACCTTTGTATTTTGCCCGCCCCTTGCGAGCTACCACCTTTGTATTTTTCCCGCCCCTTGCGACCTACAAACTTTGTATTTTGCCCGCCCCTTGCGTGCTAACACCTTTGTATTTTTCCCGCCCCTTGCGAGCTACCACCTTTGTATTTTTCCCGCCCCTTCCGAGCTACCACCTTTGTATCCTCCCGCCCTTGCGAACAACAAACTTTGTATTTTTCCCGCCCCTTGCGAGCTACCACCTTTATATTTTTCCCGCCCCTTGCGAGGTACCACCTTTATATTTTTCCCGCCTCTTGCGAGCTACTACCTTTGTATTTTTCCCGCCCCTTGCGAGCTACCACGTTTGTATTTTTCCCGCCCCTTGCGAGCTACCACCTTTATATTTCTCCCGCCCCTTGCGAGCTATTACCTTTATATTTTACCCGCCTCTTGCGAACTACTACCTCTGTATTTTTCCCGCCCCTTGCGTGCTTCCACGTTTGTATTTTTCCCGCCCCTTGCGAGCTACCACCTTTATATTTTTCCCGCCCCTTGCGAGGTACCACCTTTATATTTTTCCCGCCTCTTGCGAGCTACTACCTTTGTATTTTTCATGCCCCTTGCGAGCTACCACCTTTGTATTTTTCCCGCCCCGTGCGAGCTACCACCCTTAAGTCCTTCAGGCCTTTGTAAACAAAGTAGTAAAAAAGCCTAATATCCAATTGCTCTTGGCTTTATAACTTTCTAATGAGTTTACCAATTGCAATGAAATAAATTTTAAAAGAAAGCACAGGATTTGCACATTCATGCCCGATATCACTTATCAATATTTTATAAGCTCTAATCGCATTGATAGAGGGCGGCACAATTCATTTTCCATACATTTTAGAAGATTTAACACAAAGAAACCGTTATATATCCTACTATAACTAAGGAAATTCAAAATTGTTTTCATAATTGAATTCTACTCATCAATACCTTTCATTTGATATCAAACTTGCCGGGAAAGAAAACAAAAAAAAATTCGTAATTTTCCCTAGGGTATTGGCCAGGATTCGGGGTTCAAAAGGTACCTTGGTACAGGTAAAAATTCATATCTCGCCAAATAGTAAACGGATTTCAGTTATTTAAAAAGCAGAATTAAGCAGAGGTTTTCAGCTACTACTACTATAACCCGCGCACCTCTGCGGTTTCATTTGTACCCACCAGGTGGCTCCAAGTCGCTAAATCAGTGATTTTACAAATATCCTTAAAATATCGACTAAATATATCCTGATTTGGTCGAAACTTAGTATAGTGCTTAAGCACCACCTACCCCTTTAATATAAATAAACACTTTGTAGATATCGTAAACTTTTTTTAACAAAATTTCACTTTTCATTTTTTCAATGAAAATTTTTGAGGCAAAATTTCAAATTTTTCAAAATTTTACCCAATCGGGATGAAATTTTAACCAAAGATAGCTATCTTCATCCCTTCTAAAATAGGGTAGTCAGTTGCGCGAAAATTGAAATTTTGTTAATAAACTTAACCAAAAACCCCTGTGAACGACTTATTTTTGTAATTCGGTCGTGTATTTTTTTTCTACCACTGTGCTTGTATCCGTTAAACGTATCTCAGCTGTGTGTTAATATACTGCAATGCTTCCATAACAAATAGCTAACAGAATTATTATAATCCGTTAATAAATACCAAAGTTATTGGTACCTAAACATTTCAATCTCACCTATAAGGTGAGATTTGTGTACCTCATTTGAATAAGCGCAAGTGAAGCTATTTAGTTCAAAATATTTTCTAAATGTAAACATTTAAGAACAAATGAGGTAAGAATTTATATCTACACTTCCTCCCCTATCGATACATATCAATAAACCTGCTTCGTTTTCATAACTTCGAATACTAATTAGTAATAGTAGGTACCCAGTTCCTAGTGAAAGTAGGAAAGAGTACACCGGTGGATCCATATTCATGTTACTATTACTAACAAATTATTGAATATCGAGCTTTGACATGTATGGCGACATTTTAGCCCAAATAGAGTAGAAAAGGGATGAGTAATAAAAATCCCTTAATTTTCTATGATTAATTACAATTGGCAATAAATTACATAAAGTGGTCGTAGTACAAAAGAGCATAGTGCTATACTCTTTTGTTAATAACTTAACACATACTGCACCGATTTGCATGATTTTACTTTTAAAATATATAAGGGTAATTTAGTAAACGTGTAAAACACCCCCTATAAAGTTTCAACCCTTAATTTATACCAAAAGATTCACCCCCATCTCACATAATATAACCAAAGGTCGGCAGAAGTTAGAAATCTACGATTAGTATAAAAAATTTAACCGTAGCGAAATAAAAAAAACACCCTGTATATCCTACTACCATCCCCTTTCAAATAAGGGTAGTCACCCCCGGGTGGGTGAAAATTTGTTTAACTAATTTAACTTAAATATTTTGACGATTTTGACATTTTCCCGTTTTTGGGTGTATTTTTTACCCAATGAACTTTTATCGCTCGGAATATTTTTAGGGGATGATAATTCATACCCTTAAATAAAACCTGAAAGAATAATTGGGAAAAATTAAAACCGACCGCAGATATAATTTTTTGAATTTCGCTCATTTTCCCGACGAAACTCAATAATCGGCATGTTGCTTAAGTGACGCCGTTTTTGTATAGCTACTAACTACCCTTAATATACATTTTGGATCTGCAATATGGGGGTGATATAGCTTCTACAATCGATTACCTATCGATTGATGTAACTTTCACCCCGCTTCGATGAAATTTTCACACAACTTAATGCAAATGAGTGAAAAAGGACAAAATTTCACTTTTCATTTTTTCAATGGAAATTTAAATTTTTTAAAAAATTTACCCGATCGGAATGAAATTTTAGTCATAGCTACACATTAACATCCCTTTTGAAATGAGGGTAATTACTCCCGCGAAAATTGAAATTTGTTTAACAAATTTAACAAAAACCACGTGTGAACGGCTTATTTTGGTCCTTTTGACGTGTATTTTTTGTCTTATACTGCACTTATATCCACCCAAAGTATCCAACAATTTAACTAATAGTATTATTAACAAACTGTTAAAAGAATTACTAAGATATGTTAATAAATACCGAAGTTATTGGCAATCAAACATGAGCAACTCTCTAGAAGGTGAAGTTTGTTTTTACCTCATTTGAATAACCATAAATTAAGATATTTAGTTAAAAATATTTTCGAAATGTAAACATTTAAGAACAAATGAGGTAAGAAATTATATCTACACTTCCTCCCCTATCGATACATATCAAGAAACCTGCTTCGTTTTCATAATTTCGAGTAGTAATTAGTAATAGTACGTACCCAGTTCCTAGTGAAAGTAGGTAAAATTTCACCGAAACCACCAAATTCATGTTACTATTACTAAAAAAGTATTGAATATCGAGCTTTCACATGTATGGCAACATTATAGCCCTAATAGAGTAGAAAAGGGATGAGTAATAAAAATCCCTTAAAATTCTATTATTAACAACTTTTTGCAATAAATTACGTAAATTGGTGCTAGTACAAAAAAGCCTCATACTTTGCTCTCTTGTTAATAACTTTACAACCACTGCACCGATTTGCGTGATTTAACTTTTAAAATATATATGGGTGGTTTAGTAAACTTTTAAAACACCCCCAATAAGTCAGCAACCCTTAATTTATACGAAACAATTCACCCCCATTCATATAGCATAATCAAAGGTCGGCAAAAGTTAGAAATCTACGATTAGTATAAAAAATTTAACCGTAGTGAAATAATAGAAACACCCTGTATATCCCACTACCATCCCCTTTCAAATAAGGGTAGTCACCCCCGGGTGGGTGAAAATTTGTTTAACAAATTTAACTTAATTATTTTGACGATTTTGACATTTTTCCGTTTTTGGGTGTATTTTTTACCCAATGAAATTTTATCGCTCGGATTATTTTTAGGGGATGATAAATCATACCCTTAAATAAAACATGAAAGAATAATTGGAAAAAATTGAAACCGACCGCAGATATAATTTTTTGAATTATACTCACTTTCCCGACGGTACTCATTTATCGGCATTTTGCTCAAGTGACGCCGTTTTTGTATTGCTAATAACTACCCTTAATATGCATTTTCGATCTGCAATATGGGGGTGATTTAGCTTCTACAATCGATTACCTATCGATTGATATAGTTTTCACCCCGCTCCGACAAAATTTTCACACAACTTATAGTAAATGCATGACAAAGGTGCTATCCAGTTCCTAGTGAAAGTAGGTAAAATTTCACCGAAAACACCAAATTCATTTTACTATTATTAACAAAGTATTGAATATCGAGCTTTCGCATGTATGGCAACATTATAGCCCTAATAGAGTAGAAAAGGGATAAGTAATAAAAATCCCTTAATATTCTATTATTAACAACTTTTTGCGCTAAATTACGTAAACTGGTCCCAGTACAAAAAAGCCTAACATTTTGCTCTCTTGTTAATAACTTTACAACCACTGCACCGATTTGCGTGATTTAACTTTTAAAATATATTAGGGTGGTTTAATAAACTTTTAAAACACCCCCTATAAAGTTTCAACCCTTAATTTATACGAAACAATTCACCCCCATTCATGTGTTATAATTAAAGGTCGGCAAAAGTTAGAAATCTACGATTAGTATAAAAAATTTAACCGTAGCGAAATAATAGAAACACCCTGTATATGCTACTACCATCCCCTTTCGAATAAGGGTAGTCACCCCCGGGTCGGTGAAAATTTCTTTAACAAACTTAACTTAATTAAGTTAGCGTTTTTGAGATTTTTCCGTTCTTAGGTGTATTTTTTTACTGAATGTATTTTTTTCGCCCGGAATATTTTTAGGGGATGCTAATTTACACCCTTAAATAACAGGCAAAAGAATAATTGAAAAAAGTTTAAACCGACCGGAGATATAATTTTTTGAATTTTCTCACTTTTCCGACGGCACTTAATTATCGGCATTTTGGTCGCCTGACGCCGTTTTTGCATCGCTAGTAACTACCCTTAATATGCATTTTCGATCTGGAACATGGGGGTGATTTCTCTTTTAGAATCGATTACCTATCGATTGATGTAATTTTCACCCCCGTCCGACAAAATTTTCAGTCAATTTAATGCAAATGATTGAAAAATGCGCTTTTTTGCACCGGAACTTATGCAAATTTTTGCAAAATGCTCCCAACGCGTTTGCGGAAAAACTATTAGTTATAGAAAAAAACTTTTGTAATGAGATGTTCATAACTTTTGACGTAGATAGATTTAAAAAAAAGAACGGTCCATTTTGGATCACTCGTTAGATTTTGGGGGATGGCACCCCCGGTCGAATATTTAAGGGAAAAAAGTCAGCGATGAAGTTTTTTTAATTAAAAAAAAAAATACACGAATCGATTGGTGACCAAATTACCTTTAATTTGATACCCTACACGGGGGTAGTTGGAATTTCCGTTAGGGGTGCGTCCACCCCCACCCCAAAAAATACACCCAAGAAAATTTTTTTTTTATTTTTCCCGAAAAGACATTTAGAAATAAAAATGAACACAATTTACCCGAACTCGATCGGACATTTCGGTTCCGATCACGAACCACTCAAAATTCGAAAAAATGTAATAGATCAAAAATCTAGTACAGAATGAAAATATTTTTTTTTTTTAAATTCTACGTAATAGAGCATGTACACAGCTATTAGTAGACGTTTTTTGAAATTTTTAAAAAATATTCTAGTACCCCCCGCGGGGGTGTATTTTTTCCTCTAGTACTTTTTGAAAATTTTATTACATTTTCGAGTAGGCCTCGCCCCTACGTGAAAAATGATACCCCACATGACCCCCCTCCGAAGTATAGTTTCGGAGTTATTTCGAGTCAAAGTGCCAGAGGGGAGGGGCTTATTGCCACTCCCCCTAAGCCTATATCGAAATAAAATATAGCCTATACCATTTTCGCGCTGATTTTCTAGAATGTGGACTTTTTAGAATTTTGATCCGATGGCCCAGTTTTGAGCTTTTGGGTCTACCGATTTAAGAAAATGGGCGATTGAAAAATCGATTTTCGAGCCTTAATAACTTCTGCCCCGCCCACTCTAAAATTCTTAGTTTTTTTTAAACCCATAGCCCCGCAGCACCTGACTCCGACAAACCAAATCCGAACTCGATCCGACACTTCGTTCTCGAGTTATAAGCTCTTAAAGTTTCAACTTTGAGGCCACGCCCCCATTTTGTTATAGCTCCGCCCCAAATTTTAAAGAGCGGACACGATAGCCCTTAACATTTCCTATCATCTGGCAAAAGTTTTTTAAAAAAAAAAATAAGCTACTGGGGCCCTCCTATGGGCCGGGGCAAAATTTAGATATGCCTATAGCACAATATCATGGATTTCTAATAGATGGGCATTTACCCAAACCAAATCGGTCCGGTAGTTTCTGAGATTAAGCGCGCACAAAATCAAAGGTACTCACGTTTTATATATATGTTAGAAGAAGACTAGTGGATGCCCGCGCCTACGGCTTGGAGGATACTGTAGGTAGGTCATAGCGGGGTAGGGCATAGGAGGGGATGTGCTCTATTTAACAAAAAAAGAATTGGCGAAATCGGTCCACGGGTTCGGGAGATAGGCTAAAGTAAAGTAGGTGAAAAAAAAGTGAGGTAAGGAAAAATCTAAGAATACTGTAAAAAAAAAAAATCAAAAAAATAGACTAAAAAAAATGTGTGAGGGTTGCGGGTGGGTGGGGTGGGAGGAGGGATGACCCCCTATTTAACAAAAAAAGAATTATCCAAATCGGTCCACGGGTTAGGGAGATAGGCTAAAGTAAAGAAGGTGCAAACAGTTAAAAAGTTTCTCTTAAATCAAATGTAGTATATTATACTACAAAAAAAAATATTGAAAAATTAAAGTGCGGGTGGATGGGAGGGTATGTAGGTGGGAGGAGAGATCATACTCTATTTAACCAAAAAAGAATTATTAAAATCGGTCCACGGGTTAGGAAGTTGGACTAAACCTTTGTATTTGCCCGCCCCTTGCGAGCTACCATCTTTGTATTTTTCCCGCCCCTTGCGAGCTACTACCTTTGTATTTTTCCCGCCCCTTGCGAGCTACTACCTTTATATTTTTCACGCCCCTTGCGAGCTACTACCTTTATATTTTTCCCGCCCCTTGCGAGCTACCACCTTTATATTTTACCCGCCCCTTGCGAGCTACCACCTTTATATTTTTCCCGCCCCTTGCGAGCTACTACCTTTATATTTTTCCCGCCCCTTGCGAGCTACCACCTTTGTATTTTTCCCGCCCCTTGCGAGCTACCACCTTTGTATTTTTCCCGCCCCTTGCGCGCTACCACCTTTGTATTTTTCCCGCCCTTGCGAGCTACAAACTTTGTATTTTTGCCGCCCCTTGCGTGCTACCATCTTTGTATTTTGCCCGCCCCTTGCGAGCTACAAACTTTGTATTTTTCCCGCCCCTTGCGAGCTACCACCTTTGTATTTTTCCCGCCCCGTGTGAGCTACCACCCTTAAGTCCTTCAAGCCTTTGCAAACAAAGTAGTAAAAAAGCGTAATATCCAATTGCTCTTGGCTTTATAACTTTCTATTGAATTTACCAATTGCAATGAAATAAATTTTAAAAGAAAGCACAGGATTTGCACATTCATGCCCGGTATCACTTATCAATATTTTATAAGCTCTAATCGCATTGATAGAGGGCGGCACAATACACTTTCCATACATTTTAGAAGATTTAACAGAAAGAAACCGTTATATATCCTACTATAACTAAGGAAATTCAAAATGGTTTTCATATTTGAATTCTACTCAGCAATACCTTTCATTTGATACCAAACTTGCCGGGAAATAAAACAAAAAAAAATTTCGTAATTTTCCCTAGGGTATTGGCCAGGATTTCGGGGTTGAAAAGATACCTTGGTACAGGTAAAAATTCATATCTCGCCAAATAGTAAACGGATTTCAGTTATTTAAAAAGCAGAATTAAGCAGAGGTTTTCAGCTACTACTACTATAACCCGCGCACCTCTGCGGTTTCATTTGTACCCACCAGGTGGCTTCAAGTCGCTAAATCAGTGATATTACAAATATCCTTAAAATATCGACTAAATATATCCTGATTTGGACGAAACTTCGTATAGCGCTTAAGCACCACCTACCCCTTTAATATAAATTCACACTTTGAAGATATCGTAAAATTTTCCTAACAAAATTTAACTTTTCAATTTTTCAATGAAAATTTTTGAGGCAAAATTTCAAATTTTTCAAAATTTTACCCAATCGGGATGAAATTTTAACAAAAATTTTGTTAATAAACTTAACCAAAAACCCCTGTAAACGACTTATTTTTGTAATTCGGTCGTGTATTTTTTTTCTACCACTGTGCTTGTATCCGTTAAACGTATCTTAGCTAATTGTTAATATACTTCAAAGCTTCCATAACAAATAGCTAAAAGAATTATTATAATCCGTTCATAAATACCAAAGTTATTGGTACCTAATCATTTCAATCTCACCTATAAGGTGAGATTTGTGTACCTCATTTGAATAAGCGCAAGTGAATCTATTTAATTAAAAATATTTGCTGAATGTAAACATTTAAGAACAATTGAGGTAAGAAATTATATCTATAATTCCTCCCCTATCCATATATATCAAGAAACCTGCTTCGTTTTCATAACTTCGAGTAGTAATTAGTAATAGTAGGTACCCAGTTCCTAGTGAAAGTAGGAAAGAGTACACCGGTGGATCCATATTCATGTTACTATTACTAACAAAGTGTTGAATATTGAGCTTTCACATGTATGACAACATTTTAGCCCTAATAGAGTAGAAAAGGGATAAGTAATAAAAATCCCTTAATATTCTATTATTAATAACAATTGGCAATAAATTACATAAAGTGGTCGTAGTACAAAAGAGCATAATGCTATACTCTTTTGTTAATAACTTAACACATACTGCACCGATTTGCATGATTTAACTTTTAAAATATATAAGGGTGATTTAGTAAACGTGTAAAAAATAAAGTTTATATATATATTATTATAAAGTTTCAACCCTTAATTTATACCAAAAGATTCACCCCCATCTCAGATAATATAAACAAAGGTCGGCAAAAGTTAGAAATCTACGATTAGTATAAAAAATTTAACCGTAGCGAAATAAAAAAAACACCCTGTATATCCTACTTGCACCCCCTTTCGAATAAGGGTAGTCACCCCCGGGTGGGTGAAAATTTGTTTAACAAATTTATCTTAATTATTTTGACGATTTTGAAATTTTTCCGTTTTTGGGTGTATTTTATACCCAATGAACTTTTATCGCTCTGAATATATTTAGGGGATGATAAATCATACCCTTAAATAAAACATGAAAGAATAATTGGGAAAAATTAAAATTGACCGCAGATATAATTTTTTGAATTGTACTCAGTTTCCCGATGAAACTCAATTATCGGCATTTTGCTCAAGTGACGCCGTTTTTGTATTGCTAATAACTACCCTTAATATGCATTTTTGATCTGCAATATGGGGGTGATTTAGCTTCTACAATCGATTACCTATCGATTGATGTAACTTTCACCCCGCTCTGATGAAATTTTCACACAACTTAATGCAAATGAGTGAAAAAGGACAAAATTTCACTTTTCATTTTTTCAATGGAAATTTAAATTTTTTAAAAAATTTACCCGATCGGGATGAAATTTTAGTCATAGCTACACATTAACATCCCTTTTGAAATGAGGGTAATTACTCCCGCGAAAATTGAAATTTGTTTAACAAATTTAATAAAAACCACGTGTGAACGGCTTATTTTGGTCCTTTTGACGTGTATTTTTTGTCTTATACTGCACTTATATCCACCCAAAGTATCCAACAATTTAACTAATAGTATTATTAACCAAATATTAACAGAATTATTAAGATATGTCAATAAATACCGAAGTTATTGGTACTCAAACATGAGCAACTCTCTAGAAGGTGAGGTTTGTTTTTACCTCATTTAAATATCCGGAAATTAAGATATTTAGTTAAAAATAATTTCTAAATGTAAACATTTAAGAACAAATGAGGTAAGAAATTATATCTACACTTCCTCCCCTATCGATACATATCAAGAAACCTGCTTCGTTTTCATAATTTCGAGTAGTAATTAGTAATAGTACGTACCGAGTTCCTAGTGAAAGTAGGTAAAATTTCACCGAAAACACCAAATTCATTTTACTATTACTAACAAATTATGTAATATCGAGCTATAACATGTATGGCAACATTATAGCCCTAATAGAGTAGAAAAGGGATGAGCAATAAAAATCCCTTAAAATTCTATTATTAACAACTTTTTGCAATAAATTACGAAAACTGGTCCTAGTACAAAAAAGCCTCACACTTTGCTCTCTTGTTAATAACTTTACAACCACTGCAGCGATTTGCGTGATTTAACTTTTAAAATATATAAGGGTGGTTTAATAAACTTTTAAAATACCCCCTATAAAGTTTCAACCCTTAATTTATACGAAACAATTCACCCCCATTTATATAGTATAATCAAAGTTCGGCAAAAGTTAGAAATGTACGATTAGTATAAAAAATTTAACCGTAGCGAAATAATAGAAACACCCTGTATATCCTACTACCATCCCCTTTCAAATAAGGGTAGTCACCCCCGGGTGGGTGAAAATTTGTTTAACAAATTTAACTTAATTATTTTGACGATTTTGACATTTTCCGTTTTTGGGTGTATTTTTTACCCAATGAACTTTTATCGCTCGGAATATTTTTAGGGGATGTTAAATTACACCCTTAAATATCAGACGAAAGACTAATAGAAAAAAGTTTAAACCGACCGGAGATATAATTTTTTGAATTATACTCAGTTTCCCGGCGGTACTCAATTATCGGCATTTTGCTCAAGTGACGCCGTTTTTGTATTGCTAATAACTACCCTTAATATACATTTTGGATCTGCAGTATGGGGGTGATTTAGCTTCTACAATCGATTACCTATCAATTGGTATAACTTTCACCCCGCCCCGACAAAATTTTCACACAACTTAATGCAAATGAGTGAAAAAGCTGCTACCCAGTTCCTAGTGAAAGTAGGAAAGAGTACACCGATGGAACAATTTATCATTATTATTATAACTTTTTAACCAATTTACCAATTTCAATGAAATAACTTTTAAAAGAAAGCACAGGGTTTATATATTCATCCTTAATACTATTATTCATTAATATTTGAAGCTTTAATACCACTGAGAGAGGGCGGTACAATGCACCTTCCCATACATTTTAGTAGATTTAACAGAAAGAAACCGTTATATATCCTACTATAGCTTAGGAAATTCAAAATGGTTTTCATAATTGAATTCTACTCAAAAATACCTTTCATTTGATACCAAACTTGCCGGGAAAGAAAACAAAAACAAATTTCGTAATTTTCCCTAGGGTATTGGCCAGGATTTCGGGGTTGAAAAGGTACCTTGGTACAGGTAAAAATTCATATCTCGCCAAATAGTAAACGGATTTCAGTTATTTAAAAAGCAGAATTAAGCAGAGGTTTTCAGCTACTACTACTATAACCCGCGCACCTCTGCGGTTTCATTTGTACCCACCAGGTGGCTCCAAGTCGATAAATCAGTGATATTACAAATATCCTTAAAATATCAACTAAATATATCCTGATTTGGATGAAACTTAGTATAGCGCTTAAGCACCACCTACCCCTTTAATATAAATTCACATTTTGTAGATATCGTAAAATTTTCCTAACAAAATTTTACTTTTCAATTTTTCAATGAAAATTTTTGAGGCAAAATTTAAAATTTTTCAAAATTTTACCCAATCGGGATGAAATTTTAACCAAAGATAACTATCTTTATCCCTTTTAAAATAAGGGTAGTCATTTGCGCGCAAATTGAAATTTTGTTAATAAACTTAACCAAAAGCCCCTGTGAACGACTTATTTTTGTAATTTGGTCGTGTATTTTTTTTTCTACCACTGTGCTTGTATCCGTTAAACGTATCTCAGCTATTTGTTAATATACTTCAAAGCTTCCTTAACAAATGGCTAAAAGAATTATTATAATCCGTTCATAAATACCAAAGTTATTGGTACCAAAACATTTCAATCTCACCTATAAGGTGAGATTTGTGTACCTCATTTGAATAAGCGCAAGTGAAGTTATTTAGTTAAAAATATTTTCTAAATGTAAACATTTAAGAACAAATGAGGTTAGAAATTATATCTATAATTCCTCCCCTATCGATACATATCAATAAACCTGCTTTGTTTTCATAACTTCGAATACTAATTACTAATAGTAGGTACCCAGTTCCTAGTGAAAGTAGGTAAAATTTCACCGAAACCACCAAATTCATGTTACTATTACTAACAAAGTATTGAATATCGAGCTTTCACATGTATGGCAACATTATAGCCCTAATAGAGTAAAAAAGGGATGAGTAATAAAAATCCCTTAAAATTCTATTATTAACAACTTTTTGCAATAAATTACGAAAACTGGTCCTAGTACAAAAAAGCCTCATTCTTTGCTCTCTTGTTAATAACTTTACAACCACTGAACCGATTTGCATGATTTAACTTTTAAAATATATTAGGGTAGTTAAATAAACTTTGAAAACACCCCCAATAAATCATCAACCCTTAATTTATACGAAACAATTCACCTTATTTATGTAGTGTAATCAAAGGTCGGCAAAAGTTAGAAATCTACGATTAGTATAAAAAATTTAACCGTAGCGAAATAATAGAAACACCCTGTATATTCTACTACCATCCCCTTTCAAATAAGGGTAGTCACCCCCGGGTGGGTGAAAATTTGTTTAACAAATTTAACTTAATTATTTTGACGATTTTGACATTTTTCCGTTTTTGGGTGTATTTTTTACCCAATGAACTTTTATCGCTCGGAATATTTTTAGGGGATGTTTAATCATACCCTTAAATATCAGACGAAAGAATAATAGAAAAAAGTTTAAACCGACCGGAGATATAATTTTTTGAATTATACTCAGTTTCCCGACTGTACTCAATATTCGGCATTTTGCTCAAGTGACGCCGTTTTTGTATAGCTAATAACTACCCTTAATATGCATTTTCGATCTGCAATATGGGGGTGATTTAGCTTCTACAATCGATTACCTATCGATTGATATAACTTTCACCCCGCTTGGACAAAATTTTCACACAACTTATAGTAAATGCATGAAAAAGGTGCTATCCAGTTCCTAGTGAAAGTAGGTAAAATTTCACCGAAAACACCAAATTAATTTTACTATTATTAACAAAGTATTGAATATCGAGCTTTCACATGTATGGCAACATTATAGCCCTAATAGAGTAGAAAAGGGATGAGTAATAAAAATCCCTTAATATTCTATTATTAACAACTTTTTGTAATAAATTACGTAAACTGGTCCTTTTACAAAAAAGCCTCACACTTTGCTCTCTTGTTAATAACTTTACAACCACTGGACCGATTTGCGTGATTTAACTTTTAAAATATATTAGGGTGGTTTAATAAACTTTTAAAACACCCCTAATAAATCACCAACCCTTAATTCGTATCAAACTGTTCACCCCCATTCATGTGTTATAATTAAAGGTCGGCAAAAGTTAGAAATCTACGATTAGTATAAAAAATTTAACCGTAGCGAATTAATAGAAACACCCTGTATATCCTACTACTGTCCCCTTTCGAATAAGGGTAGTCACCCCCGGGTGGGTGAAAATTTCTTTAACAAAGTTAACTTAATTAAGTTAGCGTTTTTGAGATTTTTCCGTTCTTAGGTGTATTTTTTTACTCAATATATTTTGATCGCTCGGAATATTTTTAGGGGATGTTAATTCACACCCTTAAATAACAGGCAAAAGAATAATTGAAAAAAGTTTAAACCGACCGGAGATATAATTTTTTGAATTTTCTCACTTTTCCGACGGAACTCAATTATCGGCATTTTGGTCGCCTGACGCCGTTTTTGCATCGCTAGTAACTACCCTTAATATGCATTTTCGATCTAGAACATGGGGGTGATTTCTCTTCTACAATCGATTACCTATCGATTGATGTAATTTTCACCGCAGTCCGACAAAATTTTCAGTCAATTTAATGCAAATGATTGAAAAATGCGCTTTTTTGCACCGGAACTTATGCAAATTTTTGCAAAATGCTCCCAACGCGTTTGCGAAAAAACTATTAGTTATAGAAAAAAACTTTTGTAATGAGATATTCATAACTTTCGGAGCAGATAGTTTAAAAAAAAAGAACGGTCGATTTTGGACCACTCGTTAGATTTTGGGGGATGGCACCCCCGGTCGAATATTTAAGGGAAAAAAGTCAGCGATGAAGTTTTTTTAATTAAAAAAAAAAATACACAAATCGATTGGTGACCAAATTACCTTTAATTTGATACCCCACATGGGGGTAGTTGGAATTTCCGTTAGGGGTGCGTCCACCCCCACCCCAAAAAATACACCCCCGAAATTTTTTTTTTTATTTTTCCCGAAAAGACATTTAGAAATAAAAATGAACACAATTCACCCGAACTCGATCAGACATTTCCGTTCCGATCACGAACCACTCAAAATTCGAAAAAATGTAATAGATCAAAAATTTAGTACAGAATGAAAATTATTTTTTTTTGAAAATTCCACGTAATATAGCATGTACACAGCTATTAGCAGACGTTTTTTGAAATTTTTAACAAATATTCTAGTACCCCCCGCGGGGGTTAATTTTTTCCTCTAGTACTTTTTGAAAATTTTATTACATTTTCGAATAGGCCTCGCCCCTACGTGAAAAATGATACGACACATGACCCCCCTCCGAAGTACAGTTTCGGAGTTATTTCGAGTCAAAGTGCCAGAGGGGAGGGGCTTATTGCCACTCCCCCTAAGCCTATATCGAAATAAAATATAGCCTATACCATTTTCGCGCTGATTTTCTAGAATGTGGACTTTTTAGAATTTTGATCCGATGGCCCAGTTTTGAGCTTTTGGGTCTACCGATTTAAGAAAATGGGCGATTAAAAAATCGATTTTCGAGCCTTAATAACTTTGGCCCCGCCCACTCTAAAATTCTTAATTTTTTTTAAACCCATAGCCCCGCAGCACCCGACTCCGACAAACCAAACCCGAACTCGATCCGACACTTGGTTCTCGAGTTATAAGCTCTTAAAGTTTCAACTTTGAGGCCACGCCCCCATTTTGTTATAGCTCCGCCCCAAATTTTAAAGAGCGGACACGATAGCCCTTAACATTTCCTATCATCTGGCAAAAGTTTTTTAAAAAAAAAAATAAGCTACTGGGGCCCTCCTATGGGCCGGGGCAAAATTTAGATATGCCTATAGCACAATATCATGGATTTCTAATAGATGGGCATTTACCCAAACCAAATCGGTCCGGTAGTTTCTGAGATTAAGCGCGCACAAAATCAAAGGTACTCACGTTTTATATATATGTTAGAAGAAGAAGAAGATAGAAGAAGAAGAAGACTAGTGGATGCCCGCGCCTACGGCTTGGAGGATACTGTAGGTAGGTCATAGCGGGGTAGGGCATAGGAGGGGATGTGCTCTATTTAACAAAAAAAGAATTGGCGAAATCGGTCCACGGGTTCGGGAGATAGGCTAAAGTAAAGTAGGTGAAAAAAAAGTGAGGTAAGGAAAAATCTAAGAATACTGTAAAAAAAAAAAATCAAAAAAATAGACTAAAAAAAATGTGTGAGGGTTGCGGGTGGGTGGGGTGGGAGGAGGGATGACCCCCTATTTAACAAAAAAAGAATTATCCAAATCGGTCCACGGGTTAGGGAGATAGGCTAAAGTAAAGAAGGTGCAAACAGTTAAAAAGTTTCTCTTAAATCAAATGTAGTATATTATACTACAAAAAAAAATATTGAAAAATTAAAGTGCGGGTGGATGGGAGGGTATGTAGGTGGGAGGAGAGATCATACTCTATTTAACCAAAAAAGAATTATTAAAATCGGTCCACGGGTTAGGAAGTTGGACTAAACCTTTGTATTTGCCCGCCCCTTGCGAGCTACCATCTTTGTATTTTTCCCGCCCCTTGCGAGCTACTACCTTTGTATTTTTCCCGCCCCTTGCGAGCTACTACCTTTATATTTTTCACGCCCCTTGCGAGCTACTACCTTTATATTTTTCCCGCCCCTTGCGAGCTACCACCTTTATATTTTACCCGCCCCTTGCGAGCTACCACCTTTATATTTTTCCCGCCCCTTGCGAGCTACTACCTTTATATTTTTCCCGCCCCTTGCGAGCTACCACCTTTGTATTTTTCCCGCCCCTTGCGAGCTACCACCTTTGTATTTTTCCCGCCCCTTGCGCGCTACCACCTTTGTATTTTTCCCGCCCTTGCGAGCTACAAACTTTGTATTTTTGCCGCCCCTTGCGTGCTACCATCTTTGTATTTTGCCCGCCCCTTGCGAGCTACAAACTTTGTATTTTTCCCGCCCCTTGCGAGCTACCACCTTTGTATTTTTCCCGCCCCGTGTGAGCTACCACCCTTAAGTCCTTCAAGCCTTTGCAAACAAAGTAGTAAAAAAGCGTAATATCCAATTGCTCTTGGCTTTATAACTTTCTATTGAATTTACCAATTGCAATGAAATAAATTTTAAAAGAAAGCACAGGATTTGCACATTCATGCCCGGTATCACTTATCAATATTTTATAAGCTCTAATCGCATTGATAGAGGGCGGCACAATACACTTTCCATACATTTTAGAAGATTTAACAGAAAGAAACCGTTATATATCCTACTATAACTAAGGAAATTCAAAATGGTTTTCATATTTGAATTCTACTCAGCAATACCTTTCATTTGATACCAAACTTGCCGGGAAATAAAACAAAAAAAAATTTCGTAATTTTCCCTAGGGTATTGGCCAGGATTTCGGGGTTGAAAAGATACCTTGGTACAGGTAAAAATTCATATCTCGCCAAATAGTAAACGGATTTCAGTTATTTAAAAAGCAGAATTAAGCAGAGGTTTTCAGCTACTACTACTATAACCCGCGCACCTCTGCGGTTTCATTTGTACCCACCAGGTGGCTTCAAGTCGCTAAATCAGTGATATTACAAATATCCTTAAAATATCGACTAAATATATCCTGATTTGGACGAAACTTCGTATAGCGCTTAAGCACCACCTACCCCTTTAATATAAATTCACACTTTGAAGATATCGTAAAATTTTCCTAACAAAATTTAACTTTTCAATTTTTCAATGAAAATTTTTGAGGCAAAATTTCAAATTTTTCAAAATTTTACCCAATCGGGATGAAATTTTAACAAAAATTTTGTTAATAAACTTAACCAAAAACCCCTGTAAACGACTTATTTTTGTAATTCGGTCGTGTATTTTTTTTCTACCACTGTGCTTGTATCCGTTAAACGTATCTTAGCTAATTGTTAATATACTTCAAAGCTTCCATAACAAATAGCTAAAAGAATTATTATAATCCGTTCATAAATACCAAAGTTATTGGTACCTAATCATTTCAATCTCACCTATAAGGTGAGATTTGTGTACCTCATTTGAATAAGCGCAAGTGAATCTATTTAATTAAAAATATTTGCTGAATGTAAACATTTAAGAACAATTGAGGTAAGAAATTATATCTATAATTCCTCCCCTATCCATATATATCAAGAAACCTGCTTCGTTTTCATAACTTCGAGTAGTAATTAGTAATAGTAGGTACCCAGTTCCTAGTGAAAGTAGGAAAGAGTACACCGGTGGATCCATATTCATGTTACTATTACTAACAAAGTGTTGAATATTGAGCTTTCACATGTATGACAACATTTTAGCCCTAATAGAGTAGAAAAGGGATAAGTAATAAAAATCCCTTAATATTCTATTATTAATAACAATTGGCAATAAATTACATAAAGTGGTCGTAGTACAAAAGAGCATAATGCTATACTCTTTTGTTAATAACTTAACACATACTGCACCGATTTGCATGATTTAACTTTTAAAATATATAAGGGTGATTTAGTAAACGTGTAAAAAATAAAGTTTATATATATATTATTATAAAGTTTCAACCCTTAATTTATACCAAAAGATTCACCCCCATCTCAGATAATATAAACAAAGGTCGGCAAAAGTTAGAAATCTACGATTAGTATAAAAAATTTAACCGTAGCGAAATAAAAAAAACACCCTGTATATCCTACTTGCACCCCCTTTCGAATAAGGGTAGTCACCCCCGGGTGGGTGAAAATTTGTTTAACAAATTTATCTTAATTATTTTGACGATTTTGAAATTTTTCCGTTTTTGGGTGTATTTTATACCCAATGAACTTTTATCGCTCTGAATATATTTAGGGGATGATAAATCATACCCTTAAATAAAACATGAAAGAATAATTGGGAAAAATTAAAATTGACCGCAGATATAATTTTTTGAATTGTACTCAGTTTCCCGATGAAACTCAATTATCGGCATTTTGCTCAAGTGACGCCGTTTTTGTATTGCTAATAACTACCCTTAATATGCATTTTTGATCTGCAATATGGGGGTGATTTAGCTTCTACAATCGATTACCTATCGATTGATGTAACTTTCACCCCGCTCTGATGAAATTTTCACACAACTTAATGCAAATGAGTGAAAAAGGACAAAATTTCACTTTTCATTTTTTCAATGGAAATTTAAATTTTTTAAAAAATTTACCCGATCGGGATGAAATTTTAGTCATAGCTACACATTAACATCCCTTTTGAAATGAGGGTAATTACTCCCGCGAAAATTGAAATTTGTTTAACAAATTTAATAAAAACCACGTGTGAACGGCTTATTTTGGTCCTTTTGACGTGTATTTTTTGTCTTATACTGCACTTATATCCACCCAAAGTATCCAACAATTTAACTAATAGTATTATTAACCAAATATTAACAGAATTATTAAGATATGTCAATAAATACCGAAGTTATTGGTACTCAAACATGAGCAACTCTCTAGAAGGTGAGGTTTGTTTTTACCTCATTTAAATATCCGGAAATTAAGATATTTAGTTAAAAATAATTTCTAAATGTAAACATTTAAGAACAAATGAGGTAAGAAATTATATCTACACTTCCTCCCCTATCGATACATATCAAGAAACCTGCTTCGTTTTCATAATTTCGAGTAGTAATTAGTAATAGTACGTACCGAGTTCCTAGTGAAAGTAGGTAAAATTTCACCGAAAACACCAAATTCATTTTACTATTACTAACAAATTATGTAATATCGAGCTATAACATGTATGGCAACATTATAGCCCTAATAGAGTAGAAAAGGGATGAGCAATAAAAATCCCTTAAAATTCTATTATTAACAACTTTTTGCAATAAATTACGAAAACTGGTCCTAGTACAAAAAAGCCTCACACTTTGCTCTCTTGTTAATAACTTTACAACCACTGCAGCGATTTGCGTGATTTAACTTTTAAAATATATAAGGGTGGTTTAATAAACTTTTAAAATACCCCCTATAAAGTTTCAACCCTTAATTTATACGAAACAATTCACCCCCATTTATATAGTATAATCAAAGTTCGGCAAAAGTTAGAAATGTACGATTAGTATAAAAAATTTAACCGTAGCGAAATAATAGAAACACCCTGTATATCCTACTACCATCCCCTTTCAAATAAGGGTAGTCACCCCCGGGTGGGTGAAAATTTGTTTAACAAATTTAACTTAATTATTTTGACGATTTTGACATTTTCCGTTTTTGGGTGTATTTTTTACCCAATGAACTTTTATCGCTCGGAATATTTTTAGGGGATGTTAAATTACACCCTTAAATATCAGACGAAAGACTAATAGAAAAAAGTTTAAACCGACCGGAGATATAATTTTTTGAATTATACTCAGTTTCCCGGCGGTACTCAATTATCGGCATTTTGCTCAAGTGACGCCGTTTTTGTATTGCTAATAACTACCCTTAATATACATTTTGGATCTGCAGTATGGGGGTGATTTAGCTTCTACAATCGATTACCTATCAATTGGTATAACTTTCACCCCGCCCCGACAAAATTTTCACACAACTTAATGCAAATGAGTGAAAAAGCTGCTACCCAGTTCCTAGTGAAAGTAGGAAAGAGTACACCGATGGAACAATTTATCATTATTATTATAACTTTTTAACCAATTTACCAATTTCAATGAAATAACTTTTAAAAGAAAGCACAGGGTTTATATATTCATCCTTAATACTATTATTCATTAATATTTGAAGCTTTAATACCACTGAGAGAGGGCGGTACAATGCACCTTCCCATACATTTTAGTAGATTTAACAGAAAGAAACCGTTATATATCCTACTATAGCTTAGGAAATTCAAAATGGTTTTCATAATTGAATTCTACTCAAAAATACCTTTCATTTGATACCAAACTTGCCGGGAAAGAAAACAAAAACAAATTTCGTAATTTTCCCTAGGGTATTGGCCAGGATTTCGGGGTTGAAAAGGTACCTTGGTACAGGTAAAAATTCATATCTCGCCAAATAGTAAACGGATTTCAGTTATTTAAAAAGCAGAATTAAGCAGAGGTTTTCAGCTACTACTACTATAACCCGCGCACCTCTGCGGTTTCATTTGTACCCACCAGGTGGCTCCAAGTCGATAAATCAGTGATATTACAAATATCCTTAAAATATCAACTAAATATATCCTGATTTGGATGAAACTTAGTATAGCGCTTAAGCACCACCTACCCCTTTAATATAAATTCACATTTTGTAGATATCGTAAAATTTTCCTAACAAAATTTTACTTTTCAATTTTTCAATGAAAATTTTTGAGGCAAAATTTAAAATTTTTCAAAATTTTACCCAATCGGGATGAAATTTTAACCAAAGATAACTATCTTTATCCCTTTTAAAATAAGGGTAGTCATTTGCGCGCAAATTGAAATTTTGTTAATAAACTTAACCAAAAGCCCCTGTGAACGACTTATTTTTGTAATTTGGTCGTGTATTTTTTTTTCTACCACTGTGCTTGTATCCGTTAAACGTATCTCAGCTATTTGTTAATATACTTCAAAGCTTCCTTAACAAATGGCTAAAAGAATTATTATAATCCGTTCATAAATACCAAAGTTATTGGTACCAAAACATTTCAATCTCACCTATAAGGTGAGATTTGTGTACCTCATTTGAATAAGCGCAAGTGAAGTTATTTAGTTAAAAATATTTTCTAAATGTAAACATTTAAGAACAAATGAGGTTAGAAATTATATCTATAATTCCTCCCCTATCGATACATATCAATAAACCTGCTTTGTTTTCATAACTTCGAATACTAATTACTAATAGTAGGTACCCAGTTCCTAGTGAAAGTAGGTAAAATTTCACCGAAACCACCAAATTCATGTTACTATTACTAACAAAGTATTGAATATCGAGCTTTCACATGTATGGCAACATTATAGCCCTAATAGAGTAAAAAAGGGATGAGTAATAAAAATCCCTTAAAATTCTATTATTAACAACTTTTTGCAATAAATTACGAAAACTGGTCCTAGTACAAAAAAGCCTCATTCTTTGCTCTCTTGTTAATAACTTTACAACCACTGAACCGATTTGCATGATTTAACTTTTAAAATATATTAGGGTAGTTAAATAAACTTTGAAAACACCCCCAATAAATCATCAACCCTTAATTTATACGAAACAATTCACCTTATTTATGTAGTGTAATCAAAGGTCGGCAAAAGTTAGAAATCTACGATTAGTATAAAAAATTTAACCGTAGCGAAATAATAGAAACACCCTGTATATTCTACTACCATCCCCTTTCAAATAAGGGTAGTCACCCCCGGGTGGGTGAAAATTTGTTTAACAAATTTAACTTAATTATTTTGACGATTTTGACATTTTTCCGTTTTTGGGTGTATTTTTTACCCAATGAACTTTTATCGCTCGGAATATTTTTAGGGGATGTTTAATCATACCCTTAAATATCAGACGAAAGAATAATAGAAAAAAGTTTAAACCGACCGGAGATATAATTTTTTGAATTATACTCAGTTTCCCGACTGTACTCAATATTCGGCATTTTGCTCAAGTGACGCCGTTTTTGTATAGCTAATAACTACCCTTAATATGCATTTTCGATCTGCAATATGGGGGTGATTTAGCTTCTACAATCGATTACCTATCGATTGATATAACTTTCACCCCGCTTGGACAAAATTTTCACACAACTTATAGTAAATGCATGAAAAAGGTGCTATCCAGTTCCTAGTGAAAGTAGGTAAAATTTCACCGAAAACACCAAATTAATTTTACTATTATTAACAAAGTATTGAATATCGAGCTTTCACATGTATGGCAACATTATAGCCCTAATAGAGTAGAAAAGGGATGAGTAATAAAAATCCCTTAATATTCTATTATTAACAACTTTTTGTAATAAATTACGTAAACTGGTCCTTTTACAAAAAAGCCTCACACTTTGCTCTCTTGTTAATAACTTTACAACCACTGGACCGATTTGCGTGATTTAACTTTTAAAATATATTAGGGTGGTTTAATAAACTTTTAAAACACCCCTAATAAATCACCAACCCTTAATTCGTATCAAACTGTTCACCCCCATTCATGTGTTATAATTAAAGGTCGGCAAAAGTTAGAAATCTACGATTAGTATAAAAAATTTAACCGTAGCGAATTAATAGAAACACCCTGTATATCCTACTACTGTCCCCTTTCGAATAAGGGTAGTCACCCCCGGGTGGGTGAAAATTTCTTTAACAAAGTTAACTTAATTAAGTTAGCGTTTTTGAGATTTTTCCGTTCTTAGGTGTATTTTTTTACTCAATATATTTTGATCGCTCGGAATATTTTTAGGGGATGTTAATTCACACCCTTAAATAACAGGCAAAAGAATAATTGAAAAAAGTTTAAACCGACCGGAGATATAATTTTTTGAATTTTCTCACTTTTCCGACGGAACTCAATTATCGGCATTTTGGTCGCCTGACGCCGTTTTTGCATCGCTAGTAACTACCCTTAATATGCATTTTCGATCTAGAACATGAGGGTGATTTCTCTTCTACAATCGATTACCTATCGATTGATGTAATTTTCACCGCAGTCCGACAAAATTTTCAGTCAATTTAATGCAAATGATTGAAAAATGCGCTTTTTTGCACCGGAACTTATGCAAATTTTTGCAAAATGCTCCCAACGCGTTTGCGAAAAAACTATTAGTTATAGAAAAAAACTTTTGTAATGAGATATTCATAACTTTCGGAGCAGATAGTTTAAAAAAAAAGAACGGTCGATTTTGGACCACTCGTTAGATTTTGGGGGATGGCACCCCCGGTCGAATATTTAAGGGAAAAAAGTCAGCGATGAAGTTTTTTTAATTAAAAAAAAAAATACACAAATCGATTGGTGACCAAATTACCTTTAATTTGATACCCCACATGGGGGTAGTTGGAATTTCCGTTAGGGGTGCGTCCACCCCCACCCCAAAAAATACACCCCCGAAATTTTTTTTTTTATTTTTCCCGAAAAGACATTTAGAAATAAAAATGAACACAATTCACCCGAACTCGATCAGACATTTCCGTTCCAATCACGAACCACTCAAAATTCGAAAAAATGTAATAGATCAAAAATTTAGTACAGAATGAAAATTATTTTTTTTTGAAAATTCCACGTAATATAGCATGTACACAGCTATTAGCAGACGTTTTTTGAAATTTTTAACAAATATTCTAGTACCCCCCGCGGGGGTTAATTTTTTCCTCTAGTACTTTTTGAAAATTTTATTACATTTTCGAATAGGCCTCGCCCCTACGTGAAAAATGATACGACACATGACCCCCCTCCGAAGTACAGTTTCGGAGTTATTTCGAGTCAAAGTGCCAGAGGGGAGGGGCTTATTGCCACTCCCCCTAAGCCTATATCGAAATAAAATATAGCCTATACCATTTTCGCGCTGATTTTCTAGAATGTGGACTTTTTAGAATTTTGATCCGATGGCCCAGTTTTGAGCTTTTGGGTCTACCGATTTAAGAAAATGGGCGATTAAAAAATCGATTTTCGAGCCTTAATAACTTTGGCCCCGCCCACTCTAAAATTCTTAATTTTTTTTAAACCCATAGCCCCGCAGCACCCGACTCCGACAAACCAAACCCGAACTCGATCCGACACTTGGTTCTCGAGTTATAAGCTCTTAAAGTTTCAACTTTGAGGCCACGCCCCCATTTTGTTATAGCTCCGCCCCAAATTTTAAAGAGCGGACACGATAGCCCTTAACATTTCCTATCATCTGGCAAAAGTTTTTTAAAAAAAAAAATAAGCTACTGGGGCCCTCCTATGGGCCGGGGCAAAATTTAGATATGCCTATAGCACAATATCATGGATTTCTAATAGATGGGCATTTACCCAAACCAAATCGGTCCGGTAGTTTCTGAGATTAAGCGCGCACAAAATCAAAGGTACTCACGTTTTATATATATGTTAGAAGAAGAAGACTAGTGGATGCCCGCGCCTACGGCTTGGAGGATACTGTAGGTAGGTCATAGCGGGGTAGGGCATAGGAGGGGATGTGCTCTATTTAACAAAAAAAGAATTGGCGAAATCGGTCCACGGGTTCGGGAGATAGGCTAAAGTAAAGTAGGTGAAAAAAAAGTGAGGTAAGGAAAAATCTAAGAATACTGTAAAAAAAAAAAATCAAAAAAATAGACTAAAAAAAATGTGTGAGGGTTGCGGGTGGGTGGGGTGGGAGGAGGGATGACCCCCTATTTAACAAAAAAAGAATTATCCAAATCGGTCCACGGGTTAGGGAGATAGGCTAAAGTAAAGAAGGTGCAAACAGTTAAAAAGTTTCTCTTAAATCAAATGTAGTATATTATACTACAAAAAAAAATATTGAAAAATTAAAGTGCGGGTGGATGGGAGGGTATGTAGGTGGGAGGAGAGATCATACTCTATTTAACCAAAAAAGAATTATTAAAATCGGTCCACGGGTTAGGAAGTTGGACTAAACCTTTGTATTTGCCCGCCCCTTGCGAGCTACCATCTTTGTATTTTTCCCGCCCCTTGCGAGCTACTACCTTTGTATTTTTCCCGCCCCTTGCGAGCTACTACCTTTATATTTTTCACGCCCCTTGCGAGCTACTACCTTTATATTTTTCCCGCCCCTTGCGAGCTACCACCTTTATATTTTACCCGCCCCTTGCGAGCTACCACCTTTATATTTTTCCCGCCCCTTGCGAGCTACTACCTTTATATTTTTCCCGCCCCTTGCGAGCTACCACCTTTGTATTTTTCCCGCCCCTTGCGAGCTACCACCTTTGTATTTTTCCCGCCCCTTGCGCGCTACCACCTTTGTATTTTTCCCGCCCTTGCGAGCTACAAACTTTGTATTTTTGCCGCCCCTTGCGTGCTACCATCTTTGTATTTTGCCCGCCCCTTGCGAGCTACAAACTTTGTATTTTTCCCGCCCCTTGCGAGCTACCACCTTTGTATTTTTCCCGCCCCGTGTGAGCTACCACCCTTAAGTCCTTCAAGCCTTTGCAAACAAAGTAGTAAAAAAGCGTAATATCCAATTGCTCTTGGCTTTATAACTTTCTATTGAATTTACCAATTGCAATGAAATAAATTTTAAAAGAAAGCACAGGATTTGCACATTCATGCCCGGTATCACTTATCAATATTTTATAAGCTCTAATCGCATTGATAGAGGGCGGCACAATACACTTTCCATACATTTTAGAAGATTTAACAGAAAGAAACCGTTATATATCCTACTATAACTAAGGAAATTCAAAATGGTTTTCATATTTGAATTCTACTCAGCAATACCTTTCATTTGATACCAAACTTGCCGGGAAATAAAACAAAAAAAAATTTCGTAATTTTCCCTAGGGTATTGGCCAGGATTTCGGGGTTGAAAAGATACCTTGGTACAGGTAAAAATTCATATCTCGCCAAATAGTAAACGGATTTCAGTTATTTAAAAAGCAGAATTAAGCAGAGGTTTTCAGCTACTACTACTATAACCCGCGCACCTCTGCGGTTTCATTTGTACCCACCAGGTGGCTTCAAGTCGCTAAATCAGTGATATTACAAATATCCTTAAAATATCGACTAAATATATCCTGATTTGGACGAAACTTCGTATAGCGCTTAAGCACCACCTACCCCTTTAATATAAATTCACACTTTGAAGATATCGTAAAATTTTCCTAACAAAATTTAACTTTTCAATTTTTCAATGAAAATTTTTGAGGCAAAATTTCAAATTTTTCAAAATTTTACCCAATCGGGATGAAATTTTAACAAAAATTTTGTTAATAAACTTAACCAAAAACCCCTGTAAACGACTTATTTTTGTAATTCGGTCGTGTATTTTTTTTCTACCACTGTGCTTGTATCCGTTAAACGTATCTTAGCTAATTGTTAATATACTTCAAAGCTTCCATAACAAATAGCTAAAAGAATTATTATAATCCGTTCATAAATACCAAAGTTATTGGTACCTAATCATTTCAATCTCACCTATAAGGTGAGATTTGTGTACCTCATTTGAATAAGCGCAAGTGAATCTATTTAATTAAAAATATTTGCTGAATGTAAACATTTAAGAACAATTGAGGTAAGAAATTATATCTATAATTCCTCCCCTATCCATATATATCAAGAAACCTGCTTCGTTTTCATAACTTCGAGTAGTAATTAGTAATAGTAGGTACCCAGTTCCTAGTGAAAGTAGGAAAGAGTACACCGGTGGATCCATATTCATGTTACTATTACTAACAAAGTGTTGAATATTGAGCTTTCACATGTATGACAACATTTTAGCCCTAATAGAGTAGAAAAGGGATAAGTAATAAAAATCCCTTAATATTCTATTATTAATAACAATTGGCAATAAATTACATAAAGTGGTCGTAGTACAAAAGAGCATAATGCTATACTCTTTTGTTAATAACTTAACACATACTGCACCGATTTGCATGATTTAACTTTTAAAATATATAAGGGTGATTTAGTAAACGTGTAAAAAATAAAGTTTATATATATATTATTATAAAGTTTCAACCCTTAATTTATACCAAAAGATTCACCCCCATCTCAGATAATATAAACAAAGGTCGGCAAAAGTTAGAAATCTACGATTAGTATAAAAAATTTAACCGTAGCGAAATAAAAAAAACACCCTGTATATCCTACTTGCACCCCCTTTCGAATAAGGGTAGTCACCCCCGGGTGGGTGAAAATTTGTTTAACAAATTTATCTTAATTATTTTGACGATTTTGAAATTTTTCCGTTTTTGGGTGTATTTTATACCCAATGAACTTTTATCGCTCTGAATATATTTAGGGGATGATAAATCATACCCTTAAATAAAACATGAAAGAATAATTGGGAAAAATTAAAATTGACCGCAGATATAATTTTTTGAATTGTACTCAGTTTCCCGATGAAACTCAATTATCGGCATTTTGCTCAAGTGACGCCGTTTTTGTATTGCTAATAACTACCCTTAATATGCATTTTTGATCTGCAATATGGGGGTGATTTAGCTTCTACAATCGATTACCTATCGATTGATGTAACTTTCACCCCGCTCTGATGAAATTTTCACACAACTTAATGCAAATGAGTGAAAAAGGACAAAATTTCACTTTTCATTTTTTCAATGGAAATTTAAATTTTTTAAAAAATTTACCCGATCGGGATGAAATTTTAGTCATAGCTACACATTAACATCCCTTTTGAAATGAGGGTAATTACTCCCGCGAAAATTGAAATTTGTTTAACAAATTTAATAAAAACCACGTGTGAACGGCTTATTTTGGTCCTTTTGACGTGTATTTTTTGTCTTATACTGCACTTATATCCACCCAAAGTATCCAACAATTTAACTAATAGTATTATTAACCAAATATTAACAGAATTATTAAGATATGTCAATAAATACCGAAGTTATTGGTACTCAAACATGAGCAACTCTCTAGAAGGTGAGGTTTGTTTTTACCTCATTTAAATATCCGGAAATTAAGATATTTAGTTAAAAATAATTTCTAAATGTAAACATTTAAGAACAAATGAGGTAAGAAATTATATCTACACTTCCTCCCCTATCGATACATATCAAGAAACCTGCTTCGTTTTCATAATTTCGAGTAGTAATTAGTAATAGTACGTACCGAGTTCCTAGTGAAAGTAGGTAAAATTTCACCGAAAACACCAAATTCATTTTACTATTACTAACAAATTATGTAATATCGAGCTATAACATGTATGGCAACATTATAGCCCTAATAGAGTAGAAAAGGGATGAGCAATAAAAATCCCTTAAAATTCTATTATTAACAACTTTTTGCAATAAATTACGAAAACTGGTCCTAGTACAAAAAAGCCTCACACTTTGCTCTCTTGTTAATAACTTTACAACCACTGCAGCGATTTGCGTGATTTAACTTTTAAAATATATAAGGGTGGTTTAATAAACTTTTAAAATACCCCCTATAAAGTTTCAACCCTTAATTTATACGAAACAATTCACCCCCATTTATATAGTATAATCAAAGTTCGGCAAAAGTTAGAAATGTACGATTAGTATAAAAAATTTAACCGTAGCGAAATAATAGAAACACCCTGTATATCCTACTACCATCCCCTTTCAAATAAGGGTAGTCACCCCCGGGTGGGTGAAAATTTGTTTAACAAATTTAACTTAATTATTTTGACGATTTTGACATTTTCCGTTTTTGGGTGTATTTTTTACCCAATGAACTTTTATCGCTCGGAATATTTTTAGGGGATGTTAAATTACACCCTTAAATATCAGACGAAAGACTAATAGAAAAAAGTTTAAACCGACCGGAGATATAATTTTTTGAATTATACTCAGTTTCCCGGCGGTACTCAATTATCGGCATTTTGCTCAAGTGACGCCGTTTTTGTATTGCTAATAACTACCCTTAATATACATTTTGGATCTGCAGTATGGGGGTGATTTAGCTTCTACAATCGATTACCTATCAATTGGTATAACTTTCACCCCGCCCCGACAAAATTTTCACACAACTTAATGCAAATGAGTGAAAAAGCTGCTACCCAGTTCCTAGTGAAAGTAGGAAAGAGTACACCGATGGAACAATTTATCATTATTATTATAACTTTTTAACCAATTTACCAATTTCAATGAAATAACTTTTAAAAGAAAGCACAGGGTTTATATATTCATCCTTAATACTATTATTCATTAATATTTGAAGCTTTAATACCACTGAGAGAGGGCGGTACAATGCACCTTCCCATACATTTTAGTAGATTTAACAGAAAGAAACCGTTATATATCCTACTATAGCTTAGGAAATTCAAAATGGTTTTCATAATTGAATTCTACTCAAAAATACCTTTCATTTGATACCAAACTTGCCGGGAAAGAAAACAAAAACAAATTTCGTAATTTTCCCTAGGGTATTGGCCAGGATTTCGGGGTTGAAAAGGTACCTTGGTACAGGTAAAAATTCATATCTCGCCAAATAGTAAACGGATTTCAGTTATTTAAAAAGCAGAATTAAGCAGAGGTTTTCAGCTACTACTACTATAACCCGCGCACCTCTGCGGTTTCATTTGTACCCACCAGGTGGCTCCAAGTCGATAAATCAGTGATATTACAAATATCCTTAAAATATCAACTAAATATATCCTGATTTGGATGAAACTTAGTATAGCGCTTAAGCACCACCTACCCCTTTAATATAAATTCACATTTTGTAGATATCGTAAAATTTTCCTAACAAAATTTTACTTTTCAATTTTTCAATGAAAATTTTTGAGGCAAAATTTAAAATTTTTCAAAATTTTACCCAATCGGGATGAAATTTTAACCAAAGATAACTATCTTTATCCCTTTTAAAATAAGGGTAGTCATTTGCGCGCAAATTGAAATTTTGTTAATAAACTTAACCAAAAGCCCCTGTGAACGACTTATTTTTGTAATTTGGTCGTGTATTTTTTTTTCTACCACTGTGCTTGTATCCGTTAAACGTATCTCAGCTATTTGTTAATATACTTCAAAGCTTCCTTAACAAATGGCTAAAAGAATTATTATAATCCGTTCATAAATACCAAAGTTATTGGTACCAAAACATTTCAATCTCACCTATAAGGTGAGATTTGTGTACCTCATTTGAATAAGCGCAAGTGAAGTTATTTAGTTAAAAATATTTTCTAAATGTAAACATTTAAGAACAAATGAGGTTAGAAATTATATCTATAATTCCTCCCCTATCGATACATATCAATAAACCTGCTTTGTTTTCATAACTTCGAATACTAATTACTAATAGTAGGTACCCAGTTCCTAGTGAAAGTAGGTAAAATTTCACCGAAACCACCAAATTCATGTTACTATTACTAACAAAGTATTGAATATCGAGCTTTCACATGTATGGCAACATTATAGCCCTAATAGAGTAAAAAAGGGATGAGTAATAAAAATCCCTTAAAATTCTATTATTAACAACTTTTTGCAATAAATTACGAAAACTGGTCCTAGTACAAAAAAGCCTCATTCTTTGCTCTCTTGTTAATAACTTTACAACCACTGAACCGATTTGCATGATTTAACTTTTAAAATATATTAGGGTAGTTAAATAAACTTTGAAAACACCCCCAATAAATCATCAACCCTTAATTTATACGAAACAATTCACCTTATTTATGTAGTGTAATCAAAGGTCGGCAAAAGTTAGAAATCTACGATTAGTATAAAAAATTTAACCGTAGCGAAATAATAGAAACACCCTGTATATTCTACTACCATCCCCTTTCAAATAAGGGTAGTCACCCCCGGGTGGGTGAAAATTTGTTTAACAAATTTAACTTAATTATTTTGACGATTTTGACATTTTTCCGTTTTTGGGTGTATTTTTTACCCAATGAACTTTTATCGCTCGGAATATTTTTAGGGGATGTTTAATCATACCCTTAAATATCAGACGAAAGAATAATAGAAAAAAGTTTAAACCGACCGGAGATATAATTTTTTGAATTATACTCAGTTTCCCGACTGTACTCAATATTCGGCATTTTGCTCAAGTGACGCCGTTTTTGTATAGCTAATAACTACCCTTAATATGCATTTTCGATCTGCAATATGGGGGTGATTTAGCTTCTACAATCGATTACCTATCGATTGATATAACTTTCACCCCGCTTGGACAAAATTTTCACACAACTTATAGTAAATGCATGAAAAAGGTGCTATCCAGTTCCTAGTGAAAGTAGGTAAAATTTCACCGAAAACACCAAATTAATTTTACTATTATTAACAAAGTATTGAATATCGAGCTTTCACATGTATGGCAACATTATAGCCCTAATAGAGTAGAAAAGGGATGAGTAATAAAAATCCCTTAATATTCTATTATTAACAACTTTTTGTAATAAATTACGTAAACTGGTCCTTTTACAAAAAAGCCTCACACTTTGCTCTCTTGTTAATAACTTTACAACCACTGGACCGATTTGCGTGATTTAACTTTTAAAATATATTAGGGTGGTTTAATAAACTTTTAAAACACCCCTAATAAATCACCAACCCTTAATTCGTATCAAACTGTTCACCCCCATTCATGTGTTATAATTAAAGGTCGGCAAAAGTTAGAAATCTACGATTAGTATAAAAAATTTAACCGTAGCGAATTAATAGAAACACCCTGTATATCCTACTACTGTCCCCTTTCGAATAAGGGTAGTCACCCCCGGGTGGGTGAAAATTTCTTTAACAAAGTTAACTTAATTAAGTTAGCGTTTTTGAGATTTTTCCGTTCTTAGGTGTATTTTTTTACTCAATATATTTTGATCGCTCGGAATATTTTTAGGGGATGTTAATTCACACCCTTAAATAACAGGCAAAAGAATAATTGAAAAAAGTTTAAACCGACCGGAGATATAATTTTTTGAATTTTCTCACTTTTCCGACGGAACTCAATTATCGGCATTTTGGTCGCCTGACGCCGTTTTTGCATCGCTAGTAACTACCCTTAATATGCATTTTCGATCTAGAACATGAGGGTGATTTCTCTTCTACAATCGATTACCTATCGATTGATGTAATTTTCACCGCAGTCCGACAAAATTTTCAGTCAATTTAATGCAAATGATTGAAAAATGCGCTTTTTTGCACCGGAACTTATGCAAATTTTTGCAAAATGCTCCCAACGCGTTTGCGAAAAAACTATTAGTTATAGAAAAAAACTTTTGTAATGAGATATTCATAACTTTCGGAGCAGATAGTTTAAAAAAAAAGAACGGTCGATTTTGGACCACTCGTTAGATTTTGGGGGATGGCACCCCCGGTCGAATATTTAAGGGAAAAAAGTCAGCGATGAAGTTTTTTTAATTAAAAAAAAAAATACACAAATCGATTGGTGACCAAATTACCTTTAATTTGATACCCCACATGGGGGTAGTTGGAATTTCCGTTAGGGGTGCGTCCACCCCCACCCCAAAAAATACACCCCCGAAATTTTTTTTTTTATTTTTCCCGAAAAGACATTTAGAAATAAAAATGAACACAATTCACCCGAACTCGATCAGACATTTCCGTTCCAATCACGAACCACTCAAAATTCGAAAAAATGTAATAGATCAAAAATTTAGTACAGAATGAAAATTATTTTTTTTTGAAAATTCCACGTAATATAGCATGTACACAGCTATTAGCAGACGTTTTTTGAAATTTTTAACAAATATTCTAGTACCCCCCGCGGGGGTTAATTTTTTCCTCTAGTACTTTTTGAAAATTTTATTACATTTTCGAATAGGCCTCGCCCCTACGTGAAAAATGATACGACACATGACCCCCCTCCGAAGTACAGTTTCGGAGTTATTTCGAGTCAAAGTGCCAGAGGGGAGGGGCTTATTGCCACTCCCCCTAAGCCTATATCGAAATAAAATATAGCCTATACCATTTTCGCGCTGATTTTCTAGAATGTGGACTTTTTAGAATTTTGATCCGATGGCCCAGTTTTGAGCTTTTGGGTCTACCGATTTAAGAAAATGGGCGATTAAAAAATCGATTTTCGAGCCTTAATAACTTTGGCCCCGCCCACTCTAAAATTCTTAATTTTTTTTAAACCCATAGCCCCGCAGCACCCGACTCCGACAAACCAAACCCGAACTCGATCCGACACTTGGTTCTCGAGTTATAAGCTCTTAAAGTTTCAACTTTGAGGCCACGCCCCCATTTTGTTATAGCTCCGCCCCAAATTTTAAAGAGCGGACACGATAGCCCTTAACATTTCCTATCATCTGGCAAAAGTTTTTTAAAAAAAAAAATAAGCTACTGGGGCCCTCCTATGGGCCGGGGCAAAATTTAGATATGCCTATAGCACAATATCATGGATTTCTAATAGATGGGCATTTACCCAAACCAAATCGGTCCGGTAGTTTCTGAGATTAAGCGCGCACAAAATCAAAGGTACTCACGTTTTATATATATGTTAGAAGATAGAAGATAGAAGAAGACTAGTGGATGCCCGCGCCTACGGCTTGGAGGATACTGTAGGTAGGTCATAGCGGGGTAGGGCATAGGAGGGGATGTGCTCTATTTAACAAAAAAAGAATTGGCGAAATCGGTCCACGGGTTCGGGAGATAGGCTAAAGTAAAGTAGGTGAAAAAAAAGTGAGGTAAGGAAAAATCTAAGAATACTGTAAAAAAAAAAAATCAAAAAAATAGACTAAAAAAAATGTGTGAGGGTTGCGGGTGGGTGGGGTGGGAGGAGGGATGACCCCCTATTTAACAAAAAAAGAATTATCCAAATCGGTCCACGGGTTAGGGAGATAGGCTAAAGTAAAGAAGGTGCAAACAGTTAAAAAGTTTCTCTTAAATCAAATGTAGTATATTATACTACAAAAAAAAATATTGAAAAATTAAAGTGCGGGTGGATGGGAGGGTATGTAGGTGGGAGGAGAGATCATACTCTATTTAACCAAAAAAGAATTATTAAAATCGGTCCACGGGTTAGGAAGTTGGACTAAACCTTTGTATTTGCCCGCCCCTTGCGAGCTACCATCTTTGTATTTTTCCCGCCCCTTGCGAGCTACTACCTTTGTATTTTTCCCGCCCCTTGCGAGCTACTACCTTTATATTTTTCACGCCCCTTGCGAGCTACTACCTTTATATTTTTCCCGCCCCTTGCGAGCTACCACCTTTATATTTTACCCGCCCCTTGCGAGCTACCACCTTTATATTTTTCCCGCCCCTTGCGAGCTACTACCTTTATATTTTTCCCGCCCCTTGCGAGCTACCACCTTTGTATTTTTCCCGCCCCTTGCGAGCTACCACCTTTGTATTTTTCCCGCCCCTTGCGCGCTACCACCTTTGTATTTTTCCCGCCCTTGCGAGCTACAAACTTTGTATTTTTGCCGCCCCTTGCGTGCTACCATCTTTGTATTTTGCCCGCCCCTTGCGTGCTAACACCTTTGTATTTTTCCCGCCCCTTGCGACCTACTACCTTTGTATTTTTCCCGCCCCTTGCGAGCTACCACCTTTGTATTTTTCCCGCCCCGTGTGAGCTACCACCCTTAAGTCCTTCAAGCCTTTGCAAACAAAGTAGTAAAAAAGCGTAATATCCAATTGCTCTTGGCTTTATAACTTTCTAATGAATTTACCAATTGCAATGAAATAAATTTTAAAAGAAAGCACAGGATTTGCACATTCATGCCCGGTATCACTTATCAATATTTTATAAGCTCTAATCGCATTGATAGAGGGCGGCACAATACACTTTCCATACATTTTAGAAGATTTAACAGAAAGAAACCGTTATATATCCTACTATAACTAAGGAAATTCAAAATGGTTTTCATATTTGAATTCTACTCAGCAATACCTTTCATTTGATACCAAACTTGCCGGGAAATAAAACAAAAAAAAATTTCGTAATTTTCCCTAGGGTATTGGCCAGGATTTCGGGGTTGAAAAGGTACCTTGGTACAGGTAAAAATTCATATCTCGCCAAATAGTAAATGGATTTCAGTTATTTAAAAAGCAGAATTAAGCAGAGGTTTTCAGCTACTACTACTATAACCCGCGCACCTCTGCGGTTTCATTTGTACCCACCAGGTGGCTTCAAGTCGCTAAATCAGTGATATTACAAATATCCTTAAAATATCGACTAAATATATCCTGATTTGGACGAAACTTCGTATAGCGCTTAAGCACCACCTACCCCTTTAATATAAATTCACACTTTGAAGATATCGTAAAATTTTCCTAACAAAATTTAACTTTTCAATTTTTCAATGAAAATTTTTGAGGCAAAATTTAAAATTTTTCAAAATTTTACCCAATCGGGATGAAATTTTAACAAAAATTTTGTTAATAAACTTAACCAAAAACCCCTGTAAACGACTTATTTTTGTAATTCGGTCGTGTATTTTTTTTCTACCACTGTGCTTGTATCCGTTAAACGTATCTTAGCTAATTGTTAATATACTTCAAAGCTTCCATAACAAATAGCTAAAAGAATTATTATAATCCGTTCATAAATACCAAAGTTATTGGTACCTAAACATTTCAATCTCACCTATAAGGTGAGATTTGTGTACCTCATTTGAATAAGCGCAAGTGAATCTATTTAATTAAAAATATTTGCTGAATGTAAACATTTAAGAACAATTGAGGTAAGAAATTATATCTATAATTCCTCCCCTATCCATATATATCAAGAAACCTGCTTCGTTTTCATAACTTCGAGTAGTAATTAGTAATAGTAGGTACCCAGTTCCTAGTGAAAGTAGGAAAGAGTACACCGGTGGATCCATATTCATGTTACTATTCCTAACAAAGTGTTGAATATTGAGCTTTCACATGTATGACAACATTTTAGCCCTAATAGAGTAGAAAAGGGATAAGTAATAAAAATCCCTTAATATTCTATTATTAATAACAATTGGCAATAAATTACATAAAGTGGTCGTAGTACAAAAGAGCATAATGCTATACTCTTTTGTTAATAACTTAACACATACTGCACCGATTTGCATGATTTAACTTTTAAAATATATAAGGGTGATTTAGTAAACGTGTAAAAAATAAAGTTTATATATATATTATTATAAAGTTTCAACCCTTAATTTATACCAAAAGATTCACCCCCATCTCAGATAATATAAACAAAGGTCGGCAAAAGTTAGAAATCTACGATTAGTATAAAAAATTTAACCGTAGCGAAATAAAAAAAACACCCTGTATATCCTACTTGCACCCCCTTTCGAATAAGGGTAGTCACCCCCGGGTGGGTGAAAATTTGTTTAACAAATTTATCTTAATTATTTTGACGATTTTGACATTTTTCCGTTTTTGGGTGTATTTTATACCCAATGAACTTTTATCGCTCTGAATATATTTAGGGGATGATAAATCATACCCTTAAATAAAACATGAAAGAATAATTGGGAAAAATTAAAATTGACCGCAGATATAATTTTTTGAATTATACTCAGTTTCCCGATGAAACTCAATTATCGGCATTTTGCTCAAGTGACGCCGTTTTTGTATTGCTAATAACTACCCTTAATATGCATTTTTGATCTGCAATATGGGGGTGATTTAGCTTCTACAATCGATTACCTATCGATTGATGTAACTTTCACCCCGCTCTGATGAAATTTTCACACAACTTAATGCAAATGAGTGAAAAAGGACAAAATTTCACTTTTCATTTTTTCAATGGAAATTTAAATTTTTTAAAAAATTTACCCGATCGGGATGAAATTTAAGTCATAGCTACACATTAACATCCCTTTTGAAATGAGGGTAATTACTCCCGCGAAAATTGAAATTTGTTTAACAAATTTAACAAAAACCACGTGTGAACGGCTTATTTTGGTCCTTTTGACGTGTATTTTTTGTCTTATACTGCACTTATATCCACCCAAAGTATCCAACAATTTAACTAATAGTATTATTAACCAAATATTAACAGAATTATTAAGATATGTCAATAAATACCGAAGTTATTGGTACTCAAACATGAGCAACTCTCTAGAAGGTGAGGTTTGTTTTTACCTCATTTAAATATCCGGAAATTAAGATATTTAGTTAAAAATATTTTCTAAATGTAAACATTTAAGAACAAATGAGGTTAGAAATTATATCTATAATTCCTCCCCTATCGATACATATCAATAAACCTGCTTTGTTTTCATAACTTCGAATACTAATTACTAATAGTAGGTACCCAGTTCCTAGTGAAAGTAGGTAAAATTTCACCGAAACCACCAAATTCATGTTACTATTACTAACAAAGTATTGAATATCGAGCTTTCACATGTATGGCAACATTATAGCCCTAATAGAGTAAAAAAGGGATGAGTAATAAAAATCCCTTAAAATTCTATTATTAACAACTTTTTGCAATAAATTACGTAAATTGGTCCTAGTACAAAAAAGCCTCATTCTTTGCTCTCTTATTAATAACTTTACAACCACTGAACCGATTTGCATGATTTAACTTTTAAAATATATTAGGGTAGTTAAATAAACTTTGAAAACACCCCCAATAAATCATCAACCCTTAATTTATACGAAACAATTCACCCCATTTATGTAGTATAATCAAAGGTCGGCAAAAGTTAGAAATCTACGATTAGTATAAAAAATTTAACCGTAGCGAAATAATAGAAACACCCTGTATATTCTACTACCATCCCCTTTCAAATAAGGGTAGTCACCCCCGGGTGGGTGAAAATTTGTTTAACAAATTTAACTTAATTATTTTGACGATTTTGACATTTTTCCGTTTTTGGGTGTATTTTTTACCCAATGAACTTTTATCGCTCGGAATATTTTTAGGGGATGTTTAATCATACCCTTAAATATCAGACGAAAGAATAATAGAAAAAAGTTTAAACCGACCGGAGATATAATTTTTTGAATTATACTCAGTTTCCCGACTGTACTCAATATTCGGCATTTTGCTCAAGTGACGCCGTTTTTGTATAGCTAATAACTACCCTTAATATGCATTTTCGATCTGCAATATGGGGGTGATTTAGCTTCTACAATCGATTACCTATCGATTGATATAACTTTCACCCCGCTTGGACAAAATTTTCACACAACTTATAGTAAATGCATGAAAAAGGTGCTATCCAGTTCCTAGTGAAAGTAGGTAAAATTTCACCGAAAACACCAAATTCATTTTACTATTATTAACAAAGTATTGAATATCGAGCTTTCACATGTATGGCAACATTATAGCCCTAATAGAGTAGAAAAGGGATGAGTAATAAAAATCCCTTAATATTCTATTATTAACAACTTTTTGTAATAAATTACGTAAACTGGTCCTTTTACAAAAAAGCCTCACACTTTGCTCTCTTGTTAATAACTTTACAACCACTGGACCGATTTGCGTGATTTAACTTTTAAAATATATTAGGGTGGTTTAATAAACTTTTAAAACACCCCTAATAAATCACCAACCCTTAATTCGTATCAAACTGTTCACCCCCATTCATGTGTTATAATTAAAGGTCGGCAAAAGTTAGAAATCTACGATTAGTATAAAAAATTTAACCGTAGCGAATTAATAGAAACACCCTGTATATCCTACTACTATCCCCTTTCGAATAAGGGTAGTCACCCCCGGGTGGGTGAAAATTTCTTTAACAAAGTTAACTTAATTAAGTTAGCGTTTTTGAGATTTTTCCGTTCTTAGGTGTATTTTTTTACTCAATATATTTTGATCGCTCGGAATATTTTTAGGGGATGTTAATTCACACCCTTAAATAACAGGCAAAAGAATAATTGAAAAAAGTTTAAACCGACCGGAGATATAATTTTTTGAATTTTCTCACTTTTCCGACGGAACTCAATTATCGGCATTTTGGTCGCCTGACGCCGTTTTTGCATCGCTAGTAACTACCCTTAATATGCATTTTCGATCTAGAACATGGGGGTGATTTCTCTTCTACAATCGATTACCTATCGATTGATGTAATTTTCACCGCAGTCCGACAAAATTTTCAGTCAATTTAATGCAAATGATTGAAAAATGCGCTTTTTTGCACCGGAACTTATGCAAATTTTTCCAAAATGCTCCCAACGCGTTTGCGAAAAAACTATTAGTTATAGAAAAAAACTGTTGTAATGAGATATTCATAACTTTCGGAGCAGATAGTTTAAAAAAAAGAACGGTCGATTTTGGACCACTCGTTAGATTTTGGGGGATGGCACCCCCGGTCGAATATTTAAGGGAAAAAAGTCAGCGATGAAGTTTTTTTAATTAAAAAAAAAAATACACAAATCGATTGGTGACCAAATTACCTTTAATTTGATACCCCACATGGGGGTAGTTGGAATTTCCGTTAGGGGTGCGTCCACCCCCACCCCAAAAAATACACCCCCGAAATTTTTTTTTTTATTTTTCCCGAAAAGACATTTAGAAATAAAAATGAACACAATTTACCCGAACTCGATCAGACATTTCCGTTCCGATCACGAACCACTCAAAATTCGAAAAAATGTAATAGATCAAAAATTTAGTACAGAATGAAAATTATTTTTTTTTTGAAAATTCCACGTAATATAGCATGTACACAGCTATTAGCAGACGTTTTTTGAAATTTTTAAAAAATATTCTAGTACCCCCCGCGGGGGTGTATTTTTTCCTCTAGTACTTTTTGAAAATTTTATTACATTTTCGAATAGGCCTCGCCCCTACGTGAAAAATGATACGACACATGACCCCCCTCCGAAGTATAGTTTCGGAGTTATTTCGAGTCAAAGTGCCAGAGGGGAGGGGCTTATTGCCACTCCCCCTAAGCCTATATCGAAATAAAATATAGCCTATACCATTTTCGCGCTGATTTTCTAGAATGTGGACTTTTTAGAATTTTGATCCGATGGCCCAGTTTTGAGCTTTTGGGTCTACCGATTTAAGAAAATGGGCGATTAAAAAATCGATTTTCGAGCCTTAATAACTTTGGCCCCGCCCACTCTAAAATTCTTAATTTTTTTTAAACCCATAGCCCCGCAGCACCCGACTCCGACAAACCAAACCCGAACTCGATCCGACACTTGGTTCTCGAGTTATAAGCTCTTAAAGTTTCAACTTTGAGGCCACGCCCCCATTTTGTTATAGCTCCGCCCCAAATTTTAAAGAGCGGACACGATAGCCCTTAACATTTCCTATCATCTGGCAAAAGTTTTTTAAAAAAAAAAATAAGCTACTGGGGCCCTCCTATGGGCCGGGGCAAAATTTTGACCTGCCTATAGCACAATATCATGGATTTCTAATAGATGGGCATTTACCCAAACCAAATCGGTCCGGTAGTTTCTGAGATTAAGCGCGCACAAAATCAAAGGTACTCACGTTTTATATATATGTTAGAAGATAGAAGATAGAAGACTAGTGGATGCCCGCGCCTACGGCTTGGAGGATACTGTAGGTAGGTCATAGCGGGGTAGGGCATAGGAGGGGATGTGCTCTATTTAACAAAAAAAGAATTGGCGAAATCGGTCCACGGGTTCGGGAGATAGGCTAAAGTAAAGTAGGTGAAAAAAAAGTGAGGTAAGGAAAAATCTAAGAATACTGTAAAAAAAAAAAATCAAAAAAATAGACTAAAAAAAATGTGTGAGGGTTGCGGGTGGGTGGGGTGGGAGGAGGGATGACCCCCTATTTAACAAAAAAAGAATTATCCAAATCGGTCCACGGGTTAGGGAGATAGGCTAAAGTAAAGAAGGTGCAAACAGTTAAAAAGTTTCTCTTAAATCAAATGTAGTATATTATACTACAAAAAAAAATATTGAAAAATTAAAGTGCGGGTGGATGGGAGGGTATGTAGGTGGGAGGAGAGATCATACTCTATTTAACCAAAAAAGAATTATTAAAATCGGTCCACGGGTTAGGAAGTTGGACTAAACCTTTGTATTTGCCCGCCCCTTGCGAGCTACCATCTTTGTATTTTTCCCGCCCCTTGCGAGCTACTACCTTTGTATTTTTCCCGCCCCTTGCGAGCTACTACCTTTATATTTTTCACGCCCCTTGCGAGCTACTACCTTTATATTTTTCCCGCCCCTTGCGAGCTACCACCTTTATATTTTACCCGCCCCTTGCGAGCTACCACCTTTATATTTTTCCCGCCCCTTGCGAGCTACTACCTTTATATTTTTCCCGCCCCTTGCGAGCTACCACCTTTGTATTTTTCCCGCCCCTTGCGAGCTACCACCTTTGTATTTTTCCCGCCCCTTGCGCGCTACCACCTTTGTATTTTTCCCGCCCTTGCGAGCTACAAACTTTGTATTTTTGCCGCCCCTTGCGTGCTACCATCTTTGTATTTTGCCCGCCCCTTGCGAGCTACAAACTTTGTATTTTTCCCGCCCCTTGCGAGCTACCACCTTTGTATTTTTCCCGCCCCGTGTGAGCTACCACCCTTAAGTCCTTCAAGCCTTTGCAAACAAAGTAGTAAAAAAGCGTAATATCCAATTGCTCTTGGCTTTATAACTTTCTATTGAATTTACCAATTGCAATGAAATAAATTTTAAAAGAAAGCACAGGATTTGCACATTCATGCCCGGTATCACTTATCAATATTTTATAAGCTCTAATCGCATTGATAGAGGGCGGCACAATACACTTTCCATACATTTTAGAAGATTTAACAGAAAGAAACCGTTATATATCCTACTATAACTAAGGAAATTCAAAATGGTTTTCATATTTGAATTCTACTCAGCAATACCTTTCATTTGATACCAAACTTGCCGGGAAATAAAACAAAAAAAAATTTCGTAATTTTCCCTAGGGTATTGGCCAGGATTTCGGGGTTGAAAAGATACCTTGGTACAGGTAAAAATTCATATCTCGCCAAATAGTAAACGGATTTCAGTTATTTAAAAAGCAGAATTAAGCAGAGGTTTTCAGCTACTACTACTATAACCCGCGCACCTCTGCGGTTTCATTTGTACCCACCAGGTGGCTTCAAGTCGCTAAATCAGTGATATTACAAATATCCTTAAAATATCGACTAAATATATCCTGATTTGGACGAAACTTCGTATAGCGCTTAAGCACCACCTACCCCTTTAATATAAATTCACACTTTGAAGATATCGTAAAATTTTCCTAACAAAATTTAACTTTTCAATTTTTCAATGAAAATTTTTGAGGCAAAATTTCAAATTTTTCAAAATTTTACCCAATCGGGATGAAATTTTAACAAAAATTTTGTTAATAAACTTAACCAAAAACCCCTGTAAACGACTTATTTTTGTAATTCGGTCGTGTATTTTTTTTCTACCACTGTGCTTGTATCCGTTAAACGTATCTTAGCTAATTGTTAATATACTTCAAAGCTTCCATAACAAATAGCTAAAAGAATTATTATAATCCGTTCATAAATACCAAAGTTATTGGTACCTAATCATTTCAATCTCACCTATAAGGTGAGATTTGTGTACCTCATTTGAATAAGCGCAAGTGAATCTATTTAATTAAAAATATTTGCTGAATGTAAACATTTAAGAACAATTGAGGTAAGAAATTATATCTATAATTCCTCCCCTATCCATATATATCAAGAAACCTGCTTCGTTTTCATAACTTCGAGTAGTAATTAGTAATAGTAGGTACCCAGTTCCTAGTGAAAGTAGGAAAGAGTACACCGGTGGATCCATATTCATGTTACTATTACTAACAAAGTGTTGAATATTGAGCTTTCACATGTATGACAACATTTTAGCCCTAATAGAGTAGAAAAGGGATAAGTAATAAAAATCCCTTAATATTCTATTATTAATAACAATTGGCAATAAATTACATAAAGTGGTCGTAGTACAAAAGAGCATAATGCTATACTCTTTTGTTAATAACTTAACACATACTGCACCGATTTGCATGATTTAACTTTTAAAATATATAAGGGTGATTTAGTAAACGTGTAAAAAATAAAGTTTATATATATATTATTATAAAGTTTCAACCCTTAATTTATACCAAAAGATTCACCCCCATCTCAGATAATATAAACAAAGGTCGGCAAAAGTTAGAAATCTACGATTAGTATAAAAAATTTAACCGTAGCGAAATAAAAAAAACACCCTGTATATCCTACTTGCACCCCCTTTCGAATAAGGGTAGTCACCCCCGGGTGGGTGAAAATTTGTTTAACAAATTTATCTTAATTATTTTGACGATTTTGAAATTTTTCCGTTTTTGGGTGTATTTTATACCCAATGAACTTTTATCGCTCTGAATATATTTAGGGGATGATAAATCATACCCTTAAATAAAACATGAAAGAATAATTGGGAAAAATTAAAATTGACCGCAGATATAATTTTTTGAATTGTACTCAGTTTCCCGATGAAACTCAATTATCGGCATTTTGCTCAAGTGACGCCGTTTTTGTATTGCTAATAACTACCCTTAATATGCATTTTTGATCTGCAATATGGGGGTGATTTAGCTTCTACAATCGATTACCTATCGATTGATGTAACTTTCACCCCGCTCTGATGAAATTTTCACACAACTTAATGCAAATGAGTGAAAAAGGACAAAATTTCACTTTTCATTTTTTCAATGGAAATTTAAATTTTTTAAAAAATTTACCCGATCGGGATGAAATTTTAGTCATAGCTACACATTAACATCCCTTTTGAAATGAGGGTAATTACTCCCGCGAAAATTGAAATTTGTTTAACAAATTTAATAAAAACCACGTGTGAACGGCTTATTTTGGTCCTTTTGACGTGTATTTTTTGTCTTATACTGCACTTATATCCACCCAAAGTATCCAACAATTTAACTAATAGTATTATTAACCAAATATTAACAGAATTATTAAGATATGTCAATAAATACCGAAGTTATTGGTACTCAAACATGAGCAACTCTCTAGAAGGTGAGGTTTGTTTTTACCTCATTTAAATATCCGGAAATTAAGATATTTAGTTAAAAATAATTTCTAAATGTAAACATTTAAGAACAAATGAGGTAAGAAATTATATCTACACTTCCTCCCCTATCGATACATATCAAGAAACCTGCTTCGTTTTCATAATTTCGAGTAGTAATTAGTAATAGTACGTACCGAGTTCCTAGTGAAAGTAGGTAAAATTTCACCGAAAACACCAAATTCATTTTACTATTACTAACAAATTATGTAATATCGAGCTATAACATGTATGGCAACATTATAGCCCTAATAGAGTAGAAAAGGGATGAGCAATAAAAATCCCTTAAAATTCTATTATTAACAACTTTTTGCAATAAATTACGAAAACTGGTCCTAGTACAAAAAAGCCTCACACTTTGCTCTCTTGTTAATAACTTTACAACCACTGCAGCGATTTGCGTGATTTAACTTTTAAAATATATAAGGGTGGTTTAATAAACTTTTAAAATACCCCCTATAAAGTTTCAACCCTTAATTTATACGAAACAATTCACCCCCATTTATATAGTATAATCAAAGTTCGGCAAAAGTTAGAAATGTACGATTAGTATAAAAAATTTAACCGTAGCGAAATAATAGAAACACCCTGTATATCCTACTACCATCCCCTTTCAAATAAGGTTAGTCACCCCCGGGTGGGTGAAAATTTGTTTAACAAATTTAACTTAATTATTTTGACGATTTTGACATTTTCCGTTTTTGGGTGTATTTTTTACCCAATGAACTTTTATCGCTCGGAATATTTTTAGGGGATGTTAAATTACACCCTTAAATATCAGACGAAAGACTAATAGAAAAAAGTTTAAACCGACCGGAGATATAATTTTTTGAATTATACTCAGTTTCCCGGCGGTACTCAATTATCGGCATTTTGCTCAAGTGACGCCGTTTTTGTATTGCTAATAACTACCCTTAATATACATTTTGGATCTGCAGTATGGGGGTGATTTAGCTTCTACAATCGATTACCTATCAATTGGTATAACTTTCACCCCGCCCCGACAAAATTTTCACACAACTTAATGCAAATGAGTGAAAAAGCTGCTACCCAGTTCCTAGTGAAAGTAGGAAAGAGTACACCGATGGAACAATTTATCATTATTATTATAACTTTTTAACCAATTTACCAATTTCAATGAAATAACTTTTAAAAGAAAGCACAGGGTTTATATATTCATCCTTAATACTATTATTCATTAATATTTGAAGCTTTAATACCACTGAGAGAGGGCGGTACAATGCACCTTCCCATACATTTTAGTAGATTTAACAGAAAGAAACCGTTATATATCCTACTATAGCTTAGGAAATTCAAAATGGTTTTCATAATTGAATTCTACTCAAAAATACCTTTCATTTGATACCAAACTTGCCGGGAAAGAAAACAAAAACAAATTTCGTAATTTTCCCTAGGGTATTGGCCAGGATTTCGGGGTTGAAAAGGTACCTTGGTACAGGTAAAAATTCATATCTCGCCAAATAGTAAACGGATTTCAGTTATTTAAAAAGCAGAATTAAGCAGAGGTTTTCAGCTACTACTACTATAACCCGCGCACCTCTGCGGTTTCATTTGTACCCACCAGGTGGCTCCAAGTCGATAAATCAGTGATATTACAAATATCCTTAAAATATCAACTAAATATATCCTGATTTGGATGAAACTTAGTATAGCGCTTAAGCACCACCTACCCCTTTAATATAAATTCACATTTTGTAGATATCGTAAAATTTTCCTAACAAAATTTTACTTTTCAATTTTTCAATGAAAATTTTTGAGGCAAAATTTAAAATTTTTCAAAATTTTACCCAATCGGGATGAAATTTTAACCAAAGATAACTATCTTTATCCCTTTTAAAATAAGGGTAGTCATTTGCGCGCAAATTGAAATTTTGTTAATAAACTTAACCAAAAGCCCCTGTGAACGACTTATTTTTGTAATTTGGTCGTGTATTTTTTTTTCTACCACTGTGCTTGTATCCGTTAAACGTATCTCAGCTATTTGTTAATATACTTCAAAGCTTCCTTAACAAATGGCTAAAAGAATTATTATAATCCGTTCATAAATACCAAAGTTATTGGTACCAAAACATTTCAATCTCACCTATAAGGTGAGATTTGTGTACCTCATTTGAATAAGCGCAAGTGAAGTTATTTAGTTAAAAATATTTTCTAAATGTAAACATTTAAGAACAAATGAGGTTAGAAATTATATCTATAATTCCTCCCCTATCGATACATATCAATAAACCTGCTTTGTTTTCATAACTTCGAATACTAATTACTAATAGTAGGTACCCAGTTCCTAGTGAAAGTAGGTAAAATTTCACCGAAACCACCAAATTCATGTTACTATTACTAACAAAGTATTGAATATCGAGCTTTCACATGTATGGCAACATTATAGCCCTAATAGAGTAAAAAAGGGATGAGTAATAAAAATCCCTTAAAATTCTATTATTAACAACTTTTTGCAATAAATTACGAAAACTGGTCCTAGTACAAAAAAGCCTCATTCTTTGCTCTCTTGTTAATAACTTTACAACCACTGAACCGATTTGCATGATTTAACTTTTAAAATATATTAGGGTAGTTAAATAAACTTTGAAAACACCCCCAATAAATCATCAACCCTTAATTTATACGAAACAATTCACCTTATTTATGTAGTGTAATCAAAGGTCGGCAAAAGTTAGAAATCTACGATTAGTATAAAAAATTTAACCGTAGCGAAATAATAGAAACACCCTGTATATTCTACTACCATCCCCTTTCAAATAAGGGTAGTCACCCCCGGGTGGGTGAAAATTTGTTTAACAAATTTAACTTAATTATTTTGACGATTTTGACATTTTTCCGTTTTTGGGTGTATTTTTTACCCAATGAACTTTTATCGCTCGGAATATTTTTAGGGGATGTTTAATCATACCCTTAAATATCAGACGAAAGAATAATAGAAAAAAGTTTAAACCGACCGGAGATATAATTTTTTGAATTATACTCAGTTTCCCGACTGTACTCAATATTCGGCATTTTGCTCAAGTGACGCCGTTTTTGTATAGCTAATAACTACCCTTAATATGCATTTTCGATCTGCAATATGGGGGTGATTTAGCTTCTACAATCGATTACCTATCGATTGATATAACTTTCACCCCGCTTGGACAAAATTTTCACACAACTTATAGTAAATGCATGAAAAAGGTGCTATCCAGTTCCTAGTGAAAGTAGGTAAAATTTCACCGAAAACACCAAATTAATTTTACTATTATTAACAAAGTATTGAATATCGAGCTTTCACATGTATGGCAACATTATAGCCCTAATAGAGTAGAAAAGGGATGAGTAATAAAAATCCCTTAATATTCTATTATTAACAACTTTTTGTAATAAATTACGTAAACTGGTCCTTTTACAAAAAAGCCTCACACTTTGCTCTCTTGTTAATAACTTTACAACCACTGGACCGATTTGCGTGATTTAACTTTTAAAATATATTAGGGTGGTTTAATAAACTTTTAAAACACCCCTAATAAATCACCAACCCTTAATTCGTATCAAACTGTTCACCCCCATTCATGTGTTATAATTAAAGGTCGGCAAAAGTTAGAAATCTACGATTAGTATAAAAAATTTAACCGTAGCGAATTAATAGAAACACCCTGTATATCCTACTACTGTCCCCTTTCGAATAAGGGTAGTCACCCCCGGGTGGGTGAAAATTTCTTTAACAAAGTTAACTTAATTAAGTTAGCGTTTTTGAGATTTTTCCGTTCTTAGGTGTATTTTTTTACTCAATATATTTTGATCGCTCGGAATATTTTTAGGGGATGTTAATTCACACCCTTAAATAACAGGCAAAAGAATAATTGAAAAAAGTTTAAACCGACCGGAGATATAATTTTTTGAATTTTCTCACTTTTCCGACGGAACTCAATTATCGGCATTTTGGTCGCCTGACGCCGTTTTTGCATCGCTAGTAACTACCCTTAATATGCATTTTCGATCTAGAACATGAGGGTGATTTCTCTTCTACAATCGATTACCTATCGATTGATGTAATTTTCACCGCAGTCCGACAAAATTTTCAGTCAATTTAATGCAAATGATTGAAAAATGCGCTTTTTTGCACCGGAACTTATGCAAATTTTTGCAAAATGCTCCCAACGCGTTTGCGAAAAAACTATTAGTTATAGAAAAAAACTTTTGTAATGAGATATTCATAACTTTCGGAGCAGATAGTTTAAAAAAAAAGAACGGTCGATTTTGGACCACTCGTTAGATTTTGGGGGATGGCACCCCCGGTCGAATATTTAAGGGAAAAAAGTCAGCGATGAAGTTTTTTTAATTAAAAAAAAAAATACACAAATCGATTGGTGACCAAATTACCTTTAATTTGATACCCCACATGGGGGTAGTTGGAATTTCCGTTAGGGGTGCGTCCACCCCCACCCCAAAAAATACACCCCCGAAATTTTTTTTTTTATTTTTCCCGAAAAGACATTTAGAAATAAAAATGAACACAATTCACCCGAACTCGATCAGACATTTCCGTTCCAATCACGAACCACTCAAAATTCGAAAAAATGTAATAGATCAAAAATTTAGTACAGAATGAAAATTATTTTTTTTTGAAAATTCCACGTAATATAGCATGTACACAGCTATTAGCAGACGTTTTTTGAAATTTTTAACAAATATTCTAGTACCCCCCGCGGGGGTTAATTTTTTCCTCTAGTACTTTTTGAAAATTTTATTACATTTTCGAATAGGCCTCGCCCCTACGTGAAAAATGATACGACACATGACCCCCCTCCGAAGTACAGTTTCGGAGTTATTTCGAGTCAAAGTGCCAGAGGGGAGGGGCTTATTGCCACTCCCCCTAAGCCTATATCGAAATAAAATATAGCCTATACCATTTTCGCGCTGATTTTCTAGAATGTGGACTTTTTAGAATTTTGATCCGATGGCCCAGTTTTGAGCTTTTGGGTCTACCGATTTAAGAAAATGGGCGATTAAAAAATCGATTTTCGAGCCTTAATAACTTTGGCCCCGCCCACTCTAAAATTCTTAATTTTTTTTAAACCCATAGCCCCGCAGCACCCGACTCCGACAAACCAAACCCGAACTCGATCCGACACTTGGTTCTCGAGTTATAAGCTCTTAAAGTTTCAACTTTGAGGCCACGCCCCCATTTTGTTATAGCTCCGCCCCAAATTTTAAAGAGCGGACACGATAGCCCTTAACATTTCCTATCATCTGGCAAAAGTTTTTTAAAAAAAAAAATAAGCTACTGGGGCCCTCCTATGGGCCGGGGCAAAATTTAGATATGCCTATAGCACAATATCATGGATTTCTAATAGATGGGCATTTACCCAAACCAAATCGGTCCGGTAGTTTCTGAGATTAAGCGCGCACAAAATCAAAGGTACTCACGTTTTATATATATGTTAGAAGATAGAAGATAGAAGAAGACTAGTGGATGCCCGCGCCTACGGCTTGGAGGATACTGTAGGTAGGTCATAGCGGGGTAGGGCATAGGAGGGGATGTGCTCTATTTAACAAAAAAAGAATTGGCGAAATCGGTCCACGGGTTCGGGAGATAGGCTAAAGTAAAGTAGGTGAAAAAAAAGTGAGGTAAGGAAAAATCTAAGAATACTGTAAAAAAAAAAAATCAAAAAAATAGACTAAAAAAAATGTGTGAGGGTTGCGGGTGGGTGGGGTGGGAGGAGGGATGACCCCCTATTTAACAAAAAAAGAATTATCCAAATCGGTCCACGGGTTAGGGAGATAGGCTAAAGTAAAGAAGGTGCAAACAGTTAAAAAGTTTCTCTTAAATCAAATGTAGTATATTATACTACAAAAAAAAATATTGAAAAATTAAAGTGCGGGTGGATGGGAGGGTATGTAGGTGGGAGGAGAGATCATACTCTATTTAACCAAAAAAGAATTATTAAAATCGGTCCACGGGTTAGGAAGTTGGACTAAACCTTTGTATTTGCCCGCCCCTTGCGAGCTACCATCTTTGTATTTTTCCCGCCCCTTGCGAGCTACTACCTTTGTATTTTTCCCGCCCCTTGCGAGCTACTACCTTTATATTTTTCACGCCCCTTGCGAGCTACTACCTTTATATTTTTCCCGCCCCTTGCGAGCTACCACCTTTATATTTTACCCGCCCCTTGCGAGCTACCACCTTTATATTTTTCCCGCCCCTTGCGAGCTACTACCTTTATATTTTTCCCGCCCCTTGCGAGCTACCACCTTTGTATTTTTCCCGCCCCTTGCGAGCTACCACCTTTGTATTTTTCCCGCCCCTTGCGCGCTACCACCTTTGTATTTTTCCCGCCCTTGCGAGCTACAAACTTTGTATTTTTGCCGCCCCTTGCGTGCTACCATCTTTGTATTTTGCCCGCCCCTTGCGTGCTAACACCTTTGTATTTTTCCCGCCCCTTGCGACCTACTACCTTTGTATTTTTCCCGCCCCTTGCGAGCTACCACCTTTGTATTTTTCCCGCCCCGTGTGAGCTACCACCCTTAAGTCCTTCAAGCCTTTGCAAACAAAGTAGTAAAAAAGCGTAATATCCAATTGCTCTTGGCTTTATAACTTTCTAATGAATTTACCAATTGCAATGAAATAAATTTTAAAAGAAAGCACAGGATTTGCACATTCATGCCCGGTATCACTTATCAATATTTTATAAGCTCTAATCGCATTGATAGAGGGCGGCACAATACACTTTCCATACATTTTAGAAGATTTAACAGAAAGAAACCGTTATATATCCTACTATAACTAAGGAAATTCAAAATGGTTTTCATATTTGAATTCTACTCAGCAATACCTTTCATTTGATACCAAACTTGCCGGGAAATAAAACAAAAAAAAATTTCGTAATTTTCCCTAGGGTATTGGCCAGGATTTCGGGGTTGAAAAGGTACCTTGGTACAGGTAAAAATTCATATCTCGCCAAATAGTAAATGGATTTCAGTTATTTAAAAAGCAGAATTAAGCAGAGGTTTTCAGCTACTACTACTATAACCCGCGCACCTCTGCGGTTTCATTTGTACCCACCAGGTGGCTTCAAGTCGCTAAATCAGTGATATTACAAATATCCTTAAAATATCGACTAAATATATCCTGATTTGGACGAAACTTCGTATAGCGCTTAAGCACCACCTACCCCTTTAATATAAATTCACACTTTGAAGATATCGTAAAATTTTCCTAACAAAATTTAACTTTTCAATTTTTCAATGAAAATTTTTGAGGCAAAATTTAAAATTTTTCAAAATTTTACCCAATCGGGATGAAATTTTAACAAAAATTTTGTTAATAAACTTAACCAAAAACCCCTGTAAACGACTTATTTTTGTAATTCGGTCGTGTATTTTTTTTCTACCACTGTGCTTGTATCCGTTAAACGTATCTTAGCTAATTGTTAATATACTTCAAAGCTTCCATAACAAATAGCTAAAAGAATTATTATAATCCGTTCATAAATACCAAAGTTATTGGTACCTAAACATTTCAATCTCACCTATAAGGTGAGATTTGTGTACCTCATTTGAATAAGCGCAAGTGAATCTATTTAATTAAAAATATTTGCTGAATGTAAACATTTAAGAACAATTGAGGTAAGAAATTATATCTATAATTCCTCCCCTATCCATATATATCAAGAAACCTGCTTCGTTTTCATAACTTCGAGTAGTAATTAGTAATAGTAGGTACCCAGTTCCTAGTGAAAGTAGGAAAGAGTACACCGGTGGATCCATATTCATGTTACTATTCCTAACAAAGTGTTGAATATTGAGCTTTCACATGTATGACAACATTTTAGCCCTAATAGAGTAGAAAAGGGATAAGTAATAAAAATCCCTTAATATTCTATTATTAATAACAATTGGCAATAAATTACATAAAGTGGTCGTAGTACAAAAGAGCATAATGCTATACTCTTTTGTTAATAACTTAACACATACTGCACCGATTTGCATGATTTAACTTTTAAAATATATAAGGGTGATTTAGTAAACGTGTAAAAAATAAAGTTTATATATATATTATTATAAAGTTTCAACCCTTAATTTATACCAAAAGATTCACCCCCATCTCAGATAATATAAACAAAGGTCGGCAAAAGTTAGAAATCTACGATTAGTATAAAAAATTTAACCGTAGCGAAATAAAAAAAACACCCTGTATATCCTACTTGCACCCCCTTTCGAATAAGGGTAGTCACCCCCGGGTGGGTGAAAATTTGTTTAACAAATTTATCTTAATTATTTTGACGATTTTGACATTTTTCCGTTTTTGGGTGTATTTTATACCCAATGAACTTTTATCGCTCTGAATATATTTAGGGGATGATAAATCATACCCTTAAATAAAACATGAAAGAATAATTGGGAAAAATTAAAATTGACCGCAGATATAATTTTTTGAATTATACTCAGTTTCCCGATGAAACTCAATTATCGGCATTTTGCTCAAGTGACGCCGTTTTTGTATTGCTAATAACTACCCTTAATATGCATTTTTGATCTGCAATATGGGGGTGATTTAGCTTCTACAATCGATTACCTATCGATTGATGTAACTTTCACCCCGCTCTGATGAAATTTTCACACAACTTAATGCAAATGAGTGAAAAAGGACAAAATTTCACTTTTCATTTTTTCAATGGAAATTTAAATTTTTTAAAAAATTTACCCGATCGGGATGAAATTTAAGTCATAGCTACACATTAACATCCCTTTTGAAATGAGGGTAATTACTCCCGCGAAAATTGAAATTTGTTTAACAAATTTAACAAAAACCACGTGTGAACGGCTTATTTTGGTCCTTTTGACGTGTATTTTTTGTCTTATACTGCACTTATATCCACCCAAAGTATCCAACAATTTAACTAATAGTATTATTAACCAAATATTAACAGAATTATTAAGATATGTCAATAAATACCGAAGTTATTGGTACTCAAACATGAGCAACTCTCTAGAAGGTGAGGTTTGTTTTTACCTCATTTAAATATCCGGAAATTAAGATATTTAGTTAAAAATATTTTCTAAATGTAAACATTTAAGAACAAATGAGGTTAGAAATTATATCTATAATTCCTCCCCTATCGATACATATCAATAAACCTGCTTTGTTTTCATAACTTCGAATACTAATTACTAATAGTAGGTACCCAGTTCCTAGTGAAAGTAGGTAAAATTTCACCGAAACCACCAAATTCATGTTACTATTACTAACAAAGTATTGAATATCGAGCTTTCACATGTATGGCAACATTATAGCCCTAATAGAGTAAAAAAGGGATGAGTAATAAAAATCCCTTAAAATTCTATTATTAACAACTTTTTGCAATAAATTACGTAAATTGGTCCTAGTACAAAAAAGCCTCATTCTTTGCTCTCTTATTAATAACTTTACAACCACTGAACCGATTTGCATGATTTAACTTTTAAAATATATTAGGGTAGTTAAATAAACTTTGAAAACACCCCCAATAAATCATCAACCCTTAATTTATACGAAACAATTCACCCCATTTATGTAGTATAATCAAAGGTCGGCAAAAGTTAGAAATCTACGATTAGTATAAAAAATTTAACCGTAGCGAAATAATAGAAACACCCTGTATATTCTACTACCATCCCCTTTCAAATAAGGGTAGTCACCCCCGGGTGGGTGAAAATTTGTTTAACAAATTTAACTTAATTATTTTGACGATTTTGACATTTTTCCGTTTTTGGGTGTATTTTTTACCCAATGAACTTTTATCGCTCGGAATATTTTTAGGGGATGTTTAATCATACCCTTAAATATCAGACGAAAGAATAATAGAAAAAAGTTTAAACCGACCGGAGATATAATTTTTTGAATTATACTCAGTTTCCCGACTGTACTCAATATTCGGCATTTTGCTCAAGTGACGCCGTTTTTGTATAGCTAATAACTACCCTTAATATGCATTTTCGATCTGCAATATGGGGGTGATTTAGCTTCTACAATCGATTACCTATCGATTGATATAACTTTCACCCCGCTTGGACAAAATTTTCACACAACTTATAGTAAATGCATGAAAAAGGTGCTATCCAGTTCCTAGTGAAAGTAGGTAAAATTTCACCGAAAACACCAAATTCATTTTACTATTATTAACAAAGTATTGAATATCGAGCTTTCACATGTATGGCAACATTATAGCCCTAATAGAGTAGAAAAGGGATGAGTAATAAAAATCCCTTAATATTCTATTATTAACAACTTTTTGTAATAAATTACGTAAACTGGTCCTTTTACAAAAAAGCCTCACACTTTGCTCTCTTGTTAATAACTTTACAACCACTGGACCGATTTGCGTGATTTAACTTTTAAAATATATTAGGGTGGTTTAATAAACTTTTAAAACACCCCTAATAAATCACCAACCCTTAATTCGTATCAAACTGTTCACCCCCATTCATGTGTTATAATTAAAGGTCGGCAAAAGTTAGAAATCTACGATTAGTATAAAAAATTTAACCGTAGCGAATTAATAGAAACACCCTGTATATCCTACTACTATCCCCTTTCGAATAAGGGTAGTCACCCCCGGGTGGGTGAAAATTTCTTTAACAAAGTTAACTTAATTAAGTTAGCGTTTTTGAGATTTTTCCGTTCTTAGGTGTATTTTTTTACTCAATATATTTTGATCGCTCGGAATATTTTTAGGGGATGTTAATTCACACCCTTAAATAACAGGCAAAAGAATAATTGAAAAAAGTTTAAACCGACCGGAGATATAATTTTTTGAATTTTCTCACTTTTCCGACGGAACTCAATTATCGGCATTTTGGTCGCCTGACGCCGTTTTTGCATCGCTAGTAACTACCCTTAATATGCATTTTCGATCTAGAACATGGGGGTGATTTCTCTTCTACAATCGATTACCTATCGATTGATGTAATTTTCACCGCAGTCCGACAAAATTTTCAGTCAATTTAATGCAAATGATTGAAAAATGCGCTTTTTTGCACCGGAACTTATGCAAATTTTTCCAAAATGCTCCCAACGCGTTTGCGAAAAAACTATTAGTTATAGAAAAAAACTGTTGTAATGAGATATTCATAACTTTCGGAGCAGATAGTTTAAAAAAAAGAACGGTCGATTTTGGACCACTCGTTAGATTTTGGGGGATGGCACCCCCGGTCGAATATTTAAGGGAAAAAAGTCAGCGATGAAGTTTTTTTAATTAAAAAAAAAAATACACAAATCGATTGGTGACCAAATTACCTTTAATTTGATACCCCACATGGGGGTAGTTGGAATTTCCGTTAGGGGTGCGTCCACCCCCACCCCAAAAAATACACCCCCGAAATTTTTTTTTTTATTTTTCCCGAAAAGACATTTAGAAATAAAAATGAACACAATTTACCCGAACTCGATCAGACATTTCCGTTCCGATCACGAACCACTCAAAATTCGAAAAAATGTAATAGATCAAAAATTTAGTACAGAATGAAAATTATTTTTTTTTTGAAAATTCCACGTAATATAGCATGTACACAGCTATTAGCAGACGTTTTTTGAAATTTTTAAAAAATATTCTAGTACCCCCCGCGGGGGTGTATTTTTTCCTCTAGTACTTTTTGAAAATTTTATTACATTTTCGAATAGGCCTCGCCCCTACGTGAAAAATGATACGACACATGACCCCCCTCCGAAGTATAGTTTCGGAGTTATTTCGAGTCAAAGTGCCAGAGGGGAGGGGCTTATTGCCACTCCCCCTAAGCCTATATCGAAATAAAATATAGCCTATACCATTTTCGCGCTGATTTTCTAGAATGTGGACTTTTTAGAATTTTGATCCGATGGCCCAGTTTTGAGCTTTTGGGTCTACCGATTTAAGAAAATGGGCGATTAAAAAATCGATTTTCGAGCCTTAATAACTTTGGCCCCGCCCACTCTAAAATTCTTAATTTTTTTTAAACCCATAGCCCCGCAGCACCCGACTCCGACAAACCAAACCCGAACTCGATCCGACACTTGGTTCTCGAGTTATAAGCTCTTAAAGTTTCAACTTTGAGGCCACGCCCCCATTTTGTTATAGCTCCGCCCCAAATTTTAAAGAGCGGACACGATAGCCCTTAACATTTCCTATCATCTGGCAAAAGTTTTTTAAAAAAAAAAATAAGCTACTGGGGCCCTCCTATGGGCCGGGGCAAAATTTTGACCTGCCTATAGCACAATATCATGGATTTCTAATAGATGGGCATTTACCCAAACCAAATCGGTCCGGTAGTTTCTGAGATTAAGCGCGCACAAAATCAAAGGTACTCACGTTTTATATATATGTTAGAAGATAGAAGATAGAAGACTAGTGGATGCCCGCGCCTACGGCTTGGAGGATACTGTAGGTAGGTCATAGCGGGGTAGGGCATAGGAGGGGATGTGCTCTATTTAACAAAAAAAGAATTGGCGAAATCGGTCCACGGGTTCGGGAGATAGGCTAAAGTAAAGTAGGTGAAAAAAAAGTGAGGTAAGGAAAAATCTAAGAATACTGTAAAAAAAAAAAATCAAAAAAATAGACTAAAAAAAATGTGTGAGGGTTGCGGGTGGGTGGGGTGGGAGGAGGGATGACCCCCTATTTAACAAAAAAAGAATTATCCAAATCGGTCCACGGGTTAGGGAGATAGGCTAAAGTAAAGAAGGTGCAAACAGTTAAAAAGTTTCTCTTAAATCAAATGTAGTATATTATACTACAAAAAAAAATATTGAAAAATTAAAGTGCGGGTGGATGGGAGGGTATGTAGGTGGGAGGAGAGATCATACTCTATTTAACCAAAAAAGAATTATTAAAATCGGTCCACGGGTTAGGAAGTTGGACTAAACCTTTGTATTTGCCCGCCCCTTGCGAGCTACCATCTTTGTATTTTTCCCGCCCCTTGCGAGCTACTACCTTTGTATTTTTCCCGCCCCTTGCGAGCTACTACCTTTATATTTTTCACGCCCCTTGCGAGCTACTACCTTTATATTTTTCCCGCCCCTTGCGAGCTACCACCTTTATATTTTACCCGCCCCTTGCGAGCTACCACCTTTATATTTTTCCCGCCCCTTGCGAGCTACTACCTTTATATTTTTCCCGCCCCTTGCGAGCTACCACCTTTGTATTTTTCCCGCCCCTTGCGAGCTACCACCTTTGTATTTTTCCCGCCCCTTGCGCGCTACCACCTTTGTATTTTTCCCGCCCTTGCGAGCTACAAACTTTGTATTTTTGCCGCCCCTTGCGTGCTACCATCTTTGTATTTTGCCCGCCCCTTGCGAGCTACAAACTTTGTATTTTTCCCGCCCCTTGCGAGCTACCACCTTTGTATTTTTCCCGCCCCGTGTGAGCTACCACCCTTAAGTCCTTCAAGCCTTTGCAAACAAAGTAGTAAAAAAGCGTAATATCCAATTGCTCTTGGCTTTATAACTTTCTATTGAATTTACCAATTGCAATGAAATAAATTTTAAAAGAAAGCACAGGATTTGCACATTCATGCCCGGTATCACTTATCAATATTTTATAAGCTCTAATCGCATTGATAGAGGGCGGCACAATACACTTTCCATACATTTTAGAAGATTTAACAGAAAGAAACCGTTATATATCCTACTATAACTAAGGAAATTCAAAATGGTTTTCATATTTGAATTCTACTCAGCAATACCTTTCATTTGATACCAAACTTGCCGGGAAATAAAACAAAAAAAAATTTCGTAATTTTCCCTAGGGTATTGGCCAGGATTTCGGGGTTGAAAAGATACCTTGGTACAGGTAAAAATTCATATCTCGCCAAATAGTAAACGGATTTCAGTTATTTAAAAAGCAGAATTAAGCAGAGGTTTTCAGCTACTACTACTATAACCCGCGCACCTCTGCGGTTTCATTTGTACCCACCAGGTGGCTTCAAGTCGCTAAATCAGTGATATTACAAATATCCTTAAAATATCGACTAAATATATCCTGATTTGGACGAAACTTCGTATAGCGCTTAAGCACCACCTACCCCTTTAATATAAATTCACACTTTGAAGATATCGTAAAATTTTCCTAACAAAATTTAACTTTTCAATTTTTCAATGAAAATTTTTGAGGCAAAATTTCAAATTTTTCAAAATTTTACCCAATCGGGATGAAATTTTAACAAAAATTTTGTTAATAAACTTAACCAAAAACCCCTGTAAACGACTTATTTTTGTAATTCGGTCGTGTATTTTTTTTCTACCACTGTGCTTGTATCCGTTAAACGTATCTTAGCTAATTGTTAATATACTTCAAAGCTTCCATAACAAATAGCTAAAAGAATTATTATAATCCGTTCATAAATACCAAAGTTATTGGTACCTAATCATTTCAATCTCACCTATAAGGTGAGATTTGTGTACCTCATTTGAATAAGCGCAAGTGAATCTATTTAATTAAAAATATTTGCTGAATGTAAACATTTAAGAACAATTGAGGTAAGAAATTATATCTATAATTCCTCCCCTATCCATATATATCAAGAAACCTGCTTCGTTTTCATAACTTCGAGTAGTAATTAGTAATAGTAGGTACCCAGTTCCTAGTGAAAGTAGGAAAGAGTACACCGGTGGATCCATATTCATGTTACTATTACTAACAAAGTGTTGAATATTGAGCTTTCACATGTATGACAACATTTTAGCCCTAATAGAGTAGAAAAGGGATAAGTAATAAAAATCCCTTAATATTCTATTATTAATAACAATTGGCAATAAATTACATAAAGTGGTCGTAGTACAAAAGAGCATAATGCTATACTCTTTTGTTAATAACTTAACACATACTGCACCGATTTGCATGATTTAACTTTTAAAATATATAAGGGTGATTTAGTAAACGTGTAAAAAATAAAGTTTATATATATATTATTATAAAGTTTCAACCCTTAATTTATACCAAAAGATTCACCCCCATCTCAGATAATATAAACAAAGGTCGGCAAAAGTTAGAAATCTACGATTAGTATAAAAAATTTAACCGTAGCGAAATAAAAAAAACACCCTGTATATCCTACTTGCACCCCCTTTCGAATAAGGGTAGTCACCCCCGGGTGGGTGAAAATTTGTTTAACAAATTTATCTTAATTATTTTGACGATTTTGAAATTTTTCCGTTTTTGGGTGTATTTTATACCCAATGAACTTTTATCGCTCTGAATATATTTAGGGGATGATAAATCATACCCTTAAATAAAACATGAAAGAATAATTGGGAAAAATTAAAATTGACCGCAGATATAATTTTTTGAATTGTACTCAGTTTCCCGATGAAACTCAATTATCGGCATTTTGCTCAAGTGACGCCGTTTTTGTATTGCTAATAACTACCCTTAATATGCATTTTTGATCTGCAATATGGGGGTGATTTAGCTTCTACAATCGATTACCTATCGATTGATGTAACTTTCACCCCGCTCTGATGAAATTTTCACACAACTTAATGCAAATGAGTGAAAAAGGACAAAATTTCACTTTTCATTTTTTCAATGGAAATTTAAATTTTTTAAAAAATTTACCCGATCGGGATGAAATTTTAGTCATAGCTACACATTAACATCCCTTTTGAAATGAGGGTAATTACTCCCGCGAAAATTGAAATTTGTTTAACAAATTTAATAAAAACCACGTGTGAACGGCTTATTTTGGTCCTTTTGACGTGTATTTTTTGTCTTATACTGCACTTATATCCACCCAAAGTATCCAACAATTTAACTAATAGTATTATTAACCAAATATTAACAGAATTATTAAGATATGTCAATAAATACCGAAGTTATTGGTACTCAAACATGAGCAACTCTCTAGAAGGTGAGGTTTGTTTTTACCTCATTTAAATATCCGGAAATTAAGATATTTAGTTAAAAATAATTTCTAAATGTAAACATTTAAGAACAAATGAGGTAAGAAATTATATCTACACTTCCTCCCCTATCGATACATATCAAGAAACCTGCTTCGTTTTCATAATTTCGAGTAGTAATTAGTAATAGTACGTACCGAGTTCCTAGTGAAAGTAGGTAAAATTTCACCGAAAACACCAAATTCATTTTACTATTACTAACAAATTATGTAATATCGAGCTATAACATGTATGGCAACATTATAGCCCTAATAGAGTAGAAAAGGGATGAGCAATAAAAATCCCTTAAAATTCTATTATTAACAACTTTTTGCAATAAATTACGAAAACTGGTCCTAGTACAAAAAAGCCTCACACTTTGCTCTCTTGTTAATAACTTTACAACCACTGCAGCGATTTGCGTGATTTAACTTTTAAAATATATAAGGGTGGTTTAATAAACTTTTAAAATACCCCCTATAAAGTTTCAACCCTTAATTTATACGAAACAATTCACCCCCATTTATATAGTATAATCAAAGTTCGGCAAAAGTTAGAAATGTACGATTAGTATAAAAAATTTAACCGTAGCGAAATAATAGAAACACCCTGTATATCCTACTACCATCCCCTTTCAAATAAGGTTAGTCACCCCCGGGTGGGTGAAAATTTGTTTAACAAATTTAACTTAATTATTTTGACGATTTTGACATTTTCCGTTTTTGGGTGTATTTTTTACCCAATGAACTTTTATCGCTCGGAATATTTTTAGGGGATGTTAAATTACACCCTTAAATATCAGACGAAAGACTAATAGAAAAAAGTTTAAACCGACCGGAGATATAATTTTTTGAATTATACTCAGTTTCCCGGCGGTACTCAATTATCGGCATTTTGCTCAAGTGACGCCGTTTTTGTATTGCTAATAACTACCCTTAATATACATTTTGGATCTGCAGTATGGGGGTGATTTAGCTTCTACAATCGATTACCTATCAATTGGTATAACTTTCACCCCGCCCCGACAAAATTTTCACACAACTTAATGCAAATGAGTGAAAAAGCTGCTACCCAGTTCCTAGTGAAAGTAGGAAAGAGTACACCGATGGAACAATTTATCATTATTATTATAACTTTTTAACCAATTTACCAATTTCAATGAAATAACTTTTAAAAGAAAGCACAGGGTTTATATATTCATCCTTAATACTATTATTCATTAATATTTGAAGCTTTAATACCACTGAGAGAGGGCGGTACAATGCACCTTCCCATACATTTTAGTAGATTTAACAGAAAGAAACCGTTATATATCCTACTATAGCTTAGGAAATTCAAAATGGTTTTCATAATTGAATTCTACTCAAAAATACCTTTCATTTGATACCAAACTTGCCGGGAAAGAAAACAAAAACAAATTTCGTAATTTTCCCTAGGGTATTGGCCAGGATTTCGGGGTTGAAAAGGTACCTTGGTACAGGTAAAAATTCATATCTCGCCAAATAGTAAACGGATTTCAGTTATTTAAAAAGCAGAATTAAGCAGAGGTTTTCAGCTACTACTACTATAACCCGCGCACCTCTGCGGTTTCATTTGTACCCACCAGGTGGCTCCAAGTCGATAAATCAGTGATATTACAAATATCCTTAAAATATCAACTAAATATATCCTGATTTGGATGAAACTTAGTATAGCGCTTAAGCACCACCTACCCCTTTAATATAAATTCACATTTTGTAGATATCGTAAAATTTTCCTAACAAAATTTTACTTTTCAATTTTTCAATGAAAATTTTTGAGGCAAAATTTAAAATTTTTCAAAATTTTACCCAATCGGGATGAAATTTTAACCAAAGATAACTATCTTTATCCCTTTTAAAATAAGGGTAGTCATTTGCGCGCAAATTGAAATTTTGTTAATAAACTTAACCAAAAGCCCCTGTGAACGACTTATTTTTGTAATTTGGTCGTGTATTTTTTTTTCTACCACTGTGCTTGTATCCGTTAAACGTATCTCAGCTATTTGTTAATATACTTCAAAGCTTCCTTAACAAATGGCTAAAAGAATTATTATAATCCGTTCATAAATACCAAAGTTATTGGTACCAAAACATTTCAATCTCACCTATAAGGTGAGATTTGTGTACCTCATTTGAATAAGCGCAAGTGAAGTTATTTAGTTAAAAATATTTTCTAAATGTAAACATTTAAGAACAAATGAGGTTAGAAATTATATCTATAATTCCTCCCCTATCGATACATATCAATAAACCTGCTTTGTTTTCATAACTTCGAATACTAATTACTAATAGTAGGTACCCAGTTCCTAGTGAAAGTAGGTAAAATTTCACCGAAACCACCAAATTCATGTTACTATTACTAACAAAGTATTGAATATCGAGCTTTCACATGTATGGCAACATTATAGCCCTAATAGAGTAAAAAAGGGATGAGTAATAAAAATCCCTTAAAATTCTATTATTAACAACTTTTTGCAATAAATTACGAAAACTGGTCCTAGTACAAAAAAGCCTCATTCTTTGCTCTCTTGTTAATAACTTTACAACCACTGAACCGATTTGCATGATTTAACTTTTAAAATATATTAGGGTAGTTAAATAAACTTTGAAAACACCCCCAATAAATCATCAACCCTTAATTTATACGAAACAATTCACCTTATTTATGTAGTGTAATCAAAGGTCGGCAAAAGTTAGAAATCTACGATTAGTATAAAAAATTTAACCGTAGCGAAATAATAGAAACACCCTGTATATTCTACTACCATCCCCTTTCAAATAAGGGTAGTCACCCCCGGGTGGGTGAAAATTTGTTTAACAAATTTAACTTAATTATTTTGACGATTTTGACATTTTTCCGTTTTTGGGTGTATTTTTTACCCAATGAACTTTTATCGCTCGGAATATTTTTAGGGGATGTTTAATCATACCCTTAAATATCAGACGAAAGAATAATAGAAAAAAGTTTAAACCGACCGGAGATATAATTTTTTGAATTATACTCAGTTTCCCGACTGTACTCAATATTCGGCATTTTGCTCAAGTGACGCCGTTTTTGTATAGCTAATAACTACCCTTAATATGCATTTTCGATCTGCAATATGGGGGTGATTTAGCTTCTACAATCGATTACCTATCGATTGATATAACTTTCACCCCGCTTGGACAAAATTTTCACACAACTTATAGTAAATGCATGAAAAAGGTGCTATCCAGTTCCTAGTGAAAGTAGGTAAAATTTCACCGAAAACACCAAATTAATTTTACTATTATTAACAAAGTATTGAATATCGAGCTTTCACATGTATGGCAACATTATAGCCCTAATAGAGTAGAAAAGGGATGAGTAATAAAAATCCCTTAATATTCTATTATTAACAACTTTTTGTAATAAATTACGTAAACTGGTCCTTTTACAAAAAAGCCTCACACTTTGCTCTCTTGTTAATAACTTTACAACCACTGGACCGATTTGCGTGATTTAACTTTTAAAATATATTAGGGTGGTTTAATAAACTTTTAAAACACCCCTAATAAATCACCAACCCTTAATTCGTATCAAACTGTTCACCCCCATTCATGTGTTATAATTAAAGGTCGGCAAAAGTTAGAAATCTACGATTAGTATAAAAAATTTAACCGTAGCGAATTAATAGAAACACCCTGTATATCCTACTACTGTCCCCTTTCGAATAAGGGTAGTCACCCCCGGGTGGGTGAAAATTTCTTTAACAAAGTTAACTTAATTAAGTTAGCGTTTTTGAGATTTTTCCGTTCTTAGGTGTATTTTTTTACTCAATATATTTTGATCGCTCGGAATATTTTTAGGGGATGTTAATTCACACCCTTAAATAACAGGCAAAAGAATAATTGAAAAAAGTTTAAACCGACCGGAGATATAATTTTTTGAATTTTCTCACTTTTCCGACGGAACTCAATTATCGGCATTTTGGTCGCCTGACGCCGTTTTTGCATCGCTAGTAACTACCCTTAATATGCATTTTCGATCTAGAACATGAGGGTGATTTCTCTTCTACAATCGATTACCTATCGATTGATGTAATTTTCACCGCAGTCCGACAAAATTTTCAGTCAATTTAATGCAAATGATTGAAAAATGCGCTTTTTTGCACCGGAACTTATGCAAATTTTTGCAAAATGCTCCCAACGCGTTTGCGAAAAAAATATTAGTTATAGAAAAAAACTTTTGTAATGAGATATTCATAACTTTCGGAGCAGATAGTTTAAAAAAAAAGAACGGTCGATTTTGGACCACTCGTTAGATTTTGGGGGATGGCACCCCCGGTCGAATATTTAAGGGAAAAAAGTCAGCGATGAAGTTTTTTTAATTAAAAAAAAAAATACACAAATCGATTGGTGACCAAATTACCTTTAATTTGATACCCCACATGGGGGTAGTTGGAATTTCCGTTAGGGGTGCGTCCACCCCCACCCCAAAAAATACACCCCCGAAATTTTTTTTTTTATTTTTCCCGAAAAGACATTTAGAAATAAAAATGAACACAATTCACCCGAACTCGATCAGACATTTCCGTTCCAATCACGAACCACTCAAAATTCGAAAAAATGTAATAGATCAAAAATTTAGTACAGAATGAAAATTATTTTTTTTTGAAAATTCCACGTAATATAGCATGTACACAGCTATTAGCAGACGTTTTTTGAAATTTTTAACAAATATTCTAGTACCCCCCGCGGGGGTTAATTTTTTCCTCTAGTACTTTTTGAAAATTTTATTACATTTTCGAATAGGCCTCGCCCCTACGTGAAAAATGATACGACACATGACCCCCCTCCGAAGTACAGTTTCGGAGTTATTTCGAGTCAAAGTGCCAGAGGGGAGGGGCTTATTGCCACTCCCCCTAAGCCTATATCGAAATAAAATATAGCCTATACCATTTTCGCGCTGATTTTCTAGAATGTGGACTTTTTAGAATTTTGATCCGATGGCCCAGTTTTGAGCTTTTGGGTCTACCGATTTAAGAAAATGGGCGATTAAAAAATCGATTTTCGAGCCTTAATAACTTTGGCCCCGCCCACTCTAAAATTCTTAATTTTTTTTAAACCCATAGCCCCGCAGCACCCGACTCCGACAAACCAAACCCGAACTCGATCCGACACTTGGTTCTCGAGTTATAAGCTCTTAAAGTTTCAACTTTGAGGCCACGCCCCCATTTTGTTATAGCTCCGCCCCAAATTTTAAAGAGCGGACACGATAGCCCTTAACATTTCCTATCATCTGGCAAAAGTTTTTTAAAAAAAAAAATAAGCTACTGGGGCCCTCCTATGGGCCGGGGCAAAATTTAGATATGCCTATAGCACAATATCATGGATTTCTAATAGATGGGCATTTACCCAAACCAAATCGGTCCGGTAGTTTCTGAGATTAAGCGCGCACAAAATCAAAGGTACTCACGTTTTATATATATGTTAGAAGATAGAAGATAGAAGAAGACTAGTGGATGCCCGCGCCTACGGCTTGGAGGATACTGTAGGTAGGTCATAGCGGGGTAGGGCATAGGAGGGGATGTGCTCTATTTAACAAAAAAAGAATTGGCGAAATCGGTCCACGGGTTCGGGAGATAGGCTAAAGTAAAGTAGGTGAAAAAAAAGTGAGGTAAGGAAAAATCTAAGAATACTGTAAAAAAAAAAAATCAAAAAAATAGACTAAAAAAAATGTGTGAGGGTTGCGGGTGGGTGGGGTGGGAGGAGGGATGACCCCCTATTTAACAAAAAAAGAATTATCCAAATCGGTCCACGGGTTAGGGAGATAGGCTAAAGTAAAGAAGGTGCAAACAGTTAAAAAGTTTCTCTTAAATCAAATGTAGTATATTATACTACAAAAAAAAATATTGAAAAATTAAAGTGCGGGTGGATGGGAGGGTATGTAGGTGGGAGGAGAGATCATACTCTATTTAACCAAAAAAGAATTATTAAAATCGGTCCACGGGTTAGGAAGTTGGACTAAACCTTTGTATTTGCCCGCCCCTTGCGAGCTACCATCTTTGTATTTTTCCCGCCCCTTGCGAGCTACTACCTTTGTATTTTTCCCGCCCCTTGCGAGCTACTACCTTTATATTTTTCACGCCCCTTGCGAGCTACTACCTTTATATTTTTCCCGCCCCTTGCGAGCTACCACCTTTATATTTTACCCGCCCCTTGCGAGCTACCACCTTTATATTTTTCCCGCCCCTTGCGAGCTACTACCTTTATATTTTTCCCGCCCCTTGCGAGCTACCACCTTTGTATTTTTCCCGCCCCTTGCGAGCTACCACCTTTGTATTTTTCCCGCCCCTTGCGCGCTACCACCTTTGTATTTTTCCCGCCCTTGCGAGCTACAAACTTTGTATTTTTGCCGCCCCTTGCGTGCTACCATCTTTGTATTTTGCCCGCCCCTTGCGTGCTAACACCTTTGTATTTTTCCCGCCCCTTGCGACCTACTACCTTTGTATTTTTCCCGCCCCTTGCGAGCTACCACCTTTGTATTTTTCCCGCCCCGTGTGAGCTACCACCCTTAAGTCCTTCAAGCCTTTGCAAACAAAGTAGTAAAAAAGCGTAATATCCAATTGCTCTTGGCTTTATAACTTTCTAATGAATTTACCAATTGCAATGAAATAAATTTTAAAAGAAAGCACAGGATTTGCACATTCATGCCCGGTATCACTTATCAATATTTTATAAGCTCTAATCGCATTGATAGAGGGCGGCACAATACACTTTCCATACATTTTAGAAGATTTAACAGAAAGAAACCGTTATATATCCTACTATAACTAAGGAAATTCAAAATGGTTTTCATATTTGAATTCTACTCAGCAATACCTTTCATTTGATACCAAACTTGCCGGGAAATAAAACAAAAAAAAATTTCGTAATTTTCCCTAGGGTATTGGCCAGGATTTCGGGGTTGAAAAGGTACCTTGGTACAGGTAAAAATTCATATCTCGCCAAATAGTAAATGGATTTCAGTTATTTAAAAAGCAGAATTAAGCAGAGGTTTTCAGCTACTACTACTATAACCCGCGCACCTCTGCGGTTTCATTTGTACCCACCAGGTGGCTTCAAGTCGCTAAATCAGTGATATTACAAATATCCTTAAAATATCGACTAAATATATCCTGATTTGGACGAAACTTCGTATAGCGCTTAAGCACCACCTACCCCTTTAATATAAATTCACACTTTGAAGATATCGTAAAATTTTCCTAACAAAATTTAACTTTTCAATTTTTCAATGAAAATTTTTGAGGCAAAATTTAAAATTTTTCAAAATTTTACCCAATCGGGATGAAATTTTAACAAAAATTTTGTTAATAAACTTAACCAAAAACCCCTGTAAACGACTTATTTTTGTAATTCGGTCGTGTATTTTTTTTCTACCACTGTGCTTGTATCCGTTAAACGTATCTTAGCTAATTGTTAATATACTTCAAAGCTTCCATAACAAATAGCTAAAAGAATTATTATAATCCGTTCATAAATACCAAAGTTATTGGTACCTAAACATTTCAATCTCACCTATAAGGTGAGATTTGTGTACCTCATTTGAATAAGCGCAAGTGAATCTATTTAATTAAAAATATTTGCTGAATGTAAACATTTAAGAACAATTGAGGTAAGAAATTATATCTATAATTCCTCCCCTATCCATATATATCAAGAAACCTGCTTCGTTTTCATAACTTCGAGTAGTAATTAGTAATAGTAGGTACCCAGTTCCTAGTGAAAGTAGGAAAGAGTACACCGGTGGATCCATATTCATGTTACTATTCCTAACAAAGTGTTGAATATTGAGCTTTCACATGTATGACAACATTTTAGCCCTAATAGAGTAGAAAAGGGATAAGTAATAAAAATCCCTTAATATTCTATTATTAATAACAATTGGCAATAAATTACATAAAGTGGTCGTAGTACAAAAGAGCATAATGCTATACTCTTTTGTTAATAACTTAACACATACTGCACCGATTTGCATGATTTAACTTTTAAAATATATAAGGGTGATTTAGTAAACGTGTAAAAAATAAAGTTTATATATATATTATTATAAAGTTTCAACCCTTAATTTATACCAAAAGATTCACCCCCATCTCAGATAATATAAACAAAGGTCGGCAAAAGTTAGAAATCTACGATTAGTATAAAAAATTTAACCGTAGCGAAATAAAAAAAACACCCTGTATATCCTACTTGCACCCCCTTTCGAATAAGGGTAGTCACCCCCGGGTGGGTGAAAATTTGTTTAACAAATTTATCTTAATTATTTTGACGATTTTGACATTTTTCCGTTTTTGGGTGTATTTTATACCCAATGAACTTTTATCGCTCTGAATATATTTAGGGGATGATAAATCATACCCTTAAATAAAACATGAAAGAATAATTGGGAAAAATTAAAATTGACCGCAGATATAATTTTTTGAATTATACTCAGTTTCCCGATGAAACTCAATTATCGGCATTTTGCTCAAGTGACGCCGTTTTTGTATTGCTAATAACTACCCTTAATATGCATTTTTGATCTGCAATATGGGGGTGATTTAGCTTCTACAATCGATTACCTATCGATTGATGTAACTTTCACCCCGCTCTGATGAAATTTTCACACAACTTAATGCAAATGAGTGAAAAAGGACAAAATTTCACTTTTCATTTTTTCAATGGAAATTTAAATTTTTTAAAAAATTTACCCGATCGGGATGAAATTTAAGTCATAGCTACACATTAACATCCCTTTTGAAATGAGGGTAATTACTCCCGCGAAAATTGAAATTTGTTTAACAAATTTAACAAAAACCACGTGTGAACGGCTTATTTTGGTCCTTTTGACGTGTATTTTTTGTCTTATACTGCACTTATATCCACCCAAAGTATCCAACAATTTAACTAATAGTATTATTAACCAAATATTAACAGAATTATTAAGATATGTCAATAAATACCGAAGTTATTGGTACTCAAACATGAGCAACTCTCTAGAAGGTGAGGTTTGTTTTTACCTCATTTAAATATCCGGAAATTAAGATATTTAGTTAAAAATATTTTCTAAATGTAAACATTTAAGAACAAATGAGGTTAGAAATTATATCTATAATTCCTCCCCTATCGATACATATCAATAAACCTGCTTTGTTTTCATAACTTCGAATACTAATTACTAATAGTAGGTACCCAGTTCCTAGTGAAAGTAGGTAAAATTTCACCGAAACCACCAAATTCATGTTACTATTACTAACAAAGTATTGAATATCGAGCTTTCACATGTATGGCAACATTATAGCCCTAATAGAGTAAAAAAGGGATGAGTAATAAAAATCCCTTAAAATTCTATTATTAACAACTTTTTGCAATAAATTACGTAAATTGGTCCTAGTACAAAAAAGCCTCATTCTTTGCTCTCTTATTAATAACTTTACAACCACTGAACCGATTTGCATGATTTAACTTTTAAAATATATTAGGGTAGTTAAATAAACTTTGAAAACACCCCCAATAAATCATCAACCCTTAATTTATACGAAACAATTCACCCCATTTATGTAGTATAATCAAAGGTCGGCAAAAGTTAGAAATCTACGATTAGTATAAAAAATTTAACCGTAGCGAAATAATAGAAACACCCTGTATATTCTACTACCATCCCCTTTCAAATAAGGGTAGTCACCCCCGGGTGGGTGAAAATTTGTTTAACAAATTTAACTTAATTATTTTGACGATTTTGACATTTTTCCGTTTTTGGGTGTATTTTTTACCCAATGAACTTTTATCGCTCGGAATATTTTTAGGGGATGTTTAATCATACCCTTAAATATCAGACGAAAGAATAATAGAAAAAAGTTTAAACCGACCGGAGATATAATTTTTTGAATTATACTCAGTTTCCCGACTGTACTCAATATTCGGCATTTTGCTCAAGTGACGCCGTTTTTGTATAGCTAATAACTACCCTTAATATGCATTTTCGATCTGCAATATGGGGGTGATTTAGCTTCTACAATCGATTACCTATCGATTGATATAACTTTCACCCCGCTTGGACAAAATTTTCACACAACTTATAGTAAATGCATGAAAAAGGTGCTATCCAGTTCCTAGTGAAAGTAGGTAAAATTTCACCGAAAACACCAAATTCATTTTACTATTATTAACAAAGTATTGAATATCGAGCTTTCACATGTATGGCAACATTATAGCCCTAATAGAGTAGAAAAGGGATGAGTAATAAAAATCCCTTAATATTCTATTATTAACAACTTTTTGTAATAAATTACGTAAACTGGTCCTTTTACAAAAAAGCCTCACACTTTGCTCTCTTGTTAATAACTTTACAACCACTGGACCGATTTGCGTGATTTAACTTTTAAAATATATTAGGGTGGTTTAATAAACTTTTAAAACACCCCTAATAAATCACCAACCCTTAATTCGTATCAAACTGTTCACCCCCATTCATGTGTTATAATTAAAGGTCGGCAAAAGTTAGAAATCTACGATTAGTATAAAAAATTTAACCGTAGCGAATTAATAGAAACACCCTGTATATCCTACTACTATCCCCTTTCGAATAAGGGTAGTCACCCCCGGGTGGGTGAAAATTTCTTTAACAAAGTTAACTTAATTAAGTTAGCGTTTTTGAGATTTTTCCGTTCTTAGGTGTATTTTTTTACTCAATATATTTTGATCGCTCGGAATATTTTTAGGGGATGTTAATTCACACCCTTAAATAACAGGCAAAAGAATAATTGAAAAAAGTTTAAACCGACCGGAGATATAATTTTTTGAATTTTCTCACTTTTCCGACGGAACTCAATTATCGGCATTTTGGTCGCCTGACGCCGTTTTTGCATCGCTAGTAACTACCCTTAATATGCATTTTCGATCTAGAACATGGGGGTGATTTCTCTTCTACAATCGATTACCTATCGATTGATGTAATTTTCACCGCAGTCCGACAAAATTTTCAGTCAATTTAATGCAAATGATTGAAAAATGCGCTTTTTTGCACCGGAACTTATGCAAATTTTTCCAAAATGCTCCCAACGCGTTTGCGAAAAAACTATTAGTTATAGAAAAAAACTGTTGTAATGAGATATTCATAACTTTCGGAGCAGATAGTTTAAAAAAAAGAACGGTCGATTTTGGACCACTCGTTAGATTTTGGGGGATGGCACCCCCGGTCGAATATTTAAGGGAAAAAAGTCAGCGATGAAGTTTTTTTAATTAAAAAAAAAAATACACAAATCGATTGGTGACCAAATTACCTTTAATTTGATACCCCACATGGGGGTAGTTGGAATTTCCGTTAGGGGTGCGTCCACCCCCACCCCAAAAAATACACCCCCGAAATTTTTTTTTTTATTTTTCCCGAAAAGACATTTAGAAATAAAAATGAACACAATTTACCCGAACTCGATCAGACATTTCCGTTCCGATCACGAACCACTCAAAATTCGAAAAAATGTAATAGATCAAAAATTTAGTACAGAATGAAAATTATTTTTTTTTTGAAAATTCCACGTAATATAGCATGTACACAGCTATTAGCAGACGTTTTTTGAAATTTTTAAAAAATATTCTAGTACCCCCCGCGGGGGTGTATTTTTTCCTCTAGTACTTTTTGAAAATTTTATTACATTTTCGAATAGGCCTCGCCCCTACGTGAAAAATGATACGACACATGACCCCCCTCCGAAGTATAGTTTCGGAGTTATTTCGAGTCAAAGTGCCAGAGGGGAGGGGCTTATTGCCACTCCCCCTAAGCCTATATCGAAATAAAATATAGCCTATACCATTTTCGCGCTGATTTTCTAGAATGTGGACTTTTTAGAATTTTGATCCGATGGCCCAGTTTTGAGCTTTTGGGTCTACCGATTTAAGAAAATGGGCGATTAAAAAATCGATTTTCGAGCCTTAATAACTTTGGCCCCGCCCACTCTAAAATTCTTAATTTTTTTTAAACCCATAGCCCCGCAGCACCCGACTCCGACAAACCAAACCCGAACTCGATCCGACACTTGGTTCTCGAGTTATAAGCTCTTAAAGTTTCAACTTTGAGGCCACGCCCCCATTTTGTTATAGCTCCGCCCCAAATTTTAAAGAGCGGACACGATAGCCCTTAACATTTCCTATCATCTGGCAAAAGTTTTTTAAAAAAAAAAATAAGCTACTGGGGCCCTCCTATGGGCCGGGGCAAAATTTTGACCTGCCTATAGCACAATATCATGGATTTCTAATAGATGGGCATTTACCCAAACCAAATCGGTCCGGTAGTTTCTGAGATTAAGCGCGCACAAAATCAAAGGTACTCACGTTTTATATATATGTTAGAAGATAGAAGATAGAAGACTAGTGGATGCCCGCGCCTACGGCTTGGAGGATACTGTAGGTAGGTCATAGCGGGGTAGGGCATAGGAGGGGATGTGCTCTATTTAACAAAAAAAGAATTGGCGAAATCGGTCCACGGGTTCGGGAGATAGGCTAAAGTAAAGTAGGTGAAAAAAAAGTGAGGTAAGGAAAAATCTAAGAATACTGTAAAAAAAAAAAATCAAAAAAATAGACTAAAAAAAATGTGTGAGGGTTGCGGGTGGGTGGGGTGGGAGGAGGGATGACCCCCTATTTAACAAAAAAAGAATTATCCAAATCGGTCCACGGGTTAGGGAGATAGGCTAAAGTAAAGAAGGTGCAAACAGTTAAAAAGTTTCTCTTAAATCAAATGTAGTATATTATACTACAAAAAAAAATATTGAAAAATTAAAGTGCGGGTGGATGGGAGGGTATGTAGGTGGGAGGAGAGATCATACTCTATTTAACCAAAAAAGAATTATTAAAATCGGTCCACGGGTTAGGAAGTTGGACTAAACCTTTGTATTTGCCCGCCCCTTGCGAGCTACCATCTTTGTATTTTTCCCGCCCCTTGCGAGCTACTACCTTTGTATTTTTCCCGCCCCTTGCGAGCTACTACCTTTATATTTTTCACGCCCCTTGCGAGCTACTACCTTTATATTTTTCCCGCCCCTTGCGAGCTACCACCTTTATATTTTACCCGCCCCTTGCGAGCTACCACCTTTATATTTTTCCCGCCCCTTGCGAGCTACTACCTTTATATTTTTCCCGCCCCTTGCGAGCTACCACCTTTGTATTTTTCCCGCCCCTTGCGAGCTACCACCTTTGTATTTTTCCCGCCCCTTGCGCGCTACCACCTTTGTATTTTTCCCGCCCTTGCGAGCTACAAACTTTGTATTTTTGCCGCCCCTTGCGTGCTACCATCTTTGTATTTTGCCCGCCCCTTGCGAGCTACAAACTTTGTATTTTTCCCGCCCCTTGCGAGCTACCACCTTTGTATTTTTCCCGCCCCGTGTGAGCTACCACCCTTAAGTCCTTCAAGCCTTTGCAAACAAAGTAGTAAAAAAGCGTAATATCCAATTGCTCTTGGCTTTATAACTTTCTATTGAATTTACCAATTGCAATGAAATAAATTTTAAAAGAAAGCACAGGATTTGCACATTCATGCCCGGTATCACTTATCAATATTTTATAAGCTCTAATCGCATTGATAGAGGGCGGCACAATACACTTTCCATACATTTTAGAAGATTTAACAGAAAGAAACCGTTATATATCCTACTATAACTAAGGAAATTCAAAATGGTTTTCATATTTGAATTCTACTCAGCAATACCTTTCATTTGATACCAAACTTGCCGGGAAATAAAACAAAAAAAAATTTCGTAATTTTCCCTAGGGTATTGGCCAGGATTTCGGGGTTGAAAAGATACCTTGGTACAGGTAAAAATTCATATCTCGCCAAATAGTAAACGGATTTCAGTTATTTAAAAAGCAGAATTAAGCAGAGGTTTTCAGCTACTACTACTATAACCCGCGCACCTCTGCGGTTTCATTTGTACCCACCAGGTGGCTTCAAGTCGCTAAATCAGTGATATTACAAATATCCTTAAAATATCGACTAAATATATCCTGATTTGGACGAAACTTCGTATAGCGCTTAAGCACCACCTACCCCTTTAATATAAATTCACACTTTGAAGATATCGTAAAATTTTCCTAACAAAATTTAACTTTTCAATTTTTCAATGAAAATTTTTGAGGCAAAATTTCAAATTTTTCAAAATTTTACCCAATCGGGATGAAATTTTAACAAAAATTTTGTTAATAAACTTAACCAAAAACCCCTGTAAACGACTTATTTTTGTAATTCGGTCGTGTATTTTTTTTCTACCACTGTGCTTGTATCCGTTAAACGTATCTTAGCTAATTGTTAATATACTTCAAAGCTTCCATAACAAATAGCTAAAAGAATTATTATAATCCGTTCATAAATACCAAAGTTATTGGTACCTAATCATTTCAATCTCACCTATAAGGTGAGATTTGTGTACCTCATTTGAATAAGCGCAAGTGAATCTATTTAATTAAAAATATTTGCTGAATGTAAACATTTAAGAACAATTGAGGTAAGAAATTATATCTATAATTCCTCCCCTATCCATATATATCAAGAAACCTGCTTCGTTTTCATAACTTCGAGTAGTAATTAGTAATAGTAGGTACCCAGTTCCTAGTGAAAGTAGGAAAGAGTACACCGGTGGATCCATATTCATGTTACTATTACTAACAAAGTGTTGAATATTGAGCTTTCACATGTATGACAACATTTTAGCCCTAATAGAGTAGAAAAGGGATAAGTAATAAAAATCCCTTAATATTCTATTATTAATAACAATTGGCAATAAATTACATAAAGTGGTCGTAGTACAAAAGAGCATAATGCTATACTCTTTTGTTAATAACTTAACACATACTGCACCGATTTGCATGATTTAACTTTTAAAATATATAAGGGTGATTTAGTAAACGTGTAAAAAATAAAGTTTATATATATATTATTATAAAGTTTCAACCCTTAATTTATACCAAAAGATTCACCCCCATCTCAGATAATATAAACAAAGGTCGGCAAAAGTTAGAAATCTACGATTAGTATAAAAAATTTAACCGTAGCGAAATAAAAAAAACACCCTGTATATCCTACTTGCACCCCCTTTCGAATAAGGGTAGTCACCCCCGGGTGGGTGAAAATTTGTTTAACAAATTTATCTTAATTATTTTGACGATTTTGAAATTTTTCCGTTTTTGGGTGTATTTTATACCCAATGAACTTTTATCGCTCTGAATATATTTAGGGGATGATAAATCATACCCTTAAATAAAACATGAAAGAATAATTGGGAAAAATTAAAATTGACCGCAGATATAATTTTTTGAATTGTACTCAGTTTCCCGATGAAACTCAATTATCGGCATTTTGCTCAAGTGACGCCGTTTTTGTATTGCTAATAACTACCCTTAATATGCATTTTTGATCTGCAATATGGGGGTGATTTAGCTTCTACAATCGATTACCTATCGATTGATGTAACTTTCACCCCGCTCTGATGAAATTTTCACACAACTTAATGCAAATGAGTGAAAAAGGACAAAATTTCACTTTTCATTTTTTCAATGGAAATTTAAATTTTTTAAAAAATTTACCCGATCGGGATGAAATTTTAGTCATAGCTACACATTAACATCCCTTTTGAAATGAGGGTAATTACTCCCGCGAAAATTGAAATTTGTTTAACAAATTTAATAAAAACCACGTGTGAACGGCTTATTTTGGTCCTTTTGACGTGTATTTTTTGTCTTATACTGCACTTATATCCACCCAAAGTATCCAACAATTTAACTAATAGTATTATTAACCAAATATTAACAGAATTATTAAGATATGTCAATAAATACCGAAGTTATTGGTACTCAAACATGAGCAACTCTCTAGAAGGTGAGGTTTGTTTTTACCTCATTTAAATATCCGGAAATTAAGATATTTAGTTAAAAATAATTTCTAAATGTAAACATTTAAGAACAAATGAGGTAAGAAATTATATCTACACTTCCTCCCCTATCGATACATATCAAGAAACCTGCTTCGTTTTCATAATTTCGAGTAGTAATTAGTAATAGTACGTACCGAGTTCCTAGTGAAAGTAGGTAAAATTTCACCGAAAACACCAAATTCATTTTACTATTACTAACAAATTATGTAATATCGAGCTATAACATGTATGGCAACATTATAGCCCTAATAGAGTAGAAAAGGGATGAGCAATAAAAATCCCTTAAAATTCTATTATTAACAACTTTTTGCAATAAATTACGAAAACTGGTCCTAGTACAAAAAAGCCTCACACTTTGCTCTCTTGTTAATAACTTTACAACCACTGCAGCGATTTGCGTGATTTAACTTTTAAAATATATAAGGGTGGTTTAATAAACTTTTAAAATACCCCCTATAAAGTTTCAACCCTTAATTTATACGAAACAATTCACCCCCATTTATATAGTATAATCAAAGTTCGGCAAAAGTTAGAAATGTACGATTAGTATAAAAAATTTAACCGTAGCGAAATAATAGAAACACCCTGTATATCCTACTACCATCCCCTTTCAAATAAGGTTAGTCACCCCCGGGTGGGTGAAAATTTGTTTAACAAATTTAACTTAATTATTTTGACGATTTTGACATTTTCCGTTTTTGGGTGTATTTTTTACCCAATGAACTTTTATCGCTCGGAATATTTTTAGGGGATGTTAAATTACACCCTTAAATATCAGACGAAAGACTAATAGAAAAAAGTTTAAACCGACCGGAGATATAATTTTTTGAATTATACTCAGTTTCCCGGCGGTACTCAATTATCGGCATTTTGCTCAAGTGACGCCGTTTTTGTATTGCTAATAACTACCCTTAATATACATTTTGGATCTGCAGTATGGGGGTGATTTAGCTTCTACAATCGATTACCTATCAATTGGTATAACTTTCACCCCGCCCCGACAAAATTTTCACACAACTTAATGCAAATGAGTGAAAAAGCTGCTACCCAGTTCCTAGTGAAAGTAGGAAAGAGTACACCGATGGAACAATTTATCATTATTATTATAACTTTTTAACCAATTTACCAATTTCAATGAAATAACTTTTAAAAGAAAGCACAGGGTTTATATATTCATCCTTAATACTATTATTCATTAATATTTGAAGCTTTAATACCACTGAGAGAGGGCGGTACAATGCACCTTCCCATACATTTTAGTAGATTTAACAGAAAGAAACCGTTATATATCCTACTATAGCTTAGGAAATTCAAAATGGTTTTCATAATTGAATTCTACTCAAAAATACCTTTCATTTGATACCAAACTTGCCGGGAAAGAAAACAAAAACAAATTTCGTAATTTTCCCTAGGGTATTGGCCAGGATTTCGGGGTTGAAAAGGTACCTTGGTACAGGTAAAAATTCATATCTCGCCAAATAGTAAACGGATTTCAGTTATTTAAAAAGCAGAATTAAGCAGAGGTTTTCAGCTACTACTACTATAACCCGCGCACCTCTGCGGTTTCATTTGTACCCACCAGGTGGCTCCAAGTCGATAAATCAGTGATATTACAAATATCCTTAAAATATCAACTAAATATATCCTGATTTGGATGAAACTTAGTATAGCGCTTAAGCACCACCTACCCCTTTAATATAAATTCACATTTTGTAGATATCGTAAAATTTTCCTAACAAAATTTTACTTTTCAATTTTTCAATGAAAATTTTTGAGGCAAAATTTAAAATTTTTCAAAATTTTACCCAATCGGGATGAAATTTTAACCAAAGATAACTATCTTTATCCCTTTTAAAATAAGGGTAGTCATTTGCGCGCAAATTGAAATTTTGTTAATAAACTTAACCAAAAGCCCCTGTGAACGACTTATTTTTGTAATTTGGTCGTGTATTTTTTTTTCTACCACTGTGCTTGTATCCGTTAAACGTATCTCAGCTATTTGTTAATATACTTCAAAGCTTCCTTAACAAATGGCTAAAAGAATTATTATAATCCGTTCATAAATACCAAAGTTATTGGTACCAAAACATTTCAATCTCACCTATAAGGTGAGATTTGTGTACCTCATTTGAATAAGCGCAAGTGAAGTTATTTAGTTAAAAATATTTTCTAAATGTAAACATTTAAGAACAAATGAGGTTAGAAATTATATCTATAATTCCTCCCCTATCGATACATATCAATAAACCTGCTTTGTTTTCATAACTTCGAATACTAATTACTAATAGTAGGTACCCAGTTCCTAGTGAAAGTAGGTAAAATTTCACCGAAACCACCAAATTCATGTTACTATTACTAACAAAGTATTGAATATCGAGCTTTCACATGTATGGCAACATTATAGCCCTAATAGAGTAAAAAAGGGATGAGTAATAAAAATCCCTTAAAATTCTATTATTAACAACTTTTTGCAATAAATTACGAAAACTGGTCCTAGTACAAAAAAGCCTCATTCTTTGCTCTCTTGTTAATAACTTTACAACCACTGAACCGATTTGCATGATTTAACTTTTAAAATATATTAGGGTAGTTAAATAAACTTTGAAAACACCCCCAATAAATCATCAACCCTTAATTTATACGAAACAATTCACCTTATTTATGTAGTGTAATCAAAGGTCGGCAAAAGTTAGAAATCTACGATTAGTATAAAAAATTTAACCGTAGCGAAATAATAGAAACACCCTGTATATTCTACTACCATCCCCTTTCAAATAAGGGTAGTCACCCCCGGGTGGGTGAAAATTTGTTTAACAAATTTAACTTAATTATTTTGACGATTTTGACATTTTTCCGTTTTTGGGTGTATTTTTTACCCAATGAACTTTTATCGCTCGGAATATTTTTAGGGGATGTTTAATCATACCCTTAAATATCAGACGAAAGAATAATAGAAAAAAGTTTAAACCGACCGGAGATATAATTTTTTGAATTATACTCAGTTTCCCGACTGTACTCAATATTCGGCATTTTGCTCAAGTGACGCCGTTTTTGTATAGCTAATAACTACCCTTAATATGCATTTTCGATCTGCAATATGGGGGTGATTTAGCTTCTACAATCGATTACCTATCGATTGATATAACTTTCACCCCGCTTGGACAAAATTTTCACACAACTTATAGTAAATGCATGAAAAAGGTGCTATCCAGTTCCTAGTGAAAGTAGGTAAAATTTCACCGAAAACACCAAATTAATTTTACTATTATTAACAAAGTATTGAATATCGAGCTTTCACATGTATGGCAACATTATAGCCCTAATAGAGTAGAAAAGGGATGAGTAATAAAAATCCCTTAATATTCTATTATTAACAACTTTTTGTAATAAATTACGTAAACTGGTCCTTTTACAAAAAAGCCTCACACTTTGCTCTCTTGTTAATAACTTTACAACCACTGGACCGATTTGCGTGATTTAACTTTTAAAATATATTAGGGTGGTTTAATAAACTTTTAAAACACCCCTAATAAATCACCAACCCTTAATTCGTATCAAACTGTTCACCCCCATTCATGTGTTATAATTAAAGGTCGGCAAAAGTTAGAAATCTACGATTAGTATAAAAAATTTAACCGTAGCGAATTAATAGAAACACCCTGTATATCCTACTACTGTCCCCTTTCGAATAAGGGTAGTCACCCCCGGGTAGGTGAAAATTTCTTTAACAAAGTTAACTTAATTAAGTTAGCGTTTTTGAGATTTTTCCGTTCTTAGGTGTATTTTTTTACTCAATATATTTTGATCGCTCGGAATATTTTTAGGGGATGTTAATTCACACCCTTAAATAACAGGCAAAAGAATAATTGAAAAAAGTTTAAACCGACCGGAGATATAATTTTTTGAATTTTCTCACTTTTCCGACGGAACTCAATTATCGGCATTTTGGTCGCCTGACGCCGTTTTTGCATCGCTAGTAACTACCCTTAATATGCATTTTCGATCTAGAACATGGGGGTGATTTCTCTTCTACAATCGATTACCTATCGATTGATGTAATTTTCACCGCAGTCCGACAAAATTTTCAGTCAATTTAATGCAAATGATTGAAAAATGCGCTTTTTTGCACCGGAACTTATGCAAATTTTTGCAAAATGCTCCCAACGCGTTTGCGAAAAAACTATTAGTTATAGAAAAAAACTTTTGTAATGAGATATTCATAACTTTCGGAGCAGATAGTTTAAAAAAAAAGAACGGTCGATTTTGGACCACTCGTTAGATTTTGGGGGATGGCACCCCCGGTCGAATATTTAAGGGAAAAAAGTCAGCGATGAAGTTTTTTTAATTAAAAAAAAAAATACACAAATCGATTGGTGACCAAATTACCTTTAATTTGATACCCCACATGGGGGTAGTTGGAATTTCCGTTAGGGGTGCGTCCACCCCCACCCCAAAAAATACACCCCCGAAATTTTTTTTTTTATTTTTCCCGAAAAGACATTTAGAAATAAAAATGAACACAATTCACCCGAACTCGATCAGACATTTCCGTTCCGATCACGAACCACTCAAAATTCGAAAAAATGTAATAGATCAAAAATTTAGTACAGAATGAAAATTATTTTTTTTTGAAAATTCCACGTAATATAGCATGTACACAGCTATTAGCAGACGTTTTTTGAAATTTTTAACAAATATTCTAGTACCCCCCGCGGGGGTTAATTTTTTCCTCTAGTACTTTTTGAAAATTTTATTACATTTTCGAATAGGCCTCGCCCCTACGTGAAAAATGATACGACACATGACCCCCCTCCGAAGTACAGTTTCGGAGTTATTTCGAGTCAAAGTGCCAGAGGGGAGGGGCTTATTGCCACTCCCCCTAAGCCTATATCGAAATAAAATATAGCCTATACCATTTTCGCGCTGATTTTCTAGAATGTGGACTTTTTAGAATTTTGATCCGATGGCCCAGTTTTGAGCTTTTGGGTCTACCGATTTAAGAAAATGGGCGATTAAAAAATCGATTTTCGAGCCTTAATAACTTTGGCCCCGCCCACTCTAAAATTCTTAATTTTTTTTAAACCCATAGCCCCGCAGCACCCGACTCCGACAAACCAAACCCGAACTCGATCCGACACTTGGTTCTCGAGTTATAAGCTCTTAAAGTTTCAACTTTGAGGCCACGCCCCCATTTTGTTATAGCTCCGCCCCAAATTTTAAAGAGCGGACACGATAGCCCTTAACATTTCCTATCATCTGGCAAAAGTTTTTTAAAAAAAAAAATAAGCTACTGGGGCCCTCCTATGGGCCGGGGCAAAATTTAGATATGCCTATAGCACAATATCATGGATTTCTAATAGATGGGCATTTACCCAAACCAAATCGGTCCGGTAGTTTCTGAGATTAAGCGCGCACAAAATCAAAGGTACTCACGTTTTATATATATGTTAGAAGAAGAAGAAGATAGAAGATAGAAGAAGATAGAAGATATTTACTTTCATGTAAGAATAAATTTAATTCTTTAATTTGGTCGTTTTAGCGCAGGTGAATTAATATTTGTTCATGATGTCTTCTAACGTCAAGTTTTGTTGTCTGTGGAAAACATAATTGGTCCAAGCCGTCTAGATGCTTAGCCGTGATGTAATTGATACTGGCCATCTGTCAAGATTTGTCAAATAGTTTATTGTTTTGTTTTGACTCTGGGAGAGTTCAGAATGAACCGGCAAAGGGTACACAAGTACAAAGGACTAGTGAAGCCAAAGCGGCGTCTATACAGTGGAAAATTTTCTCGGTTTATCCTTGAAGAAGGAAAAATACAATATCGTAAAGTGTTTAAAGTTATTCAAATCGCGATTATCTAATTTTAAAAAGTGAGAAAACAGAAGCGCAAAATGTGATCAGCGCAGTTGCTAACTGCATAAACGCCGTTACTTCGGTAATGGAACAATCGTGAAATAAGTTCAAAGCGAAAACAATTCAAACGTGAAAAGCGAAAGGACGCTTATAGTGGAAAAGTGTTCAAAAGTGAAAAGTATTCTCAATCATCATACTGTCCACTTCATAACAGTAAAAAAGGCACAGAAAATGTGGATGGCGCAGTTGCTAAGAACATATACACCGTTAAAACGGCAACGACTTAGCATTGAGAATAAGTAGAGAAACAAAGAGAATACAAGTGAAAGTAGTTTGATTCTGAAAGCGAAAGGACGCTCAAAAATAAAAATTTGTAAATTTATATAAATTTAGTAGTTGGAAGTGGAAAGCGGAAGGACGCTCATTAAATAAAGAAAACAAAAGAAGAACAAAACATCATGTACAACAATAAAACACCTTCCAAGCAAAGGGAGTCGTTAAGTACAGACACTAGTAACTGGGAGTACCCAATCAGCTCATTAAGCATTGTGCCCTCAGCAACTACCACAGTCGTAACCTACACAACGGCATCCCCAGTGTTATCAACTGGAATGATACAAAATGTGCCACTAAAAATAACAGAAACAGTAATTAAGAATAAAGAACTGGAAGAAAGGAAAAAAGTGAGCAAAGGCCTACATATCCAGAAGAAAGAAGGAATAGGAAAAGGCAAACAAGTCACCAAACACACCCCAATTAAAAATAATTACGCTAGGGAAACAATACGCACAACCCTCCTACAAGTATGTAGCTCAGAAGAAGCACGGCGGAAACAGGTACTACAAAAATTTAAAGCGGAAGTGAAAAATTATGACAAGGACACCATAGAGAATTGCAACACCAACTCCGACGTCAACATGGACACGGAAGAAAAAGGAAAAGACGAATTCTGGATTACCCCAGGAGGAAAAAGTACAAGAGGAGGAAAATAACATCAAAAAGAAGAGAATAACAGAAAACAGGTACGCAATATTAGATAGTAATTATATAGATAGTAGTCCACTTACTTGTACAATTAATAATATTTATGAACTGAACTCTAATTACAAAATAAATAATAGCAATAAAGATTCTTTCCATAACTTAAATCAAATTCAATTTAGCAACCAAAGTCAAACCACTCACAAGAAAACCGCGTCATATCTAGAACCCGGCTTAGTCCAGAGGTAACAAACACGATCCACAATATTACAGACATTATAGACACAAACACAAACTTTGCAAATAGACAAAATACAAACCAGGTACCAAACACAAACACAGTCGAGTTGAACACCCAAGATAAAGATAGGAATAAGAAGAAAAAATACCTTCCACCTATAGTAGTTGAAGCGGTAAAATACAAGGGAATAGGAGAATCCCTGAGAAATAAAAGCATACATTTCAAAGCCAGGGCTTACGGCCCAAATAAAGTAAAAATATTTATGTCCAACAAAGAGCAATACGACAATTTGATAATGAACTTAGAAAAATTTAACTTCTCTTCACCACTATACGCACAAATTGCGGTTCCAACGGTCATCCTGCAAGCTACAAAGGGGGCCCACACTACAGTAGATACTTAAAAAGAAGCAAAGAAATTCTAACAAATAACCGGCAACACATCTCAAGAGACAACATAATTAAACCAGGTATCTCATTCGCGGACCACTTCAGGAGTCAGCCAAACTTCCCACCTCTAATAAACGAAAACTGGATTAACAATAGGAATAAGAGGAATTATTGAAATATCATGCTTAATACACCTGTACCTACAGGATCATCTAGCCAAGGCAGGATCGGAAATGCACTAAACAACTTTTTACAATTATCTGAAAAATTATTCGGTATATCAATGTTCAGACTTGCAGAATTAATTAACGAATTTTACTTAACGTCTAGCAACAAACCTCTATATGAGAAACAAGTAATGTACCTACCCCATTTTACTCACATCGCATAGAAATAAAATTTATAAGTTAAGGTTTAAAAATTTCAAATAAAGTAATAAAATAAGAACTCAAGTACTTTTAATATAAAATATATATTTGTATAACAATATTATAATACATTATCTTTCTTAATCCAAGAGTTGTGTTTTGATGAAAATCCGAGCCATTTAACATAAACTTTATCTGCGGTTCTCTTCAATATTTTTTCTACGAGGTAAACATCAGGATTCTTCGTCTTTTGGAGTTCCATTTCATAAAAGCTCCCCTTTATTGCCTTTCCTTCATGGTCTTCTAAGAGATATGTTACAGGATTCGTTATCTGAATTTTTGCGATCTTGAAAATCTCTGTAGTCCAGTTTGGTGTATACCCCTTTTCAAATACATGTTTATATTTACTAATGCGAACAAAGTCTCCCAGTTTAAATTTTGGTAAATGAAACGTCTTTAAATGATTGTAAACTGTTGATAACAATTTTTTCTCATTCTGCTTTGTCACATCCCGGGGTCGCATTTTTATTGTTCGATGATTACTTGAGTTATATTTTACGAGTAATTTCTTAACCATATCTATCCATCGGTATGAGCCCTGCATACTAAACTCTTTCCACATCATGCTTTTTAATGTTCGATTAAATCGTTCAACTATAGATGCTTTTAAAGGGCTATATGTAGAAAAATGATTAATGAGGGATTTTTTCATTAAGTTTTGAAATGAGCTATTGAAAAACTCTTTTCCAGCATCAGTTTGTAAATTTGTGGGAGTCCGACCTTCTTTTAGTATGGATTTCATAGCCTGAGTAACTTCGACACCAGTCTTTCTTTTAATAGGAATTGCCCATGCATATTTAGAAAATCCGTCTATTACAGTTAATAAAAAATTATGGCCATTATTGCTTGTAGCATAAGCACCCATTTCAACTAAATCGGCTTGCCATAAGTCATCTATTCCTTTAATTACAACACGTCTTCTTATAAAATTTTTTCTGGCTGGTTTATGAAGCTCATTAACTACTTGGGTTTTATTCATTTTGAAATTGTCAGAGATTCTACATTAATTAACGCTTTTAAAGTGTCATTAATTTCCTGTAGATTCAGATCTATATATTTCATCAACTTCTCCTGAACGTCAACAATTAATTCATTTGTATATAATTCGTATGCTATTTTGAGTTTTCCTTGCAGAATGGCAATTGATTCACTCGTATATAATTGACTGGCTCCTTTATCTTTTTCACTTGTAATATTTATTATGCTGTAGATCTCCTTTAACTCTTCTTTAAGAACGGCACTTTCCTTAAGTATTTGCTCAGTTAGATTGTTGCTGACTAACTGAATTTTTTCATTAGCGTGAGAATTAAATGTACTACCTTATCAGCTACATCGTCGACATATATTTTATTGGCTGCATCATCTCTTTCCATTGGGCTTTTAATATATTTCAAATTTTTAAACCCTACATTGAAATCTCCATCTTGAGTGAGCTTAAAACCTACACCATTTAGACCCTGTATTCCCTGGATCCCTTGAGAACCAGGTTCACCAGGTAGCCCCCTAGGACCACGATCGCCAGCAGGTCCGACCTTTGCTTTTTTAGAATATCTTCCAAACTTGTCGACACTCATTCTTACATTAAAGCTGAATACGTTTAAAGATGTTATTTATATTATAATGCCACCTTCTTTTAACTCTTCAATAATTGAGATAATTTCATTGTTGTGGTTAGTGTGTCCAGCTCCTTGTGATGCTATTAAAAGACGAAGTCTATCCACAAGCTCATTCGGATCATTCCCATAAACGTAATCAATATTTTTCTTAGGTATATGCATCAACCCTTTGCCATCATGAGAAATCAGTTTACTTATAATTTCTGTATACTTTGAAGCTCTAGTACCTTTTATTTGACCGTCCGTTCTATATTCTCTTTTATAGGCATTAGTTTCTTTTAAGATAGCTTGATAATCTTTCAAGTCATCCTTACTATACAAAGTTTTTGCAGGTTGTTTCATAAAAAGCAATTCACAGAGACCTAGCGTTATTTTATACGGTTTTCCGTTAATAAGGAAATAATCTTCCTCAATTGCAATCTTTGAATTTCCAATTTTCCATTCGTTATCATCAACTAAATAAACTCCATAAGTGTTGTCAATTTTTGGGCTTTTGTTAATACATAGTTCTAAATATTTATCAACTAATCCACTTGATAAATTAAGAGTAGAATCTCTCTTTTCCATCAAAGTTCTAGAATGTGTAGGTGTTGCAAATTCATCGTCTTCCGACATTAAGGAATAATCTGGACGCTTAATAGGTGTACTTGTTGGCTCCATTTTCGGGAGTTTAATTTTAGGAGTAAAATTTATATTGTCGTAATCATCATCATCTCTGTATTCATTTTTAATTTTAGGCTCATATTTTGTTTTTGTTATGAATTCATGAAGCGGTTTTGTTATGGGCTTAAATGTCTCCTCAAGACGAGTTTCAGTTTCAACTCGGCCAGTTTTCACAGCGCGGAATTTCTTCTTTAGTTTTGATAAGATTTTTTAATAGTTCGTCTCTCTTTTTAAACATTTTTCTAATGAGATTTGAACTGGTCTGTTAACTGAATTATACTGATCTGAAGAGGTCTATGAACAGCTTTATCAGGTCTACGAATAGCTTTTACCAGGTCTATGAACAGCTTTACCAGGTCTACGACCAGCTCTATCAGGTATACGAATAGCTTTTACCAGGTCTATGAACAGCTTTACCAGGTCTACGACCAGCTCTTACCAGGTCTACGAACAGCTTTACCAGGTCTACGAACAGCTTTACCAGGTCTACGAACAGCTTTTACCAGGTCTATGAACAGCTTTACCAGGTCTACGAACAGCTTTACCAGGTCTACGAACAGCTTTACCAGGTCTACGAACAGCTTTTACCAGGTCTATGAACAGCTTTACCAGGTCTACGAACAGCTTTACCAGGTCTGTGAACAGCTTAACCAGGTCTACGAACAGCTTTTACTAGGTCTATGAACAGCTTTACCAGGTCTACGAACAGCTTTACCAGGTCTATCAGATATATTAACAGCTATAACGGGTTTAATATCGGCTACACCAGATCTTCTAAATTTATAGTGAAATATATGTATCAACTCCTTTTCGATACCGTCCGTTAACCAATAGACTGTCTTTATCGATTACTAGAAAGCCATATCGGTCTTTCCAGCAAACACTGCAAATATTACGAAATTTTTCGAAGGTCATATCTGTGTTAACGTGGTCATTGTATATATCCCTAAGATTCATATCATCTTGTTTAAATAAAATAAGAAAGTTAGCGTTGTCACGTATTAAGTGCTTCGGTATATGGGTGTATGTCTGACAGAGATAGAAACTATCAATATTATTGTGTCGTCCCATGCAAAAATAATCACGTATGTTATTTTGTTTCCCACATGCTACATCATCGAAAATAAAAACAGAATTTTGTTTAGCTTCCTCAGGAGATATAACTTCGCAATTATTAGAAAACGTGTAGTAGCCCAGACCAGCAATAGGACTTATCAACTGCTCTAGATACTGATATTTGGGCTGATGTAGTGATTTTGAGTAGATGTAAATATTCTCGAACTTGAGTCCATTTGGATGTTCTATAAGACCAATCATAAGATTGGTTTTTCCGCAGTTAGAAGGTCCCACAAGAATTCCTCTTACAGTATCAGGTATAAGTGAGCTATGTCTTTTGACTTCATTTCCAGATTTTATATCTAGATTTTTTATTGGTAAAGTGACTTTCTGCTTCACGAACTTCATTATTAGAACTGAAATATTTATTGCACGACACTGAGCTTTTATATCAGTCATCAGCTCAGTGTGGTCTTGTGTGGACGTATAAAAATATATTCTATCTATCGAATGATTGATCATTCAAAGAATCAAAATCGTCCTCGCCAGCGTAAATGTCGAAGAGGAGGCGGTTTGCTAAATACAGCAATTAGTAATTTACCATTTGAATTTCATTTGCCTGGATATCAATATTGCGGTCCTGGTACTAAATTACAAAAAAGATTATCAAGGGGTGATCCTGGAATTAACCCTCTTGACGCAGCTTGCAGAAATCACGATATCGCATATTCTCAGCATAAAAATATTGAGGATCGTCATATTGCTGATCGTATATTATCAGGTAAAGCTTGGGAACGAGTGACATCTTCAGACGCATCTCTTGGTGAACGTAGCAACGCCTGGCTTGTAACAAACGCTATGAAAGCAAAAGTAAAATTTGGAATGGGGATAAAAAAGACCTTAACTCGTTCTAAGAGGAATAAAAAAACGTTAACGCTTCAAAAAGGAGTTCGTGAAGCTAGAAATATATTAAAAGTGAAAAAACCAGATTCTTTAAAAGAAGCTATTACACTTGCACTTGCTAGCACTAAAAATGTATTTAAAAGAAAAAAGAAGTATGTAAAGACTCCCCGTATAATTCCTATACCGAAGGTTGGAGGAATATTACCTCTCATTCCTATTTTTGCTGGGCTTTCTGCACTGGGTGCTTTAGTAGGTGGTGCATCTGGTGTCGCAAAGGCTGTTAATGCGGCTACAAGTGCTAAAGAACAGCTGAAGGAAAGCAACCGACATAATGAAACGATGGAAGCTATTGCTTTAGGAAAGAAAGGTAGCGGCTTATATTTAAAGCCTTACAGAAAAGGACTTGGTCTATTCTTAAATCCACCTTCAAAAAACTTCTAAAACTGCTACCTAATCGAGCATTAAATGAAATCGATTTATATAAATATGCGAATGATTTACCACATTTTAGAGGTGTTTTTATGCTTGATGCTCTCCCCAACAAACCTAGAAAATATGAATGTGGAATCGTAAATTTGGATACTACCACCGGTCCTGGAAGTCATTGGGTAGCATATTACAAAAGGGGGTCTGAAAAGGAGTACTTTGACAGCTTTGGAAACTTACAACCACCAAAGGAAATTTTAAGCTATTTAGGAAAAAACATTGTTTACAATTATAAGTCTTACCAAAATTATAATATGATAAATTGCGGTCATTTGTGTTTGAAATTTTTATATAAACATTGTAATAATAAGTAACCATAAGTTTAAGAATTTAATTGCCTATTGTAAGTTGGACTATAAATAAACTCTGTTTAAACATAACAGTTTCATTTCACTTTTACCTACTATGTCATTAACACTAACTTTGACTGGGAATTCATCTGTACTCACAGTTGAGTACTTTCCGCCACTGGATCTTACATCGGAATACGTTTGTGGACTCATTGATTTACAGACATATAATTCAATACCTAATGTGGACAGCAGAAATAACTTATTTCATGTTGGTGATGATGAAATTAAAATTCCAGAAGGTTCCTATGAGATTGATGATATTGCGGGATTTATCAAAAGAGAACTAGCTAAAACGAAAGCTAAGCCTATAGTACAATTAGTAGCTAATAATAACACATTGAAAAGTGAAGTTAGAAGTTCTACCCGAATATTATTGAATAAGAAGAACTCTATTGGACCATTATTAGGATTTAGTAAACGTGTTCTAGAACCTAATATTTTATATCAATCTGATTTACCAGTGAATATAATAAAAGTTAATGTAATACGAGTTGAATGTAATATAGTATCAGGCGCCTTCATAAATAATCAACAAGTTCACACCTTACACGAGTTCTCTCCTAAGGTGGGTCCGGGGTATAAAATAATCGAAGTTCCTAAGAATGTCATTTATTTGCCTCTGAACCTCAGACGGATAAGTTCTCTAACACTGAAGTTCGTGGATCAGGACGGTGATCTAATAAATTTTAGAGGAGAAACGATTACAGTGAGATTGCATTTGAAGCCGCAACATGCTAATATATAATAAAACCATTGATAATAAATACAAATACAAAAGTGTTAAGTCTTCTAGTCAGTCTGAAGCCATACAGCAGTCAGGAATAACGCTAACAGGTGCTAACGAACAATTCTTAAAAGCTCTTGGTCTTAAGTTAAAAAAATGAATGAAATACTCGATATTACTCAAGGTGCAAGCTATGATAATAGCATTACAAAAGTTGAGTATCACAGCTACTCTCCGTTTTTAGCATCATATAAGAATAGTGATGAAGTACGAATATCATTACAACATCAGGATTTGTATATTTTACCAAGTGAAAGTTTCATATATATAGAAGGCGCGATAACAAAATCAGATGGACTTGCATCAACAACAGCAAAATTAACTAATAATGCTATATCTTTTCTTTTTGATGAAATTCGCTATGAATTAAATGGCGTAGAAATTGATCGCACGAGAAATCTGGGGTTTGCTACAACAATAAAAAATTACATATCTTTAAATCAAAATGAAAGCAATGTGTTACTAAATGCGTCCTGGTCTCCAGATAATTCAATATTACCTACAAGAGGATTTTTCAATTTTTGTATTCCTTTAAAGTTGTTGCTCGGCTTTGCTGAAGACTATAAGAAAATTGTTATAAATGCTAAACATGAACTTATTTGATTCGAAGTAGAGGCGATGAAAATGCTTTTATATCACCAGATGATGAAGTTAAAATAGATATTTTCAAACTACAATGGCGAGTACCCCACATAAGTGTAGCCGATGAAGAAAAACTATCGCTGCTTAAGTTAATCGATACTGGACGACCAATACAAATGAGCTTTCGTAGCTGGGATATATACGAATATCCTATATTACCTACAACTGTTGATCATAATTGGACAATTAAAACATCTACTCAGTTAGAAAAACCTCGATATGTCATTTTAGCACTTCAAACGGATCGAAAAAACGAGAAGAGTAAAGATGCAAGCAAGTTCGATCATTGCGAACTTTTAGATGTCAAACTTCACCTAAATTCTGAAACATTCCCATATGAAGACTTAAACATTAAATTTGATCGGGAGAGATATGCTTTATTGTATGATATGTATATAAAATTCCAACAGTCATATTACGGACGTCTCCATCAACCGCTGCTTACTCGAGAGAAGTTTAAGGATAGTGCTCCCATTGCAGTTATCGATTGCTCACATCAAAACGAGGTGATCAAATCAGGACCCGTCGATATTCGTATACAATTTAAAACTCACAGCAATATTCCTGCAAACACAACCGCTTTTTGTTTGCTTTTGCATGACAGAATAGTCGAATATAGTTCGTTGACGAGTGAAGTTAGAAAAATAATTTAAGAGTACAAATGGATGCAATTGTGGATATTCAAGGATTTAAAGACGAACATAACAAGTTTATTGTGAAAGAATTGGCGATTTTGACAAATGAAAACCAAATGCAGCACTTTATTTTTCAACCTCCATTCAAATTTAAGGAATTAACACCTGCAAAGAGAAGAGAAGCGAAATGGCTTCATAATAATTATCATGGATTCAGATGGAACGATGGATATATTCCCTATCATCAATTACGTGGTATAGTGTCTCCTTTAATAAGAAACAAAGTACTTTATGTGAAAGGCTGTGAAAAGGTTTGCTGGATCAAAAATACATTTGATGAAGGAGTAATAGTATATAATATGGAAGAAGAATTGCAGTGTCCTAATATAGAAGTTTTAAAATCTTTTTATAGTAACATCCCCTGCTGTTTATGTCATCAGGGGCAATGTGCCCAAAAAAATGTATACCTGTTTAAAAAATTTTTAGATAATAGCAAGAAATAAGAAATAAATGTTTTATAATTTTATACTAATAAAAGTCTTTCTGTTAATGTTAAAATAGCATTTTATTCATTTACTCATTTATTTTCCTTCTACATATATTTATTCATAATTCTTATTTTAACTATTTTTAGATAATCTATAGTGACCCCAAGCATATGTTTGGATATCATCTTCTCTTATAAATCTTTTATCGTCAAATGGACTCAACGCTACTTTATTAATATATTCCGTATATATTGTATGCAATTTACTTCTAAATCCTAACATGTTGGCATAAAATAATTTTTTCTTATATAAACAATCTCTGTAATTATCTAGAGTTAAAGTATTTACAGCTGTTCTTTTAATACCTTTAGCTTTTTTTATTTCGGTTTTTTCTTCAATACTTAAAGAGTACATCTTTGATCGTAAACCTATAAACTCAGTCATAATTTTTCCTTTATTCTCATCTTTCATTAAACCTAAAACCTTTTTATTTACTAACGGTATATTATAAGGATTGTCGTGGGGATATTCTGATGTATCGAATCTTTCATTAATATCTAAAATAATATCATTATAAAAATCGTTAACAGAAATAGAATATATAAAAGAATCTGTGTCCATATAGTTTAAGGAGACCATATCTTTGTATTTAGGTTTCATATATTCATAATGAAAGTTATACATTTTTAGCTTTGATAGCTCTAAGACTGTAAAGCCCAAGTAAATTGGTTTATTATAAATTGTGTGGACTCTTTTTAATTGAACTGCAGTCATATCTGATGTAAAATGAGAAAGACTATGAAAATTAGGTTTCGCTATAAGAGCACGCAAACCCTGATGTCTACCACGGCTTTCCCACTCTGTTGCAATTTTTACATCTTTTCTTTTATCTACATTTTCCATAGTCTTTCCATACACCGAATTATTTAATAATTTAAAAAAGTCTTTTTCAAAATTATTTTTTGCGGCAGTTCGATGGAAATTATTTAAATCGATGTAGCTCTTTAACCAATTTGATTGTTTAAACATTAAAACTCGATGAATACGCTGCAGTTCTAATCCGTGCTTTACACACTGCTGTAAATTTCTATAGTGGATAACATAATTATATTTATTTTCTAAATCAGCAATTAACTTTTTAATCTTGGCTTGGGGGGGTAATTTATTTTCTGGACAAAAGGGGAGATCATTATGAGCGTCATGAGATAAATCTGGATAAATTAAATCAACTTCTAAAATATATCCTACTTCTGAATTTTCAGGAACATTCATGAAATCTATATTAGCAAAGTTATCTACCCAAACAAAACCTGCATATGGAAGTGATTCCGACATAGCCCATCCATATAAATTGTTAGCATCAAGGTAAACCAAATATTTTGAATCGATTGAAGGATTAAAATTTTCCATATATTTATTATTAGCTAGAGAATGTCTTAAGGAACATTGCGTTAAACCTCCTCGAATACCTTTTTTCATGAAATTATACATATTTATATCTGTTAACAATTCTAATTTAATTTGAGTGTGTTTTAACATCGCATCCCACGACAATCCTGGTGCTGTGTAATAATGACAGGGGTCCAACTCATAGATATTTATGCATACTCTTCTAAAATTCTCAAAAATATCTGCTAGCAACAAAACATCACACTTTAAATATAATAGTAAATATTGGGAGATATTTCTACAATTAAAACTGTTCCATACGTTAACAGCATGCTGATATTCTCCTTCATTCATTGTTCGTAAGTTTATTAAAAAAATTTTCGCGAGGAGGTAGACATGTTTCATTTAATTTATCAAAAGAATTTAAATAATCATATGGAAAAACCCCCTTTCTCCTTATTAAATTAAAATATTGATCATCTTTAAATTCATTACGGATTATTCTAAAGGCTTCATCAGGCAGATTTTTTGCCAGATTATCTAAACTCGCAGGCATAAAACGAACGGAATCTAAAAACCGTAATTCAATCGTTTTATTCTCAAATAAAATTTTCTTTGACATTGATATATATACCTCTTTATTTAGAGGAATAACGTTAATAGAACCCTCAATTTCATTTAAAGATTTAATAAATAAATGACTGTCATAACCAGAAAAATTATGCAAAAAAACTGGGAAAAATGTTGGAACCCTATACCTTAGATTGCATTTATTATGAGCTGGACCCCTGTATTTTCCTGTAAGATGACAATGATCAATAACCCTATCACTTGTTAATAATTGTTTACAAATATGGCAATATTGCTCTTCTCGTTGCATCCTTATTTCATCTGGTGACATGGGAACAAGCGGCTTACACTTTGAAACTTGATTTTTATAAATGTCTTTCACATCGTCTGCTAATAACTGTACAAATTGGCTAACAGCATCTTCACCTTGAAAAATCCTGAACTTGCTTAAAGCGTCATCATAACAGCAATGGATAAAATAAGAGAAAGCACAGGGTATGTGCTCCTGAGTGTTGGTCGTTGAAGACAGCATAGGATTAGGTATACACGTTTTAATTTCCTTCAGCACGCATTCAAAGTCAGCATAAATAACAAATGGCACACTTAACTTGCGTTCATACTTCTCAAATTCCAAAAAAGCTTTTTCCGAGGTAGGCATAGTAGTCACTATTTTACAGCATTCATTTTTATGTATAGCAAAAGATTCTATATTAGAACAATGTTGAAAACACGAATTACAAAAGTAAATTTGTCTTTTATGCTGTGTTAGTTGCTCGTTAAGCAATCTTGAAATATTCTTAATCCAGACATAGTGATTTCATCTTGAAGAAGCAACAAATTTAAATGATTTTCTTTCTCATTTGATGTACAATAAAAAGGTCCCACAATCTGACAACTACTTTGCACTACTTCGTAACCGAAAACATTTACGCTTATATTCGGATTGATCTCTTCGAATACTTTTATATCACGCAAAGTCATAGGGAATTCCAGCCCAGTAAAATCTAATTTCACTCCATTTATAAGCTCTATTTCGCTATCTGATATATCAGAAACTGAATATGAAGATGTTCTATCAGAATAGTGAGTTGGTGGGTGTAGAGCTGATATAACAGCCCACTTAAAGCAGTAAATATCACTATTTTTTACATTAATGCAGGCTTTCTTGTTCATTATAACCTTTGGTAAAGGTATGTAGGAAGAACCTCTTAACGGGTGATATTGGTTAATGTTGATTTCTAAATGTATTATTCGAATCAACGACCATCCACTATCTTTCTCTTGAAATTCTTCTGATTTGGTGTTAATGCAGTTAATCATATTCTTACATAAAGTTGATAAATCGCTGTTGTTGAATATGACAGTCATTTTGGATTGAAATGATTTTATTGAAGAAATAATTTCATTTTTGTCTTCTGAGTTTACAGCTTTGATATATTCTGCAAAAAGTTCAATATTGAACTTACAAGAAATATGTTTTTCTAACGATATATTTAACACTTCCAAAAGTTGATGTTTAGATTCTTGTAAGAATTTATTTATATCGAGAATTTATTCATCTCTATTTTCAAGCATAAATGTTTCAATTCGTTCACCGAAATTTTCTTTAACACACCTAAGATGTTCATTTATAGGTATAGCCGCTTTCTTTTTATGAACATTGGTACGTAAATGATGCGTCCAGTCTTTTACTTTAATTTGTAAATCACATGCCTGACAAAACATATGTGTTAAAGCGTCCTTTAATGATGTTTTTAATGATGATGTTGTTGGTGAACCTGATAACGATATAGATGTAGCCATATCTTTAGTATCTTTTTTTAGACGATGTGATCTTGTACCCAATGTGTTGTTATGTATATTTTTTACATGCCTCTGTAGGGTGAAGTTACGTTTAAATGTTTTTCCACACACTTCACACAATATGAACTTCATTTCTATTATATTGCACTTCTTGTATAATTATCAAGAGTTCTTAAGTAGTCTTTTAGTATTAATAGTAAACTCACTACGTACTTTAAAAGTTTAAATACAATTTTCTTATTCTTTTCTCTTTAGTCTTAAAACCATTTAATAAACCACGCTTGATTTAGTTTACAAAACACACGTCCGACTCTCATCCAATTCAAAATTGAACTGAGTTAGATTGTGATTCGATGGTAGTAAAATTTAAGTTGGGGGGAAAAAGATGACCGCAAACAATTTTTGTTGTTGTTGTATGTTAAATATGATAAATTTCAAGTAGCTTCGAAGGCAGGAAATATTTGCGGTTTATTTGTTATAAAACTGAAATATTCCCATGCTGTTCTCATACGATTAATTTTAAGTAGGTCTAAAAAAGTTGCGGGTACCTTCTTTTGAATAAACATGAAATGTTCCCATGATACTTTTTGATAACATTCAATTATCAGTAAGTTACAGCAAATGCCAATATTGCTTTGGAAAAAATTAAAAACCGCAATTTCCTTTTGAATCTACATTATTGAGAACATGTTAGAACTTGCTTGGAAACAAATGATCTCACAGAAATAAGAAGTTGCAAAAACAAAAAACAATCTTCACCCATTTACTCAAAGTGGTGAAATCTTTATTAAGAAATACTATAAAGAAAAGAATAAAAAATCAATGAATACTTAAATACAATTCAAGAAGAAATATTCCTATACTATTTTACAAAATTTTCTCACGCTCAAGTGCTTAATTTCTCTGCAGTTCCCCCTGTAAATTCATCATTAGCACAAAACGTGGTTAAACGCGAAATTATTTTCATAAATATCTTCCAGAAAATATATAGAAAATGTTCATAACAATTTTAACTTCATAATTACTGACCATACTCAATATCTCGGAAATCCATTGACCTCAAGATATATTACTGCCCAAATTACGTAATCCTACACTAGCAACTTATTTTATCATCACTCGTAGTAAAAGCTCCCGCCGAAAATATCCGGCATAGTAAAAACTCAAAGCAGCAAACTCTTATCTTCAGCACGAGCCCAGGTTCATCTACAAAACCTTATCACCCAACGACCACAACATTGCGACCAAATTATTAATTTCTATAGCCAGCTCTCTTATCAATTAGCTTAACATTCCTTTCTATACCCATGATCCAGGTCCAGGTCCAGATCCAGATCCAGACCCAGGTGCAACTCATACTTACCTTTACTAGCGCGCCGCCGCCAAAACAAAACAATCTAAATTGACCTTCGGAATCACGCAAGCATTCCCTTATCTCCAGCCATTTCCTTATCTCCAGCCATTTCCTTATCTCTCTTCTCCCAGAATTGTTATGTATGTTCTGCCTCAAATGTGCAAAAATGTGACGTAAGACCTCAAATTCCCTCACAATTTGACCATTTTTAATGTGCACCTTGCACCTTTTGGGGCAGAACATACATATCCCTACTACTGAAACTCATACCTATCCCCAAAAAACCTAAAGCTAAATTTGTAAAGGAATTCAGGCCTATATCGTTACTGTCAAATGTCGAAAAAATACTAGAAAAAATCATGGCAAACAAACTAGACAACTTCGTGAGTGAAGAAAAGATAATACCTGACTACCAATTCGGATTCAGAAACGGACACTCAACAGTCGACTCCTTAACAAAAATTCACACGCAAATAATACAAAATCTAAGAAACACTGAAGTAACAACAATATGCGCGCTAGACATTGAGAAAGCATTTGATTCTGTATGGATTGATGGTCTTATATATAAATTACATTAAGGTAACAACGTGAAAAAGCTCTGTTTACAATATGCACCGTTGGCATCGCTTCTCAATAGCATTGATACTGATAAACTTTGTAAATTTTCCAAATGGATGTTTGTAAAATAAATTTTTGTTAAATTAGAATTTGCGAATTATACTTTATATAAATAAAAAAGTTTGATAATTGAATCTTAGGCAATAAAAGATTTTGTTAATTGAATTTCTTGCTAATAATTTTTAGGGAAAATAGATATTTGCGAATAAAAATTTGCAAAATAGGACGCCCCCACTCTGTCCATGCGTAACGAAATTATACTACACCTCCCTCTTCCCACCCCACTATAGGAACATATTTTTTCAATATTACTACACTACATACTCTATACAACAATCCAACTTTCACACCTCCCCAAAATCGGTCCACGTATTACTAAACTACATGTCGAACTTAGAACCTTGGTGTTTTTGGGGAGTCGGTTAAAAAGTGGAGTTGGTTTCGAGCGCGCTTACAAAACGATTGATTTGATAGTCGATTTAGGCGAGGACACTAGTTTTTCTTTTCGGTCTTTAAAGTTTTCCTTTAATATTCTAAATTAAACAATCTAAAGTTTTCGTTTTAATAAAATTTGTTTTAAATCGGTAAAAAGTTATTTTGGTATGAAAGTTATAAAAAAAAATCCTTATCCAACTCTTCACTCGAAAGGAAGCACGGGAATCAGTTGAACATCCTAAGTACATAATGACGTATAATATTTTATTGTAATTGCGTCCGGAGGTGAGAGTTCCGATAAGGAGGGAAATAATTTTTTAATGATGAATTTTATGATTAATGCATGGAAAATTGGGTATCCTTTTTGGTACAAAATGAACAACTAATTGGAAGTTTTTTGGTAATGGAAGTCGTTATCTAGATAATTTGGGACGATATTTAGAAATCAGAAATATATTTTTGAAGTATAGCACTCCGTTGTTGCCGTCTGTACCTTCGAAAGACTCTTTTTGATTGCAACAATGGCAAACATGCATAAAGACTTTCGAAAGCTAATTAATTAAAATTAAGGAAACAATTTACTGACAAACACTTTTATAATATGGATTTCTTTAAAATATGTAAGATATTTTTTTTCTTGGATTTTTCCTCTTTTGCAGTTTTAATTTTTTCAATTACGATATTTTCATTTTCTTATTTTTTTTTCTTATTTACATAAACATTATTTAAACCTTTCTTTTTTGTATTTTCTTTACATTTATTATAATCTATTCTAGAGTGATTGTCAGCACACGCTATCCGACTATTTGCTTCGCTTGTTATCCCCTATATCTTGCATAAAGGCATGTCCCTCTATTTCTATTATTGACGTTGGTTTTAAAAAATAATAGAATGAACGAATGAGATTGTAACTTCTTTGTAAACATGTATTGTAACTGTAATTGGTTATTGTTAAGTGAAATTTCATTGTATCTCTCGTGGTTTTTTATTTCTTGGATTCAACATGATAAGTTACAAATAATAAAAATTAGTAAAAATGTAAAATTGTTACTAATAGTAGGAAATATTTGAAATTTTAAGCTTTCAATAATAAATCTAATACCCTGTTTTATAAGTTAGTGTTAACAAAATCTTTGATTTTCAAAGAAAACTAAGAATTTTCTTAGTGAAGTACAAATTTTATTTGCGGACTTTGAAATTCAAGCTGTATTGAAAATTATCCGATGATAAATATTCTTAAAAGGTAAAAAATAAGGTGAAATTTGAATACGGGAAACATTGTTCCTGAAAATAGTAAGCAATAAGTTTTACAAATTGGTGTAAAGTTTTTAAGGAAGTAATTAATAGGATTTGTAATTGAATACTCGCAACATTACATTGATCATTATTACAAAGAAATTGCAGTTACATGGTAATTCTGACTGCTCGCAGCAATGCAAAAACAAGACTCAAGTCTCCTCACTACCCTTACCCTAATTCCCTTCTGGCCAAAACCATGCTAACGTCCATGCTAAAGTCATGTTTTTGCATTGCTGCGAGCTAGGCAACAGCCCAGAGACGGAGTGGAATATTTTAATTTTTTAATAAAAGCTCACGGGGAAACCTGGTCTTGAACCCGGTGCCTATGGCATGGTGGTCGTGCGGCTCAATGAATTCATCAAACTCCATCTCACTTGTAACTTGTAACTGAAATTACATTGTAATTGCCGTTTACTAATTTACATGAATTTTTTTTTTATTATTGATTATAATCAACTATATTGCAATTACAAGTATTTATAACACGAATTCCCCACTTTTAAAGGCTTCCTTGCGTCTGAGGAGCATAACATAATTATTGCAATTACAACGAATTCCCCACTTTTAAAGGCTTCCTTGCGTAGGTAAGGGTGACTAAGAGTCGCTTACAGTGAGGCCACCACGGCACCAAGACAAGATTGAGACTTAGACTTGTCTCGGTCCGGGCCTTTTCGAGGTAAAGACGATCTTACTCTCGGCACAATCTTGGCTAGGAAAAGGCCAATCTCGGGCCAGGTTCGCTCTCGGCGGGATAAAAAAAGGGAATTTCGCAGAGAAAACGGGTAGCCAGGAAAGTAATGCGTCTGTGTATATATGCATTTTCGTCTTATTCCCATAACCCTGAAAAATGTAGCAAAGGCTTTTCTTTGCTATTGGAGATAAAACGCAAATATCTGAAGAAAGAAATAATGTAGTAAGAAGCGAGTGTGCAAAGCAGTGTATACTTATATGTCCATAAATCATACAATTGATACTTTTCGGAGCGACATAAGAGTTGAAATATGTAACAACAAATAAATTTTCCAAAACAAAATGATAAGAAATAAAATCTCGTCCACTCTCGCCACCTCAATCTCGCTCTCGTAATCTCCTGTTACCAATGATTATGGTTTCTCTGATATTGATTTCGGCAATTTATCTGGAGCATCGTGAAGCCCTACTTGGCAGAAAAGACTACCTTGGTGGCAGTGCCCACGATATCGGTAACCCAATAATAATAATTAAAGTTGTACAAGTAATCAATTTACTTGGTGAATGGAGACATACTGAGTGAATCGATCAATACTGGGATGTGCAAGGGTGGATCCAAGGGGGGGGGGCATAAGGGTTATGACCCTCCCCCTGAGCCTACGTCAACGGTAATTTTTCTTTGAATCTTCTGCTTAATTAGTATTAAGATTATCATAAATGGACGAAGGAAAGAGCAATAAAAGTACCGTGCCCTGATATTACAGATCTTGTAAAGTTCGCAGTCAGTCGGGGCACCACCTGCTAGGCAGCCCGACCGCCCAGCAGTCACAATTACCCCTCAGCTGATCCAAATTATATTAAGAATTCACGATGCTAATCCATACATAATTTCTCTTACATTCTTTGGACTTGAATTTAAAAGTAATCTTTGCTTTGTCGTTTATATAAACGTAAAAAGAGTCCTCAATCAAACGGAATCCAAAAAAATTAAACGAAATCAATGCTAAGCTGGGGTAAATTGAAAGTAGAAACTAAACATTTTCGGCTACCTAAGGAAAACAAACATTTTCGCACCTTCACATTCTTTATTGAATTTTGTTATGCAATTTAAAGAATGGAGAGTATATTTTAGATAAATTTTCTTACTATCACACATGTACCAGTCGTGCTATTTGTATTTTTCTCTTAGTTAAATTGTTTGTTTATTGAATTAAAGTAGCATATTAAGCTTTTGTTGAACAAATTGTGTTCTTAAGCATTTATTTAAAATTTTAAAATTGTAACAAAAAATCATCAAAATGCCATGAAAATTCCGTAAAATGTAAAAAAAAAAAGTTTTTATTAAACTTGTGTACTAATCAGGCTCTTTGCTGCATTCTTAACCCCCCTCCCCCCCATCCCTGCTGGAGAATGAATTTATATAGTAGTACATGTAAAAGTACGTGTAAACACGGAAGTACACGTAAATTGTACGTCTTGAGGATGATTACTATAATTTAGCTTGTGTGTCTGTTGTTAGTTTTTGTCTTGGAAAGCACTTTATTTAACTTTGAATTTTTGTTTTACATTGGGATGTATAAAGTTTTGTTTTTATGTAGTAAAGCATGTTGATATTATTAATATTACCCGGCTTCGCTCAGAGAGTTGATATAAGATTGTGTGGTAATTGGAATAAAAGAATAAACTTTAAAGTATAATAGGTAGGTCCTTGGATTCTGTCGTCAGCGCGTTATTGGGGCGGTTTAAATACTACTGTTAGCTACACGAGGCGGCTTGCAGCCCAGCGACCCTCGTAGCGACAGTAGATCTGTTCCACCCATTTTCGTGCAAAAACTTTCCGTGTAAATACTTACTCATATGGTGGGAGAAAAAGTGTACACAAACCAAAATGTCGAGGGAACATGTTTCATGCAAACTCGTAAAAATCAAGAAGAACAAAATTCACAGAACACACGGAATTTATTTAAACCGCACATCTAATTATAAATTGTTAATCTAACTAATTTTCAATCACCAAATTTTGCTTTATTAATGACTTTATTCAATCAATTCACTAATTAACTATGAAACAGGCACTCAAGCTAACCTAACTTTCTAAACCAAAGCACCGAACAGCTGTTTGTACTTTTGCAAGAAAAGATGGCCGATCATGCAACAACTAAAAAGTTTGGGTAAGTTCGTGCAGCAGGGGAACATGTGACGTCGATTTTCTCCGCCATTTTTCCTGGCACGAAGCGCTATGGAACGCAAAATGTGTAAGTTCGTGCACATGCGGGATCCCGCATTCTGATCAGGGAACAGACCTAGTAAGTTCATAGTAATCAAGATCTGTCCTCGGCGGTAGAACACAAGTACCTGCTCGTTGGTTTTTTGGTTGCTGGAGAATGGACGGAGGAGTTGAAGCCTTCTAGGATACGGTGATCCTTATCTGGATATTCTCAAGTGTTAGTTACACCTCCAAGTGGTAGCAACCGGGCAATGCATCCTAGAATGTAGGCAAGTAACTAATGCGGGAGGATATAACCTCTTGAAAAAATCGCCCTATCTTCAAGGGAGTCTGCAGTGTCGTCGTCCCCTCTGCATTGCTCAGGGGTAATTGGGTCACGAATGGCGTTTCCTCGGGCACTTCTGTGGGAGTGGAGGTGGATTGTATGGGAGACCCCAACAGGTTGGCTATACCCACGGTACCCACAACACAACAGTATCACCTTTGGGAAAATTACCTTTCGGGAGAACTGTGGCGGCTATGGAGGCTGGCTCGCCCCCGCCGGCTGAAACTGCTGTAGCAGTTCTGAAAGAGGGTGCCATTGGCATAATAATAACTAGCACTACCTCAGGTGCGGCGGTGCAGAGACGGGAGACTCTATTGAGTTGGCTATCTCCGCGATACGCACACCAGTAGAAGATGCAGATCTGCCTCCCGTAGGATTAGCAGTGGTTAATCCGGAGGGGGTTCCTTGTCCTGGGTCAGGACTGAAGCGTTCCGGCCTGGAACAGTTTAGTGTCGTAGACAGATAGGATAGGCTAGGATTCTAGCAGTGACCCAGGAAACCGAGGTTAGTGGCGACAGTGAGATAATGCGATACTCAGTTGCCCCCACTAAGGGAGACTGGGATGGGACGAAAAGGTACCCGGTTATGTTATGTGATTATGTTATTCAATAGCTGTTTGACGATCATCCTCGTTCCATTACATAGTTTTGGTGAGTTGAGATTTCTGAGTAGTATGATCAGAGATCCAATTTTCAGACAAGGGCAGTGTAATGGAGTTTTAAAATTTTGTAGGGAAGTTGGCACTTTCTTCAACGTTTGTCATCGCGTCGATCTTCACCGGGATTTCTTTTTTTTAATATTAAAGTTGATATCGTCGACAATATTATTTTTAGTTGCTAAAATTGCCCTCTGAAATAGCCACTCTGGATTGGAATCTATGTGAACAACGTTTCGATAAATTTGATTAATAGAGGCTATGTTGCAGAAATCACTGTTGAGTTCAATGAGGCCGATCGTCTGGTCAGTAAGATATGTGCCTCCGCCTATTTGTATCTCCTCTTTTACGTTTAGGCATTGTATAAAATATAAATCCAATCAACTTTTTATGAAGAAACACACTAAGTACACTTTATTTTCGAGTTATATTCAGTTACTGTATCACTTTGATTACTCACACTTCAATGTTTGTTTTTATTCATTCATCACACTTCACTGATTAGAAATTGACGTTCGAACCCACGACGGATCTTGCTTTATATACCTATCACATTGGGTAACCCCACGCATACAAAAAGGCTTCAAATAATCCACAATGTTCCAGAACATTTCACAACATTCGAACGTACCAGACTGTTCCGGAACATTCCATAACATTCTAGAATATTCCTGGATGTTCTGGAATGTTGTGGATTGCTCTCGAATACTCTCGAATGTTCTGAACTGTTCTAGAAATTTGAAGAGGGCGAAACTTCCAGCACTTATATCTTCAAAAGCACACTCTTCAGGTAAAAACGGGAAACTTCTCCATGGATGGGGGACAGAGCTACCACACCATATAACTCCCCTGATCGTACGGGGACTCGTTTCTGAGTTTTAGCGGCACGCACATTGTACACTTACTTTTATAATATATATGGTTGAAATGCACCTTGTTGAAGGCTGATTAATTTAATTATTTCTTTTTTATACATATTCTTATTATTTATATAAATTACTTTTACATAAAATTTGTTCTAGAATATGTACCGTAAAAGAAAAGTAAAATTTAATCTTAATTCTTTCAAATATTCTTCTCAATATAATATTTTTTTTTTGATTTACTTTTCAAAATTTTGTTTGGCTGTGTATCCTGTATTTTCGATAACTCGTGTCTTTTATTTGTTTATTTACAATATTTCATCAAAGTGCTGATTACTACAAAAAAACTAAATAAGAACAATGTAATAAACTATATAAAATCATAGATAATGAGAGAATATATATACAGAAAATAAAAGTGCTAAAGTGTACGAAAGTTATATAAAAAGCAGAAAGTACATAAGTACATACATCTTCTTTAGTTTAAGGCTTTCCTAGGTGTAGACGTGTTCCTTGTTCTCAATGTTGTGTTCCTTAAGACGTTCCACCATATTTTTAATGTTATTAAATTACTGGGCGGTTTTAAGTTTTTCTTCGATCGCAACGCTTTCTATGTACTTTTGTTGTTCGAATGTTGTTCTAGTTTTTTTAAGTTGTTGTAAATGAGTCTTCAATTTGTCTTTAAAACCAGTGATAGTAGCATCGCGGGTTTTTTTACAGAGTGTTAAATTTTGCCGTCGAGCACTTCTTTGATGTGAAAGATAAATTCGTTGTTGAGTTCATTCTTTTTGCGAGAAGCTTTTTCAAATTCAGCCATTCTTGCAGATAACTCGGCCATCGTTTTAGTTTTAAAAAAATAAGTTAGTGAACATACAAGAGTTTTCGTACATTATTGATAAAAATTAATAAACGTAAGTGTTTCTCAAATGATCTCTAAAGTGCAAGTGAAGCTTGCAGTTCTTTAATGGCATGCACATGACTGTAAATGAGAGGAGCGGTACCCATTAACAACAAGTGATTTTTAATAACAATTTAATACAAGACATTCAATGATAATATTTGGAATAAGAGAGAAAAGTACAGCAATATAATTCAATACAATTATGTAAAATCAATTTAAGAGTTATATACATACATATATACTGCCGTTGTATAGTAAAGAAACTTTTAAAGTATGGTGAGATGCTTTAACAGTAAGTAAATGAGTCAAATATCGTGCGTCAAGTTTTATTTTGATTTTGGAGTCAGTGACCCCCCTCCCCCCCTCCCTTCTCCCTGACTCGAAGGCTGGATCCGCCCTTGGTGATGTGTGGTGCCTGGTTGCCAGTGGTCATGTGATCTTAAGTCAATGTTACTTGAATAGTGGGAATTTATTTATTTTTATTTATGTAGCAACAGAACGATATCAATACTTTAATGGTTAAAATACAACTTAGATTATCCAAATCACAACTACTTGTAAAAGCTATTAATTTGAACGCAACTTAAAATTCCAGTAATTTCACTAGTCCATATATGTATCATCTAGCAAATGTGTATATGTATATATACAATCATTATGTAAGTCTCCGACATTTGCCTAAACCACTTGTGTTGATAGCTTGGTTTAGCCCTTTCTCACTGCTCTTTGGATTTCAAAGTTTAATTTTTAATCAGTTTTGCTTTCCAAAAGCTTATTAAAAAAATCAATCTTCTATCCCAAAAATCAAATCTATGATATTGATAGAACTTTTAAAAAACCAAATTAGATTTCATCCCGTAATTAACAACCTATTGTATAAAATTTCAGCTCAACAACGGATTGCGTACCCGAAGCAATGCAACGCAATATAGTTATTTACTGTGATGGAATATAAGTGATATAAAAATAGCACCGCAACCAAAAACCATTAATATCTGCCAACAGAATCATTATCAATATTCTGAAGACCACGATATAATTTTAATAACCAATCTTTCAATGTTTTCTGCCTTAAATATTTATGTTCTTAGATACAAGGAGTAAGAACGTTTATCAAAGAAGTTGACGCAATAAATTTCTCCATGAAAATTCATAATTTTTTTATCTCATAATTGAAACCGTTCTTGCTTTTTAGATACTTGGTACTTCATATCTATAAATTTCATCATCACGTAAAATTTATATTTTTAAATCTTCTTGTAAGTCCAAAATTTAAATTAATATTAATACGTCATGCTTTTGGTGGCAGATGAATATAATTTAGGAAGATTAAGGACGATTTCGAAGGACATTTTCATTAACAGCTCTCCATCCATCCTAAATCTGAAGGTTCCGGTATCACTAGCAAGATGTCTATCATCCTCTGGCTGTTATTTCCCTTATCACCATATTTGACTTGATGTACCATTAAAATTTGTGTTTAATAGATGTACATAAAGCTTTTTCGACGTTTCAGATATTATATAAGAGGAACGATAGCTACTCACAATTTATCGCAACAACGTAAGATATAAATAAAAGCTTCTTCGTTATAAATTCAATTAACTTGTTAATGAAAACACAAGGTGGACTTGCCTTTACAACACAACTTTGCATATATTTATCTTGTTATTGGGTATATAAGAGTGGCGAACTTCTCATATTCAATTTATTTTCCACTTTTACAGCACTAGACAAGTTCAAAGAGAAAACCGACAAGCACCGGAACAACATTTTATAATTTTTTTTTATCATACCTAGAGGTGAAGATAATTCTTTGTATTTTGATTAATATTTTTCCTAGATAGTTTGAAAATAGTGAATATTTTCAGTTCTCTCTACTTTGTACTTTTTAAGTTGTAGTAATAATTGAATAATGGAAGCATTTCTCCTGCAGAATAAACATAGTTTTTTTCTTTCACTTTTTCAGTTAAAGTAAGGCGTAGAAAATGTTTTTTCAGTTTTTATTTGATAGTACAACTCATTAAAAGTATCCAGTTAAAACTTAAGGTCGATTGGAGCAAAACTGCCGGAGATACACTGCCTCGAGTCTCCCTTCATTTGATCCGACTTATAGCGGTAACGAACAACTAAAAACAGTGTTAAAACTTTAAATGCGTTTTTCACGAATATATCATTTTTAAAGTCGGTGGACACTGAAACTCAAAATTTACTTGGCTGATCCTCTTCAAATTGGACAAACTTTTTTAATACGTAAAATATGAGGTAAGGAAGTCGAGATTTTTTGTTTTGCATTATAATTAGTTTTACAATGACAAATATACTGATTTTTGCCTTTTTTTAAAGAAACATTCGTTTTTTTAACTTCTAAGTGATGCCAAGAGCTGAAAAATCGTTAAAAAATATCTCCACGTCATTACCTCGAGAAACTCATAAACTAACCAAATATTTTCGATTTCAGATGATCCAGTGATGAGTTATGATGTCCACCGCAATGTACCTTTTTTTTTAGGAGAATGCGAATATTTACTTTCAGAAGACTTGTTATCAATATTTTACGCTAAAAATTTTACTGGATATTCTTGAAATGATACCTTATTATGTGTATAATAATTGAAAAATGTAAATTAAAAAAAAAAATTTACTTGTTCGGATATGTAGGGAACATAAAAAATAACCTAATAAAATAACTTGATACAGGTACCGCAGCGCTAGCTAATTCTACGCGAACCATGAATCCTTTGCGCAAAATCTGTAAACTATTTAAAGTATCATTTTAAACATAACAGGTTTCGTATTTTAACACGAGATTTCAAAATAAGTAGTTTTAAAAAACACAGTCGATTCACAAAAAAGCGCTAAAAAGCGTAAAATGATATTTAATTTTATATCTCTACGACATTTTGAAGTCAGTTTCGATTTATGTCTTTCAGCGCATTTTGTGAAGTCGATTTAACGGTTTTTTTAAAAGCAATTTTAATTTCACTATCTAGTATCTTCGGATATGCCAATCGAAAAATGCTGCTCGTATAATAGAGCAATTCCAATAGTTGCTGAATTACTGCACTCAATATAAAATAGTTTTAACAAAAAGTAAAACCGACTTCACAAAAAGCGGTGAAAAGCATAAAATAATTTTTAATTTTATATCTTTTACGACATTTTGAAGTCGGTGCAAATCAAACAAACCAAACAACTACAACAAAAGTATTTAACCGTCATTTCTTATGATTCCGTGAGCTGAAACGTTCAGGTAGTATTAGATATTATTTTCAATTGTGGTACTGTAGTTGTTTTATTTGTTTAATTTACACCGACTTCAAAATGTCGTAATAGATATAAAATTAAAAATTATTTTATGCTTTTTAGCACTTTTTGTGTTTTTTAAGAACTATTTTAATTTTCACTTTTTAGTGTCATCTACTCTATACAACGAAGAAAGAACCATCCAAATCGGTCCACGCGTTAACAAGTTAGGTTTAAACCCCTACCCCACCTCCATCGCACTAAAATCTCATGGTATCAATCAAGGAAAATAATCTACCAAACAGAAAAAGAATCATCGAAATCGCTCCTCGCGTTACGAAGTTAGAGTACCCCTCCCCCTCCCCCACCCCTCACCATAGGGCCAAATTATTCTCCTATTAGTAATGGGGAATCACACTCTATACAACAGAAAAAGAACCATCGAAATCGGTCCACGCGTTACAAAGTTAGGTTCCGCCCCCCACCCCACCCACCCCCCACCCATCCAACTTTTTCTCTCGTGGTATTAACGAGAGTACATATTTTACCTAACAGAAAAAGAATTATTCAAATCGGGCCATGCGTTACGAAGTTAGGCTACCCCTCCCCATCCTCCACCCGTCAACTTAAGACCAAATTATTCTCCTATTAGCAATGGGGAATCACACTCTATACAACAGAAAAAGAACCATCGAAATCGGTCCACGCGTTACAAAGTTAGGTTCCGCCCCCACCCCACCCACCCCCCACCCTACCAACTTTTTCTCTCGTGGTATTAACGAGGGTACATATTTTACCTAACAGAAAAAGAATTATCCAAATCGGGCCATGCGTTACGAAGTTAGGCTACCCCTCCCCATCCTCCACCCGTCAACTTAAGACCAAATTGTTCTGCTATTAGCAATGTGGGATCACACTCGATACAATAGAAAAAGAACCATAGAAATCGGTCCACGCGTTACAAAGTTAGGTTCCACACCTACTCCAATAAATTTTTTTTCTGGTGGTATCAACCAGGGAGCATACTCTACCCAACAAAAAAAGAAAAATCCAAATCGGTCCACGCGTTACAATGTTAGACTACTCCTCCCTCCCCATACCCTAGGCAAAATTTTTTTTTTGTTAGCATATCATATTTTGTAGAACAAAAAAAGAACCATCCCAATCGGTCCACGCATTACAAAGTTTAGGTTTCACCCCCACCACCTACCCTACCAAAATTTTTTTTACATGGTGGGGTGGCAGTATTAATCATTACGTTTACTTATACTTTAACATTTATAAGGTTTACTGATTGTGGGTTACGTTCGTGTTTTGAAGTTACTTGTTGCAAACGTTATGGCGTAGGCTGGAACAATTTTGTTTATTTAAAAATGTGTATAAATATCGATTTAAGTTTTTCCGCAGTTTAGTTTAAGTTGAATATTGACTCCGTCAACATTAAATTGTACAAAAAAATAAAAACCTTTTGAGAAAATAAAATATAATAAAAACTTTAATCAGATAATTTTTTCGATCTTTTATTGATTTAATTATTAACTATTGTTTGTTATTTAACTATTGTTTGCGTTGTCAAGTCCTCGTCGGAGGCAACATTTTGAAGTTCTCGGACGCCTAAAGTTTATGAGGCTATTGCGATGGACAATCAAAATACGTCCACAGAGCAGTAATATTATTGACCTGACGTAAGAGACTGAAGCTAGAGATCTCTCACAATTGCCTGGAGCAAAGGTTATTACAACACACGCGTAGTGTTAGTGGTGTAAGTGGCATAACTCATCATACCCACAATGGTAGCAATCGGTGAACATACTCTACTCTACATATTTACATTCCAAAATGAATCATGTCATAGCTGTTGGGTGATTGACAAGAAAGTAGGAATTTATTCTGAAATGCTTACTTAAGTATTTTAGAGTTATTTTAACCTATTTATGCTTACTTTTATAATTTACAAATATGTCTGGCTAGGAAATGAGTTAATGACCTTTTGTAATATTAACTTCCATACAATATAAATAAAGCATAAATATATCCGAGTTGAAAAACAGGTCGGCAAGTAATTGGAATTAGAGAGTGTTAAATGTACGAGTGTTTAAATTATAAAAGGTTAAAATAAAACTTGGCATGCAATTGAAATTATCGAGTGACCACAATTTCATATTTGCTATTATTTTGTTCGATCTCACTATGAATATTGAAAATGTAATAATGTTTTAAAGTTTTTAATTGCGTTTATGGTGTAAACCCAAACTGACTACAAAACGACACCATATATTCATATATTTGTTATAATTATATTCTGCAGATGATATCTACGGAAATTTTGCAAGAGTTAGAGGAAAAAGAACGCAGAGCAAATGTTAGGGTTGTACAGCGAACGTTACTTATTTATTTATTTATTTATTTATTTATAAAAAGAAGATTTGCCAAAGCTGGCTACTACAAATGTGATACATACATATAAAAACTTATACCTAAGATAAAAATAATAATCAAAGTTCAATGGTTTGCTTAAGTTGGGCTTTGAGCTGCAACCTGGAACGTCCGAACTCGATGTGGGCCGCAAACTCGTTGAATAGCCTGGACATAGAGGCTATGGGCTCGTGCATACCATATAAGGTTCGGTGGCGAGGCACATGGAGGAAGTCACGATTCCGCAAGGTCCGGGCTGGGACGGAAATGCTCACGTCGTTGAGAAATTCGCCAGAATCGATCGACCCCTGCAACAGATCAAATAAAAAAACAATTTTGGAGACCTTGCGTCTCTTTTCAAGTGTTAAAGGAAATCAGACTAAGTCTGGCAGGATAAGGAGGGAGGTAGGTAGGGTCGCGCCAGGGGAGGCCGCGAAGGGCGAAGCTAAGGAATCTACGTTGAACTGACTCGATTCGGTTAATGTGCACTGCGAAGTAAGGATACCAGACCGGACTGGCGTACTCCAGGATAGGTCTGACGAAAGTGCAGTAGAGAAGCCTTGTCAAATAGGGATCGTGAAGCTCTCTAGACCATCTTTTTACAAAGCCAAGCGTGGAATTAGCTCTGCCAACCACGAAAACCACGTGGGCCTCGAAGGAGAGACGGGAGTTAAGAAACACCCCCAGGTCCTTGATCAAGTCAATCCTGCTCAAGGTGCAACCACCCATGGAGTAGTTGAAGGAAATAGAACGCATCCTACGTGAAAAAGGCATAACGGTGCATTTGCTGGCATTCAGTGGAAGGCGATTATTAGAGCACCAAGTCTCGAAAATGCGCATATCGGAGCTCAGCAGTGCACAGTCATCATCGCAGGAGACCGCGCGGAAGATTTTAGCATCATCAGCATAACACAGTATTCTGGACCTGGGCAGAAGTAACGAGACGTCATTGATGTAAATAATGAAGAGGAGCGGGCCAAGGATGCTACCCTGGGGCACACCAGAGGTGACTGAGATTTCAGTGGATAGGGCGCCACGGAACAGGACGCGTTGGCAACGGCCGGACAGGTAAGATGACAGCCACTCCACGAAGAGCGGCGGAAAACCGAGCAGGCTGAGCTTATGAACGAGAATGCCATGGTTAATCCTATCAAAGGCCTTGCTGAAGTCAGTGAATATGCAGTCGACCTGCATACCCGATTCGATCAGGGGCAAACAATAATGTATGAATTCGAGCAGATTGGTGGTGGTTGACTTACCCTTCATGAAGCCGTGCTGAAAAGAAACCAGGAAGGGTTTACAATGAAAGCGGAGCACATCACTAATCAGAGTTTCGAAGGCCTTAGCAATGTGTGACAAGTTGGCGATGGGTCTGTAGTTCGATATGTCCGCCTTGTCTCCCTTCTTGTGAATAGGGATAATCACGGAATCTTTCCAGAGCTTCGGGAAACGACCACAGCGCAGGGAGAGGTTAAACAGACGACAGAGGACAGGAGTGATCGTTGAGCAGCATCTTTTCAAAAACGAGGCCGGGACCCCGTCCGGACCACACGAAAACATGTCGGGCAGATTCGACAGATAAGCGGAGACAGCCGAGTCGTTGAGAACAAGGTCACTGAACTCAAGCGAAGTAAGTGGGAGCCTAGTCAAGTGGGAAAAGTCATTGGAAAGAACATCACAGTAAGGGTCACAGAAAGCGGTACTAAAGAAGTCAGCGAAAGCGTTTGCCACCGCAAGAGGGTCATGACTCTCGCGGTCACCCAGCCTCAGGGAGGAAGGGTATCCATCGCTGCGTCGCTTAGAGTTGATGAACTTCCAAAACTGTCTGGGATTATTGAGCAAATTGGATCTCGAGTTAGACAGGAATCTACTGTATGACGCCTGTAGATCAGAGGAGAATCGCAGGTGTAGGTCATAATAAACCAGGTAGTCCTCGTCGCGCCTAGAGGAGCAAAACTTTTTCCAGGCTTTACACTTTAGATTTTTAAGGTGTCTCAAATGGCTATCGATCCAGGGTTGCGATGAACTGGAGGAGGAAGGAGAGGAAAACGAGATCGGAACACACTGCGTGAAGCAGGTATAGAGAGCGTTGTAAAACGAATGGACGGCCTGGTCAATATCCGCCTCAGTTAGGACAGCAGCCCAGTCGTAGTCCAAAAGCCAATCATTGATGATAGAGAAATCGGCAGATCTGAATTTGAAGCAGCAGCCGTGCAAAGTGGAGGGGAAGTTCTCGACAGCATCGAAACAGAAGAGGACCTGAAGAGCAGGATGGTGACAAGACTCTGGGACCAGAGGGGTTCGGCACCGCTGCACCAATGAGCCATCCGGGTCGGTGAGGAAAACTAGATCGAGCAGCCTGCCCGAATCATTAACGATGGCATTGCACTGGGAGAGGCCAGCGGAAGCACAGGTGTCTAGGAAGGACAGCACATGCTGAGGAGCACCAGAATAGGACGGCAATAACCCTTCAATCTCGGGAGACCGGGTCCAACCGACCTCTGGAATGTTGAAATCACCAAGAACGACTACCTCGTCAGAGGGTGAGAGGGCGCTGCTTAAGCCGTCGATGGAGAAGGACAGCTGGTCATACACTCCGGAGGGTGAAGCAGGGGGAATGTAGGCGGTGAAAACGTAAAGATTTCTGTTAGGGAATTTCACGGCGACGCAAATGAGCTCCAAGGTGTCAGAATGAGCAATCTGTACGGTGTTACAAGGGATTCCGGTTCTGACAGCGCACAGCACCCCGCCGCCAACGGGTGCACACGCATTCGCGTGGCGATCCCGCCTAAACACCTGAAACTCGGGCCCGAAAATCTCGGAATCGGAGATACCGCCACAGAGCCAGGTTTCAGAGAGACAGATGATGTCAAAATTGGAGGCGCTAGTAGAGGACAACAAATGTGAAGTTTTGGAGCGCAAGCCGGTTACGTTGGCGTAGAAGAGGGAAACCTAACCGACAAGTTTTTTGAGTGCTGGACCCCGCCTAGGCGTGCTCTCGGGACAAACTCACGAACGATCGAGCCGGGAGGCCACATGTTTGGACAGATAGCTGCCAAGAAAAGCTCCTCGGGAACGAAGACCTTAAAGGAGGCCGTGAAGGCGCGTTCTGCTGTACGGTTAGCTGGGTTAATGCGCCGACAGGAAATCATGCCGATGGGGATGGAAGCGAGAGTGGCGATATTGAACGCTATGTCATGCTCAGAGGTGTCAGGGTGAACTCTGGAAACGAACAGGCATTTCGGACGTCTGGCTGGCCTTAGGGCAACAGCCCCAGGATGAGAGGCAATGTCTGGCGCAGCACCAGAGGCGACGTCTACAGTCCCTTCTATCGAGTGTTGGTCTTGGCTGTCAATACGGGGTTCCGGGGCAGTTGAAATTAAGGGGGCAATCGATCCACCTGACACAGCATCAGCGGAAAAACCCGCGGGGGGATGAGAAGGAACTAAATCCTGAGGAAGAGCGGCATTACCGCCGCGACGCTTGCGCCTGCGGGATACCCGGGAATTAAGAGCGAGCTGGCGTTCGGCACGCCTTTGTATGCGCGGGGAACAGTTCACAGGATGAGCAGGGTCAGGCATCTGGCCGTCGGAAACAGCTTCGTGGAGCTCAGCGACAACAGGTGGAGATGAGGGCCCCACGGCTGCGAAGGGAGGGCAAACAGAGGAAACAGTCAATGGAGACGTATGCTGAGAACCAATAGATGACGCGTTGGAGGGAGGGGGGATGGGAGGGGTCAAGAACCGCGTGGATAAAGAATTAAGGTCGGATGCGATGGAACCTAGCAGCTCGGAGTTGGCAGAAACGACCGAGGACCAAGCACCGAGATCACATTTCAACTGCTTGACTCCGCGACGAATATCGTCGAATATGGGGGTGACAGAAGAAGGGCCCGCAAGAGGAGTTGGGCAGGGGCCGAGGTTTGCGATCGCTGTGTGCACATCGTCCAGGGAACCCGACATCAATGTGATGCGAGAGGAAATCTCATGCGACTTTTCCAGGAGCACGCCCGAGTTAGATACGATGGTATCAACAGATCCCATCAATTTGTCCACCCTGGCCGTCAGAGAGACAGCATCGTCCGACAAAAGTTCGAGATTACCCCAACGACTCGAGAAGAAGCTTACCTTGTCGGCGACGAGCGACAAGTCAACAGAAAGCGTCTCCATCATGCTCCTTACAAGTCTCAACACGTGGCACGGTTTGATATCCGAGCATTCACCACATGTCGAGGGGCGCGAGGACGCTTCAAGCAATCCTGATGAAAAGTCAAGCCACATACACCATCGCAAGCAACGGCGTCAAGGACTATCTCTCCCGAACAGGAACCACAGACAACCATGATGGGCGATATAGAAGAGAAAACAAGCAGAAACAAAAAGCGAACCACCGGAAGGAAGACGAATAAAATAAATAAATAAATAAATAAAAGACAAGAAAACCGGAAGGAAGACGAATAAAATAAATAAATAAATAAAAGATCAGAAAACTTAGAAATAAATTAAAGAAATAGACTGAGACGAGAAAACCGGAAGGAAGACGAATAAAATAAATAAATAAATAAAAGACCAGAAAACTTAGAAATAAATTAAAGTAATAGACTGAGACAAACAAAAAAGCGCAAATGAAAAGGAGAAGCCGAGAACAATAAGCGGAAGGAAGACGAATAAAATAGATAAATTAATAAAAGACAAGGAAACCGGAAGGAAGACGAATAAGATAAATAAATAAATAAAAGATAAGAAAACCGAAAGGAAGAAAATAAATAAATGAATAAATGAAAGACAAGAAAACCAGAAGGAAGACGAAAAAAAACAATTTAATTAAAAATAAATTAATACATAAAAGACCAGAAAACCCAGATAAAAACTAAATAAATAGACTAAGACGAGAGAAACAAAAGAACGAAAATGAAAAGGAGAAGTAGAAATCAATAAGCAAACAGCCGGGAGGAAGACGAATAAAATAGATAAATAAATAAAAGACAAAGAAACCGGAAAGAGGACGAATAAAATAAATAAATAAAAAAAAGACAAGAAAACCGGAGAAAGTAAATAAATAAAAAAAAGGCAAGAAAACCGGAAGGAAGACGAATAAAACAAATAAATAAATAAAAGACCAGAAAACCTAGAAATAAAGTAATGAAATGGACCGAGACGAGAGAAACAAAAGAGCGCAAATGAGATGAAGAGGAGAAATCAATACAAGACAGAACAATGGACAGTATAGAAAAGAAAAGCAAGCAGAAACCAACAAGCGAACAACCGGAAAGAAGACGAATAAAATAAATAAAAGACAAGAAAACTAATAAATAAATTAATGAAATGGACCGAGACGAGAGCAACAAAAGAACGCAGATGAAGGGCGAGACAAACCAACCCGGGAAATGGGATCAGCAGAGTGCAATACAAAACCGAACGTAGCGAGACAGGATCCAAAAAACAGGCAGAAACTAATGAAGGAAAACACTGCGCAACGACATAGAATGGAAATCAAAAAAAAAAAAAAATAAATTGTAAATAAATAAACCAGAACCGTACCACACACAGAAAATCAACAGTCAGAGTTAGTCAGAAAACAAAAGTAAACAGGAAGCGGCGAAAAACATCCCCGGAAATAAATTGGATGAATATATATATGTATTTCCAAACAAAGGGCAAAGCGCGAAGGCTGCAAGATATTAAAAATATTAAAAATTGTACTGCAGAGATCACAAAATTAATATATCACTGCATAAATCGGATCTACTAAGATTAAGCAAACAGAAAATCAACGATCAAAATTAGCTACGAAAAAATATAGACATAACGTAAATCATATTGGACAAAAATAAAAATATATGATAAAGTTCCATAAAATCATACGCACAGAATTCAAAATAGAATGTGCACACAGCTGATCCACAGTAGCAAAACAACGACACGGCAAATAAAGGCAAAAGCAGTGAGAACAAAACACATATGTATGAAAACAAAATAAAATAGCAATTCACGGTTGAGTACGTAAGCTTATAAAACAAAAACACAAAAAATACAAGAAATCTGCAACCGGTCGGACGGTCACAAAGGCAGAAACACAAAAACGGATAACAAAGTTATATGGGGCAAGCCGCAACGGCTAATAAAACAAAGCTGGGCGAGAATACAAGTAACGGGGATGAACTGGAAATCACTGAAATATGACAATAAACTCAGACAAAAATGCACAGAGCCACAAGAATTCAAAAAATTCAGAAAAAATTTCACAGCAACAAAAGTCCACGGCAACAATACTGTAAGCTGAATTTACAGCAACCAAAACAGTGAGAGCTCGAAAGCACCGCCGAATCACAACAGAAATCGGAAAAAAACACAAAAACGTCAAAACAAATAACTATTAATTAAACGTAGCTATAACCGGAGACGAGTAATAAAATAAATAGACAACAAACCAGGAACACCGAGAACAGAGTAATTAAAAATCAAAAATCAAGTGCACAACAAAAACCACAAAAACTCAAAGAAAACGAAAAACACGTCTGCACGGCACGACAGTCGATCACCAATATGATGGATTGGACCTATTCCAAACTCCAGAAAAAAGGTAAAATATATTTTGGTACTTCATTTAATCTATAAGTATTTCATTCTGTACCATAACTTAATATTTACTTGACTTTTAAGAGTTATGTGCGACGGTTATTATTTTGTACACTCCATACATATAAACGCGACACAAAAAAGACATTATTATAATAATATTATTATAATAATTGTTTTCTATATTGTTTATAGAAATGTACCGCATGCCGCAAGAGCTGGCACAGCGATTTGTGCAGGAGATTAGTGAGTGCGACGACCCGGAAAACACTACTCGCATATCGATGCACCTTCAAGTTCTTTGCGTGTTAAATTTATATGCATCAGGTGGTTACCAACGGAGGGTTGGCAGTGACACATTTTGTAGCCTTAGCCAGGCTACGGTGTCAAGGTTAGTGCGCCACCTGAGCAGATTAATACTGAAAAGATGGGCAAAAAATACATTCAACTGCCAGTATCGGATGAGGACAATAATGAAGTATCTGCGTCATTTGAGGAAAAGTGGCAATTACCGGGCATTGTTGGGTTAATTGACGGTACCCATGTCGCGCTATCTGGTCTTCATAAACATATTGAAGCCAGATATGTGAATCGCAAGGGTAGCATTCCATTAATGTGCAAATAGTAAGTGGGTTTCAAGTACAAACAAGTTAAATAAATAAATATTGTTATACTTGCAAATTTCAGATAACAAAATGGCGATCAGGAGCATGAATGCCCGATTTCCGGGTGCGACCCACGACTCACATATCTGGAATGCCAGCCTTGCGAGAGCAGATATGCAGGATAGTTACAGGAGGCGCGCTAATGTGTGGCTTTTCGGTGAGATATACTAATACAATAATATAAATATAACATTAGAAATATCTTATCATAATAAGGAAATTCTGGCTATCCTCTGCAGCCGTGGCTTATCCCTCCATAATAATAAAGTTCATGGAAAGTGTCGAAGTTTAGTTGAGCGGACAATCGGGCTGTTGAAGAATCGTTTTAGGTAAAAATTTTTAATTTAAAAAAATTATATATTTCAATGTTTGATTTACAGATGTCTCAACAAAGAAAGAAAGTTGCGATATGACCATCTGACGGCATTGAATATTGTATATGCTTGTGCCACTATACACAATTATTTAGTGTTCAGTGGCTACATTGGTCCGTTTGAGCAGAATGAAGTAAACCGGGATGAAGCTATTTTTACTTCACCCCGAGAACTTATAGCAGAAGGGCAAGAAAATAGGGATTATCTTGCCTCGTTGGTGGTTAACCATCGAGAATAAGATTGAAAGTAGCTATTTGTGTTTTTGTATACTTTTTGTGTTAATTTTTGTTCCGAGCGTCCTTTTCAGGACGACGAATAACTCACAGAGTAAAAATTATTATGCTATATAATTTTTTAAAAGTAATATGATTCAGGAAATCCTTCGAGGGGTGTTTTTAGTGAGTAAAAATTTCACACTACCAGAGATAATCGGGTCTCATGGTCTCTTGGAAGATTTTCACCCCTCACGAAAAAAAAAAAATAAATAAATTTATATTGTATAAAGTATTTAATTTTGTAAACAAAAATGATAACAATGAATTGTAAAAAAAAATTTAAAAAACCATTGAAAAAATCATGAAAAACAAAAATTTAATATGAAAAACTTAAATTATGTTTTCTTCCAACATTTTCATCATAATGTTGTTTGTCGATTATTGAATTGCACTTAAATTTTTTAACTCTTTCAGTATTTCTGAATTAGAGTTTTTAATTTCCGTTAATTCGCTCAAAATTTGGTCTTGTAATTTAGAGCTGCAGTGTGCTGTAAATTTCTATTAATCTAAAGGAAGATTAAATATATATATATATATATATATATATATATATATATATATGTATATACATATATCAAATATAGTTAATATAAAATAAAGTTAGTATATCAAATCAGTTAATATCAAATAAAGGTAATATAAATTATTACGATGACTTGTGAAGAGGAGGGACCCGGCTGCATATTTTCCAAAGTAGTCAACGTTGCAGTGAAATTCCTCGCAGTATTATTCTGAAATTAATTAAATGTAAATATTATATATATATATATAGATATATATATATATATATAAGTAAGGAAAAAAATACCTCTCTCGTTGATGGCCTCGTTATCGTAGAGGAGGGACCCGGCTCATCAAATTTTTGAGGTGGTTGAAGCCTCCGTTTTAGTCCTGATGGCTCTTCTTCAACTCTACAAATAAATATAAAAATAAGGATATAAATAAATGTATGTTGAATTACGTGTTTTTTGCCTCTGTTGCCACTTCAACTTCGGTACCAACTGTAAAGGTGGACCGCATTTCTGGAGGAAATGGTTGCAGTGGTCTGACACACCTCATCTCCGAATGTTCTTCCAACCCGTCTGCAAAATAAATGTCACAGAGGTCAATAATCCTTTTCTCTTCTCGAGAAAGGAAAATGGAACAAGGTGAACATTCACCTGTGGCATTTATATGCACACGGATTTTTAAAAGTTTAGCCTTTCCCCGGGCCTTCATGTCTTTCCAACACTACAAAATTAATTTAATTATTAGACAAAAGTTAGGAAAAACAATTTACTATTTTCCAGTTCTCTTCACTTTTGGGCGGTCCCAGTGTATTTAATTCCACTGCAATTGACCTCCACAGTCTCTCTATAACTTGCCGGCTATTAGGTAGGAGGCACCATTGCAAGTTGGGATAGTGCTGAGCCATCAGGGAAAGAAGACTTTCTCTTTGGCCATCCGTGATTTTCTACTGTAAATATGTGAAAGTTTTAAATATTATATATTACATACATATGTATGTTATTAAAACTTTTTTGTTAATTCGTCTTTATTAAACGTCAATACTGTATGCAAAAGTATCAAGGAGTAATATTAAATAACCAGCAAGTAAAATAGGCCTAGTAAAATAGAAGCGTTTGAAATAATACAAATTATCATTTGTATGAACATAAGGAGGGCAAATGTATGAATGATTTTCTTTTCTTTTCATGATGCATGCTAAATCCCAATAAGTGAATTGATAAAAGATTAAAATCGGTTTTTTATTAAATCGTTATTATGTGTGGAAATTTTTGAAAAATTTGTTGAATTTAAATTTAAGTTTAACCGAACAACTCGGTTAGAATTCGTTTGTCGTGTTTACAACTTTATAATACATTTATATTACGTAATCGCGTAATTGTTAATGTGTTGTATATATGTTGTATAATATAAACTGTACAGCATGTAATATATATCACTCGTCGCTTTAATATTCTTTTAGCATATTAAAAAGCTTTTCAAATCGAGGAAAACCCCAAACAACTCGGTAAGAATTGGTCCGGTATATTCCCCAAATCGCACAAGTTACGGTATGCATGAGCCAATTACATATATTACTCGTCTCTTTAATATATAGTGTGGATTTTATAATTAGGTTTATTTTTCTATATGATATGTAATTATGTTCTTGTTTTGATGTAGTTGTCAGTATTTAATGAATGCTAACAAAAAGTTAATATATCAAAGATTTTATTAATTGAAACGAAGCTGCTATTTCAAATTACATTAAACTAAAAACAAACAAACTACTTGGGAAAATTGTAGATTAAGGAAGTGACGGGCTATCAAGCGAAGATTTTTCAATTTCATCTTCCACTCGCCATTCTCAAACCCTTCACTCTTTTTCAAATTTCTTCACTTTACAATTTAAATTTCCAAAACTTTGCAATTTTCTTCAATGTGAATTACTTAAATTTTCTTCAATTTCTATTGTCTCTGCGAGCAAACATTTACAACAATTTTTATGTAAAATAAATAAGTTTACTTACATATTTTATTTCTTTAATTGTCTTTGGCACCTACAAATTAACAAATCCAATTATTATATTACCAAATTATTCCTCTATAACACTTTATTTTCATATAAATATCAAATTGTATATAAAAATTACAATTTCCTTTAAACTGTCACTTTTTCACGAACATAATCACTAAAAATACTTTAAAATAAATACTTTAATCACTAAAAGTGGACTTTTGTACATTAAATCAATTTGATCATTTAACAACAATGAACCTTTTTCTTTTTCCATCTTTATTTCTAGGTTTTCGTATTTGTCCAATATTTTACCTCCACTAATATTATGAACAAATTTTAAATAATTAATTGACGTAGTATGTCCCGTATCCATTAAATGTTTGCTAAAACCTGAATTGCCGCGTTGGAATTTAGCTGAAGATATGTGTTCTTTGTACCGTGTTTTTATTGTCCGTTTTGTCTTACCTATATAAATTGCTTGACAATCACTACAGCTAATCCTATATACACCACTTTTATCTATATTTTGTACTTTAGGTTTTAATTTGTTATTAACTATAAGTTTTCCTAGCGTCCTATTAGTAAAATATGCTGGTCTCACTTCATGCTTGATGAGTGTTTGTTTAAATTATCTGAAATTCCTTTTATGTAAGGAACTTTTTGCCAATTATTTTCCTTTTTTCCTTGGCGATCGGATATACTGAACGTAAGGTCAAAGTCTGGTTCTTTGTTCTTAATAAATTATAAACAAAGCTTTTTTTTATATCCATTCTTGATTGCAATTTTAACAATTGTGTCTAGTTCACGTTTAAAATTCTTTTTATTTAAAGTTATCCTTATTAATCTATATAACATTGAATGAAAACTTGACCTTTTAATACTAAGGGGATGTTGGGATGAGGAAGGTGTAACTATATCTGTGGAGGTTGTTTTGCGATAAATGTCAAAGTCGAGTGAGTTGTTTATAATTCTAATATTCAAGTCTAAAAGATTCAGTGTATCACCTCGATATTCTATTGTAAATTTAATATTGTCGTCAATTTTATTTAAAGTACTATTCAAGAATAAATTAAGTTGTCGCTCAGTACCCGTCCAAACACAAAACACATCATCAACATAACGAAACCAACATAAAATACTCTTAATTATATCATTGTCAACACTATTAAAAATTTTTCTTTCTATGTGGTGCATATAAAAATCAGCCATGAAGGGGGAACACGATGAGCCCATAGCCAAGCCATTTTCTTGAATATAAAATTTGCCATCGAAATAGAAATAATTTTGGTCAATATTATTAGTGGAGGAAAATAATATATTGGAGGTAAAATTAGTAGAGGTAAAATATTGGACAAATACGAAAACCTAGAAATAAAGATGGAAAAAGAAAAAGGTTCATTGTTGTTAAATGATCAAATTGATTTAATGTACAAAAGTCCACTTTTAGATATGCTTTTGAATAATTAGAATGTAAAATTGCATATATGTAGGATTAGATTTAGAATAATTGTAGTATATAGGGTATAACTATCGCATGAGAGCTTAGTTTTGTCAGTAGCCTGATGATGACTTAAGAGGTCGAAACGCGTTGCTCATCTTAAATCGAAAAATAAAATTTTTTTAGAAAAAGCAAGTGGTTTTTTTCATCACTTTAAGTATTTTTAGTGATTATGTTCGTGAAAACCGAAAAATTCTACCAAGTGCCGTCGAGAAACTCTGTTTGCTTTCTTACTTTCACTTTGTTATGATTTAAAACTATGGTAACACAAATACTTAAATTTTCTAAACTAACACATTTGCACACAATTACTAAGCTCCACCTCGAAAGTTAGCGTTCAATTTTGACATTTCTCGGTGCTAAGCATTACAATGCATTCATACACATAACGCGAATTTAACACATTCATTGGTGTGATTGTATTTACAAGGCAAGCAGGTTGTCTGAAAACAACCAATTTTGTGAGAATTCCTACCCTGTAAAGATGTTTTATTTAGATTTTTCACTGTAAATTATATATTTATGTGAAAATATAAAACTATATATATAAAAGGATAAAGTTAAAAGTGTATAGACAGCACCATATACATTTTGTGCGTTTTTAAAAGGTTAGTGTATAATGAAATTGTCAACACTAATTCTTTAGTTTTTTAAAATGTTAACTTTAAGTTTTCAATTCGTTCTAATATTACACAAAGCTTTTGACCATTGCATGGTACTGCTTTGTAAAATATATTAGACGCCGAGTTTCATAAATGTTTTGAAAAGTAAAGAATCGGAGAAGTGTCTATTTTGCATTTTGCGATAAGAGATTCAATATGCACAATACGCACTATGCGTTCCATCACTACTATCTTCTTTAGTGTGTTCTTAGGTGAATCCAAAATCTAAGTTTTACGAATATTATGAGACGCCAGTTTGCAATAAATGTTGTGAAAATTCCCTAGCAAACTCAGATTTCGCCTGCGAGTTGCGTGTGAAAATGTAATATAAAAAAAATGTGTTTCACTACTACTATCCTTTCTAGTGTTTTTTGTGTGTAATCAAATCAAATTTGTGGACTTTTCTTTATTATGTAAAAAGGTTGAAACTGGTTTAAAGATGATAGAATATCATTATTTCCACTTTATGTTTGATTAGATGCACTGATAAATAATTAGTATATTCAATAAATCATAGTGCTATTTTTGTTATTTGTGTTATATGATTACTAGACTTTGTTAAAGCTGTTTAATTGTAGCCAATTTTATACTTCACTGCATATATAGTACGCGGGACAGCACCATTTATTTTTAATGATTAATACATACTTGAAACTTCGTGAGTGGCTTCCTTTTGGCGAGTCTACCAAACTTTCTCTTCGACTTTTTTCAAAAGTGCTGCGTTCTCAAGTGAGCATGATCGAAATATGCCAAATACATGCATTTTTCTTTCTTGATGAATACATATTTAGTTTTAATGCATTTACAAGATAATTTAATAAGAAATTCCAAAAATATTTTGTTCGACAAAAATAATGCTGCGATGAGTTTGTCTACCACCGCGAACATGCCGTACGTAAGCATTTTTGTTTTTCAATACATGCATAGTTCACTTTTGCTGAATTGTTTAATAATTATTAATGTTGTCAAGTAGTTATAGTGTCCGACAAATTCCCTGCTGCATTGTTTCAGACCGATAGCTTAAACATGACCTTATCACGAGGTTATGTTTTCTGATTAATACATGTCAGACAAAAAAAGTGATTCTTATAATCAGTCCGACAAAAATAAATAAAAATAAATAAATTGATTTTTTTTATTTATTTTTTTCAATTAATATGTAATTGATATTAATTAATATAACAATTAAAAATTTATTTATAAATAATAAAAATAGAAACAAAATTTTTAAATATTATCATATACTTCATCTTCTTTTGAACTATCATTTTCTTCTTCATTTTCACTTTCATTTTCATCTTCATTTTCATCCTCATATTGTTCATTTCGGACATTGTCATCCTCATCCTCCTCATCAGTATCACTTTCTGATGCTATAATTAAATAAAAATTTCATAATTTGAATGTAAATTATTTATAATTATGGAATTATTTATAATATAATTAAGATACCTGTGTTTGATAATTCGTGGAATGATGGACTCATTGGACCGTCAAACCAATGAAAATCGTACGCCCCATCTGTCAATGTCCAACCACACTCTTCCGGTCTCCTTTCTGTGGGGTTTTCATATGGGCGTGGCACCAAATGCTACTTATGTACATCGTTCGTTTTATTTGTTGTAACAATTCAACTTTGGATGGTGGCAAAGAGGTGGCGTCATAACCAACAATTAGTTTTTTTATTACCTTTTCTGCATTACTTTCAAATTTGTAATTTTTTCCAAATATCTCGTATCTTCCTTGGTTTACATCTTTTGATTTCAATCCATAAAATTTGCATACAAATTCTTCTATGCTTTTAAAAATTTCACTTGATGTATTAATTTCATTAATTTTACTGCATTGGATAAGACTTATAAAAGATTCTTGAAATTTGCTATTTTTTCCAATACGCTAAATGGCTTCTTCTTGTCTTTTCTATAAAAGGCCGGATTAAAATCATTACCTGTAAAAACAAAAATTTTAGTATTATACAAAAATTGAAAGCTTGTGTTACTTATAATAGTTACCTGTGAATATGTGGCATACGGCGAGTGCTATTGACATAAGATCTCCTAAATTTTTACAAATTTGATTGATATCAAGGAACATTTTTTTTGTCAAAACTTAAATCAATTACAATTTCCGTTTTACCTTTGCGAAATTTAAAATTGGATATCATTATCACTGGTATATCTGAATCAGTACAGTGCACCGTGATCCGACAATTAAGGCTGAAACAGAATTTGGTGCTGGCGCGTGGTGCGCGAGCTGTCAAAAGTTAAAGACGTAGCCATCTGATATCGCCGACAGAATTGGTAGCTGGCTCTGGCGCGTGGTGCTGGTGCTGGCGCGCACTTTTGCCTACTTTCAACTTCTTGGTGCGCGCCAAATTTGACAGTTCACAGTTGTTGGCAGTTAACTGAACAGTGAAGTCGAATTATGGAAAATTTAATAGAAATTATTAGGAGTAATCAAGTTTTGTGGGATTTAACACATCCTGAATACAAAAACTTAAAAGTTAAAGCGAAAATTTGGAAAAAGGTGTCAGAGGAATCTGGTTTAACTGGTAAGTGTCTTTATTTGTGTAATTTAATTTGTAAAAGTTGCGTTAAAAGTGAAATATATTTTATTTGTGCTATATTTAGAGAGCTGAAAACAGATATTTATTTATTTTTTTAGATGTTTAGTTTTCATAATCAGTTCAAACCACAATTATATTAAAGAGCATAAAATGTACAATATTTTAAAAAAGTAAACATCTAAGAAATTAACAAATACCTGTTTTAAACTCTCTAAATATAGTACACACCCAGGTAAATAAATACATTTTGACAGCAACCACCATTGGCTGATTTGATATGGATTGACCTACTGCTGTTTTAAAAAATTAAAAAATTATATTTCTTTTCAGTTGAATTATGCAAAAAAATGGAAAATGTTGCGTGATTCCTATGCTAGAGAACACAACAAGTTGAAAACAGTTTCGGGACAGGCTGCCGTAGACCCTGACAGTGCGTGGAAATACATTAAAAATTTAGAATTCCTCACGGATCACCTTAGACCCAGAACGTAAGTACTTGCTTTTCTTTCTTTATATAAATTTACATGAACATTTCTTTTTAGAACTTTATCAAATTATAACGCTCTTGATGAGGCATTTGACGAGGAACCATCACCGTCAAAAGAAGTCAATTTCGGAGCATCAACAGTACATCCCATAAATTTCGGAGCATCTACCTCCACCCAAGACGCGGATGTAGATGCAAGCTACATATTGGAGGAGACAATGCTCAGTCCACCTGCATATTTATGTCAGGAAGCTGACCTTTTGTCTCTAAGCGCCAGCCAAGACAGCAGTGCCGGGAGAAAAGCTGAAATATCTTCATCCCCGCTTCCTTCGAGCAGGAGCAGAAGTTCCATCTCAAAAAGAAAATTAGACAGGGATTTGGAGGAAAATCTGCTGGGGACAATGTCCTCAATACAGGAATTCATTAAACGCCCTGTTCAAGAACTTCCTGCACAACCTGACGATGAGGATGAATTATTTTTAAAAAATTATATAAAATTGAAAAGTTCCACTTCGTGTGAAAAACGAAGCTAAAGAACAAATGCTCAAATATTGCAACGAAATTGAGCAGGCTGTGGTATCTGGGCAAATAGAGTAAGACAGTTTTAGGTTTTTTAATGGTAGTGAGTAAGTTAGTTAAGTAACTTGAGGTAGTTTTAATGTTAGTTAAGTATTTTAATATTTAGTAAAAATCTTTGTGAAATTTAAACGCATAATTTATTAAAAAGTTTTGACAATTATTTACAGTGTTTTACATATTATTTGATTTACATTACAGGAATGCTTGGCCTAGCTAATTGAGTTGTTTTAAAGTTAACAAGTGGAAGAATATTCTATTAGGAATAAATAATGGCTGGAATAAAGAACATTATGTTAATAATTCAAATTACGAATTATAAATTATTATTTTAAAGCAACTACAATTAAATTCGAAAATATTAACATGATAAGTAGACTTGAAGTCAATGCGCGTTTAGATGATTTTTTTATGACTTGCGGTTTACATAAGCTAACTTCAAGTATTATGTGTGTATTATGATGGCTGAAATGACACTTTTCCTTCATCCATAAAATATTCGGTTAACAATCGACGTATTTCAAAGGCCTCCCGGGCACTATTGTTGCTCCCAAATCTTCGAATGGACTCCAACCTTATATTTTCCTGCCGCCAAAGTCCCTGGATTATTTCGTTGCTTTCGTTTGAGTGATCACAATAATTGTGCGGACAATATTTGTTGCAATTATAAATACTGTCAGTGATCTTCAAAAAATTGTGTAATATTACACATGCGAGAATAATTTTGTCGGCATTCCACAATGCGCCGTGCTCGGGACAATCTGTAATTAAATGCTTCCTTCTCTTTTGGCAGTAGCAACCCAGGATATGGCCTCATTAAATTTGTGCGCAAGGGAAAAGCACTGTAACCGACAAAATAATATGGCACAATTTTGCTCGAGTTTACCAATTATATTCACAAAATTCCATATTTCTTTTACATTAGTGTTACAGCAAGTCTACATTCAGGATTTATCGGTTTCCGCAGAGATGATTTCGTCAGATGACCCTTGATTAAAGTAAACAGCAAATCATACTGCAGCTTATTCATTCTGGTTGCTTTAAAGAATAGCTCTTCATCATTTTCTTTAATATATTTAAAGGTGGTCTCATAAAATCCGGAACGCTCTCTTTGCCTATATAATGGTCGCACCCACCACCTTCTTTTCTTTTTTCTTTTTAAATATAAATGCGTTAAATAGCATAAGTTTAACAAATTCATTAAAAACTCTGCTTTCTCAATTCTATTCATTTTATTTTAATATTTTTCTATGCACTTTCAAACAAACAATACTTTCAGATCAAAATGTCAAAACTGACAGCGCTACATATTCTGTTCGTACTTAGCTACAGACCGAGCACCAGAGAGAGCGCCAGCGCCAAATTCTGTTTCCCACTTAAGTGTTAAGTTCACAAATGTGGTGAACTATTTTTGTGTCTGCCTCCTCCTGATAGCACGTTAAGTTATAGTCAATACTTCTATGCATGACTCCGTTCTGTCCTTGATAAACATAACACTTATCAAAATTTATTTTAATTATTTTTTGATCACAAATAATAGAGTATTTATTATTTGTCCAATCATTTATCAAAAACTCCACAAATTTTTCTTTGAAATTGGAGCTCCTTAATAATTTTGAAAATTCAGCGTGTCTATCCGCCAACATTGTTTTTGTCTATAGTGATAACTGGGAGTACTATTGCTGGATAAACGACTTCGAACAAAGTAGTGAACAATTTTTTTTGGTTGCTGCTCGTATCGGGCAAACCCTGCAGTCAGAATTAAAAATTTATTTTCCGGAAAAGTTTGTGTAGAAGAGACACGTATGTTTTTTATATATGCGTTGCAAGTATCAGGTGTGCTTCGCTTATTAAAAGATCGGAATACATCGACGGTTTGCGCACATTAGTGGCTAACTCAGTTATGTAATTCACATGAATTATTGATATTGGTGGTACTTCCCGGTACATAATTATCCAAATTCCAAGCAATCTTAAAAGGGTTATCTTCACAATCCTAAAAAGATAAAATTTAAAATATAAAGTGCCTTGACTATTCCATCAATTTCAAAATGTTATAGTACCGAATTTAAAGGTTAATATTTTTCAATTGTGTTGTACTAACACAATTAGATATTTATATAATTTCGTGTAAACGAAATGATATAAATAGAGCGTTCTGAGCTCACAAAATCATTGTGTCTTGAACAATCTTCAAAGTAACATCAGCGGTCTTGAAGCTGAAAACAATATCTAAAAACTATTTGGTGGATTTTTTGAAGCCAAAACTATATAATTAATAGAATTGTGTCGTGAACAATTCTAACTATATCAGCTGTTTTGAAGCTGATAATTACAGCACACAAAAACATACACACCTATTTTCTGCAACTAGTCTACAATTTCTACATACTGGATTTTTTTCTTAAACTGTTGATCAATACATGTTTTAACTGCTGACGTGCTAAATAGAATTAACCCTTCTAACTCAGAAGGTGCGCTTCACAGGCAGAGACCTGGAATCAATTGACCTATTCACCATAATATAACAAATATTGAGATGAATGAGGCTCCCACATCCCATGCAATAAAATATTAGTAAACAAAAAAAAACAAAAAACAAAATCTAGAACAATCCCAAATACTACAATCAGGGGTGCGAAGACAACAGAGATCGGTTAAGCAAATCTTTAGTAAGAGCCAGGTCAAAAATAGGACACAAATTCACGGCTCTACACATGCGGTTAATAGGCTCATGCATACCATAGTTAGAGCGAGAATGGATAACATGTAGTAAAGGAAATCTCCTTAAGCTATACGGGGTTTGCCTAAAAGTAACCAAACTTGCAAGAGTCAGAGAATCTATATTCAAGTTCAAAAGCTGATAAATAAATACTAGGTCAGCAATTCTACGACGTTCATCTAACGAGTGCATACTAAGCAATCGGAGGCGATCCTCATAAGAAGGATGCCTTAATGGATCATTCCATGGGAGGTCCCTTAGAGCGAACCTAACAAAGTTCTGCTGCACCGACTCAATGCGTCTAGAATGAACAGCATAGCAAGGAGACCAAATCTGAGATGCGTACTCAAGAATTGGTCTAACTAAAGAAAAAAATAAGTGAATAAGGGTCTGTCGATCACAAAACTCCCCTGACCACCGCTTAATAAAGCCAAGGACTGAATTACTCCGAGATACTATATGGTTTATGTGCAGAGTGAAATCGAGTTTCTTGTCAAGCATTACACCGAGGTCAGTAACGGACTCCACACGACGGATATTAGATTCCACAAAGGTATAATCAAAGACGAGCTGATTGATGTTCCTAGAAAATGACATAACTTCACATTTATCCAGGTTAGATTAAAACTTTGGAGTGCTTAATCAGAGGGACAATGTCGTCAATGGCAAGAATAAACATCAGCGACCCCAGATGGCTACCTTGCGGTACACTAGATGAAGCCCTAACGGTACACCAGATGAAGTCCTAAAGTATTACTGAAAGAGACACGGAAAGTCCTATATTTTAAGTAAGAGCAGATCCAGTCGCGCAATAAAGGCGGAAAACCCAACCTTTCAAGCTTAAGCATAATCACGGGGTGAGGGAGCTTATCAAATGCCTTGCTGCAGTCGGTGTAGACACAGTCAGTCTGGAGTCCCTGTTGGAAGGCAGAGATAATGTTTGATGTAAATTCCAGAAGGTTGCTTGTTGTCGATCTACCAGGCAGAAAGCCATGTTGATTAGATGAGATAAACCCCTTACACTGCCCCATAAGCTGTGAGTATATAACAGATTCAAACAACTTGGGTATGCAGGAAAGCTTCGCGATTGGCCTATAATTTGTTATGGAGTTTTTAAGCCCCTTTTTATAAACAGAAATTATAAAGGAGTTCTTATATAAGGTAGGAAATCTGCCGGCCTGAAGAGATTTGTTGAAGATGAGTTCCAATGAAGTGAGTAAAGCATCAGAACAGAATCTCAAGAATACAGGTGGAACACCATCAGGACCAAAAGAAAAGTCCAGTTTGAGTTCCTTGATAGCATTCATGATAATAACACGAGATATAATTGGAAAAGAAATGGAGGTAGCGGGACGATTTTGGATATGACCAAACTCTTCCAGGGAAGGCACAAAGTTGCCTGATAAAAAGGCACCCTCAAAATACAATGCAAAGTTATCAGTTATATCAGGGGCGCTACAACTAGAGGATCCATTATACCACATTGTAGATGGATAATTATCAGTTTTCTTTTTCAGATTTAAAAATTTAAAAAAGGTACGAGGATCATTGTGCAAGCTACTGCGAACATTATGAAGGTATTCCCTGTATAAAGATGACGATAACGCTAAGAAGCATTCATGACAATAAACGAATTCAGAATAAGCTGACGCACTTCTACTGCTTAAGTAGGTTTTCCATAACCGATTTTTTTTTATTCTTAAGACTCCGTAGTTCCCTAGTATACCACGGGGGAGAATGACAGGATGATCTCACCCGATTACCATAAGTGGTACACACGAATTAAACAGATCATAAATCCTATCATAAAACACGGAAACGCAATCGTCGATATCGTTATCATGAAAAAGAGATGGGAAATCAATTGAGAGAATCCTGTTCGAAAGATCAGAGAAGTCCGCCCTTTCAAAATCAAGAACGTACTGATCTACGTTGGGGTCAACAATATTAGAACCATCGTAACAAAAAGAGATAAAAATGGCCGGATGTAAACTGTCGATAGCGGATAAATTACGAGAAGTCGGTTGGAGTATAGTGTTACTCGAATCAGAAGAAAAGATGAGATCTAACTGCCTTCCCATAGAGTTCTTTACATCACTCATTTGGTGTAAACCAGAGGAGGAGATGGCGTCAAGAAAATGGGAGTCTTTAGCAGTAAGCCAATTTGAAGGAAGGTAGTCATCGTCATCAGCGTTGAATACCCATTGAACGTTGGGTAAGTTAAAGTCACCAAGAAGGATTATTTCGTCCTCTGGGTTTGTCATATTATTAATAAAATCTAGGCTAAGAAATAAAATATCGTAGAGACTCCGACCATCTGCATCAGCATGGTTTGTCAAGTTTGGAGGGATATAACAACATAGAAGGAATATATTCATCTTTCCCAGAGCTATCTTAAGAGCTAAGAGCTCGATTGTGAGCGTGACGGATAAAGCAGGGATATCAACCAAACTGCAATCCAAGTGCGATTTGCATGCAACCAACACGCCACCTCCACGTGCCATGGAGTCAGAGTATCTATCCTTTCGAAAAATCTGATAGGACTCGTCAAGAATTTCTGCATCAGTAAAACCGCAATGAAGCCAGGTTTCGGTCAGAGCGATGACGTCGTAACAGCAGGCAAGAGAAGCCTGAAATAACTGGCTGGATCTTGTTCTTAGTCCCCTTACATTTTGGTAGTAAAGGGATAGCGTTTATAGTTTTTTTGGTTGGTAGCAGAAGTTCTATTCTGAGTGTCTCCCGCGACCCTACGACGGGGCACAAATTCGTGCGCAATGATATTCTCGGGCCAGAAATCGGGGGCAGACATTATCTCAAAAAGTTCTGGGGACGATGTCAACTTAAAAGACGACATGAGTCCTTGAGAATGGCGAGATCCTAGAAATTGACAACGGAGGAGTGCTGACTCATCAACACTACTCTTCTCCCTCACGTAACCAACAATGTCGTCAACGGAAGTCGAGGGATCAAGACGGGAAACAAGAAAGGACCGCGGTGGTTGCGCAATCCTCAGGGTGAAACCCTCCTTTCTAGAAACATTAATTGATCTTAATTGATTATTAATTGTGTCATGCGATGGTTGAGGGCCAGACTGAGGTGGGCCAGGAGATATGTTCCCAGCTGTGTCCGATGCAGGGGGAACACGAGCAGCACTACGACGACGCCTCCGTCTACGAGCGGTCTGCGGTCGGCGCGGGGTCTGGTGGAGTACGGGCAAGGCACTATCCACAGAGCGAGAAGGTGGTGGAACTACCACCAGCCCCGAGGAAGAAGTTTCTAGACATTCGAAGGCAGAAGTGGGACACGGAGAAGAAGGATGGGGTTCGGTGCAGGGCGGCGAAACAGAAGGCTGCAATCGAGAAGAAGCCGAGTGATGCTAGGACAGGACACTCAGGTCAGAAGCGGAGTTAGCGGATACAGCCTCAGAGCAAGCACTCAGGTCACATTTTACCTGTTTTACACCGCGGCGGATGTCGTCGACAATGGGGAGGATGGGTGATGGACCCGCTGAAGAAGACACGCTCGGGACCAGCAAGAGAGGCATGAATATCGTCCAGAGAGCCCGACAGCGACAACATTCGAGAGGACATCTCCTTCGACCTCGCCAAGAGGACACCAGAGTTTGACTCAAGAGTGTCAACGATGGCCAGCAACCCATCCATTTTATTGGACAAGGTGTACGTGTTATCCGACAGAAGATGAAGGTCAGCCCAGCGAGAAGAGAAGCTGCTAAATTTACCGACAATGAGAGAGAGGTCACCGGAGAGCGCATCGACCATGCTTTTCACCAACCTCAGGACGTGGCAGGGCTTAATGTCGGAGCATTCTTTGCACGTCGAGGAATCAGATGATCTGAGTCCCTGCCTCAGATAATCTGGGTGCAAAATCAGCCCACAAACGCCATCGCAGGCCATACCGTCGCGGGAAATCAACCTCGCACAGGCTCCACAGGAGGACATACTGATTATGATGACACAAAAACCAGATGCAAAAGAAACTGTCAGCAATAGAGAACAATAAAAAGTCAGTCGATAAAAAAATAGTCAAGTCGTTAAAAAAGAAAGAAAAAAAGAAAAATAAATAAATAAATTAAGACAAGGCAAGATTTAAAAAATTATAAAAACGAAATAAATAAATAAAAGTAAGTAAATAAAAGAAAAAAGACAGAATCGACCATCCACAAAAATACAATCAAAACACGAAAACCAGCAAGAACAAAATAAATACCAAAAATCAAAAGCAAACTACAAACGGGAAAAGGTCAGTGAACCTCCCAGACAAAACAACCAAATACAAACAACAGAACAGCACAAAATCAATCGAACCATGAAAACAGATAAGATGACGCATAAACAAATGTGGAAACGAACAGTGACGCCAAGCGGATAACCGCACCGAAACGTAGAAAAATGCACCGGTAAGTGTAACCGTAGAATGCATGTGAGAGCACAAAAACCATACAAACAAAAACATATACACACAATCGCGCAAAGGCAAGACTAACGGATCGAATCAGAAAATTGAACAGCAAAAAGCTAAAGACGGGTCGAAAATTAGACAAAAATGAGCACCACACATAAAATCACAGAACAAACTAACCAAAAATAGCGATACAGTAATAATAATAAAATTACACTGTAAACCGCAAGGAAAATTTTCGAGACAGGTGACAAGAAAACAGGTAAAATTTATAGTGGATTGCGTCACACAGCACCAACTGGCACAATTTCACCAAAAAACGTTTCCCAGACGCAAATACGCTTTCAGAATCCAGAACCAAACAAAACATAAACTACACAGCAGATCGCAAAGAAAAAACCAATAAGCCGGAGAGAAAAACCAAAGCACGTCTGCACTACACGAAATCAGAACTTATTGTTACATTCTATGTCTTGAACAGCGTATAAATCTTGCAGAAATTTGACAAACATATTTTTTAAATAAGTCATCGACATAATTCTTCGTTTTTTTACTATTTCCATTGTGATATATTCAATCAACCTTTTACGGGCTTCTTTGTAAAAATCGCGTGTAACAGCCCAATCATCTTTTTCCGCTTTATTTTGAAGTTGTTGAGATTGAGCATAATACTCAAAATGGCAACGGTTATGGTACGCCAAGCCACTACTTTCCAAATTGTTAATCTCATTTTCAATTTTTAATAACATTTTAGAATCATTCAATTCGGTCGCGTATTTTTTAAGTGTTCTCAGACATACTTTTTTATTTTTAATTAGACGACAGTAATATTTTTTCCTTTTTCTTTTAATACAGATTTTATCACAGATAAAACATTTTTCAACAGCCTCATCTCTGGTGAAACTCTGAACTATTGAATCAGTAACAGAATCTAGAGTTTCATTATTTTCAGTTTCTATTAATTCATCGTGCGTGATTCTGTGAAACGTAATTTAATAATATAATAATAATAATTTTTTTTATATCAGTGTATGTTATTTAAAGATTTAAAAAATCAATAAATTTAGAATTTACACCTCGGTTTGCATACATTTAAATGAAATTGTCAAAAATTAAAAGGCAGTAAATTCATCAATTAGAGATTAAAAGTTAATTAAAAACAAGGTATGTAACGTACTCTGATGATTTTCTATAGAAGCAGTAAGTACAGGGTTGCTGCAATTGAAATACAATTAATATAATAAAACCTCAAATTTATAAACTTTATTGAAAAATATAATTAACTTTACTTCTACATTTAAAGTAGATGTGAAATGTAAGGAGGAATCTATGGATTCACTAATACTTGGCCTTCATGATGACTACGATAGTTGAAATATTCAATTGACTTACCTTTCCTTCCATGACAAATACTTTTTCTTTACATTAAACTCTTTGTAACAGGATGAATGATATCCCACAATATCATCATCCCAACTCTCTGGTAGTATAACGTCATTGTGTTTATGTTGAAAATGTTGTCGAGATTTTAGAAACCGTTGACACGATTGCCATATTTTTTTTTGTAAATTTTTTTATTTCTTCTCTTTTTGTTCTTACTTATCACTTAACGCAGAACACAAAAAACACTCCATTATTTTTTAAATAAACTCGAAAAGATTATAAATCCATATACACACGCGTGCTATTTGTCAAAAATTTAATTTTTAATTGCTTTTGTTTTTTCGATTTTTTGACATTATGCAGCAGAAAATTTTTCGGTCACTAATAGGAACATTACCTGTGCCTACTAAGAAAACAAAAAAATTGTTAATGGGACCTGTATTAATCAGAAAACATAACCTCGTGATAAGGTCATATTTAAGCTATCGGTCTGAAACAATGCAGCAGGGAATTTGTCGGACACTATAACTACTTGACAACATTAATTTTTATTAAACAATTCAGCAAAAGTGAACTATGCATGTATTGAAAAACAAAAATGCTTACGTACGGCATGTTTGCGGTGGTAGACAAACGCAGCATTAGTTTTGTCGAACAAAATATTTTTGGAATTTCTTATTAAATTATCTTGTAAATGCATTAAAACTAAATATGTATTCATCAAGAAAGAAAAATGCATGTATTTGGCATATTTCGATCATGCTCACTTGAGAACGCAGCACTTTTGAAAAAAGTCGAAGAGAAAGTTTGGTAGACTCGCCAAAAGGAAGCCACTCACGAAGTTTCAAGTATGTATTAATCATTAAAAATAAATGGTGCTGTCCCGCGGACTAATAATTTATATTCTTTTTATAAGATGAAACATATGTTGTTATGCCAAATCGATATAACCCATAAGAACTAAAAAATTAGTTAATATTTTCAACCTGTTCTTTATTAAAGTGTCCAAACTAATTTGATAGTTGTTTGATAGAAATCTAACTTCGTAATGCGTATACTGAATTGGATGATTCTTTTTCTATTGTACAGAGTATGACGCCCCTTTGCTAGCAATGAAAAGAAATTTGTCCTTGGGTGGGGTGTGCAGGAGTATGCGGGGTAGTCTAACTCCGTAACGCGTGGACCGATTTGTATGATTCTTTTCATAATAAGGAAGAAGGATTAACCATTTTTCTTGTAGTTCTTTTCTTTGCTTAATTTGCACCGACTTCAAAATGTCGTAATTGATTAAATATTATTTTAACGCTTTTTAGCACTTTCTGTTAAGTCACTTAAAAAAAATATTTATTAATTAATTCAAACGCAAATAATTTGAATTCATTACTTCGCGGGTTGAAAGTTTTTGCATAACATCTAATTAATCTTAATATTCAAATTGGAATTTTTAAATTCGTCAATGTAACGTTTTGCATATCCAATGGGCCCTATTCTATAATTAGAATCCGAAAACACAAATTATGTTATACAAAACCAATTCATGCCACACGGACTAAAAATTAGGTAATTGATTTTAATTGCAAAGGAAATACTGCTTTTTTTATTATGCAAAAATATTTTAACTGAATTAACGAAAATTTTATACTTATAGTCGTACTAGATTTAAGAAAAGTTTATCCAATTTGTAAACAGTACTCAAAAAAGTAAGTCTGTGTTACAGAAAAAAAAAATATTGATGAGACGGTCGGATGTAAAATGGTATTTCTAGGCTTCCATATATAGGAGACTATAACTGCAAGCAATCTAATATAACTTTATTAATAATTGCGATCAACTGCTAGCCTTGATTCTTTCAAAAATTTTCCAATCAACTAAATGACGACTTAAATTGAATATTTGTAATTATATCTAAAAATGTTTAATAGAAAATTAATAGGGCAAATTGAAAGTAAGTTCGCTAAATTGGATGACCCTTTTTAGTGCATGGAGTACTACGAGCTAGCACAATGGTAAAATTTTGTATATAGGGCGAGGGTATGGAAAGGAGGCGGACAATTTCGTAAAGTATGGGCATAGTTCATTACTTCTACAACAGTAACAATTGTTTTGTTTATACAAGGAACATTTTTGATTACCATATCTGAAGATACTAAAAAGAGAAAAATTAATTGGTTTAAAAAAATATAACTGACTTCACAAAAAGTGTATTAAGCATTAAATCTCTTATTTAACGGCTTTATGGGAAATTTTGCTTAAGACTAATAGAATTTATATACATAACTTCATATCTTTGCGATACCTTTCGTTTGGACCGATTTGGATGTTTTTTTTTTAATGTTTTATAGATTTATTTCTATTATGATTAATAATTTGAAACTATTTGGTATTTAAATGTAAACTTTAAATTACTATATCTGTCATATTGTCATCGACTCATCGAATTTGACATCGGGATTTTTTCGTTATAGAATAAATTTATTTTAAGCCTGGGTAGCGATTCTCATAAAATTTGATTGTCTGCAGGCAACCAAACCACATTTAGCCGGTTGCTGAGTAGCCCGGTTGAACTGACAATTCTGCTTGTCAAAGTTGTCAAATAAATTTATGTTGGAAGTGTCACGGAAAGTTTAAAGGTATATTGTTATAATATATATTTGTATATTTATTTATTTATTTATTCGAGTTATTACATTGCAATCAAAAGGCTCAAGAGCCTTATACAAAGATTGCAGAAAGATGCATAAGAAATAGGCTTAAAACTAATCTACAAGAGAAAGCAAATAAAGGAGTTGACTATGTTTAATCAATATGTTAACTAAGTGACGTGTTATTTGATACTAGGCATTATCTTAGACTAATTGTCGCTTGTCCCTAGTTTCTATACTTTGTCACTTATTTAACTTATCTATTCGTTGTGGTGTTTTTCCGAAATCTTCGAAAGCATCTGTCATCATTCCCCTACATAAGAAAGGAAGTAAAAAGGACATATCAAACTACCGCCCCATTGCCAATTTATGTTGTATTGGTAAAATGTTTGAGGTTCTCGTGTGCAATGCTCTTAACTTCTACTGCAAACCTTTTCTAGGTTCCTTTCAGCATGGCTTCATGAAGGGTAGATCTACTGTGACTAACTTGCTGGAATTCTCTAATTGCTGTATTTCTGCCAGGTCGACTGCATTTTTACTGATTTTAGCAATTCTTTTGACAGAATTAACCATAGTGTTCTTGTTCGTAAGTTGTCTTTTCTTGGGTTTCCATCAATTTTTCTTATTTGGATTCGTTCCTATTTGTCTGATCGCACGCAACGTGTGCTATTTCGATGTTCACTTTCGAACGATATTTATGTTACCTCCGGTCGCAAAACCTTTATTGGTGTATTTATGGCTGTGGTTGGAATTTTAATAAAGGTATGCAAATGTGCCAACAAACCCCGTAATGGGGATGGTTGGCACAGAAGCAGGGGATGGTTAGCACGTAATTTAGCAACTAAGCAAATCAAAAAACAATTTAAAAAGATAACTATATTTATACATACGATAATATATATACATTAAATAAAACAATATATATACATATTTTCAATATTTTGTAGGTTTAAACTTAAATTGCTTCCTCTTCTTTGTTTCTTCTAATTCTCTTCTTACAGGTGAATTAGTTAATATGGCAGTCTTCCTTTTTCTTCTCCTGTTGATGTTCTTTTTTCGTTCCGTTGCCTTAGGAAGTGGTCTGATAGCTTCCAACGGTGAACATGTCGACGTTAAGGGAATGGCTTAACACCAGCACCAAAGGTTTAGCTTTTCTTTAGCTGGTGGACGCCTTCGAAATAATCCGAAAACTAGATGGTGATCCACAGAAAATAAAAACAATAACCGACCTAGACAGCTGTATCAGATTATGATCACTACACTTTCACACCGATATTTCGGTAAACTATTTATCGCATGTACACAATGTACCAAATAAAGACATGACCCGAGCAAATTTGCAAAAATTTTAAATAACTTGGAATTGCAAATTCCGAACTAAACCGTTCAAACTCGAGCGAAGTAAGAAATATTAAAATATTTCTTAACGCGATCGATATTAGGGTATTTTACTAAACTTGTAAAACATCCCCCATAAATCAGCAAAACTTAATTCATATCCAAAGATTCACTCTCATCTTAGATAATATAATCAAAAGTTGACAAAAGTTAAAAATCTACGATTAGTATAAAATATTTACCCGCAACGAAATAAGAAAAACATTAAGTATATCCTATTTACATCCCTTTTCAGATTAGGGTAGTAACCCCCGAGTGAGTGAAAATTTCTTTAACAAATTTAACTTAATTAAGTTAACGATTTTGCAATTTTGCCATTTTTAGGTGTATTTTTTGACCCAATGAATTTTTATCAACCAAATAAATTTTATAATGTAGTAAATCCAACCGCTAATTAAGTGTTAAAGGAATTATTAAAAAAACTTAAAAAATCCCGGAGATATAATTTTTGAATTTTCTCACTTTTCCGACGGTACTTAATTATCGGCATTTTGGTCACCTTACGTCGCTTTTCCATCGCTGATAGCCGGCCCGTAGAGACGAAATTCGGGCCCGGGGGGTACCACATACGGGCCCCCCGCGAAAGGAATTTCGGGCCCGGGACTATGCGTTTACGGGCCCATATACAATCGATGAAAATCTGTCTAGTAGATTACACTTTTTCGATCGTGAAAAATTTTTTTGTATATATAATTAAAACGGAAAAAAATTTTTGTTGATGACTTAGATGACGGGGCCCCATTTGAAAGCCCGGGGTTTACCCCCTTTGTGCAAATTTTTAATGCCGAATTGATAAAAATCAATTGGTTTTTGAGCAAAATATGTGGAGAGGGCATTTTGTAGATCATCCAAATTTTCGAATTTTTTGTCACATAGAAATGGATCGGTTAGCTTTTATTTTGTTCGGACAGATTATGCGGGACCCAAACACCTCTGCATACTTTATCAATCTGCTGCAAATATTCAGGGATGCTCGACTAAGGCTGGTTAATAGTGTTTGACAGTTCCTCGATTGTCAAACACGGATTTTCTTTCCGCCTTTAAAACATCATTGTCTAAAGTTGTTAGTCTTCCTGATTGATACGCGTCGGAAAAAGCAATGCCGTATATGTACATCTTCTTATAATTGGCTGGTCATTTCATCTAAAATTAAAAAAAAAATTATATTTAATTATTTACAAGTAAACAAGTCACTTTAACCTTAAAATGTCTTTGACACGACTTTGATGTACACAATGAGCTGATAAATTAAAAACAACTAGTGACATGCTCAAAAACGACATTTATTTCTAGTCCCTCTAATAAATAGAAATATCAATCTGCGGAATTAAATTTTATACTTTGATTATGAGCAAGCATAGCGAAATAAAATAGTACTTATTAATTCTAAAGCGCAGACCGTCGTTCCTCCTATTGCCAGGGCTAGGCAAGGCTGGTAAAACAGCACCTGGAAAGTTTTCTAGTTTATATGTTGACTATGCATTGCTAAGTAATGCAAAAATTAAATTATATTTTCCTCGAAACTTCCTTTTGGGGAACAAGTTTAAAGATCTCAACCTTTTCTCTTTTGGCTCTTTAGTGATGTAGTTGCGGGGTCGAAGTAAAGTTTTCGAGCTCGTTGATTTACTCAAAGGAACGTGAACTTCGGTCTATGTACCCTCATCTGTTATCCTGTTTAGGTTTTATAGTTCGCTGAAGTGAAAGGCCTGGACATGAACTGAGGTAAATCTTTTCAAATATTTCTTTACAAAATAGAATTTTCCAGAAAAGTGTTACTTTGTTAAAAGACTTTTCCTAAGTTTATTATAATTTTATGTCACGACCTGTGATAGCAGAGGTTGAGATTCGTGTAAATAGGGTAAAGAAAATCTAATTTATGCTCAAAGTTTCAGAAGAAGTTGATTTAAATCTTTGGATTTATTTTCCTCATTAAAGGTCAAATTAGCTCTATTTATTATTTATTAGGGCTTAGTGGGACTACTTCTTGCATACGGCGCTAGATAACCTTAATGGTATTAAGATTCGTATCCACAAGACAAGCGGACTTCTGTCCGCGAAGAAAACTGCATCATCATACGTTGCACACTGCAGCATGCGTCTAAGCTTTTTCATGTAAGCTTTCTTACGTCCTCACTTTTGCTAACATTAAACTTTTGTGGCTCAATTGCGAACAAAAACGATCGCGTGCAAATGTTATCCATATCCAATGAGACGCAAAAATTTGCACACAGCCAGCATTGCATTCACGGAATAATTATTTTAAAGTTATTTGCAATCATACTTGTTTATTTGTGGATACTTACCTTTAGATTGGTTCATGAGCTAACAAACACATCCTCATCACAGGATCAAGTTATCCGGATTATTTATCACACTTTTAACATTACTCCACCAAAGTTAATCAGTCATCATTAGCCAACTGATATCCAAATTAATCAGTAATCAACTCTATTGTAATCATCTCATATTTCATTTAACTACTAACTAAATAATTACATTTTAAGCAATGAGTAATATAATTTAAGTAATTTAAAGTGAATCTTAATGTAACTTTAAGTTAAATAAAGAAAATTTTTTTCTCAGCAACACCAACTTTTTATTTTTGCGTAACCCCAAAATTCCAGAATTTAGCCTGACCAGGTATTAACGCAGCAAGAAATTTTTTAACTAAATTGTGGTTTAAAACGAATTAGAAACGTACCGGAAGTAATCCCTGCTATCGATGCCAATAAAACCGAAATACCAAAAGGTCCTTTTGATGAAAGTCCCGGTCTTTAATAAATAAAATGCGAAAGTATTTCTGAAGTAGAAGACTTCTGATCTGATTGTGAGAAAATATCAGTTGAAGAGATAATAATAGATGTTTTTGATATTTAATCTTGTGTTAGTTTTTCAAGTTTCAATGAGGATGAAGAATTTCAATGCAGAGGAAAGAGAAACAGTATTAACGAATATTGGGAAAAATAGTTCCAACATACACAGACAAGGAATTTATCTGACTGTTAGCAGATAATTTTATAAAGAATTGCAGGGCAGTGAGGTCTAGTCTGCAGAAAAACATCTTGCCGTTTCCTTGTGTATATAAGGGGATTACTGGGTGTCACTGCGCAGGTTTCTCTCAATAGGTACACCACACTAATATTTTACCTTAATTATTTATAGGCTATTCATCCATTTGTAATTAATACTAACAGTAATCTTTTTTTTAACTTTAAGCACTTGTCCTTAAATTTATATCTTAACAGTAGGTCCTTACCAATAATAGTTAATTTTTGTACACTTGCATTTACGAACTTCGGCCGACTCCTTTTTTTCTTTGGCGACGTGACCCAGATGGCAGTGTTTTGCTGGTTGATTCATAGTGCGACTTTAAGGCCACATGTTTAACCATAATGTACACTATTACAAGCATGAATTATATTCTTTTAAGAGATAGGAAAGTGGTTTATAGTGTATGAGGTGTCTTGACTTTTATGCCGGAATGGATTTTTTCTAACTGGGTACAAATTTTATCTAGTGAGTTTATACCCTGGTGTATGAGTTGGGTGGTATTGTCACCAAGGAGTAAAAAGGAGTGTACCTGTAGGTGTGGTTGTGGAAGGTTGGCATTGAAATTCTCCAGTTCTACTTTAGTTTCGTTCGTGTTTGGGAAGTAATCTTGGGATGTTTTTAGAGTACTTTCGAAACTCGACGTGTCCAAAGCTACTGGGCCTGATGGTTTCTCGCCCCTTGTTTTAAAATGCTGCGCCTCTGCTTTGGCTAAACCTCTGCGCAAACTTTTTCACCTGTCATATTCAACAGGAATATTTCCAAGTGTATGGAAACTTGCTCATGTCCAGCCGATACTTAAAAAAGGAGAGGCATGCGACCCCTCTAACTACAGACCAATTGCACTAACCTCGATCATATCCAAAGTTTTTGAATCACTCATCAACTCTCAGTTGTTGAAATATCTAGAAAATAACCATCTTATCAACGATTGCCAGTACGGTTTCCGCGCTGGCCGCTCAAACGGAGACTTACTAACTGCTCTAAGGGAGCGTTGGAATCATTGTCTCCATAATTTCGGTGAGTCCGAAGTCGTCGCTCTTGATATTTCAAAGGCTTTTGATAGAGTCTGGCATGCTGCCCTTTTAGCCAAACTTCAAACATTTGGTCTGCACCCAACCCTCGTTAAATGGATAGAGAGCTTTTTGTCAGGCCGTTCAATCCGTGTAGTAATTGACGGAGTTACATCTGATTCCTACGAAATAAATGCCGGTGTACCTCAGGGTTCAGTTCTTTCACCAACCTTATTTCTTCTTTTTATTAATGATCTCTTATCCCTTACTCTCAATCCTATTCATAGTTTTGCCGACGACAGCACCCTTGATTTCGCGTACTCATTTGATTCTGTAATGAATTCACGTGGAAATGCTACAGAAGTCAATCGGGAACGCATGTTTAGATCATTAAACAAAGACATTTCTATGGTCCTCGCTTGGGGCAGAGCAAATCGTGTTACGTTTAATGCATCCAAAACTCAATGCTGTTTAATGTCCCTTAAAAAACGCCCAGTTCAGCCCCAACCCATTTCAGTCGACGGAGTGAATATACCCAATTCACCCTCCCTAAAGATCTTGGGTATTGAGATATCCAGCAATCTTAGCTGGATCTACAAGTCCCACATTAGGCCTCGACTTGAATAAAATTCCCATATTTGGGCAGGGGCAGGACACACCGCATTGTCCGCGTTAGACAAAGTTCAGCGTAAGGCTGTTAAACTTATTGGCGATTCCTCAATCTCTGAGGGCCTTGACTCTCTGGAGCATCGACGGAATGTCGCTTGTCTCTCACTTTTTTATCGCTATTTCCATGGCCATTGTTCTAACGAAATTGCTAGCCTGATTCCTTGTAGACTCATTACAACGCGCGATACAAGATCTATAAGTCGCTCCCACCCCTGTACTCTCCGGGTCAAATTTGGACGTACCGTCAAATTTCGGGAATCTTTTCTTAGCAGAACAACACGAATGTGGAACAGTTTACCATCTTCTGTTTTTCCCTCGTCTTATGAGCCTGAAACTTTCAAACGGGGCGTACATCGACACCTCCTTCACTCAACCTCCTAACCCATTTCCCCCAACCTTAATTCCTTTCCTGCCAAGGCTGTGCTTTAGCATCATAGGGCATCCCCTGAGCTTTGGCAACATCATATATATATATATATATATATATATAGAAGGTTTTTAAGGGTGAACATTTTTTGCCTCGTAATATAGAGTGTTTGGGCCTATTTGTAGTTGACATGGTTCGTTAACTACTAATATGCCTTGTCGGTTTAGGGGGTTAGTGAGCAACCGTCGAGTACAGGTAATATGCACTATTGTTGGAGAGGATAGGGAATATAACCAAATATTGGGTCGGTTTAATTTGATGAGATCCCTGCGGGTTAAATGTGCCTTTTTCTGGCATCGGCGATTCTCTTCTGATCATCAGCGCATGGACATCTTTTTTCTGCGTTTCGCACAGGTATGTTGCTGATGAATGGTTTCCACAGAGTTGGTGTACATAATGCTCTGCTCGTTTCGCCAACATAGTTTGGTTGTCCAATTCTGATAGGTCCAGTTCCATTATGACGCTCCATAGACTTCCTAGATCTTCAAAAAGTATTCCCGTGTTGTTTACGGGAGTTATCGTACACGGTTGTGTCTCGAATTTTACCATAGATGACAGGAACAATCCGAGTAGTGTAATTGTCAGAGTCATGTCTACGGGAAAAGGAGACGTTTGGATTAGTACTAATGCACTTATGACATAACTCGGATAGGAGTAGAGACTTATGACTGTTAGATTAAATGTATTAAAACAAAAGGGCTAATGGGGTTGAAATACCTAATGCTTAAATTTTTACTTACTGTTCCTAGTCATAATAAGGCTTAAGCCTGTTATTATGGACTGTGACTGACCTCTTGCCAACTCGTATTGTAGTATTTACTGAGCTGAGCACGCCGGTTGCCAGATAGAATCCGACCCAGATTTGGGAGAGTTTATGTTTTCTGTGTGCGCTCTTGAGGAGGACCCTGTCCCCTATGTGAAAGGATATAGGGCGAATAGTTTTGTCGTAGTAGCCCGTCGAGTGTTGTTTGCTGGCCAATGTGTTTTTCCCAGTCGTTGCGGAAGACTTCCGTAATATATGCTAATAGCTTTCGTGGTCTTATTTTAGGTTGGAGGGTACATCCGCTGCAAAGCCGTTAAGAAAGTCCATGGGAGTTAGTTTCGTCCCTTCGTGCACACTGTTATTGTACACGAATGTAGCAGTTCACAGGTAATAGTCCCAAGATTTAGGATTATTGTCCACTATAGTTCGAAGGTATTCGATTAATGGCCTATGTGCCCGTTCTAGTGCGCCATTTTACTGCGGGTGATATACTGAAGTTTGGAGTTTCCTCACCCTTAACAATTTGCAATCCTTCTTTATTAAGCCACTCAGAAAATTGCTTCCATGATCGGTGACAATTCGTTCATGGATGCGATAGCGCGTTACTATTTCGTCAAAGAAAATTTGCCCTACTGTGACGGCTTCCCCATTTGGTATGGCATACCCGTCGACGAACTTTGTGAGGTTGGCGTGGAAAGTGGGCTCACTATGTCAAAGTAGCCCTTGTGAAAGGGTTTTTCTGCGATGTCTGTTATAACCATCGGCAATCGGAATTGTGGTCATGCTTTCATCTTTTGGCACTTGGAGCACCGCTTAATGTATTTCTTTATGTCACTAAGCATGTGCTTCCACCAGTACTTTTTCCTTATCCGCTTGTAGGTCTTTACTCCTCCCCGGTGGCCGCCGAATGGGGAATAATGGGAGTCATGTAAGATTTTTTTTTTTTATACGATGTGGCCAAATCCTAGGGGACAACCCTTTGATGCGTTAGCATGGTTTTGGCCGGAAGGGAATTAGGGTAAGGGAAGTGAGGAAACTTGAGTCTTGTTTGCATTGCTGCGAGCTAGACAACAGCCCAGAGACGGAGTGGATTATTTTAATTTCTTAATAAAAGCTCACGGTCATCTGGGCTCGAACCCGGGACCCATGGCATGGTGGTCTTGCCACTCAACGCATTGATCCAACTCCGTCTCTTGATTTCTTCGGGTCTTGTGATTACTTCAGGGGTTTTCGGCTAATGTATGTTCGGATCGGTACCTGGTGGGTTTATGGGCTTTATTTCTTGTGTGGGTTTTGGCGTTTCGTGGTCCTGGTTGCTCAACGAATGGTCCCGCGTTTCAGGGCTCTTGGGTGTTGTTTGAGCATGCTTTGCTTGAGCCCGGGGCACCACGTTGCATTTTAGGCTACTTTTGGGTGTTGAACTGTTTTCCTCGTCCGAGTCCGAGTATATATTATAATTATTTAATTATATGTATTATTCTGTATTCGATTTTATAATCGAATTCGGAAAGCTTGTGATGGAATCTCACCAATCGGGAAGTAGAGTCTTTGACGTTAAAGACGCATTTGAGAGGCTATGAAGACCGTGAATTTTCGGCCTTGTAGGTAACATCTAAAGTTACGTGTAGCCCAGACTATGGGAAGCCACTCTTTCGCGATAGTAGAGTGATTGCGTTCGGCTTTATTTAGTGTCTGACTGGCACAGGCAACTTCTCCTTGGGAGAGGACAGATCCTAAAGCCTCGCTACTGACGTCCGTGTTTAGGTTGAACGGTTGGTTAAAAACAGGATAGATAAAATGTGGAGGGGAAATTAGGGATTTTTTAACAGCTTCAAATGCCTCTTGGCTTTTGTCGGTGCAAGTGAATTTGACATTTCCTGTAATAGTTTGCAAGTCCCAGAAAGTATTGGACTTATCTTCCAGGCCTTGTTAGCAAGTCCCGCCTTCTTGGGAGCTGTTCGTTGATGACCTTACGTTGAGTCTCTGGTAAGCGGTACATCTTTTGATTAATGGGTACTTGGTCTTGCACCAGGGGAATGGCATTGGTATGAGTGAGCCTATCACCTTTTAGGAAAAAGATATCATTTTCATAACAAAGTTTGGTTACGGCAGATGACCCTTCCACAGGCTACAGGTATTTATCTTATCAGCGCTAGTAACTCTGATCTTGTTTAAATTGTTTTTCTTGTCGTTAATTCTCTTGAAACTATTGTTTTTAAACGTTGAAGTTTTGTGGGCCGTGATACCTGCTGGTTCAGGAATTTATTAGTACTCTACTCACAAGCGTTTGTCGTTTGTATATTTGAACCTCTGGGCGATGGAGCTTGTCGATCTGGGCTTTCCTTAGGTGCTAGACATTTGTTGTGCTCGCAAGCGCCAGACGATGGAATTTTCGTGAGGGGCTCTTATGCCATCTTGTATGCTTTGAAGTTTTCTTACATCTAATTGCCGTGGAAGCTGCTGGGTCTTTGTGACCGATTAGAGTAGGCCTTTTTAAGGGGTTTGCCAGCGCCATTGTTCCGGCTCATGGGCCGTGTCTGTTTTTGTTTAGTTTCATCTGGTATGTTTTGCTGTGATCCGTTGGCTATTGGGACGACGGTGTATTCTTTGGTAGGGACAAGATTTACGTCAAGACTTGTCAGGACTACGTGAAAGCTGTTAGAGTTGAGGATACCAATTGGCAGTGCCTCGGGTCCCGACGAGAGTAAGCTGTTTGCCAGTCAGACTCCATCGCCTATCTCTTGTTATAAACAGAGCATTTCTTCCGGCAAGAGCAACGGAATTCTGACTACAATCTGGGATCTTGCAGGTATGCAAACAGGTGCGTCTAAGATCACCTGATGCTGCCTCATTTCGTAAGCCAGATCTTTGGTAGTTCCTTTTTCCGAGTGGTGTTCTTGTGAGTTGCCAGCATTCTCCAATTGAGATGCATTGAGGACACTGCAAGTAGACAGCTTGACCTCTGAGGCTTCTGCCTTAGCTGTTAGTGTTTCTACTCCGACTGCGTTCTGAGAACACGCTTCGGCCGATGCAAATGTTAGTGGTGCAGCAAACTCTTCTGAGTTAATTTCCGTGCGAGGAAACCGGAGCACCATATTTGAACCTTCAACATTACAATTCTTTGCTAGGAAGTCATTTCCTAACAAACTGTCGTCCGTGAGACCTGGAAGGTTTTGGATGACTTGGAAATGGCAGGGTGTCTTGTCCTTCAGTGTGAAGTTTTCCTGGCAGCTTTTCAAAGTTTTTCCAGTGCCAAAAAGAGTTTAAAGTGTATATATGTATCTCCTCGGTATTGATGTCGTCGAGTACTCTGTACAACAAAAAAAGTCGATCCAAATCGGTCCACGCGTTGAAAAGTTAGGTTCAACCGCCTACCCCCCCCCCCCCCCCCCCCATACCACCAAAATTTTTTGTCTCCTGGTATCAATCAGGGAACATATTCCAACCAACAGAAAAGGAATGATCGAAATCGGTCCACGCGTTACGAAGTTAGACTACTCGTCCCCTCCCCCAACCTTCATCATAGGACCAAATTATTCTCTTATCAAACCAATGTGCACACATCATCGCTAATCCCTCATCGCTTACCGCTCATCGCACACCGTTCACCGCTTATTGCTCTTTAATGTGTACGCGGCCTTACGGTACCTTTCCCACAGCATTGCGTGAGCCCAGACTTCTGCCCCGTAGAGCATTATGGCCTCGGCGGTGCAGAGCAATCGGCGCCTTTTGCAGGGTCTGGGTCCGCCAATGTTGGCCATAACCCTGCTCAGCGCCGCCGTCACCGCAGCCACCTTATCGGTCCGGCCCTTGATCTCGTCCCAGAAGGAAAGCCTCACCCCGGTATTTTATCGCGGGCAGCGTCGGGACCGACATGTCTCCTACCCGCATCTGAATCAACAACGGAATACGCTTTTTTGTAAGAAGGACGATCTTGGTCTTGGCAAGCGCCAATAACAGCCCGTGGTCACGCAGCCAGGAGCTTGCCCAGCGCATTACCTGGTTGAGCCGCAACATCTTTGGCAGTATTGACCGCTGCGATGTCGTCAGCATACCCAACCAGGAAAGACCCTTCATACGGAGAATGCCATAACATTGTAACGTAAATGGGGCTCTTCGGGCTCGACGGATTAATTAAGACACTTATTTTCAATCACGAATCTTCACAATTTTATTCACTTAACTTAATTATTTCGTATAACAACTTCCTATACACACTTTCTTCACAATTATCTGTTTCGCTTTACTAATTTACACTTATCTCTTCACTGGTTAAAATACAACTGACTATACGCATTATCACATGTAAACACTTCGCAGTCTAAATCTCGACTAAACTAACTAGGCTACTGCTCAGCCCCATTTATACTTCACCTTACATATTCACCATGAGTTCGAGTCGTGCTTGACTTTCTCCGTGTGACATTTCCTTTACTTGATTTCTGGCCACCTGGGACATGCGCATTAGACGGTTGACTATTTCCCTTTTCGTGGCCTACCTCGTGCGCGTTATACTGCCCCCCTCTTAGAAATGTTCGTCCCGAACAGCTTTCATCCTCAATGGTCTTTCTGTAGTTCTTCTGTTTTAATAATCCTTCCATGGCCTTTGTACCTTGTGGCAACTGTTCCTCAGATTTCAACTGCTTCTCTAGTTGTCCATTAGATTTCTCTTGTTGGAGCAAAGAATTAAGGTCACTTATCACAAATTTCTTCATGTTGACCCTCTCTTCCCGCTTTGCTTGCATATTTGTACACTGCTCTTCTAGCTGGCTAGTATGTAGCTGAAAATTCCAGTAGCACCATGAAAGCCACTCCTGTTCAGAACGTAGACTTTGATTGCATTCTTCCGCCTCCTTCAATTTCTGTCGTAGTTGAATAATATCATCTTCTCCAGCACGAACCGTTGCCATGTTGGTTTCCTCGCTAACGTCACATGTTTTAACTACTACCTCCTTAGTCGTTTCAGAATCGTCTTTTAGTGAAGTTCCCAGTGCGTCCTCTAAATCTTGTATTCCTTGATCAATAATCCGTGGTTCCCGCGTTTTTTGGCTCGATGTCGCCAAGACAGTCAGTCTTCGCACAGGTTCAATCTTCTCTTCTGATGATGCATTCCCATGTTTCAAATGTCCAAATTGGTCTTGTACTCGGCATTCCCGGCAAAATCTTGACTCGAGGTCTTCTCAAAACACCTCCATCGTTTCGGACACTTTCCATTGTACTGTACTTCTCTGACAAGTGATCAAGGCTCTTCCTTCTGCAATAGCTTTGCAGGTGACCTTCTTTACTGCAGGACCAGCATCTGTACTTGCGACGGGGCACTTTAGCTTCGTTGTTCCGATCGGTACTACTCTTCAATCCATATTTTTCTTGTTCCCTTCTGTTGCACTTTGCACAACCAGTCTTCCTCGTGTCATATCCCGGAAGGGTTGATCTCCTTTACTTCCTGCAATCTCGTCGAAGATGACCTTCCTGGCCATATTTCCAGTACCTTGGATGGCCGCGGTTGACCTGGGTATTGAGTCGGTAACAAATATCTTTTATTTCGGTTTCTGCTGCTTCGTACATAGGTCTTCTGGAGGCTTGCTTTGCTGCCTCCCAAGCCAGAGCGTAAGCCAAGACCTCAGCGTTTGCGTTCTTTCCAGACAGTCGTACTGCTTGCTGTAGGTTACAATCCGCAAGTGAATTAATAAATGCTTCTCTCGCGACCTCGCTGACATAATCGTGGCTAAACGTGGGATAAGCCACCTTTCTATGCCTTTCTATGTCTGAAAATAACTGCTGCAAGGTCTCTCCGTGCTTCTGTGCTCGGCTCCGAAACTGTAGACGGTAGACCTCTTGCATGTGCTGGTTTCCATACCGCGATTCTAAAGGTTGTATTAGATATGAATAATTATACCTTTGTTCTGCCGGTATAGTCTGTAGCAGTTCTGCTGCTGCTCCTCTAAGTGCCATGATTAAAACTGTAGCTTTTTCCTCGTTAGTCCAGAAATTTACTGCCGCTGCTGTCTCGAACTGTAGTCTGTATGTCTGCCAAGGAGTTTGACAATCAAAAGTTGGATGAAGTTTCTTGTTTACAGTCACATCCGAAAATAAAGTTGTCGTTTGTTGCTTCTCGACAACTTCTAGCTCATTTCTAATTGCGTCCACATCACCTTTCACCTGTTCTTTCAGTTTCTTCTCTATATCCGACTTAAGTTCTCCGATTTTCTTTTCCATATGGGATTCGAGATTTAACTTCATAGAGCTTTCTAGGTTTTCAACCTGTTTTTGCACAGACATTTCTATTTCAGCTTTTACTTCTTAAAAGGAGGCTTTAAGGTCCGCTACTGATGACTTTTGTTCTTCCAGCGATGCCTTTACCTCAGTTGCGGACGCTTCCATCGTCGCTTTCAACTCTGCCGTTTATGATTTCTGTTCGTCCATTGATGCTTTAACTCGGCTGATGACGTTTTCTGTTCTTCGATTGATGAGTTAAGTTTCAACAGAGCATTGAAAAGATCTGTCATGCTTGGAGTATTTGCTTCTTCTTCTTCCTCTGGCCCCTCTTCAAAAACAAAAGCCTCTGGATAGTTTCCTTCCTTTTCCATAGCTGCCTGTAGTATCGTTACCAGGGCACATTTATTTCTATTTGTAGGAAGGGAACGTTTACTTAATTCTCCCTTCAAGTCTTGAACACGTAAGTCCTTCAATTTGCGACTCATATTTAGATTACTCACTGCACTATTTCACTTTAATTTCACAGTCACTTTTTCTTCTTTTCTAAGTCCGTTTTACTCTTTCTTAATTAATCCCACTTCGGACACCAATTGTAACGTAAATGGGGCTGTTCGGGCTTGACGGATTAATTAAGACACTTATTTTCAATCACGAATGTTACCAATTTTATTCACTCAACTTAATTAGTTCGAAACGTGCGTGTAAACGTGTAAAGGAAGTTGTTATCCTTTACACGTTTTCTTCACAATTATCTGTTTCGCTTTACTTATTTACACTTATCTCTTCACTGGTTAAAATACAGCTGACTATACGTGAACATGTAAACACTTCGCAGTCTAAATCACGACTAAACTAACTAGGCTACTGCTCAGCCCTATTTATACTACTTAGCTTAATTCTAGAAAGTTCAGTCACTTAGTTTTAGATATTTCCGTTACACATTTTCACCTCACATATTCACCATGGGTTCGAGTCGTCCTTGACTTTCCCCGCGGGACATTTCCTTTTCTTGATTTCTGGCCACTTGGGACATGCGCATTAGACGGTTAACTATTTCCCTTTTCGTGGCCTACCTCGTGCATGTTACAATACGTATAGTTCCATATGTCGATCGAGTGCGATCCCTCAGGTAGTCCCTCATCATCAGTTATAGATACTGAGGTACACTGAAGTCGCGCTCTAACACCCTGAGTGCGTTCCCCCACCTTACCGAGTTGAAGGCGTTACGCACATCCAAGGTGACCAGCAGGCACACCGGGCGAGAATAATGATTCCCGCGTTCGGTGGCCCGGGCCGCGTCCACTACCTTCTGAATAGCATGAACTATCGACCTCCCTTTCCGAAAGCCATACTGGTTCTTGGAAAGGTCCCCAGCAGCTTCAACGGTCGCTTGGAGGCGAGGTTTCAGGAGCTTGCCGGCTGTATCGAGCATACACAGCGGTATGTACGACCCGGGGGACCCTACTGGCCCCTTGTCCTTGCTGATAAGTACGAGCCTAGATTACTTCCAGCGGGAGGGAAAGACTCCCGCCTTCAGGCTGGCATTATTCATATCCAGCAAGAGCTCTTGATGGCTCGCCGTCAACGCCTTCAGCACCTCTGCCGGGAGTCCGTCGGGTACTGGCGCCTTCTTGTTTTGTAGGCTTTTCGAGCCCTCGTAAGCTCCTCCAATGTAAAAAGAAGAGCGTTGAGTACCTCGTGGAACACTTTTTTTTTTGCGGGAGAGATGAAAATCTTCCAAAAGACACCAGGCAGCCCGTGCCCTACGGTAGTGTGAGATTCCTACTCACTAAAAACACCTCTCTGGGGATTAGCCGAAACAGACCACATAAACGGGTCCCTTTTCGTCCCCTCCCAGTCTCCCTTAGTGGGGGCAACTGAGTATCCAGTTATCCCACTGTCGCCACTAACCTCGGACCACTTAGTGAGGCTCCAGCGGATGGGTGTGGAAAAGGGCGTCCACAATGGATCGGTCCATCTCCGAATCAAGGGGGTGTTCGGTAAGAACGCCCCTAATTTACGGAGGACAATCCTGTAGCCCAGTCTCCAGGGATTCTAGTTAAGATCCTCCCCCAGCCGCTGCCAGCATCGGCGCTTGCTTCTTTGGATGGCCTTACGAAGGCTCTTCTTCGCTGTCTTATAATCGGCAGTTCTTCGGGCTGCGTCGGGATAGCATCGGCCAGCTCGTTGAGCCAGCCGCCTGCGGTGAAGACATATCCGCCTTAGTTCCGCAATCTCGTCCGTCCACCGGTACACAGGGCGGCGACCCTCTCTGCATTCCCTTTTCCGCGGCACGGCGTCTCGGCAAGCTCCGTGGATCAGACTCATTGTAGAGTCTACCACCCGGGCGGCTTGCTCAATAAATGGCAGTCCTTCCGGAATTCCGTCCATTGTTCGCCGGCCTTATTAAAAGTCGTAAATAGTTAAAGTCTCAAGACATAAAAATACTGAAAATTAATGAGATATAAATTAACACTTTATAAACCCGACAGTATACTTTAAAAGCCAGTGTCAGAATGAAATATTCACCTCAGCGTATCGAACAATTGTAATGTTAAAATACCATCAATATTATTGTCGAATGCACTGAACGCCTACGCGAAGCGGAAAGCTTAACCCTGCACACTGGGCAGCAAAATTTGGGAAGAAAGATGACTGGTTCAGCAGAGGAGAAGACACGGACAATCTCTTCGCATCCATACCACAGAGCAATAAACATCCTTTACAGGCAGATATGCTGGAAGGCTCGGCGCACCCCCGAATGTCTTTTGGAGGCGTTTCCGATAAAAGGAAGAAGAGGAAACCATCCCCATTTCGTCTGTTACTGCCTGGCTCTGCCCAACCGCAGGAGCTCCTCTCTTTCAAGGAGTTAGGCGAACTAGGTATTTGATAGGTTTGAGAATCTAACCACATTAAGTCTGTGTTGACTCGAAAGTTTTTACACAAAACCAAAACTTTTAGTCCACACTGTGTCGGTTGACTTCTGGACTTGATGAAATTGAACAGCTGATCGTATTTCCCCTATTACCCAAATGTGAATATTTTACCCACGTTCTAGAGTGTGAGCTAAATTGAAGAAGAAGATTTCCATGGTTGACAGATCACAGCTGATTTTTGTTTGGACACAATCGAGGTTAGCTTGTTTGTGCTTATTCAGTGAGTGGAACTATTAACTTTCTTAGTAGGTCTTTATCATTTTTCTCTACGTCTTTTTACAACTTTAACAAGCGATTTTATAATCACAAACATAACCTACAAATTCGTTTTTGAGTTCTCTGTTATCATCAATTTACCCAAAAAGTGTCTGGTGACTTTTTCCTTGTTATCCCCTCCACCACATTAAAGTTTTAACTGGGTTTTAACCCACGCTTTTTTACATATAAGTCAACAGACAGACCTATTGAGTCACTCTTATCTAATTAAACTACCTTCTTCTTTCTAAAGTTTAAATTTGAAAACTTTTTGCGCTTAGCAAGAATTTATCAAGCCCTCTACAACGATGCTATGCATTGTGTATTAGACAGATTTTTAATTATTTAAGTTTTTTTTTTTAAATTATAATTTTCAAAATAATTTAATTTATTAATTATTTTAAGTAATAATATGTGTTGTCACCGAAAACAGTTGTGTGTCAAGTTCATTCCCTAGTTCATTGAAAAGGGTGTAAAATATCAATTACAAAACTTGTACAAGACATCAAAGTAGTTAAATAAAAGCTTTTAAAAAGGTCTTTATTTATAAGATAATATTATTCTTACAACGCCAAAAATATTTTTTAGAGTTTCAGTTCGATTTTACGATTGATTGCATAATTTCACTGGATCAGTAATTTAGTTCTGTTTCGCAGAAAAGATTTTATTGAAAGCAACTTTTGCAATGCGACTGATCGTATGAAACTATTAAGGAATACAACGTTTCAAGTTTTATGTTTGGCATTATAAATATAGATCTAATAAAACTTCTTCAAGCAGAAAGGGATTTTCCCATCATAAACATCGTTAAAATAATCCATTGGCTGGAACTCTCAATCATAAATTATTTTCCACAAACTTCACCCACACAAGATTATATTGTACCTTTTAAAATAATCTTACCTTAATATGCCATTAGAAGTATGTGTAGCAGCCACTTTAGCACATCAAAAACTAGTTAATAAGCTAATATTTTTATTTTTTATGTGACAAGAACACTTAAGCTGTTTAGCTGAGAGCTCCATATGTTCGCAAAATTACTGCAACACCTTTAGCAGAGTAATTTTTTTCTAGTCAGTTAAATTTGATGGATGAATTCCCAAGCTTTCGTTGGAAGTTTTTAAAGGCTAATGTACTATAATTTGTGAAGCTCGCAAAAACATTATAGGAACATGAAAATCCAGTTGCTACACAGATTTTCCTATGGAATCAGCTTTTGTAAAGCCATCCGCATGAAAAAATTTTAAGGTCTTCCACATGAAGCATTTCATCTCTTTGAATTAAAAGAATTTAAAAACCAGTAGTAGTTCACTACAATCCTTTGGAAACCTGAAGGGAAACATAATATCTGTTCATGAGACTTCATTACACCCACAAAAATTTAACATATCTGTAGTTTATGGGCAGGTGGCATCATTGGTTCTTTCGAAATGAGGATGCAGCTACTGTTACCCTCAATGCACTGCATTATGCTCAATCAATTTTATTTCCAAAAATAAATGACATAGACAAATTATAGTTTTATCAAGATGGAGCGACGTGCCACACAGCTAATGAAACCATCAATCTACTTCGTGACAAGTTTGGCGACAATATTATTTCCATAAATGGTCGCGTCAATCGGCCTGAATTATTTCCTTACATTAAGTCAATGGTCTGTGATAACTAAACAACGCATTTTTATGCAAAATTTATTTTAAGTAAAGTCAAAATTAATGCTTAGGATTTACACTTAGCATGACTATGTTAATTTTAATATTAATGCATAATATGATATTATCAATAATATGAATTCTGCATGCAACAAAAATGCAAAAGAATATAGTTTATATATGACAGAACGCATTCTTAATATGTAATTAAATATAAAAATATTAACGTTTTATCTTTAAAAGTTTATCTTATTTTAGAGTGTGTATTATTATTGTGCGCAAGATATGGTCAATCTATAGTACAAAAAGCGTACAAGTAAATGAAATAATCGCAACACGCTTGATAATAGGGATGGGCGAACTTCGATTCGATCTCGGCGAATCGATTTTTTAACCTTCGATCTGCCGATTTTTGAATCGATTTTTCGCGGGACCGTTTCAGCTCGAATCGATTTATTTATTTCCGATTCCCATCTATTTAAAACAAGACGTGACGCGCTAAAATAAAACTGAGCAAGCTGACGCGGAAATTTTTTCGCATAATCATTAATTTGTGTAATAATCCTGCAAACTTAAAATTTCTTACCTAAAAAATTGTTAATATTAGATAAATGTGTTTCTGATCGCTAAAATATAGTAGTGTTATCTGTATCACTGAGTACCATGGGTACCTATACTGCCAAAGAATGTAGTTGACAGCATTCAATTTTAGTGCATCCTTGGTTAACTCTAAGGCCCTTGAACATTTCTTCGTGCTAACTAGGATAGGTGTTATGTCCGCCCACTCCGCCCTTACGCTATATGGTATCCAGTCTGGAGAAAGGTCTTCTTCTGAACTATCATCACTCATTTTTAGTTCTTTAGAATTGCAAAATTAATCACTTGGTGAAGAAAGTGTGGCAACTCAGAAAATGCACCTGCCAAAATGTTACTCCTTTTAAAACCCAGCAACCACTGTTGCATTTTAGATGGGTATAAAAAGAGGTGAAAAACAAAGGACAATTAGTTCGCTTTCAAACATTGTAAGTTTAGTATCAATAAAGTCAAAACGTTAAATTTCTAAATAAATCTTTTAATCCAAAATGAGAACGGTCTAATATAATTCGTATACAGTTGCAGATATACATATAGATATAGACATAGATATAGACAGGATGGACGCATCCGACCAAAATAAAGCAAAAATAAGACCAACCAAATACAAAGAGACTTCAACTTCGAAATCAACAATTATGTTGAAAACTTTCAATAAAGATGTTCATCGATTCATGCCGTATACCAAACCGTCTAACAGTGTAATTTCCAGTACGACTCTTACAAATATTACGAAGTCGAACCACAGGATAGAAGAGCGGTTCCAAAATATAGACGAACAATAAATACCAATACAATTAATTCACATTTATAATTCATAGAGGGAGGATAACAAATACGACCTCCACAAAAGTATAATTTATTGTAATGTGAAGTTCACCGGTTTTTGCTAGTTATGACAAATTGACCCTCAAGCCCTTAACACAATGCAGCACTTGATGCCAGCACCAGGATTGAAGTGAAGTGCTTGATCCTCTCGTCGAAATCGAAAGTAGTTTGAATTTGATGTTCGGTGCATTGTGGTAAGGCCTTAATGAAGCAAGACAAAATTTGTGCTTCTTCAAATTGAAATGTCAAAATCGATCTATGAATATCGATCTTTAAAGGGCGATTAATCGATCTTTGAAATCGGAAAAAAATTACAGATCGATCTGTACTGAATCGATTTTCTCAGTTCGATCCCCCATCCCTACTTGATAATGAAATGGTCCCGATTATCAGTATATCAGGACTTGAATATGGAGTAGATAATTATTAAACACACAAAGAATGAGAGAACGAAAACAACGGCACAGTCAGTTATTTTGAATTAAATATACACTTAAGAAGTACGTAGACATAGATTTTGAAAATTTTTAATTCGGGGAGGTTGTACTTAGGGATTTTAAATTTTGGGGATTTTTGAATTTGGAGATTTTTCATAGCTTAAGAGATTTTGTGTTTAGGGATTTTTTTTATTTATTGACTCTATCTTAATAAGTTTTTATTCCAGTATTCAATTAAAAGAAGAATCACCACAATCGGTTAAGAATTGAAACTTATAGCATGTTCTCATACGTACATAGAGGTTAAGAATATTAAAAAATAGCAGAGTGTTATTTACTTCTATCGTCAGAATTTGAGGCTGTCGTTTTAATCGATAATAGCGGAATGTGCAATAAGTTATAAGTTTTACAAAAAGAAACATTAAAAACTCTGGAAGATCTTCAGCTTATATTGGAAAGATACATGTTGCCTGCTAAAATTATCACATTGGGTCGGTTTGAGCTCGGAACATACGTTAATCAAGGCAATTTATAGAATTGATGTAAAAACAAAATCAAGTTCAAAAGAAAAATGTATGACAATGCAGTTACATGTTTACCGAAGAAACTGACTATACATTTTTAAATTAAAAATCTTTCCAGTTTATATCTTCGGCAGTAAGAGAAAGAAAAAATAATCCGCCGTTTTCGTAAAATTTTTACGTTTGCATTTTTCGCATATAGGTACTCGTAACAGATAAGTGGCATACTTGCATATATTTGGCATATGTGGTTCTAACCAAATATCCAAAATATACAAACGTAAATGCAATATTTCGAAATGCTTTTATATAAAACACATTTCTATGCTATCCAAACTTTTTTGCTTACAAATAAAAAGTATGCAATGCCATTAAATCCTCTGCCTAGTAATAACCAACTAACACCCCTTGGAAACCAATATAACATGTATCTTTGCACCGGTAGAATGCGCTACGAATAGAATTTTCAAAACATTTATTTATAGTTCCGATTTCTAAACATAACAAAAAAAATTGTTTCTAACAAAATCTGCTTGTTTAGTTTCAATTTAAAATTGTTTAGTGAAATCCTTTATAAGAATTTTTAAAATAAAAATGTAACTTTCGATTATGATTTTATTTTGGCCCTTTTTCTGAGAGTTGTGTGACATAAGAATGTGAGTGACTATCTTCTAGTGGTATTCTCTACGAATAAAGAACGAATGAAAGGGTCCGTACTTATTTTACTTAAGTAAGGGAGTATTTCAAATCTGACATTGTCATCGTAAAGCTTGACATATTTAATGGTAATCGTACTCAGAAGTTTTTGTCATAAAAGTGTTATTTGTGTTGTTTAGGGTACTCGAAACATTCATCTTCAAGGTCAAAAAGTGGAATTAAATCGTGAACACTTTCGTTCGATGGTTTTCTATGACTTTCGACGTAGTTTAAACCAACAACAATGTGCCGAATTTCGTAAAGGTCGTCCTAAATCGGATGCTGTGCCAGAAAAAATCGACACTGTGCGTGAACTGATCTTGCAAGATCGTCATGTGACATACCGTGAGATTAAGGCATGCTGGGGCATTAGTTGCATACATTCAATATTGCATGAACATTCGGTCCTCAAAAAGATTTGTTCGCGTTGGATACCGCATAATTGGACAACCGCTCAAAAAGAGGCTCGTGTCGATTGGTACAAAGAAATGTTTAAAAAATTCAATCGCGAAACTAAGCAACAATCGACTGTATGGGTCTTTCAAGACAAGCCAAATCCAACAATTCGCGCACGAAGCACTTCGAAGCAAATGGTCGCCTGTTTTATCGGAATAATTGGACATGTCGCCACCGTGCCATTACAGCAAAGTAGAGCAGTCAGTTCTGAATGGTACGTCACCATTTCTTTGCCAGAAGTGTTCAGAAAAATAAGGGAAACCAATCGCAGAAGACGAATCATTCTCCACCACGACAATACAAGCTCTCACACATCGGCTTAAAAATTCAAAAATTTCTCCAATCTCATCGGCGCTACTGTCATCATATCCAGGCAATCATACTCATCTTTAAATGCAGAGGATGCTGTAACTCTATAGTTAGTGCAACGTGTAAACAGAACACATTATCATCTCCAGAGCTCGAGATAAGTAGCGGTTTGCTTGAGATCACCAGATGCCAGTTAGCAGTTGAACAGCACAAAGCAGCAGAAGAACGCAAATTATAGTGCCTTTTAATCCAATAAACACCTATATTCTCTAAACAAAGTGTATTTTTGAGCATTCAAAACATCGAATTGATGGGTCATCCCCCGTACAATCCTGATTTGGCACCCAATGATTTCTTATTATTCTCTCAGATCAAAAACAAAATGCGAGGTCAAATTTTTGGACGCCTGAAGAAGCGGTTGATGCGTTCAAATTACATGTTTTGGAGGTACCTCAATCTCAGTTTATAAAGTGGTTCGAAAATTGGTTCAAACGCATGCAAAAGTGTATTGATCTTCACGGAGAATATTTTTAAAAACAATTAAGCCATTTCTGATTATAAGTATTTATTTTTAATAGTCTATCTCAAAACTTAAGTAGCAACCCTCGTATAGTGTACAAGAAGTAAAGCAAAACTTTCTACAAAGTACTTGTTAAATGTTGGGTTTGACAATCAAAGTGCAATTATATTGTCAAAATTTAACAAGACATTTCCAGTCTTCTGCGTAAGAAAACTTTATTTTGACTGCAGTTTTGGTGAAATTTAAGAAGGTTGTGTTGCGCAGTACAAAAAAACGTTAAAGAAATTTGTTAAAATACAATTTTGGCGAAATTCACTTAAACAACATTAACGTATATAAAATAAAGTCTGTTATAAATTTGTTTGAGAAGAAAGTACGAAATCGGCCTCTGGAAGTCTTGTTTCATAGGTAAATATGAAATAATTAGTAACGAATTAACAATGCTACACGGGGTCTGGTTCAGATGAACTAAATATATAATAAAAAATCTCTAAAAATAAAATTCCTAATGACAAAATATCTAAAAACAATAATGATAATATCTCTAAGAGTAAAAAAATTCATAATTGAAAATATCCCTAATCAAAAAAGCCCTAACTATGAATTTTACAAAAGAAAGATTAAACTCGCGCGCGGATTAAATTCAAAATGTTTCTGTTAATTAACTGAATAATGAGATAAGGATTATTAGTTATTATATATCACCGTCGAAAATGTGTTGTACGTTTTTGAATTATGTCCATCTACAACTCGTATTTCGTCTTCTATACTAATTTCATAAAGATATTTTGGTTCTGAAATTATGCTCATTGGCACTCTTTGTATTTTCTGCTTTTGAACTACAACTTTTGACATATAAACTCTAACATTTTCCTTGCAAAGTGATTCTGATTTTTCAACAATAGAAGAAGCAGGTGAAGAGAAAGTTTCTTTAAAAAACCGTTTAAATCGCATTATTTCGGAAGAGCAAGTCAAAACTCGTCTTTAATATAAAAATTAAAAAATATGTGATGAGAGACATGAGAAATTCAATTTGCATTAAGTCTGAATTTATTTTGAAATTTGTGTTTTATCTCGATCCCTTTTCCCCTTTTTAGGGATTTCTTCTTTTTTTTAGAGATTTCGTCATAAGAGATTGTTTTAGAGATTTTGTCGTTATATATTTTTATTAATAGGGATTTTGTTTTCGGTGTTTTGGGTTAGGGATTATTTTTTACGGGATTGTGTACTGATCCCTGCTACACAAAATGACCTAATTTAAGACAAAGAAATTAGTTTTAGCACGAAAAAGTCCCAAGTGAAAGTAATTTGTAACTTTTCTTCTCTTGCACACAATGGGAAGGGCAGATTTATATATGCCCGAAAAATTTTATGGAAAGTGCTATTATAAGATCGGAAATTCTTTACTAGTAACAGCAATCCAAAAATTGAAACTTAGGAAGCTATGATAATATATTCACGAAAATATGAGTAAGTAATGGCTTTTAATTATACGCGATTTAACTATTTTGTAAGAAGTTGATAGTTTTCCGATCACTTTGAACCAAGCGACCGATAAATTAAAAACAAAAATTGTCGGCTGAGGTAATATTATAAATTAAATCACATTGTGAATACCGGGCGAAGTAGTGGTAATAGAAACTCACCCCTTCTCTGGTTTTTACTCGTGAAGCCTGACCTCAAATAGCGAGATATTCCTTTTTGTTATTGTTGGAATTATAAAGTAAAAAAACTGTTTACCTGAAGATTGCGGATGTTTAGACATGTATCTCTAGGTGATTTCCCTGTCCGACTGATACAAATTTTGTTAAGATGTTACCTGTGAGTTGGTATTCTGCTTAACTCCAGTAATAGATAGTGTGTGTATATCTGTTGAGTGATATGGCTTGTGGAATCTCTAGGATTTCGCTAGAGCTGATGCAGCGACTTATTCACTGGTGAGCTGTTGGTCCCCTGTATGAGCAGCTCCTGATTGATAGTGGGTGTTCACTAGGTGATAGCGGATAGTGTAAGTCGGTGATACCTCAATCACTTGCTGGAGCTGATGCGATGTCGATGTCAGGTGAGGTACAGGTGTCGTTCGTGCCCCATGCCTAAGGTGGATGTGATTTCCGGACAATTTGGCGGGTGAATATGCCTTTACCTTTCTAAAATAAAGCACTTTAAATTGTCTATTAAAATTATTAAAACAAGATGGCTTTTTAATTCACGATTTATTCTGCTGTGATCTGCTCACTAACAAGGTTTCCATAAAAAGAGAGAAATTCAAAATGCCTTACAGACTTTTATTGTTTCCTGTCGCTTCTAGAAAAGTTCATTCCAATACAATTTTTTAAACTAAAGAACTTTTACTAGTACAATAGTTGTCTTTAATATTAAAGTTGAAATCAAATCAAAATTTAACAAGGAAATTCTTCCGGACGTTCTCAGCGTTTTGGCTAAAGACGAAGGTTGTTGTCTTTGTCCATTCCATTCCAATATTTACCTGATTTCATTCAAGAGACATTTTGCAACACATTTTTTTTCTATGGTGAAGTTATGAAACCCGTTGTAGAAAGCCTTCTTACATTGAAAAACGGTAGTTACCATATATAGCGTCCTTTTAGCAAGAAGTAAGACCGTAAGTGAGACAAATGCTTACTTTTGTATATTCATTAATTGCAAATTGGGTGCAATAGCAGTCATTCAGAAAAGTGTAAGGATACTATTATAATAAATGGATTTCTGTCATTTTTTATATTAAAATCTAGTTTAAAATGATACTTGTCCGGTACAAATTTTGCAATCGATTGTAAACTATTTTCCGGATGAGCTAAAGACTTGAAACTTTAAACAAAGCTTAGAACTGAATAACAAAGCAATATTAACTCGCTTTCTTGTATGTCGTTAAGGGTCCATACAGAATCCTATTGCTTATCTTACGCTAATCTCATCAAAATATTTAAAATCGATTGAAAAATTACTAATGCAATACTAAAACGTAAAAAATAATTATTTAAATAAAATAAAGTTTAACATACCACGCTTTTAAAACGGACTAGAAAGTATAAAATAATTTCATACAAGTACAAGTTTTTTCATAGTTGTTAAAAAACCACAATCACAAATTTCCAAGACTATCTGTATGTGGTAAGGAATCTGTATGCGGTTAGGAGAAATTATTTTATACTTTTTAGTCCGTTTTAAAAACGTGGTATATTAAAATTAATTTTTTATTTAAAATATTAGGTGCGCAACTAAGAACTGCAACTATATTGTCAAAAAATGGTTACAAATGAATAATTCAAAGTATTGCCCATCGCTAGTTACAACTCGTTCTCATCTTTCAGGCAGAGCTCGAATACCGTTACGGTAAAAGTGTTCATCTTTTGAGGCTATACACGAATCAAGCCATTTTTTAATGTCTTCATATGAGTGGAACTGCTGATCAGTCAGACCATGTGCCATCGAACGGAACAAGTAATAATTGGACTGCGCAATATCTGGGGAATATGGCGGGTGGGGTAGGACTTCCAATTACAGCGTGTCCGGGTAGGTTTTAAGGGATTTGGCAACGTGAGGCCGAGCGTTGTCATGCTGCAGAATTACTTTTTCGTGCCTGTGATCATATTGTAGCCGTTTTTCGGGCAATGCTCGGCTTAATCGCATCAATTGAAGTCGATACCGTTCCCCAGTGGTTTCGTTCGGTTTCAACAGCTCATAATAAATTTCACCGACCTGGTCCCACCAAATACACAGCATAACCTTCGCAGCGTGAATATTCGGACGAGCCGACGACGTAGAAGCATGACCGGGCAGTCCCCATGACTTTCTTTTCGTTTCATTTTTCATCACTCGTCACGATGCGATGAAGAAAACCCTTCCTTCAGGTGCTAAAGGTAAAGGTGCTTTTGTGTAGTATAATTCTAATTTTATAATTGTTAAATAAAAATACGTACATCCAGTTCAAATAAAGTAAACGGGTCTATATCGTGTTTAGCAATTCTATAAGTTTTCTAAATGCAACGTATGCAAGACAAAGAAATATGTTGTTTGAATAAATTAATAAAAGAGTTCTTAAAGTTGAAAATATTTTTAAAAGAAACTCTATTCCTAAAAACTGAAAAAATTTTTAAAAGAAACTCTATTCCTGGGAACTAAGAATATTTTTAAAAGAAACTCTATGTCTGGATATACGAATATAATTTTTCAAACATTTTACTAACTCCAACAGCCTCACATGTGCAAACATTTGCGTTAAATTTAAATTTTTTGTCACGTAGAGCTCATAACTTTGTCAGAGAAACCTTTTCGTATCGCTTGACATAAAACATAACTACATATAAGAAATTCCTATCAGAAAGTCAGATGTGCATCAGGTTTGTGTTTTTTCGTGGCTATAAAGAAAGCTATTGCAGAGGCGAAAACAAACTATGAAAGTTTTTTGTGAACCTTGTATTTGAAGAAATGCATATATGGCACTATGTGGATTGAGATAGTGAAAAATCATAAGGGTTTATAGATTTGGGAGATGATGGTTATAGTAGAGTGGAGGCTAACCAAGTACTCGTTTTCGTAGAAGTATGCATAAATTGATCTTCGAAAATGCCTTTGTTAAGAAAGTATCCTAGACATTGGTGTCAAAATACTTGAAATAACATTTGATGGCGCGGCTGAAAATTTCAATGCGTCACGGTAACTTGTTCGCGACATTAGATGAAATGCAAAACAGTTTTTCACTACTAAGGCAAGTCCACCTCGATTCTTGCCACATGCAGAAGCTTGTCAAAAGATCAAAAAGAGATAATGAATGATGAGCTTAACTTCGTTCGTCAGTACGATGCAGAAGTATCCTAAGTCCACCTTTGGGGAAATCTTTGATTTTGATGCCTACCATAAGTTAGTTGGATGACGAACATTTTAGTGTGAACAGGGTGGCTTTATCTCAAGTGATTTGTGTGTGCGCGAAATAATAGAATTTGAAAAAAAATTAGCAAGGCTTTAAATCGCATTTCACAGGAATGCGCACGACTGGACTTAGGATAATTCTGCAACGTAGTGACGATATGTATACTTTCAGCAACAAAAAATGCAACTTAACCTCGCTACGCTAACATTTAGTGCTTTAGTTGCAGATACCATAGATTTTTGTAGAAGAACTTTAAAACTTAAAGAATTTTCTGAAAGTGAAGCCATTGCAACAGTTATCGGAGCTTTTAATGATAGCTAAGCTTTGATATATTAAAAGGCAGTGTCTATTTACCACCCTCTGTACACGGAAATACACGGAAAGTACGTCAAATTTTTATTAGTTTTTCTGGGAGGAAGAGGTGTATTTATTCTGGCAAACCCAGCATATAGTTTTTCCTACCAACTTTTTAACTAGGTAAAATAATTTTTCATTTTATATCTATTACGATATTTTTAAGTCGGTGCAAATTAAACAAACAAAACCACTACAAAAAAAGTAAAATTTTCGAAAATCGATTTTTTTTAAATGATCCTTTGGACCTCAAAAATGATGTCCCAAAAGATTATGGCCGTAAAAAATGTCTAAGTGCTAGTCTAAGTATTCGTTCATAATTTTCTACTACTCAAAAGTTCTACTCAAAACTGTATTTTTCAAGTTGGCCGGAAACATAACTAAGACAATTTTCAACTGATTCACTTGAAATTTTGAATGTATCTTTAAACATACATTGTTTATAAAAGTACGTAGGACTTTTTCTTAAATTGTATAGTTTATTTGTTATTAAAAATTTTTTGAAGACTTGTTAGGCAAATATACGCACATTTTAATCTTTATACAGAAAAACAATTTTGATGTCGTCTGTATCAGAATCAGATATCCACGACGTGACGACGGCATTGAGCATACTTTTATGTTTGAGCGAAAAAATGCCATTGCGATAAACGTCAGTTTGGACTCGTTCGGAGTTCAGTAAAAAGTTATTCTCGCAAAATTAGAATTTGAGATGACTCGGCAGCAACAATTTGCCTACTGTCGCATCGGGTTATGTGATTTCGATTAGCCAATACGAACTGTTGCTGTAGGCTGCCGTGCATTCTGTTTAATCCTATAGCTCAAAAGCGCCCAGCAAGAATTAAAAAATCGCCCAAAAAGTGCCCAGTCGCAGAGAGGAAAATTTTCTCTTAAATACACGGAAAAAAATTTTAGTTTCAATTTTGGTATTAAAATATAGCAAGCTGTTTGTAATTAAATCTGACTTAATTTATTACATTAATTGGTGAAATTATTGCAAAATAAAATATGTTACTACCAGAAAATGCTTCCTAAGATTGCAAAATTTTATATTACATTTACTGCGATATTAATTTACAGCTTCTACTATAGTTTATGTGAGAATTTCTGAGTAACAAATATACCAAGCAACATTGCAAAACCTCGTATATATAAATCTATCCTACATTGTCGTTTTTAGCAAAATATGCTACATTAAAATTGAGAAAAAGGTTGAATTTAAAATACATATGTACCTATATTTATATGTCACTTATAATTGAACGTGTGGCACCCTTGCCTCCAGTAAAGCGGTGTTGGGAGATAATAGGAACTATGCCGTGCACTATTCGATTTCTATGCGTAAAAGGACCACACACACACAAACACCACGGCAATAAGTCTTCCAGTCGAAGAGCACCGCGGGTCCGGCATGATTCTTATCCAGTCAGCTTCTAAATTCGTGTTAGAAACGAACTTTTTAGTGGTGATATTTTAAATTACTGTGAATAGTTACTTAAATTAAAATAGAAGTGCAGTGTAAAAAATGGCAGAATCATCAGAAAGTGGCTTTATAAAAAATATTTTAACAAGTTGGGGACTTTCAAATTTAATTAATATCTTTCAAGGTAATTTTTAGGTATATTTGGTCGAACTGTCATATTTTCACTAGATATTATGTGTAGATACATAATAATATATGTACCTAAACATATTTCAATACATTAAATTGAAGCGATTTTTTTCTTCATTTATCTTATTTGTATTCAAAGCTCTTTAACGAGAAGCCTGTTAATCAAAATTGCATAATGTGCAATGTATATAGCAGTGGTTTCCAAACTTGATGTTACTACGCCTCCCTTAAAAATATTTAATCATTTGGCCCCCCCCCCCTGAAGATTTCATAAAATAAAAACACAAACATTTTTACTCTTATACAATTTATTCATACAAACTAATGGAAAGCGATATTTTATTATTGTTTTTAATGAGATGGATGTGTTTGTCTATTAGCACAAAGTTTATCAAATCTTGGTGGTTGTGACGATATAGCTACTCGTAGCTCGTTTTTTTATTTTTTGCTAACTTCCCATCCAACCAACATGATCATACAGATCCATTTCTGAGCACTTACTCAAATCAATTTCTCCCTGTTCAATTTTTTTCAGCATATGAAATGCTCGGAAAATAAGCTCCCGAATTTAACTGATTTTTGCTCATCTAAAGTAATTCGAAGTTTCACTAATTCAATTTAAAATTCAAGTCCACATTTACTTATTTTAAAAGAAAAACTTGTTCAACCCTGTCTAAATGTTTTGACGTCAATGTAGCACGTGCTTTTTCTCCTTTTTGTAGTTTACGAAGATTTTGGGAGAGATATTTGCAGTTTACTGAGAGTAACGCGCATCGAACAGCGTTGTAGCCATTTTTCATATAAAATTTACTTTTTGTTTTTATGAAAGCATGGTTAAATTCGAGATTTTCATAGTAATTTGGCTATTTTTGGCATTTTAAAAGCCAGTAATTCATCCAATTATATGACAGAGAAAATAAATGAGCAACATTTTAAGTTTTTAAAACATGTTTTTAAAACGTACATAAAAAATAAATTAAATTAAACAAGTTTTGTGATAAATTGGCAACAGTGTGCGCAGAACTGTGCGCAAGGCTGGAAATTTGTCGTGACAAGTTATTTGAAGAGACCTATACCTTTTTGAAGCGACATTAGCGCTAGTGTCGCCAAATTAACGACGGCCTTCGTTCAAAAGATTTGCCGGGGTCTAGGACGTCTAGGTATATAAGATGCTAAGTTACGAAATGTTTAGTTGAACTATGAAGCACGATTGTATTTTTTCATTTATTCTCTAATTTATTACATAGAAAACTTTAGCAGTGATTTGGAAAATTGTTCACTGTGACTAATTTTCGCGGCTCCCTTTAGACTAGTCCGCGCCTCCCTAGGGAGGCGCGCCTCCCAGTTTGGAAAACGCTGGTATATAGCAAGTTTTGCTTTGCAGAACTTGCTACATATACAATAAACATTGCAGAAATTTTCAGAGAAGTATTGCATAAAATTTTGACACTAGCACTGCATTTTATTAAACATTTTTTTATAACATTTGCTATTTATGTGACAAATAGTGCAACTTTTGGCGCAATAGTTATAATAATTTTACATTTTTACTTCGTATTGGTTCCGCGTCAGATTCTTTCAAGCGGCCATTGCGATAAGATCGTGTTTAGTGAGATATTGTATAACTAAACTGTAATCAACAGTGTGATAATTTGTTCAGAAGCTGAGTTTAATGAAGAATCGTTTTGAGCCTGGACTATTTGGGATATTCTGAACTAATTTAAGTAGTATACGTACAGTATTTTGGAAGAGATTTAAAGATTTCGTCAATGAAATGAGTTCGAATGCTGTGTAAATCTAATCGGATAAAATTTTAATAGAATAATTATTGTACAAAAGGAAGACGTAGCAAAACCTCGTAGCAAAACCTCCAAGCCCCGTTGCTAGTCATTGTTCATCAGTTACGCATACCAGCGTTCAAGGGAAAACCGCCATTAGACAAATTTCGTACGATACAGATGATTTTCTACCTTTAGGGTAAGTAAGTTCTTTTCTGCAATACAATTAAGTGAAGTTAGTCAGTTTTTATTAAACTGAATTAAAAGAAAGACTGCAATTAAAAACCATATAAGAAGTATGATATTCGAAGCTTGGCGTACGAACCGAGCACGATGCTACTTTATTGTTATTTTTTTCACCGCGTTTTTGTTTTAATTTAAACACACTGTTTAGCTTAATGTAACGATATCCTTCAAAAATAGTCTAAATAATTCTTTAATAGTTGTACTTTTGCTATAGTCTGTGGTCATTTCGTGTCCCCAAATTTAATAATCAGAGAACATCTCAAATCTTATAGTATTTTAACAGTTGCAATATATAGCCCCACGCCCCTAAATTTATATATCTGGCAATTCATATTTATTTAGCTGATTGAAGAAGCAAATATATTAAACTCAACAGTTGCATTAAATAATGATTTTTTGGACGCTTCAAATGTAATTTCGGTTGGAACCATACAACAGTATCTACCTTGTGCGGAAGGCAAGCTGGTTACACTACATTATAAAAAATTTGATTGCCTCATAGTCCAAATAGATTGCTGCTCAGTAAAATTATAATACATAAAGAATTTTAATTCAAGAAGTGCAATTTTTGTATTATAATCCATATGACAAAGCTAGTCATCGAAATGCAACGGGAAAATTATGGGATTTTTACAATCATTTTACCAAATTAAATAAGTACGTAAAACTGGAAATTTCATTACCGCCAACAGAAGATAACATACAAATAGATATTAAGAAAAACTAGAATACTTGGAAAAAATACATCGAATTGGGATAAAATAAAAACTTATTGGCTTGAGACATTTCAGTTTAGGAATTCGTTATTAAATACCAACATTTCTGTGGAGAAATACATAAAAAGGTTTGCAATATTGGGCATACAGAATTGTTATTACTTGAAGACATCGATCAGCTGTATAAAGAAAATACTAATAAATTATTTTTGTTATGGGCGGATTTTGAGAAGAAATTAATCAAACACGCCAAAATGAAAATCAAGAAACCTTTACATTTTGGACTCCCCTGCAACAGATTTCCTGACACAAACTAAAAGACCTATATCAGAAATCTTAAATTTAAATTCCAACTGTGACTTCAAGGGTCTTCTGCTTCTTCCTCACTTTTTAAATAAGTCATCGTTTGGACAAGGAGAAAAACGCAAAAAGGCATCGACCAAAGAGATCGAAAACTCAGTTCTATATCTTATACCGGTAAGTTGAAAAGGTTCAATTTGATGTTTTTTTACTTATTTATTAATTAACTGTTTTTCAGGATGGAAATCTTTTAGAAGATGTATTAAAACTTAGAAATAAGGCGTTAATAAATAAAACAATACTCCAACCATCTGTAATTTTAGTTGGAGAAAGTTATTGTGAGTTTTAAAGAAAGTATTCTTGTAGTACTCAGACCTATTTGCTGAACTGTTACTTTTCCATACACTTATCAAATGTTTACTCGGTGTTTCACCTTAATCTTATTTATTTCAGACTCAAAAAAAAAGCAAAAAGGAAAATTTGTACGATTGTAAAAGTGTTGGAAATTCTTGGAAAACAAAAGACTTCACAATGTTGACAACTGCCAGTGAATGACAATAACATACCACGATTCATGTGTGTCAGCGGTAGTCTCATACTATAGTAAGACTGATACCATGGTATTGATACTATGATATCGATACCATATGTGTGTCAGTAGTATAAGGTATTGTCACAGCACAAAACAGAGCAGTTTATTGTGAAATTAACGTATTCACAACACTTGTAAGTTCTTGAAGTGTTTTTTAAAGCAAAACAGAAACAAAATTAATATTTCACTTTTAATTTGCATACAAACTCAAAAAATCTTTTTCACGAATGCTTTAGACGGAAATAAAAAACAGGTCATAGTTGACTTCATCTTCCTCCCAGTGCTTTAGACGATAACCGTTTATTTCCCGATCAGCATTTCTTCACCCTTTGCCTGTAAACACGTGCAACGCCTACAGTAAGGACAACACGTGTCGCATGCACCTATGTATATTCCTGTGTTATAATGAAATAGCTTGATATCTATGTGGGATGCAAATAAGGGTCAAAATAATTTACAAAAGGAATAGATGAATAGTTCCCAAAGTTGTTATTCTTTTATTCTGTTTGGCTGGTATGCTTGTACGACGTAACTCTTCCAAGGGCTGCCTCACTGAAATGCTGATTGGAAAACATATTCAGCTTTTCGTCTTCTTTTTGTTTTAAGCCTTGTTTCGGAAGGTATAGTTGCATGTTGATCATTTATGATTTTAGATGCAACAATACCCGTTGTAACAGATGTTGATTTATTTCGGAAAATGAAGATATTTGTATGGATTTGGAAGATCCTATGTATCAAATGGGAGACTGCAGGTGACAACCTTGTGATGCGTTAGCATGGCTTCGACCGGAAGGGAATTCGGGTATGAGGAATGAGGGAACCTCAATGTCTTGCTTTTGCATTTCTGCGAGTTAGATAACAGCCCAGAGACGGAGAGGTTTTTTTAAATTTACATTAAAAACCGAAGACCGAGACTAGAACTCTGCAACCACGGTGCGGTGATCGTGCAATACATTTCTTTTATATGTTCAGTTTGGACAAAATAGTGTTCCTTGATATTCAGTAGTCAAAATCAGTTTCACAAAGAAGAGGAAGGATTGCTCTATGGTCTACAGTGAGCGCGATTCCTATAACTCCCTTGGTTTTTTTGCGATGAAGCGTTGAATTAATCCGTTAATTAAAACAATGCATTTTGTAAGAAATATTTTATAAATATAATACTGAATTAACATAAAAAACTTAAAAAAAAACTTCCATTACAAAATTAATTAAAAAAATAAAAACTAGGGGTGAAATTCCTATTACCCCACTGAAAACTTTAATAAATAAATAATTCATTATCACCATTTTTATTTAAAATTCGTGCTTAATATTTTCTTTTGGCACCATTCTTACGAATAACTTCAAATATTTGTCTTGGCATCGACATAATTAAATTTTGGAGAGTATTAATTGAGATTTCATCCCAATACTTCTTCATTTGGGCCTTTAGTTCAGAGACGGTCTGAAATTGGCGTCCGTTCGCGTAAATCCTCCTGGCCATGATACCCCAAAGATTTTCTATTGGGCTCAAGTCAGTGCTACGAGCCGGCCAGTCAAGTAACGGAATATCCTTGGAAGAAATCCAAGCACGTGACGCAATCGAGACATGAATCGGTGCATTGTCTTGTTGGAATATGGCATTGTCGTCCATATTGTTTTCCAAAAAACACAGTAACACGTCAACCAGCATTGTGTACATACTGGAATTCATTTTTGATGGAAGAAATCAAAGCTGGGTTTTTCCAAAATAAGAAAATCCCAGCTTTTCCAGAATAAGAAAATCCAACCCAAATCATCAGACTACCGCCACCAAAATTTCTGCTAAGCCGTGTAGCGCCTTCCGACCTCAGATCGTGCCAATAACTACTAAACCCGTCCAGCCGGTCCAAATTAAATTTTTTTTCATCCGAGAAAATCACATTTTTCCACTGATGGTTCCACGCCATATGTTTTTAGGAGAATTTGATTCGAGCCGTTTTGAGTTGCGTTTTCAACTGCGGCGTTTTAAGTGGTTTTTGATAAACAATGCCTTCTGAAGTTGATAGAATTTGCTGAACACGACGTTTTTTAATTGGTAAATCCAGCTTAGTAATTATCTGAGATGCACTTAATCGATTTTTTGTTGCTTCAATTTTAACAAGGTTTTTCAGCCTTCTTGAAATTTTAGTATTTCCTTTCGTGGGCTTTCTAATGCCGTAATGAGGGCCTAATTTTAAGAAATTCCTAATCACTCTTGACGATCTGTTAATTTTTAAGGCTATTTGCCTGATGGGTAACCCTGCTTCTTTTCAAGTAATACTCTTCGTCTTTTCCTCATCTAATAAGAACTTTCCCCTCGGCATTCTTCTAAATTTCTATGAAAAAATTACAAAATTACCAAAGAGAGAACACAAGATTTGTATAATATACCTGTAGTTTAATATTATGTATTATTATCTAAAAAACAGTATTAAAATATTACGTAAATTCCGTTATACACGTACGGGGTTATAGGAATTGCGCGAAAGAAAACAAACTACAGACGCACACTTCATCCAAAGTACTAAACGCAAAACAAATTTTAGCAAATTCTTTTTATTTTGCAGTAATACTTAGAAATGGCCCAGTTCTTGTTAAAACAAGAAACAGATATTGTTTCTCAGAAAATTGTTAGCAGGGTAATATGAATTGCGCTCACTGTAGAAACAGCTGACTAGCTGTAAGAGACAAAAATTATATTTTTTCCCACTTTTTTTCTCCGTCAAACCTTAAACACGTTTTTCTCAAGACCATGTTTTTAGACACGCCGTGCAGAGTTGCAGTCGAACCGTTCAACCAATTTATAATTTAAAGAATGTAAAAAATTTTTTTTGTGAACTTAAGTAAATGTACTAATAGCTGAAAAGCTAGAATTATACATTATTTACATTCTTCTGTGAGAAAAAATTTCATAAACTTCAGCCATTTTTCAGGCCGCTCGACTAGAACCTACCCTTAAGTAGTCACTTAATGGGCAAAGTGGCCTTTAGTGTAGGCACGCTTCTATTTGATCCAGTACTATGCTAATTTCTTCTGCCTTAGCATTGCTGTGGATGCCTTTAGCTAGTATTTAGTAGATCAATTCGAATGCTAAGCCTACACGATGTCGCGTAACAGGAAAATAGCGAGAGGAAATAAATTTGTTTTAAAACTGACATCAATTTTATAAAATATGGAGAAACTTCGTCTTACAGCCAAATAGCCTCGGTCCGTTAATAAGGAAGGAATGAATGAGTACTGGGTATATCTATTCTTGAAAACGTTACAGAACTTGCAATTTTGATTTTGAAGTGTCTGATTGCGCTAAAATCATTTCCTACTGCTCTTTAGTAGCTATCTTCTGCAAAACATCGCAAAGTAAAAACCAATCTACATACTAACAGACAGCACTAAGGGAGACCCTGAAAAAGATATTAATTCCCACTCCAATTTCTCCAAAGTAAAAAACGAATGCTTCCTTTCTTATTCTAAAGTAGTTTTGAAACCCATAAGTATATAATAATAATACAAAATCCAGATATAAATCGCATAGTTATTAACACTCTATCAGACCAATTCAGTGGATCATTCGTTTCCGCTTAAGGCATATTACTGTTCTATATTTACCACTTCTTTCATCAAACCACATTTAAATCTGCTGATTTGTCACAAATTTTGAATATTCGCTTTTAATTTAAATAATTCCTGTTGCCAATAGCTCCTGATGACAAAACACTTAATGTTATATATTTCAACAAAAAGATAACTTGTTGATAGGAATTTATTATATTATATTTATAGGGTTTCGTAGCAACTAAACTAGCAGAAATTTCAATGAAAATTATAGCGAACACAGTAGCAAAACTAGTTTATCAGAAGTTTACAAATAATTCTATGGAACCCTAACATGTGCGTGTCCAACAGTTAACCAATTTTTATGCTCATTTCCTGTTTGTCATTTCATTTTCAAGTGAATAATGGCTTCATTTCATCCAAAAGTACAATAAAGAATATTTCATTAATTCTTCAATAGACGAAAGTATATCTCGTTTTCCCTAATATATATGTATTCATACATATATGTACCTATTTATTGGTTTTCTGCGATATATTTTGTTTATCATTCCAGATTGAACCCAAAGTCATTATTGGAAATGACAGGTACATTATTGAAATGAATTTCAAGAGAAAATGTCTCCTGGTAGATTGACGGTCTGGTGCTTTGACATATTAATTTAAATTTTTAGTAGAATTTGCTTTTAACCGGAGATGTGAAATTTTCGATATTCTAAAACAAGGTAACATGTTTTTTTTTTGCTTTTTGTGTAATAAATCAAGCTACGGTAGCAAGAATTTTATATCAATTTCCAAACTACAAACCCCCCGTGCCGTTTACTTCCCTTCAACAGGAGAGGTTATGATTGGAACTTAACCTTTTTTCGGTGACATTATAATTTTGTATAGAAATGTGCTTTAATTTGTAGATTATTCTTGATGTGTACGATGCGTATTAACAAAGTAAGGGCCGTTAGATCATTAAAAAAATAACTTATCGGAAAGGTTTTTATTTACATTTTTTATTTGACATATATCTGACCATCTTCTCGAAACCATTTTCTCACCTTTTCGTCACTTATTACTATATGTAGGTCCACACACTAGGCACAACTCCCGATGAATTTCAGCAGCTGAACATCTTTTGCACACAAAAATTGAATCACAGCGCGACTTAAGTTCAACCGAGATTTGTTTGATAAAAAAAAAATAATCACTTAGGAAAAATTAAAAGACTTTATTCAACTTTATAAATTTAATTTTACAAGAACAGTTACTTCTATCACACGGGTTTCAATCAAGAACTGAAACTAGAATATATCGTCTTTAGGAATATGTCTCGTATGCTGACGAGGCGTCTACCTTGTTTCCTGTTGTCTAGAAATTTAAGCTACTTGTTTGTGAAAGAGACTTTAAGCTAACAAAATGATGAAATTGCTGATTTTACTGAATGCTTTCTTGATAAATTTGAACAATTATATGGGTAGGTTCAAGAGGTCAGTCAAATGCGCATTAAGTTTCAACCCTCATGCAAAGGCAGCCATTACAAACATACGAATGCATACAAAATGCATTCAAAACTGACTACTGGGATGAACGATTAAATGCAAAAGGAAGATGGTTGTATGCTTTACAGTTCAAAAATATTTCTAGAAATATTGAATTTGGTATTATAACCCTATAGTGATTCTCTTAACAGCAATTTGAGCAATAATAATATCTTTTTTAAAAAACGAAGCTTACAAATTAGAAACATTTTCTAATTATCACCCAATCCCGTGTCGTTTTCGAATAATTCATCTTTTAAAGCAGAAAGTTCACTGTAGAGTACAGAATTAATTGCAATATAAACTAAAAAATATAAATTTATATACATATATAGTCCGAATCCATTTTAGGCCGTTTTTTAAGATAACACCACAAACAAATTCTTTAGCAGCTAAAAATTTTCAAATTCAAGAAATGCGCAGCTAATTTGCAGCGACTGTCAAATTGATCGAGCGAATGCAATGCATTTACATCCGCATTGCACTTGTTGAACGACTGCATGCTGAGAATGCGCATTTATCTGACTTATTGAACGCACCCTAATTAAGAATTAATGAATATGTGCAGCATGCGTAACTCCTCCCCCCTAGGTGTGAAGCGTCGGCTAAAGGCAATGTATTTTTTTAGGTCCATCTTTAGAAGATTTAGGAAGATTTGATGTACTTTCATTGTATAAGGATGATTTGCTGATGATGCGTGTAGAAGATTGCTTGAGTATAAGGTAAGTTGCCATTAAGGACATGATGAAACCTAGGATTCCAATCGTTCGCAGCGTGTAGTAATCCCTTTGATCTGTCTTTACTTCAAGAACTGCGATTGCTCTCTTATTTTCGATTTGATAGGATTTCAGCTTCTGGTGGATGAAATATTAATTTGGTTCAGTACGATCGGGTAGATGTGGACGTCATCGCAGTAGGTATTGATGCTATCTTGATAGATGATGTTGTTGATCTCTACTGAGCAGTTTTCGAAGTGAATCAGCTGCGTGCCTTCAAATATTGAATATCTCTTGGGTTTTGATTTAAATACTGTTTTGTAGATATTACTTTCGTACTATCTATTGGCAAAGGGATGATATGGAACATGGAGTATGTTTCCTTGGATAATACTGGTATTTGCACACTGAAAATTAGGTTGGAATCGGAATAGTATGCTTGCACGCAGAGAAAAGAATCGTAAAATTTGCCGAAAATGAGAGTAAATTTAACGATTTGTGGCATTGATTTTCAGTCAACGATTTAATCGTTAAAAGTATTATTTTGTAAAATTATAAAATTGACAACTTCTTTATAAATCTTAGAATACATCAAGTTAACTAGAATTTCAGTAAAATGTACTACACCGTAGTAATGGTACTATTAATTGTAAAAATTACTTTTGACATTGTCAAGGATACCACATGAGTTGTAAATCTTACTACACCTTTAAGACATTACTATATCATAATTGTAGAATGTACTACTTAAATTGTAAAATATAATCTTTATTTATTGTAAGCTTTACTATGCTCTTGCTAAATTTACTAAATTGAGAAAATAAAAACCGACGATACTTCCACTTTCCTTCAACCATTACTCCTTTATCACCCCACTTATTTACTTTTGTTATTTTTATTGAAAGTTTATAATGAAACGCATTTGCCATACTATAAGAATATATTTAAATACATAAAAAAAAACATAACTAGATAAAAACTGAACAGTTTTCATTTATTTCTATAAATCATTTTCATAAAATGGTATTTCATTCTTTTGCTATTACATATAGTACCTACTCTTTAAAATTTTATTTACATACATGCTCTTTTAAATACAAGAAAAGAAAACGGATTTTCATTCTTTACACCTTATTAAACTCTCTAGAAAGTCCTAATCCTAATGCATTTAATAAGGTTGCTTAATTGGCGCAAATTTAGGGGCGAAAACTTAAAGTCGTTTACAGATATAAGGAAAAATTGATTTTCTAGTTCATTTACCGCTCAAATTTCAAATCGAGTGCAAATAAAATACACTTTGTTTTCATATAAAAACATTTCTTTAATTTGATATATCTCTTGACTTGAATTTTTCACAAAGTAGTAACTTTGACGGTATTTTGTATAGGAGTCTTTAGATAATTCGTATATTTTTATGATCGAGTATGTGTAGCTTTAAATTGTTACTTTTTATTTCTTCATAAATTTTTATTTCTGTGAGGCTATATTTTGCTTCTTTTAATATTTCTATGCCTATAATTGCAGGATACTGTGAATTCAAAATTCGATTTGAAAAATGTAGTCCACATTTAATTATTAAAGATTGTGAAATATTTACTCTGCTGCTTGAGTTTTTAGCATAGGCTTTTAGTTGTTGATGCTTGCTTTCGAATCTGAATAAGCAAATATATTTCAACGGTTCTGATTTTCTGGCAGTAGTAGGGTTTTATGTTTTTCTTTTGTTGTAGTCCATTGTTTCTCAACTCTTTTGCGGAATTGTGGTATTTGTGGTATAATGCTTCACGAGGATGTGTGTATTCACTTGCTTTAATATAATAAGAGGTCTGTAATAAAACTGTGTTATTCAAGTGAAAATAAAACAAATAAAGCCCAACCTCTTCCTCGTTTGAAAATATTTCCTTTATTTTTGAGGCAATTTTTCCAAGGTCATCGGGGTTAAGTTGTATGTCGTTTTGAAGACAGTAATCTACTATCGAACAGATAACATTTTTTCTTGAGTAATCATCGATTTCTTTATGCTTTATGCTTCTTTCGCTAGAAAATGATTTTTAAAGATGTCTTTCCAATCCTGTATTAATAGGATTGAAAAAAGAAGTATAAGATATATATGTATACTTTACTTACAATATGACTAACTGCATCACGTGGGGAGGGTGGAGTGAGCGATCTGGATATTGATGGCGTATTTGATTTGCTTCGAAAGTCATGAGGTATCCAATCGGAGTCCTTTGAAGTCACTGATATTGTTTCTGCAACCGATACTAACGCATGTCCCTTAAATATATGAAATCCTTTATAAGTATTTAAAAATGTATAATATAAATGTCACCAACATTTTTAATTCTTCATTCAGCCAGCCTTCTTTTGAATTTCGCCCTTATTAATTATTAATTAATGGAATAAACTGGTCTATGACACTTCCCGTTAAATTAGTGAGACATTCGATATCAATTTTGTGATCTAAAAAAATATGATTAAAATTAAAAAATTAACCAACGGATGCGTCTCTCATATTATACCATGAAAGGACGTTGCCAAGTCCTCAAATAACCCCCAAATTTTCAGCAAGATTTGAACTTCATCAGTATATCTTTCCAAATTTGCATAGCTATTTTTTTTTTTTGCGGGAGAGGTGAAAATCTTCCAAAAGACACCAAACAGCCCGTGCCCTCCGGTAGTGTGAGATTCTTTCTCACTAAAAACACCTCTCTGGGGATTGGCCAAAACAGACCGCATAACCGGGTCCCTTTTCGTCCCCTCCCAGTCTCCCTTAGTGGGGGCAACTGAGTATCCAGTTATCCCACTGTCGCCACTAACCTCGGTTTCCTGGGTCACTGCTAGAATCTTAGCCTATCTGCATAAATCCATGTTTTCCTACCGTCTCCAGTGTTCCTTCTTGGTCCATGCGTTAATTACAAGCATCACCTCTTCACTGTCTGCGACATTGAGGGGTTCCAGGCCCTAACGCTTTAGTCCTGAGCCAGGACAAGGAACCCCCTCCGGATTAACCGCAGCTAACCCTACAGAAGGCAGATCTGCATAAATCCATGTTTTCCCACCGTCTCCAGTGTTCCTTCTTGGTCCATGCGTTAATTACAACCTTCACCCCTTCTCTGCCTACGGCATTGAAGGGTTCCAGGCCGTAACGCTTTAGTCCTGAGCCAGGACAAGGAACCCCCTCCGGATTAACCACACCTAACCCTTCGGAAGGCAGATTTGCATCTTCTACTGGTGTGCGTATCGCGGAGATAGCCAACTCGTTAGAATCTCCCGTATCTGCACCGCCACACCTGGAGACGTGCTAGTTATTATTTTGCCAATGGCACCCTCTTCCAGGACTGCTACAGCAATTTCAGCCGGAAGGAAACCTCCGTAGCCGCCACAGTTCCTTCGAAAGGTAATTTTCCCAAAGCTGCTACTGTTGTGTTGTGGGTACCGTGGGTATAGCCAACCTGTTGGGGTCTACCATACAATCCACCTCAACTCCCACAGAAACGCCCGAGGAAACGCCATTCGCGACCCAATTACCCCTGGGTCCTGCAGAGGGGACGCAGCACTGCAGACTCACTTGGAGTTAGGGGGATTTTCCAAGAGGTTATCTCCTCCCGCATTAGTTACTTGGCTACATTCTAGGATGCATTGCCCGGTTGCTACCACTTGGAGGTGTAACTAACACTTGAGAATATACAGATGAGGATCACCGTATCCTAGAAGGCTTCAACTCGTCCGTCCATTCCCCAGTAACCCAACCGCTATTTGTTTCCGAATATCTCTCTTTTTCTTGGTTTATAATATTTGTGAAAGCTGTGTGAATAGGCTGGGTTAAATCCGTATATTCAAGTTCTATTACATAATCAGGTATATGATTTGTCTGATTAGGTACTTTGGAATATTAAAATAAAATATTTTGAATACGCATGACGTATTTAAAAATTTTCCTTACAGTTTTTATTATTAATCAAATTTTGTAATGAATATTTTTCTGAATATTGTTGATCCATCCATCTTCACATTGAAAACCACCGTAAACTACAAGCCGTGAACTGCGAATAGTCACTCATCCAACCAAGGGCAAAACGAGATGAATCTCAGAATATTTACAATGCTTCTTATGGGAAAGTCAGGCACTTTTTAATTAATTTCTTTGTAACGCCTAAAATGTTCAATCTAGCAAAAATTGTTTTCTAGTGTCATTAAGAAAACATTTCTGTCTTTCTAATAATGCAAAAAATATGTGCAATATGATGCTAAAGAAAGTTTAAAGATTCTATGTCATGGCTTGCAGTTTACGGAGTTTTGACACATTTCATTAATTTGATGTATCATACGTACAAAACTTACATAATACTGGCTGAAGCTGTGGAATGTTAGGGGGTCCATATTAAAAAAGTATCTTCCCATTTCACTAAAAACTCACTTAAATGTCACTTGCACCGCGTACGCGTATAACTATACGCAGAGAAAAAAATCTGTAAATTTTACAATTAAGTATAGTAAAACTGACAATGTCAGAAAACCTCTTTGACAGTAAAAATGTTAGAATCGACTTCTTAATCGTAGAAATTACTAACATTGTAACAGCAAACCAAGTTAACACGTTGAATGTCAATGAACAACTGACACAACTGAAGCGGCCGCATATTTTGAACGATTTATTGATGCATTTTTACTGTCAAAGCAATATAAAATTCCTCCCGTTGACCATCTGTATCTGAATGGCATCCGCCTTCACTTTACCGAGGAGGCTAAATATTTGGGTATCATCCTGGATAGAAAGCTCAGCTGGAAGCCAAATATTCAGGAGAGGGTCAAGAAAGCAACGGTAGCTCTATACTCCTGTAAGAGGGCCATCGGTGGGAAATGGGGATTTCAACCCAAGTTGACTCACTGGCTCTATGTTGCAGTCATTAGGCCAATCCTGCTTTATGGCGTGGTTGTCTGGTGGCCATCACTGGAAAAGGCCACTTACCTCAACGTTTTGAGGAAGGTGCAAAGATCGGCCTGCATCTGTATCACCGGAGCGCTACGGACCACCTCTACTGATGCTCTGGAGATACTTCTACACTAACTTCCATTAGATCTGATGGGCAAACAGATGGCTGCTAACACTGCTGTCAGACTTACAGCCACATCTCAATGGTCCAATACTAGAGTTGGTCACTCCAGAATTCTGGACTCCTTTCCGCTCCAAGTGGGGCATTTTGACTACACCACTCCCAGCTACTCCTTTGTCAAGCGTTTCTTACTGACCATTCCAACCAGGCTTGACTGGGATGGGATGGATTCCCTGTAATGAATCCATTCAAATTTATACGGATGGCTCTAAACTACAGGGTCGGGTGGGGGTGGTGTTTTCTCAGAGGCACTGAACAGTGGCTTTTCCTTCCGTCTTCCAGACTACTGTAGTGTGTTTCAGGCGGAGGTTATGGCTATTCAGGAAGCTTTAAATTGGCTAAAGGGGAACGTAGCTCCAAAGGACATCTGTATCCTTACAGATATCCAGGCTGCTTTGCTATCCCTAGATTCTGTCCTATCGACATCGTAAACTGTTATTAGCTGTCGCTCACTTTTAAATGAGCTGGCTGAACGGTATCAAATTCACCTGTGCTGTTTCCCGGGGCACAGGGATATTCCAGGTAATTGCGTGGCGGATGAGCTAGCAAGAAGGGGTACCACCCTGGAGATCCAACCGGAAATGACTACTATTGGAAGGCCCCTGGCAACCTGCAAGATGTTGCTTAACACGAGGGCAATTAACTTAGCGAACCACAGATGGATCTTGGCTGGATCTTATGCGCTCCAAGGGTCTGCTTTCGAAGGGCAGATCTGACCTTAGAATAGCTATTGGGGTTATCACGGGCCATTGCCCTATTGGCTTACACGCGAAGAGACTGGGTATCTTCTCAAACGACTTTTGTAGAAGCTGCATGGACGAGGAAGAGGAGGAAACTGTTCTCCACTACCTCTGCCGGTGCCCTGCACTGGCGCGCAGGCGAAAGTCCTTCTTGGGTAACTATTTCTTTGATAGTCTCTGATCTGGCGGCGATTGAGGTTGCAGATCTTTGGCGCTTCATTGACAGCTCCGGATCGTTCCTATGAGGAGGTTTAGGGAATTCTTTGGATTCCGTGGCATCACAACGGGCCTTTTGAGATCTAAGTGTGCCCTTTAAGGCAGCCACATAAACCTAACCTACTGTCAAAGCAGTTTTCTGACAAGAAAAACTCGCCATTTTCAGTTTTACAATTCTTAATTGTAAAATTTACAACTCATAAACATGTTCATTGGATTTAATATCAATTGATTGGTTATTAAGATTTTGGTAGATATCTGCAATGTCGCTTGGACTTAAAATTTGCTTTGAAATAATAATTAATCGGGCTTCTTCTAAATTTGTTAGGTGACTGTTTAGTAAATCAATATTGTAATTAATTTGGTGAAGATATTGACTGTGTTTTATTATATCTCTGTCGTTATTGATTATATTGTCGATTGACTTTTGATAATAGTTCGAATACTTCTCTATCGATTCTTGCTGATTATTTATATGGTTTGTTGCGTTCTCAAAACGTTCTATAATCCTATTATTTATTACTGTTTATTTATTTAACTGGTTTTTGATAACAGATTGGTTTGAAGTCAAGTTTTCAATTTCCTTATTTAAGCGTTGTGCATTTCTATAGTCCATGTTTCCCGTGATACTTTAGATAACAGTGCCTAAACCGTTTATTAAACTTCCTCTTTTTATAATGTTATGTTTTAGTGTACTAAGTTTATGTTGAAGATCTAGTAATTTTTAGTTCGTTATTTTAAAAGAATCTGTAAGTTCGTCAAAGTCGTCAAATGTCTTCAGTGATTCGGCTATTTTGTCGATTGTTTGTTCGTAATTGTCTAGTCTAACTATGTCGAGTAAGTTGTTATACTGTCACGATCGTCAATCAGAAACTTACGTTTAATTTTTAATTTACCTTTGTATAGTTTCTTATTATTTTTAGCGATAATATAATTTTTCTTACTCAGTTTTATTCTATGCTTAGTAAACCTACGAGTTAACTTGTTATGCCTACATTCTTTCCTGTGTACTATGTTTCCTATTGGTAGACTTTGGGGTTCCTTTCGAACCTCATTTAATTTAGTAATGTATTTCCTTACTTTTTCTTTTACTTGGGCTTTAATCTCTGGGTATATTTTATGTTGAAATTCATTTAGTTTACGTAAGTATTCATGAGTACTGTTGTAATTTAAATTTTTATTGAATTTTTAAGTCAGGGTAGCGATTCTCACACAATTTGGTTGCCTAACCGTTTCAATAAATTAAGCGCATGCCCAAAAAATGTTGTGGCAACAGAAAAATATTTCATAGCAACGAATAAATATGTCAAGTTTGTGCGCATGATCTGTAATTCTCCCATGCCGTTCCCCGGAGCTTGCATCTAAATACTCAGTCGCCTGGCTGGGAGCTGGCGTGTGATTTTGACACTTCATAGCGCTTGGACTGCCATGAGTAATAATTTTGTAAAACGGTTGGCATTTCCTTCAAATGTTAAATTCAAGCTCTACACATTTTTAAAATTTTGCGTACTTACAAGGCAACCAGGTTGTCTGAAACAACAAATTTCGTGAGAATTCCTACCCTGCCATAGAATAATACGTATGGCGTGTGCTTTATTGTGGAGTGTATCGCGTTATTGTATGTTATAATTGTTTCATTAAGGATTTCTTCGTTCCTTTTGATTATGTTTATCATAAATTATTCTATAGATTTCCGTTAAGGTGGAATCTGATTACGGTTTATGCTGTATATATCTATGTGTAATACATCTAGAGGTTTCTCTGGGGTTTCGGGAATTTCGAATTTTAATTTTGGTGGGTTTCGGTCGTATTTCATTTGATGGCATGTTTTGAAGTTGTTTTTAATCTTAGTTATTTTATCTTTCATAAGACAAAATAGTTTTCTCGTGTTAAGTGTAAAAGGGTTTCATTTATGCCTCTGCGATTACTGTTGATATGGTATTCATTTATATTATAAGTTTATCCTGGTCATCGTCGCCGGTGATATCTATTAATAATTCCGTACACCGAATTAGTTTGAAAGTCTGACATCTTGAAAAGTGTCTGGAGTAAATATTTGGAATTAATTTAAAAATGTCATTGTCGGTATATACCGCTATTAATTTGTTTGGAGGAAGATATTTTTTGAAGATACTTATCATGGTCTCTTCCGTAAATTCCGGAAGTCGAACTATTCGCCGGTGTTTTTTCTTAAATGGAACTTGGAGTGAAATAGGAGGTCTTTTATTTGATTTTTCGAATATAAATTGAATATTAAATTCATTCAGGGTCTCTTCGATATAGGTATGCCATCATTTTGGTCTTCTTCCGCTGAATGTATTGTGGAGCCATGAGTACTTTGTACAGAAGTACTGGGTCTTTCTTCATTGGCGTTAAATTCAATATTTCTTTCGTTTGTATCAATTTTAATTCGACTTAGGGCTCTTTTAGGTTCATAAGCCATAAGAGTGGACGGAAATATTTGGTGGCCCATACTATGGCCAATAGTTCCTTTTCTATCTTAGAATAATTCACTTCTGAATAACGTCGCTTATACAACAATACCGCGTAAGTCAAATTTGCTTAGTTTTCAGGAGAGACAAAAAACAGCATTATTTATTCATTTTATACAATACATGCATGTTAAAATATTAATATATTATGTATTGAGTGATTGAGTGTATTATATTAATATTTGAACATGCATGTATTGTATAAAATGAATAAATAATGCAGTTTCTTGTCTCTCCTGAAAACTAAGCAAATTTGACTTGCGCGGTATTGTTGTATAAGCGACGATAAGTCAATGTCCTTCTTGCATAAAAAATAGGCTTGTCGTTCTCAATAGTATCTTTCGATAAAACAGCGCATATCGCGTAGTTGCTGGCGTCTGTTGTAAGTATGAACGGTTTGGAAAAATCCGGATATTGAAGTCTCGGATCGTTAATAAGAAGATCTTTGCAATCTTCAAATGTTTTTATATAACGTTCATTGACTGCAATTTTCATCCCTTTCTTGAGGCATGACGTCAAGGGCTTTGTTAATTTTGCGCAGTCTTTAATAAACTTTAGATAGTAGCCTAAGAGGCCTAAGAAGGATTTTATTTCTTTTGTTGTTCGGGGGATTGGAAAATCCTTGATTGCTCGTATTTTATCTGGATTTGGCTTTACCCCGTCTGTGGTAACAATATGTCCCAAGAAAGCTATTTCCTTCCGAAGAAATTCCGATTTCTCTACTTGAACTTTAAGGCTCGCTTATCGATAGACTAGGCATATTTTACCTACGAGATCTTTTAGGACATTATCAATTACCCGTTGGAAAGTTGCGGGTGCGTTTTTAAGACCGAATGACATTCTGACATATTCATAATGTCCTCCTTCAACAGTAAATGCGGTCTTCTTAACATCTTCCGGGTTCGTCTATGTTTGGTAACGGATACTTATCACTTATTGTTTTTTCTTTTAACTTGCGGTAGTCTATGACCAACCGCCATTTTTTGTTACCGTGGATGTCCTTCTTCTTAGGAACGATCCAAACGGGTGAACTCCAGGGGGAGTAACTAGGTCGAATGAAACCTTGTTTTAACATATCACCTATTATTCGTTGAATTTCTTCTTTCTGTACATGAGGATACCTGTATGACTTCACATAAATTGGATTATCATTAGTAGTTGGGATATGGTGATTTATTTCATTCGTAAATGTTAGGTCTTGACCTTCATTAAAGAAAATATCTTCGTAGTCTCTACATATTTTAAGAATGGCTCTTTTCTCTTCGTTATTCAGGTGCGATATACGAAGCAGGCTCGAAATTTCCTTAGGAGAGAAGTTTGAATTCATTTCGCATTCGATATTGAATGTATTGATTTCTGCATAATTTGGCAGAAAAGCTTTGACTTTTAGAGGTTGCTCTAGCAACACACTATGACACTATACCAATCTTTTGATCGATATATTCCCTCAGAGACGTGAAGTTTAGGAGCGATCTCAAGAGATTTTAAATATATATCGCCATTCTGTATCTACTGGAAGTTTAACAATGAAATTGGATTTTGCTGGAATTGAGTATTTTCCAGACATAAAATTTGGTTTTAGGTATAAAGGAATCGTAGAATTTTTAGTAATTAGCACTCGATTTACCAGATCCACTTTCGCTCCAAGTGCAGTATGAATATCTAATCCTAACAATCCGTCGAAGTAATTATGGAACTTAAAGACTAAAAACCTTATCATACCTGGTTGCTTAAATTCAATAAACGCTGGAAATATCGCTTTATGATTTAGTGTATACTTATTAAGAATTGTAGTAATAATAGTTCAATAATTCAGGATTTATAAAAGATGACAAAGCTATCGTGTCGATTAGAAATTTCAAAGGTCGACAGAAGGGAGATGATATATGAATATAAGGGAGTGTGTACCCGTGGGTGTTTACATCTATGTATCCAATGGGTTCATTGAGGCAGGTGTATAAAAATTTGTATCATCTAACTCAAAGTCTTGGTCATTACCCTTTGTCACTTGTTGGACAGAATCGTTATTGCTATGATTATTATAATATCTATCTAGATTTTTTCGATAAAAATCATTTGTATAAGCATGATTGTTTTCTCGCTCAGTTCGAGGGTTTATTTCTGAGACATTAAAAAGTTCTTTACTAGTAAAATTTGGTTGCCTGTTGTAATCAATAAAATTATTTCCGTTAGGTTTAAAAGGCTGATAGCAGGTTGGCTGTTTCAAATGAGTATAGCCTGAACTATTGTCCATTGGGGAGGTTGTACTTAGGGATCTTAAATTTTGGGAATTTTTAAATTAGGAGATTTTTCATAGCTTAAGAGATTTTTTGTTTGGCGATTTTTTTTTTATTTATTGACTCTATCTTAATAGATTTGTATTCTAATATTCAATCAAAAGAAGAATCACCACAATCGGTTATAGCATGTTCTCATACGTACATACCAACGTCAATTTTAAAATGTAAATTCGGATCACAACAAATATTTTCAAAATAAAAATACGAGTGTGCTTTAGACCACACGACTGAAGTAAAACTTCTTTAGCTCCATCTATATGTATGTATATATATACATATATGTTTATATATGTATATATGTATAATATATACATGTATATACATACACATATATTAATTTTCTACAAATACTTAAATTTATTATCGGTTTTCATTGATAAACGAAATGAAATTACGAAATAATCAAGAAATCACCGTTCGCGTAACGCTAGCAAACTCGCAAACGAACTACCTTCACTAACTTATATCTCCCTCTCAACTTCCGTTCGCCTCGCCCGATCACACTTTTCGTAACGCTCTCGTCACGCATTCACCAGCTTACTCCCCTCGTCAAGCGTGCGTAAAGAAGTTTTACTTCAAAAATTTAATTTTTATCATCTCTTAGAGGAAGATTTCCTCTTTAAAAGAGGTTAAGTATATTAAAAAATAGCAGACTGTTAATTACTTCTATCGTCAAAACTTAAGGCTGTCGTTCGAATCGATAATAGCGGAATGTGCAATAACTTATAACTTTTACAAAAAGAAACATTAAAAACTCTGGAAGATCTTCAGCTTATTTTGGAAAGATACACTGCGCAAATGTTGCCTGCTAAAATTATCACATTGGGTCGATTTGATAAAATTTAAATTGAAGAGCTCGGAACATACGTTAATCAAGGCAATTTATAGAATTGATGTAAAAACACGTCTTTTCTGAATTACTTTGTTTGTTTTTAAACAAAATCAAGTTCAAATAAAGTAAAATGTATGACAATACAGTAACATGTTTACCGAAGAAACTGACTATGCATTTTTAAATTAAAAATCTTTCCAGTTTGTATCTTCGAAAGGAAGAGAAAGAAAAAATAATCCGCCGTTTTCGTAAAATCTTTACGTTTGCATGTTTCGCATATATGTAGCTACTCGTAGCATATAAGTTGCATACTTGCATATATTTAGCATATGCGGTTTTTACGAAATATCCAAAATATACAAACATAAATGCAATATTTCGAAATGCCTTTATATAAAACACATTTCTATGTTATCCAAACCTTTTTGCGTACAAATAAAAAGTATGCAATTCCATTAAATCCTCTGCCTAGTGATAATCAACCAACACTTCTTGAAGCATTGGAAACCAATATAACATGCATCTTTGCACCGGTAGAATGCGTTACGAATACAATTTTCAAAACATTTATTTATAGTTCCGATTTCTAAACATAACAAAAAAAAAGTTTTCTAACAAAATCTGCTTGTTTAGTTTCAATTTAAAATTGTTTAGTGAAATCCTTTATAAGAATTTTTAAAATAAAAATGTAACTTTCGATTATGATTTTATTTTGGCCCTTTTTCTGAGAGTTGTGTGACATAAGAATGTGAGTGACTATCTTCTAGTGGTATTCTCTACGAATAAAGAATAAATTTTCACTTACAATCTTTACGACTTTAATCCTTTTAGATATGTAAAAAATTCTTTCAACCCATCAAAGTACAAACTCCGTAATTTAACTAGTTTTGCACTCTTTTATTAAGTGCATAATCTTAATTTTCGTTAAGAAACACCAAATAATTTGACTTCAATTCTTAGTATGGCCAGCTTGTATTAGTTTTTAGACCAAATGAGACTAATAAGTAGTGCACTCAAAAACGAAGTTATGTTTTTGTTGAAAAAAGGATAAGTCATTGGTATTTTGAGGTAACATTATTAAAAGTATTTACCCAGACTGCGATGCAAGTGATCTATACTAGTACTTTCATGGAATTTCATACAATAAAACATGCCGGTGGAGCCCGTATAATATGGGTTTTGGACCAATTACTAGTTTTGAGGGCTTGTCACACAAAACAGTAAAGCGATGCAGAGGTGGATGCTTCTGTATCCTTTCACAAATGTAATACAAAATACATTACTGTCATACCTTGATATACAAACCAACGCTAGATGAGACATTCATTATGCAATCCATAAAGAATGAAATAAAACACGAATATGCAAAGATGAGAATGATATTCAAAATTTGATCTCTCCTTTAAATAATCAGTGCTGGTGCGCAGATGCCGGACCGGTCTCGAAATCTTGAGGGCTCTGCACAGGGTCATTTTCTGCTGGGTTCCCGGTCATAGTGATGTGACGGGTAATGAGGCAACTGATGATCTGGCGAAGGAAGATTCGCAGACGAATGCTTCATAAATAGACAGACATCAATCGGACGGCCTATAATCTCAGTTAAAACAGAGATCGACCTGAAAGCTCGCCGGGCGCAATTAAATCGGTCTGTCAACCTGCGACATGTCAAGAAGGGTGTGGCTAGAATGGAATAAAAAGAAAACTTCGTTTTTACTGAAGGGTAAGCCGACGGAATCTCCGAAATATCGCAGCAGTTATAACAGGTCACTGCCTTTTTGGTAGTCATGCAGTTCGCATGCGTATATCTGCCAATGATTCCTGCCGGAGTTGCAAGAGGTTGAAAGCATTCAGCATTTGCTTTGCGAATGCTCTGGACTAGGCAAGAGAAGGTTTTAGGTTTTTGGTAAGCACTTCCTTAATGGACTAGACGAGTTTGCCAGCGTGGAGCTGAAGGACCAACCAAGTTCCTCAATAGCTGCGGCTGGTTCAGTGATCCAGGTTGAGGTTCCTTTTGTAATGGAACACAACGGACCATATCTTTGGTTTACTACCGGTGGCCGCCACCTAACCTAACCTAACCTATTTTTAGATAATCATTATTGCAAGTGAACCTACAATTTAAAATGGATTCGGAACCACTGACTACTTTTTGTGCAAATTCTTTTGTATCCTAATCAGCTGTTAGCAGAAAACAACCCTGGGTCTACGTCGATTGGATTCGAACCTAGGACCTCTCGATTGGATTTGATCAACTTATTTTGAGGTTTTTGATTTCAAATCAAATTATTTAAAAGTTGCCACAAGAATGTTTTGTCATATATGTATATCATGCAGTAAAAAAACAAAGGGATTCAGGTATTGTAATTTGGAGCCCCAATACTGTTATGTTACTTGTAAAAAATGATTGCCGGTTCGTGTTGTGTTGTTCGGATTGTGGTTCGAAGGATCGCCTAAGAAAACTTGGTTGTTGGGGTGTCATGTGGCTGTTAAATTCTTTGATCAAAGAATTTGTAAGATGTGTTTGAGAGCGTCAGCTCAATATGCTTGTGGAAGGACTCACTGGAGCCAATATATGACCCATGTAAATATACAATTAATTATCGCACTATGTCTTGTAGCTGCAAGAAACTTAATTTGACTTGTATATTTTTATGAATATATAAACACCATCATGACATATAGTAGGTACTTGATAAAGTACTTGGTGAGCGTATATATCTTGTATGACTGCGCTTATCTCGGGAAACACTGAACGGATTTGGATGCGGTTTTAACTTTCGGGTAAGTTGATTCCTGAGGAAAGTTTTAGTATATAACTTTTGAACAAGCCGGGGCGGGTCACTAGTTGAAAATGAATCAGTAGAAACAGCGATCTTTTTACCACTTGTTAGAGGGCAGGTTGAAATTTTTTTTAGGACCACGTCTTTGTGACCTTAAGAATACATAATAGAAGCCAAAAAGCGATCCACATATTTTGCATACGGATGTCTTCTATTGGCCCCGTCTATACTTGTTGCGGAAATGCAGGAAACAAATTTATGTCATGAAATAACAGTGATAATTAAATAGAATTTATTGCAAAGACTGTTTAGATTGAGAACAGCAAAAAAGAATAACTTATAGAGTTATTAAAACTGGTTATTATTTTCCAGTGAAATAATAATTCCAAAATCGTCAAGACGACCATTTGCTCATCAGTATATATGTATTGTAATATGCATAGGCTACGTGATGAAAACGAAGTCAAGTTGTTCAATGCTCATGTCCCGAATTTAGGAAACCAGAAAAACGTCAGATGCCGTATGAATGTTGAAAATGAATACCGGAAATTTCTAGAACTAAGTTGCTGAACTTTCTAGAATTAAGCTGAGTAGTATAAATAGGGCTGAGTAGCAGCCTAGTCAGTCAGTTGTATTTTAATCAGTTAAAGCGAAACGTTATATTGTGAAGAAATATTGTCAAGAAAATTGTGTAATGAATTAATCAGTAAAGTGAATAAAAATTTTTAACATTTGTGACTTTTAACAGGTGTCTTAATTAATCCGTCGAGCCCGAAAAGCCCCATTTACGTTACAATATATATTGTTGATTATTTGTTGTGTAAGATTACAGAACAAATACATACTCTAGCAGTTAAAAAAATAAAGGTATAATGTTTCACTGGTGTTATATTAGGGTTGAAATGTGAAAAATTGGCCTTTTTTTAAAACACGAAAATCGCGAAAACCATAAGACTTTGTACCAAGGTATATTCGGCTTATTGAGGCTTAGTGATATCCCAGTTTAAAATATCCCAAGATTAATATATTTAAGAATTAGTAATGAAGGTATGGAATTAAGTGTTTTTTTTTTCAATAAAGTGCGAAAGTTATTATTTTACACCCTGTATATGGAAGAAGAACAGATTGGAATCAGTGGAATTTGTCTTGATGGAACTACACATTTTAAGTTCACCTATAACCTCATATCCAAAATAGATGTTCGCTTTAACCATTCCTAATATATATGATAGTACTTAGTAAACTCAATAAGGTACTTGTATATTACTACCCTTTACTATCCTGACATAATATTGCAAAAGCATGCGTAAAACGGCCTTAAAATTACTCTGAAAAACGACAATATTTCAAGGGAGCTCATTCTCACTATCAGCTCAAAGTAAAACAATAATAAAGTTACATGGATCGAGTTAAAAACATTTGCCAGTGACCACATCTAATGGATAACAGAATAACAATAGACATTCTGTTAAAATTAACATTTCACATGAAATATTTGATGTATAAATAATTAAATCGAGATTAAGCGAAAGTAAAAGCTTTTATCGCAGTATGATTTAATTAAGCAACCGCAACTTAACCGGACCATCAGCTTTATTGAATATTGCATCAATCAATCCATTAGCAATGGTACTAACTACGCTTCCTGTGGCCTAGTTAACCCAGGAAATAATGCAAGGTAAATCTAATAACAATGCATGTAGTTTCCAAATATAAAGTGGACTGTAAAAAAACTGAGTTGCGGAAATTTAAATGAAAACGTTTGCTCACGGACTTGTTGGAAATGGTACCCACCCTAACAAGGTTGTCCTTACCGGGATGAACTTCCTTCACTCTTCCTAATAACCAAGATGACTGGGGGCAGCTTTTCGTCTTTGATGATGACCATATAGTCCACGTTATTCAATTAGTCAATTGTCCCGCATTTAATATATTACCAACGAGCAAGTACAGTGATGGGTCGGTCGTCATCACAAGTTTCTGGCACGACAGCTAGAAGGCTACCAATAAGCATGTGGGCAGGTGTCAAGGCATCTAAAACATCTGGACATGGGCTCTTCGACTGGAACCCATAGTTAATAAATATAGTGAAAACGTAGAACATAAATATCTAAAACTAAGTGGCATACGTTTCTAGAATTAAGCTGAGCAGCCTGGTAAGTTCTTAGTCATCATTTAGACTGCGAAGGATTTACTTCTTCCAGACTTGAAGATTGATTTAAGTAAACGTTCCCTACCTACGATTGGAAAAAGATGTGCCATGGTAGCGTTACTACTAGAAACTATGAAACACAAAAGAAAGGATCCAAAAACTTTTATTTTTAAGGACGAGCTAGAAGTAGAAGAAAAAAATACTCCAAGTATGACAGATATTCTCAATACCCTGATGTGTGAAATGAAATCTTCCAAAGAAGAGTATTGCCATCCATGGAAGAACAGAAGACTTCATCAGCCGAGTTGAAATAAACGATACAAGGGTCCGTTAATGATTTAAAGGCATCAATGGACGAACATAAATCTGAATTAACGTCATCGTTGGAAGAACAGGAATTGTGGATGGAAGGGTCCGTAAGCGAAGGTCATCAGTCGCGGAACTTAAAGGCTCAGTTGAAGAAGTGAAAGCCGAAATGGAAATTTCTATGCAGAAACAGTTTAAAGATTTGGAATCAAATGTAGAGGAGAAATTGCATACCATAGAAAATTCTATTTAAATCAACTGCGAAACCCATACAGATTATAAAATGGGAGAGATAAAGTCAGATATTGAAAAGAGATTGGAAGAGACGGAAGTAGAGAAACGGCATTCAGCACCTTCATCTACAGATTTATATGTGATACAAGGCTTGGAATTACTATACGGCAACCACTTCATGCAAGAGGTCTGCCATCTACAGCTACGGAGTCGAACACAGAAGCATGGAGAGAAGTTGCAGCAGTTATGTGCGGACATAAAAAGGTTTTTTAAGGTTTTTGGCTCATCCCACGTTTAGCCAAGATTATGTCAATGAAGTGGTCAGAGAACCATTTATTGATTTACTTGCAGTACGACTGGCCGGAAAGAATACCAACACTGAGGTTTTGGCTTACGCTCTGGCTTGTGAGGCAAAAAAACAAGCCTCCAAAAGACCTATTTACCAAAGAAAATAAAGTGAAATAAAAGATATTTGTTAACGAATCAATACCCAGGTCAACCGGGAGGGTCATCTCCGATGAGATTAGACGGAATTTGAAAAGAAAATTGAAAGCACTAGATAATCCAAATCAGGAAAAAGTAAAAAACAGCTACGAATAATAATATTAAATTGAAATAAACAGAAAGTATAGATTACACAACAATTCAAGCAAGAAAAAATATAAAAAATAAAGCAAAAATAAATAAATAAATAAATAAGGAACACTTTTCTGCACAAAACTTGATACTGTAGACACGAAAAGTAATTTAAAGCCGCTGATAGCTGTTAGTCTCCTAACATTCACAGGAAGTGTATTCCAAATTTTAAGACCATAGACGATCACTTTGTCTACATTTACTTCGAGGAATAACAAGTTGAACATTGCGTACTGATTGATATAGTTGAGTTTTTCTGCACAAATAATCTGGCATTAAATTCCTAATTATTTTGAAAACCATTAATGCGACATGGTATTTAAAAAAATTATCCAGTGTACATCCCAATATACTGTAAGCATACCTCGATATATGACTGAAACGATCAATCTTAAAAATGTAACGCGCACATGAATTATATGCTACATTTAGCTTCCTACGACTATCACTATCCAGACAACACCATACTTGACATCCATATAAAAACATGAGAATAATAAGGGTTATTACCAACCTTCTTCGAATGGATAATGGAGTATATTTCGCATAAAACCATAAACTTCTCAAAGTATCATATACCCTTCCTAAAACCTTGGCTATGCATATCCCATGTTACAGTAGAATAAAACACTATAACTAAGTTGTTAACTGAGTCAGAGTAAGGAATAATATCATCTCCCAGATAAATTGCGCTCAATTCATTAGTATTAATATAATTCCTATACTTTAAAATGGCTTCAGACTTTGAAGCAATTAATTTAAATTTATTTTTCTTCGAAAATTCAAGACTCTGACTAGATCAGCATTCATTTGGAAAATACAACTTTGTGATACCTGTCCGATAGATAATAACATATGAATTTCGTTGCTGAACTGCTGAAGTTAAATTTAGTTTTCAATTTATTACACAAGATATTAAAATTTACACTGTCAAAGTCTTTGCTGAAGTCAAGAAGAACTAATACAGAAGATAAGCGGCCGGCAAAAATACTTCTTATGCTGTCAGTAATACAGAGAAGAGATGCCGTTGTACTGTGACGACTGGGATACGCAGACTGATATTCATATAATAGTGAATGACTTTCCACGTAGGTCTTTACTTGATTACAAAGTAGTCTCTTAAGAATCCGGGAATAGTAAGGAAGAATACTTATTGAACGATAATCGTGTTTATTCTAAGGTTTCCACTTAACAGGGAATCGAGATGTTATAATACAAATATTAAATATATGAGTTAAATACCAACTGCATCAGATTAAATTCAATTAATGACTAAGATAACATCATCTGGAGTGACGGTACAAAATAAAAATCCATCAAATCGAATTCCATTATCAAATGTGTTATTATCATCATTTCCACTATTTACATCAGCTAGATTAGAAGCTTCTACGAAGTACTCGTGTAGTTCGTCAGGATATGACACGAGGAAGACTAGTTGTGTTAAGTGCAGCAAAAGAGAAATTGAAGAATTTGGATTAAAGAAATGTGCAGACCGAATCAACGAAGCTACACTTCCCCTATGCAAGTATAGATGCTGGTTCTGCGATAAAAAAGTTCATCTGCATTGCAAAAAGGAAGACCATTGACCACTTGTCAGAGGAGTATGGTCCAACAGAACGCACTAGAAGCGATGGAGGTGTTTCGAGAAAATGTCGATGGTGAAAGACTAATGAAGAGGAACCAATGAAGAAACAAATGTGGTAAAATGAAAACGAGTTAAGAACGTGTCGGAAATGCGGAAAACACGAACATTTTGGACATGTGAATGAGGAAAGTGCATCACCAGACTAGAAGATTCAACCTGTGCGAAGACTGTCTGACCGACATCGAGCCGAGGAAAAGTAATGGAAAATTCACCAAAAGAAAGGCATGAATTGAAGAAAGATTTAGAAGTTCAAGAATGTGACGTGAGCAAGTCAATAAACACCCCAACGGTTCATGTTGGAGAATATGAGGTTGGTTAATTACGAGAGAAATTGAAGGAGGAAGAAGAATTCAATCAAAATCTACGTTCTCAACAGGAGTGGCTTTCGTGGTGTTGCTACAGCCAACTAGAAAAAGAATGTGAAAATGTGAAAGCTAAGGGTAAAGAGGGCTAAAGGGCTAAAAGAGAAATCCGATGGGCGATTGAAGAAACCGTTTCGATCTGAGAAGCAGTTGCCGGAAGGTGCAAATGCCAATGTAAGATTACTGAAACATAAAAACTCCCGAAAAGCCGTACAGGATGAAAGCTGTTCGGGACGAACAGTTCTAAGAGGTGGGCAGTGTAATGTGCAAAAGGTTGGCCACGAAAAAGGAAATGGTGAACCGTATAATGCGCATGTCGCAGGTGGCCAGTAATCAAGACAAGGAAAGAAAACATCAAACGTATAAAGTCAAGAACAAATCGAACATATGGTGAATAAATGTGGTGAAAACGTGTAACGGAAACATCAAGAACTAAGTGGCAGAAGTTTCTAGAATTAAGATAATTAAATAAATAGGGTTGAGTAGAAGCCTGGTTAGTTTTTAGTCGCCATTTAGACTGCGAAGAGTACATGTGATATTGTGAAGTGTTATTTGTATTTTAACCGGTGCAGTGATGAGTGCTATTTAGTAAACTGAAACGTTATATTGTGAAGAAAACGTGTAAAGGAAATTGTGAAACGAACTAATTAAGTGAAATGAATAAAACTCTGAACATTTGTGATTGAAAGAAGTGTCTTAATTAATCAATCGAGCCCGAAGAGCCCAACTAAGCTATAGTATAATAACGTCCAAATATTTAGTAGGATAGTGCAATGATGCTAGCCAGCAATTGTTGTCCGCCATGATGATATTATTGCTGATAATCTTGTACAATCAACAAGTTTAAACGATGGTTTTTAGAGAAGATGATTTAATGACGGCGGAAGTAGAAAATATTAGCCTGTGGCAACCGTCTATCCACTTGTAAAATGTATTCATCGTCTATAAAAGGTGTCACAGAGGCCAGCCTGTTTTTTGCAAGCGACCTTTTTTGATGAGCGAAATTTTCTCCTGGACGCTAACGTGTTGAGCTAAAGGAATCCGAACATTAAAGGTGGATTGAAGCTCTGACAGCAAAAGGGTTGATGAATCTAGCGTTCGAACAGAATCTTAAAACATACACATTACACAACTACTCTTTGCAATCGTGTGATAGATCCCATAGGAAAAGTGAGAACCGATTCCATTTTGCTTCGATGAATTCCTATATGAAAAGGTTCACAATAGGCATAGATGAAGGTTTGAGCCTGGAGTCATGCATAAAATCAGCAATGTAAAGCGTGACCAACTATTCTGAAAGTCTGTGCACGCTGACGTAGGTTTTATGCATATTAGTCAGTTTAAAAATTGATAGTGCATTCAGTCAATACGTGCCTTACAGCGTGATTGTATTTATGTACGCGAGGGTATAAAGTTTATAATATATTAAAAAATGTTTTAATATTGTGAGTACTGTAAAAAAGAGTTTTAATATAAATATCATATTGTTTTTTTAAAAAAATGAATAAAAGTGGTGTAAGTAAACGTAATTTGCGACGAGTAATTAAAAATGTGTAATAACATTGCTTTTAATGTTAAATACTTCGTTAACAGATGGACAAGTTTGTGAATGAATGAAATCCGATACATTTAAATTGTTTGTGTTAAATAAATATATAAAAATTATAGAAATAATTGAATAAAAATCCTGGAATTTTAACTTTTATAATCCTCAAGGGAAGTGAAGATGGGGTTTCGTGGTTAGAATTATACGAATATTAAATATTGAAACGAACGCTGCTTTTCATCAGTGGTTACATCAGTTCCCGTACATTGATGAATTCACCCATTATCAAGTAATGGAAAGGGTAGGCATTATCGATCGCTCCTAGGCCATCCCATATATAACAGCCATTTTGAAGCGCCATCAGGAGGATTTAGGCTTAATCTCACATGATGCCAGTTGTCACGAGGAATACTGCTGATTATTTCAAATGTGCGGTTGGCGGGAAAGATTTCGCATCGTTTAGGGTAGTCAGAGAGCCAGGTGAGTACTATTGATTAGTTCGTCCATCCATAACACACATAATTTTATCTTGGTGTGATGTGAAGTAAACTACAAGTGGCTTCCGATGCATCAGCGAATGCGTGCAGCTCATTATCGCATTGAAATGGAGTCCACCGTGCAATTTTTATAGACTGTGTGATGAAAGTAAGGTCTTGCTTCTTCATATTCTTTTAAAAGGTTGGCCGACATTGACCATATCATGAAACTTCATCAATCCATAGCTTTGCAAGAAGATCTTGATTTTGGCAACAGTAGGAGATAGCCAACCTAATGGATCGAAAACCATCGCTATCGTTGAAAGAACTTCGCCTTTAGATTCTACGATCAGCTGGAATATGGTTAAGTAGTTCCTTCGAATTCGAAGACCACCTATGAATACCAAATCCACCCAGTTTCAAAAGCTAGATGAGTTGATGAACACATAATACAGCTTCAATACCTAAAAAATCGGAGTTGAGAATGCGCCTTTCGGGAATTGAAAGTCCCATCATGCAATGCGAGCTGCTTAAATGTCCTTACCGATAGAAATGGCGCTGTAGTTGTTCCGTATATGACAGTTTGGAGCTCAGCCTTCTATGAGATATGACGATGACAACCGTTAGAGAATTGAAATCTCAAATTCCTTAAATCTAGCAAGTACTCCTGGTGCTCTATTTTCGTGAACATAATCAATACATGCGGCTTATTGTACCTTTAATGGCCGCTCGCCTTTTTTTCTATAAATTTCCTATGATATTAATATAAAGATTACTTACTGCGTATTGGTTATAGCAAGTAATACTAAATGATATCTAGAGCATTAAATGTCATCAAATTTAAATTGACACTAGAGAGTATAGTTAAACACAGTTTTTATGAGCACAGAATCTATCAGCACTGCTTAGCCGAAATGTGCTTATTTATTGACAAATACGCAATTGCGATTGCGAGACACGGAATGCACGCGCCTTTCAACCGTTTGAACAACTTTTAAGTTTAAGCCTACACTGAATTTATGTTATGTGATGTTCTCCACCAGCCCAAAATTTGTATTAAGCACTATCTAAAGTCTATCTAAAAATTTCACACGGATGCTGCGACTACCGCAACCGGCACTGCAACAAATGTCCTTTCCAAATATGTATAAAGTGGACTGTAAAAGATCTGAGTTGCAGGAATTGAAATGCAAATGTCTGTTAACGGCAAAAATTCAGAATTTTACTGAATACATTAATACAAAGAAAAGAGTGAATGTTAGTTTCATAACTGTAAGTTCTAATAGAGATATAATATATATATAAATATATGTATGCATATATATATATATATATATATATATATATATATATATATATATATATATATATATATATTAGACCACCCATGAAATGCATAAAAAGTGCAAGTGTGTTTTTTGTTTTTTGCTCCATGTGGATTTTTTGCAGATCATGAAGAAAAAACAAGATTAGTAAAAAAAATTGGTTAGTCTAGTGGCAAAAACCCATGCGGTATTCAATTAAAGTCGAAAAAATGGCTTAAAAATCATTGATTACTGAAATGAAGTACAAAAAAATTCTGGAGACTGGTCTACGGCATTTTTATAGAGAATCGAACGACGAACAGGTTTTCCATCCAAACTTTTGGTGTACGAATGATGTTTCATGGTGTTCTAGTGAGAAAAGTCAATTTTTCTTGCAAATGTTGGTTCTTTTTTTTAAAAAAAAAAATTTTTTCAGAATAATTATTTTTTAAATTAATCTACATTTGATGCTCTACAAAATTATGCATTTTCCAGAGAATTACCGGTCACAAAAAAGTGCGTTAGAACCGTCTAAAGAACTTTTGGTACGAAAATTTACTTTTCTCAACTATAACATCATGAAATATCATTTGTACATCAAAATTTTGTATGGAAAACGACACCTAACAGAAAAAAGATAATTTAATTTTTTTAATTTTTTTACTCAATTAAAAGAACAAAAGTATCTTCGATTGTGGTATATTAGTCATTTTATTTGGTTCATTTGAATCGACTTGAAAAAGTCGTAATAGATTAAATATTATTTTATGCATTTTAGTGATCTTTGTGAAGTCGGTTGAATTTTTTTAAACTATTTAATTTTTTACTTTTTGGTGTCTTTGGATATACTACTCGAAAAAAGCTAGTCGGATAACAAAGCAACTTCAATAGTTGCAGAGGTACTTCACTCTATAGAAAGGAGACATAAACATCTAAATCCGGCAACACATTTCAAAGTTAAACACAACCACCTTTTCGCAATCACACATTAAAGAAAAAATTCTTACTACGGCACTAGTACGCCAACGTACTCTACACTACCTCTACCTCTTCCGGATGCAACATTTTCGTATTCTGTACAACCGAACAAATACCATCAAAATCGGTTTACGCCTTCGGGTAAATTCCTCCAGCACCCTTACCGAACCCAAGAAATTTTTGTCATGGTACCAATGGGGAAACATACTCCATATATCACAAAACGAATCATTAAAATCGGCCTCCATGTTACAAAGTTAGCTTACCCCCCCTTACCCCCCTCCCTCAATTCCCAGGGTGATTTTTTTTCTCACAGTAGCAATAGAGGATCATACTGTATACGACAAAATGGGGATCATCCAAATCGGTCTACACGTTAAGGAGTTTAGTTTCGACATTTTTCCCACATCCCCCATACATTGTTATCGTGGCACTAGTCGACGAACATACTCTACACATCACAAAAGTCCAAAGAGTCTAAGTATTATAACGCTGGGCTACCCCTCCTCCAACCCTCGCCCCAGGCGGAAGGGTAAAATTTTGCAATGGGGATATACTCTATACATAAAAAAGGGCCATGTCCAAAGAAGGAACAAATTTAAATAAAATTAATCAAAAAAAATTTTTTATATCAAAATCTGCGAAAAGAGATATCCTGAAAATGGCAATTGAAATTTTGAAAAAAAAATATTTTTTACATTTTATTGACAAATTTCCTGTAACTTCTTTCTGTTTTATTTGTTTTTTGCAATTGTTTGCTTTAATTTTGTCTTCTTTTTCTTTGGGGAATGCGAGATGACTTGGAAAAGCACTGGAGATACCTGCAGACTTGCCAGGTAACTAGGTAAGTAAAATTGAGACCAATTTACTTGAATCAATATTATAGTAATATTTTGTCATCGAAAAAACCATCTTAAACTATCAAAGCATTACAAAGTTAAGTTCAACTCCTAAACAATCCACGCGTTACAAAGTTAGGTAAATAATATTTCAATAGAAAAAATAATAATTCAATAATATAAAAAATAATTCAATAAAATAAAAATATACAAAATAAAAAATTATTCAAAAAAAATGATACGAAAATCAGGTACCCCAATTTAATTTTCTGAGAAAAAAGAAAAGGAAGTGTCTATTTACCACCCTCAAATTGCCGTGTAATTGCCGTTTACACGGAAATACACAAAACTACACGTAAGTACACTATAAGTGAAAATAGTAATATTACTAGTAATAGTTTATCACAATCTGTTGTATATACAAACTTGGTGGTGGTTAATAAAGCAACTAAAAGACTGATTAATACACCTCTGACTGATTAATACACCTCTTCCTTCCAGAAAGTCTAATAAAAATTTGACCTACTTTCCGAGTATTTCCGTTTACACGCAAATAACATGGCATTTTGAGAGTGGTAAATAGCCACTGCCAAAAGAAAAAGCGAGATTTGTTTTTCGAGTACCTACATAAAAATATTTTAATGAAAACAGCACTAAACAATGGCCGAAAATAGCACCACAAAATTTGAAACAGCACAAAAGTGTATTACCCTAGTGGGAGAAGTGGGATGAGGTAAACAATACACAAAAAGTAATAATTGAAAAGAGTAATACCTTAAACAAAATAGTTAATAAATATAAATGTAGATAAATCTCTAGTAGTTACACTGAAATCGGTCTTAATTAAAAGATTCCTTTGAGTTATGAAAATAGTATGATTTTTGCTTGCTGAGCGCACTCTATTTATACTGTCCGAAAAGCATTGGTTAAATGGAAAAAATACCGTAGTTGCTTTTCGGACGGATTTTATGTGCGAGTAATTGAAACAGCTGATGGCTTTCAAAACTTTCATGTGAAATGCCAATATGTAAGTTTGTTTTGGATAGAAATATTTACATGTAAGTTTGTTTTGATTATAATTCCGAATATTTTAATTAATTTTGTTAAATGATAGGAATAATAGATTGAGGAGGACATGCAGACAGATGAAGGATGCTGGGATATTGCAATTAGTACAGTGGAGATATATAATTTGGTGTAAATCTTTTAATATGTTTTTTTTAGGTTGAGGATTCAACACTCTCTGTTTTTGGGAAGTCTGTTAATAAGTTTGTTTTTTATTTATTATTTTTTATACTTTTTTAATAACTCAGAAAAGTCCAAGCTTTCAAATCAAACAAGTTTAAAGATGTTTAAGTTGAAAATTTGGATTAGTCTAATTCTAGAACTTGGGCTGGTTTGAGTTCGATATTTAGAATTGTTTATAAAATTTTGGACTAGGAATATTTGGACTAGGTTCAAATTAAAATATACTTCTTAAAATTTAAAACAATTTTATTGACTTAAAAAAGACCAGTATGATTTGCAAATGGTCTAGTGATATTAAAAGGATATGCAGTTGTTCATTAGGATTTATTGTTCCTTTCTCTACATTTTTGTATGTGATTTTTAATCATGATAAGTATCATATATTTATGCTGCAGTATTATGAAAAAAATCGAAAAACCTTTTTTCAAGACCACCTTTCAATCCTTTCTGGAGTCGCCGAAAAACCTTTTATGCACTTTCATTTGAAGTATACAGACTACATACTAAAAATTACAGATGAAATCGGAAGGGTGGCGTTTTCGGAAGAATAGACAAATTGAATATTTTCTTCAAAAATTTAAACAGAATTTTTGAATCATCCGGTTTGAACTCAATTTTTATATTATATAAAATTAATTTGTATATTATAAGATTTAAGTGGGCCTTTACCATGGCTCTGCTTGCAGGTCTCCGTTCCAATTAATTCGGCCCTGATCATTATGTATAAATCTTGGAAAAAGGACATTTACCCTTACAGTGGCAAGAAGTTAAATAAAAATCTAATTAAAACATTATTTTATTAGTATGTAGTTTACATATATTATTAAAAGTAAAATTATATCTAAGACAACAGATGGCGCGTAACAATTTCCAATTGCTTATAAAGTTGTTATTAAAAATAGGTTCTTTAAAAAAGTTTTTGTTGTCGTTTACTTCATTAAAAACTACAGATATTTTTCTACGACCCATGAAACTTTCATTCAATTATCACAAATAGAACTTGGTTGGTTGGTTGGTTAGTCTGTTTGTTGTTAAGAAGCACCAAATTCACTCGGAGGCCATGAAAGCCCATTGTGAATGCCCTTAAAAAGAAAAAGCATGGTCAGAACTTAAAACCACCCAGATCTATTTATGAATCTATTTAGGTCCACCAGTGCTATCTCCGCTAAGTCGTCCAAGTTGTCAAAGAACCTTGCTCCCAAACAGGCGAGTCGTCGTTCTTTTAGAGCCGGACATTCGCAGAGTAGGTGCACTATGGACTCAATTTCTTCTTCATCTCTGCAGCTTCTACAGAACTCATTCGATGGTACGTAGAGTCTAGTGGCCATAGCTCTTATGGGGCAGTGTCCGGTGATGACGCTGACGAGTGTTCGAATGCGCTTTCTATCGAAGGATTAGAGATTTGAAGTTCTGCTCTGATTCGGCTCCGGTCAGATACTTCGTGTTGTGAGACCGTAGCTGATATTTTTCCACCGTTCCGAAGTAACGTTGGAGTAATGCCAATCAATTTGACTTTTTGCTGTATTAAGGGGAGGGTGTACCCTTTCCACCAATAGAACTTAATTTATGCATTTTTTAAGAAAATAATGTTGAAATATTTATTTTAATAACAGACTAAGAAAAACAACAAATATTCAAAAACCATTCAAATTGATTTTATTGTGGGTATTTTCACTCAGTTGTCAAAAAGTTGTTCTTACTCTACTAAATCTTGCCTTGGTTGCGTGTAGTGAATCTAACTGAATAAATTATTAATAATAAGGTTGTGACCGTTCCGGTATTTTAACATTAACACACATGTTCTTATGAGCAGAAAATGCTCAGAAATTGCGTATATTGTCAACTTGTGCACTTACCCATACTAAGTTTTTCATTCACAATTCCTTTCATTTGAATTTTGAGGTTTTCAGCTGAGCTCCTTCAAGATAAACTTCCTGATACTGAAACTTTACAACTATCAACTGGTGCAAAATTTGCAAGTAAACTTTGAAAGTTTAAGATCCATGTCAGATATTTAAGCTAAAGGAAGCCGCCGAATTCAACGGGTCGTAAAGTTTGGCTCCTTAACATTTCCATAACGAAGCAACTTTTCCTGTTTCCAGATGCTTAGAAATTTAAATCACTCATCTGCTAATTATCTCCAGTCTTGAATATGCTGTCAAGTGTTTTAATTGAGGAACAAGTCACCCTATCACCTCGAGGTCTATTCAAACAGGTGAAAATCTTCCCATTCGATTTACATACGGAATGCACACACATGTGAACATCGCGATTTAATTTGATTTAACGCTTGAACGCTTGTAATCCTTTTATTGTTACCAAAGTACTTAATCCAGAATAAAATTTACCACAAACACCTCAAATTTCCCCTAAACAAAGTGTTAAAATTTATTTATTTATTTCCACGATGACGAGAACAATGAACATTTTCAATGACATGTGATGAAATTACATCTTTAGAGGGTCCTTAACGACTTTTGTTCCTTGAAAGGTGTCAAAACATTTGACATTTTTCTTGATGTCAATTTCCTGCAAAATCTTTATTAATTTATTTTTAAAATTAAATTCGTTCGAGGTGATCAGTGTAAATTGTCTGCAGTGAAGTTTTTAATTGAATTGCCGAAACACCTTGGCAATATCCAGAGTATACGTTTTCTCCCGACATGACATCAACAGAGGAAAGCCGCGTAAGCCGAAAATCTCTAAGATTTGACGACTCCACTGCTGCAATCACCACTATTCTGGAAAACTTTCAAAAATATGTGAATACATCGATCGACGAGGTAAAATCTGGCTTAAATAAATTAAAGAAGGAATCAGCAGCTGTGAAATCCTCCCTAAACAACATAACCTCAAAGGTCAATGATCTGCAAAACGTACTATTGGAAAAAATCGCCAGTATCGAGAGTTCAGTCAGTGAATTATCTCGTAAAATCACCACTAACGAGAACTCAATCAGTGAGTTATCTGAAAGATTCACTGACTCTGAGAGAAGACAGAGAAATTCACAAATAATTATCAGTAACATCCCGAAATCTAAAGATGAAGATCTATCAGCACTTTTTAAGGCAATTTCAAGACACTTGAACCACGACACCTCACCCTATTTTGACATTTTTCGCCTGCCAACTAGAAAACAAAACAACGCATCACCTATTGTTGTAAACTTTGGTACTGTTGCAGAAAAAACAACCTTCTTTGCACATTACAGAAGAACTAAAACACTGTCACTTTCCGACATTGGACTGCAATTGCAACAACGTATATATATATTAACCTCTCTTTAACACATGGTGATCGAAAAATATTTCTGGAAGCGCGCCGACTAATGGTAGAGAAAAGGTTGTCGCCCGTTTTCACTCGGAATGGATTTGTTTTTATACAGCGTACTGATGCTGAGTCTGCAATCAGATTACGTAGCCTACAGCAACTGCAGGAAACAGCGGTAATGTTATCTCAATTAACCAATAAGTAATTAATGATTTTATTGTTTTATTATTTTTATTTATTCTTTTCTTATGAATTACTGAATATGTATGAAATTTTTATGTGTAATATGTTTGTAAATACCCTTCCTTCCTCTCCTCTTGGCCCCTTTTCCTATTCCCAACTCCTTTTAACGCTGTGTCGCGCTGCCTCAACTGTTACAATTTTGTTATTGTTTATATTCGTAAGATTATTGCAACTTTGTCTCTGTTCTGTCGACCGTGACATAACGTAATCTTTAATGACCTATGTTAATATGTCTGATGGTATGGATTTGAATTGCTGTACACGAGCTGTATTGAATGCGTTTTATTCTCGAGTAGATGGACTTAAAGTCTGCCACTTTAACGCGCGAAGTTTGGTCAATAAAGTTGATGAGCTGCGCATGATTTTCTGTGGGATGAATATTGATGCCATACTTGTATCTGAGACCTGGTTGTGCCCTGATATTGCTGATGACATGGTTGATGTGGGCGATTTTCGCGTGTTTAGGCGTGATAGGATTGGCAGAAGGGGTGGTGGTGTTGCTATTTTTCTCCGTAAGGGTATCCGCGCTGAGATGGTTGATTTGGGACAATCTGCGGACGGCGTTGAATATATCTTTGTTGACATATTAGGTGGAACGAGTAGATGCCTGTTAGGATGCGTTTATAAACCACCAGACGCCTCATCTTTTGCAAGTTTTGAAAGTATTGTAGAGAGTGTAATACCTTCTTATCCTCTTGCAGTGATGGGAGGTGATTTCAACGTTAACCTGTTAAATTCAAACTCTTATGTAAGTAACTTCCTCAACATGATTAATTCATTAAACCTCAAAATTGTAAACAATATGCTGACGCGTTTTACGTCGTCATCTTCGTCACTTCCAGATCTTTTCATTGTTAGTGACCCCGATCTCGTAAACGTTCAAAACCAAATGTCCCTTTCTGGAATTTCCGATCATGATCTCATTTTCCTTACACTTGATGTTCCATTAGGTCCACGACACAATGCTTCCTTCACTTATTCTTTCAGGGATTTTAAAAATGTCGATGAGGTTGCTTTACGAACGGAAGCAAGTTCGGTCGATTGGGGCAGCCTTTCAAACATTATATCAGTTGATGAGAGAGTGAAATGTTTTCAGGAGGTTCTTTTACACTTGTTTGATAAGTATATATTAATTAAGACACGAAGATGCAAGAGAAGTTGTCCTTGGTTCTCGTTGGAGATCAAAAGATTGATGTCATCCCGTAACAAAGCTCATTTTAGGTGGAAAACTACGAAAAGTGAGATACATTTGAATCGTTACCGAACCTTGCGTAATAAGGTGAATTGCTCAGTAATAAGGGCGAAATCACAATTCTTTGCTTCAAAGCTGGATCCCTCTTTACCATCTTCCGTTCTTTGGCGAAACCTAGGGAACTATGGTGTCTACATACCTATTAATAATATAACTAATTTCAGCCCTGATCAATTCAGTAATTTTTTTATGGCTCACTCTGCCTCTAGCAACTTCTCTACTCAATCACATAACATTTGCTCGTCTTCAACTGACAGTGAAAACAAGTTATTCGATTTCCATTGCGTTAGTGAATATGAAGTTTATCTATCGCTTAAATCTATTAGATCCAGTGCGATCGGTGTAGATGGACTCTCTTTAAAATTCATTAATATTATCGCCCAGATTATTCTTCCCTTGATTACAAATATTTACAACTCTTGCCTCATGTCTTCTTATTTTCCTTCCTTGTGGAAGGTAGCTAATGTCATTCCTATACCTAAATCACATAAAGCTGCTAGTGTTGATGACTGCCGTCCAATCAGTGTACTGCCTTGTCTTTCTAAGGGTTTGGAGAAGATTATGAGTGACCAAATGCTGAAACATATTGAAAGCCTTAGTCTGTTCGTTCCATGGCAGTCGGGCTTTAGACCTAAACATAGCTGTATTACAGCTTTATTAAAAATAACTGATGATATCAGGGAATCTATCAATAGTGGCCGAATCTCGATTCTGGCTCTCTTGGACTTCTCAAAGGCTTTTGATTCCGTTAACCATTCAATTCTTCGGGAAAAACTCATTAAACTTTTTTACTTAAGTGAAAGAGCTGCAAATTTAATCACAAACTTTCTGGGTTGTCATCAAAGAGTTGTTGTGGGACAGTGTGTATCTGAACTGCGCCCTTTATCTCGGGGAGTTCCACAGGGATCTGTCCTTGCTTCTTTACTATTCGAAATATACATAAATGACATAGGAAGAGTAAGGTATACGGTGTGTTGCGAAGACTCCGAGCCTCAGCCTATTTTACACCTACATCAACGTGACTCGCTCTTGTAAAAGCTTTAATAGTACCTATATTGACGTATGCTGACCTAATCTTTAGTAAATTGGACTCACAATCTGAACGTAAACTGAAAGTAGCCTTTAACTCCGCAGTAAGATATGTATACGGACTACGCCGTTATGATCATGTATCTGAGCACTCTACAGCTATTCTTGGCTGTACTCTTGAGGTCTACCTCAAAGTAAGATTGTGTGTCTTTCTTCATAGACTGATATACTCTGGCAATCCAATGTATCTCTACTCCAAATTACAATTTCTACCTTCCTCCAGGACAAGTAACTTGCTTATTCCTAGGTACTCCTGCAAACAGTCAGAAAGGTCATTCTTCGTCCAGGCCTTTGGAATCAACTCCCGGTAGTGACTAAGCGTTCTTTCTCGGTTGGCAGATTCAGAGATGATGTTGCAAACTTCTTTAATTTAAACGGTTAGAAGGCTTTAATATATGAGTTGTGGCGGTCCGACATGGTCTTATCTTTTCATTCCTCTTTTCCCTTCTTTCATAGGTTCTCCTTTAATTTCTCCTAGAAATATTTGTTTTTAAAATTATTATTAACTTTGAATTACCTTAAGTTAGATAACTTTAATTTCTCCTAGAAATATTTGTTTGTTAAAATTATTATCAACTTTGAATTATCTTAAATTAGATTACTATGTACATATTATAAAGTAGATATAACTTTTTTGTACAATTTCTCTTGAATAAATTGAATTTAATTGAATTGAATTGAATTGAAAATTGTTGCAACATTATGCAGCAGGAAAGATTCTCATATCCTTTTTATTACAAATATTCTCCATATTATACATAGTCGCTTAAATCAGCGTGCCATTTAAAGACAAATTCAGTGGCCTTTTCATCTAGTTTTCGTTTTTTCTTGAAGGCGTCCAGCAGCTGAATAAAAGTTAACCCCTTGGTGCTGCTGTTGAGAACGAGCCAAGGGAGTTTAACTTTTCTTCATTAGAAACGCCGATCATGTTAAGAAATATTTCAATATTTCTTACGTTGCTCGAGTTTAAAAAACAGTTTGTTTTGTTTTGATTTTTATTTCGTATATTGTTTGATTCGTAACACGTCGATGGAGTAAAGCTTAACGTCTTGGCTTTACCGGTAGTCACCCATTGTTGTTCTTTGCTGACAACTGCTAAAATAACATGCACTTTAGTCTGGCATAGGCTACGTAATGAAAATAAGATAATGTTGTGCAGTGCGCATGTCCTGAATTTCGGAAGCCAGAAAGATTCCCATTTACGTTACTTTTTTTTGGAATCCTTAAAGGGAGCCCCACATGACTAAAAACAAATTCATAATCTTTGGTTGTTGAAAAATTTTCGCGACACAAATACCTAACATTTGTAATGTGAGACTTGCAATTTGACGTTATTCAGCGCCACCTGTAAGTCGGCAGTGTTGAATAATTAACGTAGCTTTGCTTAACCTTGCCAGTCTGTATATCTCTGTTTCTGATGGGACGAGATGAAAGTGTCGATTCTTGAGGAAGAAGAAGACCATTCATCAAGTGTCATCCGGAACAGATGGGCAGCTGGAGGTAAGTTTCAATATTTGCATTTCCTTAAATTCCTCATTTATCTGAGCCATCGATACTCGGATAAATTAGTTCTGAACTCATTTCATTCCACAGAATTGAGCAAAAACGGGTACTGGTCAGCACAATTGCATCCAATAAAATATTCTTCCCTTTTGGTGTGTTTATGAGCAAAGCAGAAAGTGGGGTTAGCCTGAAGCAAGGTTTTCGGGCCCTAAAAATAAATTAACACCGCCACTTCAGGTTATACCTGTGTTTTCCACCATCTCGGCGAAAAACAAGCGGATACAAGAAAAAGGGTAATTTTTTTTCAATTTTCACTGGAAGTAAGAAATCACTGACTGTATTGCAAATTTGTAGGAATTCCCCGTCCATCGCCGGACGATAGAGACTCCGTCAGACAGTCCCTAGCCCCCGTGTGGTTTAATTTTTTTGTTTGGCTCGCCCTAGAGTATTCCCGGCATCGTCCAGTAAAGTCGTAGCTTACGCGACAGGCAAAGGAATTCAGGTGGAATTACAGATAAGTACCTAGAAAATTTAAAATTTCATATAGTCATTATAAGTCAGCAAGACGAGTGTGCAGTGACGCCATATAAGTGGACTTCACGCTTTTATAATGGTCCATAAATGCCAGAAAATCAATGTCTCCCACGTAGACAGTGGAAATTTCAGTGATCTTCCATGAATACAGATCACTTGACAATAAGGTAGTCAAGAAGAGGGCCAATTAACCATTTTACTTTTTATTGCGGCCAAAAGAAATAATCTGACGTGCTTCTCTATTCAGATTTTGTTGTGTCAATGTAATTTCTCTGCAGCTCCAGTAATTTTAAGATAAACTAACTTTGTAAAGATAGAATCCCTATGCCTCCTTAAATTAATTTCACTGTAAAATTCTAAATTTATAAGATTATAAAATATATGCAGTTAATTGAAATAGTGGTAATTAAGCTGTCAGTTGTGAATTTGCTTTTTTTTGTGATACTACCATCGCCAAATACTTTAGTAGGTAAAATTTTAGTGCTTACAACGTAATTCGTGGAAATTCCTACTGTTTTGAATAGGTTATAATAGCTTCACCTCGTCGCCTCAACACTAAACACATGATGTACAAGATGAGGTTTCGTGAACCTCACGTAAAAATTAACATTCGCGTATTCGTTTAAGGGAAGACGTTATCTAGCTAGATACTGACACCACTAATATAGCTCGTGTAATTTAAAGATGAATAAGAACCGGTGCATGACGTATACTTAAATATATCTATGGTTATTTCCCTCATTTCATTTTAATATAGAAAACCTCTCAAAACATTTCATGACCTCCTTCACTCGCAGTAACGAATTGTTGAACGAGGACGTGAAGTTGTACTAGGAGCAGGATTTACTTATAGTACCTTGTTATGAATTCCTAGTTGTCGGTCCAGATGAACTATGTGTAGTCGTAGTTTCTTTTCTTTGCCCTGTAGGTTTAGATTGGGATTTTTGATATGAACTTAAAGTAAGCAGTGATTTAATTAGTAATTTCAAAAACTATACCTAAATGATTTTTGATATGAACTTAAAGTAAGCAGTGATTTAATTAGTAATTTCAAAAATTATACCTAAATGATTTTTGATATGATTTAAATTTAAAGTAGAAACTGATTTCATGATTAGTTTTAAGAAAACAATATCTAAATGTTTTTTGATTTAATGATTAGTATGGAAGATAGTATCGATAAGTTTTGATTGAAAAGTAACTCAGAAATTGATCTATTACTTGGAATTAACGTTTATGAGTATTGGCGATGTTGGATTTAAGGATAGGACTCATGTAGGTCAAGGAGATATAGTCTCCCATTTGTTAACGTGTTAAATGAATTTAATTATATGAATATATGTCATAAGTTATAAAGTAATGGAATAACTATCTTTCATTTTCAGGCACCCTCTGAAGACACTTCTCCCTGTCCCCCTCCTTTTTTCTCCCTCATGATTTAATTTTCTTGTGTGTTTAAAATTTTTTTTCAGCCCTCTTTACAGGTTGGGCCTACACCTTAGCCAGGTGTAGGTATAGTGGTGGGTTAGAGACTGAACCATCGCATATGGGGGTAGTCTTTTTTCTTGTTTTTGTCAAATTCAAGATGGTTCAGTACGGCTAAGGGTAATAGGTGACACCAGACCTGTTGCTCTTCCTTCTGTTGTCTGTTTCTGTTTTTTTTATCCTTCGTGGCAGACCTGAGAGAAGGAGTCCACAACCTTCTCTCGCCACGGGCACGCGAAATTCTGTTGTAAATGTGTGAATCGGATGTTCAAGGACTCACACCCTATACCGGCGAGCTAGGACGTGCTGCCAGCTAGCGCGTGTCACTTGAACATCCTGCGGCAACTTCACGTTGCTCATCCGCACACACATGCATTACACATTATTGTAAATTCCAAATTCATACGTCACGTCGTTTTCGGGAAAAAGACGGACGGACGCAAGAGTGATCTTAGAAAGGTCCGTTTTTCCTTTTGAGGTACTTAATTCTTTCAATAATCAACTGTACCATATAAAACCACTTAGCCATTTCAGCTTGCAAGGTTATAAGGAAATAGGAATTTGTGTGAACAGTTTAAGGAGGGATTATAAATTACAAGGTTAAATATGATTTCTTATAGAAATTGTTTCTATAATGTGTTAAGAATATGCTTCTAAGTGTATGTTTTTATCATGCCCAGGTAGACTGGCGGCGATTCCACGATCTTTGGCCAAAAATTCCTTTTCTTTTTCTCCCTCTAGTTTTATGAAAGAATGTGAGAGTTTTATGAGGATTTTTTACCTCTTGACCACAATATTTCGGAAGCTATTAGACCAATTGGCTGAAAATATTGACCACTTATTTATTGGACTTTCCTCCATGGAATAATGGTTATTGTCAAACATTTTTAAAAAGTAAAAAAAAACCATTAGACCCATTAATTTTCGACCCATCGAAACGGGAGATCAAAAATCAATTAGCAAACACTTTCTGTATTACATTCTGGTCGAAATTAAACTAACTTACTTCTCAAGCGGATCTACTCAAAACTAACACAGGCCTGGAAATTAAAACTTATAATTGTCCTTTTTAATAATAATATTTTTTTAGGTAATAAAGTGTGCTAATTTCAAAAATAATGTTGTTTTTTTTATTACGTCAGATTTATTTTATAACTATTTTTTTTCATAATTATCAAAATGATGCGTAGTTCTAAATTTATGTTGGTTTAATTTAATAGTTAGTTAAACTGACTAGATTTCAATGAATTGTACAATGTACATCCATACTATACATCCATTACTTTCAGTATTTTTTAGTAATTAGGTTTGCTTTTTCGCTTATCTTATAGTACAATTTGCATTTTTAATGCGTAGTTTCCTTTCATCTTTTGATTTTTAATTTCCAATTGTTTTTTTCTTCTTTTCTTTTATCTATCTTTCTTATTTCCTGCACATACATAGAAGTGTAAGCTTAATTGTGTAGCGTTATGAATTATCATGAAATAAATAGATAAAATAAATTTGATAATTTATGACCTTAAAAAAATATTGTTATTAAAAAGGGAAATTATAGGTAATGTTCGCTGTTTGATGTTCGCTGTTGCGTATAAAAATTCGCCCCTTTCTATAATTGCATAATCTACGTTAAGCATGCCAATCTCATCCAACCTTGTTTTGGAGTGAGTCCACTGCGAGTTTCCACAGAGAACTTCTTGCTGTGGGCAACTACTGCTTAATATGCCCTTCCTTTTTCGGCCACCTCTCTACATATTCACTGCCCTTTATTGTAACATATTGCCGATCTATCTCGTTATGACTGAATCTGCACTACGTGCTACTAGTGCCGCTATTAGACTTGCAAAGCTTATTTTGTCAAAGGCCCCTTCCATGTCCATTTCGATTCCTCCGGTATGTAGCTCCTCTTCTGCCTCCGAACCACCTGGTGGCCTGCAGTTTATGTAGATCTACTAGAACGAAAAGCGTGCTCGTTTCTACTAGTGGGTACAATTTAGGTGTTGGATCGTCAGCGTACTGGTACGCTGTACGTACGAGTTGTTGCATCTTCAATCTTCAATCGTTGTTTTCAGTAGAATGTATGTCAGACTTATCGGTCTAAAGGACTTCGCTACAGTATAATCTAAAATGAATTTCGTCTCCCTCCATGTAAATGTAACATAACCCGTTGCCAGGCAAATGATGTTTATAACTTTGGTCCTTATTGCTAGGACTTCATAGCCCCATTGTAGCCGGGCCGGGAATATGCTATCTAGTCCCCCTCACTTAAAGGCAGCACACGACTCAATTGATCGTTTTATTCGCTTCAGGCGCAGTGTGCGTTCAGTCCATATTTTGTCCATTGTATCTGCCCCTGTTTCCGAAGTATCCATGGCATGTCGGACTTTGGGCTGCCTCTAGTAGGATCTCATTTGTCTCACCCAATAACTCCGACATCTTTTCCGTTTTGTTACGAACGAGCCCAAGTTTGCAGATCGGGTCATCGCAGATCATTTTCTGGAGTCAATATATATCAGGCATGTTCCTAGTATTCGAGCAGAAGTCACGCCACTATTTTCTGCCAATGTAGGGTATTTTTCATTGCTCTCTTCAAATTTCTGTTGTTCTTCCAAGCCAAGTCATCACCTCTTATGACTTGGGTAAAGATCTTTCTGACTACTTTCTTTTTAAATTGAGTTCCCTATCTCTCTCTCATCAAGATTGGAATGCATGCTCTACGACAACCTTCCTCCACAGCTAACTGCAGGCAGAAAGCTATGATTCCACTTGACTCGTTGTTCTAGGTACTCTCTGTTCTATCAATGAAAGTTTATTCAAAAATGAAAAAGTAAAAGCACTTGTTTCATTTCCACAAATAAGGAGCACTGATTTCTTTTGGAAGGAAGGTCAAGAACTCAACTCCTATAAGTACTCAGTTTTAAATCAAGGTACGAATTATTTATGAGGAAGAGTTTTAGTCCATGATTTTCATAAAATACCAATACTGGTTAAATATTGCTTAATCAGAAAGTTTCCTTTCGACAAACACTTGGTGGAAGTCATTTATTTCAAAATGAAAAAGTATGAAGCACTTGTTTCACTTCCACAAACAAGGAGCACTAATGTATTATTGGTATTTTATAAAATTGATGGACTAAAAATCCTCTTCATAAATAATTACTACTTAGATTTAAAACTGAGTACATAGGAGTTTAGTTCTTCATGGATGTCCGTGGTGAAAGTGCACGCGCTGATGATGACCAGCTTGCACTTTCCGTCGAAACATTCATCATTTCCTTTGAGCAGTCATATTTTTGAGCGATCACCATCCCAAGAAATTAGTGCTCCTTATTTGTGGAAGTGAAACAAGTGCTTTACTTTATTATCCCCAAAACAATATTATTATTATCCCCAGAACAATATTTAATTAAAAAAAATTTACGAATATGTACAAAAAAATTATATATAAATATATATTCAAATACTAATCAGGTGGCTATTATCTACATTTTCATCTGCGTGTAGTAAATTAGTCATTTCCTCAGGATAGTCCCATATTCTCTGAAATGATCAGATGTATGGATCTGATGATATAAGCAGCATATTCATGAGATCAACGTTTTGTCCTGTCCTTGAAATTGTTCTGGTGTTGTGGTATCTGTAGCACTTGTAGTCCTTATTTTTGGCTTCCTGGGCTTCCTCCGACAATTCACCATTTTTTAACCGATTTCCCAAAAACAAAGAGGTTCTAAGTTCGACGCGTATTTTTTTTATTCTTTTTTTATGTCTGACCGGGCATAACTTCGTAACGCGTCGACCGATTTTGATGATTCTTTTTTTGTTGGGTAGAGTATGTTCACCGATTGGTACCATGTCAAAAAAATTTTTGGTAGGGTGGTGGTGGGGGGTGGGGGTGAAACCTAACTTTGTAACGCGTGGTCCGATTTGGATGGTTCTTTTTTTGTTGTACAGAGAATGATCCCCCATTGCTAATAGGAGAAAAAAAGTTGGTCTATTGTGGGGGGAGGGGGGAAGAGGGGTAGGCTAACTTTGAAACGAGCAGACCGATTTGGATAATTTTTCTGTTGGGTAGAGTATGTTCCGTGGTTGATACCAGGAGAAAAAAATGTTTGGTAGTCTAAGTTCGTAACGCGTGATCCGATTTGGATAATTCTTTTTATATTGGGTAGAATATGATCCTTGGTTGATACTATGAGAAAACAAATATTAGTGGGGTGGGGGTGGGGGGTGGGTGCAACCTAACTTTGTAACACGTTGACCGATTTGGATGGTTCTTTTGCAGTTGTATAGATTGTGATCACCCATTGCTAATAGAAGAATAATTTGGCACATGGTGGGGGGTTGGGTGGGCGGAGGAGTAGTCTAACTTCGTAACGCGTGGACCGATTTAGATAGTTCTTTTTCTTTTGGGTAGAGTATGCTCCCTGGTTGATACCGTGATTGTTGGTGTGGTTGGGGTGGGAGGAGGGGGGTGGAACCTAACTTTGTAACGCTGGACCGATTTGGATGGATGGATGTTGTATAGAGTATGATCCCCCATTGCTAATAGGAGAATCATTTGGTCCTACGGTGGTGGTGGGAGATGGGGAGAGTTAGTAACTTTGACCGCGTATTCCGATTTCGATGATTCCTTTTCTGTTCGGCAGATTATGTTCCTTGATTGATACCATGAGAAAAAAAGTTTAGTGGAATGGGGGTGGGGTAGGGGGTTAAAACTAACTCTTAACGCGTGGACCGATTTGGATGGTTCTTCTTGGTTGTATAGAGTAGAAGTCACTAAAAAGTGAAAAATCAAATAGTTTATAAAAAAAAAGTTGAACCGACTTCACAAAAAGCGCTAAAAAGCATAAAATAATTTTTTAATTTTATATCTATTACGACATTTTGAAGTCGGTGTAAATTAAACAACTACAATTGAAAATAATACATAATACTACCGGAACGTTTCAGCTTACGGGATCATAAGAAATGACTATTAAATACTTTTGTTGTAGTTGTTTGGTTTGTTTGATTTGCACCGACTTCAAAATGTCGTAATAGATATAAAATTAAAAATTATTTTATGCTCTTTAGCGCTTTTTGTGAAGTCGGTTCAACTTTTTTTTTAAAACTATTTTATTGGCAAATAGTACAAGCTGCCGATGATTTGGTGTCTGTTACAAATTGAGTAACTCTGCGATCACACATTGTTATGTGAAGCCAATTAATTACTTCTATATCTTTGCCGTTAATTAAGCATTTTGTCGGCATTAAAACATTTATTTCTTGTTTCACGAGGTCAACTTCACATTGAACTAATTCCTTTGTTTTCTTTAAATATTAATTTAATAGGTCTATAAAAGTGAGCAGATGATGGACGAGGACTTTTTCACATTAAGTTTTCTAAACTACTAACTAAGTACAGTACAGTAACTAAGAGGAACCAATGACATTACGGATAAATTGGCAACTGTTATATATTGAAGTGTCGGTAGTCTGCAGCATTTCAGGCAAACACTCTTTTTTTTTGCTCTGCAATTTTGTTATAGCTTGGTTAAGCATTGTGGTTTCTCTTTTGTAATTCATATCTAAGAAAATTGTACTTTTCTTTAGAAAGCCTCATGTCTAAAAACAAAGACAAAGCTTCCTGTGGAGTGAATTTTTGCGGCTGGTATTTTGGGGTGGCGATACTCTCCTTAATTCTGCTCACACGGCTTGAACTAGCTTCATCAACAGCTTTCACAATGAAGGCCTTTTTAACTAGTTTTTCCGAAGCATATCGTTGGCAAAGTGACTGGCTTATTAATTCCGTTGATAAATCTTCAGCTGTTTGAGTTTTCGCTTTTTTGTGATTTCCCAGCACTGATCCAGGAATTTTGTTGGTCTGCCTCTGCCGAATGTTGTAGAAGGTTCCAATGTTAATGCAGAAGGTTCCAATGTCGATGCATAAGACTCCAATGCTGATGAAGAAAATTCCGATGTAGATGTAGAAGGTAAGGACGAAGGCGTCGCAAATGTTGAACTGATTTCCATTACTGTATTTAACCACGACTAATTCTGTTGTTCAAACTTGCGTGAGTTTCTAGTACTAAGATGCCACTTCTGCTTGAAAGTCAGAAAGAATCGCCGAAGTCTTTCTTCGTCCAAAATTATAATATTATACGTATTTGAAAGAATACGCACAAACTCTTCGTATTCCATAACATTGCTATCACGGATTATTTCACAAAGTTTACAATACAAATTCTGCATATTGATTAGCACAAAATACTCGTATCGTATTATCAAATTTTCCAAAGCAGTGTTGTGTTTCCTCTTTTCAATTAAGATAGACAATGCTCAATTGTAAAACTATCTTCTCTTTAAGTAGTCAAGATATCCTTATAATCATCACATGTATCTACCTGGATGTCATATAGTAAATTCTTCAAATATAAATGAAATAATTAATCATAAAACTTTCTTAGAAAGACTGTAATTTATTTTCCAAACAAACATTATGCAGCCATTAAATTCGTAAAATTTCTGCATAAGTGGGAACATTATGTGGAAATACGAACACGACAACGAGGTAGACTTTACTGCAAATGCCTTCTCCGAAGGTAGCAGATGGCCACAGGAAATTTTTTTTAAACGATGCCAGAGGGTTTCTACTTTAATTTGATACCAATTAGAACGTGGAATTTTTTTAAAAGTTAAAAAGAAATACAAATTTGAACGCAATTTAGCACATTGTGATTAAAATGCTATTATTAAAAAACCATTTGACTTTTATCATAACTTATTGGCCTAATAACTCCTCCTTCTATATAGTAAGTGATTTCATTAATAAAAATTCAATCTCTCCTTACAAACATTGTCACAATATAACTTTGAAATCATAGAAAATGCGAACATTTTTTAAATAAACTTAGTTAGTCAAATTTTTCTCAGACTTTAACCATTCTTAACACAAAGAGAAGGGGGAGGGGGGGGGGGGTAGATATAAAAAAAATTGCCACAAGGTAACTGCATTTAGTTTACTATACAATGGCATTACAATTTTTAAAATCTATGACATGACTAAGGTCGATTTTTGGTCACCCAAAAATCGTTTTGGTCCACTGTGCGGATGAGGTTGTAGCTCTGTTACTTATTTGAAAAATAAAAAGCAAGAAAATTATTAATCTATATGAGCTATCGCCGGAACCAGCACACAAGAAATAAAATTCTATTTTGACAAAATAGCGCATTCTTGAAATTTGAATACCGAAAACAGACTAGTTTTCATTAGTTTTTTTTTAACGTGTAAAATAAGAAGTTATTAAAACAAAAATTGTTTGGTGGTGTCGGCCATAGCTACTGATGTACTGAATAACATATTAAAATTTTAGATAATTCGGATGAATAGTTTTTTTTTCTCCCGCCGGCCGTGCAGAAAAAGGTAGTTTCGGGATAAATGAGTTTAAAGTTTTCCATTCATGATACAATCGTTCGCTACCTGCTAGAAAAGCTGTAGAACCTAAAATACCGTCAATATCATTATAACAATTTAACAACATATTCCCGAAGACAATAATTTAGAAATATTTAAAACTAAAAAATTAAATTTTTTGAAAATTCTAGATCCCTTAAAATGCTATCACAGATAAATTGTATCACAGTTAGACTACTAAGGCAGTACAGATAGAATAAGAAGAAGTTAGTCGTAGTTATGCACTCATGTAAGCTAGAACCAAAATAATAAATTAACTTGAAGTGCATTCCAGTTTTTTCAATGTAAAGTACCACATTGATGGCGAAATTCCCTCCTCCCAAACAATCTTTACTGTTGCTCACAGTTCGGCTTTGGGTGGCTACCTCAGAAAGGCCTTCAGATTTTCTATAGGGTTTAAGTCCGGATTTTTAACTGCCATTATAAAGCTAGAATATCTACTCTCTCAACCAATTTTGCACGACTTTCGCAGTGTTCTTCGGATCACCATCTTGCTAGACAATAATTTCTGAAACTGGATTATCATTTACGAAACATGGTAAATTTTCCTTCAGAATAATTAGATACTGTTCGTTATGCATAATTCCAATGATACTAAAGGACAAAAATTGCACTAAGTAGGGCAACTCTACACCATTAGACTGCCTCAATTGGTACTTCCTTAATTTTTCTTGCGGTATGTGCCAATAATATTCCCTCCACTTTTTGTTATTTTGGAAAAAATAATTTTAAAAGAGGTAACCATTTTTTTTCAGAAGCAGATTACCATTATATTTTTATTGAGATCAAAAGTTGCTCTTGGAGCAGTGCACTAACATTTTCGTTATTTGCGTTTTCAACTGCTAGGGGTGTTTTAATAACTTTGTTGAATCTACTTTCATACAACATTAGTGCCATTTTGTGAACAACTCGTATGATGTGTAACCCTTTTTTTCCCACTACACAATTTGTTTTTTATTGTCGAAAATCAGCTTTTCACGCGCAAAAATTAACTTCAATATCCGTATCCACTTAAATCTAAACATAAACTGCAACAAAACGCCACAGAGTATTTTACAACGGCAGTGTCAAATTATCAATAAATTTTGATTTCGACTTTCAATTTAAGAAACGTGCAATATTATTAGTATTTGGATTTCTTATGTTCTCTATGTATACATATACAATAAATTTGCTCTACACCAAAAGAAATCGAAAATGTGCTTTTTCTTAATCATTTATTACCAGTGAAAGACTTTTAGGAGAAGTTGTCGGAATAAAGATGTTTATGAGTTTGAGACCAGATGGTCTAAAGAAAGGGATATAACCCTAATTTCGTTCAGATTCGTTTTACTCCCGGGTACATATTTATCGCAAACAGTAAAAACAAAATAGTTTTGTAATTGCATTGAGCCATAGGAAAGAATTAAAAGTGAAAGAACAGTCAGATGCTAAGGTGCCAAGATTATGGGCACTTACTTAGGAAAGTCAACATAATGCCTACAAATACACCTAGAATTATATAACATAAGGGATGGATCATTACATGTATATGTCGTATATATGACTAACATTTTTACTGCAGATAAAGCTAAAGACGGGGAAAAGTATTAATCGCAGTTGAAACTGACCTGTCAAATCTGATTTAGGGTTATCCGTGACTGAAGTATTCGTGGAACAGATTTCGTGCGTTAATTTTCAAATTAGATGTGATTTATTAGATCTTTTCAGACAATGTACTAATGGGTTCTTTCTTTTTGAAGTTCTATTTTAGTCTGAATATTTCTTAATATTGCTTATTAAAAGGAAAATGTCAATCATTGTAGGATGCCTAACCATTGACCTATATGGAGTTACTGTAGTCATGAAACGATTGAAAGGAAGAACCTCTTCAAAAATTCAAAAATGAACCAATTTTCATGATTTTGTTCAAAGATATTTTATATTTGACACATTTTAAGTATTATGGTCTTAATCAAAAATATTTCAAATAATCAATTTAATTGTATTTTTAAAGCACAAAATAGCTATCATTATATCAATGCGTTAATAACATGTTTAGTTAAAGCTGTAAAATATGCAAAAGTTGAAATTTTTTAAGAAATTGTAATTTGAGAAAACGAAAAATTTCCAATTCAATTCAATTTAGTTTATTTCTGAATATTATGAAATGCATTAATGTGTTTCGCATTTCTAATTGTACGTACATGAGAGAATAGGAAAATGACAAATTCTCTTACAACTTAAATTTTTAACAAGGGAAGAATGAGGAAAACCAGGAACATCAATAAATATTTTAACTCTATAATTTAAACATTAACATAAAACAAGAACTTAACTGCACTTACTACTATTCTGAGTTTTACATCTTTTATTTAGCACGTTGAGATAGGAGGTTACCCAAATTCTTAACGCATGGACCTATTTAGATGATCCTTAGTTCCTTTTCCTAATTTTTAATTTTATTTCTATTATGACATTTTGAGGTCGTACAAATTTTTTTTTATTATAATTCCAAAGCTCAGGGGATGCCTTATGATGCTAAAGCACATCCCTGGCAGTATACGGTAAGGGATAACGGTAAGGGAAATGGGCTTGGGAGTTGAATAAAGGAGACGTCGATGTAAGCCTCACTTGAAAGTTTCGGGTTCGTTATACGAGAGAAAAACAGAATATGGTAAACTGTTCTACATTCGTTTTATTCTGCTTAGAAAAGATTCTGGAAATTTGACGATACCTGCTAGCAATTTCGTTAGACATTCCGTCGGCGCTCCAGAGAATCAATTCTCAATGATTGAGCGATCGCCAATAAGTGTAGCATTACGTTACACTTAATCTAACGCGGACAATGCGGTGTGTCCGGCCCCTGCCTGAGTATGGAAATTATATTCGAGTCTAGGCCTGTTATGGGACTTGTAGATCAGCGCCAAGTCAGAAGGAGTGAAGCATTTCTTACATCTCTGTAGAAAACCCAAGGATTTAATCCCACTTTCGGCGCCAGAAAATATATGGTTGGTCCAGCTAAAGTTACTGGATATATCAATATCCAAGATGTTTAGTGTCAACAGAGATGGGTTGAGAGTGGGCTTGGTATTTTTTAAAGGCAATTAGAGTTTTGGATGTATTAAAAATAACACGATTTGCTTTGCCCCAAGCGAGAATAAGAGAAACGTCGTTGTTTAATTATCAAAACATGTGTTCTCAATTTATTTCTGCAGAGTTCCAACGAGAATTCATTACAGAATCAAAAGAGTACGCGATCGCTTTCGACAGCACCCTTGATGAAGAAATAAGGTTGGTGAGAGAACTGACTTCTGAGGTACACTGGCATTTATTTGGTGGGGATCAGATCTAGCTCCGTGTATTATCACACGGATTGAGGGGCCTGGCTAAAAATTGTCTATCCATTTTATTACTTGATTATTAATTTTGACAATGTGGTTCCACGACCTTTTATAATATTATAATTTTTTATGACAGTTTCAATAATATTAATGAAAAAAAAACACATCACGCTCACTTTCGTATTTTAAATTTTTTAATTCACGTAACTGTTTTCATTTTACTTCGCATGCTACAGCGAAATGATCTTTTCTACTGCATTTTTTGCAAGTTACCGACTCCTAAACACTGAGCTTATTCTCAATTTAGAAATTTACCGCTAAGCATCTATGATTATGTCTGTGATATTATAAGATAAGGTGATCTCCTAGTCTGTGATATTTAACTTTGCTAGAATGTCATGTAATAATTGTGTTGCGTACTAGTATGCAATTCGTAAACAATTACAAGATTCTACAACTTCTATACATTCCATGCAGCGAATTTCTGAATTTCAACTTAGTTTTGGGGAATTTCATATTTTTTTTCACAATTCAGTAAATGCGTATGGTTGTTCCTTAGTAACTTTTTAACACAACTTTTCTTCTAGTTAATGATTTTTTTTTTTTATTTAGGAAACGCTGATTCCAGTATTGTCTCACTCTTATAGTATGTGATGGCCTACCGTCATCTTAGAACTACAGTCCGTGTATAATGTTGATAGAAAGTTCATCGATTACATCTTCCAAAGTGGTTTTAAGAAATTTCAAATAATTTTCGGCGTTCAGATTTGGAAGTATTATAGGTTCAAATAATCTAGTTCTGATTATTTCTGCCTAAACATCTGCTACTCTACCTTGATGTGTATCTGTCCTTGTCATCCTTGAATACCGTTTTCCAGTAACGCAAAGTATAAGTATTTAAAAAAAGGATTTTTTGAAAATGAAGCCACCTGTATCCATAATATAATCTTAACAGCGGTAATATCTTGAAGTTACCTACAAGTAAAGGAAATTTCTCTTTTATAATCTTCCTTTTTATAATCTTTTATAATCTTCTTTCCTTTTGTAACGATGATGAAATTTATCCGCCGGCAGAAAGACAGCCGATGCTAGCAATCGAATACGTATCGTATCGTGTCGGAGACGTGTGGACGTGTCTTTATTTTTTTTATTTACTTTTGCGCTATAACTCGCGCAAACCGCTCTAAATATTGATTTAAAACTTTATGGGATGTAGAATACCTTTAAGAAATAAAATGTGGATGTACTTTTTTAACGTGTTAACCCTTTGATTTACAGCGGCCACAGTCGAAAATTTAGTTAATTTTTCAAATACCATAGCATGTAAGAAATAACATTATCATTGCTTTTGTTGTATAATATGTAACTCTGGCCAGAAGCAATGCTATAACAGAATAACACAGTTTTAGATCATTTACAGTCGTGCAGTAATTTAAACTCATCTCCCATTATTTTTCAAAATTCTCAGGAGCGGAACTTTAAAGTATCGCATGCTATTAAATAATATGATCTCTGTGATCTCGATATTTTATAATAAAAATTTAAGTAAACACTTACTTTTCGGTTTAACATTTTTTACTCCGCTTTTTTTCATATTTCTTCTTTTTACCAAAATAGTTACTTTACTTAAAAAAATTATTAAAATTAGGCCAAGTTCTTTCAAGAAAAATTAGTGATTCTAATAGTTTTAGCAGGCACTGTATACATATTATAATACGTAAATTTTTGTAAACAGTTTGTCATTTCATGTAGTTAAAAAGTAGGCATAACACTCAAAAGTAATACCGCAACGTATTCGGAGCCATTGTACTTGCTCTTTATTGAAATGTATATGTATGTAGCTTATTCAAAATATAAGCCTCCATTTAAAGCAGGAAACCTTCTAACAACGGCTTAATCAAATATTTTCTAAGGAAGTTAAAATGTTGCATATTAAAAGACCTAAAGATAAATCGCCCCAAAAATGTATAGATAGCGAACAAGATTCGATTATAATTACATTTTAGAAAAGCACAAAAAATAAAATTGGTTGGCTTCATCTGCTATATGCCGCTCACCGTGACACCTTCATTTTTCGCACGTTCAGCCCCATGCGCTATTTTTTCATCGAGAGAATGAAATTTTCCAACGAAAATTCAATTTTAGTTCAATCGGATACACACAACTCGCGCTTAATCTGGCTTTATAATATCATACTTTCGAGGACCATGTATATAGGATGACTAAGCACACCAAAGCCCTAAGGTAAAGTAGATTAAAAAAACGAATACAAAAAACAATTGGGATAACTTCAGCATGCAAATAGGTATTTAAAATTGATTCATGTTGACAAACGCTAAATTGAACTCCGCTAATAACTCAAATTGAACACAAATCTCGTTATCCTTGACATACAAATAATTGACTCAGGCAGGCAAATCCGGAGTAAGATAGACTTCACATCACACTCCATCAGTAATAAATGCTTAGTATAAAAAGACGCCTGTATATGCCTTGTAATTGGCTTTCTCTTTGAGACACCCATCTGTTATCTTAGTTCCTGTAGGATCCGTCTGATACTTTGTATACCAACTTACATTCAAATAAACGAGTCAGAATTGCGAATTGCAGCGACTGGAAGTCTAAGAGAAAAAAGCTCTCGAACTGGAACGCACTGGAGCAGCTTTTGAAGAGAAATCGTGAAATATTTTACTTGTTGGTTACATGTATTTTAAATATATGTTATTTGGTATCCATAAATAATCTGGACAGATTTAGTGTATCACTAACAGACTTATAAAAATATAAAGTAATCCCTAATTGAACCGATTAGCAATGAAAAAACCGGTATAGGAAAATTTACAGCGGAAATTACTGTAAAAATTTCGACATGTACTGAACCGGAACCATGGACGGAGCAAATGTTTGACTTATTTCGAGGAATCAAACCGTATTTTTTACAGTACAGAATTTAGTTGATTCACAAATAAAATTTCCTAGTTATTCTACAAAAAGTGAAAATTCCCATTATAAGAAATATATTTTTCGGAATTATGATATTATTTCCGGTTTTGACGCGGCTTTTGGACGGCGCTGCGGTAGTTTTCCCCTACGTCGGGCGTAATGCCAATACTTTGGGGATTTGTCATTGGTCCGTTCTGTACTTATGTATTGTATGTGGCGTCCTGTTCGTAGTTCAGGAATTTGCGAACCGTTCGGCAAGTGTTAAGAACAACCGCTTTCTGTAGTGTGCGTGTGCAGTATTTTTATGTAACTTTAAAGCTTGTTTATTTGTGACCAGTGTTTTCGGTACAACGACTGTGGAAGACAAAATGATTGGTACGATAGTCACTCTTTCCATTTTCCACATCCGCTGAACCTCGTGTGCCAAATCTGTGTATTTTGTGATCTTCTCCCTAAAAGTGCTCTGCACATTTTTCGTGTTGGGTACTGCAATGTCAATTAGGTATGTTGTTTTGCTGTTCTTATCTATGGAAGTAATATCCGGTCTATTGTGGTGTATTGTCCGATCAGTTATTATTGACCGATCATAACATATTTTATGTGTGGAGTTTTCAAGAGCACTGTCTGGTATATATTTGTAATATGGTGTGTATGTGTCAGGTGTAATAAGGTTGTGCTTTAGGGCTAACTGGTTGTGCCTATGCAAGTAATCTGTTTAAGTAAGGAGTTTCCATCCAGCCGTTATATGTTCTATTGTTTCAGACGCTAAATGACAAAGTATACACGTGTCGTCCTGAATTGCCGCATCCTTAAGGATGTGTTTCCTATAATTCATCGTGTTAATTACTTTGTCTGATATAGCAAGCATGAATCCCTCCGTCTCAGGGAATAAATGACCGCGACTGAGCCATTCTATAATAGACTTCACTTGTTTATAATGAAGTGACTTTATGTCTATCAGGGCGCGACAATCCTCGCACCTCTGTAGCGTTAGTCGTTCGGTTCAGAAGTTGGGATGGTGTGCCCTGTACCTTGTCAATATCGTTCGCGTTCTTTTGTCTAGTGCTTCTAAGTCCGTATGTGTCCATTTAATTACCCCAAAGGAATAAGTAAGGACTGGTGTTGCATACGCGTTCGGCCTCCTCCATGGGTTCAATAGTGTCCCCGGATGGGAGATTGAATTCCACAAGTTAATGTTTTCCCCTCGTCACATGAAGCGTCCTACATTTGTCAACTCCGAACTCCATCCGGATGTCATTGGAAAAATCCAGAGTAGTCTGCAGTAGTTGTTGTAGATGAGGTTGCGAGGAAGCGTATAATTTGATGTCGTCCATATACATGAGGTGGATTTTATTAATATTTTCGCTGTGTTGTCGTATATTATACCCATTACCGGTGGCATCCAAGGCACGTGAAATTTGATTCAGAGCGGGACAAAACCATAGCGGACTCAAAAAGTCTCCCTGGAATATACCTCGTCTGATTGGTATTGGAGGTGTTGTAATATGTGTGTTCGGTGTTTTTATGTTTATTTTTGTGTTCCAGTATTTCATTGAGTGTTGCAAAAAGCGGCTGAGTGTTGGGTGTATTTTTTTTACATACAGTATATCGACCAGCTAAGAGTGCGGGACAGAGTCATACGCCTTCTTATAATCGATATGTGCTGTATGTATGTTCCGGCGAGCAGCTTTTGTTTGTCGCATGATCACAGAGTCTATGAGTAGTTGTTCTTTACAACCCAACGATCCTTGTCGGCATCCCTTTTGCTGCTCAGACAGTATATTATTTTGTTCTGTGTGTTTATAAATTAGTTTACTGGTGCAAGAAGACATAATCTTATAAAATGTTTGTAGGCAATTGATCGGTCTATATTTTGATGGAACTGTGGTGTTATTACTGCCATTTGGTAGCATGTATGTGATTCCCTCTGTTAAAACCTTCGGGAGGGTTTCCGGGTTATTGAAAAAATTATTAGAAAGAGAAAATAAGAATTATGAGAAAAAAAGTAAACTAATTATCCTAAAAATATAAATAGAGAATCCATTTAAAGCAAGAAAAGCATAAGAAATAAACTATAGAGAGAAAAAGAAGAGAAGATAAGAAATTATGTAAAAGACAAATTATCCTAAAAATATAAATTCCAATGTGCAAATAAATGAGATACGCCAGTGTGCAGCCCGCAAATACATGTAAACTAATTTCAAGTTGTAAGTATAAGACCGAGGAGTCTGTCGAACGCTGCAGGAGAATTTGTGCGTTGTACAGTGACTGGTAAATAATTCCAATTGCGTATTGTCTGCACAAAGTAAGAACGTTCACCGATTTGAGTCCTGAAACGTGGCAGTAAAATATTACGATTACAATCTGATGACGGAAATTGAATATGATCTAATAAGTAGGATGGCTCTCTGAAAGTAATGAGAGAGTGCAAAAACTTTAACCTTTTTCGCGTGCAATAAGTTTCAAGTGAGCATCCAACAAACGCAACGTTTAGTCTCCTATTGCATTCCTCATCAAGCTTAGAATTCACTAGACTTCCGAAATTGAAGTGTGGTTACACAAGAGCCTTTGCGAGTCTCAGACGTTAGTCAATACATACAAATTTGGCACTCATTCTCAATTGTGGCAGACAAGCATACACCTTTCTCAAGACACTTGGTCATTGAGCTGAATACCAAAATTTCTAAGCGATTTGACAAAGGTTAAGACAGTATTGTTTAATAGTGTTTTTGATTACGTCAATATGAAGAGAAGGGTTGATAACTATCTATCGACTATGGAATTCGGGTCAAGTTCCAGTAACGATTCTAAGATTATTTGTAATATATTTGCTGAATACTTTAGGGGCGCATTTGAATCATCCGATTTTTATCCAGATATTAGCAACTTTTCGCACATTAACAATAGTAATATACCCCCGTACCTATTCCATCTATCACGGAAGAGATCTTATACAAGCATATTTTGGATCTTCCGGATGAATTTTCTTGTGGCCCTGACGGAATTCCTGCTGTTGTCTTAAAGAAGTGTTCCTCGGTGTTATTATGTCCTTTACTTTTACTCTTCCGGCGATTTTTCTTGGTTAGCCGATTCCCTGCATTCTAGAAGGCTTTATTTTACTACCGCATTTTTAAGAGTGGCAATAGGAGATAGATTGCTAACTACAGACCAATTGCTAAATTATGTTGCATTCCAAAACTCTTCGAACTGATGATCCAGTCTATTGGGTGTAAGTTTTTAATCTCTGGCCGGCAGCATGGGTTCTTTTAAGGTAGGTCAACGGTTTCCAACTCGTAAGGGTTTGTTTCTGGCAGTGTGGATGCATTTATGAAAAGTTGTTTCGTGTTGGATGTGATCTACATCCATTGGTTCTGGTACATGTACATTTTGTCTAGGTAAATTGTTAGTGGGGTTATTGTAATCGTTCCGTCTGGTCAGTCCAGAGTTTGTTGGTCTTTGTGCGAGATTATTATTATGTTGTTATTGCTTTAGGTTTTGTCTGAAGTTATTAAAAAAATTATTTCTATTGAAATTACTCTAATTATTAAAGTTATTATTTAAGCGTCCTGGATTGTATTGGTTTCTGTTATTGTTCGATCCACTCAAAAAAATTCCTGAAAAAACAAACAAGAATTAAATTTTGTTCAAAATACAAATTATGTTCGATACAAATACTCATCCTTATCCCCTTTTGTGTTTCCTCTTGTGGTAAATCCCAGTCAAATTCTCTAATCCTCAATCCTAAATAAACAAACACAAAGTATCAACACTTTAAATAAATACAAAAATACTTATCTAAATAATGCACGGGAAGTGCATTTCTCGTATCCAAATTCCTCCTAAAGCGTCTCCAACAAAATCCATCATCTGAAAATATTCAAATTTGATAAACTAATAAAAAATTTTCATAAAAAATTACCTACCAAAACAATTTTGCAATTCCATCGCCTGTCACTTTCCTGTCACTTAAATAAAATTTGACAGCTGGCACTTCACTTGCCATAAAGCGAATTGGCAAAACAATGATGCCACATACGCTTGCCAAAAGACGAAATAAGATGGCCATAGTAAAAATTTGTATAAAAGGCCGGGGAACAAGGCGAATAGTCACCATTCTACCTATCCTCAAGCAGAGTTTAATCTGCAATCCTATTCACCTGCTATATTCAGAGTTTAATCTGAATATGTCCTATATATACTTAAGCAGAGTTGAATTTCTTCTTTTGAATTTTATTTATTTGAATTTTTTATTGTTGAATTTATTTATTGAATTATTTTATTTGAATTATTTAATTATTAAGCTTTACTGAATTATTTACTTGAATTGTGATTAAATTTGTGATATTAGCTTTAAGATTTTTGATTGTTGAATAAAATCATTTTTGAATAAAACTTAAGGCTGTTCTGATTCCGGCACCCCCTATTTTGTGAGTAGATCACCCATTGGTCCTTCGAGCCGGATAAAGCCCTAAGTGGACAAAAATGACAACAATCGAAAATCTTTTCAAAAGGCAAAATGCTCTCAACGAGCAAATATCCAAAGCCGCCGTAAACCATAAAAAGGCTGGCAAAGCCAGAAGAACAGAAGGCTATTTCAACGCCCGAATCGGTCATCTTAATGACATTTGGGAACAGTTCTCCAAAACCCATATGGAAATATTTGAAACGTCTCTTGATGAGAATAATAAATACTTTAAAGAGAACGTATACGAAGACACAGAAGAAAAATATTTCGACCTACTAGCAACCCTCAACGCAGAACTTGAGGAATGCACTACAGGCACAGAGTCTAACCATTCTATAACTCAAAGTACGTCAAGTACATCAGTAAAATTTCCACCCATAGCCATTCCAAAATTGGATGGCAACTATAAAACATGGCGATCATTTCATGATCTATTCTCCTCCTTAATCGACTCTGACAAAAAGTTAAGCAAAGTGCAAAAACTGCACTATTTGAAAACAAATGTTTCAGGAGAAGCAGAGAGACTTCTCCGACAATTCGAAATAATAGACTCCAATTACGAAAAGGCCTGGGAGTTACTCAGCAAACGATACAATAACAAACGAGCTCTCGTTAACCACCAATTAAAAGGTCTGCTAAATCAAGCTCAAATAAGAGCAGAATCTTCCGTGTCAATAAAAACGTTTTTAGACCAAACCGAGGAATGTGTTCATGAACTTCAGGCCTTAGAACTACCAGTGGACAAGTGGGATGCCATTTTAATCCACATACTTATTCAAAAATTACCACAAGAAACACACTACCACTGGGAACAAGAACTTCGCAACAAAACTGAACTCCCAACATATTCTGAATTTACATCATTCCTAGAGAGTAGATTCAGAACCCTAGAAGCATTACACGAAAGCAAAAAATTGGTTACATCTAAGCCAACATACGGACTCTTGAATAAAAGCAAGAGTTCGTCACCCGAACACAAGGCAAGGGCTTCATGTATTCGATGTGGAGCAAACCACATCCTCTACCATTGCCCGTCATTTCGAAATCTCTCAACTCAACAGCGACACGAATTCGCTACAAACAAACGTTTGTGTAAAAATTGCTTATCGAACAATCACACTACTTTAAATTGCTCAAGTAGCAAAAAATTTTACCATTGTAAAAAGGGTCACAACACTCTACTTCATTTTGAGCGACCACCTTTGGTCCAATCACCAACACAAGCTTCTACACAAAAACAAAATGTGGAATTAAGACCTACGTCACCAACTTCCAAGCAAGAAGAACAAGTTAAAATTTTTTTAACTTCAAACATGAAGAGAGCTCTGCTTTCCACAGCTCTAATCAATATCACGACACCAAGCGGAATTACTCAAACCTTTAGAGCACTTATTGATTCAGGATCACAAGTCTCTATCATGACTGAGAGAGCTTTTAAACGACTCCAATTAAGGGGATCTGCAACTAATTACGAACTAATTGGCTTAAGTACAACTCGTACAAACATTGCCCAAAAACAAGCAACAATTACTATGAGGTCCTTACATTCCAATTTTAAAATGGAACTTAACTTATTAGTAATAAAGAGAATCACTGATCTGCTACCAACACAATCTTTAAATTCTGCTAATTGGGATCAAATACGCAACCTTCCACTCGCTGATCCTACATTCGCAACTCCAGGAGAAATTAACATTCTCTTAGGTGCAGACGCATATTCTGAAATACTCATAAGTGGAGTAAGGAAGGGATCAGAAGGCTCACCAGTTGCCCAGAATACGAAGTTGGGATGGATATTATTTGGAAAAATCCCAGAAGCTCAAACACTTTCTCTTATTAGTACACACACCACTATCAACAACAACAAATTAGAGAATCAATTGAAACAATTCTGGGAACTTGAAGAATATCATTCCAGTCAACCTCAATCGCCAGAAAATGAACTGTGTGAGAAATACTACAAAGAAACAACCACACGCTTACCAAGTGGAAAATATGAAGTCCATCTCCCATTTAAAAAATTAGAATTACCACAACTAGGACAATCAAGAAATATCGCAGTTCAACAGTTTCTCCAATTAGAGAAAAAATTTGCAAAATGTCCCAAACTCAGAGAGCTATACAAGACATGCATTCAAGAGTATTATAAACTTGGACATATGATTAAAATTTCCCCGACACAAATACAATCAGAGAGAAACTATCACCAACACTGTCCATTTTATTATTTACCACACCACGCTGTCATCAAGGATAGTACAACTACTAAACTACGGGTAGTATTTAACGCTTCAGCAAGGACATGAAATGGACAATCATTAAATGAACAATTACTGATTGGACCCACATTACAACCAACATTGTGGAGTATATTATTAAAATGACGACTATTTAAATTTGCTTTCACGGCAGACATAGAGAAAATGTATATAATGATACAAATGACATCAAAACATCAAGCATATCAACGAATAATATGGAGGGACAACCCAGACGAAGAAATTTTAATTTAAGCTGATCGTATAATAAATGAAGGTTGATACAAAGTTTGTAGCGTATGTGGCATCAAGTACGGAAAATCCATAACGAAGCATTTAATATATGTGAAATGTTTCTTGAAAATGAAATTCTGAAGAAACAAAAGGTATATCTTTTTTCTGATATTTTCATACGCTACAAACTTTGTATCAACCTTCATTTATTATACGATCAGCTTAAATTAAAATTCTGCATTTTTCCTTTTTCCCATTAATACAGTGAGCGAAATTTCTTTAAACGCACCCGATATTGTCGAATATTAAAATGGAAGATGCATTTTCTACTTAAAGTAAAAATACAAAATTATATTAACAATATTAATATTTATTTTTATTATAAAATTAATGCTAACAAACTTATTTATTTCTGTTTAAACAAAAAAAACTCATATTCAGGTGCGAAATTCAATAAACGCACATTTTATAACATAAAATTAAAAGAACGAAAGGACTTAATATACCTATAACTACTAAAATTTATTTAATACTTCGTTTGCCCTCCGTTATTTTGAATAACAACAAAAATCCTGTCTAGCATTGAAGATATAAGCTTATTTATGCATTCTTGGCTAATGCTTTCCCAACAGCTTTTGATTTCTGCTTTTAAACTAGAAACGTTTGCAAATTGACGACCATTGGCATAGACTTTTCGAGCCATGATACCCCATAGATTTTCTATGGGGTTTATGTCGGGACTGCAGGCAGGCCATTCCAATAAAGGGATGCTACGGGACTGAAACCACTCTCGACATGTTTTGGAAACATGCACAGAGGCGTTGTCCTGTTGGAAAATCGCTTCGCGCGAGCCGACTACATCATCCAAAAAGAAAATCAAAACGTCATCTAACATTTCTACATACATATCAGAATTCATTTTATTCGGAATAAAACATAGCTGAAGTTTTCCCAACGATGAAAACGCTCCCCATACCATAACACTTCCTCCACGAAAATTTCGACTAAATTTTGGTGGATTATTTTTGCGAAGTTCATGCCAGTAAGAAGAAAAGCCATCTGGTCCGTCCAAACAAAACTTTTTCACATCAGAAAATATTACATTTAGCCATTTGCTGGTCCAATCCATATGCGATCGTGCAAAATCCAGACGGGCAACTTTGTGGTCTGGTTTCAGTAGTGGTTTCTTGACCGGCTTTTTGAAGACAACGTTCGGATTGGCATGTTAAATCTGCTGGACACGCCTTTTTGTAACTGGAAGGTCAAGTTTACTAACAATTTGTGACGCAGTAAGTCGATTTTTTGTCGCTTCAATTGTAATTTGGTTTTCTGGTTCTGGTTTCTGTCTGTTAGAAAGCTTCGTATTTCCCTTTACTGCAATTTTCGTTCCGTATTTCGTTCCCAGTTTTAAAAAATGGCGAATCACATACTCCGAGCGTCCAATTTTCTTAGCTATTTTCCTGTTTGAGAGTCCTTCTTCCTTCAGTACTTTGATTTTTGTCTTTTCTTCAACACACGAAAATTTTCCTCTTGCCATCTTCCCCTTTTTATTTTATATTTGAAAAAATATATATTTTATTGTAAATAACAGTTATAGCAAATTAAGATTAAAAATTATCTTTGAAAAGTTAAAAAATTTCCAGGAAAAATCAATATTTAAACTGATGCGTTTAATGAATTTCGCACTAACAACGGCGGCAGTAAACACTTATTATCAACTGTTAATTGATAAACGCAGCTGCAAACAATAACCCTCGGAGAATGCAAAGTGGTGATTAACAGGAACAATTAACGGTAATATCATGACACTTTGACTACAAGTTTTCAACTAATTCAAAAATATTGCAAAATATTGGAAGTGCGTTTAAAGAAATTTCGCTCACTGTATCCCAATGAAGAAACTAGAGGTAAAAGAAAGCCATAACTCCGAAAGAAATGTCTTGAACGGAGTAGAATCTATGACAGTATAATCTCTGACCACATAATAAAATCTGGTATGCGTGATACTTCCGGCAGTTTGTAAGCACGCATACCAAGATATTTATGAATCTAACATCAAAACGCGTAAAATGAAAAAAAAAGGTTTCCTTGATAATGGATAAATTTTACCCTCTATCACACCATTTAAATAAGTATGCGCGACCTTTCCGGCTAAAAATCATTGGTCGGCCGGATTTTTTCTTGAAGAGTAGGTACTATATTTCCCACAAAATTGTCTATGAGATTGATCCAAATCCGTGATGACGGAAAAAACTACGAAAATTTAAAAATATATAATTTATTTATAATGTTTTCGGCTAATTAAATCCACGCCGACCAAGCATATCTTATTCGTCTAAGTGTTAACTTTTATTTTCTATTTAAAATTTTAGAAAGCGTAATCACGAAGCTTTCAGGATTGGTGGCTCCTCGCCTATTAAGGCTGTTCTGATTCCGGTACCCCCTTATTTTGTGAGTAGATCACACAGTTATAACTAACAACTATACGTTTATTCGTATTTGTGTTTATTTTGGGTTTGTCCCTAATCAATTCCAAGCTTTCTAACAAATTGAATGCGTCCCTTAAACTTTTTATATTTCTATTCAGAATTATTGAAGCTAGGTTTGGATCGATATTGCTTAAAAATGTTTTTAGCACTACCGATTTGTTCATTTGTGGGGTAAATTCTACAGGTTTTTCTGTATCACATTCATACTACTCGTTTAGTGTATCTAGTATATATCTTAATGCTACAAAATAATCTCTTACTTGCAAGTTTTTTTATTGAGAGTGCTTTCTGGTATAGTTGGTGATACGTTTCCTGGATGCCGAAATTGTTAATTAGCGTTGCCTTTATTTCCCTCCAGCTTGCTTCAGTTCCCAAGGTGCGAATCACATCTAAGGCGGGTCCTTGAATTTTATTCACAATGATCCGTTGGTAGGCGTATTGTTGTGCTTGAGAGCAGTTCTCGAGGAGCTGTGGAACAATGTCAACTTTTCGTAGAAAGGAGGTAAGTGCGTAGTTCCCGTCTCCCCTAAATATGTGGATTCTTTGTGCATCCTTTAGAGCGTCATTAATGGAAATTTCGAATCGATGCTGAGCAGGCTGAACCTGCTGCGTCGATTGTGTCTGTTGCGTTAATTGTGCTAACTGTGATGGCCGTAGTAACGATATTGACTGATTTTGATTTTTCATTTTGTCACAATTTTCCAATTTATTTTCACTAAAGCTTTCTCCCTTTAAATATATTTCGAGCCTTTAAATATATTTCGAGCCTTTCAATAGCCTTTCTTTTCTTTTCAACTTTGGGCATTCAAAATTTACACCTTAGTAATTTGTTCTCGATTTTGTTTGCAAACAACATAAAGAAATTATAGTTTCACTTAAATAAAATAAAATAACTGCACATAAATTTTCACAACTGGTTTGCACTGACTGCTTATACACAAAATATTATGATAAAATCTTAGTATTTTATTTGATTTGTTCGTTTAATTCACTGGTCTCTTCTTCGGAAGGATATCCTACCGACTGCGCCAATTAAGTAAGATAGGTATTATTCTGTACTGTACAGTCTAATTATTCATTCTTAACTAGCTCAAAGCTTTTTACTTGTTCGTTGCAAACTTTGCTGATTTTACATTTTATTTCTTTACAAGAAACTGTCTTATGGGAAAATTAAGTTTTCTGGATTCTCATAAATGATAAGTGAAATGAGAATCATCGTGAGTGAAATTTTAGAGTTTTGTAATTTTCAGGGTCGGAAGTTTTTGCTGACGTAACTCGCGTTACAAATTTATGCCCGGTCATACATAAGAGTAAAAAATAAATATGTGTCGAACTTACTTGTTTTTGGGAAGTCGGTTAAAAACAGAATCACTCACATCGGTTCACATGATAAAAAGTCTACCCTACCCCACTTAACGTCCAATATTTTTCTAATAGAAGCTAATGAGGACCATACAACATGTTCAAAATTGCACAATAAGAAAATAATCATCCAAGTTAGTCTCCGTTTTGGAAATTTGGATTCATCCCCTCTCCTACCCCAACCTAACTAGAATAAGGTACCCATAAACTTTTCATATACCAAGAAAGTCATAAACATGAAAATTTCAAAACGCGATATCTCGGCGAAAAAAACAGATACTTGAGCAAGCTCAATGGCATTTGAAAGAGGAAGACTTGTGCTATAAGATCCCATACATAGTTTTTTGAAAGAAATCGCGGTGCTACATAACCTCAAATATGACAAAAAACAGTGTTGGTGCACTTTTAGGTTAGAATATCTCAATCTGATGTGATAGAGCAATTCTGAGCCCGGATTCAGTCAGCGGGAGAAATTACTTCGAAAACAACTATTCATTATCCAGGGGAAAAAACCTCGCAGGCCTGTGTAATTAAAATGTAAAACCGACTTATTCGCTCACAAACAAAATATATAAAAAAGACAAAAAGTAAACCACAATTACCTCTTCTTTGCAAATCCTCCTGCTTGCTAACGGCTCACTGATTCTCCATCCGGAAATTTTTTTTTCTGTCTTTATAGGTTTCGTTTCTAAAACAAATGACGATCGCCTTGACTTTCAAGCATTGTTTTCACATTGCCTTTCAAATGTTTCCGGCTTTCCACATATTAATCGCTGTCACTTTTATAGAAAAACTGCCTGCTTCACCTACCAAAGTAGTTGATTTTATATCTTTTCACCCACTCACTATTGGAAATCCTTTCAAAATTTTTTCCATCAGGACGATCTTCATCGTGGTTTCTTATTGGTATTTTATTTCTTTTGACTTAACTTTTAAAAAATTCTCAGAGTCTGCTTCAAAAAATTTTACATGATAATCGGATGGCGCTAGGTCCGGAGAGTATGGTGAATGTGGCAGAATTTCCCAGGCTAGCTCTGCGATTTTCTGGGGAGCCGCTAAAGCTGAATGTGGCCTGCCGTTGTCGTGATGCAGTATGATTTGCTTTCTGTTCTCGTGCATACTCCACTTTTCATCACCAGTTATCATTCGTTCAAATAAAAGTTTGTTTTTGTTCCGGTTTTGTTGTAGATTTGACGTGCCAAAATGAGTGGGTTGATAGGTCTTAAATAGCCAAACAAAAAATTGTACGGGAGGAAGGAAATGTCGACCGTTTGGGAGTTTCTATATGCGGTTTTTCTAATCCTTTCTCTACCTGAGCATGTTGCACCTTTTTGGAACAATCCAATGAAATGAAAAAGAGTATACTAATTACATGAATTTCGCAGTAAATTTTGGAAACTGCTGAAAATTAGGTAATCGCAAACCATTTTTTCCACTTTTGGAAGTGACTGTACCTGCAATGGTAGGAGTGAGAGCAACATTGTTGACAATTTTGGAAAGATTTGGGATCGAAGTGTTTTAGCGTTTGTTTGATGTCGCCGTGTTGGGTAGATCAAAAGATATTATCAATTTTTTTCTGGCTAGGTGATATCTATCAACCCACTCATTTTGGCAAGTCAGATCTGAAACACCCTATACATATATATTAGCTATTGGCAATATATTTTAGGTTTTCTTCAGAAGAGGTCCCTATAATGAGCAAAGCTCGTCTCTCCAACCCAAGTTCAACCAAACCACCTTCGATACTATCTGGAATATAGGATATTTGCGGCAAAGAAAGTTCGATAATAGAGCAGAATGACACATTTATATTAGAGCAGAGTCTCACAGTCAGTATACATTCAGATATCGCCACAATTAGTTAAAATGCTAGACAAGTTGAAATATAAAAAGTATTGTTGCAATCCTTTGAAGGAGAAGAATCATACTTGGAAAAACAAGGGTCTGAGAAAAGTTACTGATGATGATATGGACGTTATTTTCTTCGATGAATAACCCTGCAAACCTTAGATGACGACAGTCCTAATCGCCTTGCGACTCGTTTCGTCTTCGTCTCACGGTGCTGTCTCACAATGGTGATTATTTGCTGCTCGACGTCGGCAGAAGTTTCCGAAGTTTCAGGTCGTCTCTCTATGTCGCGTAAAATTACACTTCCTGTTTCTCTTACCCTTCGGAAAGTTCATGTAAATACCCTTTTTTGGGGTGCTCGCCGGTTAGGGAACCTCCTTTGATATTTTAGTACAGCCGCTCTCTCTTTTCATTCAATTCTAGCTAGCACAAGCTCATATTGGCGATAAAACAAAATTACACTTATATTTTTATAACTTTTTTGCAGCAGTAATTAAAATTAATTACCTGTTAACCCAAAACAAACATTTTTGACCTATTGTCTTAAAAGTTTTGTTTCTCTAAAGAATTTCCTACCTAAAGTGAACTAAAATAATTAGGTACTCAGGGAGTTCTAAGGATGCGATTTTTTTAATCCTGTGTGTACCTTGCCATGTTGCACCTTTTTGAAAAGGTAATAAGATGGGCAATCCAATAAAAATAAAAAAGGGATATACTAATTACATGAATTTCTGAGAAAATTTGGCAAAATGCTGAACTTTAGGGAATCGCAAAACATGTTTTTTTCACTTTTGGTAGTGACTGTACTTGTAATGGCAAGGGTAAGATCAACATTGTTGACAATTTTGAAAAGGCCATTGGGATAGTAGTTTTAAAGCGTTTGTTTGATGTTGCTATGTTGGGTATATCAAAAGATAAAAATAAAAGAGTAGTGTGCATACCATGAAAAACTGAAATTTATGACTCAGCCTGTAACTCCCAAGCCCCGCCGTACAATTTCTGTTTGTCTAGTTGAGATCTATCACCCTAATTTCTGATTCTGATTTCATTTTGGTACGTCAGATCGGAAACACCCTTAATATTTCCTTCTTAGGTCGTCTACGAGGCATACGATGAAAAATTCTACTAGAGGTAGCATGGCATTACCCTAAGTACTGTAGTACACATAGGTGAGTATTATAATATCTGTTTTTTTTAACTTGTGATAATTACGCAGGTGAGTATTAATCAACATCTAATATCAGTAATATAATCGAGCATCTCCTGAAGGCTCCAGTGTAATGAAACCAACGCGAAGAGATACGAAGCCACTTCTTCTCTTTATCAGATAAGCATTCAATGATTTCCTTAATAATCTGTAGTTCAACAAAAATCATTTGCGGCACTATTTCAATATTTTCACATAAGCACTTTCAGTGGCAATTTTTTCTTGTCTTGGCCTTGTCATTTCGACCCAGTAACCCTTATTAAGATTCAGTTTGTTTGTATACCCTGTTCCAAAAAGATTGGCAGTACACGGTAACTGGCAAGTTATGATGCCAAATTTCCCAAACTTACCATAAACCATTTACAGCCATCCTATCGATGTTTCTTGGTCGACAAACCAAGATTGTGATAAGAACAATCAGCAGACAGATGCTTATGGACGACCGACAATGATGAGCTCTTAGTGGTGGGTGTTTTTACATGCGAAGTTTTCCGATGCAATATGAATTCGAGTGACTGAAATGGTCGGAGCACTGACATATAGCTATGGACCGATCGTATGCTATTTCATTTTGAGACAACTTTTGTTACCAGTAGAGGGAAACCTTTTTTGCTTGCATTTTTATTTCGAGTATTTTGCTAATACTGTCAAGAGAAAAATACATTATTATATATAGATTAAATTGCGTTCCCTGAAATTATTTTTTGTGATACACTATTTCTCTGTACTCCTCGTATTTCTTAAAATAAAATTTAGAAATAAATGGTTATTTTCCTCTGGATTGTGCTTAACCATAATGAGAGCGGATATATTTTCCTATATATTCGTCTATTTCTATTACATGTGCTTTCTTGTTTTGTTTGTGGCACCAACATAAGAACGTAATTGTATTTGCTGGCGGCAATTTAAAATCAAGATCGAGAATTTAATAGAAAATATTTTAGATCGGGCATTCCTATATCTCAAATAATGAATATAATAAAAATTGTAGTGCTTTACACGAAGTATAACATATCGATTATAATTAAATAAAGGAATATTCGCATTTTGAAACAGAATATTCCCAGAGTCTTCATGTTGGTAGGGCCGAAATAGCTCAATGAACTGTGTACGAATTTACCTTTTAGAGTTCAATGCAATGTGCTTATAGAGAAAAGGATGAACATACAAAAGTGTTTCACTTTGCTGCATGTAATTTTGACAGCTCTATCAGTCCATAGTTATAAGTCATTGGGTCGGAAAGAACATTTAGTGTAGCCAGATTATATATTTTAGCAGTAGGTTTGTATTGCAGAAACGCTTTAATTTACTTATTACAAATTGTTTTGAGTTAATTTTTTTTGAAATGTGTATATATTTTTGGTTCAATGTTGCACAGGTGTTAATAAAAAAAAGTCCAAATGAATGGTTATGGCTTCATCAAGAAATTTTTTATATTTACATGCTTTTGATATGGCAACCCGAGTCCACTAGGAAAAATCAGAAAATGTTTTGAGTTGAAATCATGGCAACAGCGTGCTGAGGAAGAGGGATGCATGCATAGGAAAATGTTGGGATAATAGAGCAGACAGGAATAGTCCATAAATGCGTGTACTGCCAATCTTTTTGGAACAGATTATAGATTTAAAACTTACTATATTAAATAAAAAACTAGCTCTAAAAGAATAAAGTATTCTAAAAATATTCTCTATGAAAATCATTGGTTTAAACTAATAATTCAATTTAATCGCACATTTATTAAAAAAATTTCGCCGAGACGAACTATTTTCCGTCGAGATACTATACAAATATGGTATATGGATGTACATATATACATATATCTCTATAGTTATTTTTTAAGGAAGTTTTAGGGCTTCTTGAAAACGGGAATTATTACTGAAGCGTTACAACTATCATCTCGAATCATTATTCTTTTTTAACAATTATGGGTTTGTATTAACTTGTTCCATCCGAACAAAATCTAATCAAATTAAAATTGTGTTCATAAACATTTATAGGAGTTCTCTTTGCTAAATGAGAATGATTATTCAGAGTGGATTTACTTCTTGTTTTACAAGTTTGATTGTTTTTGAAAAAGCAGGGACCTAAGTCATTTGGGGAGAAATACGTATTCTTTACGCAGAGCAATGAAATGAGACGTAAAACTTCACAATTATAAATCAAAAACTTTTTCAATTACATACCTCTGTTATCAGATGATGAAAATAACGTGAAATTTCTCAAAATTTCACAAAGTACTTGATAAAGCAACTGTGGTATATAATTTCCCATTTTCAACAAACCCTTTAATAAAGAATACTTACGAACCCATTCAATTACGATCTTTTATTATTCTGTTAGAAGAACATATTTTGTTTCGGATAAATAAATTGTTAATAATTTCACTAGAATTTTCAAAAATAAAGGTTCAAAACTAAATTTTAATTATAACCTTAAGGAAAACTCCTTGGACTTACAATTTGTTTTCACAAATTACAGTTAAAAAGGAAAATCCAAAACGACCAAAAGTAAATGATCAATTAATGAATTAAAATGTAATTAAGTAAAATTTGACCAACGCCATTTTATTTAAATTTTAGCAATTATAAAAAGTTTGTACATACATATGGCAAACTATTTTTTTTGCCAGTCAATTAAGATTTATTTATAATAATTTTTGCCTCATTCTCAATCGATTATACCTGTATACAAATTTTAAATTACCGTGTATGGCGGAATAAAAAGTATATATATATATATATATATATATATAGGGTGTTTCAGATCTGTCATGCCAAAATGAGTGGGGTGATAGAGCTCAACTAGACAAACAAAAAGTTGTATGGCAGGGGGAAGCAATCTGAACCGTTTGGGAGTTACAGGGTGATTCATAAATTTCAGTTTTTCGTGGTATGCACATTACTCTTTTATTTTTATCTCTTGATCTACCCAACACAGCTACATCGAGCAACCGCTCAAAAACAACTATGCCAATGAACTCTCTAGAAATGTCAACGCTACTGACCTAACTCTTACAATTGCACGTTCAAGCACTTCCAAAGTGAAAAAAATGGTTTGCGATTACCTAATATTCAGCGTTTTCCCAAATTTTCTCCGCAATTTATGTAATAAGTACAGCTCATTTATTTATTTTTATTAGATTGACCATCTTATTACCTTTTCAAAAAGGTGCAACATGGCCAGGTAGACACAGGGTTACAAAAACCGCATCCTTAGAACTCCTGGAGTACCTAATTATTTTATTGCACTTAAGGTAGGAAATTCTTTAAATAAACAAAATTTTTAAGATAAAGTGTCGAACATGTTTGTTTTGGGTTAAAAGGTAATTTATGTTAATTATTGCTGCAAAAAAGTTATAAAAATGTTAGTGTCATTTTGTTTTATTGTCGACATTAACTTTTGTTAACCAGAATTCACACCCTGGTATCCTGGCGTTCCGTTACTCGTAGCTGATGGAAATTTTGCTATACGGGTGTTTTTAAGCAAAAATTATTAAAAAATTATAGAATTTACATTTGAGGAATACGCGGATATTATTTTCATTTATGGTGTAGTAGACGGAAAAGAGAGAGCGGCTGTACTGGAATATCAAAGGAGATTCCCTAACCGGCGAGCACCCCAAAATGGGGTATCTGCACAGACTTTCCAAAGGATAGGAGAAATAGGAAGTGTAAGTTCACACGACATGGGGACACGACCCGAAACTTCGGGAACTTCTGCCGGCGTCGAGCAGCAAATAATTACCATCGTCAGGTAGGACCCTGAGACGAGCACGAAGCGAGTCGAAAGATGATTAGGAGTGCTGTCATCTCAAGTTTGGAGGGTTATTCATCGAGGGGGATTACATCCATATCACCATCACCCAGCCCAACCACTACTTCAAGGAGATTCCGAGAGAAGACTGAAATTTAGCACTTGGCTTCTGGAATGCGACATTGTCGACAGAGCGTTTCTGGACCGAATTCCGTGGACAGATGACTGTCAGTTCACCAGGAATGATATCACGAACTTCCATAACACTAACCCACACAGAGCAAAGGTGACCTCATTCCAGCGGAGATTCAGTGTCAATGTTTGGGCTGGTATCATCGGTAACCATTTGGTAGAACCATTCATTTTGCCGCAAGTGCTTAATAGTGAAATTCATGCGTGATTTTTGGACAATAAACTATCAGATCTAAAAGAGGAGAACCCTATGGATAATCTTAGGGGAATATCTTACCAGCACGATGGAGTACCAACGCATACGGCTAACATTTTTAAGGTAATACTAAATAAAAGGTTTCCTAACTGCTGGATTGGAGGAGGTGTAGCGACCTCTTATAGTCACTACTAATAGGAAGAGGAAGAGTTAAGGTTCTGTTAAATTAAAACAGGAAAGTCAGCTTAAAATACGTGTATTTCCCTATTGCTACAATTCTACACTATAACTAAAAATATTGCTAGTTAAAACTATATTTTATTAACAAAAATTTTAATTATTTTACTTTAAATTAATACTATTAATCCAACTCTGTAAAAAAAAGGAAAGAAAATTATTACTCGCAGTTCAAGTATTCATACACAAACAATACAACATTTAGACAATTATTTGTTGATAAACAATTATCTAGTTCCACTGTCACGTTTTATTCCTGAATTAAATTTGTTGTTATCTGACACAAATTATTAAGATTCAAGTTATAAAGATGTTCGAGAATTATCTGTATGGTAATCTGCCCAATACACAATAATTCTCTACTCTAATTAATCCCTTCAAATGTTGAATTAATTTTTATGTAAAAGGTAATTACTTGGTACTAAACCCGGAGTAATTAGTTTCTTGAACCTAACCTCAAAATCCCACACAAACAAGGCTCAAATTTATTGGCTTGGTAATAAGCCCAATTCCAATAAATTTGATTGCTTATTTGTTCGTAATAATTCAAAAATTATTTGTTTGGTAATATACCCAATACAAATAATTCTTTACTTGACCGAGTCCCTCAAAAATGTTGGGTTAATTTTTATGTAAAAAGTAATTACCTGGTAATAAACCCAGAGTAATTACTTTCGTGAACCTAACCTCAAAATCTCACACAAAACCACGTTCAAAATTATTGGCTTGGTAATAAGCCCAATTCCAATAATTTTTACTATTTTTACATAAAATTAATTACCTGGTAATAAGCCCAGAGTAATTAATTTCTTGCACCCAATCCGTAAACAAACCCCAAAACTGGTTATATATAAAGAAAAAAAGAATTATTGGTTTGGTAATAAGCCCAACTCCAATAATCTTTTCACTGTGTTAAGGTATACTCACTCAAATCTAATCCTTTCAAAAAAATCGCTTTGTATTCAGAACACCTCTTTACCAGTTGACAATCGAAGACTGAATGAATCTTCAGGCTGGACTTGGTATTTAAGTCCACGGAAATTTCTCCTACATGACATCAATTGGATTTACTGAAAAGAGACAACATGCAACCTCCTATAATTCCAGCTTTAGGTTTCGCTGTAACTGAGCTATGCTTTGCTTGGAAATGTGGATGCGATGACATCCGATCCCTTCACAATTTGACAGTTGAGAACTGTCACAAAATATTTCTACCGAGTTATTGTGTATTTATATTTTTGTTGTTTTTTTTTTGTTGTTGCCAGTCTAAGGGATTATTATCAGCGGTATGCTGCAACATTCTCCCCCCCGTTGAGACAACTAGATTGTATCAAATAAGATGAAACTATTGTTATAATTCATTGTTTTTATTTATCACAATTCAATACTTATACTCGTACTTATAACTACTTAGCATTAATTCTGGTTTTTGCTGATTCTACGGTACCCTGTCCATATCAGCTTATTCCTCCTTAACTTCAAGCGCACGCTTTCGCCTTTGGACAGGAACACATTATACCGTTTCCTTTTTCCGCTACGAATGTGGTGAAATGGTATTTTCTGCATTTGGGCGAACGTTATTTTAAATGTTTGCCCTTCGATGGTAACCATTTCGTACGCCTTGTCGTCCAGCGATTTTGGCTTTGTCGATAGTGTCGGTTGACGAGCTATGCACGGTTGTGCAGGTTGTACATGAGACGTAGCCAATTTTTCCTGGGATGTGTGTGGTAATGGACCCACGTTCATCTCAGGGGATGACTCCGGTTGGGATGTCACTGGAGGGGGAGTTATGCTACCCGAACTAATGCTGGGCACGTCATCAATATCCAGGACATCATCACCGAGTAATAATTCTTCCCTTCTTAAGACTTCATCGAACTTATCACTCATGTGGTCGTTCTCGTTTAAGAATTCGTCCAGGATTTGCAGAAATGCTGTTGTCTCTTGCTCCATTTTATCTGTGAACTATACATAATGTAAGTAAATTGTCATTATGTTCTCCTCCACCAGATTGAACCAGACGCCACGATGTGAAACTTGGACACATTGAACATTTACATGTAGACAAAACGATCACATTGATAATAATACCTCAACCTTAGTTTTGTAGGGGTAAAGGGCAGAGTTTACTAATTGGTCTTTTCATGATAGCTGAATTAGTTCGTAGAGTGACTACTCTCACCTTACTATCTTGACCGGGATGAACCATTTCAACCCTAGCTAGTAACCATTTTGAAGGCGGTAGTTTGTCGTCCTTTATGATTACTATTTGTCCAATTTGTATGTTATGCTGCTCTGTGGTCCATTTCTGTCGCTGTTGAAGCTGAGAAATGTATTCGTTAGACCATCTCTTCCAAACTTGACTATGAAGTTGTTGAATATGTTTCCAACGATTAAGCGTATGGACTTTGCTGTCATCAACGCTAGGTTCTGGTGGCGTTTTTATGGCCGTACCTATTAAAAAATGTCCAGGAGTGAGTGCATCTACACTTGCAGGATCTGAGGATAAGGCACATAGGGGTCTTGAATTTAATGAGGCTTCTATTTGCACAAGTAGGGTGGAAAGCTCTTCATACGTAAGTGTTGTTTGACCTAAAACTCTTTTGAGATGATGTTTTATGCTCTTGACACCAGCCTCCCAAATTCCACCGAAGTGTGGCGCAGCTGGAGGATTAAAGTGCCAATTTATTCCTTCATTGGCTGCCACAGCTGCGGCGTGAATATTTGCCTCCTTAATAGCTTCATTATAACCTTTCTTTAAAATTCTTTCAGCTCCCACGAAGTTCGTGCCGTTGTCCGAGTATATATTTGTAGCTAATCCTCGTCTGCACGTAAATCTCCTAAAGGCCGCTAAGAATGCTTCAGTTGTTAGATCTGAAACTAATTCGATGTGTATGGCTTTCGTGGCCATGCAAACAAACATGCAAAAATACCCTTTGTAAATTCTAGACGCTCTATGTCTAGACATTTTGACATCAATAGGACCTGCGTAGTCTATGCCTACATTCTGAAATGGTCTTGCCTGTTTTACCCTGACCTCTGGTAAATTTCCCATGATTTGGGTTTTTGCTTGTTTCCTAAACCGTGTACACCTTACGCATTTGTATATTCTTGATTTAACTGCTGCCATTCCGTTTATAATCCAGAATTTATGTCGAATCGTGTTTAACACGAGCTGAGCTCCACCATGTTTCGTTTCCAGGTGAAAATAATTGATAATTATGTTTGTCAAATGATGACCTTTTGGTAAGATCATCGGATGCTTCGTGTTAAACGATAATGACGAATTTTGTAGTCGACCGCCTACTCTAATTGATCCATCCTGGGCTAGAAATGGAGATAGTTTTGTTAGTTGACTTTGTTTCATAATTGGAATTCCCTTTTGCAACTGGGTGTATTCATTCGGAAATTCCTGTTTTTGCATGAGCTGTATTATTGCTCCTGTTGCCTTGGCGAGTTCATCTGGATGCAAATGCTGAGCGCGTTTTTCCTTGGGATTTCTACAGTTATAAGCAAAACGTAGACAATATGCAACTATACGTGTGAGTTTTTTATACGATGAAAACTTAATCAGTAGGTCTTCCTCTTGAGTTTCCATTGCTAACAAGTTCCCTTTTGTAATTTTTGCTTCTACAACCGTCTTTAAATCCTTAATTGTTTCGGATGGCCAATTTTGTTCATCAGCTAATATCCAACTTGGTCCATTCCACCAAAGCTGATTTTTTATGATACGAGACGGCATGATGCCTCGAGACGCCATGTCCACAGGGTTTTCCTTCGTAGGTATATACCTCCAAGTGTTGTTTGTCAAATTTTCATGGATTTCTACCACTCGATTGGCGACGAAAGTGCGCCATTTGTTTGGATGTCCTTGTATCCAGGCCAGCACTATTTTTGAATCTGACCAACATATGCTATTGACATTTTCCTGTTGCATGTCTGTCCTTACTGACTTGATCAGTCTACTTAGTAGTACCGCACCACATAATTCCAGCCTTGGTAACGATACTGGTTTAATTGGAGCTACACGCGTTTTCGCGATCAGTAGATTACTATGTATATTTCTCTTTTCATCTACTACTCTTAAATAAACGGCAGCTGCGTATGCCAGAGTGGATGCATCGCAAAATCCATGTAACTGGCAGCTTTGTTGTTTGTTGGTTATGCTCACCCAACGTGGTATCTTTAACTCGAGTAGATGGCTCAATTGATCCTTGAATTGAGACCACTCTTGGTCCAATTCTGTTGGAACAAGTTCATCCCAAGAACATCCCGACATCCATAATTTTTGCATGAGAATTTTGGCGAGTATGACGCAAGGCGCAATCCATCCTAACGGGTCAAATAATTTTGCGATTTCTGACAGTATCGTTCTCTTTGAGCTTACGCCTTTACTAAATTGATTTGGCTTAAACGAAAGTGTAAAATAATCCGCTGCTGGATGCCAGTAAATTCCTAATGCCTTTATTTGATTATCCTCGTCAAAGCTCAACGGTAATTGTAATTCACGTTCGCTGCTTGGAATTGACTTTAGCAATCCTTCGTTGTTCGCAGCCCATTTGCGTAGGTGAAACCCCCCTCGCTTGAGTAACTTAATGAGTTCTTGTTGTAGCTTGATAGCTTCTTCTAATGTACTTGCCCCTGTAAGAACATCGTCTACGTAAAAATCTTCAAATATACTTTGCGCTGCGCTAGGATAATTCATTCCTTCGTCTCTCGCTAGCTGTTGAAGCGTCTTAATGGCTAAATACGGGGCAGCTGTGGTACCAAAAGTAACCGTATTTAATTCGTATTTTTTAATTTCTTCGCCCTTATTGTTTCTCCAGAGTATGGTTTGAAAACGCCTGTCTTCAGGATGAATGTGTATCATCCGGTACATCTTTTCTATGTCAGCCGTCATGGCGTACTTAAATTTTCTCCATTTCATGAGCGTTGAAAATAATTTAGGTTGAATAACCGGGCCAGTCATCATTTGCTCATTCAGGCTTCTACCATTTGATGACTTAGCGGAAGCATCAAAAACAACTCTTAGCTTCGTTGTTGTGCTTTCCTTAAATACCGCGTGATGTGGCATATAATACCGCAAAGGTTTCTCAGGGTTTCCTTCTACTAGTGTCATATGTCCTAAGTTAATGTATTCGTTCATACATTTTACATATTCAGTTTGGATTTCGACATCCTTGCTGAATTTCCGTTCCATGTGAAGCAACCTTGTCATAGCTTGCTTCTTTGAATCCCCAAGTACTGGACTTCTATTGTCCTGAAATGGTAATCGAACTTGATAGCAACCATCTTGCCTCCTGCAATGTGTTTGGTTGAAATGTTCCTCACACCTATCTTCTTCTTTTGTGAATTTTCGTTTTGGTGTTACTTCCTCGTCCTCCCAGAATTTTCTCATCTGATCATTTAGCATTTGGATGCTAGGTTGTTCCTTTATCGCGAATGCTGAAAACCGAGTTTCCACTGTGCTAGTTAATGCTGGCAATTCTCCGAATAGAATCCATCCCAACTTAGTGTTTTGAGCCACTGGTGTATTTTTGGGCCCTTCCAATAATCCATCACGTATAATCTTGGCATATATGTTGACCCCCAATAACAGGTCAATTTTTCCTGGTTCTGAAAACCTTGGATCTGCCAGCTGTAAATTTTGAATATGTCTCCAATCCAGTAAAGAGACTTGCCTTGGAGGGATAATACTTGTTATTTTCTTAATAACATAAGCCTCCATCGGCAGCTTAAAGTTTGGATCGATGTGTGATCGCAAGTGAAACTTTGTTTCCTTTGTTGAATGTGCTACCTTAGTAGACCCAAGCCCTGTAATTTGGAGCGATGTTGTATTGCCCTTTGTTTGCAATGCTTGAAATGCTGCTTCGCTTATGAATGAGCTTTGCGAGCCCAAATCAATTAGAGCTCGAAATGAAATCTGAAGCCCGAACTCATTCTCGAGCTTTACCATTGCTGTCGCAAGCAACGATTGTTTGGTGATTTTATTACAGTGGCAGTTTATCACCTCTGGTTCTGATGCAGTTTTTGCCTCATGGGCAGATGGCGTATCCTTCTGATTTTCGCGTGACGCATTGGATGTAGCCTTTTGATTGTCTTCATGTAAAGATGTGTGATGACGCTTACCACACTTAAAACAACTGCTGCGACTTGGGCATGCCTTACTGTTGTGTGGTTGTAAGCAATTAAAACACAAGTTGTGTTTTGATACGAAATCTCGTTTCCCTTTATGGTTCAGCTGACAGAAATCGTGGCATCTTTGCAAGGCGTGTGTTCCTTTGCACATGTGACATTTCTTTATGTAATGACACTGTTCGTTTGAATGCTGTTGAAAGCAAAAGTAGCAAATGCCATGTTCAGATAAAGTCATGCGTTTATCATTGACTTGTTTTCTTTGAAAATTGAAACACTGTTGCAATGTATGATTCCCTTTACACAATAAACAACCACTCCTTTGTTTTATGTGGTAGTTGTTTGTATGTTTGATTGCCTTGTGTGACGCGCTATTGAGTTTGACTGACTTGCTGTCAATCATGGCTTCTAACGCTCTGAATCTTGATTCCAGAAACTCAAGCAGTTGAGTGAGACTGGGTAAGTTATCTTCATTGGAAATTTTCTGTTCCCAAAGGTTCCGTGTTCCTTCCGGTAATCTCTGGATTAGTAAATGAACAACCATAGGATCCCAATTTGTTGTATCTACGCCTAATCCCTTTAACTCGTGTAAACATTCTTGAGTTTTATCAAGTAATGCCTTGATTTCTTTATCAGATTCCTGTCTGATGGGCGATTGACTAAAGAGCAATTTTAATTGCGCAGAGACTAAAATTCTTCGATTGTTATAGCGTTTAACTAGGAGTTCCCATGCTGCGTTGTAGTTTGTAGATACCATGTCGAATTGTCTCAAAATTCGCTCAGGTTCTCCGGTCAAACTTGACTTTAAATAATGTAGTTTTTGGACAGGTGGTAACCTACTGTCCGAATGTATTAAGGAGACAAACATGTCATAGAATGATCTCCATGAAGTGTATTCACCATTGAATTTTGGTAAATCGATTCTTGGTAGTTTTATTTCTACCTTTTGTTCGGATTGATTTGAAGGCGTTTGGTGTGAGCATTTTGACTCTTTACTTTGTGCTGTAAGATTGGCAAGAGCATCTTGTAGGTCTCCTAAAAAATCGAAGTATGCTGCTTCAAAGTCTGAGTATGCACTACCTTCTTTATACTCTTTCACTGATGCTACTACCTCCTTAGAAGCATCTTTAATTTCTTCGGTTGTGCAAATTTCTAAATGGGCAGTTTCGAATTGACCCCAAATCTTTCCTACATTCTCTATCCTACCAGACAAATAGCCTTGAGTGCGTCTAGATGGACCAGTCTTTTTATAATTAGATATCGACTGGTCTAATTGTGCCTTACGGGTTGCTTGGGCGTTAATTAGGGACAACATTTTTTCCTAAGTATTGACACGACAACTATAGAATACTTGAACTGGGTTTTTGTAATTCAATGAATAACGATAGTAAAATAAACGTATTTGGCTGACTTATCCGGCTCGAAGGACCAATGTAGCGACCTCTTATAGTCACTACTAATAGGAAGAGGAAGAGTTAAGGTTCTGTTAAATTAAAACAGGAAAGTCAGCTTAAAATACGTGTATTTCCCTATTGCTACAATTCTACACTATAACTAAAAATATTGCTAGTTAAAACTATATTTTATTAACAAAAATTTTAATTATTTTACTTTAAATTAATACTATTAATCCAACTCTGTAAAAAAAAGGAAAGAAAATTATTACTCGCAGTTCAAGTATTCATACACAAACAATACAACATTTAGACAATTATTTGTTGATAAACAATTATCTAGTTCCACTGTCACGTTTTATTCCTGAATTAAATTTGTTGTTATCTGACACAAATTATTAAGATTCAAGTTATAAAGATGTTCGAGAATTATCTGTATGGTAATCTGCCCAATACACAATAATTCTCTACTCTAATTAATCCCTTCAAATGTTGAATTAATTTTTATGTAAAAGGTAATTACTTGGTACTAAACCCGGAGTAATTAGTTTCTTGAACCTAACCTCAAAATCCCACACAAACAAGGCTCAAATTTATTGGCTTGGTAATAAGCCCAATTCCAATAAATTTGATTGCTTATTTGTTCGTAATAATTCAAAAATTATTTGTTTGGTAATATACCCAATACAAATAATTCTTTACTTGACCGAGTCCCTCAAAAATGTTGGGTTAATTTTTATGTAAAAAGTAATTACCTGGTAATAAACCCAGAGTAATTACTTTCGTGAACCTAACCTCAAAATCTCACACAAAACCACGTTCAAAATTATTGGCTTGGTAATAAGCCCAATTCCAATAATTTTTACTATTTTTACATAAAATTAATTACCTGGTAATAAGCCCAGAGTAATTAATTTCTTGCACCCAATCCGTAAACAAACCCCAAAACTGGTTATATATAAAGAAAAAAAGAATTATTGGTTTGGTAATAAGCCCAACTCCAATAATCTTTTCACTGTGTTAAGGTATACTCACTCAAATCTAATCCTTTCAAAAAAATCGCTTTGTATTCAGAACACCTCTTTACCAGTTGACAATCGAAGACTGAATGAATCTTCAGGCTGGACTTGGTATTTAAGTCCACGGAAATTTCTCCTACATGACATCAATTGGATTTACTGAAAAGAGACAACATGCAACCTCCTATAATTCCAGCTTTAGGTTTCGCTGTAACTGAGCTATGCTTTGCTTGGAAATGTGGATGCGATGACATCCGATCCCTTCACAATTTGACAGTTGAGAACTGTCACAAAATATTTCTACCGAGTTATTGTGTATTTATATTTTTGTTGTTTTTTTTTTGTTGTTGCCAGTCTAAGGGATTATTATCAGCGGTATGCTGCAACAGGAGGTGCACCGATTCCTTGGCTTGCTTAATCTCCAAACCTTACCCCATTTGACTTTTTCTTATGGGGAACAATTAAGGATGAAGTTTATTCAAGCCCAGTTAACAATAGGGAGGATTTAGTTAGCCGGATTGGGAATGATGCGACGAAAATACGGGAGAGGCTGGCTGCAAAACGCCTTAAACAGGAACTTAGAAGGAGATTGTTGGCATGCGTCCAAAGTGGCGTTGGACATTTTGAACGGCTTTTGTTACTTATCAAGATTAATTGTAATTATTTTTAAATCCAAAAAAGGCACTGTAGAATTAATTTGAGTTTAATTTCTTTGATTTGTTGAGTTTTATAATATTCTCCGATAGGATCTGCGTTTAAATTTCTACATATTTTCTCTACGTGGACATCTTGCACTTTTTTGGAAAGGTAATAAGATGGGCAATCTAATAAAAATAAAAAAAGGTTTACTAATTACATGAATTTCAGAGAAGATTTGGGAAAATTCTGAACTTTAGGTAATCGCAAACCATTTTTTTTTCACTTTTGGAAGTGGCCGTACCTGCAGCGATAGGAGCATTGTTGACAATTTTAAAAAATTCATTGGGATAGTAGCTTTTTACCGTTTGTTTGATGTCGCTGGGTTGGGTAGATCAAAAGATAAAAATAAAAGAGTAATGTGCATACCATGAAAAACTTAAATTTATGAATCACCCCACCCTGGACATACATATATATGATAAAGACGTAAATTTGGACGCTGTTTCCGTAAGAGCGGTGTACCGGAAAGGATAGAGCTATTTAAGTAAAATTTTTCTAAACGTGATCAGCGATTCTAATAAAGAAAAGCTAAATTTGTTTGGCTCTTCGTCAACAGTAGCACCAAAGGTTAGCTAAAAAATAAAGTGTGTTATCGCTTAGTTACTCAACGGAGTGTTTTAAGTTATACTCAAGTCTCCTAGTAAAATCCTTTTCACTCGCCCAATGGAATCATTCAATTCTTTTCAGGTTTTGTAGGGAAAAATTTTCGAGTTTCTTTTTCTTTCGCGGCTGCACATTGAACCGTTTATGAAAATTAACCCAGCCTAGGTTCAAGTACCTAGACCAATAATTTCTATCGAGTAAACTACTTCTCGTGGCGGTACATAGCACCGTTCACAGTTTATGCAGAGTCGTGGCTGAAGATATCCTGACCCAAAATAGAGTAAAAGAACACTATTGATCATTGGTTACCCGGACGTGACGCGAAAACAACAAACTTAGCATGGAGTCATAGTAAAGACGTAGTCAACGATTAATGGATGGAATGTAAGATTAGAGGCGTATGAACTACCTAACATAATACCTTTGAAACTTACGAAAACAATAGACATAACAACATGGCCGATTGCACGTTTCAAGCAATCAGGAAGGCGCATGTAGCTTGTATACTTAGCAAGAATTGAATAATTAACTAGAACTGTTCTGGAGATTAGAAGGCACAGCCACTCTCGCAAATAATCTGACAGATGAAGAAATTCGTTGTCAATCCTACTTTATTTAATTAACTAAAAGAGATGCCAAAGGTCGCTTCATCATCAAATTACCATTTCAGAGTGATCCGATCCACCTAGGAGAATCAAGGCATCGCTAACCAGGACTAAAAGATCAATTCAAGAGGTTAATTTTCAATTCTCTGGAGGTTTAAAATGGCCAGATTTGTCTTCACCGCCAACATTGAAAAGAAGGATCGGAAGATACAAATCTGTGAAGAAGCCCAGATATATCAACTTACAGTGGCCTCAGTTAAAATTAAAAAAATTATGATAAAAATGAAAAAAAAGAAGAAAAAGAAATAAATGACAAATGTGAGCATTTTTTTTTTATTAATTCTTACTTATTAATAGTCATATTTATGAGTAATTCGCAATCATGTTTCAAACATCAAAAGTTATAAGAAAACAACTTCAAATGTAATGCCAAAAGTTAGTTGAAATTATTAAAAAAATCACTGGAAACAAGAAATATTTTTTTTTCTGTATTTTAGTACTTTGTTTGGCCGCCCTTTTTCTACAGAACAGCGTTAAGCCTTCTGAGCATTGATTCCACCAGGCTTTGTAAAGTATTTAAAGGCAAACTAGACCACGATTCCAAAATTTTTTCTTTAAACTGAGTAATATTATGTCTTGAAGAAGCTGGAATCCTCCAATCCAATTCATCCCACAAATGTTCGATGGGATTAAAGTAGGGCGAAATCGACGGCCATTGAAGCAAATCTACTTCATTACTTGTGAAATATTCCTTAGTTATTCTGGCCGTGTCTTGGGGTCGTTGTCTTGTTGGAAAGTAAAAGCCCGACCCAATCAGATTAATCCAGCAGATTGATTTAAATTGTCTCGTAAAATATTGCAGTATATTTGTGCTGCCTTATTAATGGGTGTATTAACATGCATATTTTGGGTCTGGGCCAAGACTGTGACTTGCAAAGCGCCGAATAACAGTTTCCTAAAATGAAAAAAAAAATAGGAATTGATAAATCGTTTTAGGAGATTGTTATGAACGAGTTTATTCTTTTGACCCATTCGTATTCGAGAAGTCTCGTTAGAGGGAGTTTCAATTATCTCGTAGGGACCTTCGTACACGGCTGATAGCTTTTTGTTTTTCTTAATCTTGCATTCTAATAGTACTTTATCCCCCACATCGAAGCTTGATACTGTTGCGTTACGATCGTAATATGCTTTAGATAATTCTTTTGCTCTTATTTGATTATCACGGGCAATTTTATATGAATTTTGAAGCCTAGCTTTAAGCTCGATTACATAATCATCGTTACTATATACAGGGTCTATAAGTTTTGTAAGAGAACTAGGGATTTTGTAATTTGTAGCACTGTGTGGTGTCGTGTTATAACAGAATACTGCGTATTCGATCCAGGTGTCCCAATTAGACGGATCCTTAGTGGAATAACTTCGAAGGTAGTTTGCTAAAGTTCTATGACACCGCTCGAGTGAGCCGTTGGTTTGCGGGTGGTAGGCGGTAGTTTGTAATTTTTGAATTTGAAGAAGTTTGCATGTCTTTTTAAAGATTTCGCTTAAGAAGTTAGCACCTCGGTCTGTTAAAAGGTACCTAAGAGTACCAAACGTACACATTATTCGCCGTACAAAGTTTTCGGCTATTGTACTTGCTTCTTGGTTTTTTATAGGAATTGCCTGAACAAATTTTGTCAGGTCATCCTGAAAGGCAAGTATATACTTGTTTTCGCTTTCTGAAGTAGGCAGTGGTCCTACGATATCTAAGTATACACGATCGAATGGTTTTTTAGAGGTAGTTGTGATTTTCATTGTGATCTTAGTTCTTCGACCAGCTTTATTCTTCTAGCAAACTTCGCAAGAGGAGATATACCTTTTAATATCCCGAAACATAGTGCTCCAAGAATAGTCTCGTTTAGTGCGCTTGAAGGTGCGCGATATTCCTTGATGTCCGCCAATCGGACTATTGTGATATTCGTTTAGTACGCGTTTTATCTCATCTTCCGTATGAATCTTTAACGGGTGTTTATTATTAGCGTTAGAATCTCGTGTATGGATTTCGGTATGGGAAGCAGAAATGCTATTAGGTTTATTTTCTAAATGTTCGTTACGATTTGATGGGCGAGGATTAGATATGATAGCATTATTATTGTTTTCTTCCGAATGAAAGTTGAGGCCTTTGTCTCAAATTAGCCCTGCTGATTTAACAGTCTGTGATCTTGTTACAACATTTATTTCAGCAGTCTGTAGCATTTATTTCAGCAGTTAATGCGCCGACTTGTGGACTACGCTAAAATCATATTCCTCTAGTTTTATTCTCCACCTCATTATTCGGGAAGATCACCATGCGTCCACGCGTTACAAAGTTAGGTTCCACCCCCATTCTCCCACGCCAACCACACCAAAATTTTTTTTCTCGTGGTATCAACCATAGAGCATACTCTACCCAAAAGAAAAAGAATTATCCAAATCAATCCACGCGTTACGAAGACTACTCCTCCCCCATCCAACCCCTCACACTGGGCCAAATTATTCTTCTATTAGCAATGGGTGATCTACCCAACAAAAAAAATCATCAAAATCGGTCGACGCGTTACGAAGTTATGCCCGGTCAGACATAAAAAATAAAAATAAAAAAATTAAAAATTAAATTAAAAAAAAATACGCGTCGAACTTAGAACCTTTTGTTTTTGGGAAGTCGGTTAAAAATACCAAAGAGATCGTTGCGTTTCCTAAAGGTTAACTCAATCAGTTTTTAAGCCGACATCCCATGTTTTTTGGTTTGTTTTTTTTATGTATGACAGAGATTTTGATGATTCTATTTTTGTTAGGTAGAGTATGTCTCCTCATTGGTACCATGTAAAAAAACTTGTTGGTGGAATGGTGGTGGAGGTTGCGGATGAAACCTAATTTCGAAATTATAATTAGATAATTCTGTTCTTGTTGTATAGAGTATGATCGCCCATTGCTAATAATGAAAAAATTTGGGTTGCAGAGAGTGGTGGGGAGGGGGGCGCGGTTTTCTAACTTTGTAACGTGTGCAGCGTTTGGTAGAATATGTTCCTGTATCATGTCAAAAAAATTTGTCGTGGGGTAAGGGGTGAAACCTAACTTCATAATGAGTGGACCGATATGGAAAAATATTGACCTAGGGCTGTGGTGGGGGAGGAGTGACCTAACTTTCTGGATTGATTTACATAATTGTAAATGCATTATTTATTTGTATTCTGACAAAAATTGTGGCTTATGGTGAGAGTTGGCGGAGCGGAACCTAGCTCCATAAGACATAGACCGATTTTGATTCTATTGTACAGAATACGTTTCCTGATTGATAAATAATAACAATTTTGTACCTAGAGTGAGTATGATGATTCGCTGACTACGATAATTCTCCCTTGCTGTATAGAGTACGGTGCGCACTAGGGCCATTTTGATAATTTTCTAAGGTGAGAGTATGAAAGGGTGACAGTGACTAACTTTGTAATATGTTGCCGCATTTGTATAATTCTATTTCCATTCTGTAGAGTGCACCTCTGTAACTTTTAAAATTGCTCGTTTCTAAGACCAGCATTCTTCGAGTTGTACTTATATATGAAGACACTAAAAAGTAAAAAATAACATAGTTTATAAAACAAAAGTTGAACAGACTTCACAAAAAGGTCTAAAACCATAAAATAATTTTTAATTTTTTATATTACAACATTTTGAAGTCCAAACAAACAAAACAACTACCCAATCACAATTGAAGATACTATATAAAACTACCTGAACGTTTCAGCTCACGTGATCTTAAGGAAGGACCATTATATACTTTTGTTGTAGTTGATTTGCTAAATTTGCACCGACTCCAAAAAGTTGTAAGATATAAAATTAAAAATTATTTTATGCTCTTAAGCGCTTTTTGTGAAGTCGGTTCAAATTTTTTTAAAAGCTATTTTATTAGTTAACGCAATTTTGAAAGAATCAATTCCCCACCATTTTACTTTGGAGCATTTTATGTGAGCCCATTGCAGCAAGTGGCACACATTATCTAAGAATATTATCCAGCTTGATGTCATCGCACCCAAGGTCATCGTTCATGTTATTGGCGTTTTCACATTAACTCTTGCAAATCAATAAAATTAGGGGGACGACTTGAGATTGGGGTAAATTATCAAATATTATGGAGCGGGTGGGACCGGCTGCTGTCGTGGCGTCCCTACCGAAGCGAAGCGTCCCTACCCGCTCAGCTAGCGGATCCTCTCTCACACCGGCTGTGGGGTGGCGACAGGTGCAGTATTTATAAGATACCTTAATAACGTTATGTCCAATACTTGTGTAACATACTTTACTTATCATCGACTAATTATCATAACATCGAATATTACTATCACAGAAGTAACTGATGAAACAGCTGATAATATTTAAGAAATTTTTATATTAAATAAATATGTATTCTTAAAATAAAATAATTTTTTTCTTTACCAAAAATTTAAATATTTTGTTTTTGATTATGCAATATTTTTTTATTGTGCTATATTTATTTTCTTTAATAAACAAACCTTTCATGTATATTTTCTACACATAATTGTTTCCATGTTTACATATGCCAGGCGTCCCTTGACGGCTCACTCGTTTTTCTATTCAAGACTTCTCGGAGCAGCGATGACCAGGTAACAACCAACATCTTTGCTTGTTTTTTTTTTTTGGTGTTCCTCGTTGAAACTTGTTTACAGTATCAGCATAACTTTCCCTGTTATCTTGTTCCTTGCCTTTTCAAGCTTTTCTCTTTTCCATTATCTTCGCTCTAGGCTGCACTTTTTCGTATTCAAATATCTTTTATGCCATTTTATGATACGGTACGTGTTTACGGAAGGTTTTTGCTGGAAATACTGGCTAGAATCTGATTTTGTGTTATGAGTGGGAAACCAAAATTGGATAAACATTTTCTTGAATGGCCATCATATGAGCCATCTTTAGGGTAACGTACCTAAAAATGCAAAAAGGAACACTTACAGGATCACTTCGTTGTACGTCTGTCTCTCTGTCAAGATACACACTCTGAAGTAAAGCTAAACCTATAAGGTACTTCTTGTCGTTGTTCTTTTTTAAATATGATGTTGCCAAAGCTCAGGGGATGCCCTATGATGCTAAAGCACAGCCTTGGCAAGTAAGGAATTAAGAATGAGGAAAATGGGCTAGCAGGTTGAGTGAAGAAGGTGTCGATGTACGCTTCGTTTGAAAGTTTTGGGATCATGTGACGAGGGAAAAACAGAAGATGGCAAACTGTTCCGCATTCGTGTTGTTGTGCTTAGAAAAGATTCCCGAAATTTGACGGTACGTTCAAATTTGACCTGGAGAATATATGGGTAGGAGCGAATGTTAGCTCTTGTATGGCGCGCTGTCATGTGTCTACAAGGAATCAGGCTAGCAATTTCGTTAGAACAATGGCCATGCAAATAGCGATAGAAGAGTGAGAGACAACTGACATGTCGCCGATGTACCAAAGAGTCAAGGCCCCCAGAGTTTGAGGAATCGCCAATAAGTTTAATAGCCTTATGCTGAACTTTGTCTAACGCGCACAATGCGGTGTTTCCGCCCCCTGTTCATATTAAGGAATGATATTCAAGTCTAGGCCTAATGTGGGACTTGTAGATCAGCCCTAAGTCAGGTGGGGTGAAATATTTCTTACATCATGGGTATATTTATTCCATCGACTGAAATGGGTTGGGGTGAACTGGGCACTTCTTCGGGACATTAAACAGCATTGAGTTTTTGTTGCATTAAGCGAAACATCGTTTGCTCTGCCCCATAGAAGTTTCGTTGTTTAATAATCTGAACATGCGTTCTCCATTGACTTCTGTAGAATTGCCACGTGAATTCAATACAGAATCAAATGAGTACGCGAAATCAAGCGTGCTGTCGTCGGCGAAACTATGGATATTGTTGAGAGTAAGCGATCATTAATAAAACGAAGAAAGAAGGTTGGTGAAAGAACTGAACCCTTAGGTACACCGGCATTTACTTCGTAGGAATCAGATGTAACGTCGTCAATTATTACACGGATTGAACGGTCTGACAAGAAACTCTCTATCCATTTAACTAAGGTGGGGTGCAGATCAAATGTTTGAAGTTTGGCTAAAAGGGCTGTATGCCAGACTATAAAAAGCCTTTGAAATGTCAAGAGCGACGATTTCGGACTCACCAAAATTATGGAGACAGTGATTCCAACGCTCCGCTAGAGCCGTTTGTAAGTCTCCGGTTGAGCCGCCAGTGCGGGAACCGTGCGGAAATCGTTGATAATACGGTTATTTTCTAGATATTTCATCAACTCAGAGTTGATGAGCGATTCAAAAACTTTAGATAACATCGAAGTCAGCGCAATTGGTCTGTAGTTATTGGGATCGCATGCCTCTCATCTTTTAAGTGTCGGCTAGACATAAGCAAGTTTCCGTGCACTTGGAAACATTCCTGTTGAATATGATAGGTGAAAAAGTTTGCGCAGAGGTTAAGCCAAAACAGAGGCGCAGCATTTTAAAACCCGGGGCGAGAAACCATTAGGCCCAGTAGATTTGGACACGTCGAGTTTCGAAAGTGGCGTTGTTAAATGAGTCAGTAAAAACATTTCCATTATAAATAAGTGGTGGTGTTGACGAACAGGTGAAATCGTTCTTTACTTTTTTTACTAGAGATCAGAAGCCCTTACTACCCTTTTGAGTAGAAAAGACCTTCCGTCTAACGCTCTGATCGAAATTGAACTTTTCCCGACTAATTATTGAATTTCAAATATTTCGCGCATCCCTATATGTAGATACGTGTAAATTCCTGTGGAGGGCACAATTTATATGCCTGGAAGGCAGCCTTCTTGTTTATAATGGCTGTGAAATACTCATTGAACCAATTGGAGTTAGTTGGTTTGATGTTTTTGAAGCTATGAGGAATAAAGCGATGCATTCCAAACCATAGGATGTTCAAGATATAATCGGTGCTTTTGGCAATGTCTCTCATAGAAAAGCAATCAGACAAATCCAGCTCTCTGAGATATTTATTAAACCCCGCCCAATTAGCAGTTTTATAATGCCACACTAACCTTTTGGTGGAAATAAGATATGTGGTTGTCAGAGAGGAGGTGGGAATTGGGGGGAGATAAGACAATGATCCGAATTGCCCAAGGGAGCAGTTACTGAAACCGAGTACTTATCTGGATGCGATGTTAGGGATAGATCCAAAAGATGCGCGTTGTGCCCCAAAGTATGAGGAACACAAGTTGTTGCAAATTAAAGGACTCACTAAATTACTCGATGTGTCTTCCATACGGATTTGTGGTAGGATAATGCCTGAGCTACTGTGTGTTGTGGACGTTGAAGTCGCCAGCAATAACGATTTCAGAAGAGGGGGATATTTCCAAAATCTTATCGATATCGGAAGACAGTTTATCGAAGGACCACACAGTGTCAGTGTCAGACATATTCGGGCTGCGGCATAAAAAGCAGAAGTGAATGATGTGCCGATAGATTTAAAATCTAATCCAGACATAATGAAATTCTGGATTAGTAGAAGAGAATTGAGGGAAAATGGCACATCATTTCTAATATAAACCGCGATTCCCCTCTGAGGAGAGAAGAGCGGCACTAAGTGATATCCTGGAATGTGGTTCTAATTAATATCAGAATCGGAAGCAACCTTGGTTTCTCTTAGTGCAAAAACTGCCGGATTTTCCGTGATCAAAAGGCAGTAAACAGAAAAATGGTTACTTTTCAAGCCACGAATGTTGAAAAATTTAATAAAAATTTTTGCATACTCCCGGTCTTAATTTGCCCAAAACCAAACAAAACAAAAACGTACACAAATACAAGGACTGACGAACGGGATCCACAAATGCGAAGCAAAGCCGCCTCTGTGAGAACAAAGCCAGCAACAGTGTTATGCCTGCTATGCTGAACTTTGTTCTCAACGAAGGCAGCCAGGTTCTCAGTAGTGGACACCCTTTAAACGCATTCAATGAAGCACCAGCCAAACTCGCACTTGCCCGGTTTTTAACGGACTTCCCAAAAACAAAAAGGTTCTAAGTTCGACGCGTATTTTTTTTGTATGTCTGACCGGAAATAACTTCGAAAATTGCGATAGGGTGGGGTGAAACCTAACTGTGTAGCGCGTGGACCGATTTGGATGGTTCTTTTTTTTGTTGTACAGCGTATAATCCCCCATTGCTAATAGGAGAAAAAAAATTGGTCTAGGGTAGGGGAGGGGGGAGGGGCAGTCTAACTTTGTAACCCGTGGACCGATTTGGATAATTCTTTTTCTGTTAGTAGAGTATATTTCGTGGTTGATACCACGAGAAAAAAATTTTGGTGGGGTGGCGGTGGGGGGTAGAACCTAACTTTGTAACGCGTGGTCCGATTTCGATGGTTCTTTTTCTGTTGTATAGAGTGTGATCACCCCATTCCTAATAGTAGATTAATTTGGTCCTATGGTGAGGAGTGAGGGTGGAGGAGGTGAGTAGTCTAACTTCGTAACGCGTGGACAGATTTGGATAATTCGTTTTCTGTTGGGTAGAGTATGCTCCCCCATTGCTAATAGAAGAATAATTTGTTCCACGGTGGGGGGTTTGGTGAGGGGAGGAGTAGTCTAACTTTGCAACGCGTGGATTGATTTGGATAATTCTTTTTCTTTTGGGTAGAGTATGCTCCCTGGTTGATACCACGAGAAAAAAATGTTGGTGGGGTTGGGGGTGGAACTTAATTTTGTAACTCTTAGACCGATTTGGATGGTTCTTTTGCTGTTGTATAGAGTGTGATCCTCCATTGCTAATAGGAGAATAATTTGGTCCTATGGTGGGAGGAGTAGTAACTTCGTAACGCGTGGACCGATTTCGATGATTCCTTTTCTGTTCGGTAGAGTAACATATGTTCCTTTATAGCTACCATGGGCAAAAGTTTTTAGTGAAATGGAGGTGGGGTGGGGAGTTAAACCTAACATTTTAACGCGTGGACCGATTTGGATGGTTATTTCATTTTAAAAGTCGGTGCAAATTAAACAAATAAAACAACACAGATCAACCTTAATTTTAACATTTTTGTTCTACGGAGGAAAACAAGAATGCACTTCTTAAATAAATAAAATTTTGTAAAGCGGATTTATTAAAAAAACCGAGATTTGTAATTTTGATATTTTATAAATCGACATTTCATAGGGGTTTCGTACTGTTTTATTTTAAATTCAAATAATTTTGCATTAGTGAAAATAATAAACTATTTTAAATGGCACTAAAACATTACTTGTGGCAAACAACAAATACTGCCACGTTTTGAGCACTGTACTCACATATTGCAAAATTTTTCAACCGGCTAAAGTAAACTAAGCTCATTTAAAACAAGCAGTGATAGAATAGTTTTTTCCTTAGCATGAAGTGATTACCGTTTTCTTAGTATTTATTATTAGTTGAAGACTTTGAAGTTAATTAATTATCGAAGTATCGATACTTTCACGGAAAGTATCGAGTTTTGTTATCTATACTTCAACTACCAAATAGTATCTGGTATCGATATTTAATCGATCGGGTATTGATATCGATTTTCTTGGCTCGGCTGTGTTCAAGATATTCGAACCCATTAGAAATTCGGGAGAAAATAAAACCAGAATATCTGCACTTATAGAAACTGGCCAAAATTTTTCTAACGGTGGTGGGAACTTCTTTGCCTTGTAAAAGACTTTTTCTCACTATCTGGCAGAATTATGAGTGACCACAGAACTCACTTCAGAGCACCTATCACATAGAACTTTTATGGCGAGTGTTGACGACGATGTCTGAAATCTGGTATTTTGAGTGCGTACCAACGGTAGAAATTTCGTGTGTCCTTGTCTCCTGCTCGGAGGTAGCAGTCTAACCGTATTTCTAATTTTCTACTGTAAGCAACTAATAATTAATAAACTAAATGTCAAAGTTGTGATTAAAAAAAATTAAACTTTTATCTATGCAATACATGAAAATAGTACCTTCCATTTTCTGATCATAATTTAAAAGATTATTTAAGATAATGTTGATTCTGAATAGTACTGTTTACAATTAACAAATACTGGTAAATATAACATAAAACTCAACACACTTTCTATGTATGTTTTATAGATAATAAAATTATTTAAAAGCAGCTGTTTCATTAGTCATGAAAAAATATATTTATTTAAATACCGATACTCCTAATCATCGAAACTTCTCCCCCAATATATCGATACTAAGTATCGTCTTGATTCGATACATTTGCAATACCGAGTGTCGATACTTTCCTTTCGATATCCCATCTCTACTTCCCACTCTGACACAATATTTTTTGCCAACATCGCCTTCAATAAAGTGTTAATTACAGCTACTTTTTTAACGAAATGAAAATCGAAATGTTTATGTAGTAAGTAATGTGCATTTACGTATATGTGTTTATGTATGTAGTGAAAATGCGATGATTAACTTGACAAATACGAAATACATATAATGTTTACTATAAAAAAGATGTTGAATGTTTTTTTCTGCGAATAAAAAAAAATATTTTTGGTCGCACCAAAGCCACCGTAAGCTACAAGCCATGAACTAACTAATTTTACGCACACACATAAGGCCAAAGTGGTCTGACATTTCGGTCAATTTACATTGCTTCTTATGGCAGCCGGGGATGAGTTTTCCTTAAACTCGTGCTAGTGCCTAAACTATTGCTTCTATGAAAAAATTATTTTATTCTGCTTGAAGTAAACAAATCAATCTTGAATGAAGTAAAGATATTTATACCCTATTTAAGAAAATAAATATTTGTAAGCCTAAAATCGCGAAAATGTACGAAAGTGAAAATTTAAAGAAAATGCAAGCACCAGGGCATAGTCGGACCTTGCTTGCGTTTTGTATGAAAATTTGTTTTGAGACAAAAATTTCACGTTTTATCAAAGATTTCTTGTTATTTCGGTTAATAAAGTGTACATGTTTTTACTTTGTTGGAAAGATAATTAAGTCTGCTTCAAGTTAATATAAGTCTTTTTTTCATAAAACTGTGATGACAGTACAATTGCAGTGCCAAAACCACTTTAACAATTGTAACGTTTTATTATTTTTGGCTACCTTCGTACATTCAAATTACTTGTTTTAAATGCTAACTTAGTAGCTCGGAACAATTTTGTTTAAATAAATTGTGTATATAAAGCGAGAAAATGATTCCATAGTTCAGTTCAAGTTTAGCCATACGACGATATTGTTATTAAAAATATTATTTAAAAAATAAACATTGATGAAATAAAATTAGTAATTTACTTTTACTTAAAAAACCTTTTCTGCAGCAGACAATTTAAGTCCTTTAAATGGAGGCATAATTTTGAAGTCCTAGGGAGTTCCGCCCTTTCTAGGCAATCAGGGTTCGGTCGTTAAGACGATCTCACCAGCAACAGACGATACCCCTGGATTAGATAGTCGTGACGTGGGACTCGGCTACATAACATAACCAACTTAAGCAAAGTACCATCAATCCCACAAAACTAATAAATAGCTGCCATAAAAACCTGAAGGGTGAGTTAAAAATTCCAGTACGTAGGAAATGTAGAATATATAAAGACAAATTCTGATGGTTAATTATAATTTATTATAAATTCACTGGGTTTGACTAATTTGCTTTCTGACTGACTTGAGCTAGACTAACTGAAATGTACAAAATTCCAAAAATGCAAATCTGAACTAACTCTGATATGATGCTGTGAATTTTATTTGTGATTAGATATGATTTCAACTGTAGTATTTATTAACAAATTCATGTGTAGTTGTCATACAGTAGTGTACACAATTTTGATTTGTTTTTAAACTTACATAATTCCAAATACTTATAATTCACGCAATCCAAAGGAATAGCGGAAGAAAAAAATTTCAAAATTGTTAGTAATTTTTTTTTTTTGGTGCACGGACTCGGAAAATTTCTTTTTTATTTAACCACCCCATGAACCAGATAGCCTGTTAATTCAGCTTTAATTATCTTTTTTGAAATCCTTGATACGTCGATTTGTCGCGGAGATATTAAACGAAAAAGGACACTTTTGTGTTGAACCATCGATATCTCAGCAACCAATAATCGTACAGAAAATTTAAGGGCAGTTTCGGAAACTGGAATAAATTTCCTAAAAGAATCCGTCAAGACATAAAAAATAATAATTTTTTTTTATCCGTAATTTCAATTTTGAAAAAGTCAAAAAAAGTGACTTTTTTCCTTGTTTTGGTAAATTGACCGCATCTTTGCAAATATTGATGGAAAGGCTAAGATTTGTAGGAATTTTTACACCTCAATGTACGCCCAATAGCCCTGTAAATCCGCAGATCGATCTATTTGACGGTTCCTTCGGCTCGATCTGTCAAAGTTTTGGAAAAAATTAAAGGAACAAGAATTGTGATCTCAAACATTGTGAAATCTTCATAAAAATGGAAAAATCTTTTTTTGCAAATTTTTATTTTTTTATCACTTTTATGCATCACTCACTTGGTAAATTAAAAAAAAAAATTAAAAAATCGAAAATAAAAAAAAACATTTGACATTTTTTAGAAAATGAAATACTGAGCTGTTGCTGCCTCGGTTTTAATCACTGCCTCCAACCTGTCCCGCATATTCGAAATGCAATTTCGAATCATCGACTGCGGAAACCTCCAACAACTGTTTTGTAAGAACATCACAGTATTTAATTTTCTAAAAAACAAAAAATTTTTTTTTAAATTTTCGATTTCTCAAAAAAATTTTTTTTAAATTTACGATTTTTTTCAATTTGCTTTTTTTTTAAATTTACCAAGTAGCTGATGCATATTTGTGAGAATAGTCGGAAATAAAATGATTTTTCCATTTTTATGAAGATTACACGATGTTTGAGATCACAATTCTTGTTCCTTTAATTTTTTCCAAAACTTTGACCAATCGGCCCGAAGGAACCGTCCAATGGATCGATCTGCGGATTTACAGACCTCTTAGCGTTTCCATCAGTATTTGCAAAGATGCGGTCAATTCACCAAAACAAGGAAAACAGTCACTTTTTTTGACTTTTTCAAAATTGAAATTGCGGATAAAAAAAAAATCATTATTTTTTATGTCTTGACGGATTCTTTTAGGAAATTTATTCCAGTTTTCGAAACTGCCCTTAAATTTTCTGTACGATCATTGGTTGCTGAGATATCGATGGTTCAATACAAAAGTGTCCTTTTTCGTTTAATATCGAATATCTCCGCGACAAATCGACGTATCAAGGATTTCAAAAAAGATAATTTAATCGGAAAGTTTCCTTTCAATAAACACTTGGTGGAAGTCATTTGTTTAAATGAAAAGTAAAAGCACTTGTTTTACCCTTCCACAAATAGAAGTTAGATTTTCTTTGGGATGGTGATCGCTCAAAAAAATTTTTGAGCGCTCAAAGAAAAATGATGATGGATGTTTCGACTGAAAGTGCAAGCTAGTCATCGTCAGCGTGGTATGCTTGCACTTTCCACCACGGACATCCACGGACTTCTATTTGTGGAAGGGTAAAACAAGTGCTTTTACTTTTCATTTAAACAAATGACTTCCACCAAGTGTTTATTGAAAGGAAACTTTCCGACTAAACAATATTTAACCAGTATTGGTATTTTATGAAATTGATGGACTAAAAATCCTCTTCATAAAATTCGTACTTAGTTTTCAAACTGAGTACATATAGGAGTTGAGGTTTTGACCTTCCGTCATGGATGTCCGTGGTGGAAAGTGCAAGCGTACCACGCTGATGATGACTAGCTTGCACTTTCAGTCGAAACATCCATCATCATTTTTCTTTGAGCACTCAAAAATTTTTTGAGCGATCACCATCCCAAAGAAAAACTAACTTCTATTTGTGGAAGGGTAAAACAAGTGCTTTTACTTTTCATTTAAAGATAATTTAAGCTGAATTAACAGGCTATCTGGTTCATAGGGTGGTTAAATAAAAAAAAATTTCCGAGTCCATGCCTCAAAAAAAAAAAATTACTAAAAATTTTGAAATTTTTTTCTTCCGCTATTCCTTTTAATTGCGTGAGCACCGTGACCTTTAAAATTTTTTGGCTGAAAGTTTCAAAAACTAGATTTCTGGTGCTTTAAGATGTTTTTTCAGATCCTCGATACGATTATTTCTCGCCTAGATACAGCCCGTCAAAAATCACTAAAAAATTTAGATATTTTTTTTTGTTTCCTTAATTGTTTTGAGTAGGTTACATTACCGTTTTTGATATAAATTCTTTGAATAGAAACAAGTATTAAAACTAAGATGAACACCAATGTAAAAAGGACCATTCTGTAAGACTATTTACGACCCCATACAAAAGTCCAGTTCGTGACTTGTAGATGGGAGAGATGGGAATAAAATAGTTTTTAAAAAAAAACAATTTGAACCGACTTCACAAAATTGTATGTCTATTACGACATTTTGAACCATTTTATATCTATTACGACATTTTGAACCATCCAAATCGGTCTACGCATTAAAAAGTTAGGTTCAACCCTCTACCCCCCCCCCCCCCACCCGTACAAATCCCACTAAATGTCGTGGTATCAATCAGGGAACATACTCTACCCAACAGGAAAAAAATCATTGTAATCGGTCCACGAGTTAGACTACCCCGCACCATAGGACCAAATTATTCTCCTATTAGCAATGAGGGGTCACACTCTATTCAACAGCAAAAGAACCATCCCAATCGGTTCACGCGTTACAAAGTTAGGTTCCACCCCACCGCCATCCAACCAAAAATTTTTTCTCGTGGTATCAACCAGTGAACGTACTCTACTCAACAGAAAAATAATTAATTAGATCGGTCCACTCGTTACGAAGTTACAAAAAAAGACCCCCCCCCCACCCCACAAAAATTTTTTTGAAATGGTACCAATCGGTGAACATACTCTACCCAACAGAAAAGAGAATTATCAAAATCGGTCAACGCGTTACGAAGCTATGCCCGGTCAGACATAAAAAAAAACAAAATCTACACGTCGAACTTATAACCTCTTTGTTTTTGGGAACTCGGTTATAAATGAATCTGAATCCGCCTATTCGGATCTGCTTCTTTTGAAAGGTACGGTACCAAGAGTCGGTTCGAAAGAGTCACTGAAAATTTCCAACTTTAGAGAGTTCAGTTATAGTTCTTGCAGAAATTTTAGTTCCACGTTTTTCTGCTTTTTCATGTATTCCTCCTTCTATCATTCTTCCATACTTCTCTTTTCCAATTACGTTCTCGTAATGCTGTTTTATGTGTTCCCCATTTAATTCATGTTTTGCGTTTTTCGTTATAGTAAAGGAAACAGTTTCTCCTTCTCTTATTTCTAAGACTATACTATTCCAGTACACTGGGAACTCTTTCGGGCACACAACTTCACATTATTATTATTATTCACATAAATCCATTACAATTGTGTTTGCCCTTTCGATCAAACTTAAATGCTGTATGTACAAATCTGGCTTTCATAGAATCAGGAATCAAATCAACCTGATGCAAATTTTGAGAAATGACTCTTCGAGATCCGTCACGAGACAAAATTAAGATCCGGTTCATTTGACTCACTTTTGAGAGTCGCATCTTTCAGCCAGTTCAGGTTAGAGTTCCCCATCTCTAGTTTGCGGTGGTTTTCATCGCAGATACAAATTATGTCGTAAATGTTATTTTTCGTTAAAAACAGTTTTTGTAGCTTATATTTGTACATTATTTTTTTATAGTTGTAACTAATCAGTGCAGTTTGGCATCTCGTGAACCCGTTTCATTGATGACCAACCAACAGCTAAAACAAATGAAATTGAATAACTCGGTTACTTATGACGAAAAACTTTTAGACCCAACGCTTGAGATCGACATAGATACATGTAGGTGTATTAGACATACAGTACACTACATTCTTTTTTACTAATTTTGTATATATTGAATTACTATTCTTCGTAGACGTACAAAAAGATCCAGCGCTATGGCCTTTGAGATTGTCGGAAAACAGTAAGGAACGCGAAAAATATTTGGCAAAAAATTTTTGTTTCTTTCAAAATACAAATTCCACGTTCAAAACATCCGAACGAGAATACAGCGCACAAAATAAATATTTCTCGGTGAAATATTTTTATATAACTTTACATAATGGCGAGAAATGCAAAAGAGAATGTTTTCTGAATCCAAAGGATCAATTTTTTGCTACGTTTGTAAAATATTTTCACCAGAACATAGTAATCCATTTCTTGAACTGGAAAAAAATAGATGAAACTTTATGCTCTCACGAAAATAATAGAGAGCATAGCAGATGCATGTTCGAGTGTAGTAACTATTCAACAAAAGTTCAATATTAGACTTAAGTTTTAAAAAGAGGAGTTGCAGTGGTTCAGTTTTAAGCCGAAAGAGGGCTCGCATTTCGAGGAAAAAACGTAATTATAGAATCCGTAAATAATGGAAATTTTATAGGCCTCATAGAATTATTATCTAAATTTGATCCATTTTTGGAGCAGCATATTAAATTATATGCTTACAAGGGTCGTGGTAATGTATCATATCTTTCGAAACTATCTATGAAGAATTTATAAAATCAATAGCTCAAAAAGTAATAGAGCACATTTTAGTTTTACGGCCATTCATTGAATTTGGTTGGATAATGCAGCGTGGAAGAATGTATTGTCGCGATCAAATTTTTTTGGAATTTTACAAGAATTATATGTAACTTTTACTGTTTCAACCCATCGTTATAGCATTTAAATGGAGCAAAATCCTAGCTCTAAATTTCTAAAACGAGATGCTCATGTCGAGAAGATGCTACAAAAGTTTTGAATAATAAATTCGACAGTATTTATAAAGCCTTATAAGTTCTAGCTAATGATAATGAGCAAAAATTTAAAGTACCACAAGAAGCTTCGGCTATACTGAGAAATATTTCTAGAAAAATGCTTTCGTGTCGGTTTAGTGGAATGACACTTTAAACATATTTGATGCGACCATATTTAAAAAAAATTAATGTTGATTTCTGCTGGAAAAATGCTACTTTCATTTTGTTGAAGGTTTGCGGGATAAATTTAATATTTATGAAGAAAATGCTAAAGGTCTGAGTATATTTGTAACTCAAGAATATTCTGATGAAAGAAAACGAAAAGTAACAAAAAGGTTTGCAAATAATGAAGTACAAGGTACTTCTATCCCTGGGGCTGATAACTTCCGGATCAACACATTCTATGTAATAATAGATAAACTAGCTACGATATCAAAGTAAAGCTTATGATTATATTACTGAACTATTTGGATTTTTATTTCAACTATTGTTTATTGAAGAAGAAGAATTAGAAATAAAAGTAGATGCACTTGTACGTGTTTATTCAGATGACTTAGAGGATACCTTATTTGTGGAATGAAAACAATTAATACAACTCATAAAAATAAAGCCTTAATTTTCCTCCAATCGTTTGGATGAAGCAGATAGGAGAAATTATCAATCGTTATACTCCTTGCAAGTTTTAAATTGGATCGTAGATCAAGACATGATTTAAGTGTTCTCTAATGCTTATATTGCCTACAGAATGCTTGCTACGATACCTATAGCTAATTGTGGATCAGAAAGATCATTCTCTGTCCTAAAGAGGATAAATATGTACAGATCAACTATATTAGATGAGAGATTATCTTCGTTAGCAGTCTTGAGTATCGAAGCAGAATTAGTGCGATCCCTGGATTTCGATGACTTGATATCAGACTTTGTTAAAACCAAATCAAGGAAAAAATATATTTAATTACTTTTTGTTAGTTATACTTTGCGTCGGGAATAAAATTCATAAACCTAAATTTGTTTCATTTTCTTCTTATCCAAGGTTTTTCTCCGCCCTTAAGAGAGCCCCGATTTGCCGCCGCTGCATCTAGGTATTATAGATCTACCTATGAAGACAAAAATATTTATAAAACCTATTAGCTTAATGGAAGCGAGCATAGAATAAAATTCTTGTAGATGTAAGTTGAAAAAAAATGTAAGCGTAACATTTAAATTGAATTATATAATTTACTGATCTTTCTGTAAGCACTTGGTGAAACATATTTCTATCATTTTCGGATAAATGTTAAAAACACTTTTTAAGTTTCACAATTTATATCTTTATTAATCGATTTTAATGAGAAATAAATCAGGGCAACGACTGAAAAGCTCAAGTTTAAAAAAGCTAAACTATTGTTCGAATAGAGCTGAATAAAGTAACGGACTTTTATTTTTAAAATCTATTTGATCGTTCAACTAAGAACAACCACCCTGCTTAGCTTTTCTTATCTCATAAATTGCATATATGTACGTCTAAAATTTTTTAAGTTCTAATTTCTCTCAGAAATTCCACATTATTTTTATTAACTTTATGGCCAGTGTCCTTTAAATGTTTGGCTAAACTAGAAGTTGGGTTAACACAATAGGCAGATTGAATGTGCTCTTTAATTCTTTATTTGAGTTTTCTTTTTGTTTTGCCTATATAGGTCCCGGGACAATTTTTACACTTGATTTTATAAACTCCGCTTTTTAGGAGTTTATTAGTTTTTGTTCTGATTTTATTATTGACCAGCAGAATCTTTAATGTGTTGTTATTAAAGAAAGCTGGTTCAATGTTATTATTTCTTAGGGAGGTAATCAGCCTGTTCAACACATTGTTGATGTATGGAATTTTCTTCCATATCTTATCATTTTTATCCATTTTCTGCTCTGCAAAAATTGAACTTAGAGTCCTCTTTTTAATTTTCTTCCTGCGTAGTTTATAAATGGTGCCTTTCTCATAAACATTTATTAACGCTATCCGCTCGATAACAACTCTTTTTTAAAAGATTTAGGGGTTAAGGGAACGGACAGCAGGCGGTCCAGCATGGAGTGAAAAACATTTTTGTATTCCAAGGGTGGATGGAAGTTTTTGGTATTATAGCATCTGAATATGTACTTTTTCTATAAATGTCAAATGAAAGCTTTTGGTTAGTAATTTTTAAAAATTTATGCGCTATTCCAACAGTAAATTTAATATTGTCGTCCATTTTACTTAAAAGATTATCTAAAAAGTAAGGTAATTGTCGTTCTGTACCAGTCCAGATGCAGAAAATGTCGTCAACGTATCTGAACCAAGTAAAAACATTACTTATAAATTTACAATCCGTATCGAACAGGCGTGATTCTAAATTATCCATAAAAAATTCTGCTGCAAAAGGTGAGAAAGCGGAGCCCATTGCTAACCCGTCTTTTTGAATATATATTTTGTCGTTAAAAGTAAAATAATTTTGATACAGACACAGATATATTAAGTCTAATAATTGCGCAGATATTTGCTTGCAAGTTATCACAGAATTAATTCTCTTTTTAAACAGATTAAATAAATTATTGACAGGAACAGACGGAAAAAGACGACATACATCAAAAGACACTAATTTGGAATATTGAGATCTTTTATTTTTTTAACTAAATCGCTGGAATTTTTTATTGCGTATTTTGGTGTGAAATTTAATAAATCTGGGAGTAATTTAGCGAGTTTCTTACATAATAACTGTGTAGGAGCATTGCATGAAGATGAACCCATCTTTATGCAGTTTCGGTAACCTATATAACATTGGAATTGCTGGGTGACTGTTCTTTAGGATGAACTTTTCGGAGCTATTGAATATATTACATGAATTAATCTTCTCTATTACTACTCTATTAAAAGCGTCAGTTGGATCATTTTCAATTTCATAAACATTCATAGAGTTAATACAATCATACATTTTATTTAAGTAATCATCTTTAGTTAAAATAGTAATGCAATTACCTTTGTCCGCTTTTGATAAAATTAATTATAATAATTGAATTACTTAATATGAGAATTCCCCCTAATTAAATTTTTAATTCTTTCTCTTGCTGTTCCTAAAAATCCTTTATAAACGTATCAGCAGGCATTTCAACACGAGAACTGGTATCCTCATTCACGAATATATGCATGTAGATATGACAGCCAAAATACTTGAGGAACAACTAGCATTTTGCTGCTACAGAATCTAATATTATCACCACCCCTTGAACTTCAGAGCTTTAAGACAGCTCTTTCCACTGATAGAGGGCAGTGCATATACGTACATAAAACTTCACAAAATTCAATTAGGACATTACAAACAGGATCAATGTCCCAAGCCGAATGCTGTCTTTATGTTTATTTCCGGCGCTGATATACAGAGGGCTTTTCCTGCAAAGGTAAAAGTAAGAGAAGAAAAGGTCAATAACACAAAACTTACAAGCGGAAATCTATTCATATCAAATGAGGTCAGTGATCCTATAAATCCTGGTTCTTCATTCTATTCTACCCCAGCGACAGCAGCAGAAGGTAACACGAATATCTAAAAGAAAAGTTAAAAATTTTTAAAGTGAAATATTATTATAATTAGATTTTTTATAAGTGCACGATTAATTTGTCTTTAGAATTGCCATAGAGTGTGAAATTTATTCTTATTTTATTTCCGGTAAGTGCCGCTCTTTTTTCTTTTCTTAGTGAAATTTGAAATTTACTAATTATGTAAGAAAAGTAAATTTAAAAACTACTTTATTATTTCGGGTCTCTATAAACCGAAGAAGTGAAGTTACCGGGCAATCATTCATGTGAAGCAAAGAGTTTAATACAAATTTGCCCACGAATAATTACGCGTCTTCGCGAAGTAAACAAAAAGCAAGAAAACGTTTGAATTTGTCTGCTCGGCAGCTGGTTATCTTACAAAAAAACCCTCAAAACGTGGGAATTAATACAAAACGTCTTTTTTATCAGGTGTCGTGAGGTACCTAAGATCGAAAACTGCACGCGCACTACCCACCAAAGTTACACATATTGCTCACTTTTACTAAGGATAGCCCGGTACTTGTACACAGCCCCAGAGCTTTAATTATACACCGCAAGCCTACAGAAAGTATATCCAGTGACCATATCCACCTGCGCAAGCTTCTTAAAGTTTTGTGTGGGTGACTTCTCCTTCAAATCTAGTTGACCATAGAAAAGACATTTCGGCCGACGATTCTTTCTGTTTGTCTTGGCTAAAACAAATAACTTCTTAGAGTAAATTTACTTTTTGAAGATTAGTAAATTTAAAAATAAAACTTCCTTACGGACTGCTCCGCAATCACCTATGTTATTAGTTTGTGGGAGCGAATATACTACTGATTGATGTCAGGTGTGGGTTAACGATCGAATTTGGAAAGAACTCATTTGTGCAACTAAATTAAAATGGACCCGACACCACATAACAATTATATTCCTGTCGCACCTACATCAATGGACCTAGGTCAATTAGAAAAAAGCTTTCGAGAACAAGCAAGACGAATGGATGAACTTACAAACCTCGTTGAGACAGTGGTTACCCGCATCTGCCAACTGGAACTAAGTCAAGACGAAGCTGTCCAGCGAATTATTGGCGATCTTGCTAATTGCCCGACACCACCAACTCGAACACAAACTGTATCCTCAACACAAGTTAATGTACCCGAAGCCAGGTGCAATTTAATTTCTTTCGATGAGCTTGGACGAAATGAACCTTCGCTAAATCAGAGAAATAAGCGAATTCCAGCCCCAGGAACACCGACTATGTTAGCTAGTCCACAATGTTTCATGGAACCCAGTCGGCAGCCAAGACCATTATTTCTTCACGAACATTCGCTATTACCTCGGCCTATGTCGCCTGCACGAATATTAATTACACCGAGGGATTATGCTGGTAAAGAGCCCTGGGCTGTGTACCGCCGACATTTCAAAGCAATAGCTAAAGCCAATCAATGGCCTGCAGACTTAAAATCTTTACACTTGGTGCCCTACCTCCGAGGTACAGCGTTAGCTTTCTTCGAGAGTCTACCTGAACGTGTGCGCGGAAACTTTATCCTGCTTAACAAAGCCTTTTATCGCCGATTTAGCGACGAATATCAGCAAGAAGTCGCTAATATCCAGTTTAGGGAACGGGAAAAAGGACTTTGTGAGCTTGATACGGATTTACAACGGTTCACCTATACGAGCTCGACTGATTGGCCTAAACCAGCACGTAACAAGACCGCCGATACCGACATCCAAAAACGAATGCGGGACTCAATGCTGTATACGCTGGAATCTGAGATTACCCAGACTTTCCGAACAGAAGCCAGCAGAAATGCCACGAAGATCAGTCGTCTCTACATGCGGAGCTCGGAGACCTCAAATTTACAAGGAAAAGCAAACCGAGCTAACATGAACTTTCCTTCCAGTTCGAGAAACTAGGTTCGCCCGGACTTAAGGAGCGGAAACTGGGCCCTTTTTTTATATCAGTTCGGCTTAAGGGGTTACACCTATTTGAAAATTTGACTTTTGTGAGGAATTTTTTTTGAGGATGATATAAAATAATCAAAATAACATTTTAAGACTTTATTATACACATAATGGGGTGTACAAAACAAAAAATCGGCCTTTAAATGTTCACAAAAAACGGAATTATTAATAATTCTTTAAAATCTATCTTAGAATCTACAGTAAAAATTTCAAGGCGATCGGATGAAAATTGCAAGAGTTATTTGTAACGCCGATTTTAAAAATATGGTTTCGAGATAATCGCGTTTAAAGTTTTGAAACTGAGTTTCGGAGCATCTGAGATTGCTTCAAAAATTTAGCTGTGAGGGTCATTTAAAAAAGTTTTTGGGAAAAAAAATTTTCCAAATACATTCATAATTCAACTATTATCTGCCAACCAAACCAAACTAAGCTGTTTTTTGTTTTTGTTTGATATGATGTTGCCAAAGCTCAGGGGATGCCCTATGATGCTAAAGCACGGCCTTGGCAGGAAAGGAATTAAGGTTGAGGGAAATGGGTTAGGAGGTTGAGTGAAGGAGGTGTCGATGTACGCCTCGTTTGAAAGTTTCAGGCTCATAAGACGAGGGAAAAACAGAAGATGGTAAACTGTTCCACATTCGTGTTGTTCTGCTAAGAAAAGATTCCCGAAATTTGACGGTACGTCCAAATTTGACCCGGAGAGTATAGAGGTGGGAGCGACTTGTAGATCTTGTATCGCGCGTTGCAATGAGTCTACAAGGAATCAGGCTAGCGATTTCGTTAGAACAATGGCCATGGAAATAGCGATAAAAGAGTGAGAGACAACCGACATTCCGTCGATGCTCCAGAGAGTCAAGGCCCTCAGAGATTGAGGAATCGCCAATAAGTTTAATAGCCTTACGCTGAACTTTGTCTAACGCGGACAATGCGGTGTGTCCTGCCCCTGCCCAAATATGGGAATTATATTCAAGTATAGGCCTAATGTGGGACTTGTAGATCAACGCTAAGTCGGGTGGGGTGAAATATTTCTTACATCTCTGTAGAAAACCCAAACATTTCATCGCACTTTTAGCGATTGCAAATATATAATCAGTCCAGCTAAGATTGCTGGATATCTCAATACCCAAGATCTTTAGGGAGGGTGAATTGGGTATATTCACTCCGTCGACTGAAATGGGTTGGGGGTGAACTGGGCGTTTTTTAAGGGACATTAAACAGCATTGAGTTTTGGATGCATTAAACCTAACATGATTTGATCTGCCCCAAGCGAGGACCGTAGAAATGTCTTTGTTTAATGATCTAAACATGCGTTCCCGATTGACTTCTGTAGCATTTCCACGTGAATTCATTACAGAAGTACGCGAAATCAAGGGTGCTGTCGTCGGCAAAACTATGAATAGGATTGAGAGTAAGGGATAAGAGATCATTAATAAAAAGAAGAAATAAGGTTGGTGAAAGAACTGAACCCTGAGGTACACCGGCATTTATTTCGTAGGATGCAGATGTAACGCCGTCAATAACTACACGTTAGATGATATAATTTCCAGATTGCCACCTATAATATCAATGAGACAGAACAAAAATAAAACTAAATCAGAAAGCCTAAAAAATGATTCAATTTATTGCCAAACATTTGTTCGTCATCCAACTAATACTTTCAAATATCCAACTAATAATTCAAAGCAGTAAGGCCGTTTATTGTGAACTGGTTTAACTGTCGGCACCTATATGGATTAATTGCCAGTGAGAATACCGCGGAAGAAGCACCTTTTCATGTCTGCAGCGTCAAATCCATAAGCTCGCTGCGTAAGAAACCATTTCTTAAGGTAAGGTTGTGTTCGACATTGTGCCTGATGAGAGTATAAAATAGTTTTAAAAAAAAAGTTGAACCGACTTCTCTAAACGCGATAAATAGCATAAAATAATTTTTAATTTTATATCTATTACGACATTTTGAAGTCGGCGCAAATCAAACAAACCAAACAACTACAATAAAAACATTTTATCGTCCTTTCTTATAATCCTGTGAGCTGAAACGTTCAGTGGTTCTGTAGTTGTTTTATTTGTTTAATTTGTTTAATTTGCAATTTTCAAAATGTCGGAATAGATATAAAATTAAAAATTATTTTATGTTTTTTAGGGCTTTTTGTGAAGTCGGTTCAACTTTATTTTAAAAACTATTTTATTTTTCACTTTTTAGTGTCTTCTGCTCTATACAATTACAAAAGAACCATCCAAATCGGTCCACGCGTTAAAAGGTTAGGTTCAACTCCCTACCCCACCTCAATCACACTAAAATTTTTTTTCTCGTGGTGTCAATCATGAAACATACTCTACCGAACAGAAAAAGAATGATCAAAATCGGTCCACGCGTTACAAAGTTAGACTATCCCTCCCCCTCCCCCACCAAATTATCCAAATCCGTCCACGCGTTACAATGTTAGGTTTTACCCCCACCAACACCCCACCAAGATTTTTTTTCTCATGGTATCAATCAGGGAACATACTTTACCCAAAAGAAAAAGAATTATCCAAATCGGTCCACGCGTTACGAAGTTAGGCGCTTGACTAAGTAATGCCCGGTCAGACATAAAAAATAAAAAAAATAAAAATACACGTCGACCTTAGAACTTTTTTGTTTTTGGGAAGTTGGTTAAAAAATCGCATGACTATCAATGTTACCGGACAACTTGAAGGAAATCCATTAATTTCAAAGAGAAATAGCTGCCCATTAATTTATGCTTATAATCTTAACAGCAACACTGAGGAGCCAGACATTACTATTTTCTGACCTACAAACTCTATCACCACCTAAAGCTTTCGCAAATAGCCAGGCTGTAATAAAATCATCGGATCTATCTTCTTTTAACAGATTGTAAACTTGATTTCGATCTATGCTTCTTACAAATCGGTTAGGATACATTCAAGCTAAAGTTGATGAAAAAGGAGAACATAGAAGGTAAGACCAGTAAAACAGTAACTTTACCAGCTAACGACGAATGCTTTATCAATTTATTTCCTAATTTATCTATTGACAACGATTTCCTAGTCCCCGCCATTATAGATAACCCAACAGCCATTCAAATTACTCCACCGCTGTCTACAGTAAACAATGATTACGCTAAAGTTGAAATACATCTTCTGCAATAATCATAATAATGCTTCACCAAAAATCTTAAATTATGATCTGCACTATTGATAAAGTAGTTGATAAGCCAAGGCAAAGCCCTCCTGTCCTTATGGAAAAAAAATATAGTTGGTGGATGCCTAAGGGCAATCCAAATAGTTCAGCACATTAAATCTGGGACAGAACAAAGTGTGACTACGTAGCTCACGTAGCAGAATATGCATGTTAGTAGTTATATTCACACAACAGAATTCTACCTACTAAGCTTTGTTTACAACTTCTAAGAGTACAGTTCAAGCCATAGTGGGGTTTTAGTTTTTTACTTTATTTTTCAGTTAACTTATCGCTTTATATACTTCTCATGCCTCGCAGACTAACCCACGCCACGCGAAACTCCGGGCCGCCACATCCGCGCGGCTCGCCTTATAGTCTATGTTACGCGGAGCATTCATTCAAATCCAATGACACCTCATTTGTGCGAATCCGATAAATACTTTAGGAGCTACGAAAGAACAACATAAACTATGTTCCTCCCACTGAGATGTATCAAAATGGAGTGACTTATAAGCTATCTTATATGGGTACAATTTTACTTTCAGTAGAAGAAAACTATTTTTAATTTCCAATGTTTACTCTGAATTTGCAGCTGTTGCGAGCAGAATAAAATAATCATATATGTATATCCGAAATGACATACTTAATTTTAATCTTTTATATTGTTGTAAGGAAAATGTAAAAATCATTGGAATTACTGATATAAAAATTAGAGATATAAAATGATTGTGAATATTGTCATCTATTTCTAACGCCAGCATTTAATAGGCGACATGACGCTAGCAATTAAGAAAACCATGTTGAAAAAACAGATGCTTACCCAGAAAGGGACAACTAGCGAAAAGTGATACCATTTTCTTGAAGAAATTTCATGGCACCAGTCACTCCAGTATTATATATCTCAGTGGTTCCTCCTAATATTCATGATATGTATATATATATGTATATATATATATATATATATATATATATATATATATATACGTTTGGGAGTTACAGGGTAATTCATAAATTTAAGTTTTTCATGGTATGCACATTATTCTTTTATTTGTATCTTTTGATCTACCCAACATAGCGACATAAAGCAAACGCTACAAAATAACTATCCTAATGAACTTTCTAAAAATGTCAACAATGTTGATCTCACTACTACCACTGCAGGTACAGTCATGGCCAAAATAGAAAAAAAATGTTTTGAAATTACCAAAATTTCAGCATTTTCCCAAATTTTCTCCGAAATTTATGTAATTAGTATACCTCTTTTTTATTTTTATTGCATTGCCCGTCTTTCCAAAAAGGCGCAACATGAACACGTAGAGAAAGGACATATAAATTTATACGTAGAAATCCTATCGGAGAATGTTATTAAGATCAACAAATTAAAAAAATTTAACTAATATTAACTCAAAAATTCTTTTTATTGAATTTAAAAATAATTACATTTAATCTTGATAAGTAACAAAAGCCGTTCAAAATGTCCACCGCAACTTTCGATGCATTTCAACAACCTCCTTCTAAGTCCCTGTCTAAGGCGTATTACAGCCAGCCTCTCCCGTATTTTCGTCGCTGCATTCCCAATTTGGCCAAATATATCCTCCCTGTTGTTAACTAGGCTTGACTAAACTTCATCCGTCATTGTTCTCCAGAAGAAAAAGTCCAATGAGGTAAGGTCTGGAGATCTAACGGTCCAAGGAATCGGTGCACCTCGTCCGATCCAGCGGTTAGGAAATTGTTCACTTATTACTGCCTTCACAATGTTAGCTGTATGCACTGGTACTCCATCGTGTTGGTGAAATATTTCCCTAAGATTATCCATAGTGTCCTCCTCTATTAGATCTGGCAGTGCATTGTCCAAAAAGTCCGCATAAATTTCACTATTAAGCACTTGCGGCAAAATTAATGGTCCTACCAAATGTTGCCAATGATACCAGCCCAAACATTGACACTAAATCTCTGCTGGAATAAGGTAACCTGTGCCCTCTGTGGGTTAGTGTTCGACCAGCTATGGAGGTTATGGAAGTTCCTGATACCATCACTGGTGAATTGAGATTCATCTGTCCAGAAACGCTCTGTCGTCAATGTCGCCTTCCAGAAGCCAAGTGCTAAATTTCAGTGTCCTCTCGGAATCTCCTTCCAGTAGTCCTTGTGCTGGGTGATGGTGATATGGACGTAATTCTTCGCGATGAAGAACCATCCAAACCTGAGATGACGACACTCCTAATCGCCTTGCGACTCGTTTCGTGCTCGTCTCAGGGTCCTGCCTTACGATGGTGATTATTTGGTGCTCGACATCGGCAGAAGTTCCCGAAGTTTCAGGTCGTCTCTCCATGTCGTATGAAGTTACACTTCCCGTTTCTCTTAGCCTTTGGAAAGTCCGTGTAAATACCCCTCTTTTGGGTGCTCGCCGATTAGGGAATCTCCTTTGATATTCCATTACAGCCGCTCTCTCTTTTCCGTCTACTACACCATTAATGTAAATAATATCCCCGTATTCCTCAAATGTAAATTCTACCATTTTTTAGTAATTTTTGCTTAAAAACACCAGTACTTATTGATTTATTTTTGAACTATGCTAGGTATTCTTGCTGACGGACCCTTTTTAAAAGCAAGATTTCCATCAGGTACGAGTACCAAAACGCCAGGATACAAGGATGTGAATTCTGGCTAACAGAGATTTCTAAAAATGCGGTTTTTCTAATTCTTTGTCTACCTTGGCATATTGCACCTTTTTGGAAAGGTAATAAGACGGGCAATCTAAGAAAAATAAAAAATAGGTATACTAATTACATAAACTTCGGAGAAAATTTGGGAAAATGCTGAAATTTTGGTAATTTAAAAACATGTTTTTCAATTTTGGCCGTGACTGTACCTGCAGTGGCAGTAGATAGATCAACATTGTTGACATTTTTGGAAAGGTCATTAGGATAGGTTTGTTTGATGTCGCTATGTTGGGTAGATCAAAAGATAAAGATAAAAGAATAATGTGCATACCATGAAAAACTGAAATTTATGAATCACCCTGTAACTCCCAAACGGTTGAGAGTCGCCCCCTGCCATATAATTTTTTGTTTGCCTAGGTGAGGTCTATCACCCCACTCATTTTGGTGTTATGCCTTATTTTTGGTACTTTACATAGGTAGTGGTGATAGGGGCTGGTTAACATAAAGGAGAAACTTCGCTAGTCACCTCTGTTTAAGTAATTTAACTCACAGTATATTTACTTAATTAAAACACACTACTAAATCCTTTTTTCCTTAACTAAATAGTTAAAGCACAGTATATTTTCTTATTTAAAACACACTACTAATTCTTTGTATCCTTAACTAAGTTACTAAATGCACATGATATTTTCTTAAATTAAAACACACTAATAAATCTTTGTTTTCTTAACTAAGTAGTTCGACACACAGTAAATTTTCGTAATTAAATGCACATTATATTTTCTTAAATTAAAACACACTAATAAATCTTTGTTTTCTTAACTAAGAAGTTTGACACACAGTAAATTTTCGCAATTAAAACGCACTAATAGATATTCGGGTCCTTAAGTAATTTACTAAAGCACATTATATTTTCTTAAATTAAAGCACACTAATAAATCTTTGTTTTCTTAACTAAGAAGTTTGACACACAGTAAATTTTCGCAATTAAAACGCACTAATAGATATTCGGTTCCTTAAGTAATTTACTAAAGCACATTATATTTTCTTAAATTAAAACCCCGCGACTCAAACTCTTCGCGACTCAAACCAGACTTTTTGCGACTTCCTTCGATCGCGATTTTAACAGAACTCTCCAACTCTTTCTTTTAGAAACACTTACCAGTGATCTACATGAAGAAAAGCTTTCGTGCTTTTTCTTCGTTTTTTAGCTTTGCCCTTGATGTACTTAGTTGTCATTGGGCAAAGCCGCTGTAGATCGTTGTTTGTCGCGCTGATTAAGCAAATTTCTTTTGCTTATCGTGTACTGGGCTACCGTGTGAAAGGAATTTCGACGGTAACCCGAGCGCGTTGTTTATCATGGGTTGGATTTGAGTACATTGCAACTTTGTTGCAATGCACTCGGTGTAAGAAATCTAACCCATTAAATATTTATTGGTTTATTTTTATTTATTATTCATGAGTTGGGTTTTCGATGTTTGAAATCCAACTCATGAGATTTTTTTAATGATTTCTTAAATATAAATGGCAGATTGGATTTGTTAGGATTCGGCTTATCTTGACATAAGCGAATCCAATCTGCAACATTTCCTTCCCCCCGCGAATAAGAGGAGTATTCTTTGGAGAGGAATACTCCTCATTCCGAGTTACATTTTCCTCGCGCTAGGCACGTTATATTTTTAACTCAGGATGTCATCTTTTGCAATTAATGTTGGGGAAGAAGTGTTCGTCTCACAACCCCCGTTTGTGATGGCAACATTTGGGTTGCTGGTCACCCGGGTGAACCGAAATTGGAGGGGGCCCCTTCGCCTCTATCTGCGCCGCGCGGGCTCCCAGCCTGTTCAGGTATGGGCCGGGGAGGGCCCTCGAGGTACTTATCACCGCCTCACATTATTTCTGTCCCCGCACAATGGAGAGGGCATTAGTGTACTCGGTAAGTTGACTAATGATTCACACTTTTTCTTTTGTCTTCATCTTGTTTTTTGGTATTTATTACCAGGCGGACGAGTAACCCTGTCGGGAAGCGCTGGATGGTGTCCCTGCTGCCTACCTGTGAGGGAAGTGCCGCCGTTGCCTGCGGCGTTTTGGACTTCCGACGCTGCCGCCGCTGGTGCGCCGGGTGACTCCTGGGCAAATGAGTCTGGAGGCTCACAGGTCGACGAGGAGCGTTGGGATTAGGCAGAGACCCCCAAATTTTAATGCGAGAAGAAAAAAAAAAAAAAAAAAATTATATATATATATCCCTTTTTCTTGAAATTTTTTCCCTATACTTCATATTTGTAACCTTCAATGCTTTGTATTTTTTGTAATTTTTAGTTTTGTATTCCCCTTCCTTTTTTAATTTTAATAAAACAAAAAAAATTTTTAAAACTTAACTTCCGAGACTTTTTATTTGTACTTTGTTCTCCTTTTCCCTTTTTCACTGGGGTTTTTACTATTTTCAGATTGGTTTCGGGTTCCTTTCAGTTACTGACAATTTCTCTTTTTTAGTGTTTCTACCCCCGGTCATCAAAAAAAAAATCATAAAAGTGGTCTGTACTTGCCTTGCGCTTCGGTATCTTTTCGACCGACGATTGTGGTAGTACTCCACGGCGCGCTTTTGTAGTTGGCTTATTATTTAGTTTATTTGTGTCTATTGTTTAGACAAGCTGGATGGACCGTGCCCTGGGCAGTGTTTGTGGCCGTTGAGGCCGCTCTTTTGGTCGTGAGACTGCCTCTTCTAGGGGGATTTCGGGCATGGGCGTCTGATTACGCCGCGTAGTCCAAGCCTTTAGTGGAGGTATGGCGTATTTGGCCGTCATGTAAATGACGATGAACAGCAGTATTAGCCCCGTAAGTGACAACGAAGTTGCCGAGAGTAGGTGGGGTGTTTTCACCCGGGAGCGTAGATTTAACTCCCGTATTTTGGCCTGTATTTGGTCCAATGATTGCGTACTCTCGTGCAAATTTTCGTTAGTGTTGTCACCCAGTAGCAGCTTTGTATATGGCACCTCCGTCACAGAATGCTGCTCGTATTTGGCCATGAAGGAATCTAATTCCTTTGCCGTTTCGTTTGTTTTAGGAAAGTATGCTGGTTGCGTGAAAAGTAGTGGATGAGTATTTTCAGCCTCATAATATAGGGTATGCGGTCCTATTTGTAAGTGGCAGGGTTGGTTAATTACCAAGATTCCCTGTCCAGAGAGGCGATGCGTGAGCAATTGTTGGGTGCATGTAATATGCACAATGGTTGTTGTCTTCAATGCATATAGCCAGGAATTGGGCCTATTTAATTTAATTAAAATGTCCCTGAAAGGTATCTGCACTTTTAGCGAACACCTAGGGTTTTCGTTCAGGGGGTTGAAGAGCAACTTGATCACGCATTCATCCGATTGTGTTGCCTTTGTTATCGGCGTATTTAGCAAACCAGCGTAAGTATCCTCCTCGACATCTCGAGTGACTTTCCGATATGCTTTCATATTCTCCGGCTTAAGTAATAGAAATTCCTGAGTCGAAAGTTGACTCGCTATATGCGAATATTCTATTTCCGGGACTAATGAGTGGTTCGCTTCCGTGTGTATTGGGAAGCACCTGATTCGTTGCAACTTCATTTTTGGAAGACTGAAAATTGGTAATGTAATTTTGATTACTAGTTTTTGTTGCAATAGGTGGGTCCGTAATTCAGCCGTCTGATAGAGAATCGATAGACAATTCTGGGCTTTTGAACACGTGGCATGCGATTTCTGATAAATCTCAAGGAGTGAATCAGGGGCGATCAGCAGGGGATGAATTTGGTTATTTCGGCTAGAGGTTGTTATATCCAGTAGCGCCTGCTGTCGGAACTCAATTTCTACCATTTGTAGCAGCAGACTAGAGACTATTTCCTGTCTCATTTGCCTTGCTAAAAGTTTGTCGGTTGAGTTGTGTAAATCATTCATCTGGTAGGCTATTTGCCGTTGTCTTTCGACCAGTGAATTTAAAGGTTTTTGAAGTGTATTAAGCGCAGTCTTGACTACACTGATTTGTTGTTTCTCCAAATCAGCGAGTACCTGATGGTTAGTTTCCAACTCATCCAGGCGACTATAGACTTCGCGTTCATTGGCACTATCCATGGTACCGAATAGGTAGTGCATGGCGTTTCCGATGCCGTCAAAAATAGATCTCATTTTACGAGATTTGGGAACAGCTTGTTTAATTACCTTAGTGCGTTGTTTGATGTTTTCCATCAACGCGTGCATGTGTTTTTGCTGGAGTTCGCAGAGGTCTCCTACGGTGTTGTTTCCACATAGTTGATGCACGTAGTGTTCGGCTCGTTCCGCAATCGTGGTTTGATTGTCCAACTCGGTCAGGTCCAATTCCGTGAGTATATTCCACGTCGAGTGGTAAACCATGAGGCTTCCTAAATCCTCGAATAGCACTCCTGTATTGTTGAGTGGGTTCACCGAGTACGTCTCCGACGTGCTACTTCCCATAGCGGACATTATTAGTCCGAGGATGATAGCGTTTTGTATCATACCTGGGGAGAGGAATATGGTTAGTGGGGGTTCTAAATTAATTTTCTTATTTACTAAGCGTAGATTTTCCCTAAAGTGATGTCATGCTTGTCTTGCATTCTCACCGGTATAATAGTTGGTTACCTTTGGGTAGTCGCTTTGATGTTTACTGTTGAATACAGTATTTCGAAAGTAGTTGAGGGGGACCTCAAGACAAGGAACTACCAGGAAGGAGTTTAGTGTTTTTGTGCTGTAGAAATCGGGCAGTCTCTGACGGGATTGCAATTGCACAGAAGTTGGTTTGATTTATTAATTCTGGGAATCGAATCGGACAGCCGGCAACGTTTTATTTTCACAAGAGGCGTTTAGAGTGCTGTAGAAAATATGACTAAGTGGGAGTGAGACCTCAGGGCACGGAACTGTCAGGAAGAATTGCTAGATATAGCATTAAAAAGAGGGAGTTTTGGTGGTTCATTCTCTGACGAAATTTCGCAAGAGTTGGTTTGAATTTGTTGTTTCAGGGTTCGACTTTTAGTAGAAGTCGTTCTTTTAATTATGAGTTGTCGTGCAAAAAAAATTAGTGAAGTCCTGTTGCTGGGTACTTCGTTGTCTTAGGCACGTCTAATAGGCGGAATGTGGGGTTTTACATTAATTGATTTGAGATTACTTAGAAAGATTATAAGAAATAAAAGGAATTTTAATTAGGGTTGGTTTGGACCCGATTGGACCGAGTTGTTAAGGGACTTTTCGTTTTGCCTTTCTTGGTTTTGTGCTGACTTTGCGTTACGATCTTCATCTCGACCGTAGATTGTGGTAGCACGCCACGACGCGTACAGATAATATTTACGATCTTCATTATCTATTCATAGAATGGCTTAAGACGGTTGTTGTGAACCGTAACTGTACGTTTGCCCATTTTTAGGGTTGTATTCACTGATGATGGTATACCGATTACCAGATAGGGTCCTACCCAGATTTGAGAGAGCTTATGCTTTCGACTTTCGCTCTTGAGTAAGACTTTGTCACCAATGTGAAACGATAAGGGTCGAACAGCTTTGTCGTAGTATAGTTTCGACCGTTGCTTGCTAGCGAGCAGATTTTTGCGTGCCGTGGCATAAGACTTTTGGAGCTTATATCTTAAGATTTGATAGTAGCTCTCGTGATTATACACGGGTTCAGGGTCTCGCTTTAAATTTGACGGAACATCCGCTGTGAAGCCGTAAAGGCAGTCCATGGGAGTTAATTTTGTCCCTTCGTGTACACTGTTATTGTACACGAATGCAGCGGTTCGCAGATATTGATCCCATGATTTAGGATTCTCGTCCACTATGGTACGCAAGTATTCAATTAACGGCCTGTGTGCACGTTCCAGTGCGCCGTTTGACTGTGGGTGGTAGGCAGAGGTTTGTAACTTCTTCACCCGTAGCAGTTTACATACCTTTTTGAACAGGTCACTAAGGAAGTTGCTTCCCTGATCAGTGACTATTCGTTTAGGGATGCGGTAGCGCGCGACGATTTCGTCGAAGAAGATTTGCGCTACAGTGACGGCTTCCCCGTTAGGTATGGCGTACCAATCGACAAATTTAGTGAGGTTATCCTGGAAAGTCAAGATATACTTGTTTCCGGAGTCAGTTTCCTCGAGTGGACCAACAATGTCGAGATAGACTTTGTCGAAGGGTTGTTCTGCGATGTCCGTGATGACCATCGGCATTTTATACTGAGGTGATGCCTTCATTTTTTGGCATTTTGAGCAACGCTTAACGTATTTCTTGATATCGCTAAGCATGTGCCTCCACCAGTACTTCCTTCGAATCCGCTTGTATGTTTTAATTACGCCCTGATGGCCGCCAAAAGGGGAGTCGTGATAATCATGTAAGATAGTTTGTATCTCCTTGGGGCTTGTGATTATCTCAGGGGGCTTAGGTTTATCGTCAACTAGCGGATTAGTATCTGGCGGGTTTTCTGTAGTGACCTCTTCTATGTTTGAAATTATTTCATTGTTCTGATGCGTGTGATCCCGTATTTCGGGGCTTTTAGACTCTGTTTGAGCGTTTTTCGCTTGAGCCCGGGTCACCGCGTTACATTTTAGGCGATTTTTGCGAATGGAGGTTATTTCTTCCTCTGAGTCCGAGTCCATTTTATGGTGGACTTGCGCTTTGACTATTATGTTTTGGCCATTTGAGTCTTCGCTGACTTCCCGTGGAATGCGGCTTAACGCGTCGGCATTCGTATTGTACTTTCCTGGCTTGTATTCGATTTGATAATCGAATTCGGAAAGTTTGTGATGAAATCTCACCAGACGGGAAGTAGGGTCCTTAACATTAAAGACGCCTTTGAGAGGCTTATGGTCTGTATAGACCGTAAATTTTCGGCCTTGCAAGTAACATCTAAAGTTACGCGTAGCCCAGACTATAGCGAGCAACTCTTTTTCAATAGTTGAATAGTTGCGTTCCGCCTTGTTCAGTGTACGGCTGGCGTAGGCAATGGGCTGATCGTGTCCTACTGCTCCTTGTGAGAGGACGGCTCCTAATGCCTCGCTGCTGGCGTCCGTGGTTAAATTGAATGGTTTCGAGAAATCGGGATATATAAGTAAGGGAGGAGAGATTAATGAAGTTTTGATTTTCTCGAATGCCTCCTGACACTTCTCGGTCCATGTGAATTTGACATGCTTGCGGAGCAAATTCGTTATAGGACGCACAATTTTGGAGAAGTCGGGGATGAATTTTCGATAATAATTGGCAAGTCCAATGAAAGATTGAACTTGTCGTACAGTTCTGGGAACTGGGAAAGTTTGGACGCAAGCCGTTTTACTGGGGTCTGGAAGTGCTCCCTCACTAGAACACTTGTGGCCTAGGTAAACAACCTCTTTTCTCAGAAACTGGCACTTTTCTGGCTGCAGTTTGAGGTTGTTCTCTCTCAAACGATTGAAGACTTTGCGGAGCTTACTATTATGGTCCGCAAGGTTTTTACCGTAGATGACTATGTCGTCTAGGTAGACAAAACATTCCAAGCCTTGTAATCCTGTTAGGACGAAGTTCATTAAGCGTTGGAACGTGGCCGGGGCTCCTTTGAGCCCAAATGGCATACGCCTAAATTCATAGTGACCATAATTGGTGCTAAACGTCGTTTTGGGTCGATCTTGAGGATCGACGAGCACCTGGTGATAGCCGTTGGCGAGATCGAGGGTGGTAAAATACCGAGAATGACCTAATTGGTCGAGAATATCCTCGATCCGAGGTAGCGGAAAGGCGTCTCCAATTGTCTTTTCGTTTAATTTACGAAAGTCGACAACGACGCGCCACCTTTTTTCACCGTCTGGTCCCGCCTTCTTGGGGACGACTAGGAGAGGTGAATTCCAAGGGCTTTTACTGGGCTGCACTATGTCGTTTTCTAGCATTTCGCGAAGCTGTTCGTTTATCACATTTCGCTGCGTCTCTGGCAAGCGATACATTTTCTGGTTGATTGGTGCTTGGTCCTGCACCAATGGTATATCATGAGTGATGGCGTTTGTGAAAGTTAGCCGATCACCTTTGAGGAAAAAGATATCGTTATACTCGTAACAGAGTTGTGATATCGCTTGTTTTTCCTCCGCGCTCAGGTTTACGTCTAGGCTGAGCTCCTGGTCTAACCTGACGAGACGCGGGTTATTGTTTGGGTTTTCTGGTTCTTCATACTCCTGGAATAAATATTTAATATGTTGTAAAGTGGCCATTTTTTCGGCGCTTGAAATACTTGTTTCTTTCTTTTTATTTTTTCTTTCACTTATTTTACGGAAACCTGAAATATTTTTACTTTTATTTAAATTTTCACCCCACTTTATTTTATTTGAATCACTCTTAATACTAAATGACGATGGAGTTGGGGTTTCTGAACCGCCGTAAATTGCCATATTTGAGGCGAACTCGCTTTCGGCTTCTAATAGGCTCTTTCGCCGTTGTTTACTTACTGTGTATGTTGATTTTGGAGCTTTTGAAAATACCGTCCCTGTGGTGAGCTCGCTTCCAATGTCGACGTGTTCCGAAATTTTATTTTGTGTGGGCGTGGGAGCTGATGGAATTTGTCCATCGTAATTCCTTTTATCTAGGTGAGCTCCGTCGACATTTGTTTTGTTAGGTTTTCCTTTCCTTTGGTTCCGTTTTTTCTTAGTATTTGATTTGTGCGTGGGTGCTGGTGGTTTCGAGTCACCGTAATTCCTGATTTTCAGGTGAGCATCCTCAGCGCGTTCTCCGTTTTTCGGGGTTTCCTGATTGTTTCTTTCCTGGTAATCCTGTTTCAGTTGGACGACGGTGTAGTTGTGGGCAGGGACTAGATGCAGACTAATGTTAGTCAGAACTACTTGTGAATTGTGTGTGTTGAGAACTCCAACAGACACTGCTTTTACACCAGCGGGGAGTAAGCCATTCGCTAGGAAGACTCCTTGATCTATTTCTCTTGATAGACAGAGCATCTCTTCCTGCAGCTGCAAGGGAACCTCGACGATGATTTGTGACCTAGCAGGTATGCGTACAGGCTCTTTCAGCTGTATTTGTTGCTGCCTCATTTCGCAGGTCAAATCACTTTCAGTCGGTTTGTCCACCTCGCATTCCCGTGTTCGCCGGTCATCGTTCTCCTCTTGAGAAACTTTTGAAGTACCACAGATTGTCAGATCGGCCTTTCTTGGCTCTGCTCTATCTGTTCGGGTATTCGTTTTGACCACTTTTTCGGAATACGGGTTATCCAATGCAGTTGTTAATGGAACAGCAAACTCCTCCGGGTTGTTTTCCGTTCGAGGAAATCGCAATGCCTTATTCGGGCCCTCAACGTTACAATTCTTTGCTAGAAAGTCATTTCCTAGCAAGCCGTCGTCGGAAAGGCCGGGTAGGTTTTTTATTACCTGAAAATTGCAGGGAATTTTATTCTTTAATGTAAAATTGCCCTGACACGTTCCCAGCGTCTTTCCGGTACCAAATGGTGTTTGTAAAGTATATGTTTCTCCGGTATTTATATCTTCGGGATTTTTAATTGCTTTCTTCTTTATTATGCTAACCTCAGCGCCAGTATCTACTACAAGTTTGGTATTGCCGTTCAGGCTAATATCCAACGGTAGGCTAACTGTAGAGATACAGGGTTCGGGCGGCTGAGGTGACCCTTTATTAAAATTTTTTGTTTTTAGTGTCGATCCGGGGTCTTTTCGGTCGACTGCTCGTCGTTTCCCTGGCTCTTAGAATCCCATTTTTGTTTTTGGCGGCATTCCTCTATGGAATGGCCGCGACGGTTGCAGAACTTGCATTTGAGTTTTATGTTAAAAACTCGAGGACCAACGGAAGGTTGCTGATCCTGAATCCGTCGTTCGGGGAGCCTTGCCTGGCTACTCGGGCCCGGAACCTGGCGATTGTTTCTACAATCGCGAACATCATGCCCATATATTTTGCAGTGAGAGCAGAAGGGTGTGTTTTTACGCTTCATGCAGTCGGCGTAAGTGTGACCTCTTCGCTGGCAAAAGTTGCAAGTGATGTTTGACCTTAACTGGTCGAGGTTCTGGCGGCGGTAGTCGATTTGAGGGGGTGACGAGCGTTGAGGTGGAGTCGTATATTGTGGAGTCTGTCGGCGAAAGTTTTGTGGTGGCGGCGGTCTGTATAACGTTTGTTGTGGAAAATTGCGAGCAGGTGTATATGGGGTTCTATGGAATGCCCGTATTCTGGCAGTTGGGTCCATAGCAACCGGCATGGTTGAGCCTTGTTCTACAACAACCGGAGCAGGGAAGCCTTGGGTTGTTGTGGTTTGCGTGAACTGGGCGCCCTGCTGTAGTTTCTCCATGTCGAGTGCTTTATTGATCAGCGCCTCGAGCGTGCCGTCGGTGACGGTGAGGAGATATTGGCAAAGGTGCGGATTCGTAACCCCGCTGCGGACTGCGTTTTTCGCGAAGTCCTCCAGCTGCGTTGTTACAGCTGGAGTGGCCGCAGCTCCGTATTTAGTTTGTGCGGCCTCTTTACAGAGGGCCAGCAATTGTTTTACTCTAGCCGTGAAGGCAGTGAGCGTTTCGCAGGGGTTTTGGTGAGCTGTTATGAGCCTATTTACCAGTTCCTGGTAAGTTTCTCTGGGAAGATATGCCGCGTTTAATCTTGCTTCGACTTCTTGAAATGTTGTCGGTACATCCGAGGCCAACAGTTGATATGCTCCTCCACGAAGTCTTGTGGGAAGGATCTTGAGGAAAGCCTCTTGCTCCCCTTCGGAGAGACACTGTTTGGCCTGGCGGCAGCAACCCAGGAATGTTTGCAACTCTGATCCGAGATGCGGGCCTGGCTCACCTGAAAAAATGGGCACCATTTGCGCCGTCAACTTAACAATTTTTCCGTAATCGGTCGCCATAGTGGAGTTCTGATTCGAGTCGGTGTCGGGCGAGTCTTGTGCGAGAAATCGATTTAGACCCTGTTTCAGGTTAATTTCTCGCAGGGAGTCTTGTAGGGATTGAATGAGGTTTTCCTCAGTTGTGCCTTGTAGATTATTCTCAATATTTTCTTCAGAGGGGAGTATGCGCGAGAATCCGTCTAGCTTGGCTTGAAAGAGTGCGGCTTCCTTTTGAAAGCGCTCTAAGTCTTCCAGTCTCTCTTCGCTGGACTTTGTATTTCTATTTTCGAGGAGGTTAGAATAGAGAGTTGCTAGGCGTTCGGATTCTCGCGCGGACTCGTACAAATTATTAAAATTATTGTATTTAAATCTTACCTGGTTTTGATTTATTCGTTGCAGGACGGTCCCGCTCCTGAGTGTGAGTCCTTCGGAACTGGGTCCTGGTTGTGCTGGGGTTATCTGGCGTTCACTGACCTGCGTTTGGTCGGTGAATACTGGTGACTGGGAACCCTGGCGTGGTTCTTCCGCGTCGATCTCCAGGTCCAGGGAGGTTATGAGGAGGTCCTCTGTCTTCTCCTCTGTTGGTGAGTGAGCGGGAGTAGAGTGGGTGTCCTTGGACATCAACTCCTGCTCTTCAGCGTTGCAAGGGGGGCTTTTGGCCTGCTTTTCCGTTCCCTTGATAACAGTACTAGAGTTGTGTTGGGGAAAAGGGGGGCTTGTGCCGTCTTCAACGATTCCCTTTTCCACTCTGATACTGGTGCTGCGTTGATTGCTGGTGTTGATTGGTGTCGTCTTCTTCGGGCTGGGACGAAGCCCACACAATTCCACCGGTGGTGCTGGCTTACACTTTGCGGAAACGTTGGGGGTGACTCCTCAGGGCGATTGACTACCCGGGAGTGCTTAGAGATACCCCTTTTGGTTTGGTCTTGGATCAAGGCTTTTCAAGCTGTTACGGTAATTTTGTTTTACCACGCTTCCTTGATCCTACCGGCTGCGCCAATTTTGTTATGCCTTATTTTTGGTACTTTACATAGGTAGTGGTGATAGGGGCTGGTTAACATAAAGGAGAAACTTCGCTAGTCACCTCTGTTTAAGTAATTTAACTCACAGTATATTTACTTAATTAAAACACACTACTAAATCCTTTTTTCCTTAACTAAATAGTTAAAGCACAGTATATTTTCTTATTTAAAACACACTACTAATTCTTTGTATCCTTAACTAAGTTACTAAATGCACATGATATTTTCTTAAATTAAAACACACTAATAAATCTTTGTTTTCTTAACTAAGTAGTTTGACACACAGTAAATTTTCGTAATTAAATGCACATTATATTTTCTTAAATTAAAACACACTAATAAATCTTTGTTTTCTTAACTAAGTTACTAAATGCACATGATATTTTCATAAATTAAAACACACTAATAAATCTTTGTTTTCTTAACTAAGAAGTTCGACACACAGTAAATTTTCGTAATTAAATGCACATGATATTTTCTTAAATTAAAACACACTAATAAATCTTTGTTTTCTTAACTAAGAAGTTTGACACACAGTAAATTTTCGCAATTAAAACGCACTAATAGATATTCGGGTCCTTAAGTAATTTACTAAAGCACATTATATTTTCTTAAATTAAAGCACACTAATAAATCTTTGTTTTCTTAACTAAGAAGTTTGACACACAGTAAATTTTCGCAATTAAAACGCACTAATAGATATTCGGTTCCTTAAGTAATTTACTAAAGCACATTATATTTTCTTAAATTAAAACCCCGCGACTCAAACTCTTCGCGACTCAAACCAGACTTTTTGCGACTTCCTTCGATCGCGATTTTAACAGAACTCTCCAACTCTTTCTTTTAGAAACACTTACCAGTGATCTACATGAAGAAAAGCTTTCGTGCTTTTTCTTCGTTTTTTAGCTTTGCCCTTGATGTACTTAGTTGTCATTGGGCAAAGCCGCTGTAGATCGTTGTTTGTCGCGCTGATTAAGCAAATTTCTTTTGCTTATCGTGTACTGGGCTACCGTGTGAAAGGAATTTCGACGGTAACCCGAGCGCGTTGTTTATCATGGGTTGGATTTGAGTACATTGCAACTTTGTTGCAATGCACTCGGTGTAAGAAATCTAACCCATTAAATATTTATTGGTTTATTTTTATTTATTATTCATGAGTTGGGTTTTCGATGTTTGAAATCCAACTCATGAGATTTTTTTAATGATTTCTTAAATATAAATGGCAGATTGGATTTGTTAGGATTCGGCTTATCTTGACATAAGCGAATCCAATCTGCAACATTGGCACGTCAGATCTGAAACACCCTGTTTACAGGGTGTTTCTCAAGTCGTGTGCAAAAATGAAGGAATTGATAAATCTAGGTGAGAAGCGAAAAAAAATTTAAGGGAGGGACGCTTGTCTCCAAACCCCTGAAAGCTATAGGAGTTTGACATTTTCTTTACGATGAAATTGACAAGCCTTACATTTTAAGGCATATTTTCTACAGTTTTAGTGCTATAGACGTTTTAAATATCTCAGTTCACAGGTAACGCAATGGTGTGTAATTTTTTTTTCAAACTTAAATTTTGTGAAAAAAATAATATATTTCATTATTTTTGTTTTGTTTCGCCCCTAGTTCTACCAGTTCCTTCATTTCTGCATACCGCCTGAGAAACACCCTGTATAGTAGACTGCTAAACTCATAAGCCCTCCTTCTTCAGTAGTCGGATAAAAATAAGCCTAAGTCTTGTGATCACGTAGCAGGAAAACGTTATAAGATCTAATAGAGCTAAGTCAAAGTAACTGTAACCATTCGTAACACTTCCTGAGAAAAGGGATTTCTCTCAGTACAAATCCGAAATTATCGACCTAGATAACGATAACATTGCGAGAACTTAATTTCGCCTAATATTTGTAACGAATTCTAGTTATATGTTTTCACTTTAGGATTTATCTATTAAGTGTATCAACATTTTCGGGGCATATTTTTTTCTCAGCCATATTGCAATCTCTTTAAACCCTGTTGCACGTATTTTTTTTACGTGATTTCTTTTTGATAATTATTATAACTATGGTTACCATTGTTTTGGAAATAATTTTTGCCGTGCAATCTTTATTTTCTAAGATTTCTCTTATAAACTTAATACTTTTTTATCTCTGATTATCGCCCCACTACTTTAGTGTTTTCTTAATGATAAAATCTATGACTTCAACTGTTGGATCCGCGCTCTTAAGCCTGGTCAACTCGCCTATCTTATTTGATATGAACAGTAAACAATGTTATGTCTCCTTGTTTGTCTTTTGAATGCCCAGGATTTGCTGAAGAAGGCTGACGAATTTAGTGATATTTTTAGTGATTTGATGATGGATGTGATTTCTGTATCGGATTCTTGGCTGAAATCCCAAAGTACCTATAGAATCTTTGCATTATCTAATTTTACAAGAATGATCGTATCCGTCGCATGGGTGATGAAGTTGCGATTTTTTTGAGAAATGAGTATAGGTGTCGTATTGTTGCTCAATTAAACGATGATAATGAAATTTAATTTACGTTTATAGAAATAATTTCCGGTGCATACAAGGTCCTTATTGGTAGAGTATATAAACCTCCAAATATATCAGGTTTTCATCATTTTGATGGGCCCCTCTCCTGACTAAACATTATGTATACACACGTTATTTTAATGGGTGATTTTATCTCCAACGTACTTCGCCGAAATCATATTAGCAATGAGCCTTTTGACATTATTGCGTCAAGTAGCATTGAGCTTGTGAATTCATCCATTCCTAAACATTCCCTTCCCGACTCTGTTAGATCTTTTCCTGGTTTCCTCCTTGCTAGAAACCAGTTGCAGTTGGGTTTTGCAATCAGATGAGACGTAATTTACACCTGACCAGGTCTGATGAGCAATTTTAAACATATCGAGACTTCATGCACATATTCCTTGAGCTACTTTTGGGCAGCAATACTGCACTGATACTATGCATATACGTAATATACCTCAATAGATGGCATGGTAAATTTTCTCAAATTTCAGAACGCGTTCACCGATTTGGATGATTTTTTTTGTGTTGGGTATAGTATGTTCACCGATTGGTACCACGTCAAAAATTTATTTTGTTGGGTGGGTGGGAGAGGGATTGAAGCTAACTTCGTAACGCGTGGAAAAAGTTGCATGATTCTTATTTTGTCATATAGTGATTAACAATTTCTAATATAAGAAAAAGTTTTGTCTAAACTAAAAATAAAACAATAAATTTTGAATTTCCTTCACGTGAGTACCAGCTCGGAAAAGTGGCCCCAATGCAATTTTGAAAATGAAAAACAAAACAAAAATCGAAAAAAAAACTTGCAGCAAAACCTAAACGAACGAACAAATTGGAAAATGGCATAATATAATTTACACCGTAAACATATCGTGACTTTTTATATCAAGTTAGCAATAGCAAATCATATGCTATCGGGAAAATATCTCATCATAATTAAATTAATGAAGTCTTATTACTTTCCATTACTAATGCTTACAGGTGATTACAGATAACTAAAAAAATTTGCTTATTTACAAGAGGGAATATCCGCGCAAAAATAAATAGAGTGTTTTGAATTTTGGAAAATATTTTTATTTTAATTACTTTTTCTAAACAATTTAAATTGCTTGGGAAAAAAGGTCTTCCAAATTTTTACTTTGAGTAACTATACATTCTGGAAAAGTAAGCCTTCACCAATGCACAACCGTTTCAACAAAACAATCTTAGACAATATGTTAAAATTCGTATCGTACAATCAGCTTGACGGACGAACATCTGCCCTGGCTGCTTCTAGCCTATCGTTCATCCGTACAAGAAAGCGTACAGCAACCACTATGGATGCTTATTTTTAGCAAAACAATTCGTCTACCTCTGGAGTTAGCGGGAATACCGCGTATCTGTCTTCTTTGTTTAATTTGGAAATTTTTACCATCGCGCTAGTGCGCCACCGTACTCTATTCAGCAAGGAAGAATCATCATAGTCAGAGGATTATCGTAGTGACTCTAGGTGCAAAATTGTTACCAATCAGGAAGCATATTCTGTACAACAGAATCAAAATCATCGAAATCGGTATATGCCTTATGAAGCTAGGCGCCGCCCATCCTTCAACTCTCACTATAATCTACGTTTCTTGTCATGACGCAAATAGATACTTTATACATTCAGAATCATCTAAATCAGTCCACGCGTTACAGCGTTAGACAAGCCCCACTCCAACCCTTTGTCAAAATTTTTTCTTATAATAGCAATGTATACAACAAAAAAGAATCATCCAAATGGGTCTGTGCGTTAAGATGTTGGGTAATGATTCCTTCCCGACCCACCTCATAAATTGTTATCGTGCTACCTATGGGGCGACACATTCTACACATCAAAAGAAAAATGATCCAAATCGGTCTACGTGTTAAGAAGTTAACATCCACCCGCTCCCCACCTCAACCCAATCCTAAAAATTTTGTCGCGATATCAAATGGGTAACATACTTCAGACTACGCATAATCGGACGAGAAACAGAAAAGTACTAAGTTGTACTAGTAGACGTAGTTGAAAAAAAATTTTAGTATAAGAATTTAATTGAATTACTTAAGAATCCTTTCTAATACAATTTTTTATTCTCTTTACACGCTATTCCTGAGGATCTTTAATAAAGACATCAGCAAGCATTTCAACACGAGAATTGGAATCCTCATAATTACACGAATATATATGGTGATAACAGCCAACATGCTTCTGGAATAAGTAGCCTCTTTCTTCTTTAAAATATATTCGCAGCCTTCAAGAACATAATAGGTTTCACGAACTATCACCAGACCTTGAACTTCGGAGTTGAGAACAGCTTCTTCCAATGATAGAGGGCAGTGAAAATTTCCTAAAATGAACGAAACTACAACAAATTTAATGACATTACATTTATTTCCAGCGGTGACATCGAGAGGACTTTTCCTGAAAAAGTAAAAGTAAGGTCAATAACCCAAAGGAGAAATCTATTCACATCAACCTAGGTCGGTGATCCTACAAATCCTGATTCTTTTCTCTATTCTGCCTCAGCGACAGCAGCAACAGTAGAATGAATATGTAAAGGGAAAAAAAATTGTAAAGTGAATTGTAATAAATTGAATTTCTTATAATTGCTCAATTAACTTGTCTTTATAAATGCCTCTAATAGCCAAAAGAATATTACTTTCTCTTATCTGACAATTAAAATGTACCACATTATAATACAGCATAATTTAAATAAAACAGAATTGAATAGACAAAGACTTTGAAGGTTTAGAATTCTTAGGAATAAGAAATTTTTATTTAAAGGAGAGGTGTTTTAGTGAGTAAGGTACGGACGATCCAGTGTCTTCTTAATTCATTCATTGAATTCTTAATTATTTCATTAATTCCAAAATTATTATTTGATTTAATGTGAAATAATTAAAAAATATTACTTTTTTTTATGGCCAAAATTTTTTATTTCATTTAAGATATTTTATAATATGATTAAGTTCTTCTTAATAAATAACAAATTAATAAATAATTTCTTTTAATATATCTATTCAAAAAACCGCCGAAGATAAACTTGGTTCTTCTGACGTAATTGAAACAGAATCCAAAAGTTGGACAATGCATTGTTGCTGTTTTCGCATGAAACCGGTGCTATCTCCATTGTATTATGGGTGTTTTCGATTTTGCTTCGGTGTTAACACTTGTGCCTTGAAGAAGCAAATGCATGTTCGAGATTGCGGTGCCATGACTCGAGTTTTGCTTCGGATTATTCGTTTTTGCCATATTTTGCCCTTGGTGCTAGCACCGATTGCCCCTGGTTTGGACCAGGAACAGCTGTGACACTACTAACACAAATGAAGTAGATGAATAAAAATAACTGGCATTGTGCTTGTCTGTTGCGATTTTTTATATTTAATTAATTATTTTTACTGTCCTGTTATAATAAAAACGAGAAAAAACGAAACATCTTTACACTTTCCCAACCAACCAATAATTATAATAAATATAATTGCTGAAATTGCTGATTTTTTATTAATCTCCATAATTTTCAATTGCATTTTGACAGCGGGTGGCACTAATAAACTCGAACACAGGGTTTCGCACTTGGAAGCAGATGACACTTTGGTGCAGGGTCACAGTAACTCCAGTTGTCCCCGGTGTTATGTCTCGGTGGCAAAATCAAAAACACTCTATACTCTGTGGATCTAACCCTTGGTAATAGATCGTTGTGTTCTTGTGACTCTCTGGCTTTTCCATGTTTTCTTTTTTTACTTTGTTTTGTTTCTTTTTTTTTCTTATCCGTGTCGGTTTGGGAGTCTCATTTCACTGATTTGGTAGAGTACGTTAATTTTGTTATTGCCTACCAAGAAGGGCATCTTCTGTATTAGAACTTAAATAAAAATAGTGCGCAGAAATTACTTAAGACAACTTTTCACACACTTTTCACTGGTTGGCTCTTTCTCTTTTTATCATTGAAGTTAAACCCGATTTTCGGCGCCAGAATCAAGAAGAAGAGCTAGTAGTTGCTGGCGATAATATAAAGGAAGTGTCTACTTGCCATCCTTAAATTGCGGAAGTACACGGGAATACACGGAAAGTACGCGGAAATACAGAAAAGTACACAGAAAAGTACACGAAAATTACACGGAAATAACACGGAAGTACACGGAAGCAGACGGAAAGTACACGGAAATTACACGGAAATAACACGGAAGCACACGGAAAGTACAAAAACAAATTTCACGGACTGCACGGAACTACACGTAAGTACACGATAAGTGCAAATAGTAAGTTCTATATTCATATTACTGGTAAAAGTTTATCACAACCTGTTCTAGATACAAACCTCCCCCCTTCTGGTCTCTACAATTGCCATCCTAGCCTGTCTGCACGAGCCCACGACTTTCCACTGTTCCCAGTGCTCCCTCGTGGCCCACGTTCCTAACAGGCCCTCTGCCGTGCCGGGCAGGGGCCTAGCGCAGTGAACGGCTGCGGACCTTGGAAACTCGAAGCAGTCCCTAGTTTTGCCAGTACGTGTGCTTTCTAATTTCATTCGACCCCCGCGTGTCCGATGTCCAATGGATGAAGGAAACAGATCGAAAAATGATTTTGATATTGTAATCTTTCTTGAGAATTAAATAAATAATAAATGAGGATTTCAAGAAACTTGTAGAAACGTGTAGTTTTTATTGTTGCTCTCAAATAATTTATTGATTTTTTGTACGCAGCATAAATGGAATTCATCCTTGCACATTAAAAATATTTACTCAGAACAGCAGCCTTTTCCCAAATTTGTAAATGTGTGTACAATTTCAATAATATGAAAAATTCCAAAACCAACCTGTGTTAGCATATCGTTGAGAGCAGTTGCGGTTACTTCTGACATTCCGAAAACTTTATTTCTCAAGGTATTGATCTACAAGGTTCTTGTAAGTTCATTTAAAACTAAAACAAATCAACTTTTGTTCCACGAAGAACATTTGAGAAAAACTCCTTTAAAGAATGATGAAATTTCTTCTGTTCTTGCAATTGCGCCCAGTTTTTATAAATTATGTCTACCATCTTACGTCCTCACGCCGTCATTACACGAACTCAAGGATATGATATCAAACCAGCTATTCTAGTAGCTAGGTGTATTTGAGATCAGGAAGAATACCACGAGCGATATTAAAAAATCTGAAATACAAAGCATTAAAACCATAATGCCTTGAACTGATACACTAAAGCCAACAACAACAAAATAAACAAGAATGAAAAAATCGGATATCATCGCACTGAAATATCCAGCAACGCATAGCTTAGTTTACAGCGAAACCTAAAGCTGGAATTAAAGCAAGTCATCTCTTTATAACCAACTTCAATGAAGTCATGTAGAAATTCAAGTGGACTTAAATAGGAGGTCCAGCCTGGAGAGTTATTCAGTTCTCAAGTATCAAACAGAAAGGTGATCTAGTATTGAAGTGCAGAATTTTTTGGAGAATCTTTTATTTTGGGTGAGTTATATTTTTTGAATAGTGAGAAATTATTGGAGTTGGGCTTATTACCAAGCCAGTAATTTTGAACTTTGTTCTGTGTGGGTTTTACGAGTTAGGTTTAGGAAATTAATTATTATATAAAATTTAACCCAACGTTTGGAAGGATTAGATAAAGTAGAAAATTATTTTCATTCGGCACATCACCAAACAAATAATTCTCGAACGTCTCAAGAATCGGTTTCGGGTTAGTTAAAGCGTAGGTACAAGTTGAAATTGAAATTCTTGAATAAAACTTAACAGTTATAAAATCTAGACAATTATTAAACAACAAATAATTATCTAATTTTTGTATCGTTTTTGTGTGCGGGTCGTTAATCGAAAATAATACTTGAACTGCGAATAATTAAAATTTTTTTCTCTTTCACAGAATTAAAATATCGTTATTGAACTAAAGTAAATTAATGGAAGTTTTTCTTTTTTTATGAAATATAGCCTTTAATTAGTAATATTTTTAGTTTATAGTGTAGAATTGTATAAATAGGGAAATATACGTATTTTAAGCTTACTTCCCTTTTTTATTTAAAGAGAACCTGGCATTTTCCTTTTCTTAGTGACTATAAGAGGTCGCTACACAACCGTTCTGAACATATTTTATATATTTGAATTCCAACCATTATTGGGTAAATTCTTTTAAACGCACTATTGCATAAATAAGATGTGCTCGCTTCTGTACGCTTAACCCTCCTGTTTATTATAATGCAAGGACTTCAAAACGAAATCTGCAATTTTACCTTTAAGTGAAAGATGTTTTGCATTTTCTTTATGGTGAGATGATTCTAGGCATCGTTTAAAATTGAAGATTTGGCTTTAAATTCAAGATTGCAAAATTTGCATCCAACGTGATCTCTGTTGCCCTCAAAGAAAATGATCTAGCAACCTATGATTAAGAAAATATTCCCGAACTTGTTGGGTATATTTAATTTTCTGACACCTAAGTAAAAAACCTTGTCTACAAGTTTGAATTTATGATTTTAAGTTAAATATCCTGAAGTAAAAAATAATAATCTTTCTTAACAAATTTATGGATAAAATAATATAATCATTTACAACTTTTATTATTGCTGAGGCTGTTGTAACGACGTATACATAGAAGTATACGTAGCTGCTATACAAAATTTTTATTTGTATTGAGTACAAACACTTACATAATAAAATAGTTTAAAAAAAAAAAGTTGAACCGACTTCACAAAAAGCGCTAAAAAGCATAAAATAATTTTTCATTTTATATCTATTACGACATTTTGAAGTCGGTGCAAATTAAACAAACCAAACAACTACCACAAAAATATTTAATCGTCATTTGTTATGATCACGTAAGCTGAAACGTTCAGGTAGCATTATGTATTATTTTCAATTGTGGTTCTGTAGTTGTTTTATTTGTTTAATTTGCACCGACTTCAAAATGTCGTAATAGATATAAAATGAAAAATTATGTTATGCTTTTTAGCGCTTTTTGTGAAGTCGGTTCAACTTTTTTTTAAAAAACTATTTTATTTTTCACTTTTTAGTGTCTTCGACTCTATACAACGAAGAAAGAACCATCCAAATCGGTCCACGCGTTAAAAGTTAGTTTTAACCCCCTACCCCACCACCAATCCACTAAACTTTTTTTCCCATGGTATCAATCAAGGAACATACTCTACCGAACAGAAAAGGAATCATCGAAATCGGTCCACACATTACGAAGTTACTAAAGCTCCCCCTCCTGCACCACCACCATAGGACCAAATTATTCTCCTTTTAGCAATGGGGGATCACACTCTATACAACAGCAAAAGAACCTTCCAAATCGGTCCACGCATTACAAAGTTAGGTTCCACCACCCTTCTCCCACCCCAACCACACAAACAATTTATTTTCTCGTGGTATCGTGGAGCGTACTCTACCCAAAACAAAAAGAAATATCCAAATCGCTTCACGCGTTACGAAGTTAGACTACTCCTGCCCTCGCCCAGCCCCCCACCATGGGTCAAATTATTCTTCTATTAGCACTGGGTGATCACACTCTATACAACAGCAAAAGAGCCATCCAAATCGGTCCACGTTTTACAACATTAGGTTCCACCCCCCCCCCCCACCCTAGTAACATTTGCTTTCTCGTAGTATCAATCAAGGATCATATTCTACCCAATAGAAAAAGAATTATCCAAATCGGTCCACGCGTTACGAAGTTAGACTACCCCTCCCCCCCACCCACACCTTTAACAATAGGACCAAATTATTCTCCTATTAGCAATGGGGGATCATACTCTATACAGCAGAAAAAGAACCATATAAATTGGACCACGCGTTACAAAGTTAGGTTCCAACCCCACCCCCCACCCCCATCACCCCAAAATTGTTTTCTCCTAGTATCAACCACTACCCAACAGAAAAGAATTATCCAAATCGGTCCACGCATTACAAAGTTAGACTACCCCTCCCCCCTCCCCCCACCATAGGCCAAATTTGTTTTCTCCTATTAGCAATGGGGGATCATACTCTGTACAACAAAAAAAGAACCATCCAAATCTTACCACGCGTTACAAAGTTAGGTTTCACCCCCACCCTACCAAAATTTTTTTGACATGGTACCAATCGGTGAACATACTCTACCCAACAAAAAAAGAATTATCAAAATTGGTCGACGCGTTACGAAGTTATGCCCGGTCAGACATAAAAAAAAAAAAAATTTAAAAATATGCGTCGAACTTAGAACCTCTTTGTTTTTGGGAAGTCGGTTAAAAACAAAAAGCTTTTATTCAATCACACTATCATCAAACCTGACACAAACTTATACAAATTCACATCAATTACTCAATAAAAAAAAGTTTTCTTATATGCAAATATATATACATATGTGTGACGGGAGAAAATGTTTTCTTAATGTTGTAATCAGAATGGAGAGATGATAAAAGAGGAAGATTAGGCAAACTAAGAAAAAATTTACAATAAAAGAAGAAATTGTTTCAATCTAAATTTTTTGGTAGTTCTTTTCCTGTTTCCTCCTCATTCCTTGATTAGTGTCCCTTAACACTTTAATTGCCGCTCACACAACACGTGCGTGATAGCCGGAACAACCGTTAGTGGCCGATCGCACAACATGTGTGTGATGCTACCCCCGAAGGCCGATAACACACTCTCTATGGGATTATTTCTCGTTATAGACGGATAACATAATACATATAGGGTGCGTTCAAGAAGTCAGTCAAATGCGCATTCTCAGCATGAAGTCGTTCAACAAGTGCAATGCCCATGTAAATTTTTAGCTGCTAAAGAATTTTTTTGTGGTGTTATCTTAAAAACGGCCTAAAATGGTTTTGGACTACAATTAAAAATATAAATTAATATTTTTTAGTTTATGTTGCAATTAATTGTGTACTCTACAGTGAACTTTCTGCTTTAAATGATGAATTATTCGAAAACGGTAGAGAATTGGGTAAAAAATCAGAAAATATTTCTAATTTGTAAAAAAGATGTTATTATTGCTCAAATTGCTGTTAAGAGAATCACTAGGGTTATAATACCAAATTCAATATTTCTAGAGATATTTTCGACTGTCAAACAAACAACCTTCTTCCTTTTGGATTTAATCTTTCATCCGAGTAGTCAGTTTTGACTGCATTTTGTATGCATTCGCATATTTATAATGGCTGCCTTTGCATGAGGGTTGAAACCAAATGCGCATTTGACTGACTTCTTGAACGTACCAACAATATAATTATTAAGCAAACATTTTCTTATCCCTCTTCTGCCTCTCTTGCAAATGCTTTTGTTGGTTGTACCAAGGGATTGTCGTGTTTGCTATGCGAATAAAACTAAAAAACTTACATATATATAAAAAAAAAAAAAATATTAAAGTCGGAAATAATTTTACCATTTCTTTCTTTCTTTTTTATATTATTTTGTAATTGTAAGTATAATTATTAAATTTTTTGTCTTGTTTTATCACTGTATTGTTATTCTGTTTATTTTTATTGTAAGGTAAAGTTATGAAAAAGACTGCGTTGTTGAAATGCTAAAAAATGCTAATCAGTAGAAAAGGTTAATGTTAAAGTACTGCGAAATGCGTTTAAAGAGGTTGGGTATGGAATATAAAATCCCGGAACGCAAAATCCCGGAATACAAAATCCCGGATCCCGGAAATGCCATATTTTGAATTTATGCATGTTTTTATGAAATCAATTGCGGATTTTATTTACAAGTTGAATCTGAAACATTGTTAAGAGACCTGTGCGTGTCTGATGTATGTATGTATATGCAATTATAAATTGAAATCCGACAAACAACAAATATTTCAAAGAGAATTACACTCACTCTCATTGTGAAATTTTCTTTGTAAGATTTGTTGTCTATCGAATTTCAATTTATAACTGTATATACATCAGACATATAATATGTACACAATAAAAAATAATTTTGAATTTAATTTTTTGAAAATTTAATTTTTACGCAACATCACCCTGTCTTTCCGGGATTTCTTTCTCTGGGATTTTGTATTCCGGGATTATGTGTTCTGGGATTTTGTATTCCAGGATTTTGTACTCCGGGATTTTGTAACTGTTCTGCCCGTAACAGGACGAACACGCAAAATAAAAGAAAAAGAAAAGAAGATTTCGGACAACAGTTCTATATATATTTGGGTTGGGTACGATATCCCGGATTTCAAAATCCTGAATTAGAAATCTCGGGAATCAAAATCCCGCAATTGAAAATTCCCGGAACACGTAATCCAGTATAATCAAAATCCTGGAACCTAAAATCCCGGAATACATTATCTTGCATTTTGCAGGATAATGTATTCTAACACGTTCGCTTGAGAAAATTCGCTTAAAATTGGATAGAGTAAACTGAACTGCGTATAAAGGATGCCTATTCCACTGTTGGAAAATTATTTGGCGAAAGATGCAAAAGGAGCGACTTGTTGCTAAATATGGAAATTCCGAAGAGTTTAGCATTCAAGTACGTATGATTAAGAATTTGGCTTTCGTTCCTCCTGAAGAGGTTTCAAATTATTATTTTAAGTTAAATAATAATTTAGAAGAGTCAGATGCCAAAAAATAGCACTACTAGAAAATAAGGCAGCCCACAATACGATCCAGAATTTTGGTCTGTTGACAGGACTCTCTAGCAAATTCCACGGACGCAGAATAGCGTTGAAGCATGGCACCGACGTCTGAAGTTATAGTTGGCAGAAAAATTCAGGATTATATAAAATTATTAGTGACTTATCTAAAGAGCTTATAATTTCAAAAACAATTTGGGAAAATATAAAAGCAGGTGAACGTGAACCAATAAACACAAACAATTTCAAACGATGAAAAAGAATTAAACGAGTTATTAAAAAAAGAAACAATTACGGTATAGTTGAATATTTAATGAATATTTAAAGAATATTAATGTTTGCAACCAGTGTTTTATTAAAATACCTAAATACAGGATTTTTCAGGGTTTTGTACGACATCCCGGATTCCAAAATCCCGAACTCATTTTCCGGGATTTTGCATTCCGAGATTTTGTACCACGGGATTTCATAATTTTAAACTTCCTGGATTTTGCAATCCAGTATTTAGGGTTTCGGAATTTCGAGGCTATCCCTATATATTTTTATTCTCCTTATTGTATCACAGACTTCACTTACAATAAATACTATCAGTTATCTTACAATCTAATCACTTTAATTCACTAATATTCGCTCGAAAAAAATTCATTAAAATACTGGAGAATAAAGCAGTGCAAGAAATTTCAAGAATAGAGCAAGTATAAATTCAAGAAATGGAAAAGTTTAAATATAAGATTACTGTGTTAATAAAGTCGCTTATATAGTAAAGTAGTATAACTAATATTATAGTGCAATTTGATCGTTTAAGTTGTATACTAAAGCAATAAAGGAAAGAAAATCTTTATTCTAGTCGAAAACCCAGAATAAAGTGAAAGGACATTTTTATTCAAGTCAATACCTTGAATAAAGTGTAAGGAAATCTTTGTTCTAGTCAAAAACCTAGAATAAAGTGAAAGGAAATCTTTATTCAAGTCAATACCCTGAATAAAGTGGAATAAAATCCTTTTTCAAGTCAATGCCCAGAATAAAGTGGATATTACTACGCAAATATATTTTTTAATGTTTACTCACCGAAAGCCAAATGATAAAAGATAAGGATAAACGGTATCCGCAGTCCTTTTATAGATGAAAAACTAGCGGCACTATGATTTGCAATCAATGACGTAATAACTTTAGTGTTACCAATTTCCAATTCTTGAAATTTATACCTACTTATGTCTTTTACAAATTTATTACAATGAATTGTGATATTTATTTCCTATCTGCCTGCATTTAACAATAAATTCTATTTACTTTCATGTAACAATAAATTTAATTCCTTAGTATCGGCGTTTTCGCGCAGTTGAATTAGTATTTGTAACATTTGTAAGGTTTTGTTGCGTGTGGAAAATAGAATCGGTCCAGGCCGTCTAGCCGTGATAAAGCTTGATACTGACCATCTGTCAAGATTTGTCAGTGTTTATTTGTTTTGATGTGACTGGGATGGCTGTGGAAATTAATACTTTCATTAGGTTAGTTTTATAAGCATATTTATATAAAAGAACATGATTCTTTGTGGGTTTTTTCTCCTTTCTTTTTCAGGGTCGGAGCTGGACAGGATGGGAAGTGATGTTGGAATCTGGACTTGAGGATGGAATTCTGCTGGATGCCGTCGACAATGCAATAAGATAAGAAATATATTACATTTTTGAGGAATGAAATTTATTACTTCAATTTAAGGAAACCTTTTTTTTCGGGAATCCGAACAGTAACATTAAAACTCCGGGATTTTGTATTCCGGGATTTTCAAATCCGGGATGTAGTTACCATCCGCTTTTTAAGCTACTTCAATATTTTTCAATATGATAATGCTCAGTTTGTCGTTGAAAATGCTAAATTGGCAGCTCTGGCTGTGACATACAGAGAGACAGATATACCAAAACTATGAGAACTGCAGTTTTTTCTGCGGTAACTTAAAACCACCTTACATATGAATCAATACCGTACAACAGACTTCACAAATACATTATTTGCTCTTAAAGTATCAGGAATTTGCTAAAACAGTTGTTGCACTAGAAGAACCTCTTTCCTCTGGCGGCACTATAAGTTCATTGAACTTCTTATTTCAATACAAATCAAGTTACCCCAATATCCGTCAGCCAAATTGCTTGTTAAAACGAAAAGTTATAACTTAATTTACACAGGATTTATGGTCCGGAATCTTATTATTTGATGAGGGTGTCTTTCAAGAGCTGTAACAGCTTTGAGAAGTTCATTCTCAAAGCAAAATTTCTGAAGAGGTTTCTACGTGAATGCACATAAAAGCTTTATTCCCAGCGGCTGAAGGCATAACCCTCACCGTCTTAAGACAATTTTAAACCTTTCGCTTGTTGAAAGAGTAGATTATTGATGAAAGGTTAAATAAAGGAGTAACAGGAATTTTTATACATCATATTTTACATAATGAGATAATAAATCCCTTACTTATTTTAACAATATTCTGAACGTTAAAAGATTAACACCTTAGATGCGTAAAGTAAGTAAGCAACATGCCAGACACAGGACTTAACTAACTCTTATTTCAATTTGGTGGGTCTAGTAACTTAAAGTTTGGCATGCAGTTAGATTTTAAAACAAAAACTAAAAATATGATGCAAATTTAGAACTTTCTAAGATTGTTTAAAAAGTGAAGTATATCAGTAATTTAAACTCATAACATAAATTAAAAAAATATTTTTTTTAAACAAGTTTTATTTATTGTTGCTTTGAAAAACTAAATAATTATAAATAAATATCTCGATTTACAAATACTGTAACGAATGCTTCTGACAGCAACCCATATGTTATAAATTATACAAAAGGTTTAATATTTCATATAAAGTCATGCACTAAACTTGGAGCCAATATCTTCCTAATATAGATTGCAATGTGCGTATAAAATATTGAAATGATGTTGAATAAAATTGAATATATATTTAAAATCCATAATAAATTTTAAAATAGAATAATATAGTCAGTACAGTAGCTTAAATAAAATAAAATAAAAAATAATTAATTATTTAAACGAAAAATAGGTAGAAGTAGGTAATAAAATTTAAATAAATAAATGATAATCATATAATAACCTAATCAAACGAAATTTAAATATAAAAATTAAAAGTGATAAAATATTGAATAAAATTCAATATAATAATTTAAATGAATTAAGAAATACAAAAATAATATGATCAAACAAAACTAAAACTTCTCAAAACGGCGAAGAAACAAAAATCGGAATAAAAATATATTAAAAGTAAAAAAGCAACAAATATATTTTCATATGAAACAAATATATTTAAAATTATGAAATATTAAAATTTGTCTGATGTGAACGGCTATTTGGCAGTATTCAGCACATTTTCTGAACCGTCCAGAGTTACTCAAAATATGCGTAGTCATTTCCTTACGCATGACGAGAAAGAGAAAGAAGGCGGAAACGGGGGACACTCTCGTTCTGATCTGGTGAGCGGAGGAGGCACAGATCAAATTGAAGGGAAGTAAATTTTTTTTGAGCTAAAAGTTCTTAACAAGTTTTTTAAAAACAAAAGTTACAATAAAAATTTGAAGAGTATAGCTTAAATCGCAAATTCAACAAATCATACACGAAAGGACATACGAATCGCCAAGAAGGGGATAACAAGAAGAAGACGAGGACTACAAACACAGCAAACAGCGAAAGCACATGGTACCATTAAAATTTATTAAAACACTAATAAAATCATAATAATAAAATAAACTTCAAATTATAATACATATACACGAAATAACTAAGTCTAAGGAAAGTTAGGGAAACTAAAAATCATTTTGTTAGCAGGGAATATATTTGAATTGCAGAATACTAACATTCAGTTATAAATATTCTTGGAAGCAGGACGGCCGTATTAGGGATGTAGTAGGAATTCTATGTTCTGGGTTTTCAAAATTTTAATAAAAAAATTGCGGTTAAAATTTAAAGACGTTTATATTTTTTTCCAAACATAACACTTAAATGTAAACTATACTACCCCTAGACAGTTGTTCAGTTTACAATACTACTTGGCTGAATATTCCCCCACAATAATAAACTATACTCTTAGCTTTAGTTACAGCTTAAATTTTTTTTTTATCATGGACTTCTTAGAAGATCGATATCGATTACTCGAAACACTCATGGGGACTCAATCGGCAAAACCCCTACGCTCATCTTCAGGAAACTCAACAACTTTAACTCACCATTCGCTACAATCCACAGGCGGTTCACTATGCGACGATAAACATAGGCTTAAAGCATGCTCCAATTTCCATAAAGTGGATATCGCACAAGTTCTTCAAGTGCAGAAAGAAATATTCCCTAAATTCACACAACCAGGAAAGGTTGACTTATTACTAGTATCTGAAGTATATGCCGACATACTTCTAGACGGAATCAAGAAACTCACAAAACCAGGATCACCTGCAGCACAAAATACATCTTCGGGATGGAACAACAAAGAAGAACAAACCAAGTCAGTTTTAACTGTCAAAATCCAGGAAAATTTGTGGAATTGAAAAATATACCCAAGACTAGCACTTGGACTTCAAAACACACAAAAGAAGGCCAGGTGGAACATACGAAGTTCACTTACCGTTTGAGGAACAACAACTGCCAATCTTGGGGAATACATGCACCATGGTTATCAAAGAATTCGTACAACTATACAATAAACTCTTAACTGATTCATAACTTCACGAGGACTACTTACGTGTCGTGTCGTCAAGGAATATCATACTCTCAATTATATGAAAACTATAGCAGTCAACAAATGAGATCGATGTATGTACCTCATCTCCGACAATGTCCGGTATTTAGTAGGTATGGGCGATCTTCAACTCGATCTCGGCGAATCGATCTTTTAGCCTTCGATCTGCCGATTTTTGAATCGATTTTTCGCAGGGCTGATTCAGCTCGAACCGATTTATTTATTTCCGGTTCCCATCGATTTAAGACAAGACGCGACGCGATAAAAATTGCGCAAGCTCACGTTTAAATTTTTTCGCATCATCATTAATTTGTGTAATAATCATGCAAATTTTAAATTTCGTACCTAAAAAGTTGTTAATGTTAGATAAATTCGTTTCAGATCTCTAGAATTTGGTAGTGTTATCTGTATCACTGCGTTCCATGAGTATCTATACTTCCAAACAGTGTAGTTGGTAGCATTCAATTTTAGTGCATCCCTGGGTTAACTCTTAGGCCCTTTAAAACTTCTCTCTGCTAACTAGGATAGGTGTTACGTCCGCCCACTCCGTCCTTCCGCTATATGGTTTCCACTCTGGAGCACAGTCTCTTTCTGAACTAATTCTTTACAATTGCAAAATTAATAACTTGGTGAAAAAAATATAATTTATTCTTATTTGTGAAGTCCACCGGTTTTTGCTAGTTAAATTGAGCCTAATAAAGCGAAACAATATTTGTGCTCCGTCAAATTGAAATGTCAAAGTAAATGGAATCGATCTGTTTAGGGCGAAATCATTACCGATCGATCCGTACTGAATCGATTTTCTCAGTTCGATACCCCATCCCTAGTATGTCGGCTCAAAACATGGCCATAAATCAAAATTGCTAACCTTTATAAATATGGCTGATTTGGCGCTTCCGAACAGGACATAGATATGAGGTCACATGTTTTCAATACTGCCTGCTATATGCCGAACACCGAGTTGTACTGGCAGTTGAAACTTGGCTTTCGCTTAGCACGCATGTTTCTGTTTTTAGCACTCAGTTTTAAAAAAAAGTTTTTTTATTAAGCGGTTATGCGAGCGGCAGCTGCCTACCTGAAGCGCCCCATCTTTTGTTACCTTATTATATTGTCAAGCATCAAGATCTTGCACTCGTTTGTACATTCGATCTTATTTCTCTTTGTATTATATGGTCCTGGAATAGATTACTCTGTGTAAGTTAAAAAAAAATTTTCCCATATGTAAAATGGTTTTGAAATTTTAAACACATTTTTGTCAAAACCATGTTTTTAAAGTCGGTGTACACGATATCTCGAGAACGGCTGAACCGATCGGGCTCAAGTTTTAACACAATATTTTTGCATATAGTTTTTAGATATTTATCGAAAGATTTGCGAATCCAATAAATATTGTTCATTTTATAAACAATTTAAAGCCAAAATTTTCCTTAAAAATAGAAATTTTTTTTGAATAGCCGCCATTTGGTGAAAAATCAATATTTTGCTGATCCCTTCGATTAATTTCTAGATAATAAATTTACGAAATATTCTTTGATTTGATTGATGACTCCGTCACGATATATCGCGTACACCGCAAAACACCTTTTTTCAAGGTTTCGCAGATCGTCTGCTGTGACCTTGAAAATCATTATTTTTACAAATGAAAAATGTGAAAATATTGAATAAAGTGCCTATGCATAAAATATCAAGTTAATAAATTAAAATGCCTCTCAAAAATTTTTTTTCAAAAATCGCCTTTTTTCGGCCTTCTGACTGCGTACAACCCCTTAAGGGGGGAAGTACATGAAGAGGGATTTATTTTTGGGAAAATGAAAAAGGTCCACATGAAATCGATATTATATGTAATTAGGGCAATGTTTTAAGAAGAGAAAAATCATTTTTTACATTTTGAAAAATAAAAAATTAATCAACTTTTGGTGGGTTTCGTAACTCGTGTCGCGGCTGACATCGAAATCGGCGTAAATTCTCCTGGCCGCAATTTTCATCTGAAATCAATAAAAATCGGGCATGAAAAAAAAAAGTCGGCTTTTTTTGCAAAAATTTTGATTATTTCGGCGCCAAAAATGGTCTTAAAATGATTTTTTTGCTATATTCGTAGTCTATCTAGAGTAGTTTTTTATGCCCTTTAAAATGAGTGCTGGATGAAGAAAATCGGTTCACTAGTTTTTTTGTAATCTTTTACGCCAATTTGAAAAACATGGTTTTGAGAAAACGCCGTTTAAAGTTTGTCCTGAAAAACTGACGAAAAAGATGCAGATAAGGAGACGGTAAGAAGGGAGGGGTATTCTCAGAAAAATCGGTATTTGGACTGAAAACGTCGAGAACGCTCTTTAACACAGTCGCATTCATCACTCTAAATTCCAGAGCAGAAAAAAAATCCGGTAAGCGGAATCACGCGCGCAGAAGAGATCCTCGATCCCAGGCGCGCTGGGCCGGATCGGCGCCGACTACTTTCAAGTGGCATATCTTTCACAATTTTCGAGATAGGCTTTTGGAATTTTGGAATTATATTCTTAGAGCATATACTTATCGATTAAGACAATAAAAAAAATCGATTTTTGAAAACATCTTCACGTACTTCCTTAAAGGCCGAGGTATGTAGATTACATAAACTATTTTTTCATGTGTCATTTAATCCAGTTATTACCAGTTTTTATGGTAAAATGAACGCTTCGATGCAGTGTTCGATTTTTTGAACTACTTTGTCAATATAAGTGTTTTCAAATATGTAGTACTCGTTTGTACTCAAAATGAAATACACCACGTTAAACCTTCGAGTTTCCTTCAATATTTCTATAAGAAATACATTTCCCTCGCTTTCACATTATATTTGAACAATATTTTTATTATATTGGTAAAATGTTTTTCAAAAAAATTGTTTAGATTCTCGCAAATACATGCACGAAATCATCCGAGAAAGATCTGAAAGGCTGATCGACCAAAAACTAAAGTATCTGAAAGATAAAATTGTTAAAATTATAAAATGATCCGGTAACAACTCATTCAAGGATGTATATATTCAACCATTTTGAGATTGAAGGCTGGAACTTAGGAAAAATGTACCTACGAATGAACGAGCTCAGGTCAATACTGATAAGGCCAAAGTAATTTCCGAAATCACTGAATTCCCGAATCAAGCAACAAAGTTTCGGAAAGCAGTTGCCAGTATCAGTAAACAAAAAAAAACTAAGAAGCATTCGCCATCAGAGACGTTGGCAATATTTGTGGAAGCTGATCTTTCTACGGCTCAATATTAAGACATTCAACAGGCGAACTAAAATAGTTATCCCTGTTATTCTATCTTACTAAAGACTAAGAAAGAATATTAACAAGGAAAAAGGTATCAAGATCACTGAAACTTCTGCTAAAATGAAATTTCAAGACCTACTAGATCACACGGCCTTGAGGTTGTGCAAATATTTAAAAGAAGTTATAGAAACTTGTACGGAGGAGGAAAAGAAGAAATTTCAACTATTTTTTAAGTGGGGTTGTGATGACATTTGAAAATGAAGAAAACTTTGATGATCTTTCAAAGCTCACTTGTTCCTTTGATGCTGCCAAGTGGTCAGAAAATGTTGTGGGAGAATCCTTTACCATCTTCACCGAGATATTGTAGACCCATTAGAAATTTATTTATCAAGGAAAATAGTTACATAATTAATGATGAAATTAATTAAGTGGAAGAACACGAAAAAGATCTTAAGAAAACTGAAATTACAGATTAACAAGACAGAATTAAACATGTTCTTATGCTAACTATGATCGACGGAAAAGTGTGCAACGCGGCTACTAACACTGCGTCAACTACATATGTGGTGCTATATTTGTAACAAAAGATCCAAACAATTTTTATGAGAATACGGGCCGTGATATATTTTCTTTATTTCTTACATAATGTATAGTGTATATAGTGTATATACTGTCATTAGTATAGTAGGCAAGTTACAATGAGTTCGGTGTTTTATGCTTCATTAAATGTAAAAGTTTATCACAATAGATTGAATTGATATTTCGAGAGAAAACCAGCTATAAGGTATCACTTGTTTTCATTCCCTTCTACTTATTTTTAATTCTTTACCACATTAATAGTCAGTGTGAAATTGCTTCCTTTTGTTTTCTTTTTAATTCTTAATATAAATAGTATAATTTTACACTACATATACAAGAAATCTACAAAGTTCTTAGCTTCAACTTCTTGCTTTAGTTCTTTTGTTGATTGAACGGATAATTTTCTTCTGCTTAATATTTGAATTGTGAATATTTTTGCTTTTTTTTCGTTAAGTGAGCCAACGTCAATGTAAAATATTGTGGTGAAATGAAAGCATTATTATTAATATAAATTTAAAAGCCCTAGTGCAACTTAAATTTGTAAAGAATTGAAGTTATTGCATTAAATTTTGAATTCCAGACTCCTTTCACCAGTTTTTGCGTACCTTGTAATTACTTTTTCGATGTCAGTCGGAATATTTTTATAGATAGATCTTATGCACATCTACCGATCTTATGCAAGAAAGAGGAGGAGGCTCTCATGCATAGTTGATCTTAAATATGTTTTAAGGCGCCGCAATGCAGAAAATGATCTCTTCGCAGATGCATTTGTCACCAGAAGCGTCGCAGGGATCAGTAGAAATTCATTTATTATAAGATATGCATCCTTATGACACCTAGCCAGTACGGCCAGAGTAGTTGTTGGAAAATATTCTCCTGGCTCCTTTTCCTGCATACATTTCTCTCGCCACCCAAATCGACACCAGGAAGCAGCCCAAAGTGGCCGAGAAGAGACTTAATAACTTTATTGCCTCCATCAGGAGAGGTCTTAGGAATATTTTCTTGAATAAAAAATCTGAAGTCCACAACATCGAGGGATTCGAGGAATTTCCAGCTCGACACCAAGCTGACTGGTAAGATTTTCTGAACGTTGCCAACTTGTGCTCAAATTTTCCCGACGACTGTTAAGAATGGAAATTGTGTTATTCACTTGCATAGCACCGCTATTAAAATCGAGTACTATCTTCTGAAGTACTTTACTATAGGGATGAGAAAGTCGATTCAGTACAGATCGATCTGTAATTTTTTTCCGATTTCGAAGATCGATTAATCGCCCTAAAGAGATCGATGGTCACAGATCGATTCCATTAAGCTGAATTTGTCATAACTAGCAAAACCCGGTGGACTTCACATGACAATAAATTATAATTTCTTAACTAAGTGATTAATTTTGCAATTCTAAACAACTGAAAATGAGTGATGATAGTTCAGAAGAAGACCTTGCTCGAGAATGGATACCATATAACGGAAGGACGGAGTGGACGGACGTAACACTTACCGAACAGGACGATGGAGAGAACCCAGTAGTTGTAATCGTATATAGTGAAAGATGTAGGTGATTTCGCGCGACACGTCTCAGTTGAACAACTGAGACGAAACTTTGAGCAACCGTCTCAGTTATCTCAATTCAGGAAATATCAATTTCTACAGCTATTAATGTAATGAACTTTTTCAATTTGAAATTTAGAAAATAATATTGCTTTCTGTTTGCTAAGGACACTATTTCGTCCGTTGACGCAAATAGCAGCTACCAAAATATAAATAAATACAAACACTTTTAAAAAATTCACCGATACTAGTTAATATTCTTTAACTGAGACAACTGAGGCGTGAAAAACCAGTCTCACTTGCTCAGTTGCTCAATATGTGTATGAAATTTTTTTGTGGCTTCAAATGAACTGAGAAGGTTTCGCCAAAGCACATTTTAACTGAGACAACTGAGAATTCTCAGTTATCTCACTTGTCTCAGGTCGCGCGAAAGCACCTGTATTCAAGGTTTTCTTATTATGAGCAATATACATATTAAGAATGAATTTTTAGTTAAAGAGGTTTCCAAGCACAATGCCAACTACACTGTTTGGTGGTGTAGGTACTCATGCTACTCACTGATACAGATAACACTATCATTTTATAGAGTTCCGAAACGCACTTATCTGACATTAACAATATTTTAGGTGCGAAATTTAAAATTTTCAGGATTATTATCCAAATTAATGATGATGCGAAAAAATTTCTACGTGAGCTTGCTCAGTTTTATTTTAGCGCTTTCGTCTTGTCTTAAACGGATGGGAATCGGAAATAAATAAATCGATTCGAACTGAATCGGTCCCGCGAAAAATCGATTCAAAATTCGCCAGATCGAAGGCTAATAGATCGATCCCTCAACATCGAATCGAAGATCGCCCATCCCTACTTTACTAAGAGATTGAGGCAGGAAAGTACATCGACACGACATTGAGACTGTAGCAGCTGCATAGCTACAAATATAATAATTAATTTTTAATTAAGCCCATAATTGGAGCAGACTTTTAAAGAAAATTTAATTTACTAGTTGAACAACATGGACTGTGTCAATCAAAAACACTGCTGTTACTCTATTGACCTTTATTAAGAGTTTATTCTACATATACATATACAAAAATTGGGTGCAAGCTTGCATTCTTGGTCTGTGGGAACAAATAAGTGCAAGCTTGCAATTTTACGTTTCACAATTTTGTGAGAAAATACGCAAAGTGAATTTAAATGAAACTTAATATTTTTGTTTACTAAAAACTTATTCTGATGACTAAGTAATTTAAGTGTCTTGGAAAAAATTAGTTTGTTAGTGAAGTTAATTTTACAAATTTATACTATTTCCTTTTGGGTAAAAAACATTGATTGTGTATTGATTATGATTTATGAGCTTCTTGCTCACTAGTCGATTTAAAAAACAAAAAATTATTCGACAGTACAACAATAAGTTAGTGGAATCATATCAATACTCCAACTCTTCGCTACAGTAACGAGTACGATAAAATTTTGCAAATATTTCCCACATTAACGCAACCACCATTACTATATTTCAGTTAAACATAACGTGGTGCATCACATAGAAACTAAATGACTACTTCTTTTTTCTCGTCCAAGACGTTAAGATGGACATAAATACAAAATTGCAAACTTAGAATTTGATCACATGGTTAAATTAGGTCTGTGCCAATTATCATCTTCTTCAGTATCGTTTCCACTACATCTAGTAGCAAAGAAAAATTCTACAGAATGGCGGCAATGTGGGGATTATCGTAGACTCAACGCAATCACAGTTTCGGATAGGCACCCATTGCCACACATACAAAATTTCTCAATGAACTTAAACGGTTGCACCATTTTCTCAAAAATTGATTTGGTAAGACCTTACCACCAAATTCCAATGGCTAAAGAGGACATACACAAAACAGCCATTACAACTCCATTCGGATTATTTGAATTCACTAGATGCCTTTTGGTCTAAGAAATGCTGCTGAAACATTTCAAAGATTCATGGACCAAAAGCAAATCTGAATCCGAACATCAAAACCATTTAAACCAAATTTTTAAACAACTATCAGATTTCGGAATCAATATCAATCCATCCAAATGCACTTTCGGAGTTGGAACTTTGGACTTCCTCAGCCACAAAATAACAAAAGAAGGCATCTGACGTTCAGAAGACAGAGTCCAAATTATTAACAATTTTCCTTCTCCAAATTCTATTAGACAAATTCAACAATTTATAGGCGTGTTTAATTATTGCCATAGATTTATTCCGAATCTTGCCAAACTACTAAACCCGATTCACACTCATTTGGCTCTACTTCTCAAAAAGAAACCAAATAACGCTTAAAATTTTCTTGGTCAGTAGAATGTGAAGACCAACTTAATAAAATTAAACAATCGTTTTTAAAAGCAGCTTTATTCATTCATTCTATTGACAATGCAAAATTTAATTTAACCATAGACGCTTCTGTTAGTGTTGTTGGTGCAGTTCTCCAACAATTCAATGCAAACCATTGGGAACCCATTGCATTTTTCTCCAAAAAATTAAAAGAAGCATAAATTAAATATTCAGCATTCGGCCGAGAAATTTATAGTTTTTACAGACCACAAACCACTCATTACAGCAATATGGTCTGAAACAGAAAGAAGTGCAAGACAAACTAGACCTCTGGACTACATAACCCAAGTTACCTCCGATATCAGACATATCAAAGGTAAATCAATTACAGTAGCAGATACTTTATCTAGAATTTCCAAAAATAGAAAATTAGAACAACACAAAAATCTATTTTTGCTAAGTATTTTTGGCCTGGAATGAATACAGATATTTAGAATTGGATTAGAAATTGTATCAATTGCCAAAAAGCCAAAATAACCAAACACAAAATCCGATATTTGTAAATTCGAACTATCCAAAGTAAGATTCGAACATATCCATTTAGATTTGGTAGGTCCTCTACCGTCTTTAAATGGATATTCTTACATTCTAACAATAATAGATAGATTTACTCGTTGGCTAGAAGCTTATCCAATCAAAGATATACAGGCAAGCACACTTATCAACACATACGAACAATATTTTCCACGTTTTAGTATTCCACTCGAAATTACTACATATCAGGGTACTCAATTCGAATCCAAATTATTCGAAGAATTTACAAAAGTTTTAGGATCACATCGAATCCGTACCACTCATTATCCACAATCAAACGGGATGAACGAACGATTTCACCGACAATAAGAAGCAGCCATACGCGCTCGTGGCGGCCAAAATAATTGGGTCACACAATTACCTCCAGTCCTCTTAGGTTTCCGTACCACGCCTAAGGAAGACTTACAATATTCTCCAGCAGAACTTGTTAATTTATTTAACAATGCAAAATCCACTAATTTTTTATAAGTAAAATCAGATCTTCCATAAATAACTTCAAACCCTCAAATTCTCGAAAGCAAAATTCTAAAATCTACTTACCTAAAGATTTAAAAGATACAGAATTTGTTTTTGTTAACAAACCAGCACACAGAGAATTCGGGAGTAAAAGTACACACAGAGAATTAGGGAGTAAAAGTATTTAATTTTGATTCGATTTGCGTGCGAAAAATATTATTTTAATTGTGTTGTAATTTGTTCGTTTGCTTATTTGTCTTTGAATGTCTAACTGTTGTGTTCGTTAAAAAAAACATTTTGTGACATTTGCACATTTTTGGAAGCATTTTTGCAATTTACAATTAATTTTATTTTGAACTGCCAATTTTAAATCAAGTGGTCATAGACTTTTCAACTCCTACTCGATTTGCTACTGCACTCAATATGAGTAACAGTAGCGAAGGTGAATCTGGGGAAAGAAAAAATACAAGAAAAAGGGAACGAGGCCAGAAGGTAGACCTCGGTTCATTCCTAAAAAGTAAACAGACCACTGAAGAGGCTATTAAGGGCCCAACTAAAAGGGCCAAAATGTTGGAACCTACAACAGCAGCAAAGAAAAATACTGCTACCGCAACAAGTGGAGCAGAGACCGTTGCGATTTCGTCGGTATTAGTACGCTATTGGCAAACTGCGCCACGACGACAACGGAAGCAACCATAGAATTTGTAGCGGTGCAAACCGCAAAGAAATCAGCAGCACCAGCTACGAAAGTGCCTGTGACATATGCCACAATTAATAAAATTGTTTCAGCCCCCAAACTGAAGGATGTGGTAATAGCTGCCTCAAAGGCAGCACCTCCCCCAAATCCGGTCATCATGCGCCCAAGTCGTAATGGAGCCAAGAATACTGGACCAGTTATAAAACCAGTGTTAAAAGTACCAGCGCCAGTTAATGTAGGAGTAGTAGCTGGAACAAGCTACGCAAAACAGGTGAGTGGTAGCACTAAGAAAAGTTCCCAAATAGTAACACCGGGTAGCTACGTGACTCCACATCAGCCTTCGGCAGACTTGTTGTATATCGGATTTCACTTATAAACATAAGTCGTAAAAATCCTATTCCGATATACAACGAAAAGTCAATTTGTATAACAAGGCTATGCCGCATATCGGATTCAGCTTATTCAACAAGATAAGCTATAAATTCGAATAACCAAAAACGCTCTAACTTAGTACATGGAATACGATCATGATCTCTCCCTACATCGAAAGAAAAGCTTAAAGCTTTCGTGTAGAAACGGTTATTGGAATTAACCGAGAGGTCAACAAGTAGAGTCTAGTTCAGTGATGTCCAAACCTATGCCCGCGGGCAAGTGAACTTTTGAGCTTTTAAATCCGTATATGCACTTGTTTGGCTGTATTCGGTTTACTGTTTTTGCATTTTTTAATTGCTAAAGCATACTAAAGTTAAAAAAAAATCGTTATATTTAAGTAGTTTTGTAAACAATTTTACATTATCGTAAGATTTACGACCTTTTGTAAACATTTTAAGGTTCTAAATTAAACAAACAGTACCAAATGCTTCTAAAGCTTTTAAGCATTCGTCACATTAAGTAGTGTGAGTTTGGCCATCACTGGTCTAGTTTTGGAAATTAAAAGAGTCTGGGGTAGATCGTGATGGAGTATAGTTTAAAGTTCGGTCAATTTTTGAAAAGATAGTCGAAGTAAAAACGTAAAATAAGTCTGGTTTGGATGATCGAAAAGCGATAATTTAGTGTAATAAGTACAATAAGAATAAAAGAATTTACTAAGTGATAATTTACTGTAAACCACAATAAGAATAAAAGAATAAATTAAGTAATAGTTTACTGTGGGCTGCAGGGTGTTGCTAGAAGGTGCGGTGTTATTTAGGGACCCTTATAATATAACAGACTTGGGAAAGTCTCGTTCCAAGACGGTCGCGGGGCTTCAAGGACTCTTTTGTTGTCAGTGGCAGGATGATCGTTATGGTATGCACTTCGAGCACCTTCGTGGATGTACTCAAAGTGCATACCTAAAAGCCTTGTCACTGGTGGTCCCGATAGAGAACATTTTCTCTTTCGGACTGGTTGGCCGCGGCATGGTGGAGGTTTATACCACTACCATCAATGCAGCTACTAAGCTGATGCTTGAGGGCATCAATGTGGGTAGTAGACACCTCCAGCCATACCCGGTTTCAGTGAAGCCTACGAGAGTCTGCTTTTCACGGGTTCCCCTCCGTGCCAGGCCTGAGGATCTTGAGGCCTTCTTAGGAAGGTTCGGAAAGGTCCATGGCAAAGGTCCGGGCAGTGCCACTTTGAATTGGGGACGAGGGACTAGGTCGTCTTATCTTAAGTTTAAGCCGTAAAGCACACACAAATTTAAACCAGCGGTTCGTGCTTCCAGACGGCTTTTACTGGAGTGTTGCTGGATCGATGACCCGGATTGAGGTAAGCACCGAAGCGAAATGCCATGCTGGCCATCAGGCAGGGCACTTTACTGTAGAGTGCCCTAAGAGGCTCAGGAAAGTAGCTGAGGCCACTGTGGATGAAACGCCTGCTCTACAAAAAGTTCCCAAAACTGTTACTTCTGACAACTGAAACTTCTTATGGCAGAGGTGAGAAAGAAGGCCAAGTATAATGAGGTGTCGCGGTGCGATTGCGTCTTAAACAAGGTCTCGGCAATCCTTGAGGATCTCCAACTGGACAGGGCTCTTCATTATTAGAGTTGTACAGTCATTGTCTGAGTTCTTGCGATTTCTTGAATGTGTAGGATAACGTCAATCAATGCGGGTGGCTTGAGTGCACCCACTAGACTACATAGTATTTTCGAAGACATAAGACAATGGAACACGGACATTGCACTTATACAGGAGGCAAATTTTAAACATAAGACATTTACACGTCTAGAACAAAATTCAAACTTACACAAGGGTTACACAGTTTTTGCCACAGAAGGTTAGAGGTTTCGGTGTGGCAATTGTCGTGTCCAACAGCTTTACACTGATGTCTCCTGTATACACAGATATCTTTTTTGATCTTTATTACTGTGTCTTTTAATGTTTATACAAATGTTAGGGTAGCTAATTTTTGTAGGATTTTTAGGTTTTGATAACGATGAGTGAAATAAAGCGCCATTATACAAAAAAACATATTAATAATTATTATTAATATACATATATCCAATCACTTCACGTCGGCTGCGCGAGCTTTTCGTAGGAATAAATCCTACGGATAACTTAAGAGTTAATAGATTGCGCGCACAGCAAGAGGCAGACCTGAGAGTATTGGTGACCATAACTAGCAGAGTGGTCTAAAGTTATCCGTCCAATTATAGAGACTCTGATGTGGCATTCAAACTGCTCCATTACAGCCTCGGGCATCCAAACCAGCTTTCGCATATCGATCGTCGAATTCAAAGAGAATCCTGTGGAACAGGGTTGCTTCACCACCACAAATCGTACATGTGGTGGAGAAGGAACCCTGTTACACAGATACATCACATGACCGACCTTATGCGACATTAATTATCTTGTTCGCGATATGTGCCAGCATATCTTCCCGACATTCAGCGTTACAAGAACCTCATTTTTACTGGGGCCAAGAAAATACAGCCAGGTGAATTGCTTGGTAAGCTTTATTGTAACACACTTGCTAAATCGACAATTCATCTGTACTGCATGCGGACACATATGCACTTAAGAACCATTTCGTTGCCAGAATGAAGAGGAGATTAGGTCTAGATTTCCTGGCAACGGACAACGGCAACGACATATTGAACTGAACCTGGCAACCTTTATTGTCGGTGCGGAACAGAAGCCTCGTCTTTCACTGGGAATAACAGGCCGCAGACTTGCAGCAGCTTATCCTCGAAGCCCCTCTTCGTATTGGTATTGCCTCAAGTGCTGCCGAAAGGACAAGCCTCACGTTCGAATCGTACAACTGGGAGGATGATGGCAACAGGTTGCAGATAGCATTTCATTTTTAACGTTCGTTGATAAAATTTCTGTATGAGTGATCCCGGAGAACTAGAAAATAGGCGGACGGCTCTACGGAGAGGGCATTTGCTGGGGAGCAGTGGTTCCCGAAGTAGGAACTTCGCCCGGTGCTGCATCTACTCTTTGGGAACGCTCAGACAATCATATTCTTGTTTAAGTTTCTTCACGGTTTCAGTTATTTTTGTTTAGTGCTAGGATTAGTTTCGGAATTTTTTCAAAATTTTTGGGAACTTTTCTTAGAGCTGGCACTCGCTTGGAGGCATTTTAAAATTTCTTGTATTTTCTTTTTTTACAGGTTTTTTAACTATTTTGTTGCCTTCAAGTTTTAGAGTCGTTTTTACGAAACATTTTTAGAGTAACGTACCGTGTCATTTCTTATGTTCTTTTTGATCGTTAACTATTGTGTCTTTTTGTTTTGAATATTGTACATTTTTTAGGGTAGCTAGAGTTTTGTAGGATTTTTTGTTTATAACGATTGTGCCAAATAAAGTGCCATTATACATTAAAAAAAATTTATATTATTTATGACTGGTTTAAGTAGAAAAAATCCTTAATCTTACAATAGTACAACATAATTGCGGATATAATATTTAATTAGTTTATGTACGTAAAGAGCTAATTTCGAAAGAGAAATAAAAAATAAAAATAAAACAAATATAAAATCTATAAAAAGCAAGAAAAGCATAAAAAACAATAGGGAGAAAAAGAAGAGAAAATAAGAATTATGAGAAAAAAAGAGAATCCATTTAAAGCAAGAAAAGCATAAGAAATAAACTATAGAGAGAAAAAAAGAAGAGAAGATAAGAAATTATGTAAAAGCCAAATTATCCTAAAAATGTGAATTCCAAGGTGGAAATAAATGAGATACGCCAGTGTACAGCCCGCAAATCCATGTAAACTAATTTCAAGATGTAAGTACAAGTCCGAGGAGCCTGTCGAACGTTGCAGGAGAATTTGTGCGTTGTACAGTGACTGGTAAAGAATTCCAATTGCGTATTGTCTGCACAAAGTAAGAACGTTCACCAATTTGTATCCTGAAACGTGGCAGTAAAATATTACGATTACGATCTGATGACAGAAACTGAATATGATCTAATAAGTAAGATGGCTCTCTGAAAGTAGTGAGAGAGTGTAAAAACTTTAACCTTTTCCGCGTGAGATAAGTTTCAAGGGAGCATCCAACAAACGCAACGTTTAGTCTCCTAAACGCAACATTTAGTCTCCTATTGCATTCAGCATCAAGCTTAGAATTCACTAGACTTCCGAAATTGAAGTGTGGTTACACGAGCGCCTTTGCGAGTCTCAGACGTAAGTCAATACATACAAATTTGGCACTGAGTCTCAATTGTCACAGCCAAGCATACACCTTTCTGAAGACACTTGGTCATTGAGCTGAATATCCAAATTTCTAACCGAGCTGACAAAGGTTAAGACAGCATTGTTTAATAGTGTTTTTGATAACGTCAATATGAAGAGAAGGGTTGATAACTATCCATCGACTTTGGAATTAACGTAACTTAACTCAATACCCAAGATGTATAAAGAGGGCGAATTGGGTATATTCACTCCGTCGGCAGAAACAGTTTGAGGGTATGCTGGGTGTTTTTAAAGATACATCACACAGCATTGAGTTGTGGATGCATTAAACATAACACGGTTTGCTCTGCTCCAATCGTGAATCTGAGAAATGTCGTTATCTAATGATCCAAACATGCGTCGTCGATTGACTTCTATATATTTGCAGCGTGAATTCATTACAGAGTCAAAAGAGTACGCCAAATGAAGGATGCTGTCATCGGAAAAACTATGAATAGGATTATAAGTGAGAAATAAAAGTTCACTGATAAAAGGAAGAAATAAGGTTGGTGAGAGAACTAAACCCCGAAGTAGACCTACTTTTTTCATGGGAGTTGATGAGCGATTTAAAAACTTTATATAAGAGCAAAGTTAGTACAATTGGTTTGTTTTGTAGCTATAAGAATCGCATTCCTCTCCTTTTTTTATGTTTCGGCTGAACTTGAGCAAGTATTCATGTAGTCGGAAACACTCATGTGGAGTATAACAGGTAAAAAAGTTTTTGCAGAAGTTTAGCCAAGCAAAGGCGCAGTATTTTAAAACCATGGTGAAAGTTCCGTAGCTTTGGACATATCTAGTTTAGAGAGTACTGTAAAAACTCCCCGAGTGCTTCATAGTTGAGATTTAAGTAGCAAAATTTGCAGCAAACAAATTTGCTTTTAATTAGAGATCAGAAGCCCTTACTACCCATTTGGGTAGAAAATATCTTCTGTCTTTTGGGTAGAAAATATCTCTGGTCAAAGTTAAAATAAGTTACAATAATACCTTTCCTTTCCACTTCTTTATACTTACAAATTGTATTTTTAACCGACTTTGTGACTTTGTTGTGACCGAGAATAAATTCGTGACTCGTGGACCAATTCTGATGATTCTCTTTTTTTATTGGAGTTGGTCCGACGATTGATACCACGTCAAAATTCTTGTTGGTGGGATTGGGGTGGGGGTTAAACCTGAATTTGTAATGCGTGGACCGATTTGGATGTTTTTTTGTTTTATAAAATTTAATCTCCCATTGATTATAATAGAACAATTTGGGTTATTGCCTTGGAAGGGGGGGGGGGGGGGCGGATCTAGTATATCTTCCAAACGCTTGGACCGATTTTGATGATTATTTTTTGTTGGGTAAAATATGTTCGCCGGTTGGTAACATTGCAAAACTTTTGTTAAGGTGTTGGTGTAGGAGATGAGGATTGAGCCTAATTTTGTAATGATGTTGTGCTGTACACTAAAAATATAATCGTTCATTAATATCAGTGAATGGCGTTCATTAAAATTTTTTTCAGTGATTCAATAAACTTTTCATTAATATTACGAACAATTCATACTTTTTCACTGTGTAAGCTATGAACGAGTTCATTAATACAATGAAACTGACTTCATTAATATTTTGAACAGATTTTTCTGTTTATACAAAAGTGAATTTGAAATATTTTATTTATTCTATAAACTGCGTTTGTTGGATCAATGTTCGTCTTCGTGATTTAATGAAAACTGAGATAAATTCAATGAATAACTTCATTAATTTAATAAAATAATTCATTGATTCATTGCAGCGTCTTTAACGGGAATTCAGAATAACTGTGGTCTTCTAACATCATTCCATGTTCAGTGTTCCAAGTGTCAAGATCAGTGAAAGTGAAATTCAGTTTTTTCAAATAAATAAATAGTGTTGCTGTTTTACTAAACCGTAAGTAATTTTAATTGCAATATACACATTTAATATAATATTATTAATGCGATTAGTTTTTTTTATTACGCCATAAATGTAGCCAATAGTGCATTTAACGGCAATCACCTGTGAAATATTGCTTTGGTTTTTAGATTCGTTCCTTTTTGTCTACAAAGAGTGTTACTTTCTAATTCATTATGCAATGTTTCGTGTGTAAAATTTTTTTTTATCAATTGATTCTCTCGGTGTTACGTAAAATGTTGTCTTCAAACATTTCAAAACAAGTTCCTATAAGAGACACCTTCTACACAAACATAAACTCAAAAATGCAGCGGGCAAAAATAACGTGACTTTAAACAACCCCTTCAATTATTGTAATTTAACAGATAATCCAAATGATGAAAGCACTTTTTTATTAAAAATGTTTAGAAACTGTGCCAAAGTCAGAGTTTAATATTGATAAAAGTCTGAGAAACCTTATTACCTCCACAACTAAATTTGTTCTTATTTTACATAATAACAATAATTTTTCCAGAAATAATGTTATGGAGATACCAGAAAATATACAAAAACACATTTTAGGTCCTACGCTAGATATATTTAAACAGCTTTGTGATTACAAATTAGAAAACAATCATACATTTCGTAATAAATTTTCAGATATTATTCCCGGTTACAGAGATATTTTCAAACAGTGTAAAACAGATTGCGTTAAGTTTTCAGATGACAGACCAATTAATTCTTATTTTACAAAATAAAATTGAGGACCATCATAAAGAATAGATGCGCCTGTTTCATGATACTCTAAAACCAAAATTCCACAATTTAATTCATTATCCTTTGTAACGTGTTTTCCGGTAGTGTGGGTGATCGCTTACTCTTTCCAAGGGATGAGCTCGCCGGATCCAGGGTCAAGGGCTTCTTGAAGCTAGTTCATCAACCCTTTCTAGGAAGGAAAAGGAACTCAAAGATTGGCCTCAATCTCCGGAAAATTTTAAATCCCATTTATTTAGTGAGACCCTAGAAAACGCCCTGTTTACAACTGCGGCTGATGTCGACAAATCAGTAATTTCTTTGGAGGAGTCATCCTCATCATACCCTCCATCTGCTTTGATTCTTAGCGACCCTAAGGGTAGCACCAAATTTGCGCGGAATTTTACCTTTTCATTCTTCTGCTCGTCACCCTCTGAAACAACTCTTTCAAGCCTGCGCAAACCCCATTTGATTTTCTTATATTCTGATTTGCTGGAATCTCCACTATAAGATTCAAGAAGTTCCCGAATTTTTTCGATTTTTTTTGTTTAATGCATCTTTGTCCTCTTCAAAGGTAAATGGGTATGGATCTAACACTAACGACCGAACATTTTTCTCCACTCTCAAGGCTTCGCGTAAACTTATCCTCATTTCATCTACCTTTCTGGTTGGAAGTCCTCTTAGCTTAAGCTTATATATTATATCTATATATCTTCTTGATTTAACCTTTTGATATCCATTTTCTCATCAGGATTAAAAGCCAACAAAATCAAGAAAGATGTTAAATGCAATACTTCACAGAAAATTTGTTTGCCTTAACGAACAAAAGAGAAAAGAAAGAATCGTGTAAGAATTTACAAAAAAAAAGCGTGTAAGAATTTACAAAATGCACCTGAAAAGTTGAAATAATAATGTAATGCAGACTGCAAACGTGTGTACAAATAAAAAAAACAGCTTAATTAGTGTCAGAGAAAACCGCAAAAGTAAAGATGTACCGAAGTACTAATCTCAAAGAATATAAGTCCAGCTTATTTACCGGCCAATAATCTTTGCATGACCAAATTAAAAAAACATTACATTTAAATCATCGAAGAAATGGAAACTATACCTACATATATTGCTAGAACTACTTTCCTAAATATAAATTAATCCAATATCAACAAGTCTCTTATACCCAAAATAAATATCAATAGGTTAATGATCTGTTTCCATTCTCTGCTTACAAAATTCATGTATTTAAATCCTTCTAATAAAAAAAAATTCGAAAACCTGTAAAATTCGGTATTTGCGAGATCATAAACAAAATTCACTAATTGGTAAACAACGTTGAGTGGAGTATCTCGTTATCAACATCTGTCGGCACAGATGTCAATAATGAATAACAGCAAAAAAAAATCAATTCATCGCGCAAGATCTTGGTCAACCGTAGTGTAGGTCAGTAACTAAGTACTCACTGTGTTGTCTACATAGCAACCTCTTCGGTACTATTGGTGATCCACCATTATTGATGTTCCCCTTAAGAATGAACCCATTCATCGCGCGATTAATTCTAAGTCGAACACGATGACCAAAAGTGATGGAACCAAGCGACACGGCGGTTTGTTCACGTGAGAACTAAACAGTTTCGGAACTAAATTATTACTATTATTATTTATTAAAATAAAGACTTATAAATATAATGAAATAAAGTAGATTTCCGGGAAATTGTAGTGAATTGAACTTTGGAATCGAAGTAAAAAGTGCCTCAAACAAAAAATTTGAATAACAAGTTGATCACAAAGTATGTGGGCACGTTTAAGGTGCATCTACATGTTATCAGTGCCGTGTTCGTTATCCGTGTTCCAAAATATGCTTAAAAATGTGAAAATCAAATAAAATCCAAATCTAAATAAAGTGTTAACAAATGTTAACTCAGTGTACGATATACGAAGTGTAATAGTGAATACGTGAGCGAAGATAAACCCGAATTTGGCAAATGTAGGAATATAAGTTCGCCCTAATAAGGTAGGGTAATTCTGGATAACTAAATTTAAACACAAAAATCAAATTACAAGCATACGTGAGTCGTAATTAATACAAAATAACTAAGTAAAAATGGGTACTGACCTTTTAATTACAAAAACTTTTATTCGCGATTGACAATTCGCGAAATAGCTGTAAAAAAAATTCAAGAAAAATGCGTTAAATTTTAATTTCTGTTGACATGCAGCAAACCAATTCCACGTAGAATTTCACGGGGAATCCATTGATGACAATTATTTTTACCATGATTCCCCAATGAATTATTTTAATTTGAAAAATTACTTTATTACTTTATTTTACTTTTTTGAGAATGAAAGAGAGGGCAGGTGCGATAGAGAACGAAATAACAAATCAAGTGGAGATTTACAAATGACAATTGGAAACATATGAGAAACATTCAAAACATGGGAAAACATTCAATTACAAGTTGCTTAATCTTTTCGCGATTTCGCTACAAATAAGGCTACCATAACATTTGTGAAATAATTTTAATAAAATTAAGATTATTTTCGTCGTTTTTATAATGAAATTACTCATGTGAACTCATTTTGGATAATGCCATTATTTGAATTCCCCGGGCAAGTCAATGTTTCCTCAAAGATGGCCGACTACATTATAGAACCAACGTGCTGACAGCGCTCTTTCTCATTTTTCGGTAGTATCTACCAGCGGCAACAACACATTTTGGAGTAAAATATATTTTGTATTTTTGAATTGACACAGTGGCAAGAAAAATATTTTGTTTCAAAGGTATCTCGGCAATTCCGTGCAATTCTTCATTAAATTTTAACTTTTTCTTTCAGCAGTGTAATTTAATTTTTTGATTTCATCTTCTTTCAATTTTTTTTAAACATTTAACACGATTATCTTTTATTTTCTTGTAAATTTCCATAATGCGAATAATAATTTTAATTTTTGATATTATTAAATTGTAACTTTGTTGTTTTCCTAAATATATTTCATTAATAAAAATTTAATTTGAATTAAAGCACATAAATTCGACTTCTTATTTCTATTTTCCTAATTACATTTTGGTTTGTTAAATATTATTTTGAAGATTCCACGGGAACAACGAGATTACTTTATTTATTTCAATAATAATTCATGTAGCGGTTCAATATTTCCATTTTGATTTAACAGTATCTACAATTAAATTTTTTTTTAAATAAATCCTAAAATTATCAGCTCTCCTTTAACTTAGTCCAATTAGGACACAGCAAATATAAAGTTTAAAATTGTGTTACTGGTGGGTCTCAGCGTGCTCTTGTAATATACTGACGATATAACACAAGTAAACTAATCGATTCTGCCTATTTTCATCACAAAGAAATTCTGTCAATCGTTCGTACTCGCAAAAACTAAATTGGAGAACCGAAAACAATTGTTTTGTAATTATAAGGTGTAATTTACCTTGAAATATTTCACCCTAATGAATTTCGTAAAATGGCCTCCAATTTTAAGGAAAACCTCATGAAAAGGGTTCTTTCAGTAATTGAAGTTCTGCCAACTTTGTTCACTTATTCAGTAAATTTTACCAAGAAGCCAAAGTGTTCTGCTACTTGGAGTGGAAATTTAAGGAAACCGACAAATATTTACGCTTTATAAAATTTGAAAGGACGTAGGCAAATGCTTCTCAAAACATTTCTCGCGCAAAGTTATTTTCTGTGAAACATTTTCCGGTAAAATATGTTAACGAAAATAAAATAAAATTTATTTTGTAGCTTAGGTTAGAAATATTTCATTGTCAAAATTCTTGCCAATCCTAAACTACTTATTGTTCTAATACTTTAGGAAAATAACATGTAGAGTACTTTATGTTTCTTCATATATTCTCATAAAGTCACTAAAATAATTTTTCCATTTTAAATTAGAACATTTAAAAGACATAATTGGTTTTAAAGAAAAAAAGTAATTCTGCATATACATATTTTACAGTGTGATTCGTACATATGAGTTCCAATATCGCTTTTGAGAGGAAAAGCCTTTTCTACTAAAACCAATTCCTCATCATAAAAATCGCATTTTTGAACCGAGGTGAGATCAATAGGCATTTGTAAAGCTTTTTTTAAAGATACACCAAGGTTGGTGGGACAGTGTAAGTGATGATAATTTGAAACAGCTGTCTAGATCGGTGTTAAATTTTGTGGAGTTTCATCTAGTTTTCATTTTCTCGCGAAGAAGTCCAGCTTAACTTCTCTTCATTAGAAACGCTGATCGTGTTAAGAAATTTTTATATTTCTTACGTTGCTCAAGTATAAAACAGTTTGTTTTGGTTTTTTAGTTTGAAAATTCACTCGGGTCACGTGATTATTTCCTGCGTTATCGTTAACTTACGACTTTTCGTTATTGCTTTTTCTGCAAGGAATACATATGTTGAATAATTAAATGTTTTAACATTATTTTCTCATCTTCATCGCGGCATCCTACTCAACTCATAAAAAGTGGGCTCATAAAATTATTAATTAATTATAAGGTTAACAGTAATAATTAGTTACAAGTTACTAGTTTTGTTTTCCTTATATAGGAACACGTTTTAAGCCAATAATTTACCATCATATTTTCATTTTTTACCACTGGAAATTAATTTAATTAAAAAAAAAACATACAGATATATGTGTCAATGCGCCTGAAGTGGTTAATGTGGATTCCTAACCACCGATATTTCTTTGCAACCCCAATTGTCTTGTAACTTTCGAATCTGATGAAGGGTCAATACGTTATTCTTTACTACATTGATGATTGAATGAGACTAGGCTTATGTAGATAATAATAATGTAACAAATCTAGGATTTTGCTGTTATATACATAGTTCATTTAATAACTGAATTTAAGTTTTCCAAAAATCGTACGTTCTATTCCTTTTAAGAGGATTGTTAGGCGTGACATTCAAATTTAAATCAAAGTTGTTACTGTGGAAATCCTCGCCATTATAAAAAGCATTTAAAAAAGTTTTGCTTCCGGTTAATTTTACGTAGAAAATTGTAATTAATGTTGTTTCAATCAAATTTTTATTCGGAACTTTATCTTTAATAGTTTATACGTTACGCCTTCGGCAGACTAAAATAATAGACACTGTAGCCACAACACTGCAGTTGCGGATCTATTACTTGTTGACATAAGTTTAATTTTGACTAGTTTTTGCTAGGCAAGAGGGTTGCAATGGGTTCTGGTCGCCAGTTAAAATAAATGTAAAAAATGTAATCCACTTATTTTTATTTTCGTCCATTGGACTAGCACCTGTAAAAATCAAATGTTGTAGGACAATACTACTTAACTCATCGTTTCGGTGCACGGTGCCACTGTCGGTGCCTGTATTAATTGATGTTTGATTTCCGATACGGCAGCACAGTGTTTAGATATATTGTGAATAATAAATTTCGAGGAAAAGCTGGCGAAATTTGTTAGCGAGAATCCTAGTCTTTAAAATAATATGTACCTAATAATGTAAAAAAAAGAACAAAAGTGGGGCAAACTTAGCCTATTCTTCTTAATTACGATGCCGCCATTGGATAATGCAAGGCATTGAGGGCAGCATTGATCACGGTGCTCCATTAAAACCGTTGCCGCTAATAAACTAGGGATGGGCGATCTTCGATTCGATCTCAAGAGATCGATCTTTAAGACTTCGATCTGCCGATTTTTGAATCGATTTTACGCGGGACCGATTCAGCTCGAATCGATTTATTTATTTCCAATTTCGATCAATTTGAGACGTACCAAAAAAAAAACAAGCTAAGTCGTGATATTTTTCCATTTTATCTTTCATTTGTGTAATAATCCGACAAATGTAAAATTTTTTTAAAAGAATCGTAATTGTTAGGTGAATCCGCTTGTGATCGCTATAATATTTTAGTGTTAACTGTGTAGTTTAGTGACTACTGCATGCTTTTGTCATCGGTGGCTTGTTATGTTTTATTTCTGGATTGGTGATTCCACAATGAGAAAGAAATAAGTTATTTAAAGAAAAATCTAAAGTAAGTGATATGCGATTTTAAGTTTTTATACAAATTGGTTTTGGAATACACGATGCAACTTGTAATTGCTTCGAAAGTTAGTTGAATTTTGTATACCGACATCCTAGATGCTATGCATATTAGTTTTTTTTATCCGACGTGGCTAAAGCCGGAAGGGAATTAGGGTAAGGGAAGTAAGAAAACTTGAAAGTCTAGTTTTTGCATTCCTGCGAGCTAGAGAACAGTCCAGAGATGGAGTGGATTATTTTAATTTCTTAATAAAAGTTCATAGGGAGACCTGGTCTCGAACTTGCGACCCATGGGATGGTGGTCGTACCGCTCAACGAATTGATCCAACTGCGTTTACGCGTTTACTTTTAAAATAATATAGATTTAGACATTTAAGCAACAAATTAACAAACAAATTAAAAAGACGAAGAATTTATTTTGCGTTCTTCAAAATCCTACATAGTATTTTATTAAAACATTTTTATATGAAAAGTGTGTAAGTGTGTGCAAGTGATCACAATTAGCACTTGAATAGTAAACCAGAACTGCGTCCATTTTGAAATTTTCAACTGTGAGGTAGTCATGTTTCTCTCAAGATGAAGACAGGGAGGAAGATAAAGGTGAACTCTCAACCTTAACTTGCGGAGATTTCCGTTTAAAACGAAAGAATAAAACATTCCTAGAATATTTTCAAAAAACCTCCCCAAGATATACATTTTAAGGGCTAAGACCAGAAACCTTCCCAGAAAACTTACGAGAATGTTCTTCGTACATACTTATAAAATTTAGGAATAGCTTCTGAAATCAGACATAGAAATGCCTTGGGGACGTATTTTCAAAATATTCCTGGAAGGTTTCTGGGACATGTGATATTAGTAAAAAAATGTTTGCGCTTGCAAATACGCGACACAAAAGTTGTGCTTCCCTTTTACTTTTCGGGTGTATATGTTTAGTTGTGTTCCTTTAATGAAGACTGAGTACTTTCAAAAAAGACTGCTCCATAATCGGAAATTTTTTTCCGATTAAATAAGCAACATTTCTGAAATACCCAAGATTTGTAAGCTACAAAGGCTGTTTTCTATTATTTAATAAATTGGTTTAATAATGACCCTATATTTTTATATGTAGAAACAGGTTTAATTACTTGCAATTTCAAAATGCTGAAATAAATTGAAATATCAAAATAACCTGAATCGATCTATTCGATCTGTGGATACCGATCCTTTTAAGTCGATTAATCGATCTACGAAATCGGAAAAAAATTATAGATCGATCCGTACTGAATCGATTTTCTCAATTCGATCTCCCATCCCTATAATAAACTAAAACGAAAGAGCGCCTGCACAGCAATATGAGGAGAGATTCCCTAATCTACAGAGGGGTATTTTCGCGCACATTCCGAAGAATAAGAGAAACCGGAAGTGCAACTTCCAACAGGACGGTATTACGATCTCAAACATCGGAAGATTCTGTCGACGTCGAGCAGAAATAATCATCCTTATTGGGCCAGATCTTGAAACGAACAGACGATCCGCAGGACGTTTATGAGTGCGTTCCGGGAAAGTTTGGAGGGTTATTCATCCAGTAGGGTGACATTCATATCAGCATATCCCAGTCCAAGCACTACTGATAGGAGAATCCGAGAGAAGATTGAAGTTTTGTATTTGGCTTTTTGTATGCGACATGGCGAACGGGGCGTTTCTGGGGCAAATTGTGTGGAGGAATGAATCGCACAGTTCACCGGGAAATGTATCACAAACTTCCACAAACTCCCCACCTGGTCAGATGCTAATTCACATAGCACAATGGGACCGCCTTCCAGCCTAAATTCTGAGCCAATATTTGGGCTGGTATTATCGACACACATTTATTTTAATAGGACCATTCATTTTGCCACAAGTAATACCCAAATTTTTGGACATTTTGGAGAATACACTGCCAGATCTACTAGGGTATATCCCTATGGATAATCTAAGAGCAACAACACGGTGGATACCCAGTTCCTTCTGGTATCATTTTAAAGGCAATACTGAATGACATTTTTCTTATGGGGCACCATGATGGATCAAGGCTACTTAATAATATAGACGAATATATTAGCCGAACTGGTAATGCGGGATAGCCTGGCTACAATACACCTTAAATAGTGAATTACAAGGGATTATTGGCATGCATTGAAAGTGGAGGAGTGCATTACCAACAGCTTTTGTAGCGTACTAAGATTAATTGTGAAGCATTTTAAACTTAATTTGAGTTAAATTTATTTTAATTGCAGATTTTTATAATATTTTCCAAAAGATTTTCGTTACATAAATATCTACATCCTTTCTCTACCTAGACATGTTGTAGCTTTTAGTAAAGATTTCAAGATGAGCAATTTAATAAAAGTAAGAAAATAGATATATTAATTACGTGACCTTGGGCGACAATTTTGGAAAATTCTGAATTTTGGATAATCGCAAAACATTCTTTCTCTTTTGGAACTGACGGTACTGCAATGGTAAAAGTTAGATCAACATTGTTGACAATTTTCGAAAGCTCATTGAGATCGCAGTTTTTGGCGTTTGCTTGATGTTTCTGCGTTGAGTAGATGAAAAGTTAAAAATAAAATAAAGATGTCCATACCACAAAAATTGCAAATTTATAAATCGACCTGTAACTCCTAAACTGTTGAGATTGTAGCTTGGTTAATATTCTTGCTTTCTTCGACACGCTCGCAATTGAGTTCTTAGGCTCTATCTTGTGAAGCTGAACATTTTCCTGCTCTGTTGTTACATTCTTCCGAATTTGAGACATTATGCTGACGCAGTTGGTCGAAGTTTATTCGACATTTTAATTCTAAGCAGATGACGATGACTACCTTACCTTACATTGTCTTAGTACTAAAGATTAACATTTTCGTCTCTTCTGGTTTACACTAAATGAGTGAAGTAAAGAACTGTATAGAAAGGCAAATCGCCGCCTTTGCACATGCTATAGTATTAAATAACAATTAGATACGGTGTGTTTATTAGGTCGTGTGCAAAAATGAAGGAACAGGATCTCGGCGAGAAACCTCCTCCAGTCTCACATTTTAGCGCAACAAAATAGTGTTAAAGACTGTATATTTGTTTTTGTCAATGCTGATTAACTTAAAAAAATTTATTTTCAAACCTTAATTTTAGGAACAAATAAATTGTTTCATTACTTTTAATATTTGCCCTTTTTTTGGTTTATTTTCAGGTTCAAAATAGTGCCCAATGTGTTCTCTTTCAAAAGAAAGCTCAAAAAAATGTACAACAAAAGTATTTAATCGTCCTTCCTTATAATTCCGTGAACTGAAACGTTCAGGTAGTTTTATATATTATTTTTAATTGTGGTTAAGTAGTTGTTGTGTTTGCACGGACTTCAAAATGTCCTAATAGATATAAAATTAAAAAAAAATTTATGGTTTAAGCACTTGCTGCGAGCTGCACTATAAAGATTGTAAAAAGAATTATATAAATCCGGCAATATATTACGAAATTAGTAACGGTCACGCTTTAATACCCTCACTTTAGAAAATTCTTAACATGGCCCTTGTGCACCACCGTACGCTATACATCAAGTGAGAATTACCGTAGTTAGAGAATAATCGTAGTCACTGTATGTACAAAATTATTATCATTGATCAGGAAACGTGTTCTTTACAACGGAATCAAAATCATCAAAATCGATATATGCCTGATGAAGTTAGAGGCCGGCCATCCTCCAACTTTCCCTCCAGAATACAAATAGAAACTCTATACATTCAGAATCATCTAAATCAGTCCACGCGTTACAAAGTTAGGTTACCCTTCTCTCAGCCCAACCCATTTCAAAATTTTTCCATATAGTAGCAAGGGGAGATCATACTGTATACAACAAAATTAAGAAATTGGGTAACGTCCACACTCATGAAAAAATTATCCTCATATTAGAAATCATATATATAACATAGAAAAAATCATCCAAATCGGTGTACGCATTAAAAAGTTGACATCCAACCTTTCCCCTACTACAAGCCCATCGTTTAAAATACTGTCGCGGTATGAATTGGGAAACCTGCTTTATACATAAAAAAAACCATCCAACTCTTTCTTCGCGTTACGAAGTTAGACTACAGCTTCCTCTGTCCACCCCACTCTAGGAACATATTTTTTCATTATTAGCAATGGGGTCACACTTTATACAACATCAAAGGAATCATCCAAATCGGTTTACGCATTACGAAGTTTGGTTTCATCATCCAGCCCACCCCTCCCTCACCAAACATTTTTTAACATGGTACAAATCGGGGAAAAAGCTCTGCCCGGCTAATTTTTTTCATTATTAGTAATAAGGGATCAGGCTCTATTCAATAAAAAAAGAATTATCTAAATCGGCCCACGCATTGCGACGTTAGATTTCACCCCCACCCCACCAAACAATTCTTTGACATGGTACCAATAGGGGAATATACTCTACCCAAGAAAAAAAGAGTCATCCAAATTGGCCATGCTCTATACAACCAAAAAGGAATTATCCAAATCGGTCCACGCATTACGAAGTTAGGTTTTACCCCTACCCCCACCCCCACCACTATCCCACCAACATTTTTTGATATAATATGATGATATCGGGGGAAATACTCTACCCAAAAAGAAAGAATCATCAAAATGGGTCCACGCGTTTCAAAATCAACTCTAACAGTTATATAAAAAAAACACAAAAATAAAAAATACGTGTCGAACTAAGAAACTTTTGTTGTTGTTGAACAAAACTTTTTCTTCTTAAAGGGAAATATTTTTGAATAAAAATTTGAACAAAGTACGTAAATTCTATAGGTACACCTGCGAAAGCGACAAACTTCCTGCTATAATGTGAACTTCGTTTTTTGTTTCCATTTTAGCGAGTCGGTGTTATGTACCTACTAGTTGTTGAGAAATTAAGGAACAGAACAACATAACAGAATAACATACTTCATACGTACCTACATTATTAAATTGAACAATTGAGAATTGAAGCGATATCTCTGTTTAAGTTTAACTTTAATGTTCATCCGAATCCACATAATTATAAACTTGTGTCGGATGCCCCTAAAGGGTTGGAGTTAATTATATCTTTTAAAAATAACTTAAATACATTAAAACCTTCCAGCACAGTTAGGCAATTAACGCAAATAAGTTAAATAACGTCTGTTAAATTTTACAACTCTTTAATGTATTCTGCATTTGCCAAAAATTACAAATGACCAACAACATAGCAACTAAACAGCTACTGAAATGACACCCTTTCTATTTGCGAAACATGTGACAGCAGCTGTAGAAATGGTAAAGTAAAAGCATAAGCCCAAGCTTCCCCGAATTACCTGGAAAATGATTTTTTCACAAATTGGAAAATTAAAATTTCATCTCTTAATTTTGAGGGACGTTTACAAAGTTTTAGGAATTTACCCCAAAGTTGTTTTAGTTATTCCAGCGGTTCCAAAAAAGAGTTAACCTTTTAATTTAAATGCTTGTTTTAAAGCACATCCAAAAAGCATGGAAAAGATATTGTAAACGTTTAACTAGAGGAGATGTTTATGGCACTTTTATTAAAAAGCTTCTGATTTCATTTTTTCTTTAATTAATTAATTCTACTAAAAATAGTAATAAATAGACTTTATTTTGAAGAAAAAGTATTTAATTCAGAGTATCTTTCAAAATATTTTGTAACGTTTTCATACCAAAATTGTAATGGTCTTTCTCTAGTTGGGCATGATATAGGAGAAGAAATTGACCTTATTCAATACAACAATATCAAGTGGACCTACAATTTAAGGTGGATTCTAGAATAACTTTTAATCACCTGATCATCCCTTTAATCTTTTTGATGCGGATGATAACGAGGTTTTCTTGGCGACATTTTTACAGAAATATCTCAACGATATACGCATGTTCGGTAAAAAATTTTAAGAGAATGTTTAACAAAAAGTAAAAGGAATCGATTGTTTGAAAAAAATCTATTTTTGGATGAGAAACCCCCCTTAAGCTGGTATATAAAGAAAAGTAATCTTTAGTAATATTAAATATTATTGAATGAAGCCATTCAAAAGTTTCAATTTTACAACAAAATGTTAAATGTCAGTCTTTATGTTGGTACTTAAGTAGTTTAATAACTCGAAATGTTTTTAAAAGATGACTTTAAAAAATGTGTACAATCTACAAAAGCTACCCTAACTAATTATATGCATACATGAGTACAAGTGTTACCCAAGGGATTAAAGTTTATGTAGATTTGGTCAATCGTTAATGTATCCCACCTTTAATTAGAATAGCAAATTAAATCCTCCCAAATAAGGCCACCTAAAGTTTAATTGACCTCTGGTTATAGAATACCCAAATTGTACCCTTTCAAATTAACCACATTCACGTGTAGGTAAACAATATTTCTCTTTTCTGTTTGCCATAAAATTGGGTGTAGGTCAACGCATTAATCTGAAAATTCCAAGGATAATGTCTGTGGGTAAGGGATGTTTTATACTTTTAGCTTATTTGAAATTTACGATGGATGGTATTTGAATAATAAGAGAGATAAGGCAGGTGCACAATTGCACAGATTTTTTAATTGCTATGCGGTGCTGAAAGTATGAAAGCATATGTATATTAGGTTGTACAATATATCAACCACTTTTGTGTGTTGCTCTTATAGTTTATATCATATCTGACAAAGTTTGGTCTACCTTTCGCAAGTAATAAAAAGCACATTATCTCGTTATCTAAAATCGTATATCGTATTTATCCCACCTGTTGTCTTTAGAAATGCATAGCCATGGCGCGGTGGCTCAGAGTAGAACGCTATAAAGTTGAAGTGTGTATAGAAGAGTAAGTTCGGGTATTGTGGTATAGGAGGGTAATGTGGTATAGTTGCATATCTCTCTTACGCCTAAGGCGATGCAAATATTCTTTTTACTAGCGCCTAGTTTTCATGCCGAATAAAGTTAATCTTGTCTAATTATGTTCTTTCTCATCGTCATTTTTGCTCAGTTTAGAATTTCTCGTTGTGCTGTGAAGTTTACTTTTTCAAGTGAGTGAGTAATAACTTCAAATTATTAAGAACTTTTCCTGTACTGGAATGGATGTGTTGCTTTTTTGAAAGTTAATTCTATAAATTTGAATTTTTAGTGTGAGTTGTACTGATTTCTTCCGTTCTTTATTCAAAATCTGAAAGTTATATAAAAACTACACTTTCGGGTAATGTGGGATACTTAGAGGAGTATTAAGTGGTATAGTATTCCACATTAGCCGCATGTATCTGATTTATGTTTTACATCACAGATTGACCTGGTAAATGCCAAGAAAAGGTATTAAGGTTAGAAAATGGGATAGATCTCAAATGCAAAAGGCAATAATTTCTGTCAGAAATAATAAAATGGGTATACAATTGGCTGCAAAATGCGTATGAAGTGCCGCATACCACCTTGCAACGCATGGCAAGAAATGAAGAACTTCTGTCAATTCCCTTAGGTCGAAACCCAGTATTTAATAAAGAAATAGAAGAGGAAATGGTGAAATATTTGCAAGAAATGGAAAGCGGTTTTTGGGATCTTACAAGAAGTGACATACGTACTTTGGCATTCCAGATACCTCAAAAAAATAACATTCCAAACAAATTTTCCGTCTTGCATAAATGTACAGGCAAAGATTGGCTTTACGGCTTTATAAAAAGACAAAGAAAAATTAAGCTTTCGACAACCAACAGGAACATCCTTTGACCGGGCCAAAGGATTTACTCAAGAAAATGTGGGAAGATTCTTTGATATTCTTGAGGATATTTACACCAAACATAAATTGTCACCGTAACGAATATGGAACTTTGATGAAACCGGGTTGTGCATTTTCCAGAGTAAACAGCCACAAATTTTAGCAAAGAAGGGAAAGCGTCAAATAGGGGCAATGACATCTGCTGAGCGCGGTACTGTTGTTGCCGTAATAAATTGTATGAGCGCTAGTGGAAATTTTATTCCACCCTATTTTATTTTTCCAAGCAAAAATAGAAATCATCTTTTCATGAATAACGCTCCCGCTGATTCCAAGGCTACCTTTTACATTTCTGGATGGGTCCAACTGCCCATTTTCACACAAGGGTTCCATAATTTCTTGGAGTTTTCGAAAAATTCAGGACAAGAGCCTGTTCTGCTCATTTTAGATGGACATTACAGTCATTCCAGAAACATAGAAGTAATAGACATGGCGCATCAGCACAATGTTACAATTATTTCACTCCCTCCCTATTCTACTCACAAAATGCAATCATTGGACAGAACTTTCATGGGGCCCCTAAAAAAATATTATAACGAGGAAATAAGACGTTTTATCAGGGAGAATGGACGAAAAGTAGTCCTGGGTGAGCTCAGCTATTTAAAAATGCGTATTTGAAGGTCCGAACGGTACAAATAGCTATAAGCGGTAATAGCTGATAATTATGAAAGTCAAAATGACATACAAGAAGGTTTGGTCTTACCGGAATGGAATAATCTATCTATTCGCAACGAAAGCACAAGCGAAATTAAGCAAGTAATTGAGAGAATATCCTCGACTTCTAAAAATTTAGTTAGTCCTGATATAGCTGATGAAACTATTGAACGTGCAAACCAAATCCCCGCAGTTTCAACTTCATTGGCATCTAATTTTGAACTCCTTCCCAGCACAAGTAAAATGCATTTCACTCCATGAGACATTTCTCCTCCTCCAAAAATTAAAAAGACTAGCACAAATAATAGAGGAAGAAAAACTCAAGCAGCCAATTTAACAACATCACCGTAAAAAATGAAACTAGAGGAGAGTTTCGAAAAAGCACAAAAGCAGAAAAAAGTCAGAACAGTTAAGTCTAAGGAACAAAGCAAACCAAAAAGTAAAGTCATGGGCAAGGAAAACAAAATTTCAAAACCATCCACTTCCAGAAGTATTCGAAAGCGTCTATCATCATCATCATCTAATGATAATATATCAATTTTGAACATAATATTTGATGACTCAGAAGACGAAATTCATACCGATTTTCCTATCAAAAGATACCAAGTGCAACTTTTGTAATATATCTTGGAGCGATAATGTAAGTAGAAAAAAAATGGATCCAATGCTTACAATGTGACTTCACTTGGGCTCATGAAATTTGTTGTCCGAAAAAGAGTGCCATATTTATTCGCGATTCTTGCAGTCATATTTTTGAGTAAATATTTTGAGGAATTCATTATTACTAAATACTTTTGAATTTATTTCGTAAACAAGGTATTATCTATCTAGAGACTGTGTTTTTTTATTTAATTTTATATTTTATGAAGTATTGTTCCTTATTTGTTGCTTATTTTTTCTGTTATCTTGTTATTTTTTTCTCCAAAAAAGAATGAATAATTTTAATTTATAAAAGAGGCCTTTAAAATAATGTACATGTGTTCAATAAATTAGTATTTTGATGAAATAAGAACTAAATTTTTCATTATAAAATACGTCTTTATTTATAAGACTAGTTCTGGTAATATTGTATAGTATACCACAATACACGCCGGAGGTGTACCACATTACCCGAAATTTTTTCAAAATGACATTTTTGCAGTATTTTGAAAAATTGTAAATAGACTTTTTATTCATAACAAATTGAATGATTTTATAATAAAGTTTAAACCAAAACATTTCAACAAATACTAGAAATAACTTTTGAGTTCGAAATAAGACTTACTTTTCACAATATTGCTAAATAGAAAAAGGGTATTCCACAATACCCGATCTTACTCTACATGAGCTTAGTACCAATTTCATTATTTTTTAAGACCTAATAGGACACTAATTCAAGAAAAAATATTTTGCTTATTCTAAGATATTAAGTCTGCTTAAAGGACAAAACTTTTGTATATTAAGCGTTAGTATTCATGTTTAAGCGGATAACAAACTATACGAAATAATTATCTAAAATTATCATATCTAACAAAGGGAGCGTTATTGTCAACAAGATATCCGACTTTGGCAATGGCATTTAAAAAATAATAATGCCTCTAAAAAATTTACATGTTTAACAAAAATGTATTGGAATTGAATTATTCAATGCAAATTAAAGAATACCTTTAGTTGTTAGCAAGTAACAAGTAATTCGAGATTCGCGCCTTAGTTGTTAATGCTTACAAGATTCAATGCTGTCTGATATCTCTCAAATGCAGTCCACCGACAATTCAAATTTTTCTGTCGATGGGATTGACATTGCCAACTCACCTTCTTTAAATTTCTTAGGCATTAATATATCAGTAATTTTAGCTTAACATAGCACAGTCTTTCTAATAGCAAAGAATGAGATAAGTTGTTTAAGTTTGTTGTAAAAATGTAAAAATTATTTCACTTCATCTGATCTACAAGTCTCACGTTAAACTTAGACTTGAATATAACTTTAATGTATGGGCAGGTGGACGACGTACTGCGTTTGATTAAGTCCAAAAAAAAAAGAGTTTAAGGACATTGGCAATTCAACAGTCACTTCAAATACTGTTTCTCTAGAATAGATTTATGTAAGATCGGAAACTTACTAACCCATGTTTACTGATCTAACGAAATTTCTATATTGATGCTTTGTATATTTCATCGTTTGTACAATAAAAAAGCTACAAGTCCCTCCCATTATCTATTCCCTTAATTAAATTTGACCATACCGTAAAATTTTGGGAATTTTCCGTTTTCGGAACAGTACGAATTGCAACAGCTAGCTAGATTACAAAGCTTACCATCGTCTGTCAATTATCTTTTTTATAAGCCCGGAGCATTCAAGCGAAATGTCCATAGTTACCTCTAACCCCTTCTTTTCTCTTCTCACAAAGCTAGGCTACGGTGCATTATCAATTTTTTATTTTCCCACAAGTGGCCAGACAGTTTTCTATTCATCATATTTATGCACTGTCAGCTCAAAAACTATTAAGGCTTTTTCGCCTTGTGTTACCCACATATCTAAATGGCGAATTTTTGTGTTTGTTGTGTTTATATGTCGTTTGAACAAAGCCATATTTCTCTCTCTAGTTCCTTAACCGCTTTTGAAGTAGAATTACACCCGATTCGACGATAATAATTGCAAGTAAACCTACAATTTAACATGGATTGCCAAACACAACACAATGGCATGTTAGAGTAATATATTGTCAGCAGAAAATAATAATGGGTCGCCAGTGGAGTACAACCCTGCGGCCCTCATTACGAAAACTCAACATCTTATCACTAACTCCATCGATGGCTTGAACAAAACAATATAGGACTTAAAGAGCCTCTCAGACAGTGGAACAGGACATTGGATGACCACTGTATACATATATGTACACCAAAATTAAAAATCAGAAAAGAATTTTGAAGCAATGCTGCCTCAAATGTCGAAGCACAAGTAGATACATAAATTGAGGAGAAAACTGAGTAATACATATATCTGAAATACGATATAATAGGGCGTACATCAGAAGAAACCATTTTTGACACAATTAGTGTTGTCAAGAAACGAATCTTCACAAAATAGCTCTACTTAAAAAAAAATTGGTTAATTATTATTGCAACTTGTATTATGCAAACAAATTTATATGTCATAATGATTACTTATGGTATAACTACAGGTATTACTCTTTGAAGAGAAGTTCGGAACGGGGAGTCAGCAGCAGCGCTGGTAGCCCAGTGGATGATATTCCATGCGCATTATACTTAGTTCACTATCCGATCCCGCTAGTTACTCTTTTTTTTCCGATTCGAATTGTGTAAGTCTACGATTTATTAAGATACTTATTTATACAATAAAAGTGATTATATGTGGATGGTAAGAAAAAGATTAAAGATAAAAATTTCAAAAGCATAAAGTAATAATAAATTTGATATCTGTTATGACATTTTGAAGAAAATCTGCTTTCTTACGATTCCGTGAAATATTTTCACGGAATTCACATTCCGCTGAAATATTTAGGTAGTTTTACATGATATCTTCGATTGTAGTTAGGCAGTTTTCTTGGTTTTTTAATTTGCGTCGACTTATAAATGTTATAATTATTATTTTATGCTTTTTAGCGCTTTTTAAGAAGTCAAACAATTTCTAAAAGCTATTTTATTTTTCACTTTAGTGTCTTCAAAGTTATTCATCCGGAATTCAACGTAATTATCTAAATCCGGCAACATGTTAACGAATAGGGGACTACTCCATCCTTTTCCCGTAGTCCCTTTAGGTGCAACATTGCCTAACCGATACAAAATCATCCAAATCGAACTATGCCCACTTTCAACCAAAGTCACAATTTCTGTCACGATACAAATGAAAAATGTAAGGCTCCTCCACCAATTCCACTCCACGCTATACACTTTTGTCATGGTACCAATTGATAACATAACATAACAGAATCATGCAAATCCGTCCACACGTTATGAAGTTAGTCTTCCCCTCTCCCCTTCTATGGACCGTATTTTTTCTAATAGTAACAATGGGGAATCATATTCTGTTCAGAAAAAAAAACAATCATCAAAATGGGTCTACGTGTTACAAAATGGTTTCCGCCTTCTCCCCTGCCCACTCTAAAATTTAAAACATGAGAATAGGGGAACATGGTTACTGGAGGATGGACGGAAGAGTTGAAGAATTCTAGGATACGGCGATTCTCATCTGGACATTCTGAATTGTTAATTGTATTTTGTAAATTGTCAATTGTCACCTTCAAGCTGTAGCAACCGGGCAAAACTAAAACGTAGCCAAATAATATCCTGAAAATCCACTCAGGGTTAATTGGGTCGCGAACGCTGTCTCCTCAAGCTCTTGTGAAGGAGTGCAGTGGAGGGTGTAGTAGACTTTAAGAGGTTGGTTATATCCACGGTACCCACAATAGAAACAACTGTGGGAAAATTACCTTCCGAAGGTTCTGCGGCGGCTTTGTAGACTGGACTTGCGCCGGCTGAAAGTGCTGTAGCAGTCCTGGAAGTAGGTGACATTTGTAAAATAATAACTAGCACTTCTTAAAGTGTGACGGTGACAGAGATTGAAGACTCTAATGAGTTGGTTATTTCCGCGGTACACGTACCAGTAGAAGATGCAGACCTGCCGTTCGCAGGGTTAGCTGCGATTAATCCGGAGGAGGTTAGTTCTCCTGGCTCTGGACTAAAGCTTCATGGCCAGTAGCACTTCACTGCAGTGAGTAGAAAAGGGGTGAAAGTTCTGATTAACGCAAGTACCACGAAAGCACACTGGATACGGTGGGAAAACATGGATTCCTGAAGATAGGCTAAGTGAGTGAGAAGTTCACATTACCGGAGGACGCGGGCTGTCTAGTATAGTATATTTTGGAAGATTTTCAGCAATCACATAACAAGCAGAAGTAAATGAATGAAATCATACAACATGAAATATGATTCATGACCGCACTTGTTGGATTCACGTTTTTATCCAGCTGACCCAATTAAGATCAACCGGCATAAGAAAATAAAGGCAAGTGCAGAACCTGTAAACAAGAGAAATTTGAAGCTATTTGAGTGAACAAATGGGTTCACAATTTGTAACTTTTAATGATTAATTGCTTATCAGCATAAATCATGATAATTGATTTGTACATCGATTTTTGTTCTTTGTTTATGGATGACAATGTAAATTTTTAGGACATAGATGAGAAAGAAGTTTTGCTTATAAATCACTGTATATTATGGAATAAACTAAGAACTCATTCTGAATTCAAACGAAGCGTTTCATTTCTTCCCTTTGAACATTGCTATACAGAGCAATAAAGGTAGTTCCAAATAGTGATGATATTCGCCTGGAACAAATCATTCCAACCTGTTAAAAAAATTATCATATAGGCATTTTTACCAGTTGGAAGTAATTCGGCAAATATATTTTACTTTAGCCTTTCTATTATCTTTCTTTTTATTGAAATATGGATTAAACAGCTGTTCATTATTCGAGAATACCAAAGCATATTACACTGTGCAATAAAACGGAATCATCGAAATCGGTCTACGCGTTAAGACGTTAAGTTCCGCCCCTGCCCCACTCCACTCCACCCCATAAATTTGTATTGCATTCCTTATACAGCACAGAATCCTAAAAATTGATTCACGCGTTACGAAGTTAGACTACACTGTTCCCACACCTCCGCCCAAACCCAAGAACCAAATTCTTTACATTGTAAGTAATAGGAGATCACAAGATATTCACTAAACGAAAAAGGTACATAAATTCAATGAAAATTCGCATTTGTTTTAATGAACTGACGTACATTAAAATTAGATTCTATGAAAAGTTCATAAAATCAATGAATGCAGTTCATTAAATCAGTGAAAGGAATTCATTGGATCAATGAATCTAGTGCATTAAATAAATGAACTTTATTCAGAAAATCAATGAACCACATTCATAAAGTATGGGAATCTGATAGGGATAACGATCCCTCCCCTTCATTTATTGGGATGAATGAAGAATCGATTCGATTTGTAAAATAATTCACAAGCGGACATCCAATCGACTCTCTCCATTTTTCGAATTCATGTTCGAATAAAATCTGTGTACTTATATCGAAGTTCCGCAGTAGTCGGTCCATATGATGTTCTTTTATTATTTTTAATATGTCCACCGTGACATTTTCATCTAAAAATCATATTTAAAATTGATGTATAGATTCCACTGCTTTAACAGGTTCAGCAGACCATTAATGCTGCTTTGTTTATCCAGATCTAGTATAGTCGTTGGCTTACTGAAACCCGAAGTTAAAGATTATTGAATACCTGTCATTTCTGCTGGTAATATAAACGGCGCTTAATATGATATTTGCAACTCGCTTCCATTTAACATAATATCGTTGAATATATTAGTTTTAACATTATTTTCCAAAATTAAACCGGGAGGGTGATTACTATTTGCTTGCAGCAGTTCCATAATTTCTTATTGGTCTGCCATAAAAAGTCAATTAAACTAAAAATCTTTACATAAAAAAACGTAGTATTTATTCACTTTAGAAAAAATTGCAACGTTTAAAATATAAATAAGTTTGAGATTAACAAGGACCAATCAGCTCATTAATTTGTTAAACGGAAAATCTTCCTAATGCTGATGAATCAATATCGTAGGCTAGAACATGAGGATCATATAGAAGTTCGTCGATCTTTTGACAGAAGATGTACACATGTGTTCCATTTCTCACGATTATGTTTATTAAAAGAAATAGTTCAATATCGTGTGTCATTTTACCAACATAAAAGTTATTGTTAAAATAAACCCCTTCATAAATAATTTTACAGTCAAATTTTAGCTCGCTTTGGAATGCGTTAAGATTTTTAACTATTATATTTCTAAAAGTACTCGATATTTCATATTTTTTATTTAAATTTAAATCTTTAGTTGTACCTTCTTGTAATATGTAATGTGCATATTTAAGTTGATGCTTTTTTGCTAAAGTTAGGCAAATATTTTCCGACTTGTAATAGCATGTGAGTTTATTTTAAACTGGCGATGTTTTGACTCAAACTTGAAAGACCAAAACTTTCGAACTGGTCCAGACATTTTAATTATAAAAGGTGTAACGAAGTTACCAAAACCTGTCAACAGCACCGGAGGACAAAATGGTTTTTGAGCCCCGCCAGACACCCCCGGTACTAACAGAAGTTAACCTGGATCAATTTATTTCAAATTTGACATAGTAAATATGGTTGGGAGAAAAGTAAAGCTGAAGTTGAAAGTGTTTTTAAGAGGTCAGGCACATATAAAAATGTACTTTACTATGATCCCAATTTCGTCCCAAGTAGAAATTTTGAGTACACCTAGAAATCATATTATTAAAGAGATTGTAAAAAAATTAAAAAAATCCAGGATACGTTTTTTAAAATATAAAGGATAAAGGACGAAATCGGGAGCCTTAATGTACTTTTGCCCTTTACAAGTATTTTTCTTATAATGCTTGAAGGTTTACCTTTCAAATAACAATGATTATTCTAGTGGACAAATTCTAAAACATACGAATTTATAAAGACAGCAAGAATTGACAAATTTCAAACATTTTTCAAATTTTTAAAGCGCTATAACTTCTAAAAGAAAAAACATTGGACGAAAATAATTTACACACATTATCCTATCCTAACATAGTTTAAGTTACCAAAGTATCATAAAAATCTGCGAAGGTCACTTCAGAATCACTTGTCGAATTTCAATTGAATTACCCGACGAAATCTATAAGCAAATATTAGAGGAAAAAACAAGATCGTTGATAAACTAAATGAAAATAGGGAAAATATAACTGTAGAACCAGGTGTTAACTAACATTAAAGAGGTAAGAGGAGATAAACACCACTCTACATTTAGGAAAATAGATACAAAATTAGTCGATGATGAACATGTAAAAGATAAGGGTACAGGACATAAATACTACAAATTTCAGAATAGTAATAAAACCAGATTTCAAATTAACGTAGACGAAAATCGCACACGTCATAAAATTAAAATGCGAAATGTTATTTCAGGTAATATTCAGACCAAGCCTCCGATCCTAATCAGCCTTCTACTAGTAGGAGCCCAACGGATAGAAATACAGGACTTGACCAATAACAACGGATATATAACCATTAAATCAGGAGAGGTAAAATTAATAAAAAACTACAATAAAATAATACATATAATGAATATTACTGAATATGAAATAACCAAAATCCGTATAAAAAATAACAGAGATTTTAGGGTCAACATCAGAAGAGATAGGACCAATTTTTAGCTCAATGGACCATAGCTTTAAACTTCTAGAGACAAAAATTTTCAATTTAAAACCACACTCTAAAGTTAAAAGAGGTTTAATAAATATTTTAGGTAAAGGATTAAAAATCTTTGCAGGTACTATGGATAACGAAGATGAAAAAGAAATAAAAGCAAAATTAGAAGTAATAACACAGAATAACAAAGCGCTAATCTACGAAAATAACAAACAAATTCAAATAAATAAAGACCTGTCAGACTCAATCCAAAATATTACATTGCACATAGGAAACCAACAAACCCTTATAGTAAAATTACTAAACGAATTAAGCAAGCAGATGGAAAACAAATTAATAGATCTATAGTAGAACACAGAATCAATTATGTGCAACAAATTTATCAGATAAACTACGACACAAACCTTTTACTGACCCATTTAGATGAAATAGAACAAGTAATTTTTACAAGTTAACTAGGGATACTGCATAGAAATATTTTAATAGACAAAGAATTTGAATTTGTAGAAAACCTGGACACATTGCATAAAATCAAGGAAACGGTAGCATTTTGGCAAGATCAAATAGTAATCATTCTATTCATACCACAATTCTCTGAAACTAGTCTTAATCAAGTATTGATTGAACCGGTTCCCAATAAACAAGGAAAATCGTTGCATCTACCTCAAAATGAAATACTTATAGATACAAAAAATAAAGCTTACATTTCACCTGTAAAAAATAATTTGAAAAAGAATCTAATTAAAATAAACGATAATTGTGTATGTCCTACAGCAAAACTCAAAGTAGCTCACTGTAATATGGAAATCTTTGAAAAAAAGGAAATAAAAAAAATTAGTGAAGGAATTTTGATAACTAAAAACTTGAAGAATACTAGAGTTTCGCAAAATTGTAACACACTAGAACTAGATTTTAAGGGTAGTAATTTAATGAGATTTGAAAATTGTACAATTAAAATAAAACAAAATATATACAAAAATACTCAAATTACTGTTAATGACAAGCCCATTATTCCAAATTGCATTACAGAAATTAAAGAGAATTTTACAGTACCGAAAATTGAACTACATAAAGAATAAGAAAATAATAGAGGAAATCTTGTACGAAAACCATAATAGACAGGTAGTAAAATTAAGTTTAAATATAATACTAATACATAGTTTTTATCATTGTGATTGTAAGTATTTTGATAATTGCGTATAAAAAACAAAAGAGAGAAAAACCAAACGAAATAAATATAGAAATAACTTCGTCGGAGCCTCAGACCAAGGTAGGGAACATGCATGGGAACATTCCTAATTTCATTTCTTCCTAAAAAGAATTTAAAACCTTACGTAAAATCAGGTTCCCACAAACGCGCAGACATTACATCCGCATTTCCTAAAAACCCTTGTGATTTTCATATAACGCAATAAATTACCTTATAATTCTAAAAAAGGGTGTTTTTACTTATTCCTTTCTTGTATCGCGAAAAGAACCAGTTGATACAAGTTTTAATCTGCAACCCCTAATGGCCTTTTAATCGTAATCTGTTGTCAGCAGATAACAGCTACGAGTCGCCGCTGGTGTGGTTCGAACCTGGAATATCCGTGATGGAAGGTCAACACGATCCAGTTCTACTACTGAAAAGCAGTGATTAAACTGAAAAGTAAAGTTACTTATTCTTAAATACATTTTTCCATCATCATGGAATCCTGTGCATTCCCGCAAAAGTTGAAGATCAATTTATTTCGAAAATGGTATCAGCCGAAGATAATAGAGATAGTTTTATTAATGTAAGATAGTTTTATTAATGTCAATCAAACCCTTTTTTGGGTTCCGTAGCAACTAAGAACCGTTGCACAGCGATGTGAAAATCATTAGAATAATTGCATTTTGAAAGGAAGAGATTGCTTTTGTAAACATAACTTTTATTAAAAAGTAACACCATGTTTAGTATTTAGTATGCATCTACTTTCCATTTATGAAAGATTCAATGAATGTATTCGTGCTTCCTACAAGTTTCTGACAAGAATCTTTTTTTTTCATTATTATTGTGCCACATTTTAGTAAGCCTCTCCTAGTTTTTTTCAATCTCCTATTCATGGAAGACAACAGACTTTCAATCTGGTTCATGTTGGCGCTATCATCAGGTCATGCTGGGGCTTTTATGTTCTTCTCGCTCAAAAACTGCCTAATAGACTTCCACGCCATGGTGCACTGCCGTGCATAAATACGAATTTTCCACTCGGGAAGCAGACTTCCAATTTCGGATATAATTCTTCTTGTAGAAATTGGCTGTACTGATGCTGGTTTATCGTACCATCTGCAATATACATACATACATATGTGGGATTTTTCAATTAAAACACCACAATTGCAATGATATTATTATTAATTCTATAGCACAAGTTGCAAGGGTAATAATCCAAAATATGTAAAATGGAAATAAAATATATAAACTCTTGGACTTTTATCCAGCTTCCGATAATGATGCTTCCACGTCCACGGTCGGTGACGAATGCCTCTCCGTTCCACTCTCGACTTTAAGTGGTAAGTAAAGGTGTAAACACAATTGCGACGAATCGACTGCAAAGCTGCCAACTGCCGACCTAAATTCGCTGTCAAAAGTTGCAGTCAGCAAAGTTGGAACACAATTGCGGCGGCGGCGAATAGCGAAGAAGAATGGCTTCAGGTACCAATTTTATATTGGCTGCACTTAAAAATATTTTAAAATATCATTTTTATATTGGCAATACTGAACGTCCGACTGCCAAATTAGAAAATTGCTCTATTCCGACGAACAGTTCGTCGGATGCTGGCAGTTGGCAGTTCCAGTTTTGTGCATACCCATTAAACGTAGCACTTTCATATTTTTGACAGCGAACTTTTTCATGCGTTGGACATCGGCAGTCGCAATTGTGTTTCATACTTAAGTGTGCTAATGCTGTAAGGATGAGTTCGTGGAATGTGAGGAGAAATGGATGGGTAAGGATAAGTATCCCAGTAGGAACAGTGAGAACGATGCCATTTTTAACATACTTCCCAAAAACAAAGAGGTTCTAAGTTCGACTCGTAATTTTTTTTTTTTTTTTTATTTTTTTTTTTTTTTTTATGTCTGACCGGGCATAACTTCGTAACGCGTCGACCGATTTTGATGATTCTTTTTTTGTTGGATAGAGTATGTTCCCCGATTGGTACCATGTCAAAAAAATTTTTGGTAGGGTGTGGGGGTGAAACCCAACTTTGTAACGCGTGATCCGATTTGGATGGTTCTTTTTTGTTGTACAGAGTATGATCCCCCATTGCTAATAGGAGAAAAAAATTTTGGCCTAGGGTGGGGGGAGGGGGGAGGGGTAGTCTAACTTTGTAACGCGCAGACCGATTTGGATAATTATTTTTCTGTTCGATAGAGTATGTTCCGTAGTTGATACCAGGAGAAAAAAATTTTGGGGCGGAGTGGGGTGGGGGTGGGGGTGGAACCTAACTTTAACGCGTGGTCCGATTTCGATGGTTCTTTTTCTGTTGTATAGAGTATGATCCCCATTGCTAATAGGAAAATAATTTGGTCCTATGGTGAAAGGTGTGGGTTGGGGGGAGGGGTAGTCTAACTTCGTAACGCGTGGACCGATTTGGATAATTCTTTTTCTATTGAGTAGAATATGATCCTAGGTTCTACGAGAAAACAAATGTTGCTGGGGTGGGGGAGCGGGAGGGGGAGGATGGAACCTAACTTTGTAACACGTGGACCGATTTGGATGGTTCTTTTGCTGTTGTATAGGGTGTGATCCCCCATTGCTAATAGGAGAATAATTTGGTCCTATGGTGAAGGTAGGGGAGGGGGAGGGGTAGTAACTTCGTAACGCGTGGACCGATTTCGATGATTCCTTTTCTGTTCGGTAGAGTAAGTTCCTTGATTGATACCATGAGAAAAAAAGTTTAGTGGAATGGGGGTGGGGTAGGGGGTTAAAACTAACTTTTAACGCTTGGTCCGATTTGGATGGTTCTTTATTCGTTGTAGAGAGTCGAAGACACTAAAAAGTGAAAAATAAAGTAGTTTTTAAAAAAAAGTTGAACCGACTTCACAAAAAGCGCTAAAAAGCATAAAATAATTTTTAATTTTATATCTATTACGACATTTTGAAGTCGGTGCAAATTAAACAAATAAAACAACTACAGAACCACAATTGAAAATAATACATAATACTACCTGAACGTTTCAGCTTACGGGATCATAAGAAATGACGATTAAATATTTTTGTTGGAGTTGTTTGATTTGCACCGACTTCAAAATGTCGTAATAGATATAAAATTAAAAATTATTTTATGCTTTTTAGCGCTTTTTGTGAAGTGGGTTCAACTTTTTTTTAAAAACTACTTTTGCTTCAATGAATTCCTATATGTAAATTTTCACAATAGGCATAGATGAAGGTTTGAGCCTAGAGTCATGCATAAAGTCAGCAATGTAAAGCGTGACTGATTATTCTGAAAATCTGTGCACGCTGTGTGTGTGTGAGTTTATAATATATTAAAAAAATTTTAATATTGTGAGTATTGTAAAAAGGGTTTTTAACATAAGGGCCAATTCATTAAACCTTCGACCATTTTAATTTTTTTTAATAGCTCAAAAAATAACTTAAAATGTATAGTAAGTGCCTGTTCAGTTTCGTAATGGGATCTGCATTCCGCACGTAGTCGGCGCTTGGCCAGTGTGATCGTTTTGTATGGAAACATGAAACAATTTAAGTTTCAATTCTGTAGCACCGAAACGAATGCAGATAACATTCTAAAATTTTACACATATTATTTATGAACTATAAGATACATTTTGAAATAAAAGGAACATTTTTAAAAATACCGAAGTTAAGTAAAATCCAATTTGAAATGTTTACTTCCGGTTTTATATAGGAAATAAAAATTTTTTTGAACTCTGTAGTAACTACCAAGAAAAACATTTATTTGTCTCTAAAATAACACTTTTTACTATTTTTCTATCACTATTAATAATAGCAAATTTTTTTTCAAAAAATCCGTTCCTTAAATTCTGTAAATTCTTTAAAGGCTTATTTATAAAAGTGCAACTAGGCTTCATAAAAAAAAAAAAATGTACATTGGTTCAGGACATATAGAAGTATAATTAAATTTTTTTCGCTAAGCAAGGTATTTTTTTTTAATTTTGTATTTCAAAAGCGGCTGCCATTTTGGTAATAATCATTATTTTAAAAAATCAAACGATTAATCCCAAGTTTATACGTTTTTTTATAAAACCCCATTATAATTTTTGTCTAAAATAAACACCTTGAATTTACCGCAATCTGCTACAAAAAATGCAACGCATTATTTTCGACACTATTTTTTTAATAATAAATAATTTTTTTATTAATGTTTTAAAATAAAATATTTCAAAGGATATATTATCTAAATAAAGGCAAAATAGTCTTTTTTAAAAAACAAGCTTGCTTAGTTTTAGGTAGATAATACAAAATTATCGAAACCTTAGGTAAATGTACGATTAAATTATCCGATTATAAGTCGATTTTTCTGAACAGGCAACGTCGCAAATTTTTGAACAAATTTCCTGTAAGGCAATAAATAGAACAAAATTGTTCAAACTACTCTGAAAAGCTAAGTAGGAATCATACCAATAAACTGCTTTTAATAATGAATTGCCTTAGAAGAAAACATCAAGAATATAGGAATTTAAATTTAAATTCATACTTTGTCAGATTAATTTAATGTAAGGACAAATTGAGTTAATTCTTGACCAAATTGATTTGATGATTTCATAAATGAAAATGCTGTTAGTTCTAGAAAATTTAATGTTCGATTAATTAAAATTAAAGTTGGTACATTATCAAATTCATAATTAGATTAGGTTTAGATTAATATTTGTATTTATCAAATTAATCTCATTATTCATTAAAAGGTCATTAACTCTTTCCTAGCCAGAAATAGTTGTAAATTAAAATTGTAAGCAGGCCCGTAGAGACAAAATTCGGGCCCGGGGGGTACCACATACGGGCACCCCGCGAAAGGAATTTCGGGCCAGGGACTAAGCATTTATGATCCCATATAGAATCGAATGAGTGACTTTCAATTTAAAATCTGTCTAGTATATTACACTTTTTCGATGGTGAAACATTTTTAACCGACTTCCCAAAAACAAAGAGGTTCTAAGTTCGACGCGTATGTTTTTTTTTCATTTTATTTAATTTTTTTTATGTCTGACCGGGCATAACTTCGTAACCATTCTGTTTTGTTGGGTAGAGTATGTTCACCGATTTTAACCATGTCAAAAAAATTTTTGGTAGGGTGGGGGTGAGACCTAACTTTCTAATGCGTGGCCTGATTTGGATGGTTCTTTTTTTGTTGTACAGAGTATGATCTCCCATTGCTAAAAGAAGAAAAAAAATTTGGAATAGAGTGGGGGGGGAGGGGGAAGGGGTAGTCTAACTTTGTAACGCGTGGGCGGATTCCGATAATTCTTTTTCTGTTGGGTAGATTATGTTCCGTGGTTGATACCAGAAAAAAAAATTTTGTAGGGTGGGGTGGGGATGGGGTGGGGGGTGGGGGCGGAACTTAACTTTGTAACGCGTAGTCCGATTTCGATGGTTCTTTTTCTTTTGGGTAGAGTATGCTCCCTAGTTGATACCACGAGAAAAAAAATTGTTGGTGTGGGAGAAGGGGGGTGGAACCTAATTTTGTAACGCTTGGACCGATTTGGATGGTTCTTTTTCTGTTGTATATAGTGTGATCCCCCATTGCCAATAGGAGAATAATTTGGTCCGCGTGGACCGATTTCGATGATTCGTTTTCTATTCGGAGAGTATGTTCCTTGATTGATACCATGGGAAAAAAAATTAGTGGAATGGGGGTGGAGTAGGGGGTTAAAACTAACTTTTAACGCGTGGACCGATTTTTATGGTTCTTTCTTCGTTGTATAGAGTCGGAGACACGAAAAAGTGAAAAATAAAATAGTTTTAAAAAAAAAAGTTGAACCGACTTCACATAAGGCACTAAAAAGCATAAAATAATTTTTAATTTTATATCTATTACGACATTTTGAAGTCGGTGCATATTAAAGAAATAAAACAACTACAGAACCACAATTGAAAATAATACATAATACTACCTGAACGTTTCAGCTTACGGGATCATAATAAATGACGATTAAATATTTTGTGAAGTCGGTTCAACTTTTTTTTTAAAAACTATTTTATTATATATATATATATATATATATATATATATATATATATATATATATATATATATATATATATATATATATATATATATATAATTAAAATGGGAAACATTTTCTGTTGATAACTTAGATGACGGGCCCCTTTTGAAATGCCCGGGCTCGGGGGGTTTACCCCCTTCGCCCCCCCCCCTATCGGCGGCCCTGATTGTAAGCATAAATATCTTAACATAAATAGAAAATTCTCAAGTAAGCATTTCAAAACAAATTCCTACTTTCTTGTCAATGACCCCACAGTACACTTTCCAGCTATTGACATAATTCATTTTAGAATGTAGATATTACATTACGGGGTCAACATATTTCACAAATGTTGTGTACGCATTTTCTCACTGTCAGCACAATTTCCACTTATGACTTGCGGCAGTGAGGAAATGCTACAGTAGCAATAATAATCAATAAAAGTAATTTTATAATCAATAAATTATTCAGTTTGTAAGAGAACGTTGTGTGTTTTATTTAAATCGGTTTTACCAGAAAAAGTTTAAGTTTTATTGCATTCAGTTATCTTCACTAACGCCGAGTGTCTTTCTTAATCATTTTCCTTTCAGTAGAACAATTACTTTTAATCTCTGGTGTAGTGGTTTATGCACCGCTGTCACCCCAACAATGAGTCAAGGTAAATGTACCTTGACAAATCATAAAGGTAAAGTAAAAGAACTTTACGTATAGTACATTTTAACATTACATTCATGTTCTAGTAAACGAAATAAGTGTTTTCCCAAATTTATTAAATGACATAGTAAATTAAATTCACAAGATGATCCCTTGATGAATTTTCTACTTAGTACACATAATTTTTCATAAATCCCCAAACATACAAATGCAAGGGGTAAAGTTCCGTGACCAAGGTGGCCAAAGAATATCAAGACCGTGACCTATCCGGCGTCCTTCAAAATGCTCATGGAGTTATTGGCGAAAATTTCGACTATAGTAAGCTGTTTAAAAATAACTTGCTTTATTAGAGAAAGGGGTACCTCATACAACTTAGATTCTTCAATACATTTAAGATGGGCTTGTAAATTTAATCTATCGGAAAGAAAGAGAGAACCAATAAAAGTTGATCTTAACATTACCACCAACATATTTACTGAAAATCTGTGGTGCAACCGACATAAACCATTCATGTCAACGTTTTCTTCGCACCATTCATTAAAATTACGGATATTATTTTTGCCATCCATATTAAATTCGATTAGCTTCGAGATTTCTTAAAATGCCTTGGTAAAGTTGGTTTCTTTGATGCATATCTTCTGGAGTTTGGGGGTAGGAGTGCGGTCCATCATTGCTTAAGATTCCCCACACTCTGTCGTAAGAAATATTTAGCATCAATACAATACGTCTGGTGTTGAGTGTCGGATCTTCTCTAACTATTCACAGTACTCGCTCCTCTAACTGCAACAGTGCTAAAAAAGTAAAATTATACTTAAGTAAGGTAAAGAACTAGTACGCTCTGGGGAGTAAAGTAAATTCTCACTTTCACCAAGTCATCTATGAATATTGGCGAACATTCGGTGATACGGACACGTTTCGTTTCTGCTGCAATATCCGTAAACAAAGTGTATATTCCTTAATCCTTGCATGGTCAATATACTGTGTCCAATATTTTGCATATTTATCGGGATATTACTATGTTTTATTATTAACTATTTTTTTATATTTGATCCTTTAGTCACTACAGTTCCGAACTGACTAATAACAAACCAAGTAATCCCTTTTATACATTCTCTAGGATCAGCTACCTGTCACACCTACCAGTCACGCATTTCCCAACGAAGAATTTGACAATATCCTTCTTGGTAAACCAGGAGACGGGGAGGGGTGTGAAATTGTGTGACATGCGATTTTGAAGGTCGTCATTTGAGCTTCTCTTTTATGTTTATAAAACATCTGGTCAATATTACAAAATGTTGAGAAAATCAAACGAAATTCCCAATTTTGGGAAAAATATTTCAAAATGTTCGAATTAATTTCCAATAATTTCCAAATAATGTTGATGTTATTTTATAGGATAGGGCGCCGCCTTTTAAATAACTGTAGAATCACTGTTATGTTACTGAACCAGTGAACTTAGATGCGACGAATTTATCCCTCCATGACTGAAACATCCCGTTCTACGGGTCCCATAATCCAGTACTAGTTACGGCCTTGCTTGGAACTAATTGATAAAAATTTTATTAAGTCATTTCCTCATTGCCATTATAAATTGATGTGCATTCAAACATATCATACTCCTCTTATGCAAATGATATTTGGATTTTTTTTACTACGCACTTTTTCAGCCGGAGATAATTGTTTCCTCTTGCGGTTATGGCTGCATCAACATTTTTGATGTGTCTTCACTCTATATTTAGCTTAACATTGAACATTTTTCAAGTCTTCGTAAAAATATGAGAATAAACTTTGCGTTAATGGTGAAGGATAAATGGCCTAAATCTTACTCGTAATAATAAGTAAAGCTTTTCAAGTAAAAGACTTTTAAACAGTCTTATAAAAAAAAATAAGAGAAGGTTCTCTATTTGACACATATTTTTTTATGTAAGACTGAGCAAACCTGTGAACCTTATGACCGATTGATTTAGATGATTCGTTTTTGGCTTTTCAAAGAATATTCCTCCTTGATACCGTTTCAACATTATTGGAGGTAATGATAGTGTAAAAAATTCAACCGGTTTCACAAAAGGAGCTAAAAATCTTATAATAATAATATGTCTTTTGCGATACAACTCTTTAAACACACCAACTACGTACTTAAAGACAATGAAAGATGCAATTTAATTTACCTAATCATCATAAGAAAGAAGAAGACATTTTTGTTTGTTTCTCATTGCACGTAGGTATGTAGTTGTTTCGTTTGCCTCATTTTGGCCCCTTGCGACTTCTGGCTGTTTTCTGAAGTCAAGTTTGCGCTCAGGGAACGGAAATTTAGGACCAATCACGAGGTCATCAAAGCTCTGTAGAATAAATATTTTTTTCCTGTAGAGCGTTTTTATCGTTACTTTTTTAACAGCCCTAGTACGAGTACATAGAACTATGTGATGATTTATGGGGCTTTACCAGTGTAACTTCTTCAAAATAAGGAAATATTTTTCGAGATTTTTTTTAAAGAACTCTGCTGCAATAAACATAAATATTTATTATTTGTTTAATTTATTTGTTTACAAATACACACATTTTTTCCGGCCAAGATATTTAAATACGGGACTTCTGCCGCAAGGAGACGGAGTAGGATCAATTCGTTGAGCCGCACGACCACCATGCCATGGGTCCCGGGTTCGAGACCAGGACTCCCCGTGAGCTTTTATTAAGAAATTAAAATGATCCACTCCGGCTCTGGGCTGTTGTCTAGGTCGCGGCAATGCAAAAAACAAGACTCAAGTTTCCTCACTTCCCTTACCCTAATTTCCTTCTGGCCAAAACCATGCTAACGCATCAAAGGGTTGTTACCTAAGATTTGTCCACATCGTATACAAAAAATAAATAAATTACGAAATACATATAAAAAAAGGGGCCTCCACATTGACATATAATTTTCCATACCATAAACCATGGATTCTAAAAAGTATTGAACATTATAAGAATGACGACGTTTAGGAAAATGAATACAATTTTTGTCAAAAAAGTATCCCTTTTGTGGTCTAATCAAAAAGTCATGGTCCATGGTACGACAAAACCTGTTCTTAAGATGAAGAAAACAATTTGAATTGATACGATCAATTGTTTTAGAGTTACAGTGGTAGCAAATTTAAAAACATTAGTTTTGACAAAAACGCCTTTAAAGATTTAACTAGTGACTTTTTAGTATTAAAAATTAATTTGTATTTTCAAAAATAAATATAGGCCGACTCTTATTTTATACATATTAAAGCATCGAAATATTTAAAGAAAAAAAAAATGGATTTTTTTTCATTATCACACTGGCATATCCCCTTAAAGTTAACCAATTCTAAATGTTCTGTAAAATTTGCAAACATTTTCAATCGAATCGGAAATTCGCTTCCTCCAAATTTACTTTCATGAAAGGTTCATTCAAGAAGGGACTAAACAACAATTTTAAAGCCACCAATTATATATTTATTCAAAACCGAACCCCTTAAGTTCTGCAATACTGAGAGAGTTTACCACCGTGAAGTTGTTGTTAAACTGTAGGTCACAAAAGGAAAACTCTAAGAACGTGAACAAGTCAACCTGTTCCACAAAGCTTTACATTTTCAAACGTATAATGTTAACACATAAAACGTATTCTAAGCCTCTTAATTATGTTACTATGACTACAGTAAGGGTAGAAAATGCGAACTTAATTTTACCTGCAAGCTTTAAGGAGTTATCGGCTTTCAAAATAAATAAAAATTTTCTCAGAGTCCTTAAAACAGATACGCAGGAATTAAATTACTTGTTTAATTACCATTTCTTTTATATCGTCTTAGAAACTGTAGGTTTGCAATGAATATTCTTGACATTACTGATAAAGCCTCAGTTTCATCACTGCTTTTATAAAATATTTGGAACGCAGTCGTCGTTACTCAATTTCAGAAGTTAAATAAAGGACGTTTCATTTTAAATTTTCAGCTAAAATATTTGAAAAAATACGAATCTTACTCCAAAAGTTTATTATACTTTGTAATGCGATTGTGATGATTATTTCTTTGTTGGGTAGAGTGTGCTCCCTGATCGGTATCATGTCGAAAATGTTGTTGGTGAAGTGGGGCTGGAATCTATGTAACTTAGTTATGCGTGGCCCGATTTGGATGGTTCTATTTTTGTTGTATATAGTATAATCTCCTATTACTAATAATTAAAAAAATATTGTCCTTTGGGATAGTCTTACTTCGTAACTCGTTCTTCTTTTGCTATATAGAGTATAATTTCGCATTGTAACTACGAGCATAATTTGTCACCTAGGTTGATAGTGGGCTAGGGTAGATTAACTCACTAACACATGGAACGATTTATGTTCCCCATTGGTACTATGCAAAAAGTTTATATAATTTGGCTGCGGTAAAGAGGGGATGAAACTAAAATTCGTAACGCCTAGACCGATTTGGACGGTTATGCTTTTGTTATATAGTGTTTGATCCTCCATTGCTAGTATGAGAAACATTTGAACATCAGGTTGGATGGGGGATGGTGGGGCGGGGTAGTAGTCTAAATTTCTAACACATGGACCAATTTAGATGATTTTGCTTTTGATACATAAAATATGGTCTCGTTAAAAATGGTAGGATGGGCGGGTTAGGAAGAGAGGGCGGAACCATTTTTGTAACGCTTAGACCGATTTCAATGATTCTTGTTTTTTTATGTGCTCTCTTCGAAGCGCATAAGGTATGCTACCTAGATTAAAGAAAAGGTGAGTTTATTTGAAGATTATGCGCCACATGGTTATTGGACTTCACGAACTCAAATGTTAAAAGAATATTAAAAATTATTCCTACTTACATCTATATAAATAAAAATGAATGGCTAAATGTGTTGCTAAGCGCAAAACTCGAGAATGGCTGGACCGATTCGGCAAATATTTTTTTTTTCAAATATTCGTTGAAGTCCGAGGAAGGTTCTTATGAAGAGAAAAATTGGAAAAATTGCACGGAAAACCGTAAAAACCAACATTTTTCTTTATCACATTCAAGCTCTTTCTAGCTGATGAATTGTGTCAATTCTAGACATCGCGATCTGGGATCGATTATGCGAAGAATCGAGTTTTTGGGGTCGTAAAGATCGATTTGAGCAATGAATCGAACAAGTGAATCGATTTCAGCACCCTCAAATCGACTTTCGATTCATTAACTGTTTCGTTTTATTCAAAGAAAACAAAAGAGCACTACACCATAATATAAAGAAAAAACATTTAAAATTTAATTAGTAACTTAATAATTATGAACGCAACCTTAAAATTACTATAAACTATTTAAATGCATCCGTATATTTGACACTTTATCTTTCTACGATATACAGTTTAAGTTTAACAATTTTTCGGTAGATTCTTAATTAGTAAGTGTTGCGGGGGTGACACGTACAAATAATCGAAAACGATGCGGGCTAATATCAGAAACAGCTATTCTGGTTTCCATGAGACTTGCAGGGGAAGGTTCAGTATTGGACGAGCGACACTTATTTACCGACAGTCCGAGCAACGCGGGGCACACGCAGCTAGTTGAAAAATAAAATAAAAAATTAAAACAGGGGCTGTTTTTCTTAAGAATAAAGGATCGTGTGTGATAAAATATATCTTCAACAATTTTCTTTGAAAAGTCAAGATAGGAGGTGAAGTGAAAATCGTAGAAAGAGTTTTGTGTGGAATTTGTGGTATTGAGGTTAAATTGGGTAGTTTTTTTTTTTGCTTTGTATATATATTTTAGTGCTTTTCTTTCGGTTTAATATATTATTGGAATAAAATTGGTGCAAAAGCAGAAATTTGGAATTAGTGGTATTTGTGTTGAGAGTGCTATTTTCATGGTGCATCCATCCCACATTCGTGTCACTTTCATGCTATTAAATTTTTATTCACTAGTAGGACATAGATTGATTTTAATGATTTTAATTCTCTTGTATAGAATACGCCTCCTTATTGGTAAATGAGAACAAATTTTGCACCTAAAGTGACTATGGAAGAGGAGGCAGCAGTACCCAGTAGCGGGGCAAGACCTAAATTTGATGTGGGCAAGATATATTTTGCGAGGCCCCCTGATGGATAACGCAAGAGGACGGATTTTGTTGAGAGAAAAAATTTTTTGATACTCAAATTTTTATTTATAAAAATGCATACTTTTTCATTGTAATTATTTTACATTATTAAGTATACCTTAACTAACAGTAAAGTAAAAAATTAATGAAACAGAAATTTTCTCCTTTTAGCCTTACTGAACTTCTTAATAACTGTGTCGTAATCCAGATTAGATGCTATATTTGCCTCAATAGATAAAACTGCCAACGCTGAAAGTCTTTCCTGAACCATTGTACTTCTTAAATAATTTTTTATTAGTTTAAATTTTGAAAAACTCCTTTCAGCTGAGGCTGTACTTACTGGTACAGTTAACAAAATTCGAATGACAATATAAATATTGGTAAATTTCTTGTAAATTATTGTCAGTTATGTATTAAAGCAGCTGTTTCACATCTCTCATGAAGTCCGGTAAATTTGGGACCATTGTTTGTAATTCTTCATATAATTCGTTAGGTTGGAAGTCACTGCTCTCACCCACTCGCAGGACTGTGTGTAAATCTTGACAATTTTTTAATATATACTCTTTTGAAACATTTTTCAACTTTTTTATATCGTAGAGAAAACCAAAATTCTCAAAATGTTGATTCAAAGATTCAAACCTTGAATCCATATTGCTCACTATGGAATCAATCATGGTGTTAAAAAAATCCATTTCATACCTGCTTTGGGGAGACTGTAAAGGTTCATCGCTTCTTTCATAATCGAACATTCTTTTCTTTTTGGCAACCCTTTTATTTTTAAAGTCTTTTGGCAGATCATAACTGCTTTTGTCAATAAATTGATGAGCATCAGACAAGTATTGTTCAAACCCAGTTTGTCGATATTCTTTAATCCAGTCACAAAAAGTACGCAAGTGTTCAAGAGCAAGGCTTAAATGAACTTGTACAGATTGCCATAATTTGCTTATAATATTAACACGCGATAATATCTCATACCATATATGTAACGATATGATCAATTCTAAACTGAACATTTCGTTCAAAACTGAATTACAATCATATCATATCATCATATCATTTATTAAACAATTTATGTACACAAGATTCTTAATCTTATAATAGTACAATATACAGAAGGTAATAATACTCTAAAGGCAAAAAAAATATAATTCAAAAACTAGATCAAAACAGTATAAATAATCCAAAATAAATAACTAAAACACACAAATCGAGATACACAAAAATTAAAAAGAAAAATAGGAAAACAAGGCGAACGCAAAAGAATCAAGGTGACAAAAGGAAGAATGAGAATTAGAAATAAGAACATTAAATACTGCACAATCCAAATTTAAAGCTCACACTTACAAATTGAATGCTTGAATTCATTGACAGAGACAGCGCGTTGTATATTAGGAGAAAGTGAATTCCAAAAACGAGTAACCTGGACAAAGTAAAAACTCTCGTAGGTAGTTGTATGAAATAGTTACGACCTCTCAAAGACTGCAAAAATTGAATCTTATCGTACAGATATTTAGGCTCTCTGTAATGTATCAAATGGAATAGAAAGAGCAGTGCTTTACGTTTTAAATAAATATCAAGAGGACATCCCAGTAACGATAATCTGAAAGGTGTTATATGTGCGGAACGGCGCAAACCAAAGACGAACCTTATTTTTTTTTATATATAGAATTAACCCTTCTAACTCAGAAGGCGCACTTCACAGGCTGAGGCCCGGAATCAATTGACCTATTCACCAGAATATAACATATATTCAGATGAATGAGGCTCCCACAACCCATGCAATAAAATATTAGTACACAAAATAAAAAATAATAAAAATCCACAACAATCCCAAACACTACAATGAGGGGTGCAAAGACAACAAAGATCGTTTAAGCAAATCCTTACTAAGAGCCAGGTCAAAAATAGGACACATATTCACGGCTCTACACATGCGGTTAATAGGCTCATGCATACCATAGTTAGACCGAGAATGGGTAACATGTAGTAAAGGCAATCTCCTTAAGCTGTACGGGGTCTGCCTATAAGTAACCAAACTCGCGAGAGTACGAGAATCTATATTCGAGTTCAAAAGCTGGTGAATAAATACTAGGTCAGCAATTCTACGACGTTCACCCAGCGAATGCATATTAAGCAAACGGAGGCGATCCTCATAAGGAGGAAGCCTTAATGGATCAATCCACGGGAGGTCCCATAGTGCGAACCTAACAAAGTTCCGCTGCACCGACTAAATGCGTCTAGAGTGAACAGCATAGCAAGGAGACCAAACCTGAGATGCGTACTCGAGAATTGGTCTAACTAAAGAACAAAATAGGTGAATTAGGGTCTGTCGATCAGAAAACTCCTTAGACCACCGCTTAACAAAACCCAGGACGGAATTACTCCGAGATACGATATGATTTATGTGAAGAGTGAAATCGAGTTTTCTGTCCAGCTTTACACCAAGGTCAGTAACGGACTCCACACGATGGATAGTAGTATCCGCAAATGTATAATCAAAGACGAGTTGATTGATGTTCCTAGAAAAAGACATAACTTCACATTTATCCAGGTTAAGCTGCAGTCCATTGGAGGCACACCAAACCCTGAAGGAATTCAAATCATCCTGAATGCAGGAAGAATCATAGCTGTTTCTAACGCATGAGAAAATCTTCATATCGTCTGCGTAGATTAGAAGTTTGGAGTGCTTAATCAGAGGGACAATGTCGTCAATGGCAAGAATAAACAGCAACGGTCCCAAATGGCTACCCTGCGGCACACCAGATGAAGCCCTAACGACTCTAGATAAAGTATTACGGAAAGAGACTCGGTAAGTCCTATCTTTTAAGTAAGAGCAGATCCAATCGAGCAGTAAAGGTGGAAAACCCAACCTTTCAAGCTTAAGCAAAATCACAGAGTGAGGGAGCTTATCAAATGCCTTGCTAAAATCAGTGTAAACACAGTCGGTCTGGATACCCTCTTGGAAGGCAGAGATAATGTGGGATGTAAGTTCAAGCAGGTTGGTTGTCGTCGATCGACCGGGCAGAAAGCCATGTTGATTAGATGAGATTAACCTTTTACACTGCCCAACAAGCTGTAAATGAATAACAGACTCAAATAACTTGGGTATGCAGGAAAGCTTCGCGATTGGCCTATAATTTGTTATGAAGTTTTTTTGCCCTTTCTTATAAACAGGAATTATAAAGGAGCTCTTCCATAACGTAGGAAATCTGCCAGCCTGAAGAGATTTGTTGAAGATGAGTTCCAATGGAGTGAGTAAGGCATCAGAACAGGATCTCAAGAATGCTGGTGGAACACCATCAGGACCAGAAGAAAAGTCCAGTTTAAGCTCCTTGATACCATTCATGATAATATCCCGAGATATAATGGGCAAGGCAATGGAGGTAGCAGGACGATTTTGGATATGACGAAACACTTCCAGAGAAGGCACAAAGTTGCCTGATGAAAAGGCGCCCTCAAAAAACAATGCAAACAACTGGAGGATCCATTATACCACATTGTAGATGGATAATTATCAGTTTTCTTCTTCAGGTTAACAAATTTAAAAAAGGCCGGGGATCATTATGCAAGTTACTGCGAATATTATCAAGGTATTCACTGTATAAGGATGAAGATAACGCCAAAAAGCAGTCGTGACAATAAACAAATTCAGAATAAGCTAACGTGCTTCTACAACGCAAGTAGGTTTTCCATAGCCTATTTTTTTTATTCTTAAGACTCCGCAGTTCCCTAGTATACCACGGGGGAGAATGACATGATGATCTGGACCGCTTGAGTGGTACACATGAATTAAACAGATCATATATCCTATCATAAAACAAGGAAACACAAGCGTCGACATCGGTATCACAAAAAAGGGATGTGAAATCGATTGAGAGGATCCTGTTTGAAAGATCAGAGAAATCCGCCCTTTTAAAATCAAGAACGTACTGATCTACGTTGGGGTCGACAATATTAGAACCATCGTAGCAGAAAGAGATGGAAATGGGCGGGTGTAAACTGTCAATAGCGGATAAGTTACGAGAAGTTAATTCGACTATAGTGTTACTCGAATCGGAAGAAAAGATAAGATCTAACTGCCTTCCCATAGAGTTCTTTACATCACTCATTTGGTGTAAACCAGAGGAGGAGATGGCGTCAAGAAAATGGGAGTCTTTAGCAGTAAGACAATTTGAAGGAAGGTAGTCATCGTCATCATCGTTGAATACCCATTGAACGCTGGGTAAGTTAAAGTCACCGAGAAGAATTATTTCGTCTTCGGGGTTTCTCATATTATTAATAAAATCTAGGCTAAGAATTAAAATCTCGTAGAGACTACGACCATCTGCATCAGCATGGTTTGTCAAGTTTGGAGGAATATAGCAACATAACAGGTATATGTGCATCTTCCCTAAATCTATCTTAAGAGCTAAAAGCTCGATTGTGAGCGTGTCGGAAAAGGCAGGGATATCAACCAGGCTGCAATCAAAGTGCGATTTGCATGCAACCAACACGCCAGCACCACGAGCCATGGAGTCAGAGTATCTATCCTTACGAAAAATCTGATAGGACTCGTCAAGAATTTCTGCATCATTAAAACCGCAATGAAGCCAGGTTTCGGTCAGAGCGATAACGTCGTAACAACAGGCAAGAGAAGCCTGAAATAATTGGCTTGATCTTGTTCTTAATCCCCTTACATTTTGGTAGTAAAGGGATAGCATACTTAGTTTTTTTGGTTGTTATCAATGGTTCGACTATGAGTGCTTCCCGCAACCCTACGACGGGGCACAAACTCGTGTGCAATGATATTTTCGGGCCAGAAATCGGGGGCAGACATTATCACAAAAAGTTCAGGGGACGATGTCAACTTAAAAGACGACATGAGTCCTTGAGAATGACGAGATCCAAGAAGTTGACAACGGAGGAGTGCAGAGTCATCAACACCACTCCTCTCCCTCACATAGCCAATAACGTCATCAACAGAGGTCGACGGATCAAGTCGAGAAACAAAGAAAGACTTAGGTGGTTGCGCAATCCTCAGATTAAAACCCTCATTTCTAGACACAGTAATAAGCGGACGAGGCGGGGCAACAGGAGCACACGTACGGCGGCCTCGCCGACGGGCATTGCGAGAACGTTTTGATGCAACGTCGCGAACATCATGAGGGCTAGTCGAGCCATCGCCGGCATCATATGCATATCATTAAAAGCAACCATATGCAATCATTAAAAGCAACTTCGAGCTTTCGTCTACAAACAGAGTCGATTTTAGGAAAAACTAGGCTTCCATAAGTGAAATGAGGTAACAAAAGAGTTCTGACAAGTCTCATACCCAAACCTGTTGGAAGAATATCAGCAGACAGCCATAGTCTTCGTAACCCACCATATATTTTACCAGTCATGGCTTTAATTTGATCACAACATGTCAATTTACTGTTGAGCTTGACTCCCAAGTTAGACAAACTATCAACAAAAGGTAACATAGTACCATTGAGTAGGACTGAAGGAAATTCGTCTAGGTCAAGGGAAGATCTGCAAAGGACCATACACTTAGATTTACTTGGGTTGAGAAGAAGCTGATTTTCTACTGACCAATTAACAATTTCCGCGAGGTCAGTATTAATCCTGTCGATGCAATCCTCGATTAATCCAAGAGGACGACTTAAATACAACTGAACGTCATCAGCAAAAAGATGGAGATTAACATTATGAACAATATCACAGATATCATTAATATATAAGCTAAAAAGGAAAGGACCTATTACTGACCCCTGTGGTACCCCTTTGAGAGTTTCAGAGTCTTCCGTGTTCTTTTTTAAGGTTTCAATGCATTCAACAACATCATCAAATTGCAATAATATGGCCTTTACTGCCTCGATTCTGCTTTTTCACCTTGTGTCTGATAAAGGCTTTATGGTAAGCTTCAATTTGTCTTTTATTAACTCCCAGCGTTTGCTGGATCTTGAAAATAGCAAAAAAAATTTCTGAATAAAACCAAAAAATGTTTTTGCTGCAGCGGAAGAATTAGCTGCATCTACCAACAGCAGATTCCAACTATGACACCCGCATGGTGTAAAAAATGCCCTAGGATTAATATTTAATATTCGAGTTTTAACTCCACTGTTTATGCCTATCATATTTGCACCATTGTCGTATCCTTGCCCACGACAATTTTGAATATCTAGTCCATTTCTTTCTAATTCCTTCAGTATTGCATTAGTTAGATATTCTCCAGTCGTCTCAGTGACAGCAAGAAATCCAATAAAGTTTTCTTCTATTGTGCCGGTTGACGTATCACAAAATCTTAAGATTACTGACATTTGTTCAACTCGACTTGAATCTCTGGTGTAGTCAAGTAAAATGGAATAATATTTTGCCTCTTTCACTCTACGTATCACTTTATCAGTAACTATTTGTGACATCAATCATATCTAATGTCATCCATTGGAACATATATGCCATATGTTCTTTGGTATTCTCATGTCTTTGTAAAATACTACTTAAGTGTTTCCAGTCACAGCACCCTTTCTCAACCATCTGAGTTTGTGAATTGCCAAATAGTCTGCATGGAAAACAGAAAACTTTATTTTGAGAATAAGAATAAACCAACCAGCGACGATGTTGAATTTCACCATTATTTAGTTTTCTTGTGAAATAAAAATTGGAAAAGTGCCTATGATCTTCATCTTTGGGATATTCTTCATCCTGCTGTGCAGGGCCGCTTTGAACTATATCATGACGCTGAGAATCCGTTATCGGAAATTCCACAGTGCCGGATCCGAACCCATAAATGCTTGTTTGACTGCATCACTGGTATCGCTGCTAACTGGCGGAGAAACTACTTGTTCTCCGTGAATTCTACTGCTTAACAGGAGAGTTTCCGAATTTTCAGAGTCTGATAGGCTAGAGTTTGATTCTACCTGTATTTCTGACTTTAGTTCGGTATTCAGTGCGTCTGGAGTGCTTTCCAAAGTTGACGGAGTCTCGGAATCGGAGGTGTCTATATCTTTTGTGGAAGTCGAAGCAATTGATTCAGATGATTCTGAAGGAGTTTTTTGAGAAACTTCATCATACTTGAACTTAAAACCTGATTTGCTACAGCTCGCTCAGCTTTTCTTTTTCGTTTTGCTGAGCCAGATTCCCATTTTCTCTCGATATCTCTATCTCTACTGGGGCCTGGGCCTGACATATAAGGTAGGCCTGAAATATTATAATCTGTAAATAATATTTAAAAAATTATTAGGTAGTTTGCGTACGTACACATAACAAATCGAAGGCATGATAAAAACAAGTTCTAAAAACTACAAAATTTATCAATATTTTCTTACCTTGCTTTTAATAAATAAGTGGGTAGGACGTGTTGTTCTTTAAAAACACACTTTTCACACTCAACAGTTCAAATAAATATAATACAGTTCTTTATTTATTTCTAATTTTTCAAACAATGAAACGCAACACTTTTTCTCACATCGAAATCTGTTGGAAATACATTAAAATATTAGGTACATGCGTCGTCACATGATTGCATGACAGCATGTGTTTAAAAGCGCGAACATAGATGGAGCAAACAGAATGGGAAATCCCCAGCGGGCGAAGCAAGGATTCCCCGCGTCATTCATCGCCCGCAACGCCAGCAAATGTTGCCAGATTAGATCTTTAAAAAACGAATGTGATAGGTTAGTATTGCCAGATACTTGCTAGCCGGTTTTTTTTATTATTTATTGCTAAATGAGTAATTATATCTATATTTGCGTTCACGGGCTTTTGAGGCGCGAGGCCCCTTGGACCGCGAGGCCGTAGGTGGTGGTCCACATCGCCCACGCCTTACGCCGCCTCTGGCAGTACCCTTACTTCGTAGTGCGTGCTCCCATGTCGGTGATTCTCTCTTGCTCTATAGAGAACTAGCGGCTTAGTAAGGTAATGAAATTAAAATTTCGTAACGGATTTAGATGATCCTGTTTCCTTTCTACAGAAAGCTCTACCTCGGCAAATGTTGAAATTACTTTGTTCATTTGAGCAGTGTTTTTCAAAAAAAAGGTTTGATTGACTTCACAAAAAGCGCTAAGAAGCATAAAATAATATTTTATATTTTATCTATTACGAAATTTTGAATCCGGTGCAATTTAGAAAAACAAAACAACTACCTAACCACACTCAAAGGCTTTATATAAAAAAAACATTTCAGCTCAGAAGATCTTTAGGAAGGAGGAATTAACACTTTTATTGTTGTTTTTGTTTATTTAGTTTGCATTTTCATTGTATAGGGTGTGATCCTTTATTGCTACTATGAGCAAAAATGTGGACCTTAGGTGAAGGTGGGTAAGAGGAAGTCTAACTTTATACCGCGTCGACCGATTTAGTCTCATTCTGTTTTGATGTTGGTTTTCTATTGAAAATTTTCGGTTGGTTGGTGTATGGAGAAGGGGCAGAATCAACTTTGTATGCCATAGACCGATTTGGATGATTCCTTTTTTGTTGTATAGAGTATTAACCCCCATTGTTAATATGAGAAAAAATTTGGACCTATGATAAAGAGCGGGGAGGAGTAGCTTAACTTCGCGTGGACCGATTTAGATGATTCCTTTTGTGATATACATATAGAGAAAGTTCCCACTTAGTACCACGACGGAAATATTTATGGGGTGAGAGTGATTTGGCTGATTAATTTTTGTTGTATAGAGTATGATCCTATTACTATTATTCGAAAAATGTTGGAACTTATGCGGTGTAGGTGAAAAAGTAGGCTAATTTCTTAACGTGTGGACTGATTTGGATGATCTGTTTTTGATGTATAGAATATGTTTCCCCATTAGTTGTATGTCAAACATTTTATTGTGTAGTGGGTTCCGTGCGTGGTTCAGCGGCGTGCTATAGTAAAATTTATAATTCTTTACTTGACAAAACAAGGATTCTGGCACTTCGTTCCATTCTTTTTATATGTGAGATAAACTAATATATTCATCGTCGATTCGATAAACATCATCGAATCCACCATATTTTACATTGGGTGGCATGTTTCCCTTTTTGGAGTACTGCTGCTCACCGCCCCCATTCTATCTTGCGTCTTTTTATTTCGAAAATAGAGAAATTTTTTTCATCACAAAATATCACATTCCTTCAAAACTGTATTGGCATATTTATGTGCTACTTGAAAAGCAAATAGCACTTTTGTTGATTGAACCGTGAAATAAATTGTTTCTTCCCATCCATAGTATCTAGCCTTTTTTTACGTACAGTATCAGGACAAATCTTTTTTTTAATTTCGCTTTAATTTCAGTTGATATTTGGTGTGCAGTCAATCATTTATTTTTTCTTAATAGTGCCACGGCATGTCGTCTTTCTCTGTAGGACAAAATTTATGAACGACCAGAACGAGGTTTGGAGGTGAGTTCTTATTAACCGACTTCTCAAAAACAAAGAGGTTCTAAGTTCGACGCGTATTTTTTTTTTATGTCTGACCGGGCATAACTTCGTAACCCGTTGACCGATTTGAATGATTCTTTTTTTGTTGGGTAGAGGTTGTTCACCGATTGGTACCATTTAAAAAAAATTTTTGGTAGGGTGGTGGTAGGGGGTGGGGGTGCAACCTAACTTTGTAACACGTGGTCCGATTTGGATGGTTCTTTTTTTGTTGTACAGACTATGATCCCCCATAGCTAATAGGAGAAAAAAATTGGAATAGGGTGGGAAGAGGGGGTAGGGGTAGTCTAACTATGTAACGCGTGGACCGATTTGGATAATTCTTTTTCTGTTTTCTGTTTTTTTCTGTTCCCCCATTGCTAATAGGAGAATAATTTGGTCGTAGGGTGAAAGGTGGGGGTGGGGGGAGGGGTAGTCTAACTTCGTAACGCTTGAACCGATTTGGATAATTCTTTTTCTATTGGGTAGAATATGATCCTTGATTGATACTACGAGACAACAAATGTTGGTAGCGTGGGGGGGGGGGGGAGGGTCGAATCTAACTTTGTAACACGTTGTCCGATTTAGATGGTACTTTTGCTGTTGTATAGAGTGTGATCACCCATTGCGAATAGAAGAATAATTTGGCCCAGGGTGGGGGGAGGAGTACTGTAACTTCGTAACGCGTGGACCGATTTCTATGATTCCATTTCTGTTTGGTAGAGTATGTTCATTGGTTGATACCATAAAAAAGAAAGTTTAGTGAAATGGGGGTGGGGTAGGGGGTTAAAACTAACTTTTAACGCGTGGGCCGATTTGGATGGTTCTTTCTTCGTTGTATAGAGTAGAAGACACTAAAAAGTGAAACATAAAATAGTTTTTAAAAAAAAAAGTTGAACCGACTTCCCAAAAAGCTCTAAAAAGCATAAAATAATTTTTAATTTCATATCTATTACGACATTTTGAAGTCGGTGCAAATTAAACAAATAAAACAACTACAGAACCACAATTGAAAATAATACATAATACTACCTCAACGTTTCAGCTTACGGGATCATAAGAAATGACGACTAAATATTTTTGTTGTAGTTTTTTGGTTTGTTTGATTTGCACCGACTTCAAAATGTCGTAATATATATAAAATTAAAAATTATTTTATGCTTTTTAGCGCTTTTTGTGAAGTCGGTTCAACTTTTTTTTAAAAACTATTTTTGTCGGTTGGAAATTCGTTGTAACCCTTTTGAATTATAAATATTGTTTTCCTACTATTTCTACTGTATCTCTATAGCTGTTCCCATTTTTCCATTATTTTATGATGATTTTGTCACTAACACTAATTTCTTTCTTTTTATCTACTATGGCAAAAAAACGTTACATATAAAATAAACTTCAAGAAACTAATTTGTATTAAACATAAAGGCAGTAAATTACTGGGAGAGTGCACTTAAAACTAGTTATTTCAAAGAATACAAGCAAGCGCAGAAATAAATGAATTTCTGTGTGTCGAGTATTTTGGAAGTACTTAATAAATAGATGAAAGTAATTTGTTGGTTTTATTTTTTAACGTTAGTAATTGAAAACATTTTTACACAGACTTAAGATTTATTTAAACAATAAAACATTTACTTTAGTCATATTAAATCGTTAGCTTTGCTACGGTAGATACGTACATACCTACCTGCGGCAAAAGCTAATTTAGGTAATTATTCGTTTGATTGAACACCGAGGTAGGGACGGCTTTCCACATATCCATTTCAGCACATGTAAGTGCCATTAACAACTCTCAGGTAATCTCCCTTAATTATTTCAGGCTTATCGAGGTATTTCTCCCTTACACAGTTTTCGTTAATTAAATTGTTAATTATTAATCGAGGTGTTGATCCTTCGCTAATTAGATTCGGAGCAGTAAATTACTATAATATGATGTATGTAAGCTGAGAATTTGTTACATATACTATAAGGTGGTTTTCAGCAACCATAGTCTTCTTGCTTGAATGAGATTTTCCTAAGAGTAAAAACTGCTTGATATTTGGAGACATTTTTAAAATCCATGGGAATTTCAATTGGGTCACGGAAACTTTATATATGAGTAACGAGAGCGAAATGTAGAGCTCCTAAATTTCTGATGATTCGCGATGTACAACATTGTGTACGCTTATAATTCTTTGTTTTCACTTCGGATAAAGTACGCCCCTTTAATTTTTGTTTGCTTAAAATCTCTTAAGTCCCAATTAGCTTAAGATAATCCAAGATCAATCTGCTTTATTAACAAGGTCTAATTTATTTCTTTGAAGAAGCTAAAATATGAAGGAGGCAATTGAAAAGCGAGTATCACACACAAGGAAACTTCGCTAATATCGATTGAGTTGACAATTTTATCTGCTCGGGTAAAGTCCAGTTTACCAATAGTACCAGAACAGAACTCTGTTATTCGCGAATAACGTGTGCATTTTGATCACGGACATGAAAAAAACGTTAAATATAATAACAAAACTTAGGAATATGAGCTCTCTATTGGACCAATAATAGTTTGCCCACAATTAAATATACCACAAAAACGAAAGTCAGGGGTTCGGATTGGTCAAGTATCCAGTCTATTAAAGACTTACCTAGAGGAGAGAACTCAAAAGGCAAGTATAGCACTACAACAGTATCGAAGAATACGTGGGTTGAGGTGGGATATCTCACTAAAGTCCGCGTATTAGATCTACATACAGTAAAGAAGAAGTTATGATAGGTGCAAAACTTGACTTGGGTGGGTATCATAGGTGCTCTCTGCGCCACCCCAATGGGCGCATTAGAGAATCATATTTCTAACATTAGCTGGGCCCGTACCATTTGTTTTATACATTAAAAAGATGGCATCCATAACATCGCTCCATATGGACCGTGTCGCAAAGTGGCACAGATCAGGAAATAAAAAGATATAAGGTGCTATAAAACGTAATATGCTGGTTCTGGAAATGTCATTGATGGAGATAAGCAAAGAAAGGGTTGTCGAAAGATACCACGAAACGCTAATGAAAGATGGATCACTACGTGAGAGAAGTCAGACAGATGTCCCGATTTTCACAAATGGCTCCATAATTAACAGTATATGGAGCTAGGATATTGGCAGTGTTGTATGCGCTGCATTACTTGAAGGAGAATCAAGTTGTTAGCAAAAACTTGCTGGCACTTGATTATCATGCGGTGATTAAGGGCACTTGGCTTTAGAATACGTTCACAAACTTAGTGTGCACTTGTAAACATGATAACAATGGTTTGTATAAAAGAACACGTAGAGCCTGAAGGCAAAGAAAGAGCAAATATTCTCGTCAAGCTAAGGTGGTGACTCGAACTTTAGGGCTCGGAACCATATTTTGCCTTAGGAAAAGGTAAATTTTAGGCCTGTTTGAAGGACGAGCCAGGGAGGAACACTGAGATAAAGGAAGAAGTGATCTCGACAGGCCAAAATGGTGTTGGTCTGAACTTGGATCGGAAAACCCTGAGTGGTTGATGGCATTCTTGAGCAGAATGTCAGTGTCTGGTGTCATCTGACTATGCCTGAAAGATAGAGGCTTATCATTCATAACTCAGGTTTCTTGATGCCTAACTGTTGTTGCCAATGCAAATGAATCTGTGGCCTTCGCGCGGCGCCACTGGTAATTTTAGGTTACATTGCTGCAAGCTAACGCAGAATACGGGAGGAAAAAGCCTCTTCAATAAATACCTTTAACAGTAAGGTTGTAGAAGGCCACCATGAGGGACTCTGTGGAAGGGACTATCTGATCACAGGTTTTCCCAAATCGAGATGTTGCCTTTCATAGGACCAGGGATTACAGGATCATTACTGGTATCTTCTCAGTCGCAGCTCAAACTGCTGTTGTTCTTTAGTTGAGTAGGGGAGGTATTGGGAGATCTTTTCCTTCCTGGTTTGAGTATTTTTCTCTCAACTCGTGGATTTCGGTAGCAGACTCTAACAGGTAAGATGGCGCCAGTATTCCATATGTATCAATTAGTTATGGATTGGGAGAAACGGTAGAGGCTGGAGGGCAGGAGGAGAAATCTTCAGTGAGGAGCTGAATCTGAACATTCTAAGCGTGGGTCGTATCAGGCGGATATACTGGCTCTGACCTATGCGCTGGATTACTTACTGGCGAGTTGTGCGAGGAGTAAAAGGATACTGGTGGCACTCGATAATTAGACGATGAACAGATGGATGGATAACACAGAGTTTAATGCAGCTCTGGCCTTGGAGTGTGTCCGCAAACGCATCGCGTGTACCCCATTCGCGAGGGTATGAGATCATGCAGGTTTCGAAGGAAACGAGAAATTGTATGAGTTGGGAGCTGCTTTCAGTTTCCAAGACCCGGAACCGTTTACTGCTTAGGCAGAGCCATTGCAGTGGGCCAGTTGGAGGCGTGAACCCAGAGAGCTTACTGCGAAGATTGCTCCTTCGTAGACTCGTACAGACATGCTAAGATGGCGATTACATTGCCCAGAACTGCTGAGCAGAGGAGGATTCTAGACATGGATCGAAGAGCTTTGCGCTGGCCAATGAGCGACGGCACCAGTATTATTATTAGTAAGGTAGAGTCGCCAAATATCGTCCCTTTTTTGTAAAACAAATCAAAAAAAATAAAAATAAATACTACAGTAATAAATGAAACATCAAACGTTAAGTTCAATATTCCTTTATTCTTAAAAATAATCGAAAATGGTTTAACATTGTTAGAAAAAGTTATAAAATAGCTTTAACAAAAATACTCAAATTATGAAAATATATTTTTGGGCTCCTAATTACGTCCCGGGGACGATATTGAGATCACAATAATCAGTACGTGAATTAGGTAGGTAGGTACTTCTAATTCTCCATACAAATAGTGCAGCATCCCATAGTTTTCTTTTCGGCAACCAAAAAAAAAAAAAAACTTTCTCAAGTTACATGCAAAATGAAGTGACATGACCGTTGTGTTCACTATACGATAGATCCTAATACCGTCCCGGGGACGATATTAGGTTCACGTAGGGGGACGATACTAGGAAATTTCTATTTATTTTGTTGCATCCATTTAAGCAAAAAACGTGACATAACCTGAAAATTTTACTTAATCGATTAACATCTGAGATATTAATAGTTATCTCAATATTTTATGGAATCAGAGAATATTTAAATGAAAAACTTACCTTGAACCCTTTTTCTGATTTTCGAATTTCTGTCCGTACGAACGTCGTGGCGCACTCACTTCTACACAATGGCCGACTGATGCAACTAGCTTTCGGTTCGGGTCACTGATAATAGATGGCGGTTTTTAAAAAAGGAGATATTGAAGGGGACGAAATTAGGTTTGGGGACGAAATTTGGCGACTCTACCTTACTTCCGAAGGTAACCCATATGGTGGGCACTGCTACCTAGGAGGTTGTTTGTGCCTTACCCCTACTACTCAGGAAATGGAAGCTTGAGGTGTCATCTAAAGAGTATGAATATCCTTGATGGAAGGTACCTGTATGCAGTGCCAGGAATATAATGTTGAATATAGCGCGCCACTTTTCTATCTTAGCAAGCAGAATGAGCGGCTGCTGGGAGACCAGCGGATTGAGCCATGAAGATAGGCAGCGATGAAGATGAATAGCCACTGGTGCAAAAAGTGTTAATATTTGCAGCCATAGTACGCAGGAGGTGTGCACTGCTAGAGAAGTATTGGCTTGAGGAGGACGAAGAGCTTAACATTGTATCCTATAGGCACAAGCCTACAATGACAAAGGGATTTAAGGTGAGGAAGGAGAGCTGCAGAAATACGGACAAACTTCGGTAAATTTCTTGCGTTCGGGACGGAAATGGGCTTAATGTGTCCTTTCAAAGGCACCATTCGACTGTGGATGGTAAGCTATGGTGTTAATTTTACGAATACGTAAAAATTTACAAAGACGTGTGAACAAATCACTCATAAGGTTAGTACCTTGGTCGGTAGCAAGTTTGTTTGGTATCCTATACCTGGTAATTTAATCCATAGATCGAGGTAAATCGTCTTCAAAAATTGGTATATATTTATTTCACTTATGCGTTATAGGTAGAGGCCCTACTACTTTGGAGACTATATTTGTTAGTCTGACATTTCGGAAATGATTTAATAAAATTAACTATATCTCTAACATATTTTTCTATCTATATTTTCGACGAATGCGGTAGAAAGTTTTTGCGACGCCTTGATGACCACCTAGGGGATTAGTATGAAATGCTGTCAGTATTTGTTGAATGTCTTTTTGTGTCGTTAAAAATTGGAAACTTGAATTCTATTCAGGAGTCATTCTGAGACTTATATCAATTCGTTTGTTTGTTTGAGATAGTATTTCGTAGAGGTCTTCGTCTGCTTCAAAATGTTTTTGTCACTGTTCCTCTAAACTTAGATTCTGTGGATCACCATAATTGTACATTTTCGCTCGTGCTCTTGTAGTGACTGTAATTGTCGTCATCTCCTGGGGAATACTGCTCAGGGCATCTGCCTTATCATTTTTTCTTCCGGATTTATATTTTATTTTGTAGTAATATTCTGATAATTTATGATGGAAACGTATAAATCTTGAGGTGGGTTCTTTGATATTGAACACACCTATTAGAGGTCGGTGACCGGTATATACGGTAAATTTATATATACATATATATATGCTCATGTATATATATATATATATATATATATATATATATATATATATATATTCTCCGATTCCTACATATATATATATATATATATACATATATATATATATATATATATATATATATATATATATATATATATATATATATATATATATATATATATATATATATATATATATATCTAATTAACCCTTCTAACTCAGAAGGCGCACTTCTTAGACAGAAAGCTAGCATCAATTGACCTATTCGCCAATATATAGCGATATAGGTTCCCACACCAGCATGTAAAAAACATTAGTAAACAAAAACTACAAAACGCCCACACACAACAATCAGCAGTGCGCGGACAACAGAGAACGCTGCAGCAAATTCTTCGTAAGAGTCAGGTCAAAAACAGGACACATATTTACGCCTCACATGCAGTAAAGGCAATCTCCTTAAGCTATACGGGGTATGCCTATAAGAAACTATACTTGCGAGAGTGCAAGAATCTATGTTTGAGTTCAAAAGCTGGTGAATAAAGACTAGGTCAGCAATTCTACGACGTTTTTCCAACGAACACATATTAATCAACCGCAGGCGATCCACATAAGGAGGAAGCCTGAGTGGATCATTTCACGGAAGGTCTCTTAGTGCGAACCTGACAAAGTTCCGCTGCACCGACTCAATCCGTCTAGAATGAACAGTATAGCAGGGAGACCAAACCTGAGATGCATACTTGAGAATTGGCCTAACCAAAGAAAGGAATAAGTGAATTAAGGTCTGACGATAAGAAAATTCCCTTGACCAACGCTTTACGTAACCCAGAACTGAATTACTCTTAGAAACAATGAAGTAAATGTGCAGAGTAAAATCAAATTCACGGTCAAGCTTCAGACCAAGGTCAGAAACGGACTGCACGCGACAGATATTAGTTTCCGTAAAGGTATTATCAAAGACGAGCTGATTTTGGTTCCTAGAGAATGACGCAACCTCACATTTGTCCAAGTTATGCTGCAGGCCATTAGGTCCACACCAGTTCTTGAATGTATTTAATTCATCCTGACTGCAAGAAGAATCATAACTGTTTGTAATGCATGAGAAAATCTTCATATCATCTGCGTAGATTAAAATTGTGGAGTACTTAATCAGAGGGACAATGTCGTCAATGGCAAGAATAAACAGCAACGGCCCCAGACGGTTAACCTTGGGTATGCCAGATGAATCCCTAACGATTCTGGATAAATTATTACAGAAAGATATTCGGTATGTCCTATCTTTTAAGTAAGAACAGATACAGTCGAGCAATAAAGGCGGAAAACCCAACATTTCAAGTTTAAGCATAGTCACAGAATGAGGGAGCTTATCAAATGCCTTAATAAAGTCGGTGTAGACGCAGTCAGTCTGGAGACTTTGTTGGAAAGCAGAGATAATGTGGGAAGTAAATTCAAGCAGGTTAGTTGTCGTCGACCTACCCGGCAGAAAGCCATGGTGATTAGATGAGATTATCCCCTTATACTGCCCAACAAGCTGTGAATATATAACAGATTCGAACAACTTGGGTATGCAGGACAGCTTCGTGATTGGCCTATAATTTGTTATGACGTTTTCTGCCCCTTTTTATAAACAAGAATTATAAAGGAGCTCTTCCATAACGAAGGAAATCTACCAGCCTGAAGAGATTTATTGAAGATGAGTTCCAATGGCGTCAGAACAGGATCTTAAGAATGCAGGTTGAATAGCATCAGGACCAAACGAAAAGTCCATTTTAAGCTCCTCTATGATATTATCACGCGATATAATGGGCAAAGCAATGGAGGAAGTGGGACGTTCTTGGATATGACCAAAGCCATCTAGGGAAGGCACAAGATTGCCAGATGAAAAAGCCCCTGAAAAAATAATGCGAAGTTGTCGGCTATGTCGGGCGCGCTGCAATTAGAGGTTCCATTGTACCACATTGAAGATGGATAATTATCAGTTCTCTTCTTCATATTTACAAATTTAAAATAAAATAGTTTTTTAAAAAAAAGTTGAACCGACTTCACAAAAAGCGCTAAAAAGCATAAAATAATTTTTAATTTTATATCTATTACGACATTTTGAAGTCGGTGCAAATCAAACAAACCAAACAACTACAACAAAAATATTTAATCGTTATTTCTTATGATCCCGTAAGCTGAAACGTTCAGGTAGTATTATGTATTATTTTCAATTGTGGTTATGTAGTTGTTTTATTTGTTTAATTTGCACCGACTTCAAAATGTCGTAATAGATATAAAATTAAAAATTATTTTATGCTTTTTAGCGCTTTTTGTGAAGTCGGTTCAACTTTTTTTTAAAAAACTATTTTATTTTTCACTTTTTAGTGTCTTCTACTCTATACAACGAAGAAAGAACCATCCAAATCGGTCCACGCGTTAAAAGTTAGTTTTAACCCCCTACCCCACCCCCATTTCACTAAACTTTTTTTTCTCATGGTATCAATCAAGGAACATACTCTAGCCAACAGAAAAGGAATCATCGAAATTGGTTCACGCGTTACGAAGTTACTACCCCTCCCCCACCCCCACCGCCACCATAGGACCAAATTATTCTCCTATTTGCAATGGGGGATCACACTCTATACAACAGCAAAAGAACCATCCAAATCGATTCACGCGTTACAAAATTAGGTTCCACCCCCCTTCTCCCACCCCAACTAAACGAACAATTTATTTCTCGTGGTATCAAATAGGGAGCGTACTCTACCCAAAAGAAAAAGAATTATCCAAATCGGTCCACGTGTTACGAAGTTAGACTACTTCCCCCCACCCCCCCCCCACAATATGGGCAAAATTATTCTTCTATTAGCAATGGGTGATCACACTCTATACAACAGCAAACGAACCATCCAAATCGGTCCACGTGTTACAAAGTTAGGTTCCACCCCCACCCCCCCAACCCCACCAACAATTGTTTTCTCGTAGTATCAACCAAGGATCATATTCTACCCAATAGAAAAAGAATTATTATCGGTTTACGCGTTACGAAGTTAGACTACCCCTCCCCCCCCCACCCCCACCTTTCACCCTAGGGCCAAATTATTCTCCTATTAGCAATGGGGGATCATACTCTATACAACAGAAAAAGAACCATTGAAATCGGACCACGCGTTACAAAGTTAGGTTCCACCCCCACCCACCACCCCCAATCCCACCAAAATTTTTTTCTCGTGGTATCAATTACGGAACATACTCTACCCAACAGAAAAAGAATTATCCAAATCGGTCCACGCGTTACAAAGTTAGACTACCCCCCCCCCCCCCCCCCCCGTATTCCAAATTTTTTTTCTCCTATTAGGAATGGGGGATCATACTCTGTACAACACCCCCACCCCCCACCCCCACACTACCAACAATTTTTTTGACATGGTACCAATCGGTGAACATACTCTACCCAACAAAAAAAGAATCATCAAAATCGGTCGACGCGTTACAAAGTTATGCCCGGTCAGACATAAAAAAAAAATAAAATAAATAAAAAAAAAATTAAAAATAAAAAAAAAAAATACGCGTCGAACTTAGAACGTCTTTGTTTTTGGGAAGTCGGTTAAAAAGGACGAGGATCATTATGCAAGTTCTCGCGAACAGGATCAAGGTATTCCCTGCTTAAAGATGATGATAACGCTAAAAAGCTGTCATGACAATAACCAAAATCACAATAAGCAGACGTGCTTCTACAGCGTCAGTAGGTTTTCCATAACCTATTTTTTTTATTCTTAAGGCTCCGTAGTTCTCTAGTATACCACGGGGGAGAATGAGAGGATGATCTCGATCGTTTAAGTGGTACACACGAATTAAACAGATCATAAATCCTATCGTTAAACACGGAAACGCAATCGTCGATATCGTTATCATAAAAAAGAGAACTTACTGATCTAAGTTGGGGTCAACAATTTTAGAACCATCGTAGCAAAAAGAGATGAAAATGGCCGGATGTAAACTGTCGATAGCGGATAAATTACGAGAAGTAGGTTCGACTATAGTGTTACTCGAATCAGAAGAAAAGATAAGATCTTACTGACTTCCCATAGAGTTTCTTACATCACTCATTTGGTGTAAACCAGAGGAGGAGATGGCATGAAGAAAATGGGAGTCTTAGCAGTAAGACATTTTAAGGGAAGGTAGTCATCGTCATCAACGTTGAATACCCATTGAACGTTTGATAAGTTAAAGTCATCAAGAAGTATGATTTCGTCCTCTGGGTTTGTCATATTATTATAATTTTCTTCCTAAAAGGTAGCAACGGAAATTCTTTACTGCCCAAACTACAGCTAGTAATTCTTTTTCAATTGTGGAATACGGTCTTTTAGTACCACTCAAGGTTCTACTAGCATAGGAAATAGGTATTTCCTGGTATACCCTGGGATAAGACTGCTCCCAGCGCTTCATTGCTAGCGTCAGTGGTTACGATAAATGGTTTCCTAAAGTCTGGATAAGCTAATAATGGGGGTTTAGTAAGTAAATTTTTTAACATATTAAAAGAAGATTCACAGTTGTCATTCCACAAAAATTCTATTTACCTCGGAGAAGTCCGGTTAAGGGTTCTGCTATTTTTGAAAATGCGGGAATAAACTTTCTATAATAATTAGCTAGTCCGAGAAAGCTTTGTATTTGTTTTCTGTTATGTGGTCTTGGAAAATCTTGAAAACATTTTACGTTTTCAGGGTTAAGGGCACAACATTCATTGGAGCATTTATATCCTAGATAAATTACTTCTTTACGCAAAAATTGACATTTACTCGGCTGTAGTTTAAGATTATATTCTCGTAGTATATTCAGTATTTCTCTAAGTTTCTTAATGTGATCCTCCAAACTTTTGCAATGTACTACAATATCATCAAGATAAACGAAACATGTTATTCCCTGAAGTCCTATCAAAACTCGATTAATTGTTCCTTGAAATGTGGCCGGTGTGGTTTTCAAACCAAATGGCATTCTTAAAAGTTCATAGTAACCATAGGCAGTGCTAAAAGCAGTTTTCTCTCTATCAGATGGTTCCATTAGTATTTTATGGTAACCACTGGCTAAATCTAAGGTTTTAAAATAGCGAGAATTTCCTAATTGGTCTAATATATCTTCTATCCTTGAAAGCATTTTTAAATTTATTTCCAAACTATATTTACACTCAGTTAACCCAGATACTCCTGAAATTATTATTGATGCTGACCGATTCTCTTTCATTATAGTATGTTAATAATATGGGATAGTATGACTTGAGAAAAATAGTGGAAAAAATCCAGGACATCTGGGACACCTGGAAAGAAGGAAAGTTAACGCCCAGTAGGAGTAACCACTACTGTAAAATATTAGATGAATTCAAAGTAGATTTTATAATTTTTATTGGTGTTTAAACTACCAGTAAGAGGATTTGGGTTATGCACAAACCTATCAGCTCCGCTTTCTTTGTGTGGTATGTATGGTAACTTGTCTCCTTCTGGGTAAAAAACGTCATTAAAGTCTTCACATAGTTTTGCTATCGCTTCCCTTTCCTCTGGATTATGTGACCCATCTACATCTATTTCCTTTAATAAGAACTGTAAACGATCTTTTTTCCTTTTTACGTTATTCTCTATACAAGTTTTCTTAAGGTCATAAATTTAATAGTTTTCTAAATGTTCTAATTTTGGTTTAAAGTTAGTCAAGTTAACTTCCTGATCTAGAGTATTGATCAAACTTGTCTGTATTTTACCGTTGTGTGGCTTAACTATTCCGTTGGCCACGAATACTTCTGGGAGAATTTCTTGTGAACAACATAACATCTCTTGATTACAGTCTTCAGCTGGTATTCCCAATACCATTTCTGATCGAGAAGAAATTCGTATCGCTGCATTTTAGGGATGGGCGATCTTCGATTCGATCTTTAAGCCATCGATCTGCCGATTTTCGAATCGATTTTACGCGTGACCGATTCAGCTTGAATCGATTTATTGATTTGCGATTTCATTCTATTTAAGCCGTGCCAAAAATTAAACAAGTTCACTACTGAATTTCTTTTGCATTTTATCTTTAATTTTTGTAATAATCTGACAAATGTAAAACAATGTTAAAAGAATCGTGAATGTTATATTAATGCGTTTGTGATCGCTATAATATTTTAGTGTTAACTATGTAGCTTAGTAACTACTGCATGATTTTGTCATCGGAGGCTTTTATGTTTTATTTCTGGTTTGGTGATTCCACAACGAGAAAGGATTAAGTTATTTAAAGAAAAATCTAAAATAAGTGATACTCGAATGTGCGATTTTAAGTTTTTATACAAATTATTGTTTTTTGCTGCGAACTCAAGCCCAGTAAAACAAATCACGAGGAGTACACGATTCGACGTGGAATTGCTTTGAAAGAAAGTTGAATTTTGTATACAGATGTCCTAGACGTTATGCATATTAGTTTACACGGAATTGCCACATCAACTAAAAGTGGAATATAACTAGTGGAATAGATAAGTAAATATGCCGCCACGTATAATCCTAGTGAGAAACTTATGCGGAATACACGTATATTTAGATCTTCATCTCCTGAAAGAAGCATATATATTTTTTTGAGTTTTGCCCACTTTCACTCTATCAAAGATTTGAAACTTAGTAATAGTTTTTTTAATCTCAAGTCTCAAATTTGGCAGATTTTATACTTTAAAAAAAAATATGGATTTACATATTTCAGCAATGATGAGTGATGTAAGAAAACCTTTCTACAAAATAAATTAAAAAGATGAAGAATTTATGTTGGGTGCTTTAAAGTCTTACATAGTCTTTTACTAATACAGTCTTATATGAAAAGCCTTTAAGTTTTTTCGATCACAATTACCACTTGAATAGTAAACCAAAACTGCGTTCATTTTGAAATTTTCAACTGAGAGGTAGTTATGTTTCTTTCTTTCCTTATGTAATTATCGAAAAGGGGAAGTAAGGGTACACTTTTCACGGACTATCGACGGTGAGCAGGCTGTTCAAATCTCATCTTGACAATTTTTTTTTGAATAGTATGCTAGTGGATTTGTGGTAGTGTTTGAAACACATGTTTGAATTTAACGTTGGCAACTTGTTGCGTTGGCTATTTGTTCTTTGGCAAGGTGAAAACAGGGAGGAAGATAAAGTTGAACTGTGAACTTTTATTTGCGGTGATTTCATTTAAAAACGAAAAAATTAAATATTCCCAGAATATTTTCAAAAAATGTACATTTTGAGGGCTGAGACCGGAAACCGTTACAGAAATTTTACGAGAATATTCTTCGTACATACTCATAAAATGCCCTGGAATCGCTTCTGAAATCAGACATAGAAATGTCTTCTGGAGGTTTTTTGAAAATATTCCTGGAATGTTTCTGGAACATTTAATGCTATAAGTAAAAAAAATAATTTTTGCCCATGCAAGTACGTGACACCAAAGTTGTGTTTCTCTTTTACTTTTGGGGTGTACATTTTTAGTTGTGTTCGTTTAATGAGGACCAGTCAGTATTAGTACTTTCAAAAAAGACTCTTCCATTATCGCACTTTTTTTCGATTAAATAAGTAAAATTTGTGAAATAGCCATTGTTGCTTAATCAAGATTTTTAAGCTTCAAAGGCTGTTTTCTATTATTTAATAAATTGGTTTACTAATGATCTTATACTTTTATATATAGAAACAGTTTTAACTGCTTGCAATTTCAAAATTCTGAAATAAATTGAAATGATTAACTAATTCGATCTGTTCGATCTATGGATATCGATCTTTTTAAGGCGATTAATCGATATACAAAATCGGAAAAAAAATTACAGATCGATCCGTACTGAATCGATTTTTTCAATTCGATCCCCCATCCCTACTGCATTTTCTGTTTACTTCGTGTTACGGTTCGACTTGGTACTTACTTCATAAATTTTTGTGTTTTGAATTTTTGACGCAGGCTTTTTGTCATTAGAGATCGTACAATTTATGGGTATTGAGGGCTTAGTATTTAATTGCAGGTTAATGTGTTTTTTAATATCTTTATCTTCATTTGTAGTTTCTAGTTTATCTTGCTTAGGGAATCTTACAAAAGGCATTTTTACTTCAATTGAATTGGATTTGGTTCGAGGGAAATGTAGAACTCGTTCTGGAGCTAGAATATTTCTATTATTCCACAGAAAATGACGGCCTAAAATTCCATCAAAGGGTAAGTTAGAAGAATTATTGCACACATGGAATTCGCATGAAAGACCAATTCCTATTTGAAAGATTCCAATACTGGAACCTAGAGTTATACCACTACCTTGATTGAGTCCCTGTAAACGAATAATCTTTGCGATATTTCTTTTAGTATTGTCAATTAAACTATCTTTTTTTATCAAACTAACTCCCGCACAGGTATCAACTAAGAAAATAACTTTTCCTGATTTTGCAATATCTAAAGGGAGTTCAATTAAAGATTCGTTTGAGATGGTTAAGTTATGCTGTAAGGGAATAATTATTGGTTTTAAATTTTCCGAGCATGCCTCACTCCTGTTCTCTTGAGACGTGGTTCTTAGTTACGTGGTTGTTGTTGTGTTGAATAGTGTACATTGGACGAATACTCCCCTGAGGTGTAATTATTTTGTTCCTTATACTTATAATTAAAACAACCATTTGTAGCAGGCATAGCCATAGGGTGCTTTAGGCTAGCCCCAATTAGTTTCCCGATCGATCTTGTGGTTGGTTAAGTCTGTTGCTCCATGTTTTGGGAGTTCGAAATTCTTGCGTTACATGGGATACTGGCGGACACTAGTCTCGTTGATTGCGTGTATTGCAATCTTTAATTCTAAATAATCAAAAAGAACTCCAATCGACTCCTGCCGAGTGCCTCGCTTTTCCGATGACCATCAGAAGAATTATTGTTTATCGTCCCAATTTTACTAGTCTGCTGGATAGTTCATTTGAGGAAGTTTATGTGACGAGAGGTCAATAATTTTGCAAAGACACTAGATTTCAGTAACTTTATTTTAGGTGAAGGTATTTGTTTGTGAAAGCAAATATGTACTTTCTTAATTTCCTTCTCATACGTTACAATATCATAATATAATCATATTCAAAGCCAACACTTTAGCTGGCATGGGGAGGGGGAACACTTGAAGAGGAAAAATGGTTTTCACACACCCGCAATATGTTTGAACGACCTACCCAACAACAAAAAATTCATCCCCACTTTGCGTGTAGGGGAGGTACCCTAAAAAATTGTTTTTCAAGGTTTTCTTTTACCCCCTTGTCGGCGTAATTAATATGTATACCCATGCCAAATTACAGCTTTCTAGTACTAAGAGTCTCTGAGGTAAGCCGCGGACAGTCAGACAGACAACGAACGGACATGGCGAAACTATAGGGGTTCGTTGTTGACTACGGAACAAACCAACTACAGATCAAACAGGTAATTAAATCTGTTTTCCTTTTAACGTTACGAGTACTTTTAGAAAATTAACGAACTGATACCAAAATTAAGGAAGCTTTACAAAGATATTGTAAGTATTGAGCTAAATTTATGAAACTTTCTATTTGCATACAAAAGACCATTTTTAATCAAGAAATTTTAATCAACGACTTCAATTTTAACTAAACGCAAATCACCAGTTCCCTTGAAATAATTTCCATCAACAAAATTTGAATAAAGCTTTGAATTTCACAGTTGATTAAAATATCGCCATAGACATAAATTGCTTTCAGGAAATTCAATAATGTACCTACCAGCAAAGCGCCATTTATATTTTACAACAAACCTTTAATGAGTCAATTTTCGTCATTTTATTGTTGTTGCAAAGAAATGAATCCGCGAAATGAAAATCAGTCGAATCAAACGAATGTCTTCTTCGGAAATAAATATTGATTTTAAGAAGATTTCTAAGACACAATCAGTTCAATCAATTCTTGAAATATTCCATTTTCATTAGTTCTAAAATGCCGAAATGCCTTAAGGGGGAACATAGTTTACAAAGTTAAAATTCAGATTTTTTACTGTAATCTAGTAATGATATCGAAAAATAAAATTGTGTAACTTAATTTAAAGTATTTTTAAAGTTGTAGGCTCGAGAGCAGGTAGAAGGTAAGTATGCTAACAAGAAAAGTTTTGCTATCTTTAAGCCAGTAGATGCATTAAAATTCTTCACAGATACCTTCATTTATTGTGGGGAACTGGCATAGCAGATTAACCATCAATTTGTGGTAAGAAGCAAAGGCGGTAATTGAAACTTTAAATGTTGTTTTCTCTAAACAAGCTCTTTATGTTGGTGGGCGTAATTGAGCAAAAAGTATTGAAGTGATTAATTTCACCCAATGATTTTCTTTTATGTTATGAGCAACTATTCCATATGAACTAAAAACATACTAAAACAAGTTAATTTTACTTTTATTAAATAAATTCGCCACAATTTCTCAATGAAGATCGAGCCTATTTTTTATGAACCAAAAAACCCTCTCAGTTCATCGATGACAAAATACATTAAGGGGAGGTTCTTTCAAATTTGGCCGAAAAAAGGCCTAAGTTTGGAAATGATTTGTGGCATGATGAAAAAACATAGAAACATCCGGTTTTGACAGTTGAATTGGGTATTTATTATACAATAATATGATATATTTTTTGTAACAAAATTCAAAATGGCGGCTGAACAATGGCGGCTTTCGTCGATCACTGCCTGAAAAATCTCGTCTCCGAATTTCAAGCCTACAGCCTCTTGTAGTAATCTGATGTGAAAAAGGTTTTTTTAAATGAAAGTAGATAAAATTTTCTATGGCTTATACCTAACTGTAATGATTTTTGACCAAAAATTGACTGAAATATGAACGCTCGAAAAAAAAATTTTTTTTTGCCACTTTTTTTGTTATTAAACCTTAATTATAAATAACAATTTAATAATAACTTATGCTCGTTTTAGGTATAAGCCATACAAAAAATGATCACCTTTGAAACATGCTTTATATGAAGGAAATCAGAACAATAGATCAAGATATCCTTGAAATTCACACGGAAAACGTGGTTCCGAGAAAAACGCGTTGAAAGATAGCAGCTCCGAAAATGAAATTTTTTGTACGAAACATTTAGCCAGGAAATGAATACTGTTAAACGTTCGAATAACGTTTAAAATAATAAAATTTGAAGATTTCTAAAATTTTCCAAACAATTTCTTGTTGAATATGTTGCATTATACTCACATCAAGATCTTAGTCGCTCTGATTGTTTAAATATCGATCGTATCGAAAAATCCTTTCGTACACATATTCTACGAACATACAGCTTTCATTTTATGTGAAAAAAAAACGATTTTTCCAAAAAAAATTTAAAGAACCTCCCCTTAAATAAAGTTCGTTTTTAGTTTTTTTAATGTTAGCCAATTTTTGGCGGCGGCATCTTCCGCCAATTCATAACTGCCCTGGCGATACAGCCATCAACAATCATTGCATTGGACTCTTTAAACCAAGTTCACCCTTAAGTTGCAACAGCTTCGGTAGATCATAATTTCACTGAATTTAATAAAGATTTGTCATTCTACCATCTGAATTTACAGATTTAACATAATTACCCGTAGCAATATTACAAAGGTATTAATACAAGATCATAATATCTACAAAAAGTATACAGTACAACGTCGGGGGAGTAAGTGATAAAAGGTCGGCCGTCCATGCTGGAGCTCCCAAGTTCGAATTCCACCGGAAGCGATCCATGGTTGTTTGTTGTTGGTAGAAATGCTGAATCAGATTTTCCTCTCCTTAGTTCGCGGAACCCCTTGTGTGTCATGGAGCCGGAGAAATACTTCACCTGATTCGAGGCAACGATGCAAGTGGACCAACAATTTAAAGTGGATTCCGACTACCGACATTACCTTCAATGGCTTTTTTATCGTAACCTGCTGTCTGCAGAAAATAACAGTGTGTCGCCGAAGGTGGGGTTCGAATCCGTGACCTCCGGGACGATTTTTCAGTTGATCCACCGACCACATTCTATTATGTTTTATGAAAATTACCTAAATGTAAGTCGTCTCCATTTGTGTTCTCAATAATGAGATCTAAATGAATATGCAAACGTTTTGTCTTATTTACAGAACCTACATAAATACAAAAAGGGAGATGCAGGAGATATACTGGATCAGACCTTAGTTCGATGAAAGTTGGTATGCTCCTTCGTTGAAGAAATATGTAATTCTTTTACTATGTCACATTGTCGCGGAATTGACCTAGAATTAGAATTTAGTTAGAGTTCCCAGGCAACGTAAATCTAAATGCGTGATTTAATAAAGGGAAGTACACTTGGCTGTATTTTAAATAAGGAAGTAAGTTTTGTAACGATTTAAGACCTAATTGAGCGAGGGTTGTCCACAAAATTAAACAAGTTTTTTGACATTTGCTTTTTTTTAATATGTTCCTGAATGGTCTTTAAAGATAAAGATGCCCCTTCTCAAATCAGTAGTAAACAAAGGAATGATAGCCGTATGTTTAGAAGAAAAGAGTGAAAACCATTATCGTTAAAATCAGTGGATGGTCGTTACCAAGTGATGTAGCGGACAGTATCTTTCTTATGTTAGTTTAGTTGAACTTGCTGGAAAATCATTTTACAGTTAATTTTTCAAAGTGAAGTAACAAAAAAACATATTCGGAATATTCGGCTTAATAAGTTCAGTAAATGCAACTGTGCATGTGAAAATATGCATGATTGACAAAGTGGTGGAGGTTTTAATTAAAGCAGAACGCGGAACTACAGCCTAGAAGATGTTGGGGGGGCTGAAGCACAGCCGTGTCAGGAAAGGATGAGGAAAATGGGTTGGGAGGTGTCGATGTACGCCTCGTTTGAAAGTTTCGGGCTCATATGACGAGGAAAACAGAAGATGGTAAACTGTTCCATATTCATGTTGTTCTACTTAGAAAAGATTGCCGAAATTTTATGGCAAGTCCAAATTTGACCTGGAGAGTATAGGGGTGGGAGCGGCTTGTAGCTCTTGTATCGCGCGTTGTCATGCGTCTACAGGGAATCAGGCTAACAATGTCGTTAGAAAAATGGCCATGGAAATACCGATATAAGAGTGAGAGACAACCGACATGCCGTCGATGCTCCAAAGAGTCAAGGGCCTCAGAGTTTGAGGAATCGCCAATAAGTTTAATAGCCTTACGCTGGACTTTGTCTAACGCGGACAATGCGGGGTGTCTGGCCCCTGCCTAAATATGGGAATTCAAATCTAGGCCTTGATGCGAAACGTTTGGGGTCAGTACTTCTATTAGCACTCTTTTAATAATTCTACGCGGATAATTCAGAAAACATAAAAAAAAATGTCAGTGAGCAACCGCGAAAGCCTCAAAAGTCATATGATTAGTCCATCTAAGATTGCTGGATATCTAAATAACCAGGATGTTAAGGGAGGGCGAATTGGGTATATTCACGCCGCCGACTGAAATGGTTTGGGGTTGAACTGGGCGTTTTTTAAGGTACATGAGTTTCGGATACATTAAACGAAACACGATTTGCTCTGCCCCAAGCGAGGACCACAGAAATGTCATTGTTTAATGATCTAAACATGCGTTCTCGATTGACTTATGTAGCTTTTGCACGTGAATTCATTACAGAATCAAATGAGTACGCGAAATTGAGGGTGCTGCCGTCAGCGAAACGATGAATAGGTTTGAGAATAAGGGATAAAAGACCATTAATAAAAAGAAGAAATAAGGTTGGTGAAAGAATAAACACTGAGGTACACCGACATTCATTTCATAGGAAGCAGATGTAACTCCATCATTTACTAGATGGATTGAACGGTCTGACAAAAACTCTCTATCCATTAAACGAGGTCAGACCAAATGTTGGAAGTTTGTCTAAAAGTGCGGCATTCCCTATTAAAAACTATTAAATATCAAGAGCGACGATTTCGGACTCATCAAAATTATGGAGACAATGATTCCAATGCTCCGTTAGAGCCGTTACTAAGTCTCCGATTAAGCGCCCAGCGCGGAATCCGTCCTGGCAATCGTTGATAAGATGGGTATTATCTAGGCATTACATTAACTGAGAGTTTATGAGTAGTTTAAAAATGTTAGATAAGATCGAAGATAGTGTAAGTGGTCTTTAGTTACAGTGGTCGCATACCTCTCCTTAAGTATCGGCTGGACATGCATTTCCATGCACATGGAAGCACTCACAGGTGAAAAAGTTTGGGCAGAGGTTCAGCCAAAGCAGAGGCGCAGCATTTTAAAACCAGGAGCGAGAAACCATCAGGCCCAGTAGCTTTGGCCACGTCGAGTTTCAAAAGTACCCTAAAAACTTCCCGAGTTCAAAATTGTAGCAACAAAATTAGCAGCAAACAGGTTGGGGTTGTCCAATTAGCCAGTTAAACATTCCCATTATGAATGAATGCGGGTGTTGACGAACAAGTGAAATTGTTCCTTAAGGTTTTTACTAGAGACCAGAAGGCTTTTACTATCTGATCGAAATTGAACTTTGCCGCGAAAAGAGTCATTATTGAACCAATTGGTGTTAGTTGGTTTTATGTTTTTGAAGCTATGAGGAATAAAGCGATGCATATTTTTATGTCTCAAGTTTATTACAGTATGTTTGCACTATTTTTAAAAAGAAATCTGTATGTGTCAGTAGATCCAGGGAGCTCCTCCAGCTGAGCAGGTCGGCTGTTAGAACTCTTGCAGGCCTACTTACCGGCCACTGTCAGCTAAGGAAGCACCTGGTGAGGATAGGCAGAGCCATCGACCCCACCTGCAGACTCTTTCTGGAGGAGGATGAGACCCCATTACATGTGCTATGTGAATGCCCTGCAGTAGCCAGGAGCAGATTTAGCCTATTCGGGAAACCAACCCTGGTACCGAGCGGGCTGAATGACTGTCAACTGCGGGAGCTGTTGAACTTCTTCGGAGGGACCGGCTTACTATAAGGAGTTGAGAGGGTTAGCACAATAGGTCCCAGTGGCCGCGGCGCTTGAGAACCTCACACCTCCAAATCTAATCAATCAATCAATCAAAAATATGTATGTTTCCTGCACGAAATCTGGCAACCAAAAAATTGTATCGAAGCAATCGAAGCACATTGACGTTTTTTACGACACTTCTATTTGTTGTTTGTTGTTGTACAACTTTTGGCGCTGGATTGTGTTTCGACTTGAACCTCGCGACAGAGTTTGACGCAGAGTATGATTTCAGAAACCTTCAGCTGAGCAATAGTCATCCACTGTTCTCTGGGATCACAGCCTCCGCTGCAGAAGTGTAAGCGGTAGATGATCATAGTTATAATCATTTATTACTGGTTCGAATACACAAGATGGAAAATCATTTATTAACCGACTTCCCGAAAACAAAGAGGTTCTAAGTTCGACATGTATTTTAGTACAATAAAGAAGTGGCGCTAGTTATAATTCAAAAACTACCAGTATCAGAAAAAGATGAAAGTATGAATCATATTGTAACGTAAATGGGGCTCTTCGGCCTCGACGGATTAATTAAGACACTTATTTTCAATTCAAACATTCAGAGTTATATTAACTTCACTTAATTAGTTCATTCCACAATTTCCTTTACACGTTTACTTCACAATATAACGTTTCACTTTTCTAATTAACACTTATCACTTCGCTGGTTAAAGGTCAACTAACTATTCGCATTATCACATGTAAACACTTAGCAGTCTAAATAACGACTAAACTAACTAGTTTACTGCTCAACTTTATTTACACTACTTAGCTTAATTCTAGAAAGTTCAGTCACCTAGTTCTAGATATTTCCGTTACACATTTTCACCATATCTCCTTTGGTTCCAGCAATCTCTGACCCTCCTGCCCGCATGTCCAGCACCTAGGACGACAACCTTTGACCTGGGTATTGATTCGGTAACAAATATCTTTGCTGTTGGTTTCTTCTCTTTGGTCAATATGTCTTCTTCTTTTATTTTGAGTTGCCCAGATAGTTCTACCTCTTCTAATCTCTTTTCAATATCTGATTTTATCGCTCCCATTTTGTTATCCATATGGCTTTCGAGATTGACTTTGATAGAGTTGGTCTCCAGTTTCTTCTCTACAGTTGACTCCAGACCTTCGAATTGTTTTTTCATGGAAATTTCCATTTCACGTTTTACTTTCTCAACAAATACCTTTAGTTCCGCTATTATTGATGACTTCAACTCGGCCGTCGACAATTTATGTTCTTCAAGATCATCTTAACTCAGCTGTCGACAATTTCTGTTCTTCCATTGATGCTTTTAACTCATTTACCGAACCTTCCATCGTTGATTTCAACTCGGCTGACGACATCTTCTGTTCTTCCATTGCTGACTTTACCTCGGCTGATGACGTTTTCTGTTGTTCCATTGATGAGTTAAATTTCAACAGAGCATTGAAAAGATCTGTCATGCTTGGAGTATTTTCGTCTTCTTCTTCTTCTGGCCCGTCTTCAAAAACAAAAGCCTCAGGATCCTTTCCTTCCTTTCCCATAGTTTCACTTTTCTAATGAACACTTATCACTTCGCTGGTTAAAATACAACTAACTATTCGCATTATCACATGTAAACACTTCGCAGTCTAAATCACGACTAAACTAACTAGGCTACTGCTCAACCCTATTTATACTACTTATCTTAATTCTAGAAAGTTCAGTCACTTAGTTCTAGATATTTCCGTTACACATTTTCACCTCACCATGGGTTCGAGTCGTCCTTGCCTTTCCCCGTGTGACATTTCCTTTTCTTGATTTCTGGCCACCTGGGACATGCGCATTACACGGTTAACTATTTCCCTTTTCATGGCCTACCTCTTATTTCCTGTGCGGAAAAACAAGAAAGAAAGTGAATAGTAAAAACGTTGAAAGTGTTAAGTGATCTTTTTAAATGTATTGACAGTGCCTGCGTTTTGTATATTAAAGGAAGATCATTCCATAAGCGAATCACTTGGACAAGATAAGATCTTTCTATGCCTAATTTAATAAATCGCGGTAAAAGTAAATTTCTATTCCGTTGAGATGTTGTAAACTGAAACATAACTTTGAGGTACTCCGGCTTATTACATACATTTTAGCGATCTTTGTTTTGAATAAGAATTTAGAGGACTACCAATCAAAACGATCCTGATACGCTGGCATCGCTAGCGAGGATTAGGAGCGTTGAAAATTTGGATGAAAGGAAGGGAAAGGAAAAAATAGAGGCGTCGCGAGACTTCTGCTCTAATCTTAAGAGAATTTCTGATTTCTGTCGACTTCAAAAAATTATCTGTGACGGCACGGTCTCCAGATTTGGACTCGTTCACGACAAAACGGACAAATGATATGCTGCTGGAGACTCATTGTCCGGGAAGCCTTAAGTCCAACATACAATGGATATTTACGATATCCATGCATATTGAACCTGGAGGGGGTCAGCGAGTCTAGATGGCGCCATACAATGGGACTATGAAACTGGCACATAGACTCAGAGGTTTATACATCACTTGCCTGGCAATGGGTTATATTCCAGTGTCATTAAGGGAGACAAAAGAAATCTTCTACCAAAATTTCAAAACCTGGAAAAAAGCATTATACTGAACCGAATTCCTTCAGAAATCGTTTCTACTGACGCTCATCGTTCTGACAGGTCTACAGAAACTACACTTCACCAGGTGGTGCTGGTGAAAGAAGAGGGACTACATACTGGGGCATCGCCATGCCGGTTATAATGGAAATTGAAGAGGCCTTCGAAAAAATAAACTTTGCAAGTCTGAAAGCAGCACTAGTAGCATGTAAAGTTGATTTGGTGGTGACTCTAAAACGAGGGGCATAGTCAGCAAAGGTTACCCCTAGAGAGGAATACTATCCCCTACTCTATGAAAAGTGGACTCCCTCCTAAACAGGTTGGTTGAGATCGACATATCCACCGTTGATTATGCTGATGACATAGCAATTAAAGCAAGGGAAAATGTTATGTACGCAAGAGCGGATATCATAAGGAGTGTCCGAGCGATAGAGCAGTGGATTGTAGAACAGATCCTGTCTGTAAATGCGAACACGTCAGATCTTATAATTTTTTAAAGAAAAGGAAAAACCTAGACTTTAGCCCATTTAGATTCTTTGGTGCTGAGCTCAAGGTATCTTGGACAGTAAGGTAGTAAGGTATGTAATCCTGGACTTGCATCTGACCTAGAATAAGCATGTCGAGGAAAAGATCCAAAAGACTAACAGAAACCTATATCATTGTAGCAGAGTGTGTGGAAAAAAGTGTGGTAGGATACTCGATCGGCACGATGATGTTGAGACCTATTATATTATATATCCCGTCGATGCGGTATACGAAAGGCTCGCAAGCGACTGCAAAAAGATTTTCTGAACGCAGTCCAAATATTGTGCGAAAAGAACTACAACACCTGCGTTGGAAGCACTGCTGCCGTTGGATCTGGATGTGTTGGAAACCGTCATCGGTCTGGAACCATCCTTGGGCATGGTAAAATTCTGAAATTGCTATCGATTGATAAGCCAAGTATGGATAACCGGAAGATATCATGAAACGCTTATCTCTGATGGATTACTTCCCGTGGCCTTGCAGCCCGACGTTATCATCTACACAGATGGTTCCAGAATTGAAGATGAAACTGGCGAAAGTACCTATTCAGACGAGCATCATTAGGTTCTGGAAAGATATACCTCAGTTTACCAGGTGGATATATTGGCTTTGATACATGCACTGGGTATAAGCAAACCGAAAGCCGTGTGTTAGGAAGAAAATCCTAGTAACACTCGTAAATCAGGCGGTCTTAACGTGCGTGTCATGGATGGAGATCAACACTTCTCTCGCATTGGACTGGGTTCTTAAACTTAACAAAAGTGCCTCTGTGAATGAGTTAATACTCGTAAACTATAAGGAAAATGATCTGGGTAAAACAGGACTATGCCTCAAATTACCATGGCCCGAAACGCTTCACTTCCTTTGACAAAGGAGGGGGGACGGGCATGATTAATGCATGGGCCCAGAAGGAACAGTGGCGACGGTAGAATAACATGGAATTTTGCAGACTGGCCAAGAATGCTACCAAAAGGAACATTCTTCTTTTGGATAAGATAAGCTAGAGATGGCTAACAGCTTTTGAAAGAACAGAAGACGGAGGCTCACAAAGTGTGCCAGTGCCCTGCGATAGACATAAAGTGGGCGTATCCGACAGGAACATGACTGCACTGACCCAGGGAATAGAGATTAGGGATGACAGTAGTATGAACTCACCTGGCCCCATTAGGGTAGACTGGAAGGGGACGAAAAAGGACCCGCTTTTATTTGGTCTGCTGTGGTTAATGCCCGCAGAGGTGTTTTTAATAAGTAAGAATCGCAAACTGCTGGAGTGCACGGGCTGTCCAATGTCTTCTTAAAAAGTTTCACCTCTCCCACTCAAAATATAAGATCAAACAAACACCCTTTTTCAAGATGGCGGCTATTCAACAATTCGGATTTATACTTAAGGGACGTACCTAAGCACAAATCACAAAAGATGGTGTCCATCGAAAAGTAGCGTCATTAATTAATTAGACTTGAATTAGTGTAAGTTATACCGTACTCATTGTACAATTAGTGAATTAGATGGCATAGAACGTGGCGAACATTCGCAGGCTGTAAGGATTAAAACTATCTTTTCTCTTATAACACATGTATCATAGCATAATATTTAAATCTTTAATAAAATTCTTGCAAATCGGGATTGCTGCCGCTCAGAATTTTGTTAATTAGGATTTTATCTTTTCGGTATAAAAGTCTTAAAAGTTTTCACCTTGACTATCGTTAGTCTTCCAGGCTTGATCATATGACATTATGATAGTAATTTTTAACTTATTAAAAATACCTTCATGTGACGACATCGCGAATTATCCGCATACCTTAAAATTCAAAACCAAAGAAAAACTAAAACAAGATCTTTAAGAAAATTTTCTTTTTTTTCTGAAAGCGGGCAAATTTCTGGTAAATCGCCGATGGCTGAAAAATATTAAACAGCATAATAATTTAAATAAGTAGTAATAACTAAATTACAGTAAAATATTATTTCATGAAATAGTATACATACTTCATTTAAGTTGAAATGTAGAATGTCGCCACATAAGCTTTTGTTCCAATACTTTCCCTTCGCCATGAAAGTGTGATGCCAGTCGCATATCTAAACAGTTTAAATCACAGGCGATACTTTTAAAGATATTTTTAGCTTTTATATATTTAGCGCCGCATAACGGCCGGTTCGGTGAAAGCATTTTAATTCGAGCCCTCTTTTCAGTTTCACATATTCTCTCTAAAAGTAGACTTACAATGGAAGATTCGGATTCGGTGTATACTCAGATTTGTAGTGCAAGAACAATTCAATCTGATAAAAAAGGATTTTTCGGTGAATTTTTTCAGGAAGTTCGGGACACTTGCGGTGAAACGTGGCTAAAAAATCGATTCGGAAAATTAAAAACAGATCATGAACGGGTTTTGAGTTTATTTAATGATCCAGCTGTGTGTGACCCAGTTTTAGGAATTTTGGAAAATGTTAAACCTGTTTACAAGCAAAAGGATGCACTATTTTCGGCACAAAGAAGGCTTCAAGGAGAAAAGGCTTTGCTTCTTGAAGATTATGACAAAGCCCTTGTTCTGCTTAATCAGGCAGTAGTACGCGCTCCCGCACAAGGTATATAGGTATTACTATTAATTAACCGTGAGCAATTCTCAGTCATTTTATATAAAATTCAACCTTTTAATTCAACTTTTAATGCTGTGAAGATAAGTAAAGCAGAAAAAAGTATAAGAAGCATAGAATAAAAAATTATATAATTACACTTTTCTTCAAACTTATCCCTGTTTTCCCGGTATCTGAAAGTTAGACCGCTAATTATTAATTGGTATATAAATTAAATAAAGTTTATTTCAATCACTTTCATTTGTATTGTAATTTACATTACTAATGGAACATACCCTGGAAATCATATAATGGAATTCTTATTATTTCGGGATATCAAACAGCTCGGCGTACTCTTTTTTCATGCCATTTTTCATGCATGAACATCTTTAAATACGATTTCCCAAAAGCTGCGTTTCTGCAACTGGTTGACATGATATCTCGAAAAATAATTGATCGATTAACTCAAATCTTTTATCAAAATCTTTGAAAAATATCTCGCTATCGTCTGAGTAAGGTTTTTTGAAAATTTATTACTTTAACAAGTTTTACAGCTGTGTTGACCATAAAAATATGAAAAAACCACTTTTTTTTCAATGTTGACTATTTCGCGAAATTATTAAATTTTTAAAATTCCGTGCGTCGAACGATAGCCACAGGAATAATAAAACTAAAACTTTTTCGATTTTTTGTTTTAGATGTCTTTCATTAGCTGAATCTTGTCAAACGTTTTGATATGAACTTTTCAAAAAAATTCATTTTCAAAGTATAAGAATAAACGAGTTCAACCCAAAAAAAACCGCATATCAATCGCATCACGCGTCGTAAGGTAGAAGACCCCCTTAAAGTGCGTTCTTCAATAAGAAGACTAAATATTTTAAAGCAAACTTTTCTTTAGAGTCCTAGAATAGGAGTCATTGTACCCCTTGTTCATATCAGACATCCAGAAAGTACACTCTTCTAGTTTAGTTGTATTAGGCCAGGATGGATTTGTAGGTCCTATCAGCTCCTTACATTAGCTAGAATCGGACAGTTGCAGGGGAGCGAAAATAACGAGAACACGTGCCGTAATTTCCACATGACTCTTATAAGCTCCCTCAACGGTCCAGTAAGTGCAGGTCAGTAGGGTAAATCTTCAAAACACTCTTCCAAAATTTTACCCGGAAGAGTGTTCTTCATTAATTTAATAATGAATAATGACATTCTTTTGCAGAAACATGAAAGAATTCAAAACGATTTATTCGTTTTGGTGAATAGGTTAAAGTATTCTGAGCTAGCATGGGCTTGGGCTCAAGGACTGGTGAGTGCTTTCTTATCGAGAAGTTCACTCAGCCCTGATTTTTTTTATGTAAAGTCAAAACAAAACTTCACTTATTTTTTTCTTTATTTTAAAAACAACCTTTTAACTAATTATTTGATAGTTTTTACTTGAGACTAGAGGCCTTAACTCTGGTGGCGGTCACTCTAGTTCTTATTTTCTTCACTCTTCAAATTTTAGGAAAAAAGCTCCTCAATCAGTGGCAGCGCTGCTATTTTTATTCAGTTTCTCCCTCCATTGACTTTAATTTTCAACCGATCATTGATCCTATTGCCTAATCCGATTTTGCGTCAAGTTGGTTCAGGCTGGATAATTCCGTACGCAGCAGAAATATTGTTGTTTAAGTTCAATTGTATTTGAATGACAAAAAAAGGGGGCTCGCCATCATTTTACTTTAAGAAATTCTGGCGACAGGACTTCTTAGGTGGAAATTTGATCTTTTCAGAATCAAAGGATACAAACTCGGGTTAGAGTTTATTTAAGATGTAAACAAATCGGGGATTGCTAGATGGTTGGAAATGATGACGACGGAATTTGAGTCATTGAATTTTCGAGGGTTTGATTTATTGAAATATTGAGATATTTTGGGTATGCTACAAACAACCAAGTATCAACATGTGATATTACGTTAGTTTTCGGAATGTGTGACCCTAGAAAGTTTAGATGCGTATCATATCGTTATATGATTACAGGTGTAAGGAGTCGCTAAAGGTGGCTGCTTACAACAAAAGTCTGAAGAAGGATGAGAGGTCGTGTGTAAGAATCCGGTCAAAAAAATATCCCTCATAATACTAGAATATATTATAGAAAACTAATAATCGTAACCTCTTGGCCTTTTACTGTTTCTTAGTGAGGGTTGGGAAAGGAGGTGAGGAAAGTTGGGCTATGCAGTGCTTGATTAACCAAATATCACTTTTGCCTCCATACGTTGGTGGCTGCTATTTTGTGATCAATTTATGCTAGAAAATCCTGTGTAATGTGTGCGCGGTGTATGCAACGTGAAGTTGCCGCCGGATGTCTAGGTGACACGTCTAGCTGGTAGCACGTGTCACCCTTGACACACACCACAACAGAGTTTGCGTGCCTTTGCCGAAAGAGGATTGTGGACTCCCTCTGTCAGGTCTGCCACAAAGGACAAAAAACCAAAAGAGAGACAGATAGAAGAGAGAGAGACAGGTTTGGTGACTCCTGACTCTCCCGGCCAAGCTGAACCATCATGAAAACCCCCAAAGAATATCTACCCCCTATGCGTTGGTTCAGTCATCTACCCACACCAACCCCACACCTGGCTAGGGTGTAGGTACAGGCCCAACCTATAAAAAGAAAGCTGAAACAAGTAGCAATAAAATAAACTAAAACATTAGGGCAAAGGGAAAAGTGAAGAGGGAATCAAGACAGTAAAGAAGCTTCATGTGGGGGTTTATTTATCAGTTTTAAGCCAAAAATAAATGACCAAGTAAAAATAATTAAATACGATCGATCAAAGAACCTAATTGAATACACACTGATAATTTAATAACATATTGTCCTAATATTGAAATATTGATAAATTAATTTTTTTCCATCACGAGCAAATTCAAGAAAATTGGGGGAGTTAAACCTATTTTAATACAAAAGAAAATGTATTCTGGTCTCAATTAATGTTTCTTATATCAATTATGTACATTTGAAGTACCAACTTCCATACATACAAGAAAGGACACCATAGCACAAATCTAATTAGTTTTTCGGATAAGTAAATTTTTATATGACAATGAGAACAAAATGGGAAGTGTTTTTAATTAAATCTAAAATCTATGCTCTAAGGTAAAGGTTCACTTTAATCAGTGACTAAATTCAACGAGCTAAAACTAAATCGCAAACAAGCTGTCGTACCATTGGATGAAGGAAGACAGATCATAAACGTTTTCTTTTTGTTTATTATATTTCCGAGAATCTCGACCATATGGAGAAGTTGTGAACAACCGACCCACTGTCATAGGTCGCCGGACTAGTCAAATTAAAATTTAATTTACTTTACAATGAATTATTAGCATAGATTGCAAAAATAGCATTGAGTTACTACTGATCAACCTTACAATCATTTGGAGCAACAACAAAAAAACAGACACGGGAATACTCTTTAGGATACCTGATTAATTATTCGAATTTTAACAAGTGGATTACGATGACACACAAAACAGTTCACGAATACGTGGCATTCTCAAATTTATTGATACTATATTCACTAATTTAACGCGCATGGTTTTGTACTCGAGTTTCAAAACATACTAGAGCGGATTCCTCTTCAAATAAATATCTTAAAAAAAAATAAATATTTTCTTTGGGTAACTTAAGTATCAAGTCGTAGTGAGGCTAATTATTAATAGTTGCTTTCCAAGCGCACATTTCCAGTACTTGAATGTGTCTCGGCTGAAGTTGCTAATGGGAAAGCAAAAAGAATTGACAGCTAACAGACCCCACGGTACTCAGAATACAAGGTGTGTCAAATAACTCTTTGACACAATACAGCAGATCCATTGTGACGTCACGAGGCAGCAATGAATGGGATAAAACTAATATTTATTTATTTATTATTTACTTGATACATTTATGTTCATATTAGTATTTTAATTTAAATTTTTTTTTTAAATGCAAACAGAACTCAACCACAAATTTATTAACTTTTGACAATTTTAACCTCAATTCGCCAAAAGCCATCTGTTGAAATGAGTTTAACATCATATTCGCCCTCTGGATTTAAAACTTTGCGTAACTACTCGCAAGTACTTGAAAAAAATTGCTTGGGCAGTTCAGAGCAGTTGATTTTGCGTAGACAACTACCTCAAGTACTTGCAAATACTTAAATTGTGCAGTTGAAAAGTAGCTTAGGTTATTATAACGTTACTAGTTGTCTAAATGTTCACAAGTTACTTGTTGGTGTACTCCTCTTGTTGCAAATTACACGGTATCTATACTCTACTTAAAATTTAATTTAATTCCGAATGAAAAATTTTTTTTGCTACTTTACAGCTTAGGTATATAGTTATACTAAATTGACAAAATAATAATAAACTGACTGATCTCAATAATCTGATAAATATTATTTTTAAATAAAAAAAAATGTCCGCTTGTTGGCCGTACGCTTACGGGTTACCTTCTCCGGTGTCGACAAAGGTATTCAAAACAATTCCGATTGAAATCAGTTACTTCGTTTGGTCTGGATTCCCTATAATACTTATCGGTGCAGACCACACTCATTAATTCCATGTCTGTGGGGTCCTGGCAAATGACAAGCCGTACCCTGACACCGGTGCGATTAGTGGCACCGTTCAGGCGCTTCTGCGGATTAGATGAGGGTAAAGGCCTTCTGTCTGTTTCCTGGTTATGTACTTTCAGGAGCCTGACAAATACTGAGGTGGAGGCACTAATAATGCCCAGGCGAAGCATCTAGCGACAAGTCTTAAATGGGTTCAAAGAAAGAGATCACTTGTGTTGATCTTTAAAATATTAAGTCAAATTACCAAAATATATCCTTACTATCGAGTTGGAGTTCGACACAGGTCACTGTAATACAAGTGGTGATCCGTGTTACCAGAATACCAGATTTCTCAACGGGGCTGCAATTCTGTACACGTGGTAGACAAGTGACATGTGGCGCGGACTAATAATTTTTGGCTCACATTACAACTGGTGAGTCGTGGTCTCAGTCCAATGAAGCTGTAGAATGCGCCGAAGAATTTACAAAAGGTTTTAATTTAAATCTATGAAGAATGTTTCAGTTTAAACATTCGTTCAATAGAATCTTCACTTCAACGCTAAACTTAAATGCTTGATTAATAATTCTACCCAACACCAGCTCCAGACTTTTCTACTATAGTTTGTTTTGCAGGCATTGCTGTATGAGCTTTTAGCGAAAACAGTCCTAGACTATCAGGTTTCTCACTTAATGGAAGTATTTAAGAAGTATTGGAAAAGGCACGAATAGCTAACAAAGTAAAGATTAGAAAACATGTACGAGAACTTCCGTTTAAAGGTATGTTTAAACTTAGTGCGAAATAGATACAAAATGTATGAGCATTTGCATCGGATTAATAAAATATTTATTAGAAGTTCTATCGCAATTTGAAGAATGACTTACGCCTCACATAAATTTTAATACTAGTATCTTGATATGCAGGTTGATCAGGCATACATTTAGTAGAAGGATTTGCATACTTCCCGAAGCAATAAGACCAAATGGTTTTACTGGGGGAGCATTTCATTACAAAAGGCAGAAAACCACAATAGAATACTCAGCAGATCGCAAAAGTTACTTCAATCGACTACAGTATGCGTAAGGAGTGCTTCAAAAAGAGCTTAAATTTTAAATTGCGCGCTATTTTTAGTCTGAAGATACTAACAGTTTTAGCTATTTTGCAACCAATCATCATCATTTTCATTTGTTGTGTCCTTTTTCGTGCCGTTGATTGTGTATTCAGTGCAAAACAATTACTACCCCGCACACTTACATAATGGAAAACAAAGAAAATTAATGACGTCATTCACGCATTACGAAGAACACAAAAAAAACGTTCACTTTAAGATAAACAGTCGAATGAAAATTATAAAGAATGAGCTTTTTATCATGCCCACATATTCAAAACATTTATTGGGTTACTCTAAGTGAATTTCAAGTTGAGATTTCAATAATATCCCAAAAAATACAACGATTTTCTCGAGTTTGTAATCAATTCCTATGTTGCTTACTCTAGATACAACCCTGGAAGCGTATGCGTATAGCTGGGCGTTTGTGTTGTGAAGAAAGCACACTTCCCATAGTAAACCGAAGAAATGCGTTAGAAAATTCTACTTTTTCGTAATATCTTTCTGGGTATTATTGAAGTTTCGACTTGAAATTTGGTTAAAACTAACCTACAAATGTTCTTAACATATGGTGATGATATGAAGTTTTTTTTTTAAAATATTATTCAAGGTGCGGTGCTTTAAAGACTCTCTCTTCAGTTCGTTTTGTTCAAGTAGTGAGCTCGTAATGTGTTAATGACAAGAGTATTTCAATTGTTTTTAGTTATGAGCATGCGCAGTGGATGGCAAAGAATTGTTAATCCGCAGTACAAAAAATTAAGTAGTGATGAAAGGCTTGTTAGTTAATCAACTATCAGTATTTCCAGACAAAGAGCAAAGGAGTAGTAACAATTAACGTGGCATCTGTCTCTTCACTGCGGTCTCCAAAAGTCAACAACTGCAAGATGGTAAGAATCAAGTAAACAACCCAGAGTACTCCTAACGATGAACAGGCAGGCTTTCGTGAGGGCTTCTCCTGCCGCGAGCACATCAACACTCTCCGAATTATCATCCAGCAATCCGCCAAATGGAGATCCCCTGCACATCTAATGTACATCGATTTCGAGAAGGCATTTGTTTATATGAATCGCAAGTACATATGGGCAGCTTTACGTAGGAGAGGCATACCAGAAAAAATTATTTCCCTTATACAGGAGTCCTACTCAGGAGCTCAATGTCTCGTCCTACACAATGGAAATCTGTCGGAACCCTTTCAAGCCCTGAACGGAGTGATGCAAGAATACATTGTGCCACCATTGCTTTTCCTGATCGTCATTCATGATGTCTTGTGCAGCACCCTAGATTATCACCGGTAACGAGGGATTAGATGGAACATTATCCACCTTTCCCTTAAGACTCTGTCAGTGATGTACAGAGTCATATAGCCCAAATATCCGAAGTCCTACGTAGAAAAGGTTACGTAGGACTTAGGGTCATTACTGCTCAAACCAAACTTATTGGGTTGGACTCCAGGAGGCAAAATGAAATTTATCTTAAGGCGTACTTACAGCAAACTATAGATTGGAACCAACATAAGCAGGCTATAGATTGAAACTAACACGGGACCTAATGAAGTCGCCGAATTGGACGACCGCGCAACACATGGAGCAAATCCGTAGGGAAAGAAGGTACCCAGATCACCAAATCGTGGTAACAATTGCAGACATTGGTGCAGGACTGAACTAGATGGAGATTCGGTGTAGTAGACAGGTAAAGGAACCATTGATAAGTATCGAGAGTAGGCTATGACGAGAGTCGCAGTGGCATTAAATTGAATTTGATACAGACAAGTCAATGCTGCCGTTCAGTCGCATTCGTATCAGTGCACAAAATCATTACCAAACCTCCTTCTTCTCTATTTGCTTCTCTATATTAATAAAATTGTGGCTGTTTGTGATTTCAAAATAATTGCCATTTCATAAGCTCATATGTTTATTTACAAATATGAAAAACCATTAAATTATTTTTACAATTGTTGTCTATCTGTCACTCTGTCTGTTGTATGTTTTGTTTTAGAACTTTCACGGGAATGTTCAGTATTTTAATATGCATAGTTTAGGCTACTTATCGTACCGCATTCTGGGAGGATATGTAAAAATAATCGAAAACGACCGAATTGGCATCAAATCCATAATTTTCGGGGTTAATAATATGAATAATGATACCTCCGATGCCGCTAAATAATTTGATGATAAACACCTCTAGGGATGGGTGTGGGAGGAGAGTGATTGTACAAATAATTGAACCGAACTGAGCTAATCTCGAAACCGGCTAATCCAATTTCGTAAGACTTTTACGGGAATGTTCAGGATTTTCTTGGGCTATTACGAACGATAGGGAGGGGCGGTGGGGGGGGTTATATGTACAACTAATAGATACGTCCGAATGACGTGCCAGATCCATACTTTTCGGGGTCAGTAAGATGAATATACCTACCGATGCAGTTAGATAATTTGAGGATAGCTAACCCCCTGGGAAGGCGGTAGGAAGAGAGGGACAGAAAAAAATTATCGAAATCGATCGACGTTAATCTCGAATTCATAGTTTTCGGAATCGCTGAGATGAACAATCTCACCCTAATCGTCGTTGGACATTATGTACTTAAGAACATGCAGCACCCCAAGAGGTGGGTGTGGGGAAGGTGTGATGATGGTAATGAAGAAGGAAGAAAAGCAAGACAAGACAGAAAATTTATTTTCTCGACAAGCTAATAAAGTAAAAGCAGTTTACACTTTCTTGTCGTGGCTTCGTGGCATTTGTTCTATTTTCATAAATTTAATGAGCAATATTACCTATTAAAGTAATTCATACGCAAACTATAGTTCTAAGTGTTTAAACTGGAGTAACATAAATTAAATTGAAGGTGCCAATTTTCGACAGTAAAACTTTTCGTCAAGTGGTTTGTTTAATTTTCCTATTTACTTTTAGGCACAGACATGCTAATAGATAATGGATTGACTTTAGCACTTGCATTTTGGACAAGGTCAGCAGTATTTCTAGAACTGAAAGAAGGTGAGAAAGTTATAGACGACCTTAAATTATCAACTATAAATGGTTTAGACTTAAAACATAATGCAGAGTATTACCTAAGAACGGCGAAAGCATACGCACGTAATGCAAACTTTTATTTTTAAATTCTTAATTGTCTAGAAACCTTTTTTATAGTACAAGGGGAAGATATGAAAGCAAAAATTGCTTTGACAGTTGCTGAAAAACTTTTTGAAGGTGACAAGAACAGAATAACTAAGGCACAAGAAGAAATATCTAAAATTTTGCCGAATAAAAACAACACTACAAAGCTATCTCGTAAGAAGGCGAGGAAAGAAAATAATTTTAGCAAATAATAACAATCTATTGTTCTAGTTCCAAATTTAACTGGAGGTGAAAATCCTAATTTAAAAAGTGCTTCAGTTTTGGTTCAATTAACAGATTCTAAAGATAAAGGAAAGTATATCACCGCCAAAGATAATATAAAGACTGGGGATATAGTTCTCGTTGAGAACCCTATCGCAGCTTGTCTTTTACCGAGTTTTTATGGAAGCCACTGTCATCACTGTTTCACCAAGTAAGCTTACTAATACTCATTATAATTTTTTTTGATTTTTTAAACATTGCAGATTAACCGCACCTGTTGCCTGTCCAAATTGTTCAGGACTAGCATTTTGCTCACAGTATTGTATGTCGGCGGCAGTTTCCACTTATCACAAATTTGAATGTGAATTTCAGGACTTGTTTATAGGTGTGTATTATATATATGTACTGTACATATTTTGGAATTGGTTAAAATATTTCTTACATACATTCTTAAAGTTATACTTGAAAGTTAAAAATATAAACCTATTATGGAGAGAGTATGAAAAGTAGTTGGGATTTAAAACTGTCTATGTTCAACTCCAGAACTAAAGTTTCACGAGAGGTACTTTTGTGGAGTTGGATATGGATACCGCACCCGCTACCCGTGGGGATTTCTTGTCGCAGACAGGGAAGGGTATTTTTTATTCGAATGAAGATGAAAACTTAAAAAAACAAATAAATTGAAAACTCGAATGAAACTTCATTTGATTACATTACATTCTTCGTTATATGGCGATCATTATTTGAATTTCAAATAATTATTTTTTATTCTCTCGTGCGTCATTTGATTATCAATCAAATTATTCGTTATTTGATAAATTATTCGCAAATAATTATTTGTTATTGACTATTCCTCAAGGCTGACTATCATAAAAAACAATAGAACAGTTTACAAGTATCATTTCTTAAAGATTAACATAAATATTAAAATCATTACACTAGACTCTAAAAAAATAGCAAAATTAAGACTACACGTGATATATTAAGAGGGACCAACAGAGTGACGGTATCTGCAACCGTTGCGAAATTTATGGTCTTATGTTATTCTAGGAAATGTGCCCAACTATAAATGGGAAAGTAGGCACGTGTAATTTGTTGACCAATTTTTAACCTTCGTCCAGGTAATGATAATAGTTTTCTTTGTCTAGGCTAATAAAAATTTATATATAGGGTGTTTCAGATCTGGTGTGCCAAAATAAGTGCGATGATAGATCTCGCCTCGACAAAAAATAATCGTGCATCAGGGGATGGGATAATCTCGGCTACGCTTAACTGAAACTGCTCTAAATATCTAAATTTTGATAAAATTTCAATTTGATGCAATGAAAATTTACCGAGTTACACCGAGAATCAATTCACAAAACAGCGTTTTGGGAAATCGTCGTTAAATTTTAAGATAAAATTGAATATACTTAACTTCTCAATCACACGTTAAATACAGAGTGTTTCAGATCCGGTGTGTCAAAACAGATGGGGTGACAAAACTTACCTAGCCAAACGTTTGGGAATTATAAGGCGATTCATAAATTTTTAATTTTCACGGCATGCACATCATTATTTTATTTTTAACTTTTGATTTTCTCAACGCAACGAAAGTAAACAAATGCTAAAAAACTACTACCGAAAGACTTTTCCAAAATTGTCAACAAAGTTAATCCAACTCAGTTCCAACAAAAATGTTTTCGATTACCTAAAATTTAGCATTTTCCCAAATTTTCACCGAAATTCATGTAATTAATTCATCTATTTTTTATTTTTATTAAATTATCCATTTTAGTATCTTTCTAAAAAGGCAACATATAGAGAAATTAAACGTAAATTAACTCTAAAGTGCTTCTTATTGAATTCGAAACTTATTATAATTAATGTGAATATGTTACAAAAGTTTTTGGACTCGGTGCTTTGAATGCATGCCAATAACACCCTTGTAATTGTGTATTGTAGTCATCCTCTCCCGTATTTTTGTCGCTGCAGTCCCAATTCTGTTAACAAATTCGCCTCTATTGCTTATTGACCGTGAGGAAGCTTTATCCTTCAGTATTCCCCATAAGGAAAAGTTCAATGGAGTAATATCTGAAGATCTAACCCGCCAAGAAATCAGTGCACCTCGTCCAAGGCATCGGTCAGGACATTGTTAATTCCGTATATATAGTAGATTTAGTAACGTATTTCACCATCTGTTCGCATAAATTTGACTTTTAAGCACTTGCCTCAAAATGAATGTTCCTATTAAATTAGTACCGATTATACCATCCCAAACATTGGCTCAGAATTTGAACTGGAAGGAGATACCGTTGTCCTATCTGGGTTAATATCCGACCAGGTATGAAGGTTGCGGTAGTTTGTGATACCATCCTCGGTAAACTTCGATTCATCCGCCCTCAGATTTTGGTCCAGAAACGCCATGGTGAGCTTTCCAGAAGCCAAATGAAAAATTTTAATCTTCTATCGGATTCTCCATCCAGAAGTAATGGACTGGGATATGATGATATGAACGGTACCCTGCTGAATGAATAACCCTCTAAACTTTAACTGAGGGCATTCCTAATCGTCTTGCGAATCATCTCGGGCTCCTTTCAGGGTCTTGCCCGACGAGGGTGATTATTTGCTGCTCGACGTCGGCTGTATCCGCCGATGTTTCGGCTCACAATTCCGTGCTGTTTGAGGTGACACTTCTGGTTTCTCTTAACCTTCGGCGGGGCCGCGAAAATACATTTCTTTGAGGTGCACGTCGATTAGTGAATCTCCTTTCACATTCCAGCACAGCAGATTTTTCGTTTCAGTCTATAACACAATAAATGTAAATTATATCCGCGTATTCCTTAAAACTAACTTCTGCCAATATTTAATAATTTTAACTTAAGAACACCCGTAGATATCGATTTATTTTTCAACTAAGATCGATATTCTGGCTGACTGACCATCTTTTATAGCAACATTTTCATAAGACTGCCGGGATACTAGGATGTGAACTCTGGCTAATACAACAAAATTACACTAAAATTTTTATAACTTTTCTGCAGCCAGAATTAAAACTAATAACCTGTGTACGCTAAGCCAAAGCCTTGCATACACCAACCCGAGGGCACAGCATCACCCCGTTCGGATATCCCATATCCAATTCTGGAGAGGTTGTTGGGGTAGTAGTCTTTTGTCGTTTGTTTGATGTCGCTGCGTTGAGTAGATCAGAAGATAAAAATGAAATAATGAAGTACATACCATGAAAATTGCAAATTTAACGTTTGGCTGGGTCAGATCTGTCACCATACTTATTTTGGCACCCCAGATCGGGTATTTAAGGTGTAATTGCGAAGTTCACTGAATTCAGTGTTATCTTAAAATTTAACCGCGATTTCCAACAAACAACTTGATATAACTCAATCAATTTTCATTGGATCAACTTGAAATTTTATCAAAAGAATTGTTTTCGTAATGTGAATATCTTAGGATTACTCATACGAAAATAGTGTACTTCACATTACAAAACGCTTTCTCAATATTTGATAGAAGGTGATACCTTTCACCGTCTTGATCCTGTTCTACATATTCTTAGACTGTAGTAACTTAACCGAAAGACACATGCTTTTCTATTATGGGGAAAACATTAACAAAATTTACCGACTTTTTTAGCGTTTCGACATAAAAAACCCTCTCAGTCGATTAAATTGTTTTAAGTTTTCAAATTTTCCGACACGTTTAACAATTAGTCGTTTAATTTCACTTTTAGAGTTTGTCTAGCCTGTCTTTATCTTTTTTCAGGATCTGGCATGTCCATACTGTGTTTCGTCGCTCTCAGGATACTAACTCAGGCAAAAAATGTGGACGAAGCTATAAGCTCCTCAAATCAACTCATAGCTGCTCTTTGCACTCACTCTAACTTTCGGCAACCGGAGGACTTTTTGCAGCGAACACTTATGGCGTCATTTTTACTCAGGTGTCTGCAGAAAGCAGATTATTTCGGTAAACGAAAAACTGAAGCTGTCACTCCTACGGCAATAGAATTACAAATCGCGACAGCACTTCTTGGACTGCTCCAACTGCTACAATTTAACGCACATGAAATTTATGAAACCGCTATTATGAAAGGACATAAATTTGATGGATCGAAACCAGTATACGTTGGTGTAGGAATCTATAGGACAGGTTCGTACTTTAACCATGATTGCTGTCCAGGACTTGCTCGATTTTTTGTTGGGAAATCTTTAGCACTGGCCTGTACACGTCCAATTAAAGCTGGTGATGCAGTTCCAGAAAATTATGGACCAATTTTTACAAGAATGGATTTAAAAGAACGTCAGCAGTCTTTAAAATCCCGGTACTGGTTCAAATGCACTTGTGACGCTTGCCGTGAAAATTGGCCAGTATTGAAAAAAATTGATCACAATGTTCGGTTTAAATGTACTTCTGCAGGTTGTGAAAACGCACTCAAGTATCCAAAGGATATTGGTAAAGACGTTCGTTGCGGTAAGTGTAGAAAAAATATTTCTCTTAAGCAAAGCGTTGCATCAATTATAGAAGTCGAGGAACTATATAGGGTGGCAGCTAATGCAATGCAGGTAATATAGACTATGTGAATAACTAAATAATCAATTAATTTCTCTCCTTTCAATGCAGGACGAGAAAACCCAAGAAGCTATTGATTTATTCAAGGAAGCAATTAATTTGTTCCACGAAGTAGCAGTCTTGCCGCATAAAGACACGCTGATAGCACAGGAGTCGCTAAGGTGTTGCTTTGCAGATATGGGAACAACATTTCATATTACAAAATAAAAAAGCTTTTCAAATGTTAACATACCTAAATTTTTATTTGCAAAATTGGTTTATCCAATTTACCATACATGTAGAAGGCCTGAACGACCCTTGTCGGGAGAACAAGTCTTCCTATTCAGTATCAGAATAACTCTGACTAATGCATGCGAATTGAGTTTAGAAAATAAGAATTGAACATGTTTAATTGTTGCAAGATGGTTAGGGGTGTTTTTCTACATGGAGCCGATGATTGCTGTTTCCTTTGCGAAAAGACGCTTAAGGGAGATTTTGGTTTCTCTTTTCGGTCGAATTTGAATTTCATCGAATCTAGTTATTTAACATCTTAAGAACAGTCCTACAAAATGTCAGGTAACAATTATATACTAACCAACTTGGACAAATCCGCCACATAGCATGTGTCTTGAGCTGAGTGGGTGATATACCTTTGGACACGCAATCGGCAGGGTTATCCTCTGATTTTACTTGGCGCCATGTCGAAGGTTTTGTGATTGCCCTACCTTCTGAAACGCGTAAGGCAACGGTTTTGGACCTTTTTTTCGAATCTGTCCAGGTGTAAACTGTAACTTCTATCAGTTCCAAGGCTCCCGCAATTCTTGTAATAAGTTTGGGACAGGAGGAGAAGGATGAATGTTTTATTAGGGACGTTGCGATATCACTAATATAATCTTGTTATCGATAGTTTCGTTTCGATACCGGGTATATCGATATTCAATACTTAGATGACGATACTACCCATATGAGTATTTTCTTTCGATACAGAATCGAAATCGAATCAATAAAACTGTCCATCTTCATAAAAGTCATGCAACGACGTTACTTAATTTGTAGAAAACAACGCTGTGTCAGAGCTGGAATGACAGTACTCCAGAGGAGACCATAATTTCGGATTGTTCAGTCGACTTTTGGAGTCACCACAAGGATTTGCCAACCAATCATGTTTTTGTTTTTTTTACGGCCAAAACCTAGGGGAAACCCCGTTGTTGAACTTCCCTCGTTGAGTGGGAAAAGCTGATACTTTCGTTCCCTTTCTTATATCAGCAAGCAAGGAAATATTTATATATCATGGGAAATTCTGTCCCAGCACAAGGGTTGTTCTCCAAGGCTGGAACGATTATAAACAAACACAGCCTTCTACCATTGCAGATGCAGTCACTTCCAAATGTGAACAAGTTTACCAAAAATTCAGCATTATCCCAAATTGTCTCCCAAATTCATGTAATTAATACATCCCCTTTTTATTTTTATTAAACTGCCCAGCTCATTACCTTTCCAAAAAGGTACAACCTGGACATGTAGATACAGGATTAAACAAACCGCATCTTTAGAAATCCCTGACTACCTAATTATTTAATTTATTTAGGAAATTCTTTAGATAAACAAAAGTTGTAAGACAAAAATATTTGTTTAGGGTGCTCAGGTAATTTATTTCAATTATTGCTACAATAAAGGTATGAAAACCTTACTGTATTTTTATTTTACTGCCGATATTAGCTTGTGTTAGCCATAATTCACACCCTGTATACTGTCATTCTGCTAAAAATACCCGATGCAAATGTTGCTATAAAGAGGGGTCAGTCAGGCGTAATATCGATCGTTGTTGAAAAACACATCGATAGCTGCGGGTGTTCTTAAATTAAATTAAAAAATGGAAAAATCTACTTTTAAGTATAATTTAAATTTACCGTATAACAGACTGAAACGAAAAAGCGGCGAAAATACCCCAAATAAGGGATGTTTTCGCACACTTTCGAAGGTCATAATGAAAATAAGCCAACCGGAAGTGTAACTTAAAAAAAATATATATATACATATATAATCAAATACTAGTCAGGTGGCTGGAATACTTTCAAACGTATTATCGTGTGTTGTAAATTAGTCATTTCCTCAGGATATTCGCTGCTTTTAAAGCGTTTGTCCGGTAGTCTCCGAAATGATGAGATGTATGGATCTGATGATATAAGCAGCATATTCATGAGATCAACAGTAGAGTAGCAAGGGGGGTTCTAGCGCAAAATCGCATGTATTTTCTTATGGAGGTCCCAAACGAATTGTCAGCCATCTTGGATTTTGGTAGATGGCTGCTTCCGGTTTGGGAAGGGGTCTATTTTTTCTCGCGTATAAGGGTTAGATAAGTTTGAGATTGTGGATTGTAATGATGCCATATTCGGTTGGGTGAGGGTTGTGTGTGTAAGTGTGTGTGTATGAGCAGATTTCATGTTTGGGGTCATTATCAGTGCACGCTTAAAGAAGTTGTTTACATTAGCTATATCTAAAAGTAGATGGTGTCATTTGCGTAGATATCAATTCGGAGGTATATTTCGGTATGTCATTTTCGTTGACCGCAGAGCCTCCTATCTTGAAATGTTTTGCGTTTGAGCTTGAGGTCGCGTTATTTTCGTTGACCGCAGAGCCTCTTATCTTGAGATGTTTTGCTTTGGGGCTTGGGCTCTCGTGCTCGAGCAAAGGTAAGATTTGTTAAGTCAGTATATTTTATTTAGGTGTTGGCTTTAGTAATTTGTTTAGATAATATATATTGAGCAATTTTGTGAAATTGAATTTTGTGTGAATGGGAATCCTGAGACATTTTTAATCATGGTATTTTCGTTGGATCGTATCTTCACTTTGTGGCTTGAATTTTGTAGAGTATGAAATTTATTATTTTTCGTCGGCTCTTTTCTTGAGGTGTTTAGCTTGTTGTCTAAGCTTTCATGCTTAGCAGATAAGGAACAATTTCAGGACAAGATTAATAGGACGGATCAAATACTGAAAACCATTTTACGTCATCAATATAGAGAGATTGGGTATAAGGAAAGATTTTGTGATGCTGATTGTTCAATAAACTAAAGTACTTTTAATGTAAAATATATTTATATTATAACATTATTATAATACATCATTTTTATCTATCCAAGAATTGTGTTTTGATGAAAATCCCAACCATTTGATTTCGACCTTATCACCACTTCTTTTCAGAATTTTTTTCAACCAAGTAGAGATGCGGTTGTTTAACTCTCAACAGCTCCGGCTCATATAATCCTCCTTTAACTTAATTACCCTGATAATCTTCAAGTTGATAAGTGACGGGGTTTGTTATTTGGACTTTTGTTATCCGAAAGATTTCCGTTGTCCAGTTTGGGGTATAACCCTTCTCTAATATATGTTTATATTTGCTTACACGTACATAATCTGCAACCTTATATTTTGATGCGCAGACATTGGAATGTTTGTTTGTCTTGTATTTGTTAATCAGCATTTTAGTCATATCAATCTAACGATAAGAACCGTTCATTCTAAACTCCTTCCATATCATACTCTTCAGAGCTCAATTAATTCGTTCCACTATGGACGCCATCATTGAACTGTACGTAGAATATAGATCTATTGCTAAACTATCTTGCATTCCAAAACTCTTCGAACTGATGATCCAGTCCGAATTGTCTATTGGGTGTAGGGGCAGCATGAATTCATTCAGGGTAGGTCAACGGTTTCCAACTTGTTAGAGTTTGTGTCTGGCAGTGTGGATGGATTTCTGGAAGGTTGCCAGACTGACTGCATTTATACCGACTTTAGTAAGGCATTTGATAAGCTGTCCCACTATATTATCGTTTTCAAATTGGCCAGATTGGGTTTCCCGGCCCCACTCATTGCTTGGATTAAGTCGTATTTATACAATAGGACTTATAGAGTGCGTTTTCGTGGCGTGCTCTCTGATGTTTTTGTGGCTCCTTCCGGCGTTCCTCAGGGTAGTCATCTTGGGCCTCTATTGTTCATCTTATCTATTGACGACATTACTTATTTGCTTCAAAGAAGTAAAATTGTTATTTATGCGGACGATATCAAGATTTTTCTCTCAATCAAATTTGTGGATTGCGAGATCTTGCAGTCGGACCTGCACATATTTTATAGCTGGTGTGTCAATAATAATCTTAAATTAAACATCGGTAAATGTCAGGTTATGACCTTCTCGAGGTCACGCAACTACTGTAATTTTCAGTACAAGTTTGAAGATACTTGTATTCAACGGGTAGAAGGAGTGAAGGATTTGGGTGTGTATCTTGATAGACAACTTAACTTCATCCCCACATTAATAATATCGTTGCCAGGGCCAACTCTATGCTGGGTTTTATCCTCCGTTGGTCTAGGGAATTTTCTAGCCCTCACATAAGACTCCATCTTTATACATCCTTTGTTAGACCACTGCTGGAGTATGCTAGTCCGGTTTGGTCTCCGTTTTATGGATCTCACACTAAACGTATTGAATCTGTACAGCGTAGATTTGTGAGATCGGCCCTTCGTGCTTTGCCGTGGAATGACCCTTTTATTCTATCTCCATATGGTGATCGGTTGGGACTGCTACAACTTGCTGCTCTCGAGAAGCGTCGCTGGGTTGCCGATATAATTTTTCTACACCAGCTTCTGCAGGGAAAGATTGATAGTGCGGAACTTTCTTCCAAAATATCACCTAGAGAACTGTCCTATTCCCTTCGAAACCTTCGAGCTTTCAGATAGCTTTCTCGCGCAATAGTTACGGTATGTTCGAGCCTGTTAATCGCATGTGTAGTTTTGCTAATGGTGTTGGTGATGTTTTCAGCAATAACGTGGAGAAGTTAGCATTAAATAGGAGCCTTGACAACTTGTAACCATCCTGTTGTACTCACTTTTATTTTTTGTAAGGCGTAAAGTTTCCTTCCTTGTATGTTTTGTATTGACTTGGCTTAAGCTGCCTGTGCATCCCTGATTGTTGTGTTTGGGTGTATTTTATCTTTTGTTTACTAATGTTTTCATGCATGTGGTGTGGGAGCCTCATCCACCTTAATATTTTGTGTATTTTGGTGGGTAGGTAAATTGATTCCTGGATTCTGCCTGTGAAGTGCGCCTTCTGAGTTATAAGGATTAATTCAATAATGACTTACTTCTTGAAGAAACTTTAATTTTTGGAATTTACTGTTGTTAAACTCTTTTCCATCATCAAAATGCATATTCTTAGGCACCCGTCCTTCATTTAATATAGATTTCATAGTCTTAGTAATTTGAATACCAGTTTTAGCTTTGACTGGAACTGTCCATGCGTATTTGGAGAAGGTATAGATAACTGTTAGGAGGAAGCGATATCCGTTGTTTACATGTTTATAGGTATCCATTTCCACTAAATCAGCTTGCCACAAATCATCCAAGCTTTTGATGATGATGCGTCTTCGTTTAAAATTTCTTCGAGCTGGTTTATGTAATTTATCAACAACAAGTTTTTTAGTTATTTTTGGTATCTGTTTAAATTATACGCGATTCTACTTTTAGTAATGCTTGAAATTTCTCTGTAAATTCACTAAATTTAAAATCAATGTAACTTGTTAATTGCTCATTTAAAGTCTTGACGGATTTATCTGTATATAGTTCACTTTCGGTTTTTTTCTTTTCCCACGCTTTGTTTTTTATGTCATGTATTTCTCTGACTTCATCTTTTAGATTGGAAGTTAGCTTTTGTACACTCTTAGAGAGATCATCGTTGACTGACTGAGTTTTCCAAATTGTATAGGAATTACTTAACGTGACTGATTGTTCATATAGTTCATCACTATATTCCTTAGTAACAGCATCTTTGTTTTCACTGGGGCGACCAACTCGTTTTAGTCGTTTAAAATTCAAGTCATAGTTTTCATTTGATGTTAAGATAAATCCTTTAGCAGGTGGTCTTTGAGATCCAGGTGATTTAGGTGGTCCAACAGGTCCACAGGTCGACCAAGAACTTCTTACTTAAGAATCGTCCTCACTTGCCGACACTCATTGTAAGATAAGCGAGGTTAAGGGTTATGTTGAAATATTTATACTATAATGTCAGATTCCCTCAGTTCCTCAATTATTGATATGATTTCATTATTATGGATGTTATTACCAGCCTCTTTTGATGCAATTAAAAGACGAAGTCGATCTACAAGCTCATTAGGATCATCCCAGTAAGTATAGTCAATATTAGTCTTTTGTATTTGCATTTAGCCTCGACCTTCTGGGAAGGTGATCTTCTTAATGATGGTTTTATACTTTTTGCTTCTGTTTCCATTTATTTGTCCATCATTCTTATAATTTCGTTTATGAAGGTTAGTATCATTCATAATGGTTCTGTAGTTGTTCATATCATCTGATGTGTATAGTTTTTTAGGGGTTTTATGAAAAGCAATTCAAGAAGACCTGGAGTAATGTTAAATCTTTTTTCATTAAAAATGTTATTGTCTCCATCAACTTGAAGAATCGTGTTGCCAATTTTCCATTTGTTACCATCAAAGTAAACCCCAAAGGATTTATCAATCGTTTTGCTTTTGTTTTCATATAATTTCATGTATTTTGAAATTGAAGGATTATTGGGTGAATCATCGATAGAACGTGTCCTTGTTAATGTAGATGAATGTGTAGGTGTAGCGAATTCTACATCATTATCATCATCATAAACATTAGGATCTTTGGAAATTCCCGAATAATCCCCAAGTTTACTTGATATACTAGCTGGTTCTACCTTGAAGTATTTATGTTTAGGTTGGGGTGTTAAAATTTCACTGTTATTGCATTTATTAATCTCAGGATCCATTTTCAAGAGTTTACGTTTATATGAGATCGTTGAAGCATCACTCTTTGGTTTCATCCTTTAATAAGTGCCTCAAGCGGCTTGGTGATGGGTTTAAAAGTTTGCTCTAGCTCATAGTATAAGGTAAACAGCTGGCGAAACAGCTAGCTGTTTACAAACACAGCTGGCGAAACAGCCAGATGTTTACAAAAACAGGTAAGCTATTTACGAACACAGTTAGCAGTTTACAAAAGCAATAATTACCTATAAGAAGTATCCTCTGAACCGCTTCCACCAAAGTGTTGATATTAACTAATAAATGATTGCTCATCCTTTCCCTTTTATAGTATTATGAATTCATCAAAACCCTTTCAGTAGCAACCTCTACACATTGAGCTGTCTTTTTCACCAGAAATTTACACTTACCCTTGCAATATTCAGCACAGACATCACGAAATTTTTCAAACTTCATATCTGTACCCACATGATCATTAAATATATGTTTAAGATTCATCTTGCTTAAACAGTATGATAAAATTTGCATTGTCTCGTATTAAATGCTTAGGTATATGTGTATAAGTTTGGCAGAGATAAAAGCTGTGTATAACCCTATGTCGCCCCATACAGAAATATGATCATATATTATTCTGCTTTCCACATGCTACATCGTCAAAGATAAACACGGAATGCTGTTTTGCATCTTCAGGTGGTATGACATCACAATTATTTGAAAATGTGTAGAATCCTAACCCAGAAATAGGCTTTAGTAATTTCTTCAGATACTCATACTTTGGTGCTCCAATAAACTAATGATAATGTTTGTCTTTCCAAAATTGGATGATCCAACAATAATCCCTCTAATGTTGTCTGGTAATAAACTTCCATGCTTCCTTTTCTGTGCATCTGTAACCATTAAATTTGCATTCTAAACAGATAGAGTTCTTTTGTTGTTTAATCAGCGCATTTTGAGTACTAACCAGGTTCTATAAATATACCTGCTGTTACAGCACATCTTCAGTATCACCTGAACATTGTAAAATGATCACAATAAAACGCACGTCAGTAGTTTCAAGACTTTCAGAGGGAATGGACCAGTAAATTCGCTAAGCAATAATTTACCAGTGGAGCTACATCTACCTGGGTATCAGTACTGTGGTCCTGGAACTAAACTACAGAAAATATTGGAAAGAGGTGATCTAGCGATTAATCCACTTGATGCAGCTTGCAAAGAACACGACATTGCATATTCAAAGAACCGCATATCCAGTGATCGTCACCAAACAGATCGTGTATTAGCAGAGAAAGCCTGGCAACGGGTAAAATCAAAAGACGCTAGTTTTTGAGAACGAACAAGCCCATTATTAGTTAGAAACGCCATGAAATCTAAGCTAAAATTAGGAATGGTTGCCAAGGTGAAAATCAATACAAACAGTAAGAAAATAAAAAAGCGTCCCACCTTTAGAGAAGCAGTTAAAAACGCACGAAAAGTCTTACAACTTAAAAACCCATAAGACTTGATGGAATCTATTAAAGTGGCCCTTAATGCAGCCAAAGAAGTGATAAAAGGCAAAAATAAATCCATCATTAGACCACGTGTGGTTCCACTACCGAAAGTTGTTTGTGTTCTACCCTTTCTCATTCCTCTCTTTGCTGGACTGTCTGCTATTGGAACTTTATCAGGAGGAGCAGCAGGAATAGCTAAAGCAGTTAATTCTGCTAATGAAGCAAAATCACAATTAGATGAAAGTAAACGACATAATGATACAATTGAGGCCATAGCACTTAGAAAAGCTGGAAATTGGCTATTTCTCAAACCGTATAAAAAAGGATTGGGCCTTTATTTACAAGCTGCCCTAAAAAACTATTAAGGACGCTACCTAAGAGGGCATTAAATGAGCTTGACATGCAAACATATTCGCAACATCTCCCAAACTTTAGAGGTGTTTATCAACAATTTCTCGGGTCAAGGTACTCATTGGGTAGCGTACTGCAAAAAAGGCGATAAGACTGAATATTTCGAAAGCCAAAGCAACTGATCCCCTGATACTTTAAGTATTTTGTCATTCTTATCTAAGGTTCTTGAGAAGCTCTTGTAAGGCAGATATTGGATTGGGTGGAATCAAATGACTTGCTGACATCCTGGCAGTCCGGATTTCGAACTTCCTGCAGCTGTGAGACAGCAATATTGAAAGTCTCCAGTGACATTAGGACTGCATTGAATGATGACAACTTTTGTACCCTAGTACTGCTTGATTTCTCGAAGGCTTTCGACTCTATTGACCATAACATCCTTCTCCACAAACTTGCTAATAATCACAAATTCAGTTTCACCGCTATTACGCTGATCGAATCTTTCATTTCTGGTCGTCAACAGCAGGTTAAAGTAGGTGAAAATTGTTCGGGTAAAATGCCAGTCCTTTCCGGTGTTCCTCAGGGTTCCGTGCTTGGTCCCTTATTGTTCAGCCTCTTTATAAATGACCTTCCTCAAGTTGTTAAGAATTCACGTATTCACATGTATGCTGATGACGTGCAGATATATTTAGACAGACCTATTGGGCTACTCGAGGATTGTATCGCACGCATTAATGACGACCTGAACAAAATATCTGAGTGGTCTGCGGGTAACTGTCTATTTCTTAATCCTGTGAAATCGCAGTGCATTTCCTTTCATAATGGCACACTGGAAGGTATTGAAATTCCTCCTGTTTCTCTGAATGGCTTTATCCTTCCTGTTCTCAGAAGGGTTACTAGTCTGGGAATCGTGCTGAACTCCGAAATGAAGTGCTGTGATAATGTACGCTTAATGCTTGGTAAGGTGTATGCTGGGTTGAGAAGGTTGTGGCTGTCGGCAAGTATTTTCAGTACTCGAATTAGGTTGAGGCTGGTAAAGGCGTTGATAGTACCCTTTTTCAATTTTGGGTTGTCTATTTATCCCAGATTGGATAGTACCTGTGCTCGTAAGGTGCAGGTGGCCTTCAACGACTGCACACGTTTCATTTTTGGACTTCGCCGATTTGACCATGTTTCCCAATACAGTTCGGTGTTGTTAGGCTGTTCTCTGGATACATACATAAAGCGCAGATTAATGACTTTTTTTTTGGGATACTGAGTAATAATACGCAGGAGTATCTCAGAGAATTTTTCACGTTTACGACATCGCAACGCAACCGTAATATCTTAATTCCTCGATTCAATAGGTCAATTATGGAGCGTTCTTTCACTGTCCAGGCTGCCCGACTATGGAATAATCTTCCTGCTTACATCCAGAGTGCTTGTACAGTCAATGCATTCAAGACGCTTATTGGTGATTATATATTTTGAGATTAAACTTCTGTTTTTATGACGCGATATCATCTTTGCAGTACATGCTTTTATAGCTTAGTTTTTAGATATCAATTAATTAATTTTTCATTATTTTTGTTTATCTATGATTGTTATCTTTTTTGATGCTTGAAATTGTGTGATCTTTTCATTGATACGATATTATCTCTAGTCCCAACATTTGTATGATAGTACTTATAAAAGATTTGCAAATCTTGTGTACTTTTTCCTTGAATAAAGTATTGTATTGTATTGTATTTGGTAATCTCCAGCCGCCAACGGAAGTCGTCAGATATTTGGGCCAAAACGTGACATACAACTACGAGTCTTATCAAAATTATAGTTCAACGAATTGTGGCCATCTGTGTTTACAATTTTTGTATAATCATTATCTGTCATAGTAACGTTGACTTTGAAATTTGTAAAACTGCAAAACTGTAAAATGTTTGTGACCTTATCATTTAAATGTATTACCTTAAAACTGAATCATTTTATTTAAAACCATCATGTAGTGTTATCGCATACAGGTAACTCTTCCATGCTTACGGCAGAATATTTTTCACCATTGGAGCTGCATGAAGATTATGTGTGTGGACTTATTGATTTTCAAACATACAACTCTATTCCAAACATTGATATAAACAACAATTTGCTGCATATTGACGATGAAGTCATTGAAATACCTGTTGGATCATATGAGATTGATGGCATTGCCACCTTTGTTCAAATATATATAGAGAAAAGTGGTAAGAAGATGATGGTATCAATCAAAGCCAACAACAATACTTTAAAAAGTAAGATTAAAGCAACACATGAAGTATTTTTTTAATAAAGAAAGATCAATTTGTGGACTATTCGGATTTGGTAAAAGGAAACTTTCTGCAAATATTATACATGTTTTCGAGTTGCTTGTTAACATCATCAAGGTAAATGCCATAAGAATCGATTGCAGCATCATTTGTGGCTCTTTCATCAACAGCTATCAAGACCATACACTCCATGAGTTTTCACCAAATGTTGGTCCTGGGTATAAAATAGTAGAGGTACCCAAGAATGTCATCTACTTACCTGTGAGCAGTAGACAGATAAGTTCTCTAACGTTAAAACTCCTTGACCAAGACGGTGATTTAGTCAACTTTAGAGGAGAAATTATAACCATCAGATTGCACTGGAAGCCCCAGAATGCTAATCTACAATAAGGATAAACACGCGTTGAATCGGATTGAGATCATCAGTCATCCAGTGACCTTGAAAATAAATTATATCTACAGACGTTGGGGTTTAAACTAGAGACATGAGTGCAATACTATATATTACTCAAGGTGTTCGCTATGATGATGGCATTGTTAAAGCAGAGTACCAAAGCTACTCGCCATTAATAACATCATATAAAAACAGTGATAAGATTCGAATTGCTTTTTAACCGACTTCCCAAAAACAAAGAGGTTCTAAGTTCGACGCGTATTTTTTTTTTTTTTTTATATATGTCTGACCGGGCATACCTTGGTAACGCGTCGACCGATTTTGATGATTCTTCGTTTGTTGGGTAGAGTATGTTCACCGATTGGTACCATGTCAAAAAAATCTTTGGTAGGGTTGGGGTGGGAGGTAGTGGTGAAACCTAACTTTGTAACGCGTGGTCCGATTTGGATGGTTCTTTTTTTGTTGTACAGAGTATGATCCCCCATTGCTAATAGGAGAAAAAAATTTGGCCTAGGGTGTGGGACGTGGGGGAGATAGTATAACTTTGTAACGCGTGGACCGATTTGGATAATTCTTTTTCTGTTGGGTAGAGTATGTTCCGTGGTTGATACCAGGTGAAAAAAATTTTGGGGGATGGGAGTGGGGGATGGGAGTGGGGGGTGGGGGTGGAACCTAACTTTGTAACACGTGGTCCGATTTCGATGGTTCTTTTTCTGTTGTATAGAGTATGATCCCCCATTGCTAATAGGAGAATGATTTAGTCCTATGGTGGAGGTGCGGGAGGCGGAGGGGTAGTAACTTCGTAACGCGTGGACCGATTTCGATGATTCCTTTTATGTTCGGTAGAGTATGTTCCTTGATTGATACCATGAGAAAAAAGTTTAGTCGAGGGGGTGAGGTAGGGGGTTAAAACTAACTTTTAACGCGTGGACCGATTTGAATGGTTCTTTCTTCGTTGTATAGAGTAGAGTAGTGGTGGCGATTGATCGTACTCGGAACCTTGGATTTGCGTCAACATTAAAGAACTACATATCATTGAATGAAAGTGAAAGCAAAATGCTTTACAATGCTAGTTGGTCTTCAGATGCACCTATAAACTAGCTCCAAGATTTTTTAATTTCTGTGTTCCGCTAAAAGTTTTACTTGGCTTTGCGGAGGACTATAAAAAAATAATTGCAAAATTGAATTTATTAAGATTATCGAAAGCGTCCGCCCTATAACAATACCATTCCGTAGGTGGGACATTTACGAGTATCCAGTATGACCAACTACAATAGACCACAGATAGGCATAGGAAATTAAAATATTAAAATTATAAGCGACTGAACTTAAAAAATCGAATTTGTGAAATTAGCAAAAAACTGTTTTTTCACCACGACAATTCTTCTTTGCCATTAGCAAAGATAACTTATAGAAACAATGCAGAATGTTCGTCTTCAATTATTTGGCACATAATTACTTCTATCGTCAAAGAAAAATTCTCGTGGCGAAAAAAAAGGTTTTGCTAATTTCACAAATTCGATTTTTTAAGTTCGGTCGCTTATAATATTAAAATTTTAATTTCCTTAAGTTCGTAAACTAAATATTTTTCATCTACATTAACTACTTATTTAGAAAACACTTTTCACTTATTTTCTTTTTAGGGCACAAATTTAATTAAAAGTCAATTTCTAGGTTCAAATTTTATTTCCTCGACTGTTGTTCTAATATACTTAGAGCGTTGGTGTTCAAACAACGATAAATTAATAATCAAACTTTTGTAGAATAAGGTACTAGAAAAAAATTCTTCCTGAAAAGAATTGGGTTAAAAATTGGGTGTCATCAGATGTTGACTGGCTGATTCCTTCCCAAACACCTGCATCGTAGAGTTCTCTATCTTTCATCGACAGCATTACTTCTTCCGGGCTTGTACAGTGTTCCAGCATCGCTAATGATTCCGGCAGATTTTTAACCGACTTCCCAAAAACACAGAGGTTCTAAGTTCGACGCGTATTTATTTTTTTATTTTTTTTTTATGTCTGACCGGGCATAACTCCGTAACGCATCGACAGATTTTGATGATTCTTTTTTTGTTGGGTAGAGTATGTTCACCGATTGGTACCATGTCAAAAAAATGTTTGGTAGGGTGGGGGTGGGGGGTGAGGGTGAAACCTAACCTTGTAACGCGTGGTCCGATTTGGATGGTTCTTTTTTTGTTGTACAGAGTATGATCCCCCATTGCTAATAGGAGAAAAACATTTGGCCTAGGGTGAGGAGAGTGGGGGAGGGGTAGGCTAACTTTCTAACGCGTGGACCGGTTTGGACAATTCTTTTTCTGTTGGGTAGAGTATGTTCCGTGGTTGATACGAGGTGAAAAAAATTTTGGAGGGATGGGGGTGGAACCTAACTTTGTAACGCGTAGTCCGATTTCGATGGTTCTTTTTCTGTTGTATAGAGTATGATCCCCCATTACTAATAGGAGAATAATTTGGTCCTATGGTGAAAGGTGTGGGGCATGGACCGATTTGGATAATTCTTTTTCTATTGGGTAGAATATGATGCTTGGTTGATACTACGAGAAAACAAATGTTGCTGGGGTGGGGGGAGGGTGGAACCTAACTTTGTAACACGTGAACCCATTTGGATGGCTCTTTTGCTGTTGTATAGAGTGTGATCACCCATTGCTACTAGAAGAATAATTTGGCCCATGGTAGGGGGTTGGGCGAGGGGAGGAGTAGTCTAACTTCGTAACTCGTGGACCGATTTGGATATTTCTTTTTCTTTTGGGTATAGTATGCTCCCTGGTTGATACGACGAGAAAAACAATTGTTGGTGTGGTTGGGTTGGGAGAAGGGGGGGGTTGAACCTAACTTTATAACGCGTGGACCGATTTGGATGGTTCTTTTGCTGTTGTGTGTGATCCCCCAGCTAATAGGAGAATAATTTGGTGGGGGAGGGGGAGGGGTAGTAACTTCGTAATGCGTGGACCGATTTCGATGATTCCTTTTCTGTTCGGTAGAGTATGTTCCTTGATTGATACCATGAGAAAAAAAGTATAGTGAAATGGGGGTGGGGTAGGGGGTTAAAACTAACTTTTAACGCGTGGACCGATTTTGATGGTTCTTTCGTTGTATATAGTCGAAGACACTAAAAATTGAAAAATAAAATAGTTTTTAAAAAAAAGTTGAACCGACTTCACAAAAAGCGCTAAAAAGCATAACATAATTTTTAATTTTATATCTATTACATTTTGAAGTCGGTGCAAATTTAACAAATAAAACAACTACAGAACCACAATTGAAAATTTACGTAATACTACCTGAACGTTTCAGCTCACGGAATCAAAAGGAAGGACGATTAAATACTTTTGTTGTAGTTGTTTGGTTTGTTTAAGTTGCACCGACTTCAAAATGTCGTAATAGATATAAAATTAAAAATTATTTTATGCTTCTTTGCGCTTTTTGTGAAGTCGGTTGAACTTTTTTTGTAAAAACTATTTTATTGTATTTGATGTTCAGCACCCTTATATCACCAGGCTTCTCTACTGCACCTTTGTTAGGCCTATTCTGGAGTATGCTAGTTGTGTTTGGTCACCATTTTATCGTGACTCAATTGACCGGGTAGAGGAAGTCCAGCGCCGTTTTGTTCGCTTTGCACTACGTGGGCTTCCTTGGAGCGACCCTCTTATCCTGCCGCCGTACTCAGGTAGGCTTAAGCTCATAAACTAGACTCTCTTGAATTCAGACGTAACATCTCTAAAACTGTTTTCGCTTTTGAATGTCTTCAAGGTAATGTTGACTCTCCAGTCTTGTTGTCTTCTTTTAATATATCGATTCCGAGTCGCTCCTTGAGAATACGAGATTTTCTTAAAAGTCCACAGCATCGCACAAATTACGGTTTTCACGAGCCCGTCACCAATTTATTGTAAAATAAATGGCTATATTATCCGATAAAAACCAGATGCAGCAGACTTGACTTGACGAGAGGCTAAATGGCTTCAACAAAATTATCATGGATTCCAGTGGAAAGATGGGTATGTTCCCTAACATCACTTATCTTCAATAGTTCTACCACTTGTACATGACGATATAGTCTATGTGAAGGGCTCTGAAAAGTTGAGTGGAATTGTGAAGAAGGCACAATCATCATAAACATTGAAGAAGATTTCTGTTGTCCAAGGCTATCAGAGGTTGTTACAAATACCCAACCATCATGCTTAATCCATCCTGACCACTGTGGACTGAAAAATGTTTTTACAAATAAAAATTGTTTGGATAATAATAATAAAACAATGATATAAAAACGTTATACGGTTTATTTCTTATTTGAACATAATTATTCTATGTGTGCACCTTTAATGTGCTAATCTATTATATATGTATTACAAATAATATTAATAAAATTTACAATTATTTATCATTCTCAGCGTTCATTATGCCATAATAACCTTACGATAAAGTTTCATAACTGCTTTTTATTAAAAATCTACTACATGCCTTTTGGATTGAATTAAATTTTGATTTACTACTTTCGAGATGTGGTTAATAATACATTCTACACAATCATCAAAAGTTATAGAATTCTTTACTACTTGTTGTTTAATGCCTTCAGACTTTTTAGCTTCATTTTTCCCCATTACACTGGTATGTACTTATTCTGGATCAGTAGGAGGTTGTTATGGTCCTTCTTTTTACCCTTAGTTAGGTATATTGGTAAAGTTATAAAATCATTCTTCACCATTTTCAGCATATAAACTTTGATTGATACGTCTATATTTTGCTGCTCAAACCTCGGAATCTGTTTTATTGTCATCGGAAACTGGATTCCCGTCAATTTTAAAATACTTTTGTAATGTAGATATTTGGGGATCCTTCTTAGCTGGTTTTAGTGCTGATATTACCGCCCAGGCAAAGCATGCATCATCGCTGTTCACAACATTTATGCAAGCTTTTTTTCTTTTTATGGGATCAACCAGGTCAATATACGATGAGCCCAATTGTGGTGTAAATTTGTTGTCGTTAACTACTAAGTTTTTCACTTCAGACAGCGCTCATTCAGAATCACGTTCCTAAGTAAAAAAGATGGATTATAAGCAACATTTTTTATTTAAATGGTATAATAAAAGTTTCTACCGCAAACTTCTCAAGGTCTGCACGTAATGGTTCTTGAATGTTTGAATGTTTTCTGAATGTTTTTGGTATCTCTGTAGATCTCGCTGTTTTTTTGTATTTATGGATTTCAATTCAAAGATATCCATACCAGCTTTCGGTATTTTAAACTCCCCGAAGAGCACCGCATTAACCTTTAATGATGGCTCCTTTTTCAACGCGTTTTGAAGTCTTCGTTGCATGAGTTTATTACAATCCTCCAAAAATGGATTCAGATCTTTATGAAAAATCCAAAATAAACTTTTATAACCTCGAGCGACGTGAGAAAACTAAACTCCTTTGGCTCTTCCTCAACAGCAGCACCAAAGGGTTAGTTTTTCTTTTGCTGCTGGACGCTTTCATACGAAACCGAAAACTAAATCTTAAACCAGCTAATGTAAACACCGATCTGGACAGCTGTATCATATTCTGATCACTTAACTGTCACACTACTTTTGCGGTAAAATATTTTCAAAATATGCACAAAATATGCAAAACAAATTTACACTTGACCCGAGTGAATTTGTGAAAAATGCGACGTGAGAAATATAGCAAAATTTCTCAACACGATCAGCGTTTCTGATAAAGAAAAACTAAACTCCTTTGGCTCTTCCTCAACAGCAGCACCATCGACATACTTTTGTGATGACAGGAAGGGTCGGAAACTGCTTACGAATTTGTGAAGTCACTTTTCTCATACCCTTGTTTTTCCACGTATGATTCTACACCTTCAAAGGATTGCAACAATACTTTATATCTTTCAACTTGTCTGGCATTTGACTATTTGTGGCGATATCTAACTGTATACTTACTGACTGTGAGAATACTCTTTAACGTGCCATCTATGTTATGTTATATTCATCTGTTCTAAGCAACAAACAAGCAAAAAAGGCGTGCGTGGGCTTTCAAAAATCAAAAATTTACCCTTAACATTGCTTTGCCACTCTAAATGATAGATGATTTTAAAGCTGAGATGACACTTTCAGTTGATAAAATATGAAAAAAATTTATGATCAAGTATTGTGTAAAAAACCAAAAAATATTTTTCAAAGTCAAATTTTTTTTTTAATTTTTTTTTGGAAAATTATATTTTTATTCGGAACGGCATGTAACGACCTTTACAAATCACTAAAGATCACCGTTCTATTGCAATGGTGGCGATAGTTATGATTTTTCAAAAAAGGTATGATCACGAGAAAAAGTGCAAAACTGCAAAAGTTTACAACCCTATAACTTTTGCACAACATTTTTTTTAATCCTTTAGCACGATAATTACTTATACCAGTAACAATATTTTGGTGAAGTTTGAACAAACCCGGAGACATCGAATTTCTTTACCTAGTACACTTGAGGAATTTTGCCCCATAAAAGTTATAAGAAATGTGAGGCATTTTTTGCAAATTGCAGCTAAACCAAGGACTTTAGGAAAAAAATGCTACAGACATGAATTGATTAAAATCAAAAGATCTTTCACATAAAGTTGGTTAATAATTTTAAATTTTTTTATTTTTTTGAAAAATTCAGAAAAACCACCAATTTTGACTAAAATCGGGCCATATCTCGAAAACGACCCTTTTTTGAGCCTGGTAACCTCGAAAATTCCATTCTCCGTGCCGAAAAACATAAAAAATTGACAAGTTACCGAGGGGACCCCCAATTGCATACATAACCCCCCCCCCCCCCCATTGCGCCCGATGGTATTAGCTAATAAATCATTGTATGAAGAGCTGTTTTACAGACCTGGACTGACGTAGCTGTTTGCGCTGGTGTTGTCGTTGATGTAGGCAGCAGTGATGGGTTATAAATACCGAATAGCCTTTAGGATGTTCACACAGAAAAACCCATAATAAGAAACATGCTTTGAGTAATTATAAAATTTCCATAATTAGGACCACAAATAACCGCCATTTGAATATTTTTGATATTTGTTTCCTCAACCAAAGCCTGCAATTTAAAATTTACTGAAAAGAAAATCTTCGAAATGCCTGTGTTTAGAAATATGTCAGGAAAGCTTAAAGAAAACGCAAAATAATTAAAAACACATATTTATTAGTATCAAATTATAAGACATTTATTTGTTATTTCTAACTTTTATTACTTTTCTAGGAAATTTCTTAAAAGGTAAACATTTTCTTGAGCGCACTTTCCCTTATGAATTAAACAGCATGGAGCTTGATAAAAAAAATTAAGAGAGGATAATTTTGGACACTGCAATTCTTCTTCCATATTATATACTATAACACCTTCACCAAAGGTATTTTTGATCCAGCAAACTTTTTCACCGCCTTTCACATACAGTACTTTGTTTCTTATTAATGGCGCCACTATAGCACGTAATTGATGATAGGGAATATATCCATCGGTCCATCTGAATCCATGGTAATTATCATGCAGCCATTTCGCTTCTCTTATCTTTGCATGTGTTAAATCCTTAAATCTGAATGGAGGTTGAAAAATAAAGTGTTGCATTTGGTTTTCATTTTTCAAAATAGCCAATTCCTTCACAATGAACTTTTTACATTCGTCTTTAAATCCCTGTATATCCAAGATTGCTGACATTGTGACTTTAAATTATTTTCTTGACTTCGCTCGTCAGAGGACTGTACTCAATTATTCGATCGTGCAGGAGTAAACAAAAGGCATATGTATTTGCAGGAATATTACTTAGTGTTTTAAATTTTATAAGAATATCGACGGGTCCTGATTTGATCACCTCGTATTGATGTGAGCAATCGATAACTGCGATTGGAGCATTTTCCTTGAACTTCTCTCCGGTAAGCAGCTGTTGATGCATCCGCCCGTAAGACGATTGTTGGAATTTCGTATACATATCATACAATAAAGCATATCTCTCACGATCAAATTTAATGTTGAGGTCTTCATATGGAAATGTTTCAGAATTTAAGTGAAGCTTCACATCTGAAAGTTCGCAATGATCAAACTTGCTGGCATCTTTACTCTTCACGTTTTTTCGATCTGTTTGAAGCGCTAAAATTACATATCGGGGGTTTTCTAGCTGCGTTGATGTTTTAATTGCCCAATTATGTTCAACAGCTACGAAAACTCATTTGCATGGGGCGTTCAGTATCAGTTAACTTAAACAGCGAGAGTTTTCTCCATCGGCTACACTTATGTGTGGTACATTGGAGTTTAAAAATATCTGTTTTAGCTTCATCACTTGGTGATAGAAAGGCATTTTCATCGCTATTACTTCGAATCAAAATAAGTTCATGTTTAACATTTATAACAATTTTCTTATAGTCTTCAGCAAAGCCGAACAGCAATTTTAAGGGAATACAAAAATTGAAAAACCCTGGTGCTATTGTATTATTTGGAGACCAGCCCGCATTTAGTAACACATTGTTTTCATTTTGATTTAAAGATATATAATTTTTTATTGTTGTTGCAAATCCAAGATTTCTCGTACGATTAATTTCTACACCGTTTAATTCATAGCGAATTTCATCAAAACGAAAAGAGATAGCATTATAAGTTAATTTTGCTGTTGTTGATGTAGTTCCATCTGCTTTTGCTAGCGCGTCTTCTATATATATGAAACTTTCACTTGGCAGCACATATAAATCCTGATGTTGCACTGAAATGCGAATTTCATCGCTGTTTTTATATGATGTCAGAAAATGAGAGTAGCTGTGATACTCAACTTTTGTAATGCTATTATCATAGCGTGCCCCTTGAGAAATATCGAGCATTTCATTAATTTGTTAACTTAAGACCGAGAGATTTTAAAAATTGCTCGTTAGCTGATGTTAGCTTAATTCCTGACTGCTGTGTGGCTTCAGACTGACTAGAAGACTTAACACTTTTGTTCTTGTATTTATCATCAATGGAGTTGTTATATATTAGCATTTTGTAGCTTCAAATGCAACCTCACTGTTATCGTTTCCCCTCTAAAATTGATTAGGTCACCGTCCTGATCCACGAACTTAAGTGTTAGAGAACTTATCCGTCTGATGTTCAGAGGCAAATAAATGACATTTTTAGCAACTTCGATTATTATATACCCCGGACCCACCTTAGGAGAGAGCTCGTGTAAGGTGTGAACTTGCTTATTATTTATGAAGGAACCTGATACTATATTACATTCAACTCGCATTACATTAACTTTTATTATATATACTGGTAAATCAGATTGATATAAAATATTAGGTTTTAGAATGCGTTTACTCAATCCTAATAATGATCCAATGGAGTTCTTTTTATTCAATAATGCGCGGGTAGAACTTTTTACTTCGCTTTTCAGGGTGTTATTATTAGCTGTTATTTGTACGATAGGTTTAGTTTTCGTTTAAGCTAGTTTTTTTTTGATAAATCCTGGAATATCATCAATTTCATAGGAACCTTCTGGAATTTTAATTTCATCATCACCAACATGAAATAAGTTATTTCTACTGTCCACATTAGGTATTGAATTATATTTCTGTAAATCAATGAGTCCACAAACGTATTTTGATGTAAGATCCAGTGGAGGAAAGTACTCAACTGTAAATACAGATGAATTCCCAGTCAAAGTTAGTGTTAGTGACATAGTAGGTCAAAGTGAAATGAATCTGTTATTTTTAAGCAGAGTTTATTTATAGTCCAACTTACAATTGCTAGTTATATTCTTAAACTTATAGCTACTTATTATTACAATGATTATATAAAAATTTCAAGCATAAGTGAGCGCAATTTATCATGTTATAATTTTGATAGGACTTATAATTGTAAACAGTGTTTTTTCCTAAATAGCTTAAAATTTCCTTTGGTGGTCGTAAGTTTCCAAAGCTATCAGCTGTTTCTCAGACCTCCTTTTGTAATATGCTACCCAATGACTTCCAGGACCGATGGTAGTATACAGATTAACGATTCCACATTCATATTTTGTAGGTTTTTTTGACGAGAGCATCAATCATAAAAACACCTCTTAAATGTGGTATATCATTCGCATAATTATATAAATCGATTTCATTTAATGCTCGATTAAGTAGCAGTTTTAGACGTTTTTTGAAGGCCTCTTTTTTCTTTTAAATACATTTTTAGTGGTAGCAAGTGCAAGTGTAATAGCTTCTTTTAAAGAATCTGGTTTTTTCACATTTAAGATATTTCTGGTTTCACGAACTCCTTTTTGAAGCGTTGACGTATTTTTATTCCTCTTAGAATGAGTTTTGTTCTTTTTTACCCCTATTCCGCATTTTACTTTTGCCTTCATAGTGTTTGTTACAAGCCACTCGTTCCCAAGCTTTACCGGATAATATACGATCAGCAATATGACGATCCTCAATATTTTTATGTTGAGAATATGCGATATCGTGATTTCTACCAGCTGCGTCTAGAGGGTTAATTCCAGGATCACCCCTTGCTAATCTTTTTTGTAATTTAGAACCAGGACCGCAATATTGATATCCAGGCAAATGACAGTTAAATGGTAAATTGCTAATTGCTGTATTTAACAAACCGCTTCCTCTTCGACATTTACGCTGGCGAGAACGATTTTGATTCTTTGAATGATCAATCATGCGATAGATAGAATAAGTTTTTAGACGTCCTCAAAACAGCACACTGAGCTGATGACTGATATAAAATAATCTAATCTAATAATGAAGTTCGTGAAGCAGAAAGTCACTTTACCAATAAAAAATCTAGATATAAAATCTGGAAATGAAGTCAAAAGACATAGGTCGCTTATACCTGATAATGTAAGAGGAATTCTTGTTGGACCTTCTAACTGTGGTAAAACCAATCTTATGATTGGTCTTATAGAACATCCAAATGAACTCAAGTACATCTGCTCAAAATCACTGCATCAGCCCAAATATCAGTATCTGGCGCAGTTGCTAAGTCCTATTACCGGTCTGGGCTACTACACGTTTTCTAATAATTACGAAGTCATACCTCCTGAGGAAGCCAAAGAGAATTCTGTTTTAATTTTCGATGATGTAGCATGCGGGAAACAAAATATCATACGTGATTATTTTTGTATGGGGCGACATAATAATATTGATAGTTTCTATCTCTGTCAGACTTACACCCATATACCGAAGCACTAAATCCGTGACAACGCTAACTTTCTTATCTTATTTAAGCAAGATGATACGAATCTTAGACATATATATAATGATCATGTTAACACAGACATGAGCTTCGATAAAGACAGTTTGTTGGATAAAGGACGTTATCGAAAAGGAGTTGATACATTTATTTCACTATAAATTTAGAAGATCTGGTTTAGCTGGTATTAAACCCGTTATAGCTGTTAATATATCTGATAGACTTATTCGAGCTGTCTTATAGAGCCGTTATAGGTGTTAATAGACCTGATAAGGCTGCTCATAGACCTGTTAAAGCTGTTCCTAGTCCTGATCAGAGCTGCTAATAGACCTGATAAAGCTGTTTATAGACCTGTTAAAGCTGTTCATAGACCTGATAAGAGCTGCTAATAGGCCTGATAAAGCTGTTCATAGAGCTGGTAAATCTGTTCGTAGACCTGGTAAAGCTGTTCATAGACCTGGAAAAGCTGTTCATGGACCTGATAAGAGCTATTAATAGACCTGATAAAGCTGTTCATATACCTGGTAAAGCTAATCAGAGACCTGGTAAAGCTTTTCGTAGACCTGTTAAAGCCGTTCATAGGTCTGATAAGAGCTGTTCATAGACCTAATAAAGGTATTCATAGACCTGATAAGAGATGTTCGTAGACCTGGTAAAGCTGGTTATAGACCTGGTAAGAGCTGTTCATAGACCTGGTAAAGCTGGCCATAAACCTGTTTGAGCTGTTTAATAGAGCTGGTAAAGCTGTTCACGGAGCTGTCAAAAGCTGTTCATAGACCTAGAGTTATCCACAGATCTGTTTGGATCAGTACAGCCCAGTTGTCAGCCCAGTTCAAATCTCATAAGAAAAATGGTTAAAAAGAGAGACGAACTATTAAAAAATCTTATCAAAACTAGAAATGCCATTAAGAAGAAATTCCACGCTGTGAAAAATGGCCGAGTTGAAACTGAAACTCGCCTTGAGGAGACATTTAAGCCCATAACAAAACCACTTCATGAATTCATAACAAAAACAAAATATGAGCCTAAAATTAAAGATGAATAATGAGATGATGATGATGATTACGACAATATAAATTTTACTATCAAAATTAAACTTCCGAAAATGGAGCCGACAAGTACACCTATAAAGCGTCCAGATTATTCCTTAATGTCGGAGGACGATGAATTTGCAACACCTACACACTCTAGAACTTTGATGGAAAAGAAAGATTCTGCTCTTAATTTATCAAGTGGATTTTTTATTTATTTGTTTATTTATTTATATTAACTCTACACAGATAAACTTACGTTTCTAGTTATGTGTAGGATATACTAATCATAGATAATTAAGAAAATATAAAGGATAAACGCTAGTATTCCTTACATGCGTTGAAGTAAATAAAAAGAAAAATATTAAATATTATTTACCATTAAATACTTATATGTAAATTAAGAAAATGGGGAAAGAAAAAAGGGAAAGAAACATTTTAAACGAACTACCTACTGCATAAATACATAAACAATGTCTTTTTGAAATTAAAATTAAAGTTAAAGTTATTGCTATGACCATTTCTTCTGATGTGGACGGGAAGAGAGTTCCACATTCTGACGGCCCGAACAATAAATTGACGCTCGGTGCATGCGAAACGGAACTGCGGTACGGATAAAGCAGAAGTTCTTTGTGATTGCATAAAACTAATTTTATTAAACAGATATCGCGGATTTTCTTTCAAAATAATATTGCGTAAAAATAAAATAGTTCTAAACTCAATATAAGTCATCAAAGTGCAGCCAAGTACACAATCAGCATATGAAGAGACATGATCTTAGCGTCTGAGGTTAAATATATATCGTACGGCGGAATCAATCGCAACGTTGAGTTTTCTTTGCGATGCAGAATCCAGCCGACAGAAGATTTCACATTCATAAGTAATTAGAGGCACCAATAAAGTTTTGATAAGCACCATCCCAGTATTCCTAGGTGTATATGCGGCCGATAGCCAAAGCTTGCGAAGGGTTCCGTATATGCGATGCGAGATACAATACTATTTATTTGATTAGACCAAGAAAGCGTTTTATTAAATAATTCCCAAGTTCCTTACAGGAATTACTACATCGTATAACAATATTTCAGGGAAGCAACTCGTATCAATTTCATTTCTGTAAATTACAATAGATTCCGATTTTGATGCGTTAAGCAGGAGTTTATTATTTTCAGCCCATCGGCAAATCGATGTAATGTCCTCATTCATTCGACAAACAGCATCTTCTGTTAAGCCTATAGGTCTTGATATGTATAGCTGCAAGTCGTCAGCATACATGTGAAAATTGCAGTTTTTAATAACTAAGGAAATATTATTAATATAGATGGAAAACAACAACGGACCCAATATAGATCCTTGCGGGACACTGGAGTATACTACATTACAGTAAATTTTCTGAACACGGCCCTGGAGAATTGTGCTAAGTAGTTTGCAGGCACTATTTGTGAAACTGCCTATTCCTGCACAGCAGATCTTGACACATTTGGAATAGGGATAATTTTAGCCTGTTTCCACTTAGACGGATATATCGAAGTTAGAAGTAGGCGCTGGATTTTATATCGAAGAGTGCTTTATGTACATCATAAGCTGTTATTGCTGTACAGGAAAACCCATCAAATGAACTAGAAGTTGGTGCGGAAAGCGAACTCAAAGGTCCATCATGATGGGCAGCTACATTCGATGTATTATATATAAAAGATAGATTAAGCTCATGCGGGTTCTTAGAAATGTAGCTGTATTTCGGTCTACCTATACCGATATCCTTAATGTTTCTCCATAATTTGGTCGCTGAAAGCTTGACATCAAGTTTATATTAGTTGATAAATATTTAGAACTATGTTTTACCAAAAGCCCAAAAATTGACAACACTTATGGAGTTTATTAAGATGATAATAACGAATGGAAAATTGGAAATTCAAAGATTGCAATTGAGGAAGATTATTTCCCTATTAACAGAAAATCTTATAGGTCTATGTGAACTGCTTTTTATGAAACAACCCGTAAAAACTTTGTATAGTAAGGATGACCTATAAGAAGAAGAAACTAATGCCTATAAAAGAGAATATAGAAAGGACGGCCAAATAAAAGGTACTAGAGCTTCAAAGTATACAGAAATTATAAGTAAACTAATTTCTCATGATGGCAAAGGGCTGATGCATATGCCCAAGAAAAATATTGATTACGTTCATTGGAACGATCCTAATGAGCTTGTCGATAGACTTTGTCTTTTAATAGCATCACGAGGTGCTGGACACACTAACCACAACAATGAAATTATCTTAATTATTGAAGAGTTGAAAGAAGGTGGCATTATAATATAAATAACATCTTTAATCGTATTCAGCTTTAATGTAATAATCAAAGTTCGGACCTACTGGTGAGCGCGGTCCAAAGGGACTACCTGGTGAACCTGATTCTCAACGGATCCAGGGAATACAGGGTCTAAATGGTGTAGGTCTTTAAATTTGAAATATCTTAAAAGCCCGATGGAAAGAGATGATGTAGCCAATAAAATATATGTCGACGATGCAGCTGATAAGGTAGTACATTTCAGTAATTCCCATGCTAATGAAAAAATTCAGTTAGTCAGAAAAAATCTAACTGAGCAAATACTTAAGGAAAGTGCCGTCCCTAAAAAAGAGTTAAAGGAGATATACAGCATAATAAATATTACAAGTGAAAAAGATAAAGAAGCCAGTCCATTATATACGACTGAACCAATTGCGATTCTACAAGGAAAACTGAAAATAGCATACGAATTATATGCAAGTGAATAAATTATCGACGTTCAGGAGAAATTGATGAAATATACAGGGTGTTTCAGATCTGACGTTCCAAAATGAGTCGGGTGATAGATCTCACCTAGCCAAACAAAAAATTTTGTTTTATTGCCGATATTAGCATGTGTTAGCCAGAATTTGCATCCTTGTATCCTGGCGTTCTGTTACTCGTACCTGATGGAAATTTTGCTATAAAAAAGGTCAATAAACAAGAATACCTATCATAGTTGAAAAACAAATCAATTAGTGCGGGTGTTTTTAAGCAAAAATTAGTAAAAAATGGTAGAATTTACATTTGCGAAATACGCGGATATTATTTACATTTATGGCGTAGTAGACGGAAAAGAGAGAGCGGGTGTATGGGAATATCAAAGAAGATTCCCCAACCGGCAAGCACTCCAAAGTGGGGTATTTACACGGACTTTCCGAAGGTTAAGAGAAACAGGAAGTGTGACTCCACACGACATGGAGACACGGCCCGAAACTTCGGAAACTTCTGCCGACGTCGAGCAGCAAATAATCACCATCGTGAGGCAGGACCTTGAGACGAGCACGAAACGAGCCGCAAGGCGATTAGAATTGTTGTCATTTAAGGCGTGGTGGGTTATTCATCAAGGGGATTACGTCCATACCATCATCACCCTGCCCAAGGACTACTGGAAGGAGACTCCGAGAGAAAACTGAAATTTAGCACTTGGCTTCTGGAATGCGACATTGACGGTAGAGCGTTTCTGGACCGAATTATGTGGATAGATGAATGTCAATTCACCAGGAATGATATCACGAACTTCTATAATATCCATTCCTGGTCGAACACTAACCCACACAGGGTAAAGGTGACCTCATTCCAGCAGAGATTCAGTGTCAACGTTTGGGCTGCTATCATCTCAAGCATTTGATAGGATCATTTATTTTGCCGCAAGTGCTTAATAGTGAAATTTGTGGAGTTTTTTGACAATGCACTGCCAGATCTAATAGAGGAGAGCCCTATGGATAATCTTAGGGGAATGTTTCACCAACACGATGGAGTACCGGCGCATATGGCTAACATTGTAAAGGTAATACTAAGTGAACAATTTCCTAACCGCTGGATTGGACGAGGTGCATTGATTCCTTGGCCTGCTGGATCTCCATACCTTACCCATTGGACTTTTTCTTATGGGGAACAATGAAGTATGAAGTTTTTTCAAGCCCAGTTAACAATAGGGAGGATTTAGTTGGCCGAATTGGGAACGCAGCGACGAAAATACGGGAGAATCTGGCTGCAATACGCCTTAGACAGAGACTTAGAAGGAGGTTGTTGAAATGCATCGAAAGTTGCGGTGGACATTTTTAACGGATTTTGTTACTTATCAAGATTAATTGTAATTATTTTAAATTCAATAAAAAGAATTTTTGAGTTAATATTAGTTTAATTTTTTAATTTGTTGATTTTTATAATATTCTCCGATAGGATTTCTACGTATAAATTGCTAAATACTTTCCCAACGTGGACATGTTGGACCTTTTTGGAAAGGTAATAAGACGGGCAATTCAAAAAAATTAAAAAGAGGTATACTAATTACATAAATTTCGGAGAAAATTTGGGAAAATGCTGAGATTTTGGTAATTTCAAAACATTTTTTTAATTTTGGCCGTGACTGTACCTGCTGTGGTAGTAGTGAGATCAACATTGTTAACATTTTTGGAAAGGTAATTAGGATAGTTGTTTTTTAGCGTTTGTTTCATGTGGCTGTGTTGCGCAGATGAAGAGATCAAAATAAAAGAGTACTGTGCATACCATAAAAAACTGAAATTTATTAATCACCCTGTAACTCCCAAATGGTTCAAAGTCCCCCCCCCCCCAATCAATTTTTTGTTTTGCTAGGTGAAATCTATCTCCCCACTCATTTTGAACGTCAGATCGGAAACACCCTGTATAGATCTAAATCTACAGGAAATTAATGACACCTTAAAAGCATTAATTAATATAGAATCTCTGACAATTTCAAAACGAATAAACCACAAGTAATTAATGAGCTTCATAAAACAGCCAGAAAAAATTTAATAGAAAGACGTGTTATAACTAAGGGAAGAGATGACTTATGGCAAGCCGACTTAGTTGAAATGGGCGCTTATACTACAAGCAATAATGGCCATAATTTTTTATTAACTCTAATAGACGGATTTTATGTATGGGCAATTTCTATTAAAATAAAGACTGGTGTCGAAGTTACTCAAGCTATGAAATCCATACTACAAGAAGGTCGGAATCCCACAAATTTACAAACTGATGATGGAAAAGTGTTTTTCAATAACTCATTTCAAAACTTAATGAAAAAATCCAACATTAATCATTTTTCTACATATAGCCCTTTGAAAGTATCTATAGTTGAACGATTTAATCGAACATTAAAAAGCATGATGTGGAAATAGTTTAGTATGCAGGGCTCATACCGATGGATAGATATGGTTAAGAAATTACTCGTAAAATATAACTCAAGTAATCATCGAACAATAAAAATGCGACGCCGTGATGTGACAAAGCAGAATGAGAAAAAATGTTTATTAACAGTTTAGAATCATTTAAAGACGTTTCATTAACCGCAATTTTAACTGGGAGACTTTGTTTGCATTAGTAAATATAAACATGTATTTGAAAAAGGTTATACACCAAACTGGACTACAGAGATCTTTAAGATCGCAAAAATTCAGATAACGAATCCTGTAACATATCTCTTGGAAAACCATAAAGGAAATGCAATAAAGGGGAGTTTTTATGAAATGGAACTCTAAAGTACGAAGAATCCTGATGTTTACCTAGTAGAAAAAATATTGTAGAAAACCGCAGATAAAGTTTATGTTAAATGGCTCGGATTTTCATCAAAACACAACTCTTGGATTAAGAAAGATGTATTATAATATTGTTATACAAATATATATTTTATATTAAAAGTACTTGAGTTCTTATTTTATTACTATATTTAAAATTTTTAAATCTTAACCTATAAATTTTATTTCTATGCGAGGTGAATAAAATTGTGTCCAAAATATCCTTCATATTTCGAATTCGCTGTTGAAATCGAAATCTGTCCAACGAAAATGTTTGCCTCGTATATTGGAACGAAATCTTTGGAATGACATTAAATTGAACTACTTTTTCCCCAAGTGCATTGACATTTTCTTCTTCTCTTTGTAGCAAAAGCAAAACATCTTGCAGGTGCAAACTCCTACAAATATCCTTGAATATTTTATATGCTGCTGAATCAGATTTAGAAATCCTAAGAAAGAACCTCCCATGCTTTTGATAATCGTTAAACAAAATTTTCTCCAAAAATAAAGAATTGAAATATATAATTAAATGTCTACTTTGTTGGCTTTTACCTCTATAACCGCTTTAATAGCGAGAGTTAATAAATCTAATTCGATTAATTTAAAAATATTATCCAAAATTATTTTTGTATGAACGTGCTCAATTTTGAACTGCCTCAAAAAATGAATTACACTTCCTTTTATAGCTGCTTATTTTGAAATATTCATTTGGTATGTTTGCTGCATTCCTCTTAAATTCACTAATTCCACATCGCTTTTATAATTAGCATCAACTTGTTTCACCATCTCTACTTCACCATTACTTAGAATTCTTTCAGTTTCAAACTCGCGACGTCATAGCATGATATCTTCAATGAGCGAGTTACCTAATTACTGTCATATGTACAACGAATGGTTAGCATAGTTTCGTCATCGAATTCAAGTTTAAAGTGCCTGTAAAAGATATCCTTGCTTTCAATAATTCCTGCAATATCCATTTCTTTCTTTAATAGTTCCTGCCTGAAACCTTCAATGGCCTCGTCAATAGACACACATTTTTTGATATTGTAACAATATTTCTCTTTATTTATGTACCAAAATATTGTTTGATTTTATTTTGACCGAGCGGTATTCTTGTTTTGATCGTTCAGGGCGCGTAATAACAAAACTAACAGCTGTGCCCTTGATTTCATTCAAATAAATATTTGTGTTTTGGGCGGATGAATCAAACTCAACCAGGATCAGCTATGGTCGTGGATAATTCACTTTTTGGAAACCAATTGTTTCGCGCGCGAAGTCACTTTAAGGATTGGTTTACCTGTAAGCCTGTGTTGTGAAAAGTGAAGTTTATAATCTAGAGTCCGGCTGTTGTGTTTTGTGGTTCGGTCTCAATATTTTGTGACGTGTTACGTGTAATGTTGTGTGGCCTATGTGTTTTTATTTCGCACTTTCCAACACGGTTCTGACTTTTCTGGTTATGTTTAATGTGGTTATGTTGAATGTGGTTAGTGCGTGAATAAATTGGTTACCTGTTCTTGGCGTGTAATTGTTGGTGGGGTGCCGTGGTTTTAAGGATTCTTCACTTTACCGTGTCGCCTATTTTTGGATGGCGTCAGTTTGTTACCTGGGCGTCTTCGCGGTGCTGCGCGTGCAGGTGTGCTGGTGACACGATGCAACCGCAGTTACAGTAGATTACTCGATGATTCATTTTTGTAGAATCCCGATGATTATGTTATGTAGTGTCTCGCGTCGATGTTCCGTGACGATGTAGTAAACTACAGACATAAAACTTGTCAGAAAAATTAAAGAAAACGGTTCGTGTTAAGTGTGCTTTATTGAATCCAACTTATCTTAAAACTCGTGACAGGAAGGAAGAACTAATCAACATGGCGTCGCTTTATATAGCTTTCGTGTTTCACTTTCGGCGTTTACAATTTTGTAATAGAATTTATTTATAGTGACATCTGGGTAGGAATTCTCACGAAATTTGTTGTTTCGTTGTAGAGCTTGAATTTAACAAGTGTGTGTTTAATCGGTTGAAGGAAATGCAAACCGTTTTACAAAATTTTTACTCATGGCAGTCCAACCGCTATGAAGTGTCAAAATCACACGCCAGCTCCCAGCGAGGCGACTGAGTATTTAGATGCAAGCTCCGGAGAACGGCATGGGAGAATTACAGATCATGCGCACAAACTTGACATATTTATTCGTTGCTATGAAATATTTTTCTGTTGCCACAACATTTTTTGGGCATGCGCTTAATTTATTGAAACGGTTAGGCAACCAAATTGTGTGAGAATCGCTACCCTGGTGTATAAATTTAATTTTACTTTTTACTTTTGTGTTAAATTAAAAAATTTAAATTAATTAAGTGTGTAAATTTTCGTCCCGTCCTTGTGTGTTGTCTTCATCTGGTGTAAATCCGTGTTAAAGTTTTTTGAGGTTAAGTGTTGTCTTCTGCAATCGATGTTTACTTAATATTCATCTGATGTTGTGTCTTTTGCTATTTTTAGATTCTTCAAAAAGTCGTTGTGGATTAGCGCAGTGACATGAGCAGCAAAACATGAAGTCTCATGGGCTTCGAAAGTTCTTGCGGTGAGTGACTTGACAGCTCAGGTAAGTTCCTGCGTACATCTTTCAAGACCTTAAAGACACCGCCTCTTTTGGAGGTTTGCAGCACGTCCGATTAAGTGCCCCAGGAACCGATGCCAAAGAAATGTGATTTCTTCTGCAAACGGTAAGTGGTTTTGCGACAATATGTAAAATGCATAGTGATAAAGACAAAAGATTTACTGCACGTCTATCCATTTTTATGTTAGCATGTTGACTTGAAGTCGAGAATTTTATGAAGTGGCTATATTTATATCATCCTCCTGAATTTTTTGCTTCAATTGTCAGCCTTACTGTTTTCAAGCTCTAGAGGGAAATGATTGTAAGGGGAGATGGAATGAAACATAAATTTAATAAAAGTACTTTATTTATTTATAAATTTAAATAATAGCTAGTGCCAGGTGTTATCTTAGAAAACATTAAATTAAAATAGCTACCACCTGCTGCTTTCCTTTCAACGAAGAAGCCTCCATCGTTAATTTTGTCAATTGAACGGTCAGTAAATTTAGCGTCGAATCTAGGCGGCCAAAAAACATAGTCACTCTCCAGTTCTAAAAGGATCCTTGGTCCATATTTTGTTGTTGTCCTTCTGCAGCTTATGATTTTGTAATTCTGCGACTCTTCAATATATTTAACAGCGAGTACAGTCTTAAAGTTTGCAGAATTTTTTTTTTTTTTTTTTGTAAGCAGATGACACAAAATTTATTATTTTAGTCTGATTGAACACGAATTTTAATTGCGACAATTTCACTGGTTCACTACACTATGAACTCTAAAAGACTATCTAAGAACTCTTGATATTTATACAAGAATGGAATGTAAACAGTTACCACAATATCCTTTTGAAAAAATTAAAAACCGCAATTTCCTTTTGAAACTTCACAATTGAGAACATGTTAAATCTTGCTTGGAAACAAATGATATCATAGAAATAAGAAGTTTCAAAAGCAATAAAAACAATCTTCACCCATTTACTCAAAGTGGTGAAATCTTTATTAAGAAATACTATAAAGAAAAGAATAAAAAATCAATTGCACACTTAAATACAATTTAAGAAGAAATATTCCCATGCTATTTTACAAAAATTTTTCATGCTCAAGAGCTTAATTTCTCTGCAATTTCCCTGTAAATTCATCATTAGCACAAAACGTGTTTAGCAACGAAATTATTTCACAAATATCTTCCAGAAAATATATGAAAAACCTAACTTTTTAACTTTGGATGGTTCTTTTTTTGTTGTACAGAGTATGATCCCCCATTGCTAATAGGAGAAAGATTTGTTCCTATGGTGGTGGTGGGGGAGGGGTAGTAACTTCGTAACGCGTGGACCGATTTCGATGAATCCTTTTACGTTCGGTAGAGTATGTTTCTTGATTGATACCATGAGAAAAAAAGTTTAGTGGAATGGGGGTAAGGTAGGGGGTTAAAACTAACTTTTAACGCGTGGACCGATTTGGATGGTTCTTTCTTCGTTGTATAGAGTAGAAGACACTAAAAAGTGAAAAATAAAATAGTTTTAAAAAAAAAAAGTTGAACCGATTTTTAATTTTATATCTATTACGTCATTTTGAAGTCAGGTGCAAATTAAACAAATAAAACAATTACAGCACCACAATTGAAAATAATGCATAATACTACCTGAACGTTTCAGCTTACGGGATCATAAGAAATGACGATTAAATATTTTTGTTGTAGTTGTTTGGTTTGTTTGATTTGCACCGACTTCAAAATGTCGTAATAGATATAAAATTAAAAATTATTTTATGCTTTTTAGCGCTTTTTGTGAAGTCGGTTCAACTTTTTTTTATCGCTTGTATTTAGTTTTTCATTATCTGTGAAATGCAAGAAAGATGAAATATCGAAAAACCTATTACGTGGCATAGTGTTTGAAAAAATTGGAGTACTTATAATTTGCCTTTTTGACCAATACATTTCCAACTTTGGTATCTTCACTTGAGCCATCAAAATGCATAATGCAATATATGCTTTTAATTCGTTAGAATTTATGGGCACCCACCTTTCGTTTCTTTTTTTTCCAAAACCTTCTTTTTTAATTATTTGCCTATTTCAATTATTTGTCTCTTCCACTATGCTATTCCAAAAGTCTTCATTTAGCACTTCATTCAAAATATCCAAAGGTTTAGGATTAGCACCTAACCTTCGCAGACACAAAGGATTTATTCCAGGCACTTCACAAAACCGTTTTACATTAGTTAGATTGTCTTTTTCTTCCCAATTCCATTGATCTAATTCCTCGGGAGGAGATTCAATATCACTGCTTGATAAGTATCTTGTACGTCTTTTGCATCTTGCTTTTATCTCACTATCATCACCACTATCATTGTTAAGTTCGCTATAGTTTTCATCATCTTCACTTTGAAAGCCACTATAATCACTAAAAAATTCTTCGTCAGATTGACCTAAATCACTTTTTTCAATTAAATTTTCGCTATCACTTTCAAAACATATGTCGCTAATTTGTGAGATTATGGGTCAGCATAGCACAAGATACACTTTGATAATGAAATTAACTGTATAATAAAATGTTCTAGAATGTAAAATTAAGCTTTAGTTGTTTCATTTTCACTTCTTAGTTGATTACTATGAAATGCGAATTTCGTAGTTTAATTTTCAATAAATTTTCAGAGACGGATCCTTTGTTTTACTGGATAAAACGTCCGATAGAGCCCGCACCACAGGTTTAGCCTAATAGTTTGCAAATTCTAAGTACAGCAGTGATTAGAGTAACGATTGCTTCGTGATTCATGTCTTCCCAAAATGAAACAATGTTTTTCATGATAGCTTAATCACATATAAAACTGTCTGAAAATTTAAGCATGCGAAATCATAATAGTATTAATATATGTTTCCGTAGGTTGAATAATTTTCCTTGTATGTAGGTAGCTGTTTTATTTGTTTAATTTTCACCGACTTCAAAATATCGTAGAAAGAATTAAATAAAGTATTATTTAATAATTTTGAGCACCTTTTGTGAAGTTGGTTAAACATTTTTCTTAAAAACTATTTTATTTATTTAACCTTTAACTTTTTGTATAAACTATCAACTCCACTGTGCATATATGTCTAATCAATAATTAAATCCATTCATTTACTTTTCTAAAAAAAAATTTAAAACTATGTCAAAATGTTAAATTTATTTAGCGCGTATTTGTTATATATTTTATTTATTTATATTTTTTTCGCTTTATATGGCAGCACGTAAGGAATATTGGGTTAGAAATCTTAAATTTAAATTACATAAGATAACCAGAAAAAGTAAACTCCAGTGAAATGTTTGACAACACTAATGACGGTCACTTGAAGGCAACTTTATGCAGGAACTAAGAAACAGTTATCTAATCACCAGAATATAACAATACAAATGAGGCTGCCAAACCAGCATGCAAAAACATCAATAGATAAAACCAAAATACGAACACAAACAACAATCAGGGGTGCACAGAGAGAGATAAGTGAAGCTTTAGTAAGAGTTAGGTCAAAAATAGGGCACATTGGACCGCGAGTGAACGACATATAGTAAAGCAAACTGCTAATGCTCTACGGGGTATACCTATGTATGAATAAAATCTACGTCGTTCTACCAAAAAAATCAGATTAAGCAACCGGAGGCGATCCACATAAGGAGGAAGCCTGAGTGGATCATTCCACAGGAAGTCCCTTAGTTATAAAAGTAATCCTAATTTAAAATTAAGTTTGACAAAATTCATTTATCGTTTTAAGAATAAACAACAATAAAGAGGGGAAATAACATTTCGAACCGAGCATAATTTCGAAATGCGTGTACCGATTTTGATGATTCTTCTTTTAGGTAGAGTATGTTCCCCGATTGGTACCATGTCAAAAAAATTGTTGGTGGCGTAAGGGTAGAGGTGGGGGTAAAAGCTAACTTCGTAATAAGTAGACCGATATAAATAATTTCTTTTTTGTTGTATAGAGTATGATCCTCCAATGCTAATAATGCTAATATGAGGATAAATTTTGCACTAGGGTGGTGGTGGGGCAAAGGTAGGCTAACTTCATAGCGTGTGGGCTGATTTGGATTATTCTTCTTTTGATGTGTTGTATATGTTGCCCCACTGGCACCAAGACAAAAATTTATGCGGAGGGGTGGTTTACGGAGGGCGTTACCAAACTTCTAAATGCACACATCTAACACATGGGCTGAAAAGTCCCGGGCCTAACACATAGATGGCGCTAGTCTTATTGCATTCACCGCTTTTTCAGTTAGTACTAACCTTCAAAAGAAAGCTGTCAGAATTTTATGCTATTCTACTTATAAGTTTGTGAGTTATTGTGCTAAGAGTGACACTACTTTTGTTATTTTCTGAACAATGGATCAAAAACAATTTCGTGTTTTAATTTTACATTGCTTCTTGGTGGGAAAAAATACCGTTCAAGCGAAGCAATGGCTTGAAAAGTGTTATAAGGACTCCGCTCCATCGGAAACAACAATAAAACGTTGGTTTGCCGACTTCAAACGTGGTCTTAGAGACACCGATGATGCAGAACGCAGTGGACGTCCAAATGAGGCGGTAACACCAGAAAACATCAAAAAATCCACAAAATCGTTTTGAATGATCGAAAAGTGAAGTTGCGTGAGTTAGCTGACATCGTAAAGATATCAAAAGAACGTGTTGGCTTTATATTGCATGAGCATTTGACAATGAGAAAGCTCTGTTAAAAGTGGGTGCCGCGTTTGCTCAGTGTTGACCAAAAACAAGAACGTGTTGAAGATTCTGGGCAGTGTTTGGCCATGTTTAAGCGTAACAAACCGGAATTTTTGCGTCGATATGTGACAATGGATGAAACATGGATCCACCACTTCACTCCGGAATCTAAACGATCGTCATCTGAGTGGAGAGCAACTGGTGAACCTCGTCCAAAGCGCCCGAAAGCACAACAATCGGCTGGAAAGGTTATGGCCTCAGTATTTTGGGATGTGCGTGGTGTAATATTCATCGATTATCTTGAGAAGGGAAATACCATCAACAGTGAATATTATATAGGCGTTATTGGAGCGTTTGAAGGCCGAAATTGCAAAGAAACGACCGCATATGGCAAAGAAAAAATTTTGTTTCACCAAGACAACGCACCTTGTCACAAGTCAATCAAAACATTGGCAAAACTAGAGGAATTGAACTTCGAATTGCTCCCACATCCACCGTATTCGCCAGATTTGGCTCCCAGCGACTACTGGCTGTTCGCAGACCCTAAAAAAATGCTCACCGGTAAGAAATTTTGCTCGAATGAAGAGGTTATCGCTGAAACTGAGGCCTATTTTGAGGCAAAAGATAAATCGTTCTACAAGACTGGGATTGAAATGTTAGAGCGGCGCTGGAATGATTGTGTGGCTCTTGATGGAGATTACGTTGATAAATAAAGCCAATTTTGAACAAGAAAAACCGCGTTTTCTTTGTTAGGCCAGGGACTTTTCAGCCCATGTGTTATTTGGATGATTTTTTGGTGTGTACAGTATGATCCCTTAATACTCTATGGAAAAATGTCGACCTAGAGTTGGAGTGGGTTGAGGGGTAGCCAAACTTTGTAACACCTGGACTGAATAAGATTATTCTGAATTCTATCTATTTGTTTTCTGAAAAAATTTAGGCTTGTGGAGAGAGTTGGAGGAGGGGAGTAGCATAGCTTGATAAGGCATAGACCGGTTTTGATGATTATGATTCTGTTGTACAGAATACGTTTCCTGATTGATAAATGATAAAAATGTTGCACATAGATCGACTACGACGATTCTCTGACTACGGTAATTCTCTCTTGCTGTATAGAGTACGGTGGCGCACTAAGGTCATGGTAAGAATTTCTTAAGGTGAAGTTATGAAAGGGTGACCTTGACTAATTTCGTAATATGTTGCCGGGTTTAGATATTTTTATCTCCATTCTTTAGAGTGCACTATCTTTGCAACTTTTGAAGTTGTTTTGTTCGTACGAGGAGCATTCCCCTAGTCGTTTATATGAAGACACTAAAAAGTGAGAAATTAATATTTTATTGTTGAAACTGCAAATGCTCAGATCATTTATTAGGCTTTAAGGTCTTCTAAGGAGCAGGAAAAGGTTTTAGAGTTAAACTAAGAAGACGTGAAAGTAACTTTATAAATAGTTTTTCAAAATTCAAGTTTTGTTACAGTTTTAAACCTTAAAACAACTTTATCTGACTACTGTTCTGCTGTACTACTGCAATAAGTTATATGTAGATCGGAAACGATACAGATTTGCTTTATCATAATTAACATCTCGTTATTTAAAATTCCAAGCTAGTACAATTGTTTTTCTCTGAGCTTTTTTCTTATAACAGTCGCATTTTTGATTTTTGATTTCTATGATACTTTGAAGAAATTTTTTGAATTCTGTAATACTTTCAATGCCAAAATTACGACTGTAATAAATCAAACGGCTGAGAGAAAAGCCACTATGCTAGACTGTTTTTTAAATAACTATAACCATTTCCTCAATCTGTTTGTGATATTTTGTTTAGTAATTAATGATAAGGCAAATCAGTATTGTTTCCGATTTGAATACAACATTAAGTTATAATTTTGTGCTTTCTAGATTCATAAATATATTTCTCAGTTAATAACATTTAACTCAGTTTAGAAATACATTACAATTAACTATGAAACTTAAAACTCGTTACAATTGATAACCTTTACCTAGAGTACACGGTTTTGAACGCATAAAAATTTGAATTATGTATTTCTAAATTATGCTCAACTTTACTAACTGAGAAAACCACTTATTTATTTAGAATGCAATATATAACCTAAATAAATAACTTTAAAAATATATATGTAATTTGGAATTACGTTTTAGAATGCAAACTATTGAGAGGTAAAAGTAACATAAAGATTTAAAGAAGATTTAACCTAATTTCTATTAACTTCCACCAAATTAAATGTTTCTTAAAAATTAGTTAAGACTAATAAGATTTTCAAGATGATAGCATTCTTTATTTTAGAACGAATCTGTTATCTAAGTAGAATAATAAAATATTTACATGAATTTGAAAGGTCTTGGAAATACGTTCTATGCATGTTAAATTCAGGGTCTTACTGAATTGAAGATATTTAGCGTATACATTTTCTTGCTTATACATCTCACTAAGAAGTTCAAAATACACTGTAAGATATTCTTTCGAAGAACTATTGTCCGCTAAAAGCCGCTCAGAAAAACTGTTTATTAGTTTGCCGGCATTAACTACCACGTCTTTTAAATAAGTAAAATAACTTTCGTATTTAGAAAAATTTTCAGATAAGCACTCTTCAATTTCAAGTTTATAATATTCGGTAAAGTCCTTTACTAATTTTAATAAATCATCTGTACCGGCTCTGAATACAATAGTAGCTAGCCCTTTTTTATATATATCATTCTTAAAGTCTATGTTTAGGTGGAGAATATTTATCGTCGGCACTTCAGCTTTACCTAAAAACAGAATCAAATTTCTTAAATTTCGGTGCGTAGAATTTATGAGAGTCTCAAATTTATTCAAATCACTCAATATTGAAATGTTCACATTTTTTATGTGTTCGGTCGGTTGGGGCAGTCGGGAAATTATATCTTTAGACATTTTAATCTTCCGCAATACTTCTTTGGAATCTCTCGTAAATTTAACAATCTGCTTCACTCCCTGTTTTAGATATTCCAGGGTAAAATTTGCTTCTAGTTCTAATGCCTCTAAGATCATTTTCATATTAACAATAACTCCAGCAAATTTGTCTTTTGAATTCTCTTCCATTTGCTCATCTAAAAATACAAAACTTATTTGTAAAATATCTAATTATTTAATAGAAAATATAGTTATTAACATGCGTACATTCACAAACGCCATCTGTGGTAAAAACATCTTCGGCCGGATCCAGATTTTTACCTGTTAAATTTCAGAATATTTTGAGCATTTATATAATATTATCTTAAGTTAAAAATATTGTAAATAAGTACTCTAATGGCGACGACGAATTTTTTCAGGTTTGCGCAATCTGTTAACAAATCGTTAAACTAAATGTGGGGAAGGGGAAGCCAAGTATCGTGGTGAATAAGAATCACCGCAATTTGTATAATTTTGTGCCTGAAATTTCCGAAGTTGAGCTAGACTGTATAAATAGGGCGGATTATTGGTAATTACAGTTTCTCGTATGCGAACGAGAGTTAGTGTTGAACGCGAAAGGTACAATTGTGATTTGGATACTATAGTTGCGTGTAATAACGTTAAGACCATTGGGAAAACCTACCCGTAGAACAAAGAATATATTACAATTTAATAAAATGAAATTATTATCTATTTATTGGGTAAATAAGAATGTAAAGTAATATTTTTTCTGCGATTTGATTAAATTAAATCATTTTACAACAACATCATATGTTATTCGCTGTGATAAAACAATACAAAAACACAAGTTAGAACCAATAAGGAAGTCATTCTGTTTCGTTTCGTTGTGAGAAACATTATTTGCAAACAAGATAAAATACCTGAAAACCAGCGGTTAACCGAAGGTGAACGCGGAATAACTGAAGCTCTTTCCTCCGAATTCTTTTCAGCTCGTCAGATCGCGTCCAAAATAAAGACTGTCTCAAAAAGTGCTACACGGTTTTTAAATTTCAAAAGCAGAAAAAATAACAAGGATTAATTTATATAGCATTTTTGGATTAAATTAAACTATTTTCGAATTAAATGAAATCATTTTCTGATTAAAAGGAACCATTTTCAGATTGATTGAAACTAAATCAAACTATATTCAAATAAAATAAAACCTCGGAGAATAAAATGTGAAATTATTGTTTTTGTTGTTATATTCATTAAAAAGGTACATTAAATTTTATGGTATAGTGTATCGTTTAAAAAATGAATTTAATTTTAGCCAAGTAATTCTTACTTAATTGCTCATTGAACCGTTATGTGTTCTGCAATTATAATTTTTTTTTAAGGAGGTAAAATGCTTAATGCACCTTTTCCCAGTAGTGTCGGACTCCTGTGGAGCAGTTTACCGAATAAAACACCTTCCTTGTCCTCCGCACACTAGCCTGGAACTGTTTTTACATTATTTCAAGCTAGGCCCTTTCCTTTAGCTCGTCAGGCAATTCTCGTCTGCGGTGGCCTGCTCGTCTAGGTCTTTCTTTTTTCTTCGCAGGATATCTTTTTCGTACCTGACTGTGCGATTCCAGGTTTCTTCATCGGCGATCATGCCTTGGACTATAGTGACCGGGGAAACCGCCCTTCCTAGGTGCACTCTCAGTGCTCCTCCTCCTGGGAGCCCATTTCTCACACTCAAAGAAAGTGTGTTCTGCGATGTCCGTTTGGCCTGGGCAGTAGAGGCACTCCGGTGACGCTACTTTTCCCATTCGATGAAGGTACGTATAGTACCCTTGGCCGCTCAGGAGTTGGGTTACCTCTCCATACCCTCTGTCGATCCTGGGGCCCAGGTCGCTGATGAGCCTAGCTGTCTATCGTCCCGTGTTCTCCTCTATCGATCTTTGTTTCCACCTCTCCATGGTGTAGGACCTTTCCTCTCTGCGCACCGTTGCCTTATCCATTTGGTCAGCACAACGACCTCCGTCTTACTTAGGACCAGCGCCAGTCCGTGCGCCGTTATTCAGCTGTTTACGGCTCGCATCACCTGGTTCAGGGGCATCTCTTCGGGCAGTTCGATTCGTAGCAAACTGTCGTAGGTTGCGTTCCAAAGATCCGGTCCTAATATTTATCCCTGCGCTGCCCCCGACGTAATCCTCCTTATTAGCTGTCCCTCCTTTGTCTCGTACAATAAGTATCGTTATTTCTGATAGTCGCCCACTATCCGCAAGAGGTATCTCGGCACTTGGAACGGGCCCTCTAGCGCTTCCAGCATTTCCACCCATCGCGCAGAGTCGAAGGCGTTCTTGACGTCTAGTGTTACCAAAAGCACCACTCTATGCGAGTAGCGGCTATGGTCTTCGGCTTTCCTGACCGCCTCGATAACCTCCAGAATTGCATTCTCCGTGGATAACCCCGCCCTGAAGCCATAATGTCTCGGAGAGAGAACTCCGGCGTTTCGGATCGCTGATGTAAGTTTCGCCCTGATGAGCTTTTCGAAGATCTTTCCAGCAGTGTCCAACATGCACAAGCAGCGGTAGGCAGACAGCTATCTGGAATCTTCCTTACCTTTGCTTATTAAATCTAAGCGCGCTATCTTTCAGCGTGAGCAAAAGACCCCAGATTCCAAGCATGTGTTGTACAAGACCTCACTTGGTAGACTGGCTGGGCCTGGTGCCTTCTTGTTCTCCATGGTGAGTACGGCTCTCTCTAACTCCTCCGCTGTGAACATCGGGAAGACTCCGACTGATCCCTGGTCAGCGTCTGCTCTCACCGGATGTTCGGGAAAGAGTGCATCCACGCTGGTTTCCATGGTGGCGGCCTCCATCACACGCGTGGGTTGTAGGGCTCCAAGTTTCTGGGTCACTAGTTTGTACCCGAGCCCCCATGGGTCCCTGTTCACGTCATCTACCAAGTTTCGCCAACATCGGGCTTTGCTTCGGTTTATTGCCCGCCGAAGATCCTTCTTCGCCGATTTATATTCTGCGGTTTGGAGGTTGGCCTCGTTCCGGTTTCTTGCCCTTTGCGCAACGTACAGTACACCAGCTGTTTTTCGTAGTGTGGTTTTCTCCTCGGCATAGTGGCATCGCACGCTTTCATTATGAGCTCTTCCGCTCTGGTTTGCTCCTCCAATCTCCTAGCCCTCTTGCCTCTCGGATGCCAGCTGACGTAGGAGGTCGTTGGCCGTCCTGCTCTTATTTAAAATCCCCTGTAGTATGCGCTTCATTTGATGAGTGCTTTGGCCTTGACCAGTTCATCTTGGAAGACGCATCATCGCCCTGAGCCCAGCACGTGTATCATACGATATTTCTCCAGGCCTCTGGGTGGTTCATGTCTTCGCCTTGTGTCCTGCTGTTCCATACCTGTAGCACAGAGCGCTCCTGTCCGGTCCTTTGCTGTCTTTGACCACGTACCCATATCCAAGACACCTAAAGCATCGTTTCACGACTGATTTTTTCCTCAGTCTACAGCAGACCCAACCGATCTGAACCTTCTGGCGCTCCAGCAGTTTCGCCGCCATTTTTTAACCTCAACGATGGCTACTCTCTGCCCTCTGGGGTTAACTGGAGTTAGACCAATCCTAATCTCTCTTAACTCCGAGATGTCCCGTTGAAGTGCTGCTTTCACTTCAGCCTAATCCGTGAGTCAGTAAAGGTCTCGGATCTCCACTGTTTGTCTAGTTTCGAGGTTAGACACAGTTGCCTTATCTCCCAGGATGGTCTTTATAGCTTCCCGGAAGGCGCCTTCTTCCTTCGGCTCCTCTCCAATTTCTAGGAGGACACCTCCCGACCGTGTCTGCCGAATGGACCGAACTTTGGTCACAGTGTCTTCGGGCTTGGTCTTCTCCCGGATTTCCTTGAGGACGTCCCTTCGCTGGTTTGATTAGGATCGCCTCCAGCAACACCCTGATCCTCCTCTGTTTGACACTCTTCCCCGTCCCAGGGTTGTCTACTTTCTTTTTCGGGTGGTTCTCCTTCTTCTTTCTCCGCGCAAGTTTGGATCTCACGACATCCAAGTTTGCCGATGATTCTACCACGCTTTCTACGGCTCGGTTTTTGGGCGCCTCCGTTTCCCGTTGTGTCGGACTAGAGGCGATCCGCTTCTGGGTGGGGTGGGACTAGGGATCTCCTTTGGTGTCCAGGTCGAAAAGACAGAGACTTTTTGTGGCTGGGCCGCACCTGCTTGGCATTGGTCTTCCTGTTATAGCTGATCGCATCGATCAGATCTTCATGTCTTTATTCTGCAATTATTAGATGAAATGCAAATGCAACTGAAAACTGGAGATTTTAGTTCTGGAAGCTCCGATTATTGACAAATTAGCCAGGAGTCTTCTAGTGAAGTGGTTCATGAAGGTAATCTAGAGCACTTAGAATTCAAATCATGGGGGAAGAAGAGATGGTACCCGAAGAAATCCTGGACGAAGAAGAATAGGACGGTACTCGAAAATTATAAAAGACATGAATTTGCTTTTTGTAAAATTGTATGAAAGAGGAAAAACAATTTCTTAAGCTGCTCGAATTAAAATAGAGCTCCGAAAAAATTACGCCAGAGAATTTACACAGTGGGCTTCACAACAAAGGGAAACATTAATTTTTAAAGATGAGTGTGGCTTAAATCTTCATCTTCGGAGATCACAAGTAGGTACAAGAGCACGCATTGTTGTACCACTGTAAGAGGACGGTACGTAAAATTGATCGCCGCTATGACTAATGAAAGTATCGTCCACCAAAATATATTTTCCAATGCTACCGTGAATGCCGATCGCTTCAAATTATTTTTACGCGAGCTTTTTTAAAAAAATTGATAACGTACCGATATTAGAGAATTCTTGTTTAATACTGAACAATTCTTGAATCCATAAAACGCGAGAAATTCAGGATATGGTTGGAGATAGGGGATGTTGTTTAAAATATTTAACACCTTACTCCCTACCCTACTCCTTACCCTATAGAAAAAGCAATTTCGAAAATAAAGTTGACCACCCGATCAATATTATGCGATCAAAGTGTTCAGCAACTAAATTAAAATTATTGTTCAAATTATGTAATGGATATGATTTTGAAAATCTTACAAGCTACAGATCGCCAACCGCTTCAATAATGACAGGAAGGTAAATATAGCATTTTTAGATTAAATGAAACCATTTCCGAATTAAATGAAACTGTTTTCGAATTAAAAGAAACCATTTTCACATTGATTGAAACTATTTCGAAATAAAATGAAACCTAGGAGAATAAAATGTGAAATTAATGTTTTTGTACGTTGTTATATTCATTAAAAAGGTACATTAAATTTTATAGTGCAGTGTTTCGTTTAAAAAATGTAGTTAATTTTTTAGTTCCGCGTACTTGTAGCCAAACCTACATTGTGATATTTTTTATTTGTAATAAGTTCAGGTAGTTAAAAATCACATTTTAATATTCAGGTGCATTCAATCCGGAGAAAGTTACATTCAAAGCGGACAAAGTTGCATTCCAACCGGACAAAGTTTCATTTTAACCGGACAAAGGGGCATTCAATTCGGACAAAGATGCATTTCATCCGGAAAAGGTTGCAATTAATCCGAAATTTAGATGAAATCCAAATGCAACTGATAGCTGGTTATTTCAGTCTTAGCGGAGTAGTAAATAAGTGGCATATAATTTTTCAATTGAAAGTTACTAATAAAATGAGTGGTGAAGATTTTAGTTCTTAAAGCGCCGATTATTGGCAACCTAGCCAGGAGTCTTCTAGTTTTAGCGATAGTGAAGTGGTTCATGAAGGTTATCTGGAGTAATTGAATTCAAATCGTGGGGAAAGAAGAGATGGTACCCAAAGAAATCTTGGACGAAGAAGAATAGGGCGGTACTCGAAAATAACTAGGGCTACACGGCACCGAGACAAGACCGAGACTTCGGCACATCTCGGTCTTGGTCTCGTCAAGCTGAAGACGATCTTGCTCTCGTCGCAATCTCGGCGAGATAAAGGTCACTCTTGGTCCGATCTCGCTCTCGGCATGATAAAAAAGGGTATTTCAGTGGGATAACGGGGAGCGAGGACAAGTGATATATCTATGTATATAGCAAAGGCTCTTGTTTGTTATTGGGGATAAAGCGCAAATATCTGAAGAAGGAAATAATGTAGAAAGAAGCGATTGAAGAGAGCAGTTTATACTTATATGCCCCATAAATCCTACAATTACCATTTTTCGGAGCGACATAAAAGCTGAAACAACTAAAAAAAATTTCCACAATAAAATGCTAAAAACTAATATCTCGTCACCTCAATCTCGCTCTTGGTATCGCACTGTTACCAATGATATTAGTCTCGCTGCCGGTCCCGCTATCGTGTCGAGACCGATACCGGCAGCGAGAATTATCTCGAGTATCGTGAAGCCCTAAAAATTACAAAAGACATGAAATTGCTTAAAAAATTAATTACATTTTTTAAACGATACACTGTACTATAAAATTGAATGTATCTTTTTAATGAATATAACAACGTACAAAAACATTAATTTCATATTTTATTCTCCGAGGTTTCATTTTATTTGAATATATTTTCATTTAATTCAAAAATAGTTTCGTTTAAATCGAAAATGATTTTATTTAATCAAAAATATTATATAATATTTTATTTTTACTTAAGTAGTAGTTTTACCTTCCGTAAGGAAAGAACCTTAGAACATCAAACTAAACAAGAATGGCAGTATCGCGTATATGTGCTGTAGCTGTGATCGGCAACTGAACATAGACAGTAGGGCGGAGGTGGGCAAAGATTTGTGGTACTGTCCCCTTATCCAAGTGCTTTGCTTTTTTTCTAAATGTCCAACTTATGACATTTTTCGTGAAAGCTTTTTTGAAACCACGAATTTATCGAGGCGAAAAGACTAAGAAATTATTAATTATAGACTTATAAGTGCAAAAATACTTAATGATATTTTATTGTATTCTTTTGTTGTGTATCTCTCTCTAGTGGTGCATAGGGCGAAAGAACAACTTCACCTGATTCGAGACAACGATTGCAAGTGGACCTACAATTTAAAGTAGGTTCAGAATCACTTACGTTTTCTCTACAACCACCATGGCCCTTTTATCGTAAACTGTTGTCAGCTGAAAACAACTATGGGTCGTCGTGGATGCGATTCGAACATGGGCCCTCCTGATTGGTAGGCTGACATGTTATCACTTACTCCACCGACAACTCTTATTGTATATAAGTTCTAAAAACAATAACAAATTTACTGATGAGGTGTGCTGTGTATTGCTGCAAATATAATCTTTTTTCAAGAAAGTATATGCTATAATTACATATAATATTTAAGGCCTCTTTGCCTAAATTACGAAGTTTGTATCAAGCGACAGCCATTTATATAAGAAATGTTGACTACTTTGTTGCCTCCTAGGGCTTTGTTTACAATTTAAACAAATTAATGTTTCCCCCTAATTTTCACGGTTGTTCGCCGAATAATTTTTCAGAAGGGCAACACAAGATTTAGATAAAATTAGACCTTTCCGCAGAATTTTGTTTAAATGTAATTTAATTGTGCATAACAATGAAGTGAAGTAGTCTTTTCTATTATAATAGATTTGCAATTATTAATAAGATATTTAACCATTTTAAATTAATATAATTTAAAATTTTTTAACAGACCCCTTACGATGTTTTCCTGACTTACTATAATTCCTGTTTAGCTTTATGTTCTAAGCGTAGAATTTTTTCACGATAGTCGAAAAACCTTCAATAGGGCGAAGCTGTGGCACATGTGGATTAATACATTTCTGAACAAACTTTATTTTGTTCCCTTGATAAGTAATAAGTTATTTTCCTTGTGGCATAGTGACTTGCGGCTACATTTGGCCAAAATAATGTAGGTACATTATGCGATGTAATAAAGGACAGCAAACATTTTCTAAATATTCATTAATATTATCTTGATTTATGCATTCTTCGAGAGAGAAAGGCTTGTTTCCGAGCCCACATTGACAGATGGCTTACGAAAACAACCCTTTGGGCAGGGTCGCCAGACATAACACAGACAGTATCGCCAAATGTACACTAAAAAGTCGCCAAAATCGCCAATCTATTACCTTTTTGTAGCCATGATTATCGCCAAAATAACAAAGTGGCAATCAAGGTAGCGAATACGTGTAGACACGGAAGTACACGTAAGTGCAAATAGTCACTTCATTTAGCTTATCGCGATAATATTACAATAAATTGTTTTTTTATTGGGTATGTAATATACTGTGTTACAGTACGAGTAATTTCTTTAATTACATACCCCAAGTTCCGTTGGTTTTTAGTCCAGCAATCTTTACCAGAAAGTTGCTTAAGCCACTAATAATGACTTTTGCTAGGACATTTATATTTTTGAACTTGTTTTTACAATCTTTCACCCCACTCGATGACATTAAAAACAATTTCATTTGTTCCCATTTCACCCTAATGAAAATTAGACTCAAACATGAAAATTTAACTACACGGCTGTTATTCTGCCACCAATTCCTATCTTCGGGCCAAATATCAAATAGTTTCAGGAAAAACGCAAAACAATTAAAGACTTCCAACAAAATGTATTTCATTGTCTACATAAAGTTAAGGTGATTTGCAATTGTTGATACTAACGCTGTTTTTATCAGTGAATCCAACGCTCGTTGCACCTTATTATCTTTTACAAGTTCAATTGTGTTTGAATCGTTTTGCAGGGATTGTATAATACATTTGGGTACAATAAATCGGATTTTGACTCCGTTATAGATGACTTATTGAGGATGCTTAGAATTTTCTTCTGCAACTCGATCTCTGGATCAGGTTCGAAAATTTTCTGTTGAGGAGCTGGAATGTCAGCTGCGTCTCCTAACTCAGCCTTTAACTGACGGACTGAGAGTAAAAGTGACCTATTTATAAGGTTCGGGCAAAAGTGGCTTAGAAAATATTCCGCGCGAAAACGAATCTCGTAAGATTCCGGGCAAAAACGAATCATAGAAAATTTCCGGGCAAAACCGATTTAACTACAAAAAGTAATGCAAAGTTAATGCAGTTAAGTAGTTAAGTCGTTTTTGCACGGAAATTTTCTACGATTCGTTTTTGCACGGAACATTTTCTAAGCCACTTTTGCCCGAACCTTATAAATAGGTCAGTTTTACTCTCAGCCCGTCAACTGTAACTCATGCCTTGCAACTGAGCTAGTTGGAGGAATGATTGGCACAGCTGTCGGCAATAATTGCTGCCTCTCTGCGCGCAATTTGTTTTAAAAATCATTCGCTATTAAGTTAATGGCATCACCCACTGACATATTTCGGTGTTCCGCTGGTTGTCCTTAAAATATGTCTACTGTGATACTTCGATACTGAAATATTTACGAGAACTTTCCCAATTGGTACCTCTTCATTTGGGAAAGACAAATCAACTTTTAAATATAACCTTTTCAGACGCTGGTCTATATATTCGGCATATTTTCTATAAAAGGTAAAAAGAAACTAGGGAATATATACATATTCAAAAGTCCAGTTACGTGTGCTTGAGCTGCCTTATTAGCAATCGCTTCTGTTTCAAATCGTACAAATCCGAAACGTTTTGCTCCAAATAGCCAAGAATTGTTCCGTATCTATTACAGATACTTTCGAGTTCTTCTCTGGTACATGTTGGTAGGTTTCCTTAAAATATACAACTTGTTGCTAAAATAGGAGCTCTCACTTTTGATAAACCATTTTTCATTATTTCTCCTAATAGTTATCAAAAATCATAGAATTAAACTGCGAAAAAGCCGACAATTAACTCTTGAGACGTGTCGTAGAGCATAATTTTCTGTCACTTCTAGTGTCACTTGCAATTGCGGCAACTTTTACTTAAATTAGCTAAATTTTTCAGAAAACTGTGCTACAATGACTTATATTACATTTGTAAAACTTTAGAAAATATAAAAAAATAAAAATAAAGTATTTTTATTAGAGGTGGAATATTTGACTAATTTTTGAAAGGCAAATAATCTGTCAATTTTCCTTCAAGAAAAATCGCCATAAAAACGCCCAAAATCGATGAAAAATCGCCAAAAAAAGTCGCCATCGCCAATTTCATATTTTTTGTCGCCAGGACTGATGAAAAATCGCCAATTTGGCGAAAAATCGCCACATCTGGCGACCTTGCCTTTAGGCGTAATTTCCTACGAGTAGGAATTTTTCAGCATCAGGTACTTCGCGTTGTCTTGCAGGTGTTTTTGCAATAAATTCCTGTTTCAGTGCACTTTTTTTGTTTCTTAAAAGTCTTTTTATTATGCCTTTTCTTAATTCTGTCCCCAGTAGATCTTGGCATATTAGACTATTTTGCACATCCTGTATTAATTCTCTCTTCAATGCACTTAAGTACCTTTTTTCCACAGTTTTATCTGGTGTTCCTTTCGGAATACCACTTTTTGGTTACCACTTTTTGGTTACCACTTTTTGGTTACCACTTTTTGGTTCCAACGCGTTGTTTAAGCCTCTCTTGAACTCTGGGAAAATTATTTTCTTTTATTTTCCAACCGTTTGTGCAAAATTGCACGTCGCGCGACTTTACAGTTCGAACACATTTGGAATACTGGCCAGTGGCCTCTGAAAACAAATAATTGCCTTTTATGTATATTGAAAGTCCGTAATTCATTTAGTTGCCTTCTTTTAAATTTGAAGATTCCGGTAGCAGAAATTAAATTTTATGAACTATTAAAAGCCGTGCAATACTTTCTGCGACAGTCCTTAAATAGATCAAAGACTGTTGTGACAAAATTTTAAGTTAAAAAAAAATGCGCAAAAAAATTCATATTATTGCCCGTTCGGAAAAATTAAAATACACTAACATGAAGAAAGCCCCTATTAAGAAAATAACACATGAAAACTCAATTAAAGTTTGCCAAAACAGTGATGTCGTGGCACCAAGAGTTGAATGCTGTGATTTCTTTAGATGAGAAAAAGTTTAATTTAGATGATCCTGACGGTTAGTTGATATGCGCAGAGAGGAGAAAATTTTCTTCAGGAGGCAAATGGGTGGAAATTCACATATGGTTTGGTCCCGCTTTTCTTTAAATGGTGATGGTTCTATGTACCTTTTTTTAACGATGCAGCCAAATCCTAGGGCACAACGCTTTGATGCGTTAGCATGGTTTTGGCCGGAAGGGAATTTAAGGTAAGGAAAGTGAGGAAACTTGAATGTCTTGTTTATGCATTGCTGCGAGCTAGACAACAGCGCAGAGACGGAGTGGATTACTTTAATTTCTTAATAAAGCTCACGGGGAGACCTGGTCTCGAACCCGGGAATAATGGCATGGTCGTGCGGCTCAACGAATTGATCCAACTCCGTCTCCAACCTACTTTCTTTCTGAAAAATTTAATGGGGCAGGATACGAAAATATGTTACAGCAAGACTTGCTGCCATTAGCACCATCATTATCCAATTGGATATTTCAGCAGGACAATTCTACTGTGCATTACTGCAATATTATTAAATCGTTTTTCCATAAAAAATATCCAACTGCTTGAATGGCTTAATTCAGAGTATGAACAATTACATTTTTTAAGTAATAAGAAATAACGGGAAGCACACTAAGTATTAAATTAATTTAATATAAATAAAGTTAGTTATTAAAGTAGAATAAACTAATAAATATTAAGTGGTCTAAAAGTTTTTTCAATGCTTTTAAATGAAATTTGTATATTTTACTATTTTTACTTTTGAACTGCATAATATAAAAATCTACTTGAATTTATTATAAAATATGAGAATAGAATACTGGCATTTGTTGGAACCCTAACGTTTTGTATGTTGTATGCACAAATAAAATACTGGAATGGTCCCAAAACGGAACTTTATTTAATAAAATTTTACAATTTAATTTAATTCCGCAACGCATTTTGCATTATAAAGCTAAAGACTGATACGTTTAACATACATAAAAAACTTCCGGGTATGCTTGGATTTGTGAAATCTATTTCTGGTTTATCTAAAATTTTCCCGCCATGCTGATAATGTAAAAGCTTTATGTCCTTTAAGTCAACTTTGCGGTTATTTTCTTATAAATGGCTTGGAATACCTGATAGTGGTTTGTGCTAGCGTACACCTGCAGTGTGTTCTTTTAATATCATTTTTAGTGGTCTTTCTTTTCCTAAAATAGGTAATCGTATTTTCTATTTTTGAGTTTATTTTCTGATCACTAATAAGATTTTTTAATGTTCTATTATTAAAAAGGTTGTTTTGGAACCTAATGAATTTAGCATATCTTTTATTTTTGTTTTATTTGTGCAAACAAAATTCATAAAATACATATTTTACATTGATATATTAAAATAATATTACCTGGTTTTTTTGAATACGTAAAATATTTAGGAGGGCTTCAATTTCAACCTTATTTGCAAGTACATTAAATACATTATATATTATAACAACTACAATGGGTGTAATAAGAACATAGATAAACTGAGTTGTATTAACATATTATGCAAAGTTAAATTTTGGATTGGCCTGGAAAATCATTGCATAAAAATTATTATTAATTATAATGTATTTCCAAATAAGGCTGAACTTTATTAACAAAGAAAAATTATTATGTTATTTGAGTTCACGAGCACGCTGAACTGTCAGAATATACCTTAACATACACTTGCCAAGAACACTCGTCCGCGGAAAGCTGCATAGAAAAATTGTAAAAAAAAAGTTAAACCGGCTTCACAAAAAACCCTAAAAAGCATAAAATAATTTATAATTTTACAAGTTATAAAATTTATAATTTAACAACTACCCAACCACAATAAAGTGTACATGAAAAACCACATAAACATTTCAGTTCAGTGGGATCATAGGGGGGGGGGGGGCTTAAATCATTTCGTTGTAGTTGTTTTGTTTGTTTGACTTGCAGCGGCTTCAAAATGTCGGAATGGATTTAAAATTATAAATGCTTTTTAGTATTTTTTGTGAAGTTGATTCAAATTTTGTTTTTTTTTAAATCTATTTAATTTTTAATATCATTCTTAAAGTCTATGCTTGGCTAGAGCATATTTGCCGTGTATCTGCGAGTGTTACTTAAAAACGTAATCAAAGTTTTAGCATCTCGGTTCGTAGAATATATTAGAAACCTATATTTATTGAAATAAGTTAATATTGCCATGTACATAATTGTGATGTGTTTAGTCGGTTATTTCTTTAGATATCTTAATCTGCTGCAATGAATGTATAGAATTTATCTAAAATTCGTCAACCTGTTTCAATTCCTGATCTATATACTCCAGCATATAATGTGCTTCTAATTCTAATGCCTATAAGCTCATTTTATATTAACAATAGCTCAAGCAAATGTGGCGTTTTCGGCTTAAAATTCAAAACCACTTTGATCCAAGGTAATTACCAATACTACTATATTACTAGCAACAATACCACAAAGAATGTAAAAAGTATCCAAAAATATCAACAAAAGTACCTGGTTCAACAGGAGCTCTCACACAAGTACGTTGAAGTTCCTCCACTGTTTTTTTCTGATCTAAAAATAGAAAACTTATTTGTCAAATATCTCCTTATTTAGTAAAAATATATAGTTAACATGCGTACATTCACATATGTCATCCAGAGCAGCCTCGGCCAGATCCAGACCATTAACTGTTGAAATTCAGAATATTTTGATCATATTATTTGATATTTTAACTTAAAAGGAATGTAAATAACTACTCTAATGGTCACGATAAATTAATTTTAAAATGACGCCATCTATTAGCAAATCGTTGAACTAAAATAAGACAAATGAAATGGATGTTTGATTGGTTGGCTGACACAGTTTTGAATTTGCAGGGAAATTGTTAAATATTTCAGGTTGAGTAAACCCCTTTATTTCAAATCGTTTTTTACTGAAGAAACCCTGCAACATGAGAGTCAAATAAAAGGCAGCAAGAGCACGGGCTTTTTTTAACAACAGCACCAAAACATAAGTTTTTTCAGCTACTTGTTACCTTCAGACACAACCAAAAACTATAATAATTTGAACGAAATTATAAGTTGTCGTAAAAAGTATTATATATATTTTTAACACATGGACTCGAACAGCAGCGTGAACAACGTTGCGGTAGAATTACTTTTAAAATGCATCAAAATAAGCATAAAAGACACTTGACCCTGGCGGTATCATAAAAGATCAAAAGTATCATTAATATAGTAAAACAGTTACAAAAAAAAAGTTTAACCAACTTGAAAAAAAATGCTAAAAAGTATAAAATAATTTTTAATTTTATATCTATTACGGATTTTTGAAGTCGGTGCAAATCAAACAAATCAAACAACTATAAGAAAAGTATTTAATCGTCCTTCTTTATGATTCCGTGAGCTGAAACCTTAAGGTAGTTTTTTGTATTATCTTCAATTGTGGTTGGGTAGTTGTTTTCTTTGTGTAATTTGCACCCACTTCAAAATTTCGTAATGCATATAAAATTAAAAATTATGTAATGCTTTTTTAGCGGATCAACTATTTTATTTTTTACTTTTTAGTGTCTTCATATATATGACTCGAAAGATGCTGCTCGTAAGAAAACGCAATTTCGAAAAATGCAGAGGTAGTCCGTTTTAAGGAATGGAAACAGACTTGTCCTTATCTACGAAAATTCTTAACATGATCCTAGTGCACCACAGTACTCTATATAGCAAGAGAGAATTATTGTAGTCAGAGAATCATCATAGTCACTCTAGGTAGAAAATTGGTATCATTTATCTGTCAGGACACGTATTCTGTACAACAGAATCAAAATCGGTCTATGGTTTATAAAGTTAGGTGCCGCCTCTCAGAACAAGCCAACATTATTGTCAGCAAACAAATAGATACTCCATGCATTCAGAATCATCTAAATCAGTTCACGCGTTATAAAGTTAGGTCACCCCTCCACCCCAACCCTAGGTCAACATATATTCCATATAGTAACAACGGGAGATCATATTGTACACAACAAAAAAGAATCTTCCAAATAGGTGTGTGAATTAAGAAATTGTGTAAGGCTCCCTCAGAATGCCACCCCATCTCATACATTTTTTATCATCAAAATCAGTCCGCGCGTTAAAAATTTATGACCGGTCATACATAAAGAATAAAAAAAATATCATAATAATAATAAGTCAGTTAAAACAGTTGTAGTAAAACGCCAACAGCGTTGAAGTTATCGAAACTATTGCGAAAGGAAAGTATAGGAATACTGCATATACAGGTGCATGGATATCTATACTCTGACCCAAGTGCGCTAAAAATAAGTGGCTTAATAACAACAATGCATACAAGTTGAGGGCTGCTGACATAGTAAGGTATTAACGGGTGTTTTCTGGCACTTAATACTATATTATAGGAGCCTTAGGAAACATTTTGCTGACATATCTAAGGAGCGAATTTTAGCGAGGTTTTCGCCTTTCGCGAGTAAAATATTACAATATACAAAACGATAATCGTCAAGGGTTCGCATAAAAATATTCAACGCGCCATACCCGACAAATTCAGTTTCTTAATGAGTTTAATTGTATAAAAGTTTCCTCAGATAAGGGAAAAATAATTATTACAAAGTTGCCTTTAACAACTTAGCAAAAGCTGATTTCATATCACCAATTTTTAGGAGTCAAGAAGCAGTCTCATTATCAATGGATTTATTTCATGGTGCAGCCACGGACCAGGGAACAACACTAAGGAGCATTTAGTATGACTATGGCTAGAAGGGAATTATGGTAAGGATTAGGATTTTGAATTTGTGGTTTTGTATTTCTATGAGGTAGACAATATTCCAGTGACATAGTCGTAGTAAGCTAAAAAATTCGGGCTATCCGAGCATGCCAAAGGAAAGTAATAAGAAGAAAAAATATTTTAAATCGACTTTTTATCGGAGTATATTTTTAATTGAGGTGAAATAAGTGATAACGGGTCGATCTTTTACCCCGGAGACCCCAAGTTCGAACTTAACCGCGTACAGGGGATGATATTAAAAATTACTAGGCCAAAACCACAGAAACTAAAGTGTCTTTAAGGATTATCGGTTAATTTTCTGCGGAAAGTAACTTTCCAGTTTATATAAAGCCAAGGTTATTTTGGTCATTTATCGAGTTATTCACTATTAAAATATTTCTTTAGTTAAGCAAACTGCATATTACGCCGTAAGAGGGAAAGCCACTGTGGCGGAGCAAAACATAGCCACTTTTTACGATTTCTTTGCCAAGGTATATACAATTATTTAGTGATCGGGTATATATAATTGAATATACTCTCAAATATTTTTATACCAATTTTTATTAAAAAATATTAAAAATTTACTAAGACCGATGTGAGGATATAAAAAATAGCTCCTTCGCCATTGCCCCACTGAAATTTTTGTGTAGAATTATCTCTGCATTCCATCTAGTCATTTAATTTATGAAAATCACCTTCGGAAAATTCAAAAATTGAATTCGCTTGCAATAGTACGATGGTACAAGGTTAAAATGTTTGCAAAACGCATCCAAGGCTTGCCTCATTTTCAAACAATGTCAAATTTTAAAATTAAAAAAATCCTATTTCAGACCACCCTCCCCTTCACCAGCCCATTCCCTCCGACAATGATACATACTCAGAACCACTTGCCACCCACCTCCTACTATCTATAAATTAGTTAAAACATAAACTTTTCTTGATGAACACCTACCAAAGTGCCGGTACACGTGAGAGCCGTGCATTTGCAAGCGCCCATGTACACGGGTTTTCGAGTACTCGGGTACCCGGGTACACGTGTACTATCTGGGTATCCGTATACCCGTACACAACTCGTATATTAAGCGTATTACGGGTGGCCGTCTAAAAGTGAAGCTTATAGTGATTGTGGAACTAATTTTGTAGTAGGTAAGTAGTGAGTCGATCAGAAACAGTTAATACCATCACAATACCTGGCACGCAATGGCTCCTCATTCCTCCTACTTCTCCAAACTTCGGTATTCTATGCGAATCCGGCGATAAATCTGTGTAATATCAAATTCATTCATTATTAAGTTTTTAAAGTCAAAGCTTGTCTGAATTCTCAACACCTGTGTCCGCTAACAAATGATCCAGATGATGACGATGTAATATATTAACACCAGGACACTTCTTAATATGCGACGCACTTATTGTTTCAGCGCAACCGAATTCATTAGAACATGAAGTGCATTTTTTAACGCGCTGGTAACTCATACAACGAATGCTGCAAGATTTTTGGAAACGTCGGATAGCCCGTACCCCGATTATGAAATTGTTTGAAATGGAAAACAACATCGCCGAATTTATAAATGTCTAATTTAGTGTAAATTAACGATGAACACTTACCACTAGCTAAGTGGTTACTTGGCCCCATAATACTGCAGCATCCAAGATAGGATAAGTTAGAGTTGTCACTATCAAGACTAAAGACGGAATTTTGAACCGCCTTTTATCAAAAATATGTCTATTACTAATCAGCGATAATGATCTATCAAATAATCAATCTAAACATAATTTCTTACAATTTAATATTGTAGTTATGTAACACCTAAATTGGATTTATCTAATTACACATATTCTACACTACATCACATTTCATCGTCCAATATATCGAGCAGCATGATGCAAATTAATCGAAGTATACAACAATTGTCAACGATCTCGTAGTTGCTGTAATAATTGCATATGACTGGTTTTGAGTGAATTAACCACAGTTTAGTTTTTTTTGTTATCAGTTGGTCCATGTATAAACCCCAAGTAACAAATTATCCGCAAAATGGAGGACATACAACTACTTCAAATCAGTAACGGAATGTTTCGCGACTTCTCCTTAGTACCACGATGATTGAGGGCTTTCCTACTTGAAATCAACCACGAGGGCTGCATGAAGATACGCCGCCATAGAATTTATAAGTTACAATATGGGCGGATTATAGCAAACATTAACTTAAACGCCTCAACTGAACATACCGCAGTAATAATGGGATAAGTAGATGTAAACGGCAATTGTAATTGAGCAGCCTATACTTCCGGTAATCATTAATGGGTTAAAGTAATCATAACCTAAGTGCTGGAATATACGATTTTTAGTTATTTAAGCTCGATTGAGATTTAATGGTTATCAAACCGAGTCCCCCCACTCCTCATCGGTTAGTCATTGCACCAAAAACATTGCAATAATGGTTCACAAAAGAAATCGGAATTCACGGAATCGTGATTTTGTTTACCTATGTAAACTAAAAATTTGTGTATTCAGAAGGAAACATATAAATTCAAGTTGAGGAACTATATGCTAATCTACTGACGAAAAAACGCGAATTAGAAACCGAAACGCTTCAAACACAAATGGCTATGCCTATATATCATCCAGGAAAATGCAAACAAAGCAAAATGGTTTTATCGCTCTGCCCCGATGTGAAATTATATATCTCACTGTCAAGCAGCGAACGAAAACAATGTCAGAAAAACAGTTCGCTGTTATACAGAACTCCCAGTCACTTACAACAATCTAGATTACTTCATGACACCAACCAAAAACATGTCAATCCGGGATATCATATCAACGGCGAGTGGTATTCATTAAAACCACCTATACATCGCATGAAAAATCCATTGGAACTACAACTTCAATTAAGATCAGATTAGACCTATGAAAACCAAAGGCAACTCATCAACACAGGACTATACTCAACTGCATAATATATTGCATAAGCATCACCAAGCCACTGAGACGTTGCAATCACCATCAGTTCATAAACCACTGACTAAGAACTTACTCCAAAGAATAAAGATGCTAGAGCAGCAGAATTTAAGGACATTCTTCCTTGTATCTAGCCTTTCCTAAATAGATAATCCTTTCTCCTTTTATATAGATCTCTTTACCTCCTTAGAGCTTGTTGCTCCAGAATCATCAGACATGAAGAAAATGCTGCTGGTGCTAACTATTTCTTTTATTAGGTTGAACCCTCCTTGGTTCAAATCGGGCAGAATGTTGCAACCGCAATTTAACAATTCGTGATCGATAGTTTAAAATATCGACGCCTGTTGCCTCGATTTATACATCTCGCTGTCTTCCTTCTATACGGATCTTCTCCATTTGTTGCGCGGTCAACAAATCAGGCATATTCCTTAGGTCTTGGCTTGTAAGTCTATGTATGCCTTCACTGGTAATTCCAATGGATGTTAAGGATGCGCCGGAGACATCGGTTTACAAAGGCTTGTAGCTTAGATATTATTTGACAGGTCACTTTCCATGCTGAACAACCATACAACAGAACAGATTTTACGTTCTATTCGAAGATCCGGAGTTTTGTGGAAATGTTGTTATTGCGCCATATCTTAGCAACTATGGAACTATGTATGTTTCCGAGATAGCTGAATTTACCCACATGTTCTATTTATTGCTCTTCAAGATAAATTTCGTGTTGTCTCCTGGAGTCCAAGTTCATAATGTGGTCTTAGGGGCATTTATCTTATACAGGGTTTCGGACATTAGAGCTACATGACTCTATTTGCTAGATAGAAGGCATATATTGCCGGCTATAGTCTAGGTGAGTAAGGTGGTTAAAAAGGTCATCTAGGGTGCTGCACAATACGGCATTAATGGCGATCACGAAAAGCAAAAGTGACCGTATGCATGCTTGTCTCACTCAGTTCAGTATTTGGAAGGGCTGCGACAGTTTTTCCTTGTGTAAGATATGACAATGGGCTACTGAGTAGGACTCCTTTTTGACAGTGATAATTTTTTTCTGGGATTCTTCTCCTACTTAAAGTTGCCCAAATATACTCGCGATCAATGCTATCGAACGCCTCCTCAAAATCGACGAACATTAGATCTAAAGGCGGCCTCCATTCGGCGGATTGTTCGATGATAATTCGAGGGTGTTGATGTGATCGCAGCAAGACAAACCCTCACGAAAGAGTGCCTGCTAGAGTGCGCTCGACAGTTTGCTTGATTCTCATTAAGATAATTTTTGCCATCAATTTGGAGACTGCAGGTAAAAAACAAATACCACTCCAATTGCTATAGCTCCTCAGGTCACCTTTTTTGAGAATCTTCACAATTACGCCTGTCTTCCATTCAGTTATAGGTCTTGATTTTCCACCACTCCTGAATTATGGGAAGAAGAATAGTAGCCGCAGTAATGGGATGAGTAGTTCCTCTGGTATTCCATCAATCTCTGAGACCTTACAGAGGTCCATCCACTTAATTCAGTCTACCAACCATAATATCAATACAAATGTACCAATAACCATTTTTAATTAGTACATTATGTGAATTACAGTAAATCAATAAAGTCTAAATTACATAACATGAGTTAGAAATGTTGTAGCGCTCGAAGATAAACTCTTTGTTCGAAACAAGTCCGCTTTATTAATGAAAAAGGTTGTAAACAATACTGTCAGGTGTTTTCAATTTCCTTCTCACAGGAAAAATTGTTAAAAAAAATTTTGTAAATCAAAATTTTTCGTTACACAATTTTGTAAAGTGGGGTTTTGCGCAAAGCAATATTTTGTAAGTCATTGGTGGAGTAAGTGATAACGAATCGGTCTTCCAACCCGGAGGTCTTAGATTCAAATCGCGTCGGTGGCGATAAATGATTGTTTCATGCTGACAACAGATATTATAAAAAATGCAGAAAATATGTCGGTGGTTCGAAATCCACCTTAAATTGACCCTACAATTACAATCGTTGTCTCGAATCGGGTGAAGTATTTTTTCTCCCATGACCTTCAAAGGGACTTTTTTTTAGGAACGGGAATTTTGTAGTTTTGATATTTTATAAATTGGTATTTCATAGGCATCCCACTTCGCGATTGTATATACGTCCACTTTACTCAATTTATTTGCCTGAAAGACTGTTTCTTTGTTTTCAGTGGCCATAGAACAGACATTATTAAACTAATTGGTGTCGGATTCATATCTTAGAAGCTATGAGGAATAAAACAATCCATTCCAAACCATAAGACGTTCAAAATATATTCGGTATTATGGTTAATGTCTCTTATAAAAAAGCAATCAGACCAGTTCAGCTCTCCGAGTTATATACTAAGCCCCAGTGGTTATCACAGATGAAGTGAAAAATTGGGCGGTAATAAGACAATAGTCTGAACTTCCAAAGGAAACATAAATAATCTAAGATTGTAAGCGTTTGATCTCCATTTTACACTTCCTAAATTTGCCTATCGATTGTGGGCTATCTAGACCAATTTCTGATTTAAACAAGGATATTAGCCAAATGAATTAAAAGACATGATAAGCATTCACACATTATCTTTCGCGTTCGCTTTAACCATTTCTTTAACAGAATTGTAAAACCCTAACTAACCCAGACACACAATTTTGTGACTTTCCGTCAGGAAATTAAATAACAAACTGTCTTCTTAAAAGTACGCGAAACATTCAGATATCGTATCTGTTTAGCTGTCCTTTAAAAAAAAGTTTTATCAATCTTAAGATTAAGATAAATTTTACATATTTTTCTTACCTCTTATTGAGTTTTCAAATATATGTCCGTATCCAGGCTTCAGCACGGCGAATTCTGTAAGTAAATAAAAATAAAATAAAAATATCAAAATAATGTTAAAAATATTTTTAGTATGTACAGAAAGAAAGATCAGCGGAACACATACATTTTTTTCATAAAAGTACTGTTTGCTGTGGAAAACAATGTTTCATCTAATTATTTCTTCGAAAAAATTAATAAGCAGCATGAAACTCAAACCTGTTTATACAGGCATGGATTTATAATGTACATTTCTAAACAGCCTACTACGTGAAAGTATTACCACTGCAGCTTTCGGCAAGATTTGCTATTGTTGTTGTAATAACTAAGTTTATAACAGAGCAGCAAGTTGATCAGAACCAACAAATTCATGTTAAGGTATCTAAAAAATGTGCTTCATATCCAAGTTTTCTTCGTCAAGTAATTATAATTAAACAACGGCGATGAAATGATCACCTTTTTGAAATTTTACCGTGCAGATATGTATATTTTACATAGGTCCCAATAGTATATATCTTTTACATAAACCTTGCGATTGAAAAGTCTTAAAGGTGATTTTAAACCGTAGTTACTGTTATCTCTCTCTCTCTCTCTGTCTTTTTACTTTAACCCCTTGTGGAAAATAGAGCATCTACTACACCGACTCTCCATCTTAACCCCTTGTAGAACATAGAGCTTCTCCTAAACCAACTCTCTATCTGTACCGCCAACGCCTTTAACTGTGGCCACGATTTGTTGATCCGGTTCATTTCCTTCTCTACGGATCTCCTCCATGAGTTACGCGATCGTCCAATTCGCCAATCCTGATTCCACTGATTTCTCAAAAGAAACACGGTTTTTTCAAACAAGAAAAAATAATAACTTATTTTACAACGGATTTATACAAAACTTCTACGGAAAAAACGGATCTTCTTTTATTATCATCATTTTCAATTAGGTTTTCCTTACAAACTTTTTAAATTTCCTGGTATCTGCAGAAAGTTCATTATATCTTCTATCTTATTTTGACTATAGGGTTTAAAATAATATAAAAGATATAGACTGTCAAAGATTCTCACTACACGACATCGAAAACACTACGAGATTCGGTGTTGCTTGGGATGGGCGATGCTTTGGGAAGGGCAAATTTATTGCCAATGACAATAATTCAAAAACACTATATGTACCTATGTTAAAAACTATGAAAAAGTGGTCCATTTAGATCGCAGATTTATTGTTATTAGTATGGCAGTTTTTTAATTACGAAATACTCACATTTATTTCTTTTTTAATATCTTGTAAATTATCGTAAAAACAAGCGTAGTCTACGAACTTTTCAGCCTAATGGAGCAACAATAGGAAACAACAGATTTTTATGGATTTTTCCCTAGTGCGCTACACAATATGTCATAAATGACGATGAGAAAAAGCAAAGGTGGACACTTACTGTTAATACAGTCTCCATATAAGATTGCAGCAAGAGTACATACGAGAAACATTCGTCAGACCCTATGTCAAGTGACTTTACTGTGCGAATGGAAAGAAGGTTCCCACTATAGGCGCCTCATTATAGATGAAATACCCCCACAGTTTCTTCAAGAGGAAGATCCGTAGCACACCAAAATGTTAAAAATTTATAGTAGTATTGGAAAGAATATGTTTGTCCTTTTTTAACACCATTTTTTAGACAATGATATGAAAAGGCAAGGAATCTTTCATTACTTGCTTAGTTGTTTTTAGTCAATTAGTGAATATTTGAGTATTTTAAATTCAACTACTCGTTTCGCATTTCGAGCTAATTTACAATTATGATCTCAATTTTTTTTAGATTATGTAACAAGCGATGAAGTAGATCTCTGTCTCAGGCATAAAAAGCCAGTGCCAAATTTATAAACTAAACCGACTTCATAATCCTTCTTCACTGTAATCTTCCGAGCTAATAGCTAGGTGTCTTTGACTGTATGTAGGTATCGTAAAATAGGGATACTTTGTAACTGTGTGGGATACATTATACGACTCTTAAAACACACATAAAGACAAATTTTTCTTTGCGTAAATAATGTAAACGTTCAATTCTTGCATCGCTTTTGCTGCCGTCAACTAGCCATCTAGCCATCTACACGTTAACGACGCGAGAACCTAATAAATATGTAGCAAGTAGCTAAAAATGTGATTTAATTATTTTAAAGTAAATAACACAGATATACAAAAACTGGGGTGATGATTGCTGTTGGGCAGCTGGGGGCAGTGTTCTCAACCGACCTATAATTATATTACTTGTACTATAATTTGACAAGCTGTACTATCCGCAATCTTGATTTCATTATAGTACGCAAATGTACTATAATTTCACTTCGTCATAAAATAGTTCCAGATCGGTCCACTCGTTAAAAAGTTAGGTTCAACCCCCTACCACCCCCCCCCCCCCCTCATCCCACCAACATTTTTTCTCTCGCGGTATCAATCGGGGCCCATACTCTACCCAACAGACAAAGAATCATCGAAATTGATCCAAGCGTTACGAAATTAGACTACCCCTCCTAATCCCCTTCCCCCTCCCACACGATAGAACCAAATTATTCTCCTATAAGCAATAGGGGATCATAATCTATATAACAGCAAAGGAATCATTCAAATCGGACCACGCGTTACGAAGCTAGACTACCCCTCCCCCCACCCTAGGCTACATTTTTTTCTCCTATTAGTAATGGGGGATCATCCTCTGTACAACAAAAAAAGAACTATCCAAATTGGTCCACGCGTTACAAAGTTAGGTTTGAAATTTTTTGGACATAGGACCACCTCTGAAGTATGACCTACCAAACAAAAATAGAATCAACAATCAATTGGCGGAATGATCGCGTAACAAACATACAAAAAAAAAAAAACAACCAGTCGAATTGAGAACCTCCTCTTTTTTTGAAATCGGTTAAAAATTCGCTTTTAAGTTTCACTTAATTAATACTTTCACTAACTAACTAGTCACTCCATCGTTCGATTCTTCATCAAGTAACTTTTTAAAGCTGATCGCAAATTCGCGTTGTAAAGCTGCCTTGACATATGCATATGTACACGTATATTGTATGTTATATAATAACAACTACATTTAACCCAGTAGCAAATGTAAGCAATACCGTATCGGAACTCACATCGATTAAAGTAGACGGAGTTGGATCAATGCGTTGAGCGGCAAGACCAACATGCCGTGGGTCCCGGGTTCGAGCCCAGATGACCGTGAGCTTTTATTAAGAAATTAAAATAATTCAATCCGTCTCTGGGCTGTTGTCTAGCTCGCAGCAATGCAAACAAGACTCAAGTTTCCTCACTTCCCTTACCCTAATTCCCTTCCGGCCAAAACCATGCTAACGCATCAAAGGGTTGTCCCCTAGGATTTGGCTACATCGTATATAAGAAAAAAAAAAAAAAAAAAAAAAAAAATTCCTACTTTCTGGGTGAAAGCTTCGATGACTTTAACATTGAGATGGCCTAGGAGGGATCGATAATGCCTACCCTTTCCATTACCTGGTAGTAGGTGAATTCACCAATGCACGGGAACTGATGTAAACCACCTCCACCTTTATATATTTATTTAACTCCAAAAATTATATATGTATATATCGGATTTAATTCATTCACAGATTTGTCCATCAGTTAACGAAATATTTAACATTAAAAACAATGTTTGTATTTTGTATAGTGAAGTAGCTTCTTTGCTTCTTCGGTGTAATTGCTTAGCGTGAGAAGAATTTGTAGGTTTGTTTTTTAGTAATAATACTTTAAAGAAAATGCTTAACAATAATAACATAGATCGGGAAGAAAATATTTTTTCAAAAAGCGGCGTATATAAAATAAAATGCGAAGACTGTACCGCGATTTATATAGGCAAAACCAAACGTTTGAAGACCCGCTTTAATCAGCATATCCAATCAGCCCATTATACCAATCCTACGTCAGTTTTAGCAAAACATTTAAAAGATATAGGCCATGAAATAAATGAAAACCAAGTGGAATTGTTAGGATGTTTGAAAGGTGGAAAAATTCTCGATGTGTACGAAATTTATGAATTAAAAAAGCACGAGAGGATGACTGTTTTCTCGTAAATGATCGGATTAATTTTAAAGATAAAAGTCCCTTAATTACACCATCTCTCTTTAAAGCTTAGGGATATTTGTTTTGTTCACATTTAGCTTTCTTTAGTCGTTGCCCAGAAGACGTCCTAATCAGACTAAACGCGTCGGCTCTTTTTTGTAATTTTTTAAATTAAAGATTATAGAAAATAAAAAGTGTTGTGAAAGTAACAACATGTGCGGTTTTATTCTGAACAACAAAAATATGTTTCACCAAGAGGTTTCATCGAAATCAATAAACGTTACATAAACAAAGTTTAAAAAATAGAATTTTATGTAATTAGATTTCTTAACAATGCTATTAAAAATTTTTAATTAATTGTCGCAGATTACGTTTATTTTTTTTTATTTTTCACTTTTATTCATTTTTCACATTTATTATTTAAAAACAAAAACTATATCATAAAAAGCTTTTTTTACAATACTCACAATATTAAAACTTTTTTTAATATATTATAGAATTTATACACTCGCGTACCCAAGGACAATCACGCTGTAAGGCACGTATTTACTGAATGTACTCTCAATTTTTGAACTGACTAATACTCAAAAAACATACGTCGGCGTGTACAGATTTTCAGAATAATTAGTCACGCTTTACATTGCTGACTTTATGCATGACTCTAGGCTCAAACCTTCACCTATGCCTATTGTGAGCATTTTCATATAGGAATTCATCAAAGCAAAATGGAATCGGTTCTCACTTGTCCTACTGCGAAAATAGCGTCAGCGCAACAGCGCACAAAGCCGTAATATTGTAGATCATCATCACCACCACTACATACATGTAATAGGGATTTTTACATTTTTGCATTGGTGTTGTCATTGTTACCAAACATACTATAATTCTCAGGTGGGTACTATAATTTCACCACCATGATACTATCGTACACTCTAGCCGACCTGAGAACCCTGGCCGGGGGTCACTTTCGAAGTTCATATTTCATATAAACATAATATATCTACTTTGACCTCGGATTCGAATTCTACGCAGCAAATTACTTCGGAAATGAAATGTGTTATTGATTTTATGTTAACCATAAAAACCTTTTCATATCTTTACATTGACAATTTTAGTTCAGACTGTGCTAACAAAATAAACTTAAAATCTCCTTAGTCAGCCTGTACACTTCGATTGATTTGGAATAGTATTAAATACAAATTCTTTGGGAACTAAAATAAACATTTAACCAAATATCCATAATACTGTACCACTTCAACGGAAAATTTTTGGCGCCAACTCTTAACATCGCTTGAGCACTTTCTTTTCCAGGTATAAATATTTAGTTGCTGAAAATAGTAGGTACCTCTGCCGAAGCATAATCATTACGAGAGCGCTAACACAAATATTTCTTTCTTCTTGGGTGTCTTGAAACGTCTGAATAGCACTAGCAAATTGAGACATAATAAATTGCAGCGAACATAACCTATAAAAAGTAGACTCCTAGAGTTTACACCATCGAGTTTTGCATGAATCGAGCCAAAAAACTAGTAAAGACGCCTGAAACGATTATGAAATTTAAAACTTGCATTACATTGCAACTGCTTTTGCAACGATAACAAAAGTCACTTATAGTTATTTATTAAGATTGATTAAGATTGCAAGCAATCGAAGGCAAAGACAATTCTGAAGTTGCGTCTACTTTCAAGAGACTCTAACGAAATAAGCTTTAATCGATGCAAGGAAGGCCGTGAAGGGCAAATCTTCCGAATCTATGGTCGTCAAATGAAAAGGTTGTATTTAGCACGACCCTAAATTTTTGGTTTTGTCAAGTCTGTTCAGAGAGCCATCATTTATGGTGTAGTTAAGTGCACTGGATTCCTTGATCGAGAAAACGACATGGTAGAACACTTGCTAATATTTATTATGAAAGGTGTTAAAGTCAGAGTTTAATAGTGCACAGTCGTTCACACATGAAATAAGGTGGAAAATTTTGTATGTAAATGATAACAAGCAATGGTCCTAGATGGCTGCCCTGAGGAACACCGAAGGTGACATAAATATCGTTAGAAAGTGTACCTTGAAAGAAACACGGTGCGTGTGGTCAGACAGATAGGAACGAATCCAATTAACGAAAATCGATGAAAACCCTAAAAAAGATAACTTACGAACAAGAACACTGTCGTTGATTCCGTCAAAAGCCTTGCCAAAATCCGTGAAAATGCAGTCGACCGTTACCAGCTTCAATAGCAGAAATACTGCAATTAGAGAATTCCAGCAAGTCAGTCGTAGTACATCTACCTTTAATTAGGCTATGCTGAAAGGAACCCATAAAAGGTTTGCAGTGGAAGTTCAGAACATTGCACACCAGGGCTTAAAAAATTTTACCAATACAACATAAATTGGCAATGGGCGTTAAATGTGTCACATTTTCTTCTCTTCTTATGTAGGGGACAGATACTTTCCAGGATTTCGGAAAGACACCACAACAAATATATAAGTTAAATAAGTGACAAAGTATAGAACATGCTGCTGATTTTTACAAAGCAAGCAACTTTATCAACAAGACCACACGAGAAACTATCAGCCAAACCAGAAATATGCTTTAGGACATTATCCTCGTCAAACATTAGGTCTTTAGTTTCCAGCATAGTCGGCGCAAGCCTCGTCATATGAGTAAAATCCTTATCTCTAGTATCACAGTCAGTAGTCAAAAATGCGGTGCTAAAAAATTCGAAATAGGTTTTCATTCGTCAGGGGATCCTCTCTCTCGACGTTACCAAAACTTAACACAGAAGGGTAGCCATCACAATTACGCTTAGAATTTACGAACCTCCAGAACTGTTTAGGCTCTACACGCGAAGTCGATTTAATTCTCTCCAAATAGTCACAGTAAGGTATATCAAATTGGTTGCATAACATGGAGTAAGCGAAGTAGTCAGCATCACTCCTTGAGGAACAAACCGCTTCCAAGCTTTATTCTTTAGATTCTTTAAGTGCTTCACGGAACTATTGAGCCAAGGCTGATATGTACGCGAACCACGAGACCTTACAACAGGAACACAATTAGCAAAAGAAACATAAAGAGAATCGTAAAATAATTTTACAGCATTATCGATGTTACCTTCATTCAGAATATTCGTCCAATCACAGGCAAAGAGCCAATTAATAAGTTTAGAATAATCAGCCTTGCTAAAGTTACAACAATAATTACTTGAATCAGGAGATGCCGTCAATATAGGATCAAAACCAAGAATCAAATGCAATACCGGATGATAACAATACTCAGGAGCCAAAGGAGATAGACAAGTGATTCACGACAGTACACGACAGCAGTCAGATGAGAACACAAAATCCAGAAACTTGCCCAAGTCATTCATCACATCACAGGCCTGTGATAAACCGCAAGCGGCAATGGAATCTACGAAGGCCGAAATGTGGAGCAGCCGAAAAAGATGTTAGTAGGCAATACTTGTCCAAAGAGCGCTCCCAACCGACCCGACGGAAGCAGCAAATCAGCCAGTCCTTCGACACAAGCAGATATCAACTGATACCAATCAGAGGGCGATCCATGTGGAATATAGACCGTCGAAATGTATACGTTTTTGTGTGGGACCCTGAGAACCACACAAAGGAAGAGTCTCAGTTAGGCAGACCACGTTGAAACAATTATTCATTGACCCAATAAAGAGTCGAGTCATTTTAGAGCACAGTCCAGTTACTTTGGCATAATAAAGGGAGAACTCACTGATGCGTTTTTTGATAATATATTAAGGGCTGTAGTTGCGTTCAAGCGAATCCTTGGAATGAATTCACGGACGATAGAATTAAGTGGCCAGATGTCGGAGCAAAGTACCGAATGAAAAACAGCATCCGGTACAAGAAGTTTAAATGAAGCAGAGAAGGAACGACCCTTCTGTCCGCTTCGTGCATCAATTCTTTTGCAGACAATTAAGCTCCGATCAGTCCCCGTGCATGATGAAATAAAGTTAACGATGTCATCTTCAGTGGTTTGCTGTAACCGTGACATAAAAATTTGACGTGGCAGTTGAGCCGGTCTCAAAGCCACCGCCGCAGTTACAGTTCTCAAAGCGTTAACCATGGTGCAATTAGGCGTGTCAGATGGTAATACTGTGTCAGCAACATCGCAAGAAGTTGGAATAGTTGATGCGATACTGGAAGCCGGACGCGACTCGAGACACCTCCCCTTGCAGAAGAGGGTGCAGCAGCAAGAGAGGGAGTAGCAGTAAACCTCGACGATATATCAAGAGAGCATGTGTGCTCCCGAGTGCCAGCAAGCGGAGCCTGATCCCTCCTGCGTCTTAGCGTAGCGCATGACTTCGTCGAAGGTGGCACATCGCGAGATCGAGGCGTAGCAGTAGGTTGTGCAGTAGTCAGAGCGCCCCCCATCAGGACCCGACACAAAAATGGTCGTCAGATCAACTCCTCCATCGGCCCGCTCCGTATCGAGAGGCAGACTAACGACATCCAAAACCGCAGGCCAAACAGAATTACGACGCTACAGCTAGACATAGTTGTTATCTTAATTCACCTCTTCATATTTGCATAATTAAAAAACCAAAACAAGAAATGCATGAACTTTGAAAAGTTTACGGCAAGTAAAGAGTGTGTTGTTTAATTGAGCTACTGTTATTCCATGAATCAGTAATTTATTTCAATTATTTTCGGGTATAAATATCATAAGAAATCAATAAGCAAAATAAACCGAGAAGTTATAAGTTCGATGCATATTTTTTTTTGTATGACCGGCATAATTTCACGCAGGGACGGATTTTGATGATTACTACCCCGTTTCATCAAAGTTCTTCAGTTTTATTTTTTCTTATATAATAAAGTTGAATCGCATAAATTTATGTTTAAAATAATTTTTTAATATTTATTCTTTAAATATAATACATTTTTATGATTTTTGATACAATTTTTGAAAAACAATAAGATCCAAACCAAAAAAAAATGAATTTATTATGTAAAACCTAAAAATCGTTATAAGGCAGATATTTCAATTATTAACTTCAACGATTTTCACCACTTAGTACCACCTTTTGCTGAAATAACCGATTCTACTCGATTTGGCATTGCTTCTAATATATAATAAAATTGTATTGCATTTAAAAGAGATAAACATTTAAATTTCATATTGATAGAAAATTTTGTGTTTTTACTTCATTTTATACGAAAAAAATTAAAATGACGAACTTTGATGAAACGGGGTAGTATTTTTTGTTAGGTAGAGTGTGTTCTCCGATTGGTATCATGTCGTGGAATAGCAGCGGGGGTAGGAATTCAACCTAACTCCGTAATGCGTGGGCCGATTTCGATGATTCGTTTTTTGATGTATAGAATATGATCTCCCATTGTTAATAATGGAAAAAATTTTTTCATATGGAGGAGTGAGGAAGGGTGGTCTAACTTCGCAACGATTGGACCGATTTGGCTGATCGTTTTTTATGTATATATTATGTACAGGATAGAGCGATTGGAATGATTCTTTTTTTAATATAGAGTATAATCCTCCTTTGCTTATATGAGGATAAATTTTGATCTAGGGTGGGATTGGAAGGAGGGGTATAGTCTTACTCTGTAACGTGTGGACCGATTTCGATTCTTCTTCTTTTTATGTGTAAAATATGTTCCCCATTGGTACCACGACAAAAATTAATGAGAAGGAAGAGGTGGGGGCGTTACCCAACTTTATAACCTACAATAATATTCCTACTATAAGGAAAAATGTTGACCTAGTGCGAGGTTAGGGGAGGGAATTTGGACTTGGATTATTACACCTTCCTGTCTTAAGACAGTGACGAGCTCCTGTTGCCAAATATTAATACAAGTTGACACTACATATATCCACACCTAGTTAATCTTTTTTGGACTTACATTACTGCACCTTCCTATATTTAGAGAGTGACAAAGTGACAAGCTACAACTGTCAAATACTCTGGACATCAACTAATTCCACACCCAGTGGACCTTTCTTGGACTTGGATTACCTTCCTGGACTTAGAGGGCGACGAGCTACTGCACCCTTCCCCCTCCCCGAACCAGTAAAACGTAGCTGAGTTTTCACCCGAATGACACCAGAGCATAGGAAACACCATACAAAGCGGGGGCGCAGACAGTACACTTCTCCTTAAACGGAATTGAACGAAACGTTCAAAAGAACGCACCACCTTAAAAAGAACTAGCGGGGGGGGGGGGGGGGACAGGCAGTACGCTTCTCCCTTAACGAAGAAACGTGGCACACATCATCGTTAGTAGGAGGAATAAACAGTACGCTTCACCTGAAAAGTAAGGCAAACAACAAACACATCTTGCTGCAAATCTCATCGGACAACAAGTCAAATTAAGTAAGTCAGAAAAGTTTAGTAGTTGTTCCCTGTTAACTTGGTGTCTCTTTAATTAAACGGACACCCCTCTTAAAAATTCCAATTACATATAACACGTCCTATATCTACGTAAAAGTTAATTTGCTAGCCAAAAGATAACAATTCAGTAACAGAGATATAGAAATTTTCAAACAAAAGGAAACCTTTCCAGACCAATCTTATTTTACTAAAAACTTCTTCATAGAAGCTGAGAAGCAATATGAAGATATTAAAAATAGCTTAAAATTAAAACTAAAAGACTATTTAGTAGAGTCAAAATCTTATGAGATCCCCAGGGAATGGAATGTAACTGACAGCGATCCAGCTGAATTGCTTCATATCCAAGTAGAAATGATTAAATTAATAAACCGATTACTACTTTACTTTTTATTAAAACTGACTCAAGCGAAGCGTAATCAACCTTATAGTATGAACACAAATTAAATACAATCCAAACATATTGGAATAAAATCCTACTTAACCATACATCCATGATTGCCAATCCTGACGCGATATTTCATGAATATCACTCAGTTGACTTATTTAAAAAAACCGAAGATTCATTCCAAGAAATAGCAATTTTAATACAGCAAACGCTAATCCCGAAAAAATAATCTAAAACGATCAGATAAGATATATATATATATATATATATATATATATATATATATATATATATATATATATATATATATATATATATATATATATATATATAGTCAGGGCTGGTGCTACCAAACTTCGAAGGTAATTATGAAACTTGGAGTTCGTTTTGGGATATATTCCTTCCCTACATAAAAATTTAAAATTGTGTGACGCAGAAAAAGTGAAATATCTTAAAACACACTTGTCTAAGGAAGCAATTAATTTGCTTTTCACAATTTCAGATGCAAATTACGAAACTGGTTGGCAATTATTGAACGGCAGGTACGACTGAAAGAAAAATTTGCTTTTCGTTACATACCTAAATTACCTAGATTCGAGGAATTATTTCTATCCCTACAAGACTCTAAGAGAAAAGAATCACAAACGCGATCTTTTCGTTTCTACAAATCGTTGGAACACACTAAATATAAAACATATCATATCACGGCCTCAAAACCCTTAAAATGGTCTTATTGCCAGCAGGCACATAAGATATACAAATGTGGATAATTCCTTGCTCCTTCCATTCAAGAGCGGAAACAATACATTAGAAAAACAAGGTCTGTCAAAATTGTCTCTTACACGAAAATGTCGACAATTTTGTAGTCGCGATAGCTGTAATATCTGCCATCGAAAACACCACAATCACATACTTGAGTAAGTGAAATGTGTGGGCCTACCAATCCGGAGTCCTTAACGGACTAGAGGAGTTTGCCAGCCTGGAGCTGAAGAACCCAACCAGGTTTCTCAATAGAAGTAATCACTGCATGGCGGTGCTAAATCGATCCAGGTGAGGTTCGTTCGTAGTGGTATCACAACAGACCATATCAAGGGCTATGAGAAGTCGACTGGGTTATTACCGGTTGTCGCCAACTAACCTACCCTTTTACCACCGAACCCAGAAATGTTGCAGCATGTTCTGTACTAGCTTCCACCGAGAAAACTGATTTGAATTCGGTTCCATCTCAGCTAAAGGTTTCAGCAAGTTTTTGTTTTTTTGGTTCGCTAAGGCCTAGTTTCATTTGGAGTTCTTTATTAGCAGCACTGAAATTTGTCGAGTAGTCGCTATAAGTGAGCAACAACGTACAGGCGTCGAAAGCAGGAATAAATGTGTCCGGGGTTAACTGAGTTACTAATTCGAGGTGAATCACCTTTGTGATAAGGCATACAAATAACTCCACACATGCCTTTAAGGACCTACTGACGTGATATTTCAAAGCTGTGATTACAAGAATGCGGCACAAATGATATGACCCTACTTATCGTGTCCTGATTGATCAATTTCGTAATTTATTAGCGTTGGCATATGACCACAAATTAAAACAATTAAATTACGAAGAAGTCAAACACAAGAATACAAACACAATTTTTGAATGTAGCTGCTTATACATATATTTACTAGGATCGGCAATGATGCTAAAACCGTGGATATCACTGTGAAGTATCCTTTTACTAGGATCGGCAATGATGCTAAAACCGATGTGGTTATCGGTTCGAACAATGACAACATAAACGTTGGCCAACACATGGAAATATGTGGTTGCCAAGGAAAGATTTTAAGCTCACTGTTTTGCTTCGTCGCAGGATGTACTTGGAGGACTTCATAGATTTGATTTCCTCTCCAAAAGCACATTGCTGTACCTGTTGCAGCCAATATTGTGTACATATTTTAGCCAATGTTGTATTGTCAGTTTAAAGGGATGCAATAGATGTGAGAATTCGATGCGAGTTAAGTCTACGGCAGTTTTTTAACAAAAACATTTTGCAGTTAGCAGTAACAATATTATCCCATCCCATGGTTCGCATGGTCTTGGTTTTCAGAGGGTTCTTTAGGGCAGTTCCTGGAAAGTTGTTTCAACCAATTAGGGTAAGTCCATTAGATATAATTTTTGTTGCAGAGCAGATGGTGTTAAACCTCTAGTTACATGATCCGTAAATTTATCTCAAATTGGGTTAAAATGCCACAACGCAGTTGTGAAGTAGGACTGAATCTCCATTACTCGATGTGCGGTGAAGGCCTTGCAACGTGATGGATGAGAACTAACCGTAGTAGGTCCAAGAGTGACGACTTGAAGTAAATTTATTGAATGTTAAGCCACTGGAACTAATCGGGCAAGAAGGAGTCCACCACATGGTTTAAGATGTTTTATCGGTGAAAATTTTTTGGAGGCAAGCACGTTATCACTTTCGTAAGGTACACAACCATTGCATTGAAGCATGCTAATGTATTGTAGAACGCGTATATTTCAAAATGTGTGTATTGATTCTAACCCATCGATCTATATGAATATCTTTTATATCCTCCAAGTTCTAATAAACATGCAAGTCTTCAATTAGGTCATAATCGTACCATCATCAGACCATTAAGCCACATTTTTCGTATTAAGACTTTTGATATAATGCTCCCAGGGGCTGAAATTAGCCAAAATCGTCAAATAAACTACTTATATAACACCATGCATTTTTTAAATACAGGTTGATGACCTTTAAATGAACGGCAAATCGAAATTGGTCCATTCGAGGGTGCCACAAAATTACCAATGTTTAGTATAAGAGTTATAAATAGTTGGCAATTCTCCTTCATGCTTCGGAATGTCACAAATTAATTTCTGCACTTGGTTTGACAACTCCGTGATATGGCAGGTATAATGTTCATGGTAGTGAATCTTCTTTCGAAATGGACAGTATATGGCTCAATTTTTTTTCAATTCGTTGAGAATTTCCTCGTATTGATGATTTAAATTAGGTTGCCTTAATCTGCGGTTTTACGTAGAGCGTAGCGCGCTTAGAGCAATCTTACGTGAATCCCCTAACGGTAAAGTAGCTGTGCTTGGCAAACGTACGATATATATCCCTGATGAGTTTCGGCGTAAAGAAGTAGATTGAGCTTTGAGCTAGGTACAGTTATAAGTGGGCCTTGATAGAATCCAAATTAAGTAGATGGGTTGAGCTGTTGGGGTTTCCTTGACGTTTTTCACCATTGTTCATTTTTACGATAAGTAAGAATAAAACCGCACTTGTTGTTAATTTCACAACACTTTTTATTTTCTATAATCTTTAATTTAAAAAATTACAAAAAAAAACCGTCCGATTAGTACATCTACTGGGCAACTCAAAAGATGTCCTAATCAGACGAAACGCGTCGGCTCTTTTTTGTAAAGTTTTTAGATTAAAGATTATAGAAAATAAAAAGTAACAACAAGTGCGGTTGTATTCTTACTTATCGTAAAAATGAACAACAAAAATATGTTTCCCCAAGAGGTTTCATCGAAATCAATAATCGTTATAAAGTTTTTCACCAATGAGAAGTGAATAATAAATATCGGCTCCTTTTATAAGATCAATAGTGGAAGGTATTCTAAAACAGCCTTGTTTTGATAATAACAGATTTATTAGTTGTAATAGAACTAAAGCTGTGACGGTGAATACCTAAATTGAGTGTACTGTGGATATGCTGTCTAATGATACGCCAAACCTTGCAAATGCTGCTTTGCAATTACCAATTCCAGAGCGGATATTTTAACAGAGGGCTTGACCAGGCTTAATTGCCTGACGACCTTGTTTGCGATATAGGATGATTCAAAACCCTGGTCAAAAAGAGAAAACACCGTATTTAATCTTCCGTTATAAGAACGAATAAGAGTTCATGTTGTGACTTATACTATACGCTCCGATGAGTTGATATGCTTTAAAAAGGATGTGCTGGTGAGTGGTGACCGCATAGGTAACTTTTGCTCCGATTAGCACACATGATGAGATAAAGTGGGTGGAAGGCAAAAGTTTACATCCCTTGACAGCAATGACTGCACGGTGTCAAAATGAGATTTATTGTTCCTGTTGTTGCTGAAAAATGCTTGATACTGATACTGTGGTGGATTGTCTCTCTCTTGTTCCCATAACCCCTTGTGGGGCATAGAACGAGAGAAGACCTTCACCCGATTCGATACAACGATTGCAAGTTGACCTACAATTTAAAGTGGATTATGAGCCTGCAACTCCCATGGCCTCTTTATCGCAATCTGTTTTCAACAGAAAACAATGTTTGGTAGTCTACGGTGGAATTCGAAACTGGGACCTCGAAGTCGGTAAGCCAATACATTATCACTTACTCCACGGCAACTATACTATGTTGAGTTACATTGCAACATTTTTAGCAATTAACAGAGGTGTAGTTTCAATGATTATGATCAGGTTGTAAACAGTTTTCGCAAAATGTCGTTTGTAATTCAAATTACTTCCATTAATCGGTAGTTTAGCATCGAAAGCAAAATATCAAAATTTGTTTATTCCCACATAGCACACATCTCTTCGAAGCAGTAACAAAATGACTCCAATTGAAGTTTTGAGTTTATAATAAGCATTGGGACTCAATGCCTCTAATGTCCGTAGTTTATCTTCTTAAAATTCTTTTCGTGTGTCAAATTTATGTACATCGCTAGATATAGCATTTTTGGAATATACGAAACTAACTGAAACTAACTGAATGAAACCATTAAATGAAACAACGTATAGAAACATTAATTTCATATTTTATTCTCTGAGGTTTCATTTTATTTGAATATAGTTTCATTTAATTTCAAAATAGTTTCAATCAATGTTAAAATGGCTTCTTTTAATCTAAAAATGGTTTCATTTAATTCGAAAACAGTTTCATTTAATTCGGAAATGGTTTCATTCAGTTCAAAAATAGTCTCGTTTAATTCGAAAATGGCTTTTGAGCAAAAAGGAATATACTAACCAATCTCAATAGAAAACTGGACGATTTAAATTAGTAAGGGCTCTAATAGGTTGCAAAGATCGATGTAAGATTCGTAAAGAAAAATATAATACCAAACAAAACTTGTTCAAGTTAATTAACAGAAGCATTAGAGTGGTAAAAAATTATAAGTTTCATATTTTCCTCCCATTAGCGCATTTGTAATTTTGCAACAACTAAAGCACGTATATTGAAGTAAGCAAATAAATTGAATTGAATTGAATTGGATCTTAGATTCGTTTAATTTCACCGTCCATGTCTGCTGTCATGCTTCGCATTTTCAATGTATGAATTTACTAAAATCCTGTTATTATGATAACGTTCGTTAAAAGTGTTCCAGGCACATAGCTAATTTGCGCTATTGCTTCTCCCAAAAGACAGGACGGCCATTCGAGATAATTCCCATGATTTAACGTTCCGGAATTATCTAAAAATTCTTCCTGAAGACGGCTGTTTAAAGCTCCCAAAGTTTCACAATACCAATCTTAGCATATACATACATTGTTAATAAAATATTTTTCGGAGCCAGCGCATTCAAAAAAATGTTCATGTGCACAAGGTAGGCCACGAAAAGGCAAATAGAGAACTGTGTAATCCGCATGCCCCAGGTAGCCGGAAATCAAGGTATGGAAATATCAAACGTAGAAAATCAAGAACGACTCGAACCTATGGTGAATAAGCATTTTGAAAATATATAACGGAAACATCTAGAACTAGGTAACTGAAGTTTCTAGAACTGAACTGAGTAGTATAAATAGGGCTAAGGAGCAGCCTGGTTAGTTTAGTCATGATTTAGGCTGCAAAGTGTTTATATGTCATACTGCGAATGGTTAGTTGTATTTTTAACTAGTAAGGCGATACGTGTAATTAAGTAAAGTGAAACGGTGTATTGTGAAGAAAACATGTAAATGAAATTGTGAGAGGAACTATATAAGCGAATAAAACTGTCAAAACAAGTGTCTTACGGGATTAGGCCACTCTAGAATTTGCGAAAAATCGATTTTTTAATTTTTTTTAAATGGTCCCTTAGGACTTCAAAAATGATGTCTCAAAATATTATGGCAGGGAAAAATCTCTAAGTACCCGATTAAGATTAAAAGGTATTGCAAAATTATTTATGATTTTCTACTACTCAAGACCTCTAACGCGTTTAACTCAAAACTGTAATTTTGTAAGTTGGCCGGTTGAAATTTTGAATGTATCTTTAAAAATACATTGTCTATAGAAGTACATAGGATTTTTTTATATTGCATAGTTAATTTGTTATTTACAATTTTCTGTCGATTTCTTAGGCAAATTTTCCACTTTTAACTTTAGAAGTGCGCCATTTGGCCAATCGAAAAAATCCTACGTACTTCTTTAGCTGTTTTATATATAATCGAAAAAATCATCAAGCTCATCATGATTCAAAAATCACAGGAGCTGTTTGTCCGGCCGTGGACTCTTGAAAAACGGAGACGTCATCGCAAAAACGCTGCACAGCCGCCATTTTGAAATTAATCGCTTCAAAAAAATTGTATACAGTCACTGATATGTATGATAAACACCTTTTTTTTGTAATCTCGAATTATTTTGTAGTTTTTCTGAAAAAAATCTCCGAAAAACCCTAATTTTTCAAGCTCCAGAGTGGCCTAAACCCTTAATTAATCAGTCGAACCCGAAGAGCCCCATCTACGTTACAATATTATGAGTTATTACCTAAGCTTAGTATTACGCAGCGCTGACTTTATTCGTGGTTTTGAGATGTAATTGCTTTAAAATGAATTTGGGCACTTATATTTTGTCTTATCACCAGTTCAGGATTCCGTTTTAGTTACATGAAAACGGTGAGACATGACGATTAAGTACATAGTAAATATGAGCCGCGGAGTTGTTGCTCATAGAGATGTAAAGAGTAACACAATAAAGAACATCATGAATATCATGAAGTAGACATTTTGTAATTATATATTATTATATAAAGCATTTAATAACACCTAATGGGTTATATTTAACTAAAAAAATATTATTTAATTATTCAAAAAGTAATTTATTAGTCTAGTAAAAATAGCGCTCTTCAAAATATGATGCCTGAGAGTGTTTATTTATAGCTATTAAAACGGAACAGTAAGTTATGTAATGAATTTGCTTTTCAAATTCGGTGCATAAAAAACTTGAATTGGAGTGCTGAAAAATTAAAACTGAGTAATTTCAAAAAGAGTAGTACATTATTTGATGGAAAAATTTACAACTTTAAAGAGGAAGTTTTAAAGTTGTCAATTTTTCCATCAAATGATGGTTTTATTTTGAAATTAGTACTCTGGAAAACTTTAACCGAAATGATACATTCGATAAGCACTTGTTTAGTTACTCTTTTTGAAATTACTCAGTTTTAATTTTTCAGCACTCCAATTCAAGTTTTTTATGCACCGAATTTGAAAAGTACAGAAACGAAAAAAAAAAAAGTGCGTACTGTTCCGTTTTAATAGCTGTAAATAAACACTCTCAGGCACCATATTTTGAAGAGCGCTATTTTTACTGCAATTAAGCTTTAGTTCCATTCATTCATATTATTTCGAAAAGCGTAAAAAAAGTGTACTTACTTTCTGATTCAGGTAAAACTATATCTGTTTTGTTCCACTGTGCGATTCCCGTACCATTTGCCACGCATATAACGAAATTCGCTCTATCTCTCTCTAGTTTTACCTTAAGATGACTTGTTGTTATATACCGTTTATCAGCCTACATAATAATTTTAAGTTTTTATAATTTACAATTTACAATTTAAAAAGTACTCACTATTTGGCTAATTGACACTGTATGATCAGATACCTCCCTATAATTTACAAACCATCTGAATTGAGGAACACTTTTTGTATCATATGTTATGCACATTAAAGAGTTATTGAAAACAGAAATAATTACATTTCTAACGTCGTGTTCGGTATCTGAAAAAAGTAAAAAAAAAATATTGATCAAAGCTGTCTTTATGATTCCGTAGTGGCTATGTTGGTTATATACACCTATTGTGGGGGATGGTGCAATAAGTAATTTTAAGTAAATCGAGGAGTAGTGTACAAGGATTTTCTCTGATACATTATTTGTATCATTTGTTTTCCTATTACAGGTCTGTTATCCTATTTAGAAGTCTGTTTTTGTTAAACGTCCCATTCGCAAATCATCTTTTCTCTTGTGCATTGACCTTTGTTTATTAAAAAAAACTTTTTGCGAAATGTTTATTTTTTTTTGTCAATTATTTCCCGGCAACATTCATTTGCTTATTGACCATAAAAGTCTATACTAGTAAAAGTCTATACTAGTAGCTGAGATTGGATCAACGTTAAACGAAACTTAAAAGTTAAATCAATTGAATCGTCAGCAAACCGATACTTTAGATCTGTGCTTTAAAAGTGTGTATACTGTAATTGACAAACTGAGAGTAAAATAAGTAAGTCAAGTATAAAGATTGTTCATGCTTCGAAGGCTCCGTACTTAAGTTATTATCAACAGCAACATTTTTTTAATATCAAATTAGAAATATATACCCTGCCTGCTGTAAAACGGTTCCAGCGATAAATCAAAAACAGTCTCGGTAAAAATTAAGTTCTTTAGTTCGCTAATGTCGGCATTAGTCACAATTCAAGAAAACAAATCCTGGAGTATTTTAATGAAAAAAAAAACAAAAAATGTCTATTTTTCCGCCCAAAAACGGGTATAAAAGAGAGGATGGGGAGGAAATATACATAAATAACAAACTTTTGCAAAAAATAGAACATTAGCTAACTCGGCCACATGATTTTCGACTAATAACCTCAAGAGTGGTCACTAGAGGTACCCCTCAGGGAGAAATCCATTCACCACTCTTATGGAACATAACTCTGGATGAGTTACTCACAGACCTGGAGCTGTCTGGTCACAAGGTTATCGCCTACGCCGATGATATTGCGCTTATATGTTCAGAAAAGCACGCCAACACACTGGATGAAGTGTTCAAACACGCCCTCTCCAAGATATTATCACGGAGTACCACACCCATCATTGAGCATAAACCGAACAAAACAGAGTTAATACTCTTCTCTCGGAGACATAAAACACCTCCTTTGAATTTCCCTACACTAGACGGGGTTTGGCTGAAACTATGTAATCAGGTGAAACATCTCGGTCTAGTCCTAGATGGCAAATTTATCCGGAAGCCTAACATCCAAGAAAGAGTACTGAAGGCTACAGTAGCGCTGTACTCGTGTAAGAAGGCAAGAGTTCAGTTCTGCTCCATTTCTTTCTGGTTGGGATTCTGACACTGAAGTTCCTTGTAAAGTTAAGATCAAGTATTATGTAATCAGACTGCGCAGTAAATAGCTCCCTCGGTGCTGAGTTGAGGATGCTACTATAGCTATATGGGTGTGGTGACCCAGCATCCAGACTCCTTTAGTCAGATGACACTGCATGCCGCCTGATGGACGATATGTAGATCACTGGAGAGGAGATGCAGCAGAACATTGAGAGTATCAGTTGGGGTGGTGCATAGCGCTCCAGTAGCAGACAGTTCTCTGCACCTTGCCCAATTTTGCCTTTTATAACCTTTCTCTATGGCCGGTCACCAAATTATGGCGACATGAGTGCGAATAGGCCGTATCATAAAACTATCGATACCACTATTAAACGATGTATCGGAAGCTGAGTACCGATACGAATTTTGGTATTGGTATTTATTTTTTTTTTTTTTTTTTATATATGATGTTGCCAAAGCTCAGGGGATGCCCTATGATGCTAAAGCACAGCCTTGGCAGGAAAGGAATTAAGGTTGGGGAAAATGGAAATTGGAAATAAATAATTAATATTGTAAATATGCGTTGCGAAATAAACAAAATACAGAAAAAGGGGATCGATTAAGCAGAACCAGAATCAGAAGTCCATCACCGGCCAACCTAACGATGACAATATGTCATGGGTTTTAATGTTTTAAATATTCAGGAAATAAACTGATTGAAATGAATAAATGTGTATCAAGAAAGCTGCAACTTTTATTAAGAATACAATCTGGAAGCGTCTATTCGCATCGGCCGTGTCGGTATAAACGGAATACACGATAACTGCAAATAGACACTTTCATATTCATATAACTGTTAACAGTTTTCACAGCCTATTCTAGATACAAACTTGGCGGGGCGAGGGGGCGGCAGCAACTAAAAGCCTGATTAATACACCTCTTCCTCCAAGAAAGTCTAACAAAAATTTGACTTTGACTTTTTGACTTGAACTGTTTCTAAGTTTAAAAATTGTAGCATATATTAATAATAATTAACATTAATACCCATCTGAAAAAATACTCTTCTAAATTTAAATTTGTATGTATCCCTTGAATCACAGCATTATTCCATAGCCATATTCAGAGTCATTTAAGGAAAGTAGTTATTCCATTCTTTTTCCAAGCAAACAATTCCTGCCTTTATTCGCAATCGTTCCTCCCTTGGAGAACAACTCTGGAAGATCACAAGAATTAATGCCCATTTAATTGGTGTGTAGCAAAGTTGGGTAACTTGGTTTTAGTGGTAAAGAGCATAAGCTCGGTCTATACTGCGTTACTGGGTAGTCCACAATCCGCGCACTATCTGCTGACCTTGTTCAGCGCTCTTTGCATAATATCACTATTTACTGGAAGGAATTTACCCGATACCAGGATTGCCAGGTATACACAACAGCTCTGTTTCCATCCTGTTCAAGTTAAAGCAGTATTTTGTTCATTACCGTCCACCAAAACAGGGAAGACATAACGTCCTCTGCGGACTTGTCTTACAACACGACTGTCCAGTTCGGACAGTATTACCCTTGATCTTAGCATCGTTAGTATCCAACTTACACGGCCCTGATTCGCACCTAGCTCGAAAGGGGCGTCAAGGATGGATTCAGTGCGAAGGCTCCTTCTATGTCTAGCGATGTTACTAGAGAGTATTCCTTGTATTTTATTGAGTGCACAATTGTACGTATAACTTCGTGGAGAGTCGTCACCGCGGATTTTACCTTACAGCAGGCCTTAAGATGCGTTTTCCATCTAGCGTCCGCCGAAGGTGAACGTCAAGCACGCGCTCCAGGGTTTTTAACAAAAAGGACGACGAATATTCCAGTAAGTGTTTTGATATCATTCAGTCCTTTATCATATATAAGTTATGTATTTGTTTCTAGAAATCCTCCGACATACACATCAAATCTACCTATTGCTGAAGAAAGCATGAGCCAATATGCTCTTTTAACACCTCTTTCACATTTTCCTCTTAATTTTTAGTAAAAAAAATATATTTATTACTATTATTATAAATAAACATTTTAAGCTGTAGTTAAAAAAAAACAAAGCAACAAATCGCTAAGATTTTTCGATCAATTATAAGTGCTAACAAGACAGACAACCAGTTCATAGCATTAAGGGTCTAGTGAAAATAAGTGATTTGTGAATGCTCATGAAAAATCTCTGTTGAACTCAGTATAGTGATAGAGCTTGGGCAGTTTACAAATTAAAAGAAGTTTATTGAAATCCCTGTTGAACTTAGTGTCTTCAGGTGATAAAATCTTGTGCAGTGTACAAAATCTTGAAATCGCTGTTGAACTTAGTGTCTTTACGCGAGGAAGAAAAAGTGCATTATTCGTTATTCACAACGGAGAGAAATAATCTCGATGTTTATCATATCAACATCGCTGAAAAACGAAGCAATGGAGCAGTTAGTGAAATCTCAGAGGGCAGATGCCTTAAAAATTCAGAAAATCTTAACGAAGTTCAAGAAAGATTCATCGAAGAGAAAAACGCAGAGCAACATTGAAGGACAACTGAAAACATTAAGCGAGCTTTGGAAAGGTTTTGAAGAAAGGAACGACGCCGTGGATGAATTCAAAGAAGCTAATCCACTGCAACCATATTTCGCCGCTGATTTCTTTACGGAAGTGCAAAATTTATACGAAGAAACCAGGGAAATATTGGATGGAGCATTAAGTGAACTAATCAATCGTAACAAGTGTACAGATGAGCAAATAAAGCAACTTACAAAACAAAATGCAATCATAGAGTCACTTAAAAGAGCTATCTCTGTAATCGAATCGGAGATTGTTACTCAAGGATCAGCAGCATTTTGTGTTCAAAAGATAAAACTACTAAACGATTACTGGGAGCACACTGTGCTCTGTCACGGTGCAATCATGGCAACGGGAGTATTCGAAGATAAATATTTCAATGCCAACGTACTTACAAAGATAGTAGATGCGTACCAGGCAGTAATAATAAAAAAAAAATTAAATAGCCTACAATCAGCCACGAACCATCTAAGAACGCAGCCAGACGTTGATTCTGATAAAAGAAGTCAGATTGCCAAGGTGGCAACCATTCAGAGATCTATTCACCGAACTGATCCACAAACCTAGGCATAGCCAAAAAAAACTGGGATCCATTAGTGATCTATCTGCTTACGCAGAAATTGGATAAAGAAACTCATAGATTATACGAGCAGTCACTAGCGGCGCCAAGAGATATACAAAAGCTAGATTAATTCCTTCAATTTCTCGAGAACAGATTCCAAGGTGTGGAATTGAGCCAATTACACCTAGTAACAAGCAGATATCACAATTGGATAAGAATAAAAAGGATACCAGAGCAATATATCGTGGCAGTCTTACGTTACTGTATTGGTGGACATAAAATATATACTTGTGAGAAGTTCAGACAATTGGGCGCCCAACAGCGAATTATCGCAAGCAAGAAAGCGAATTTGTGTCAAAAATGTTCAACAATTGGACATAGTACATCTTAATGCAAAAGCTAGAAATTATGCCAAATATGTCAGAAAAAACTTCATACGCTCTTGCACTATCAGAACCTAAATTCCACAAGCCAGCGAAGCACCAAATACAGCGGCAATCCTGATGCGGATAGCACTAACAAGTTACAAGGATCGACTTCTGCAACGAATGTGATTACACATATGGCAAGCAACCGCAACTTTAACTCGTATTATTAGCTTCAGCCCGAATTCTAGCAGTCGATAAGGCGGAAAATTCGACTAAACTCAGGGCCCTTATTGATCAAGGGTCGCAAGATACCTTTATAACTGAAGATGCAGCAGAACGCTTACGGTTACCTAGAAAGAAAATTCACGCCATTGTGTCTGGGGTAGGAGGAGCCAGTCCAGGAACAGCACAGTCAAGCATTGAGTTAACAATGACCCCAAGATTCCAATCAGAATTTTTGATTACTATATATAATACAACAGCTCTCGTTCTAAAAAATTTGACAAAATTTCTACCTACTGAAAGAGTAACACCGAGTACTTGGACACATACGAGCAATCTCATGTTGGCCGATCCTACATTCGCAGTTCCAGGAAAAATCGACGTAATACTTGGAGCTGAAGTATACGGAAATATCTTGCTTAAAAACGTTTTGCGTGGACCCAAAGGAGCTCCGGTAGCACAGCAAACGGAGCTAGGTTGGATATTATCTGGAGGCATACAAAACATCAACAAAAATGAGAGAATCGTGTGTCTAATATCAGAAGTGGACCTTTTGAACGACTTACAAAGATTCTGGGAGTGTGAAGATCTTCAAGACGAGAGTATTATAACTAGCTTGCGAAAATCACTTCCGACGTACACATCGGCGAGACGATAATGGTCGGTATGTAGTGCGTATTCCGTTCCGAGAGGATTCAGGGGAAATAAAACAATTAGAGGGTTCCCGCGAATAAGCGCTAGCGAGATTGTTTCATATGGAATGAAAGTTTTAACTCAACAAAGTGTTCGAAACGATGTATAAGGACTTCATGAAAGAGTACCAAAAGCTAGGTCATATGATTCCTGCCGAAGATGACACTAGTAATAAGCACTATTTACTACATCACGCGGTTTTAAAAGAAGGCAGCACGACAACTAAATTAAGAGTCGTGTTCGATGCATCTGCGAAACGAAATAACACTAAAAGTTTAATTGAGCTCATGATGATTGGGCCCCAAATCCAGCAGAACTTAACTTTCATCCTATTGAGATGGAGAAAGCATAAAATAGTTTTTACAGCGCACATCGAGAAGATGTATCACCAAATAAAGATGGATGTACGAGATCAGAACTACCAACGAATTTTATGGCGAGACTCACCAGACCAACCAATCTCCGAATTTAAACTGGAACTTCCTCACCACCCTTCCTGGCAATTCGAACACTACAGCAATTGGCCAAGGATGAAGAATTGATGTATCCAACTGGGGCGGAAATGATACTACACGACACATAGGTTGATGACAAAGTGTCGGGAGCACATACAGTAAATGAAGCTCGAGAATCAAGCACACAGTTGATCAATCTTCTAAAGAAGGGAGGATTTCGTCTTCGTAAATGGACAAGCAACGAAAAAGTCGTATTAACGAATATACCTAGTGAAGAAAGAGAGGCCGCAGTTACACTTGACTTTGATGACGAAATTACTATAAAAGCAATAGGAGTCAATTGGAATCCGTCCACAGATATATTAAAAATAAAGGTTAATTTAGATACTGACTCGAATCCCACTACAAAAAGGAATATATTATCGGAAGCAGCAAGAATATTTGATCCCGTAGGGTTATTGTCCCCAGTAACGATGACCATTAAGATATTATTTCAAGACATTTGGACACTCGGCGTGTCATGTGATGAAAGGCTACCCAACGATATCCTGAGTAGGTGGGAGCAAATTAAACTTGAGTTGGCTAAACTCGAAAAATTGGAGGTTTCTCGTTGGAAGTACACAGGAACAGAAGTACACAGGAACAGAATGCGCTTGTGAACTCCATGGGTTTTGTAACGCCTTTGATAAGGGGTACACCGCTGCAGTTTACTTTCGTACTGTGAGGAGAAATAATTTTTCAACAAGTTTAACCAAGGAGACCAGAACAAGCTTAGAAATTTTAAATCTGCCATATTATTTGTGGACTGATTCCATGATAGTACTTGTGTGGCTGCAAGAAGATGCACATAAATGGAAGACATTCGTAGGGAATCGGGTAGTCCAAATACACTCCATCATTGACCGAACGAAATGGTTTCATGTAAGGTCAGCTGAGAATCCTGCTGATATCGCTTCAAGAAGTATACTACCAGCAATTATTAAAGATCACGTTCTTTGGTGGGAAGGTCCAGCATGGTTAAAAATTGAAAAAATTAACTATCCGCAGAAAGAAGGCAGCAACACATATAAGAAAATAATAACTACGCATGCGGCTTTAAAAACGGAAGAGAGATTCGAGGAAAGAAACATTTAAATAGAGTTAGCTGAAAGGTACTCATCATTAGGAAAATTACAACGAGTGGTAGCTTACTTAAAACGATTCATTTACAACATAAGATTGACGAGGGAGCACCGAAGGGTAGGCGACTTAAGTACATGAAATAGAAAGGGCTTTAATTCCAATCGTACAGACAAAAACAACATTTTAATGAAGAAATAATGCAATTAATACAGCAATATGAGTTGAGCAAAAAAATGACACCATTTATTGATGAAGACAACATACTGCGAGTAGGTGGACGATTGAAGCGAGCAGAGTTGGCCTTTGATCGTAAGCATCCCATCATACTGCCCTAAAAAAGTTGTCTGACAACCCTGATAATGGATAAAGCCCATAAGAAAACGCTTCTCGGAGGTAATGCCCTTACGCTTGAAGTAATTCAACAAAGATTCTGGATAATAAATGGACATAATGGATAAAAAATGGACATGGCAGCAAAGGGACATATACATCAATGCACGAGATGCCATTGACACAAGGCTCAAATGCCACATTAAATGATGGGCGCACTCCCTAATGCAGGAGTTATAACCACTCCACCATTCACCCATTCTGGAGTTGATTGTGCAGGACCCTTTGGTCTTCTGTTAGAACTTGGAAGAGGAAACAGGACCCATAAGGGATACATATCCGTCTTCATATTCATAACGACAAAAGCAATACACTTGGAAGTAGTAACGGACTTAACGTCTCAAGCATTCATCGCTGCATTCAACCGATTTGTTGCCAGGAGAGGACCAGTGGCTCACGTCTCCAGCGACAATGCCACCAATTTTATGGGAGCCAACAAAATATTAGCCGATCTTCACAAGCAAAACAACTATCAGAATGAGGTACATCAAGCCATGCGCTAAGTTGAAACACAATGGCACTTCATCCCTCCTGCCTCTCCGCACTTTGAAGGACTCTGGAAAGCTGGAGTAAAGGATGTAAAACATCACATGCGCCGTGTTATCGGAGAAAATAAACTAACTTACGAAGAAATGTGCACCCTCATGACACAGAAAGAGGCCTGCCTAAATTCAGGGCCCCTTTGCCCTCTATCAGAAGATCTGGAAAGCCTTGACGTTTTAACACCAGGACACTTCCTAACGGGTTCATCACTACTCACTATACCTCAGAAAGATCATCTCGAAAAGAATCCCAATTTACTCAACAAATGGCAACGATTAAAAAGAATGTATCAGGAATTTTGGGAAAAATGGTCTGCAGAATACCTATCAAGATTTCAGCAACGGCCCAAATAGGCCCAAAGACAGCCAAACTTGATTATTGGTAATCTTGTACTTATAAAGTATGAGCAGTTACCACCAATCCGCTGGGCATTGGACCGAATAATTCAAACGCATCCTGGAGATGATGGGTTAGTCCGAGTGGTAACCCCTAAGACAAAGGGGTCAATAATGAAACGACCTCATTATTACCAAAACTTCACAACCTAACAGAAGAAACTATCGGTTCGACAACAAAATCAACTTCAAGTGGAGAAGCCGGTCAGGGCCCAGACAAGCTAGTAAACGCTGCACCGAAGGATCTCAGGGAAGTTGTACAACGAAAACGGCATTCTGAAACCGTGCAATAGATGACAACGAAAGACGTGACCGCACTATACCTGAGATTTCGAACACACTCAACAACTCATTTTTAGGCTGGGTAACATTAGCAATTCTAATTCTCGTAGTTGTAGGACAAGATAATAAAAGACCATACAAATTAACAAAGTTCAATCGGTAAGAAGAAATTTACTTTGAAGATGTCTCAACAATTCAATTATACTCTAGTAAATGGAATCTTGTCATCTACTACAAATTATTGGTGTACTGGAGGGAATTTTTTGAAATTAAGAAGTCCCTACGTGAGTTATCCGAAATATGTGAACTGAATAATCGGTTATCAATAGCCACAGATTTATGCAACGCAACAAAAATTAAGCACCAGCTCATTGAAACTGAACAAATCTGAACAAAATAAAAACGTGAGAATCCGAAATAAACGAGCTCTATTAGAAGTCATTGGTTCAATAGCTAATGGATTATTTGGTATACTAGACCAAGACTTTGACAAATATGAGGAACAAATTAGAAACATTCAAGCAAACGAGGATGCATTAAGTGGGCTGTTAAGAAATTAAACATCGATAATTGAAAAAACGATTAATGTAATCAAGATAAGCAGCGCAGCGGTGACTCATTGGAAATCTTCGAGAATCACATACAAATGATCACCGACGGTCTTAATAAGGCTGAGGAAAAATTTAAAACAACACAAGCCTTCACATCAGCCGTTATGCTACTAACATTAAGCTTAATCAGTTTCAACATATGCAGAAAAACATATTAGAAGCAATAACGGATACCAAGCATGGGCGGTTAAACACCTTAATACTGACACCGGTACAGCTTAATGAACAACTAATCATCATTAAGGGACACCTATCACAGAACTTAAGGGTTCCAGAGTGTATATAGCCCCACGATTAATGAATGAGTTCACTAGCAAGGACATAACTGAGTTGTATTTCCGAATTGAAAAACAACAAGAAGATATCAACCAAATTCCTACATCATTATGGTGGTCTTTATATACTGGCACTGACCATCCCTATCTTGGCATCATATTAGTGCTGGAAAAAAAGAAAAACAGTCAGCCAAACAGAATGCGATCCACCAAGGCCAACCGCACGACAACCAAGATCTAAGGAAGAGACCACAGTCATCCTAGAGTTGCCATCATTAAGCTTGCATCAATTTAATTTATCAATTAAGTAGGAGTTTGCCTAACCAGTGCAACGAAAGTTCATTCACTTTAATTAGCAAGTCACACTCATTGTAACTTGATCGCCCTACTTGTTTGCCAAGTCAATTAAAGGAAAACAATTAAGGGGGGAAATCACAGTAGCACACAAAAAATAGGCATATTTTCGGGAATTAATTTTGGCTGAATAAAAGTATCAATCGAAAATCTGTAAAGTAGGTTTTATAGCAATACTAAAAGAGTACAAAATGTAATTTTTTCAATAAAAAATATTTAAAAATGGCGGCTGCGTAGCATATGCCCCAAGGCGCCTATTTTTGAAAGCGTGTCGATGGCCGAAGACGTAGACTCCTTAATTTTTGACCTGGAAGGAAAAACCAAAATTTTTTAGTTTTCATATAACAACAGCTAGCGAGCTACGTAGGATTTTTTCGATATATTGATTTTTCACAAAATGGTGCATGTTTGAAAATAAAGTTAAATTTTTAACAAAAAAAAAACGCCATCAATTCTTCGATAAAAAAAACTAAGCCATATAAAATAAAAAATCCTACGAAGCTCCGTGGAGAAAGATATTTCGAAGCTACTGTCAAAATTTCAAGTCGATCGGTAAAGATTTGCTCGAGTTATGTCTTCGGCGAGCTCAAAAAAAGTGGTTTTGAGAAAAACGCGTTTAAAGTTTTAAGTACTGAGAAACCATATGAACATCTCATATACCTCTTATCTGCAATGCCTGCACCGTACAGTTGACCTTCTAAATCTACCTCCAACTCTTCTTTTTCTGTCCGCATACTTTCAAGTCGAGTCGGGCCTGTTTTGCGCCATCACTAATAGATTTTTCCGCCTTCTTGATACGCTTTTCGTCGACGTCCACGCATAGGTTGTAGCTGTTCGGGCCGATTTTCATCCCCATGACTTCGATGATGTGTAAAACTGATATGAATCCGTCATTGAAAACGGATGTTGCGATGTTCGTACCGATGTCAATTATTTTTTTTCCAGAATTCAAGCCTTTTGGTACCATAGCCCAAACAGTAGCTTTGAAACTTTCATTGTTGTTTTGCGTATATCCCCCGATGCAGCGAGTAAAAAGATCATCCGTGACCAGTTTTTCGTAGACAGGTTTTATCGCTTCGAAAACTTCTTCACGCATTGGTGGTTTATGCGTATAGCCAGCCAGAATGTTTTCGCATTTTGCCCTTTGCCATGAACACCATGAATTTTCTCCAGTTGGGCAATGGTCGTGTTGCGGATTTTTGTCTGTTGACATTTTATGGAACAGTGTGGCCCATATTGCGCTCTTCATTTTTTCAATCGAATGACAATTTGGACGAATGGCTAATCCAAAGTAAATTGACAGTTCGTCGATCAGCTTACCTGTCAATTTGGCTTTACCTCCTAACCCTTTGGTGTTTTTCTTCAAATTGCGAAGATGGGTGCCTATGCGTTTCTGAACATGGTCGATGCATTCTTTTTTTGTTATCGTGATGTTTTCATACGGTTGAGCATCCGTGATACCATTGAAGGTTTTGGAGTCGCCATCGCTGATGTAACTTACATACTCGACATTATGTAGATCTTCAGAGCGCTGAAACATTTCAATTGCTGCATCGACCTCCATTTTTCCCGCTGATCCGTCATGGTTTGCTTGGCATTCGGCGGCGTGATTTTCTGCCCACTCTTTGTATTCGTCGGTGTCATATTTCTTCTGCCAATACTCGCACGCTTTGCAATATTTACATTTAACTGAAACATCGACACCCGATACCGTGATACCGTTTTTTTTCTCCTTTCTCGTTACTGATTCTTTTTTCTTCATTCGCTGCATTGGACATGCTATTTTTGGAAACAACATCTGATACAGCCAAAATATTTTCAATGATTGTGTCGTAAACCGATTGGAAGACCGGGCGAGGCAATTCTATGAACGCACAAAATTTTCTGATGCCTTGCAGTCCAATCCCCAGCAATCTCATGGCGAGAATAATTCTGCGATTAATTTCGTAAGCATTCTTAATAAATGGGCTGTTCGGTATTTCTTTTTTATCACAGTTATCGCAGGATATAACGATTTTAAAACCTAAGCCTCGTTTACTGCTTTCTATAAAACGCACATTAGAGTGGCATTCTTTGCACACCACGACGTTAGAAATGGCGGCAAAAACTGTAACGAAGTTCACGAGATGATATCCAAACGTAGGATCCACTTCAATGTCATTACTATCTTTCTCTTTCAACTTCCTTGCCGATGCGCTGACATTTAAATCTTCCGGCTTTTCGATTTCGTGGCGATTTAACGGTCGCTTACGTTTCGGTCGATTTTCGTACGCAGTATCCTTTTTCGTCCCTTTTCTAACACGACGATGTGTCACTCATAATGACAATGATTTACAAATATCACTGTTTTTTATCACTATTTATGTTATATTTGTATGCACGAAAGTGAAGCGTCGTGAAAAAGCGTTGTATTCAACGCAAGAAATTTCTCATCACTGACGCTACACGTGTTTTGTTCGTATGTCTATTACATATAGTGACCCCTATAGGAATTCTTAAAATTCTAGACTATTCGGAGGGCACTTTGTTCTCTATGGACTACCGTTATACCTGCACCCATAGTCATAAGTTACAGCGCGCGCCGGGATCACAAAAGGCGCTCGGAGCATACCTGAGTGGCGTTACCGCAGAATGAAAGATTTGGGCACTCGGACACTTTTGCCGTGTTCCATCATTTGGTATATTACATATTTTTAAGACCCTAAAGCACCTTTTAGGCGAAAAAATTTTTTTTCGAAAAATTAAAAATTTTACTGTGATTTCCCCCCAGGAAATGTATTAATGTGACAAATTTAGTATTAAGCAATTAACTTTAAATATTTAATGATATTGTAATTAAGCTGTATAAATAGAAAAATGGAAATAGAGAATAAATCAGTTCAGTCATCTAATTAACTCAGTTGTTTTACTTTGGTCGTGCGATAGTACTGTCTGTCAAACTTAGTGTCTTCAGACATCATCCGTTAAACAATAACATTTTACAGAGAAAAAATAACTTTCTTTTGTTTAAAATTAATTTTTACTATATGTTAACTTAACTGAAATTTATAATATAGGTACATATGTTAACGACGTTCTTTTATAACAGTCATCAAAGAAATGTTATTTATGAACTTTTTCTGAAACTTCCTTCAATTAATCTACTTTATATCAACTGATTTTTTTTTTAAATTTTTAATTTGATATCAATAAAACTGTGTGCTCAACATTACAAAACAATTGCTAATTAATTTTATCAAATAACTTTCATTCATTTTTGCTTTTGGAGTACCCCACTGTAAAATGGAGATATATTAAAATGAACTTTACCATAGTAGTAATAATGTGAGTAATAAAAAATAATATAACACGAAGAGATCCTTATTTACATGAAAATATATACTTCCTATCAATCTGAAAAACATTATTGACATGTCAAATGCATCATAGATCGGATCACTCAGTTACCGACAAAAGTGGACATAACTTTAACAAAATGACAAATCAATACCTGATTCTAGACCAATGAAAAAATGTATACTTATATTTTTAGAGATCTCTTCATGACATATTAAAGATATATTTTGTGCTGTGAAGTGAATCTATTTCGTACAAAGAGTACGCCGAAAAATACAATTTGAAAAAAGGTTTGAGGATTTTTTATCCATTTTTCCATCGACATAGAAAAAGTTCAGATGCAAATGAAAGTATGTAATCCAAATTCAATTTTCAGCAGAAATTCAACGAAATTTAAAGAGAGAGGAAAACAAATTATTTCATCGTATTCTTGTTATTTTTTCATACTGATCTTTCAAAATAAATCCATCTATGAAAATTGAAGCTTTTTGTTTTGAGGTCCACATAAACTTAATCCGTGTTTAGTTAGCCCATCTTAGCCGTTGAGTTTGACAAGCTTGCTTTTTAGAAAGGAAACACAATTATTCAAATACGGAATTTTTCAGATACGGCCGCTCATAATGAACTTAATCACCGCCCATTTCCATTGACCCCCCCCCCCACCCAAGGTACAACACAAATCAGTATACGCGTTTGGTTCCACCCCGTACCCAAAAATGCAATGGTTTTATCATAGTAGTAGTGGGAAAATATTCTCTAGACAAGAAGAACAGAATCACCCAAATTAATCTACGCCTTATGATGTAGTGAGGTTTCACACTGTGCCACCCTTGAATTTGTTGACATAGCACCAGCAGGAGAACAAACCTTTATACAACAAAAGAATAAATTCAAAATAGATCTACGCATTCCGAACTTACGCTTCCACCCAACACTACATCGCAACCTTAGGTCTCCTTTTTAGAAAATCGGTTAAAAAGTCTCGACAAAAAAATACAATGTTAAGCAACATCCCTCCACTATTCCATCTCACCCTAATGTCACCATTACCTCAACAACCCATTCATAAGTATGAAAATGTTTTACCACTAAAAGAACAAGAACCATCCTAAATTTGTAATATACTCCCAATGGAACAACAGGCTCTATAACAAAAAAAGAATCATCCAAATCGGTCAACGCGTTACGAAGTTAGGTTGGAAGTATTTTCTTGCATACTCGTTAGATCCTGCACCGATTAAAAGCGGTATGGCTACGGGTGATATTAGTGTCTTCGCGAAATATTGTAAACAGTGAAATTTATCAATCCTAAGATCAATTTTTGCGTATTTATACCTGTTGAGGTCCCGTATTTTTTACCCACAAATGTGAGAAAAATAGAAATAAATTAGATTATATACGCTTTAACCCACGTAAATTGTGTACGTCAAAATTAAAAGTACGAACCTCCTGCCTTATGTATAAGAGTCGTAAGACTGGGCACTACGTCTACGTACCTTTTCCCGAAACGTTTCGCCGTATTTTCAAACCCTCATAGCTTCGGTCTGGATAATACCAGAGAGCCCAAATTCTTAGGATAAGCTGAAGTTACCAGACTCATTGTAAGTTTCATTTGTCCAACTTTTATACTTTAGATTTTTAAAATACGTCGATTTCGCCACTCATGAGCATCAACACCTCCGTCATCAAAACCTCTTTACCCGACTACGTCAGAAAGAAGGGCAGCCGGGGGTTGATTTTCCTTTAAACTCGTCCTTCTGTGTACAGATTGTTTTTTTCTACTTGCACCAGACCATGGTCGGACCATGATTTACTGCTTGCGTTTTGGATGAAAATTTGGTTTCTGACTAAAATTTCTGGTTTAATCAGATTTTAATCATCTTATTATTTCGGTTAATGAATTGTACATGTTTTTACTTTGTTGGAAAGATAATTTAGTCTGCTTTAAGTTTATATAAATAAAGCACAACAGTCAGCTAGAGTTCAATATAATCGGTTAATAGCTAAGTACCACCCTAATTTATCGCTTATTGCAAATAATAAGCCAACAAGGAAAAGAGGCAACGGTAGAGAGTTTTCTTTGAAAAAAAAGCATCTAACAGAAGAGCATCTTACAAAAAGAAATGAAATCCCACCAAAAACATTTCATGTAAAGAAGATTGCCAAGACTCACAAGCTCATACCGCTTTCACTGTTAAAAAGTTATCACATCTCATGTGGAGCCAAGCCCCTAACTCTACGAGGCCTAACTTTTCAACCCCTAACTCAAGAAACCCTACTTCTTGGTAAAAAAGTATGGCTTGGCCGTTTCGTGGATCTAATGCATGACACAACATTAAAGACCAGTTACTAAATTTCTTACCAGAAGTCCATAGGAGTGACTGTGCGATGTCCGCGAAAGCGTCAAGCCATACTTTTTGATCAAGATGTAGGGTTTCTAGAGTTAGGGGTTGTCGAGTTAGGCCTTGTAGAGTTAAGGGCTTCGCTCCACATGAGATCTGATAACTTTTTAACAGTGAAAGCGGTATGAGCTTGTGAGTCTTGGCAACCTTTTTTACATGAAATGTATTTGGTGGGATTTGATATTCTCATCAAAATTAAGCTGAGAACACAAATGTAGGACTATTTCCCAACGATTGTTAAGAAAGTATGTTAAGTTACCAAATTTAAGAACTTTGGAAACTATCAAAGTAGTAGAGCTGAACTAGTAGTATATTTTTTCAGTGGATTAAAGGATTTACTGTGTTTAAATTCAGTTTGGCTTCATATACTGTAAAAGTTTAGGTCTTACCTTTGTAATTATTCATTAACTCTTTCGAAATCTCTCTGTGAGCAAGAAATTGATGTACTGCTTCACAACGAACAATATTCTCTACTTTGTTGTTCAAAAGTTCCGAATTTAAACAACTTTTAGTTATTTTTGTTTCCTGTTTGGAATATAAAAAATTATTTCTTATTGTATAAACCTACTCAGTTAACTGAATGTTACTTACTGGAGTATGTTCAACTTTAGATTCATTGGTTTCGATCCTTTGACCTTCTATGTCCCAATTAATAATGGGCCGTGGACTTGATGAATCTATCCCGCAACATATAGAATATTTATTAGGTGTTATTCCCATCGGTCTGACTGAAAAACGAAATATTTAACTATAATTCAATAACTAATAATTAAAGAAATTAACGAATTAGTCCATCCATAACTTAACTCTAAATTTTTTAAGTTATTTTTTATATCTTAATACAGTTTGCATTTTTTAACTGTTAATAGCTACAGATCACGTTTAATTTTAAACAACCTAGAGCTCATAAGAAGGGAGGATTAAATACTTTTGTTGTTGTTACGAATTATGTTTTCTTTGTTTGATTTACACCGACTTCAATTCGTCGCAATAGATATAAAATTAAATGTTATTTTATGCTACTTAGCATTTTTTGCGAAGTCTGTCCAATTTTTTTCAAATATATTTGATTTGTTTATTACATTACCTTTCTCCTCTCTTCCGTTTACTTAGAACTCAGTCCACGAATAATCCTTTCTAATACTTGACTATTGCCGCTTTTTCGCCTAGATTATGTATTTATTACCTCAATTTCTTTAATAAAAATACAAGATCTATCAGCATCAGGGAATCTGAGTAAGGCAACCTATCAGAGTGGAGCGGAAGAACAACTAAATGGTGACCCCCCAGAATATTAATCTAAGGCTTTGAGACGAACGGCGGTTTTGTTTTTTAATTATTCATTCGATGAATTTCTGACCGCCTTCGAGATCACGCTTCTGTGTATTTATCCCAAGACGAAATTTCGCTATCTATTCTAATATTAAAGGCGTCATTAAAACTCTCAATTCGATAATCATATCCTAAAAATTGATAGAACAGTGTGGACCCGAACTTTGCGTACTAGGCATAGAGAAAAATGATCGGAGATGTTGTGCGAGTAACCGCCCTTCCACCCGATACGAAATTAGGCTGTCCCCTCAGCCACTCCACGCACCCTAATCCTAGGTTTCGTTTTTATAAAGTCGGTTAAAAATTTTCGTCGAAATCTGTGCATAAAGTACAAAGTAGACAAAGTACACTTTAATCCACGGAAATTAGTACATCGGAATTAAACGTAAAACCTGCTGTATTAGGAATGAAAGTCGTATATGATCTTCTTGTCAAAATTAAGTTGAAAACATAAAGAGTGGTCCATTCCCCAAAAGATTGTTAAGACAGCAAGTTGATCAAATTTAATTCTAGTTCTGTTACTTCGAAAACTATTAACACGGCAGAGCAGAGCTAGTAGAACTTCTACCCGGTGCATTAAATGACTTACTGTATTTGAATTAAGTTTGAAGAATGTGTTTACCGTAATAGATTTAGGTCTTACCTTCGTATTTATTATTTCGGAGTAGCCTAGGACGAAATTTATTCTTTGACACACAACGAACAAGATTCTCTACAAATCCCATCGTTAAACAACTTTTAGTTGCTCCTGTTTCCTGTTTGGAATATAAAAAAATAATTTTTCATTATATACCTAAATATTCAATTAACTGAATGTTACTTACTGGATTATATTCCGATGTATATTCATAACTTTCGATCACATCGCTGTCCATGTACCAATTAAAAACGGGCCTTGAACTTAAAGAATCTATGTCGCAACATAAAGGGTATTTACTATATGTGTTATTCGTGAGTGTAACTGAAAAATCAAATATTTGATTATAAAACAATTAATAATTTAAGTAATTAATGAATTAGTCCAATTTAAAACTAATTTTTTTAATGTTATCTTTCATATTACAATAGAGTTTGTATTTATTAACTTTTAAGGTGGCCTTTAGGTAATTTTTTTTCCAAAATCGTAAAAAAAATTTTTCCATAAAATAATTCTTTGAAGTCTCTAGAATGTATTCCAAGAATTTTTTCCTCAAACCTCGATGTTTAAGTATTAGTTTTACACTCTTTTGTCTGCGCCGGAAGATACTGCGAGTTCGATATATGCTCTTAAAAAAAATACATTCATTTTTGAACTGAAATTTTAAGCGTTTTTTTTATGTTTAACTTTCAGCAACTACCACTTTCGTATAAAATCAACAATTTCAATTTCCTACGTCAGTGCATTCATTTACATTCATACTTGAATTTTTTTAAATTTCTGTTTCGTTTCAGATGCTTCAAAATTCAGTTATCCTGCTCCCCCTTTTTACATTGTCATTTCAGGAGTCTCAAAAAAGCGCCACCTGTGCAAAAATGGCTAATTGAAAAAACAAAAAAACTTCATTTCTTACACTTTATAAAATTCTTAATAAAATTAAAGAACTTTTGTGTAAATATCTTAAATAGTTTTTTTGTAATAACATTTAACAAAATTACCTTTTTCATATCAAATTACCATAAAGGTCCCCTTAATATCTACACGTAATCGTAATATTAAACAACGTATGGCATGGAATGCTTCTCACGGAGAATATTTCACTTGAGCGTCTTTCTTAAGCTCGGTATTTTTCAGAAAGCTAACCGTCTGCCCTAGCTTTGGTTTATTAGATTTTGCAAGAATTACCTTTAACCTTTCTTCCTAAAGAAACTAAATTAAATTAATTGGAGCTTGTTTTTTGTTAAAAACAATTAATTTGTTAATACTCCTTACTTCAGTGTATAGTAATTTTGATTTACCTATATTCAATTCTACATGTAAAAATCTAACTACTTAGCGGTAATTTTTCGAGTTGAACTTCGGAAAATTCCAAGTTACTGACATTGGAATTTTCTCAAGTAATATGTTAGCATTGAAATGTTAAAAATACTTTAAATAATTACTACATATTTGCGAGCACTGTTTAACTCAGCAACCTTTTATTATGAAAAAGTTGTTGCACAGCTTCGATTACTTGCACTTGATAGATGATTGAGTACCAATCGTTAAGACCAAAACACATTGAAAAGCGGCACGTGTCCCAGCCATGATGCCTTATGTCGTAAGTCGCTGTGCGACTAAAAGGAAAGTATCCTTAAATTATTTTTCTATTGAATATTGATTTAATACAACTAGAAAGCCGACGATTAATTGAGACACTTATTTTCGAACACACTTAACTTAACTTAGTTAGTTTCACAATTTTCTTGACAACTTTTCTTTGCAATATACCGTTTCACTTCACCTATTAACACTTATAACTTTACGGGTTAAAATACAACTCACTCACTAGGGTGCTACTCAGCCCTATTTATACTACTTGGCTTAGTTCCAGAAAGTTCAGTAACGTAGTTCTAAAAATTTCCGTTATTCATTTTCACCAAAACAAGTTCCCATAGCTTCTAATTCGGCACATGCGCATTGCACAACTTGACTTCGTTTTCATGACGTAGCGTATGTCAGACTACAGTGCATATTACACTGCCCCCCCCCCCTCCTCTTCGAATTGTTCGTCTCAAACCTTCTTGATATGGTTTTAATCGGTCAATGTGCACGATCTTCTTATTTTTTGGTGCCCGCTGTAAATATTCCGGAAACATTCCTTCATTATGTTGTAACAAGTGTTTAAAATTTCATCACCTAAACTTTATTAGTTTTTTCGTTATAAATTTTTAAATATAGCATAAATATAAAGAGGTATATTTTAAATATAAAGAAGGAATGTTTCCTTCTTATTTTTGCTTTTTAATTGTGTCGCAATATTTGAAGACTCATTAAAATTAAAGAATATTACTGTAGGGCCTGAAACTTTTTAGGGAAGTGGTATACTATAAAAACATTATCTAGAAAAAGAATTGATGGTGAGTCTTAGTTCTATCTTTAACATTTTTAATATTAAAAGAGCAGGTTTTTAGTTTGAAAACGTTAATATTCACCGAATTTCTTCGTATTTACAGTTAAATTGGCCTAAATATATACATTAAAGAAAATATTGTACATTTTATGCCCTTTAACATGGTTTTTGTTTAAACTGGATATCTTTAAAAACCAAGAAGTTACACCGTTTAAAACAAACCTCTGTAAAATGCAAAATAGGCTGAGGCACCAATACAAAATAGCGGCTCGAAAAAAACTACACATCTAAAAAATTAATGAATACCTTTTTTTAACTCTCTAGGTATAGTACAAATTTAGGTAAAAATATAAAAAAAAAATATATTGTCAGCGACCTTTACTAATTAAATTGGTCGATTTGATATGGATTGACCCTTTCTGTAGTGTGCATTTTTGAAGACATTAGACCCTGGAACACGGACATTGCACTTATACAGGAGACGAATTTTACACAAGACACATTTACACGTCTAGAACAAAATTCCAACTTACACAAGGGTTACACAGTTTTTGCCACAGAAACTCCCCTTAGAGGTTCCGGTGTGGCAATTGCTGTGTCCCACAGCTTTACACTGATGTCTCCTGTATATACAGACATCTGCCCAGGTTTCGCGTCTTCCTTAAATTTCGTCTTAGAGGACAAAACGTTAAGAGTAGTAAACGTGTACCTGCCGCATGACCAGGATACTGCAAGACAGGTGTTGGACTGAATCCTGTCGCGTATTACGAACTTCGGTGGTCAGGTTATCCTTGGGGCGACTTAAACTGCACACTAGATTCTTCAATCGATCGTCACTCTAGCGCTGAATTCAACCCGGTGAACGCCGCGCGATTGTCGAGCCTAGTCAGATATAGCAACCTTGTAGATGTCTACTGTTGGCTGAATCCAACGACTAGGTCATACACAAGGGTATCCTGAAATGTCCAGGGTAGCTTTTCGGGTTTGAGGATAGGCAAACTTTACGTCTCGTCTAGCCTTCTTAACTTTTTCGTTAGTGTCACTCATGAAGTGTGTTCATTAAGTGATCACCTTCTTCTTGTAGCGACTAGCACTTTGGTCGAAAAGCGTACTGCTTACTGGATTTGCAACAATAACTTGTTGAACTCGGAGCAGTTAATCGAAGAATTCATTCAGTTTTGGCACCAATGGCGTGATAACAAGAATATTTTTTCAAACCTTAGCCATTGGTGGGATGTTGGAAAGCTTCAGATTCACTCATTTATCGAGACGAGATTCAATCGAAGCAGATATCATGCATCGAGTTTATCGCCCGAAGTTACCCGGATTGGTACGCTCCTGCCCGCATAACCAGAGTTGCTTGCAAAATACCAGAGACCTAAAGAACGACTGACAGCTCAAAACTATAAGCATAGCTTAGAGTTTGTGCTCCGAAACTAGTCGCACTGGTTGCGAGAGGGCGAGTCTCCGACCGAGTACTTTTTCCAGACAACTCGATGTCGTATCGCTTCTTGTGAAGTAGATTCGATTCTTGCCGAATCAGGCATCATCAGGATTCTCTAATGAAAGTAGAGAATTCTAGGACAGAACGCTTACTCTCGATGATATGCTTACCGCAACAAAGGATCTTCGACGTCATACTTCTCATGGTTATGATGGTCTAACTCCAGAATTCTTTTTTCGTTTTAGGAATCTTTTGATTCCGGATCTTTTGGATGTCTCTAATTCTGCAGTGGTTGGACATACCGAATTTCCGTCAAGTTGGCGGAGATCCGTTATGCGTCTAATACCTAAGAAGGGGGATCTTCAGAGGATGGGAAACTGGAGGCACACGTGCTATTTACGACAACATCGCCGTAGCAAAGCATCTTTTCGCCCACCATGAAAAAACTGGTTCACAAATGGCCATGATCTCTTTGGATCAAGAAAAGGCGTTTGACAGCGTCTCGCATGAGTATCTACTAAGAGTGCTGGATATATTTGAGCTTCTGTCCAGATGGATTGAGATCATCAATGGTCTGTATAGAGATTCAGTGATTCTCATAAAGCATAATGGGCATATATTGTCTCCTATTCCATTTCGTCAGGGTATCAGGCAGGGATGCCCGTTGTTAAGAATTCTTAATGAATTTTCACTGGAGCCGCTGTTAGTAAATCTTCGTCAATCGTTGAGACAATATTCAGTTCACTTACCATACACTACTATAAGGCCATTTATTCTAGCGTATGCTGACGACCTGCCTATATTCGTAACGAAAGATGATGCATTTCCAGTCGCTCGTATGGTTTTCGAACAATATGAGCGAATAGCGGGCGCTAGGGTTAACCTAAGCAAAAGCCAAGGCGTATGGTTTGGGAGGTGGCGGAATCGTTCAGATTCTCTCCTCGGCATTCAATGGACCAATACTTGCCTGAAATATTTAGGTGTATATGTGGGGCTCGATGGTAAAACATCTAATAGCCGCATGACTCTGAAGAAACTCTCTGGAGCTGTGAATTCGTGGCGGAGTAGACTGCAGCCACTTTCGCTGAAAGGACGTGCAGCCGTTGTCAATTATTTGATTACCCCGTCCATCGTGCACCTGTTAAAATCGGAGTGCTTCGAAGAATGCTTCGTGAAACTTTTACAGGCGAAGGTCGTTGACGCATTCTGGGGGGAAAAGACGATGGTTCGCTGATAGTACGCTCTGCCGAGCAGTAGCGGAGGGTGGTTTGGGTCTTACAGACATGGTCGTGAAATTTCGTTTTCTTCAGGTACGCGCATTCCAACGACTGTTCTGTCAAAAAGATAACTTAATTTCGCAATAAGATGATAAACACTTTCGTAATTAAACGACCGCCGCACACGACATTCAGTAGACTCACTTCACGTCGGCTGCGCGAGCTCTTCGTAGGAGTAAATCCTACGGATCCCTTAGGGGTTAATAGATGGTGCGCACATCTTGGGGTAGACTTGGGAGTAATGGGGACCATAACTAGCAGAGTCATCTATAGTTATCCGTCCAATTACAGAGACTCTGATGTGACATTCAAACTGCTCCATCACAGCCTCGTGCATGCAAACCAGCTGTCACATATCGATCGACGAATTCAAAGAGCCTGCACGGTTTGTGGTGGTGAAGGAACCCTATTCCATAGATACTTCACATTCCCGACCTTGTGCGACATTAATTATCTTGTTCGCGATATGTGCCAGCATATCTGCCCGACATTCAGCATTACAAGAACGTCATTTTTACTGGGGCCAAGGACATGTAACCAGGTGAATTGCTTGATAAGCTTTATACTAACACTTACTAAATCGACAATTCATCTGTACTGCATGCGGATCGAGCCTGGGCAACAGCCCACAAACCCACAGTTTCACACACATGCACTTAAAAACCACTTCGTTGCCAGATTGAAGAGGCGATTACGTCTAGAGTTCCTGGCAACGGAGGCCGACACATTCAACTACACCTGACAAGCTTTATCGTCGGTGCGGAACAGAAGCCTCGTCTTTCAGTGGGAATAACAGGCCGCAGACTTGCAGCAGCTTGTCCAAAGCGAAGAGAAGCTTCATGGACAAGCTGCTCCAAGTAGAACCGTTCGCCACTACCACACTTACTTTTTTATAAACGAAGGCTGAAATCGGTCTGCACTCCATGTACGTTTATAAAAAAGTAAGTGTGGTAGACAATATTGTTATATGTTTATTTATTTTTGTTCGGACTAGAAATTGGCGAACGGTTCTACTTGAACTATTTCTAAATATCTGGATTAGTAGACTAAATCGTGCTTAATTTCGGTACAATTGTATAAATATTCCTAAGGTTTTTTTTCGTTTTGTTAAACACTTACATTCGGATTTAAACCAAAGCTTGATAGTTTAAACCCCAGGAGTCGTTTCTCATTAAGTCTCTTTACAGCTCTACTATAGTATGCCAGCGCCTTCTCGTGCCCGTTTACTTGTTGTGACAGAACAACACCAATTACCAATATTACTTGCATCGGTGTCTCGCCCGCCCTTGGATAAGTATGTACACATACCTACAGCTTTAAAAGTGTTTTCTGCCCTTTCTGACAAATTCGTTATCCTTTTCCGTTAGCTTATGCAACTTCTTTGCTATATCAGCAAAATTCTTCACAAAGTGTCTGTAATAAGTGGCTAGTCCAAGAAAACTTCGCAGCTCATGTTTATCTTTCGGAGGGGGCCAGTTCTCCACTGAAGTAATTTGCTCAGGAACGGTGTTAACTCCTACTCTTGATATCACATGCTCCAGGTATTTGATCTGGTCTGCAAAGAGCGTACACTTTTTATGACTTAGTTTTAGTTTGGCTGACTTCAGTTTCTGGCACACTTCTCGTAAACTTCCTAGATGTTCTGCAAAACTTTTTCCAATTTTAATGATGTCATCCAAATATACCGGGCAGATTTTCAAAGCTAAACCTCGTAAAACATATTCCGTTAAGCGTTCGAATGTTGCTAGAGCATTACAAATTCCAATTCTGCTTCTAACCGCAAATGCTGTCTTTTCCCTGTCATTGGGGTCAATCTCACCTTGCCAGTAGCCGCTTTTTAAGTCCAGCACAGAAAACCACTTGGATCCTGAGAAGGTGTCTACTTTTCCTCATTTTGCTAGTAGTAATCTTCTTGGTGGCTGATTCAAACGCATTCTTTTCGTATTTTCAAAAAACGTCCTAAAACATTTGTATGCCTGAGGCGAGAAACATTACCAAGAACATTCTCGTTACTGTTTTGGGAAGGTCACAGACAATAATATATATCTTGGCGACGTTTCTTTAACAATGGAATTGGAATGTTTCTGTGACATTTTGTGCTGAGTTTGATCCAAAATAAGCCAGAATTTCTTTCTTTTTTGTGTCGCGCATTTTCTTATTGTCAACCTTAGAAAATAGAGTTAACAAAGAAGTTCATAAGCTCAGAAAACAACTTCTCATGTGAATGGAAGTAATACACATTTTGCATTTTGGTAGTGATCAGGAAAATTAGTACGAATCGGAAATAAATGAATCGATTCGAAAATCGGCAGATCGACGGCTCAAAGATCGATCTTTCGAGATCAAATCGAAGATCGCCCATCCATGAAAGATATTTCTTGAGTTTATTGGCTAGGTTCGCAAATTCCTTTCTTATGCTCGGTTTCGTTTAACTTTGTATCTTCTACTAATATGATCTCTTCGGCTGGTTAGCCACGATCCAAGGTTGAACCTTTCTTTAATATGATGCTTTTTTCACGTACCAAAACTTCCTTTTTCTTGTCGATAGCCACTAAGCATTTTCCAACGGCAACATCTCTTATTTACTGTGCTCGATTTGGTTCTATTAAATAGAACCGGTAGGTCCCAAGATCACCAGAAACGTTTGCTTTCACTAAGGTTTCTGCACAAGGAGGAACCTCGACGTCTTCATATGTTACGGTCTTCAGCTTCGAATAACAATTTGATCACAGAGCCATGATCCCACTGTTATGTGCGTTCATAAAATCCAGGCCAAGTATGCACTCATCCGTTATATCTGCGACAAAAAATCTGTGCGAAAATCGAATTTTGCCAAGTGATACCACCACTAATATTTCTCCGTATACTTCAACGGATTCTCCTATAGCTGTCCTCAAAATGTATCAATCATAATCGTACCGAAGAATAGGTTTGGAAGTACCTGGGTCTCTAAAATCGTGCCTTTTTATTCTTGAACTCTCCCATTGAGTACTAAGCTGTTATTGTTTCGCTCCAATTTCTTAATGTTGATTATGATTCCGGGGCGTCGGTTTCGCTGGCCAACTGCTGCCCCGCACTAAATTTGGGTTGGGTTGGATAACATTAGAAAATTCCTTAATGTAATATATAATAGAAAAATAAACACATAAAGCAAAGGGGAAAAATAAACACAATCCTAATTATATGTGGCTTATTAGGTAGTGGAACTTTTATTCGGTATTTCTTTTGTTAGTTTCCTTTTCCTTTACTTGGTAAGCTAGTGTCATTTGCCAACCCGCTCGACACCCATTCTAAATCGTCCAGTGTTGCCAAGCCGTCGATGAAGAATGTCACTAGTTAGGGACTGAAAAGGACACCTTTTTTAAAAAAAGTTACCAGATACAAAATAATACATTTTTTTTTCAAAATTGCTTCCAATATAATATAAAAAATTTCCAAGTAACAATAATTTCAATAAAAGGCTGTATTTTCCGGAATCACAAGCGTATTTACCATAAATTGGTGCTCATTAAGAACTTAAGTGTACTTTGATTTAATCCACAGCTGATCACATGTACTAAAGCATCGTGTAATTTCTTCCTTTCAATTTGTAAATGGAAAGGGAGGAGAAACAGAGAACTATTGGAATGTGATAAAGTTCTAATTTTGTGGGGATACTCTTATCGTAAGCGACAGAAAATGAGTATTGTTAAGAGTTTCAGGATCCCGCTGGAAAGTCATGAACTTTCACAGGAAATTACTCGAGTTGTCTTACACATCCGTTTAGTGTTGCAACAACAGCATTAAATGGGCCCGCTTGAATGTGTGGTGCAACACTGGTTGTAACTGAATTAAGTGGTAGCCCAGCAAATATGTACAAAGATAGTCAACAACAATGAGAAATGCCGAATATTTACCTTTAAACGTTAAAAAGTCGGAGAACATTTGGTGTCATCAGAAGAGGTTCAAAATCACAGTGTCGCAGAAAAAAAATCAGTCACTAGGAAAGTATTCGAAAACACCAGATTTGGTGACAAAGTCCCTGTTTTAGCATCACTGCATTAAAAGTCACCGCGGTGGAAGTTAAAAATCACCAACTTTTAGACGTGTCTGAGAAAAAAAATTCTGTCACTAGGGAGGTGTTCGGAAACACCAGATTTGGTGACAAAATCACTGAATTGGCATCACTGAAATCGTCCAGTGTATTTTTTGTACTGAAAACGAGTTAGAGCAAGTGATAAGCTGCTACAGCGGTATTTTGACAATCCCATGCAAAAGGATATCGCATCCCCAGCACAGCCCGAAGGAACGACTAAGGTCATTGGGCCTTTTCACACGAGCATTGTTGCAGAAGTATTTAAACCGGTATTGAGCGGAAGAAGTAAAAAAGCAAAGAGGAATCTCTACAAATATGCTGCACTTTAGAGAGAGATATGCGTCAAAATTCAAACCAATTTCACCTGTAGTGACGCATTTATACAATCAGATCACCACTTTTCAGGTTTGGAGGGGTCAGAAAGATTATGTGAAATGCATGTTTTCATTCTTGTTTTAGCTGTTGAGTAAGTGGGACAAAGAAAAGGAATCAAAAGATTGAAAAAGTATGTATGTGAATCTAACAACTGGAGCAGAATACTCCAGTGGAATACACGATGTCTGTTGTTAAACTGGTTTGAATACTGTTGCAAGAATACTGGAAAGGCCCATTTAGAGAGAAGTGCGGGAGAGCAAAAGAATTACAATGTTCTCCTTTAGTATAAGCTACAAAAAGAATAGTAAGTAACTGTCGATTCCGAATTATGTTCATAATAAGGCCTTCAGCATTGATCTATGTACGTATGGAATATACAGTAGAGCAGGACGGAGACTTTGAGCATAAGCAACATGAAAAAAGTTCAGTTTATCTCCCGGAATAATACTGACAGGCTGAAACAGAAGAACGAGATGAGAATATGAAAATAAAACAAAACGTTTCAATCTTTACCTTTTCCTGGTTAATATCTTAACGGCTCTTATTGAATTGTCGATAAACTAGGCAAGGGCAGTTTTTTCGAGTAATTATAGCAAGTTATACGTAGAAAATTTAGTTGCATTGAATTACCTTTGCTTCATTTTTTAAAATGTCTTCGAGAAAACAAATCTAAGTTAGTTTTTAAAATTTAAACAGATTGACCGTAGAAAATGTAGTTAGTTAGTTTAGTTGTGTCAGTACCTGAGCAAAGTGTAAGTAAAAATATAGAAACAAACCTTGCGGAAGTGGAAGTCCCCGTAATGAAAATATATGCAGTTATGATATTGGAAAATTTATAAATAAAAGTGAAATATTTAGAGGTGACTTGGTTTTTAAAGCCTTAGTCGAAACCTGGAATCCACCGGAGGGATATGTTTTTCCAAGTAGTAGCGAAATTTCTCATGCAAGGAACTTTCAACTTTCAGTAAATAGATTTTTCGTGGATGGAATGTAGTAATATTGAAAAAAGTGTTTTCTGTAAGGGCTGGTTTTCTTTTCTTCAAATAAAGGTGGTAAAGATAAAAGATAATCAAGTACTAGGTGCACTTAGCACGAGATATAAAAGTGTTCTTAATGACTTTAGAAAACATTCAGAACGCGATTATCAAAAGCTACTTCTTTTAAAAGCAGAGAATTTTACATGTTTTTAGGTAAACAGAATACTATTTCATTGTAAATTTATCCCTATGGAATGATATTGTATGAAGAAAACAAATTTAAATTAGTGTCTATTGCAAAAACAAACAGTTTCTGTAGTCTCTGCGGTCACCGTGACGATATCACTCCTAGGGAGTTACTGTGTGGTAATAGTAATGAAAACGAAGGTAACTTTAAAGCCCTATTAAAATTAGAGTAAATGCAGGAGGCAAGGTTTTAGAAAACCATCTTCTCGCGGCTTTTAAAGCAGCAACTGGAATCAGCAAAACCACTCAAATGAATTGATAAGTATTTTTGGAAAGATTATTACTGACAAAATTATTGAGAAAGTAAAAGAAAGTGTTTTTTTTTTCTATTTTGTGTAACGAGAAAATTGACATAAACCATAAAGATCAAATGAGTATTTGCTTAAGATATATTGATAAAGAAAAGTCTGTTGCTTGCGAAAATTTTATTTAATTCGTATCTGTAGTAGATTTAAGAAGTGAATCTTTAGGGGATGCTATAGTGAACTCATTACATGAACTAGAACTATGTATGGATAATTTAAGAGGGCAAGGAAATGATGGTGGAGCCAATATGTCTGGTAAATTTCGTGGCGTTCAAGCATTAATTTTAATACAGCAACCAAATGATATTTACAAGCAATTAGGAATTTGTACGGAACTATTAATGAAATATACAACTTTGTACGTGATTTCAATAAACGCGTTGCACTTTTCAAACAAAATATTTCAACAATCTTACCTCAGTCAAGATCGAATATTTTATTAAGACTATGTGAGACACGTTGGGTTGTCGGATGTTCCAAAAACCGGTACAGCGTTCCCAAGATCTGGACATTGAAGTTTAAATCTCTCGGTTAGCAAATCGACAAAATCAACGTCACAACGATAAAACAGATGAACCTGAGAAGTACTTTAGAATTTCAGTATTCCTTCCCACAAAAAGTACTACACACAAAGTACATCTATCAAACGTCAGTATTTGTTTCCAAGTTTTTTATGTGCTTCTGAATCCGATTTAACGTCAGAAATAATGGAAGTAGTTTCTTTTTATGAATCTGACTTGCCTAGAAGTTTAGATGATCTTACTGATAAGCACATTTATTTTCGTAAACTTTTGTAATGACGTACTTCAGTCGAATATCGATAAGAAAAACCCGAAGAGTGTAAAATTTTAATTGATTGTACGGTTACAAAAAACCAAGATTTTCCGAATCCTTCAGGTCAGGCATATGAAAATGTGAATGTACCACTAATCCTACTAAAAGCAATACTAGTATATTATTTTATTCCTTGCTTTACTTCTTTATGGAAAAACCCCGACGCGAGCAAATCCGAAATTCCATCGACTACAATGGAAGCTTATTTGAAAGCATCTGGATGGAAAAGATTTTCGAAATAATCGACAGCTTCTGTATGTATTGGCAATTTTCCCAATCACTATCTCTACTGCTGAAAAATCGTTTTCAAATTTAAGAGGATTAAAACCATGTTCCACCAAAAATTTTATGCAGGAAATACACGGAAAATACACAGAAATACACGGAAAGTACACGGAAATTACACGGGAAGTACACGGAAGGGTCACGGAAAGTACACAAAGTACACGGAAAGTGCACATAAAGTACACGAAAGTACACGAAAAGTACAAGCACAAATTTCAGGAAGTGTTTAGTCGCATCGGCCGTGTCCGTGTACAAGCAACATTTACACGAAATAGACGAAAGTACGCGTAATTACACGCAAAGTGCTAATAGTCACTTCCATATTCATATTACTGGTTTTTCGCAGATTCTATCTAGATACAAACCTGGCGGTGGTAGGGGGCCGTAGCCGCCCCAGTTAATAAAGCAACTAAAAACCTGATCGGGACTCGTTCCGTCAAATTTTTATTAGACTTTCTAGAGTGGGAGGGGTGTATTAATCAAGCTTTTAGTTGCCTTATTAATTTATATTAACCCCCCCCCCTCCCCCCTCAGGCTTGTATCTAGAATAGGCTGTGAAAAACTATTACCAGTAATATGAATATGGAAGTGACTATTTGCACTTATCGTATACTTACGTGTAGTTCCGTGTAGTCCGTGGAAATGTTGCGTGTACACGGACACGGCTGATGCGAATAGAAATATATAGTTGTACTTTCCGTGTACTTCCCTGTACTTTCCGTGTATTTCTGTGTACTTTCAGTGTATTTCCGTATACTTTCCGTGTATTTCCTTGTACTTTCCGTATACACGGAAATTACAGGGGAATTTGAGGGTGGTAAATAGACACTACCAAACTCTAATTCAAGTACATATATTTCGTAACGCTAAGTTTTTGATCCAAATCAATTAATCCCTGAAATTTGATAGAAATGAGCACCAATCTACTAAATGACGAAATGTTGCTATCTTCTGCAATAATAAAGGCGCTATTGAAACTCTCAATTCGATAACTACATCCTTTAAATCGGTAAAACAGTATCGATCTGAATTGAATCTTCTGAAAAGCCATCTTGAGATAACGATGATTTTCTCACAATGCCTTAGAAATAAATTAGCGGGGAGGTTTTGCATCACCATCCTGCATCGAAATCATATATCCCGACGTGACAGTAGAAAAATTTTTGCTGTCGAGTCATCTCAAATTCTAATTTTGCGCGAATAAATTTTTACTCAACTCCGAACGAGTCCAAACTAACGTTTATCGTAATGGAATTTTTTCGCTCAAACATAAAAGTATGCTCAATGCCGTCGTCACGTCATGGATATCTGATTCTGATACAGTCGACATCAAAATTGTTTTTCTGTCGTCCCTGCGGTTCCTTTTGCAATCCTTTGTATATATATTAATTCATAAAAGATTAAAATGTGCATAATAAATAGCGACTGGGTGAATTATTAAAGATTGTAACTATTTGCACTTACGTCTATTAACGCGTATTTATGTACGTCAAAAATTTATTAAACTTTCTGGTAGGAAGAAGTGTATTAATCAGGCTTCTAATTGCTTTATTAAATGGGGGGTTATCACCCCCTCCCCCCGCCAGGTAATATATTTGTAAAGTAGTACATAAAAGTACGTAAAAGCGGAACTTTCCCGAATTCAAAAGTACACGTAAGTATACGTAAATACACGTAAGTGCAAATAGTCACTTCCATTATTAAATACCTACTTAATTAAGGGCATTTTTTGTTTTTCACGACGCCTCTACTACAATTTTAAATTTGTGTTCTCTTGCAGAAACAGTTCAAATTCACTACGAATTGTTAAGTGACTCGTTTTTTTCCCTTTTTATCCTATAGCAACTTAACCACATCTAGCAAATATCTTTCATTTCCATTGAAGTTTAAATGATTCAGAAGACTCTTTTTAATATCACTTTTAAATGGTATTGCTAAGGCTGCAGTTACATAGCACGCGAGTGATTGTTGGAGTGAACTCGCGCGAATCGTATTTTAGCTGCGGTTATTAAGGCATAGCGAGTACACGCGATTATTTAATCAGTTCAAGGAAATTTGAATTTTAAAAGGGTGAATATCATGACAATGTCTTTTGGTGAAAAACTTATTTTATTAGCAAATACATATGTATATAAAGCTCAAGTACCTACTATCGAAAAAGAAAACGCGTTATATATCTATTGAAGCAAAACGACAAGAACTGGGAGAATTTCATCACCTATTTCATCAACATTGGGATGAAAAGAGAAACCTTTTATTATATTTTGTATAAAATAAAGCCAACTACAGAGAAAAGAGCAACAAATTTTGTGCAAACAATTTCAGCAAAAGAGAGACTGGCGATTACGTTAAGGTTAGTAGTTATGGATATTTAAAAAAAGTATTGTGTAAATTTATTAATTATTATTTCATGAGATTTGCACATACTATCCTATTGTTGTACTGCTTACGCTTCATATCTTATAATGGGCGCCATTGTGACATTTCACAAATTAACTTTTATGTATCCATTTGCCACAAATAAGATTAGAAGTAATGTATCTAAATATTTCGCCGATTGACTTTTAAATGAATTCATGCGAGTAAATAGAAAAGACTTCACAGCAGAAGATCAATCGCCTGAGTTCGAGCAAATTGGCGCGTGTTCGCGAGACGCAAATTAATGCTATATAACCGCGGTATACAACACATCTGTATGTAATTATGTAAGAATTCGTGCAAGTATCACTCGCGTGCTATGTAACCGCAGCCTAAAGCCAAAGATTACTTACTATTAGATAACCGGCTCCCTAAAATACCCAGCTAGTCTTGAAAAAGTAACACTGGCACCACAGTAAAACGAAATATATCCAGATTTTAAAGTCATAAGAATATACATGCAAATAAAGAGTACAGGTAGTGTGCAGTCATTTACTCCTGTCAAAATTATTTGAGGGAATCACCTATTCCTGTCAAAATTATGTTCTCATCCGGAGAGAATCACATACTCCTGTTAAAAAAGTAACGCCAAATCTTGTCGAAGAGAAAAATTTACCAAAAAGTAGGACCAATAACCAATATTCATGTGAATCACATGACTGAGTGAGTTACTTATGTGCGTAAACTGTCGATGTATTCTGATCTTTTACTGAGCGAAGTCAAAACCACGTAAACTACAAGCCCATGAACTGGACTTTTGTATGCGGTCGTAAATGTTCTTAATTGCATTGTTTCTTATGGAAGCCGGGGGGTGATTTTTTCTTAAACTCGCCCTAGCGCCAAAACAATAAGTTATATGAAAAAATTAGTTTTATATTAACTTCAATCAGACTAAATGATCTTTCTAACAAAGTAAAAACATGTACACTTTATTAAACAAAATAACAAGAAATCTTTGATTAAATGTGAAATCTTAGTCGCAAGCCAAATTTTCATCCAAAACGCAAGCAGTAAGTCATGGTCCGACCATGCTCTGTGGCTTGTATTTTCTTTAAATTTCCACTTCTGCACATTTATCACACCCCCCCCCCCCCCCCCCCCCCCCCCCGGCTACCATAAGAAGCAATAAACGAAATGTCAGACCACTTTGGCCTTATGTGTGTGAGAAAAATTCGTCAGTTCATGATGGCTTGTAGTTTAGGGTGGTTTTGGCGAAGTACATTTGATATTTGTAAATGCATATATGAAAAGTATACATGTTTCTTATCCACAAATTCTCCCGGAAAACAAATTTTTAATTCTGACTGCAGGGTTGCCCGATACGGGAAATATACAAAAGCAACCAAAAATGTTTCACTACTTTGTTCGAAGCCGTTTATGTAGTAATAGTAATCTTTGCTAAAGCGCTCATTTCTGATTATGGGGCCCTGGATAGTTGGGGACCATGTAGCTAGGCGCATTGATTCTGTTCAATACACACTGCAACAAGCTGGAAATACTCGACCACTTCTTCTCTAGAAATCAGCCATTGATCAACTAGAGGTTGTCAAAACCTCAATGAGATTTCAAGAATTGGTGATACCACACACTTATTGAATTACGCGAGGTGATTTAAACGGTTATGTCTTAATTCGCTACCCTTTACTCCCTTGCCCAAAGTTACTCCTTGACAGCCCGGCTCCTAGTAGTGGTTTCGCAACGGCGTATCTAGTCCTAATTGAACTCTAGGAGGGCTGCCCGAGTCAGCACGTATTCCCACGGACCAACATATTGCGTAGTAACTTAAGATCTTCTCAATTTCTTAGTGTTCGTATCTGTTGTAAGTGTATCCCGAAGCTGCATAATTTTAGCTTAACATTATTAATGCATGTGAAAAGTTTTAACTAAGAATCTTTATGTAACATTAATATACTTACAAATTTCCGGAATTGAACGGTCTGAAAAAGAAAGAAAGCATTAACTATTTAATAACTTAACATTTTTAATGGTCAATATATTTAAGAACACACAAGAAAATATACTTTGTACTATAAATTTAAACGCTTTATTGAATAACTTTCTTACCGCTTTTAAATAATTAATTTGAATGTTATACACTTACACCCAATTTACATATCGACGCTTGTCGTATATTGAAAATGGAAGTTTACAGTAGAGCTCATTACTCTGTAACCAGAGAAGATAGAAAGGTAATTCTTGGAGTAAAAGTTCTGAAATAATGGTCATTAGTCAAAAAAGATGAAATTATCCTAAAGTTAGTGTAACATGGATTAAATACTAGATACAGAATAAATTGCATCTTTTGAGATACGACAAGATTGCTTTTCAGCGTCGATATGTATACATAATATATATGTTTGTATGTGCCCAATATCCCTAAAAGACAATATTAATACAGAGTGTGATAAAGCGATTTATATTCTTGAGAGTCTACAGTACTAAATTGTACCCATTCCCAAAAGCAAATAAATTCTGCAGTTATGGTTAGTTCGTTGGCATACTTGTATTTTTATAAAGATTAGCATTATTATATTAATCCATATATGAAGCTTTGTTACACGAAAATGGCAATCAATCAAATTGTGACCAGTCCAGTAGGGTCAAGGGCAAAGCGAACGTTACAGTAGCTAGGCGGTTACAGTTTTCCGCTTCATCGGATAGAGGCACTGGGCACACCCCTGAAGATTCTGGTGGAGAAACAACCCCTGTCCATCAAGAGTCGGTAAGTAATAGTCCTACGACTCCGTCTGTACTAAGCTGTGGTGAAGAGTCGGATATTGACTCCGTCTGCACTCCTGTTCTCAGAGAAACCGGGTCGCAATTGTCGAATCGGTGAACCGGTTGCTACTTCAAGGTGACACCGGTGTCTTAAACCGGAAGGAAGGAGAAAGTATAAGAAGTCACTGACAAGTGGTCTTTCCAATGTAAAGGCTCTAGAGGTAGCCACGTTAAACGACTTCAATAAGCTAGAAGTAAAAAGAGTACATTCAGAGCAGAGCAGCCTTCGACCAAAACGGCCCTGTCAAAGCCACTTACAGTCCGGTAGTGGGCATTAACAAACTAGGCTTGATTTCGACTGACCTCGTTAATCCACCTCTTGTTCTTGTCTTCGCAAACACCCGGACGCTAGATTGGTTCAGGCGCAACTTTGTACCAAGTGTAACCTTGACATTATCCTCGTAGAAGAACAGTTTCCTCGTACACACGTCATACGAGGCTGCTTTCCTCAGAGCCTTTCCCTGCCCTGCGACGAATCTCATTCGGAAGTCAGCACGGAGGGTCCCATAAGCACCATAAGGGTGCTTCAAGCAAACCTGCATCATGCCAAAGGGACATCGGCCTCAGTATGCGCGATTTTGCAAAACAAAACAGTTAACCCTGGCGCTAATTTAAGAGCCTTAGGTTTTCCGTGGCCAAGTACGAGGACTCAACATCAACTCACGCAAGTTGTTTCATTACAGGGAAGAAGATAGACCTCATACAGTCCATGCGCTCCACCTCGTCATAGATTGCGAAGCAAACGTTCATCATGCGATTTGGGGGAACACCAACATCAGTAAAAGAGGTGAGTACCGGTTTAGTTATTTATTGAAAGCAAATATTGACATGATTAATAAAGGGTGTAAACCTATTCTCATCACTCCAAGCAGAGAAGAGATGCTTGATCACACCCTGGGTATCAGGGTCCTCAAAAGCATTAAAACCTTGCCAGAGGAAGCTCGTCTACAAAGTGTATTATTCAAGATCGTCTCAAAGAGGAAGCTCGTCTACAAAGTGTATTATTCAAGGTTGTCTCAAATGGGGTAGGATTTTTCAAGAAGCAGGGTGGTACTTACACTGAAAACTAAATGGATCGTCTTTAGGACCAGACTCACTTTTCCGCGTGGCCGGTATTGAAAGTAATAAACGTCCGTTTAAGCCGTAGAATCTCAAGTTTGCCTGGCCTCATTTTTGATAATGACAAGGTTAGGTGGGCAGTGGCCTCCTTTCAATCATTTAAATACCTTGGGGCGTTGGTATCTTCCCAGCCCTCCTCCAAAACTGCTTGGATACCATTCTTGTCCCTTTGGTCAATTTGTTTACAGTCAGCTTTAACTGTGGCTACATACCACCCTCTTAGAGGAAATAGTTGTAGTGTTTATTCCCAAAAAAAGGAAATGGATTTGCCTAAATCTTTAAGACCTTCCTGCTTAAGATGATGGAAAGACTGTTAGAATTTCATATTAGATACACATTGGACCAATCATATCTCCTTTACTCAACTCAGTTTTCTTACACAAAAGCTAGATCAACAGAAATTGCCTTGCACAAACTTGATAGCAAGATCGAGAAAGCTCTTCGCCATAAATAAATGGCATTATGTGCTTTTCGTGACATAGAAGGAGCCTTCGATAACACAAGGTATAGTTCCATATCTAGTTCTATATTTACTTTGGAAAGTAAATAAATTGGCCGGCCTCCCACTAGTTTTAGTAAAGTTGGCACCACCACAATGTGAGATGCAGATACCCTATAAACAACGCCTGCAGATGAAGTGATAAAAATATAGCATTCACAGGATTATTTAACCCAAAAGAATAAAATATTAACAATATTAAGAGCAAAAGTTTAACCTAAGAGCAAAAAAGTTTAAGACAGGAGCAAATACATTACGACTTTGGACAAATTTATTTAAAGCTGAATACTCCGATATAATTCAAATGAAAATTTATATTACATGGCTTGTTTTCAAGCTTCAGACAGTGAGATGAGCAATATATCTTTTTAAAATTAATCAAATGGTCAGTCTAGAGGCTGGTCTTTCGCTGCCTTAGACATAAGAATAACCTTATCCAGAACTTAAAATGTCAAGTTATGAAAATAGCATGATGATTTTAGATGCTACTCGCAAGAGTAAAATTAAAAATAATACTGCAAAAATTGTTGTAATGCCTTAAAAAAGGATCGCGAATTGTCCCATGACCGTCATGATTGAAAATACCTCGAATAAATTAAGGAATTCGTAGTTATACGAAATCTACAAATCCAAATAGCCTTCGTGAGCTTAAAATCACATTAAAATCGGCTTCAATTGAAAATAAGCAGATAATATACTTACACATTTCCGAACGTAGAAAGTCTGAAAAAGAAAAAAATTGTTAACTTTTTAATAACTTGATGTTTGAAATTGTATTTAAAAGCAGACTAGAAAATATATTTATAATTTTTTTACTCAAGTTTAGCACTTTAGATGGCTTATCGTTATAAGTGTATAAATTCTATCAAATCTATTTCTATATTTAAAAAACACAGTAAAACAATCGAAAAGAACATAACAAAAAACGACGCAAGCTATTACGGTGCTGTAAATAGGTTAAATAAAGAGAACTCTAAACTTGAAGGAAAAAATCTGTAAGAAAAGAAAATAAACAAATTTTTGAATGCTTCAAGTGAGAATCAACTCTATGACAAGTTGTACAAAAAAATTTTATGATATTAATCCCAAATTTCTTAAAATCTATCTAATTCTCCCACCGAGACATACTATACACACTTACATAATGACTTCGAGGTTCCCCAATCTTGGAAAAATTCCAAAGTTATTCTCATACCAAAAAACAAACAAGGTAGTGATTTTCGTCCTATAAATGTTGTGCGTCATCTTTCTCAAATAGCGGCTTCAATTTTCCCAAGCAAGCTTCAAATCTAGTATCTTGGATAGTAGGTGATATAGTATTCTCGGTTTCCTGCTCGATTCTCACAAAGCTCCATTCTCGACCAACTTTCGATGCTCAATTGCTCATTTCTCTTCTGTCGAAATGTCTAATAATTAGCAGAGGTTTAGTCGACACTACTGAGCTCTCGCCAGTAGCACTTAATATTCTCCTCCAATATTCTCCTCATATAATTTAATAAAAATCTCAAATCGCACTCTCATGGGCTTGAGAAACTTCCTTGGATCCAGCAGATTTAACAGATTTAAGCACAAACTTTGTGAACATACATAAAACATTCACTAAATTAACATCATGCTACTTAGAACCTGTTATACTTAGGCTAGTTTTTGTTACGTGTGTATTGCTAGAACAACTCTAGTTACAACATCTCCCTTTTTTCAGTAAAGAATTATTTATTTCAACACAATTCACTTTTTAATTCATTTCCTATTGAAAATAATAAAAATTACTAGAGATATAAAAATATTGCTTTAGTTTCAAAAATTTTGTTTTCGTTTTTGTACATTACTATTTGATCTTTAATATACTATTTTAATATTCATTAGCAAGTAATTCAGGTATTAACTAAAATACATTAGCTTGCGTATTCATAATTTTTATTTCATTTTATTTTAATCACTTACTTCTAACATATTTCATGATTTTATTTTAGATAATAAGGATATAAATTAATTGAAATATAATAAAATATGGCTGTAGTTTATGATGCAACTTGATATCTTTCTGGTGGTTTACATATGCGCCCATATCTATTTACATAAAAAGGTACACTACTAATTATTTCACGACTTGTACTTTGAATATCAGAGTTTGCATCTGGTTCATAGGTAGTATTATTACGGTCATTTTCATTATTTTCTACTCTGAATATAGGTTCATGTGGAGATGGTCGCAAATGCGAGGAATTTCTTCGAATCTCTCTTTCTGGACGAATTTCGTGTATGAAAACTTCCTACTACTTTGGCAGGTTCCCATATTTTCCCTTTTTGCACCACCCCATTATCCCCATTTAAAAATACTTTTTCTTTTTGTATGCGTACGTGTTTATCGTGATATGACTTCTGCTTCTTGATTACTCCTAATTTTTTTAATTATGTTTGAACATAATCTTGGGTCAAGGGTTTTGTGCTAGCAGGGAGTTTTGATCTTAACCGGCGGCTCATGAGAATTTGACTTGGTGAAAATTCTAAGCCAGTTATTGGTGCGTTTCTGTAAGCTAATATAGCACTCTCAAAATCTTTGTTGGTTTCTTCACACTTACGTAGCAAAATATTTAGCAATGTTCTTGGATATTCTGGGCTAGACTTAATTATCTGAAAATTCCATTCTTTTCCGAATTGTCTTAACTTGAAGGAATTGAAAGGCATATTGTCTGCGACTAATGTTTCAGGAATACCATGGGTGGAAAATATTTTCTTTAAGTGTTTTGCAATTTCATTTGAAGTTTTGTTTTGTAGTTCATAAACTTCAAGCCAATTAGACAAATAGTCTACCAGTACTATGTAGGACTTCGCCTTATACTGAAATAAATCGCACGCTACCTAATTAAAAGGTATTTCTGGGATATTGTGAGGTATGAGGACATCTTTTGAGTTGGATGCCCTATATTTCTCACAGATTCTACAGTTAAATAAAGTTTCTTCTATATCATTGTAGATTCTAGGCCAATAAAGTGTTGTTTTTGCGAGGTATTTGGTTTTAGAGGTTCCCATATGTGATTCGTGTAGAATTCTTAAAGTGTCTGCACGCATTGATTTTGGAATTATCAGTCGGTCCTGAAAAAAGAGAAGCCCGAGTTCTACATATATATTTTGTCGTATCGGCCAGTATGCCTTGACTAAATCAGGAATTTTAACCGTATGCTCTGGTCATCCATTTAGACAGTATTTTATTAAAAGGAGCATTTCCTCGTCGTTTTGTATTTCGTTTCTAATTTTCTCAAGCTTATTGTTAGATAAGTTAACCGAATGTACTATTTCATTTAATGAGCTATCAACATCATTTTTATCAATGTTATCATATGCACGTGATAGTGTGTCTGCAACTAGCATGTTTTTTCCCTGTGTATAAACTTCATTAAGATCATAAGGCATTAATTTAAGTCTCATTCTTTGAATTCGAGATGAGTGTATTTTCGAAATATCTTTTTTTTAAATAGAAACGAAAGGTTTATGGTCGGTTTGAACAGTAATTTTCCTACCATAAATATCAATTTTAAATTTTATTATTTTTCCATCAACCAAAAATTTTATATACCAAATATCTTTGTTTTGACCTTGTATACTAGCAATTGTCACAGAATCGATCATTAAAGACTCAAGTGCATCGTCTGAAATAGATTGAGTCTCAATTATTTGATGAATTTTCTTTTTAACCGACTTCCCAAAAACAAAGAGGTTCTAAGTTCGACGCGTATGTTTTTTTTTTTATGTCTGACCGGGCATAACTTCGTAACGCGTCGAGCGATTTTGATGATTCTTTTTTTGTTGGGTAGAGTATGTTCACCGATTGGTACCATGTCAAAAAAAATGTTGGTAGGGTGGGGGTGGGGGGTGAAACCTAACTTTGTAACGCGTGGTCCGATTTGGATGGTTCTCTTTTTGTTGTACAGAGTATGATCCCCCATTGCTAATAGGGAAAAAAATTTGGCCTAGGGTGGGGGGAGGGGGGAGGGGTAGTCTAACTTTGTAACGCGTGGACCCATTTGGATAATTCTTTTTTTGTTGGTTGATACCAGAAGAAAAAAATTTTGGGGGGATGAGGGTGGGGGTGAAACCTAACTTTGTAACGCGTGGTATGATTTCGATGGTTCTTTTTCTGTTGTATAGAATTGCTAATAGGAAAATAATTTTGTCCTATGGTGAAAGGAGTGGGTGGGGGGAGGGGTAGTCTAACTTCTTAACTCGTGGACCGATTTGGATAATTCTTTTTCTATTGGGTAGAATATGATCCTTGGTTGATACTACGAGAAAACAAATTTTGCGGGGGTGGGAGGGTGGAACCTAACTTTGTAACACGTGGACCAATTTGGATTGTTCTTTTACTGTTGTATAGAGTGCGATCACCCATTGCTAATAGAAGAATAATTTGGTCCATGGTGGGGGGTTGGGTGAGGGGAGGAGTAGTCTAACTTCCCAACGCGTGGACCGATTTGGATATTTGTTTTTTTTGGGTAGAGTATGCTCCCTGGTTGATACCACGAGAAAAAAAATTTTTGGTGTGGTTGGGCTGGGAGGAGGGGGGTGGAACTTTGTAACGCGTTGACCGATTTGGATGGTTATTTTGCTTTTGTATAGAGTGTGATCCTCCATTGCTAATAGGAAAATAATTTGGTCCTATGGTGGTGGTGGGGGAGGGGGAGGGGTAGTAACTTCCTAACGCGTGGACCGGTTTCGATGATTCCTTTTCTGTTCGGTAGAGTATGTTCCTTGATTGATACCATGAAAGAAAAAAGTTTAGAGGAATGGGGGTGGGGTAGGGGGTTAAAACTAACTTTTAACGCGTGGACCGATTTGGATGGTTCTTTCTTCGTTGTATAGAGTCGGAGACACTAAAAAGTGAAAAATAAAATAGTTTTTAAAAAAAAAGTTGAACCGACTTCACAAAAGAGCATAAAATAATTTTTAATTTTATATCTATTACGACATTTTGAAGTCGGTGCAAATTAAACAAACAAACAGACTCGTCACCCTTTTTGTGAAGGGGAATTATAATATAATGCTGTCAGAGCACAGGGAAACGGCCACAAGACAGAGACAGGTTGAACAAATGACAAAGAATAGGGGAAAGAGAGGAGCAGCAATTTTTCAGGAAAGTCGAAGGGACACTATCTGGACAACACGAGAATCCGTTGGACAAATTCGACAAATTATCAGTGACGGTAACTTCCTCAAAAACTAAGTCCTTGAGTTCAAGGGAAGTTTAGGGAGTCAAGTAGGTAAAGTCGGTAGAAACAGTAACACAGTCGAGGTAATGAAAACTTCGGCGAAAAAATTGGCCAGAACAACAAGATCGTTGTTCTCGCGATCATCAAGCCTAAAAGAGGAAAAGCAGCCATCACTATGTCGCTTAGATTTAATAAGCCTCCAAAACTGTCTAGGCACTTAAAGGAGCAGAACCTTTTCCAGGCCTTATTCTTTTGGTTTTAAAGGTGTCCGTCCAGGGCTGAGGTGTTTTACTCAGTGTGTTCAGGTGTTTTACTCAGTACGATCTCTACTTCGTTAGCACGTCATAGAAGGTGCAAACGGCCCGGTCAATATGTGGCTCAGCGAGTACGTTCCCCCGGTCATAGGCCAGGAGCCAATCATTGAGGGATGAAAAGTCAGCCGCTTTGAAGTTGAATGACCAGCTGCCAAGGGAGAAAAAAAAACTATCGGGGGCCTCGAAACAGTGGAGAAAACCTGGATTCCGTCTACTACAACGTAAATGTAAGAATACCCGCATTTATCAATTTCTTTTAAGTATGATCGATGTTCTTGTTATCTGACCCTTTCTTATAGCAAAATTTCCATCAAGTATTAGTAACGGAACGCCAGAAATCTGGCAAATACAAGCTAATATCGGCAATAAAACAAAATTACACTAATATTTTTACACCCATTTTCCAACAATAATTAAAATTTATTACCTCTTTATCTTTCGACCATGAATTTCGGAGAAAATTTTTTTTGCTAAATTTTAGGTAATCGGAAAAATTTTTTTTTCAATTTTGAAAGCGACTCTACTTGCTGTAGTAGGAGTTAGATCAACATTGTTGAAAATTTTGGGAAGGTTTTTTGGAGTCTTTTCGCTTTTGTTTGATGTCGCTTCCTTGAGTAGATCAAAAGTGCGTCTGCACTTTTAAACTCGTAAGTCCCAGGAAGAGAGCTCCCCAAAAGTCAACCCGCTTCCATCTATAAATCAACAGTAGGGCTGAGATGGAAACAGAGGACGGCTGAAAGCCTCTTTCACAATGCATTACAAGGATAGCCAGAGATAGTATAAGTCATCATCAACCCCTATCAAAAGCGATCTACGGAAAGAGAACCATCAAGAAGACTATACGCAACAACACAGCCCACTCCAGTCCGAGAGGCCAACAACTCAGAAAGTCGCAAAGAAGACAAAGAGGTTTAATGTGGATATCGCTGAGCACAAAAGACTCTCGCGCTCGCTAGAGCTGGTTGCGAACAGTGAATTCAAGTGAAGTAAATTGTGAAGAGGCCAGTGCTACTGTAGGTGCCTCGATAAAGAAGACCATCGACGAACCAAATTTCACTTCAACTTCCACTTTCAAAGAAATTGAGGGACGCCTTAATCGAGCATTCCTCCCAAGGGAAACATACCAGGAATATGTAAATAAACTCATCATCGGCCAGAGAAACGTACAGTAATTACGGGATGACGTTGGCGATTGTAATAGCAATCGCCCAGTCGAGATTCCATCCATCCAGAGGATCCCCAATCGCCCTGTAGCGTACCCACGTAATTGTGGTCCTCAAGTAATGCCAAGCTACGGTACATATTTTACAATAGAGGGGAACATTAACTAGGAGATTGTCGTAAAAGGAATCTGAGAGTAAACTTAATCGAGAAACGACAGAAAGGCGACCCAAAACTCTCCAACTTCACTTAAAACACTTAGTAACTAAACGTACCGTCCGAATCCTGTATCCATACAGCAAAACTTCATTTAGACATAGGCTTACACGGCCCAACAAGTACCACTAATGGATACTGGCGCTGAGGTTGGTATTATTATGAAAAAATCATAAAATCATAGTATTTACGACCCCCATTCGATACCTCAAAGACTCTGTGAACCTACCAGGGAAATTGTTTCAACATTTTTGTAACTGTTTATAGGCAATAAAGTTTAATGATTACTAAAAGACACTTACGCATTCAAAAGCAAATTTGTCGCCAAAATTGCATATGGGGCATTTCACGCGAAGCGGACAGCGAAAAAAATTTCAGGTTCTGGATTTTGTTCATATTTGGTTTAATCGTACTTCTATATGTCCTGAATGAATGTGCATTTTTATTTTTTTTTCTATGAAGCCTAGTTGCTCTTTTCTAAGCCTTAAAAGAATTGACAAAATTTGAGGAGCGGGTTTTTTGAAAAAAAAGTTTGCTATTATTCATAGTGATAGAAGAAAAGTAAATAGTGTTATTTTAAAGACAAATAAATGTTTTTCTTGGCTGTTATTACAGAGTTGAAAAAATAATTTTTTTTTCGTATATAAAACCGGAAGTAAACATATCAAATCGGATTTTACTTAACTTCCACATTTTTAAAAATTTTTGTTTTTATCTCAAAATATAGCTTGTAGTTTATAAATAATATGTGTAAAATTTTAGAATGTGATCTGCATTCGTATCGGAGATAACGAATTTAAACTTAAATTTTTTCATGTTTCCATACAAAACTATCGCACTGGCCAAACGCCGACTACGCTCTGCACTGTGTTCGAATGCAGATCACATTATGAAACTGAACAGGCATTTACTATACATTTTAAGTTATTTTTTGAACTATTTAAAAAAAAATTAAACATGTCGAAGTTTGTCAAAATTTAATTTTAAATATTAATTTTGGATTTTTTACAAAAAAATCCAATTTCGAATTCGATACCACGACTGTGAAGGGCATTTCCTATAAGAATCACTATTTTACTTATTTTTATATAAGTTTCTTAATATGATTAATTACCTTTGAAACAGGTCATACATAACTTTATCAATATTGTTGGTTGTCCGCTTCGCGTGAAATGCCCCATATACTAATGCAGGAGATTAGTTAATTAATTCATAAATAATTCTCTCAAAATCAACAAGAATCAAGAAGAATATACTGTTGTTAATAATAAAATAAACTAAATAAATTCTGATGAAATCATTAAACCTAAATTAAAGTATCTAAGGAGAATGAAAAATTTTCAAAATATTTTAAGTAACAAACATGAATCTTCTCGAATGGAGCTTATATTGACTTCTTTATCCTTAAAATTGTGAACAATGTTATTTTTGATTTGTTAAATTACCAAGCAATAAAAATCAATATATCATAACAGTGTTTTTTAAAGTTTCAAATATTTTAAAAGCATTTTTCGATCTTTTACATTTTTTCGGTACATATTATGTTGTCGAAAAATAGTTACAGCGTATTGAGGTTTCAAAAATTTCGACATTTTCATGTTTCGACTTTTTATTTTTCGATATAACTTACGGATCTCATCCCAGCCACTCTTTCACACCATCGCGTTAGATTAAAAATACCTACGATGGCATTACGACGTCAACGTACTTTATACAGCAAGAGAGAATCGTCAAAAGCGGGGCACACATTGCGATTACTCTAGATGTAACATTTTTTATAATTTACCAATGAGAAAAAGTATTCTGTACAACCGAATAAAACTCATCAAAATTGATCTACACCTTAAGAAGCCAGGTGATGCCCACCTCTCACACTCCCCGTAAGCTACAATTTCTAAAATGATAAAAGCAAGATACTCTGATCAGCAATAAATGAATCATCCAAATAGGTCCAAGGGATACGAAGTTAGGCTTCGCTCCTGCACCAACCCCACCCCACTCCATATAGTTTTGTCGCAGTGGCAATGGGAGAACATACTATATACATCACAAAAAGAATCATCCAATTCGGTACACGTGTAATGAAGTTAGCATACCCCTCCACCACCCATATTTTAGGTGAAATATTTTCCTCTTAGTAGCAATGCGGGATCATACCCTACACAACGAAAAAAAGAATTATCCAAGTATGTCTGCGGGTGAAGGAGTTCACCTTGAATCTCTTTGTTCTTAGGAAGTTCTTTAAAAAGAACAAAATGTTTATTGGACATTTACTTGTTTTTTTTAGGATGCGGCCAAAGTCTAGGGGCAACCCTTTGATGCGTTAGCATAGCTTTGCCCGGAAGGGAATTATGGTAAGGGGAGTGAGGAAACTGTTGACGAGTGAAACGAGCTTTTTCATCACACGGTATTTATTAACACTAACTTTTAACAATAAAACTATTAAACTATTTACAAAACTGTTCATTTAAATTTAAGTGGACTGTAAGAATTTTCTGATGCCGAATGATGAGCTGGTGTTACGTGTCCTCTTGCCGAAAACGTGTGAACCTTGTGTTCATGTCAGCGACACTGAACTTTTGAGCCACTGTGCCCACGAAATCCTAGGTGTCGTGACGAGTTACATATATTAAGGAGAAGTTAAACTTAATTCAAATTGCACTTTAACATGCCGCCCTCTTGAAATATCTGAGCGTATTTCAAAGATTATTATTGTTCATGTTCAATGTTTGCTTTGATTGGCAATGGGCAGAATTTTGTTATATTCCGTTTTAATAGTCCATTTGCGTTTTTTAGACACACGACCCGAACCTTTCCATCATCGCCCGGATATAATTCGACCACGCGACCGAGAATCCATTTTGTAGGTGGTATGTTGTCTTCTTTGATTAATACTAAGGTATCGATGCTCACATTAGGAGAAGATTTGTTCTATTTGTTTCTGCATTAAAGTTGATTTAAATAGGTCTTCTACCATCTATTCCAAAACTGTTGATGTGCGAGTTGTATTCGTTGCCATCGGTCAAGCATATTCAAGCGAATTTTCTTCAAAGCAGGCGAAACTGGAGTAGTTACCGGCTCTCCAATAAGGAAGTGCAGATTTCACAGCGGCCTCCCACAACCCTCCAAAGTGCGGAGATCGTGGCGGTATAAAGTGAAAATCAATGTAGTCCTTGCTACATAGCTCAAGTATTTCCTTTCTCGATTCCTTTGATGTGAAAAGATCGCGAAGTTCCATAAGTTGTGGATTTCCGCCTACAAAATTTGTGGCATTGTCACAGTATAAGCTAGCGCATAGTCCGCGGCGTCCGATGAAACGTTTCAATGCAGCTATGAAGGCAGCTGAAGACAGGTCACTCGCCAGTTCAAGATGGACTGCCTTTGTCGCAAGGCACGCAAAAATTGCTATGTATGTTTTAACTGCTGGTTTCCCTCTTCGCCTAAAATGAGTATGAACTGGACCGCAAAAGTCAACACCTGAATTTATGAAAGTCCTGGCTGGTTGAATCCTTTCTGTGGGCAACGTTCCCATTAACTGATAGATACTAGTTAGCTTATTCCGAAAGCATCGAATGCAGTGTACGACCTGTCGCGCTATATTTCCACCTCTGAGGGGAAAAAATCGCTGACGTATGATGGCAAGTAGAGTCTGCGGACCAATGTGCATATGCTTGTGATGTACATAAGTCATGATCGATTTAGTAAATAGATGCGATGGAGGTAAGAGCATTTGATGTTTTGTATCATACGAGAGTTCGGCATTATCAAGCCTACCTCCTACTCTTATAATATCTTCAGGATCGAGAAATGGACATAGGCATTTAAGTCGACTGTTTTGGTTAACATATCCGTGATTTGTTAAACTTAAATGGTCCTCTGGAAACCCAAATTTTGCACAACCATAATAATGATCTTTAACGCACTTTCTTTTTCTTCAGCTGTAACTTGACCAAGGCAACGCAACGGTGATGGTAGCCTTGCATTTCTTGTGAATCGAAGAATATAGGAGAAGACATATTGAAGCTTTGGAAAGGAGTTAAGATATTTGGAATCTTGGACGATGTCTTCTGCCTTAGCTGCAGTGAATGCCAGTTTTGGTATTCGCCTTTCGAGAAGAGCTACCTTAGCGCTAGATGGTAGTGAACTTTCATTTCTCCAAGTTGCAGTGCGTTCATAAAGAAATGTTGGACCATGTAGCCAGATCGTAGATTTTAAGAACTCTTGAGGCAAGGCTCCATGAGATACTAAGTCCGCTGGATTGCTGCTACTTTCAACATGTCGCCAGTTATCAATTCTAGTCAGTTCCTGAATGTTTGAAACGCGATTGGCTACGAATATGCACCATATGGACGACGCTTGTGCTGGCCATGATAAAACTATTTCAGAGTCAGTCCAATAGAATATGTACATCATTGACAACAATATTTAAGATAGGTGTGAATCGCGCTACTAATTGCGCCATGAGCTGAGCTGCGCAAAGTTCGAGACGTGGCAGAGTTGTTTGCTGAAGTGGGGCCACTCGTGACTTGGCGCATATTAAATTAACGCTAACAATTCCATATTTATTCACGCATCTTAAATAAATACATGATCCGTAAGCCTTCTCGCTTGCATCAGAAAAGGCATGTATCTGAACGTCAGTGGTTTGGCTGAAAGTGTGTAGACGCCTAGGAAATTGGAACGATGCCAAAAGTTTAAGTTGGCTTTGATATTTCAACCAACGTGAATCAAATTCTGTTGGAAGCGATTCATCCCAATCTAACTTCAACTTCCACAGCTGCTGCAGAAATATTTTTCCTAAAACAATTACCGGGTTCATGAAACCCATGCGATCAAATAACTTTCCAATGTCCGCTAATACTCTACGTTTAGTGACCTTCTGCTCATCTTTGTTAGCCAAGTTGATGATAAAAATAAACTGATCCTTTTGAGGTTATCATATAAGTCCCAGCGTTTTCATAACGTCCGTTTCGTGAAATTGTAGAAATTTTTCCCTATCTTCAGTTGGTATCTCACTCAGTAACTCATTGCTATTTGAACACCACTTCTTTAAAGTGAAACCTCCACTTTGAAGGATTTTTTTGACTTCTCGTCCTATTATTCGAGCTTCATCTAAGCAATCAGCACCCGTGATCATGTCGTCGACGTAAAAGTCTGACTTTATCACTCCGGCTCCTAGTGCATGTGTATGCCTTTTGTCGTGAGATAGCTGAACAAGGGATCTAGTGGCTAAGAATGATGCTGCAGCGGTGCCATAGCTGACTGTCAACAGTTGATAAAATTGTAATTTCTTATTCGGATGATCGCGCCAAAGTATGTTTTGATACACACAATCGTTGGGGTCTATTAACACCTGTCTGTACATTTTGCAAATATCTGCCGTAATCGTTATTGCGTGCTTCCGGAATCTAAGGATTAAAGAGATGAGATCTGGTTACATTACTGGGCCGACCATCATGATGTCGTTTAAAGAATAACCTAAAGTAGCCGCATGTGCCTTAGGTGAATGTACTCATCTATGAAGCTTCGGTAGTGTTCAAACAACTGTACATTTTTATGCATTCGCCGCTCTAAGTTGAGAAACCTTTTTGTCGCTTGTTTGTCTAAAAATTCACCTAAGCAATTCGGATCCCGACGAAATGGGATTTTGACTACAAAACGCCCTTCGGAATTTCGTTTATAATTTTGGCAATAACTATCCTCACACAGACACAGCTGTTCTTCGTTAGACATTTTAGAAGCTGTACCGGTGGGGTTTTCGAGTTCCCAAAATCTTGTAAGTATCTTGGCTAAAGATTCATTTTCTTGAGGCGTCGTGAAAGCTAAATTGCAACTATATCGAGGAGCCAAAGTGGTTAGTAATTTGCCTGCCACCACCCAACCTAATAATATCTTTTATAGGACAGGAAGATTTTCTCCTAATGCTATTTGTCCTACTTGAAGCAATTGAAAATGAAGCTCCAGGCCTTTGTATGAACGCACGTTGAGGGTTGAGGAGCAGCAATGTTAGAAAGTATTGTCGCCGTCAAGGGAGCTTAAAATTCGTTGAATCGCGAGAAAATTTGAAGTTGAGTTTGGTAGTTCGAAGTAAGACTACCGATGTCTCCTACGCCTTTTATTACAGTTGAGGCCTTCCTTGCATGACCATTTCGTTTACACAATAAGCAGTTTCGATGCTTTAAAGTCAATAAAGAAGTTTTGATCGGCTTCTGAGACTTGTTGACGTAACTTGAGTGTACGCTGTTTCTTTTTGCTCAGCCTTTTTGCTGAGGAAGGACAGCATTTCCTGAAGTGTTGGCAGCCTCAAATCTAGCGCCTTATCCTCCCAAACTGCACGTGAAGATGCATCGATTTTGCACAGAATTAAATGCGCAATGACGTCGTCCCATTGCTTTGCTGGGCGACCTAGAGACTCAAGTGCACAAAGCTGCGCCTTAATGTTATCCAAGAATTGGTGAATTTGTTCCGGTTTACTGCTATTGATAGGCTTAATGTTTAGCAAACAATCTAGGTGTGTCTGGCAAATAAGCTTCTTGTCACTATACTTAGTTTTAAGAAGATCTACGGCTACTTCATAATTGCCGTTACTAAGTTCGAGTGAAGCTATCTGTGCAGCTGCTGGCCCAGAAAGTGTTGATTTAAGATATTGAAATCTTTGCAGATTATAAAGTGAAGGTTCTTCGTGAATGAGAACCTTAAAGGTTTCAAAATAGCTAGTCGACTCTGTAAGATTGCCATTAAACGAAGGCAGAGCTATTATTGGCAAACGTACTGTTTTTTGTGTTTTTGTGGACTTAGAGAACTTCTTTCCGCTGAAGTTGAACCCTGACTTTCTTCAAGTTCTTGAATTAGGACTGTGATTGCAGGCTGTTGTGAAAAAAAACTTCTTCGTAAGAAGAGCGCGTGGAATTCGTTAGCTCATTTTCGTCGAGTTTTTCAATCTGGGATTGCACAACGGAAAATTCCTCCATTTGCTGCTCAATATGACGTAAACGGAGCTCCAATGCGGCTATAGATGCATTGTGACTTTCCTTTAGAAGGATTGCACGTTCTTGCTGATCAATGAGAACCGCACGCTGAATTTTGAGCGTAGCTAATTTCTTTTCAGCCATTTTTATAACTATTAGTTATTGCGTATGGAAAGGTTAATTCGAATTGGCTTGCGAAGTAAAAAATTCAAAATTTCTTTATGCTTAAATGATAACGAGTATGATGTATATTAATTTAGTTCGAATTCTAATTCACTTTTAAATGTATGAAATTCAGTCCCAATTACAATACATATGTTTTGTTTAATTAGATTTGAATTATTTGTAATTATCATTGAATTTATAAAAAAGTCACTAAGCAAATCAGTTTAACTGAAAGAATAAATTACTTACGACAGCTGGGTTTGTCATTGTTTATGTTATTGCAGTTACCAGAATATGAGTCGGCACAGTGACTGTAACTGTTGGAGTTTGCCTTGATTAGCAGGGAGACGTTATCGGTGTTAATGACGATGAAGTTGATGCCAAAGAACTTGACCTCCATGCAATCGATGACGATTGAATTTACAGCCATGCAAATATGACGTCTACTGTTGCGCTCAAATTCGGTAAATTTGTGCGCCACTAATTATGATGACCTTTAACTTTATTTAAAACTTGAGAGAAATGGTTTTGTTAATATTTTATGGAACAACACTTAAATTGTTTAGGGTAATAATCCTCGTAATTCTTTCTCTTCTGAATGATCTGGCTGTTTGAAGATTACAGCATCTGTCTTAGAGTAATCCAATGACCCATTAGTTTATCCGTGTTAATTGGAAACTGATGATAAAACTGATGATCTTGCAGCGAAACCTTGTGTTGATTTTGCTTTGTAGAGCAAAGTGAAAGAACAGCACAGCTCACTTGGAATGAGCACTTTGTTGTGATTGAGGAATATATTGATTCTCAAATTGAATTGGTTACAATTAAGCTGAACGCTGATGTGATCGCGTTTTATAAGTTTTTCACGTGGACGCAGGTACCATCCGGCTCGAAGTGACCAAAATGTTGACGAGTGAAACGAGCTTTTTCGTCACACGATATTTATTAACACTAACTTTTCACTTTAAAACTATTAAACTATTTACAAAACTGTTCATTTAAATTTAAGTGGATTGTAAGAATTTTCTGATGCCGAATGATGAGCTGGTGGTACGTGTCCTCTTGCCGAAAACGTGAATAGAAGAGAAGTAGTGCTGCCGTTTCTTCCGGAAAAATCAACCCTGTGTTCATGTCAGCGACACTGAACTTTTGAGCCACTGTGCCGACAAAATCATAGGTGTCGTGACGAGTTACATATATTAAGGAGAAGTTAAACTTAATTTAAATTGCACTTTAACAGAAACTTTAATGTCTTGTTTTTGCATTGCCTGTGAGCTAAACAATAGCCCAGAGATAGAGTGGATTTTTTTATTCTCAGCTCCTCAACCAATTAATCCAACTCCGCCTCCATGCTAAGTTTATTTAGGACTACCCAATTCCGTCACTCTAGCTAAAATTTATCCATCATTCTATCAGCTTTTTGTTAGTATTTTTTATCAAGATATGGTTGATTAAAGCATACATTTCGAAATTTAAAGTTCAACATATACGAGATCTTCAGAATTTATTTACAGAATTACTTTTATAACGTACATAAATTTTGCACCGGCATGTTGCGGCATCACTTGCCAAAACGAAACCAAACTATTTCTCTTTATTAACAGCCGAAATGGGTGAGTAAATCGAATATGTCAACTTATTGCGGGTTATAAAGTGCGTGCTTACTTTTTAACCGACTTCCCAAAAACAAAGAGGTTCTAAGTTCGACGCGTATTTTTTTTTTATTTTTTTTTTTTATGTCTGACCGGGCATAACTTCGTAACGCGTCGACCGATTTTGATGATTCTTTTTTTGTTGGATAGAGTATGTTCCCCGATTGGTACCATGTTATAAAAATTTTTGGTAGGGTGGGGGTGGGGGGTGGGGGTGAAACCCAACTTTGTAACGCGTGGTCCGATTTGGATGGTTCTTTTTTTGTTGTACAGAGTATGATCCCCCATTGCTAATAAGAGAAAAAATTTTTGCCTAGGGTGGGGGGAGGGGGGAGGGGTAGTCTAACTTTGTAACGCGTGGACTGATTTGGATAATTCTTTTTTTGTTCGATAGAGTATGTTCCGTAGTTGATACCAGGAGAAAAAAATTTTCGGGCGGAGTGGGGTGGGGGTGGGGGTGGAACCTAACTTTGTAACGCGTGGTCCGATTTCGATGGTTCTTTTTCTGTTGTATAGAGTATGATCCCCCATTGCTAATAGGAAAATAATTTGGTCCTATGGTGAAAGGTGTGGGTGGGGGGGAGGGGTAGTCTAACTTCGTAACGCGTGGACCGATTTGGATAATTCTTTTTCTATTGAGTAGAATATGATCCTAGGTTCTACGAGAAAACAAATGTTGCTGGGGTGGGGGAGGGGGAGGGGGAGGATGGAACCAAACTTTGTAACACGTGGACCGATTTGGATGGTTCTTTTGCTGTTGTATAGAGTGTGATCCCCCATTGCTAATAGGAGAGTAATTTGGTCCTATGGTGAAGGGGGGTGGGGGGGTGGGGGAGGGGTAGTAACTTCGTAACGCGTGGACCGATTTCGATGATTCCTTTTCTGTTCGGTAGAGTATGTTCCTTGATTGATACCATGAGAAAAAAAGTTTAGTGGAATGGGGGTGGGGTAGGGGGTTAAAACTAACTTTTAACGCTTGGTCCGATTTGGATGGTTCTTTCTTCGTTGTATAGGTTCGAAGACACTAAAAAGTGAAAAATAAAATAGTTTTTAAAAAAAAGTTGAACCGACTTCACAAAAAGCGCTAAAAAGCATAAAATAATTTTTAATTTTATATCTTTTACGACATTTTGAAGTCGGTGCAAATTAAACAAATAAAACAACTACAGAACCACAATTGAAAATAATACATAATACTACCTGAACGTTTCAGCTTACGGGATCATAAGAAATGACGATTAAATATTTTTGTTGTAGTTGTTTGATTTGCACCGACTTCAAAATGTTGTAATAGATATAAAATTAAAAATTATTTTATGCTTTTTAGCGCTTTTTGTGAAGTCGGTTCAACTTTTTTTTAAAAACTATTTTATTCTATATCCGAACCTCAGAGCAAAAGGGTATTAAGTCACAAAATGTAAATTATACGAGAGATAAAATAAATACAATAATTCCTTGTCTTGTACAGGCTACAAAGTTTTAGATTACTTATTTATATGAATAATGATTAAAAAACAACAAACCGGCAAATTTAAATTTTGGACTTAATACCCTTTTGCTCTGATGTACGGATATAGTTCCGTTTCTTGTTTTTGTTCTCTTGAAACAATATCCGGTACTGAGTGAAACAATAGTAATTCAGATATTTAATATTCAATTTTCAAGTTTGTGTCCTATTTTGGCCTATGCAACAGATAATGAATATTTATTTTTTATTTATTAATATTTTAATGAAACTGTTCCGGGGCTACAGATAATGTTTAATATTTTTTGTTGAGTTTTCCAAAAAGTTCACAGATATAATTTAAATTCTATGCCCAAGTTGAAGTTCTTTATACATATATATGTTCGTTGATTTATCGAACAAGTTGTTCAGAGAAGGTCGTAATCGTGTTGAAGATGAACAGCGCTCTTGTCGCCCATTATCATAAACTGATAGATAACAGTTACCAAAAGTGCCGGAATTGGTGGTCTGTTAGCCGTTTATTATGACGGTGCGTGCAGCTTAGTTTTTTTTATGATTTAGCAAAACCCCAGGAGACAAGCCTCCGGAAGGCTCGTTTCTGCATTGCTGCAAACTCTCAAGGGTATTCCAAAGAGTGCAGTTTCAGAAGTTGTTTGCGGAGCGGAAAAATCGGTGGCATAAGTGTCTTACGACTAATGAGGAATACTTTGCAGAGGACAAAATAAATTTATGGTTAACATTTTACATAACAATTATTACTATTTCCGGTAGAAAAGTAGTAAAGCTCATAAGCGCAATACAGGTGTTGGCACTGAACGCTGCATTGTGTTAAGGCCTTTACTTATATATTTTGATATTAGCTGAAAATCATTTATGAATTGCCTGCTAATTACTCTTATTAATACAGTCAATGTTTAATATTTGATATCAGTATACCAAGATTAATTCGAAAAATTTTGTTGAAAATTACTCTCCACGAATACTTCTTTTATATATTGCAATACTACAGTAGCAGATTTTAGAAAAAAAACTTACTTTTTGTTAAAATTGTTGCTGTCTTCACATTTAAAGGGAAATCTGGATTTCGTCCTAAACATGTGATCCTTTTAGCCGATTCATCCATATATGATAAAATGTCAAAGTCGCTGATTGTTTTCTTGGTATTCTAGTTAAAAACGAAAACATATGAATTAAAACCTACCTAGTAATGGATTTGGATATGCCTAAAATATACCTCAATATAAAAATATGAATATGCGCCTGGTGGGACCTCCTCATTATCTATGAACCAGGAAATAACAGCTGCTGGTTTGGAACCGAATACAATGCATTGTAATGGCAAAGATGCTGCCAGCTTGATATACTCAACAGGACTGTTTGCTATAAAGTAAATATTTTAAGATATTAATATTTTAATAATGTAGTTCTTTCGTGTAAACTTTAAGAAAAAGTTAACGTAAATTTACGGTTGGCTATAAATAAAATTTCACAGAATAATTGATAAAGTTAATTTTTGTCGTTTAATTATGTTACGACAAGTAACAATTAATATAAAAAGAACGGTAAGTATAATATTTATACAGCTTAAAATAAGGAGTAAAAAAAAATATGAGATGGTTTTGGGTTTTTCAAAAACACCGAAAAAATAATATAATAATGAAAGTTTGGATAAACCCCAATATATTTCGGAAAGCAATAATAGCATATTAATAGATATCAAATACGGCAAGTTTTAAACTTAACCCCAGTCCTTTTTCCAGAAAAGGAAATAGATTTGCACTTACCGATGTTTAGAAAAAGTGAATTGATGAAACACCAGCTATAGGATGCGCCTATGTCAGAAGTTAAAAGAGAACAGTCGAAAATTTTCGATACAATACGAAAAATCTTGCCGCGGCGTCGTTAGCATAATAAAAGATTTTAGAATGAGACAAAATCAGAAATACATCCTAGATGTAGATAATAAAAAGAATAAAATAGTTTTTAAAAAAACAGTTGAACCGACTTCACAAAAAGCGCTAAAAAGCATAAAATAATTTTTAATTTTATATCTATTACGTTAAAAGAACCATCCAATTCGGTCCACGTGTTACAAAGTTAGGTTCCACCCCCTTCTCCCACCCCAACCCCACCAAAATGTTTTTTCTAGTGGTATCAACCAGGGAGCATACTCTATCCAAAGGAAAAAGAAATATTAAAATAGGTCCACGCATTACGAACCAACCAAGGATCATATTCTACCCAATAGAAAAATAATTATCCAAATCGATCCACGCGTTAAGAAGTTAGACTAGCCCTCCCCCCGCCCACACCTTTCACCATAGGATCAAATTATTTTCCTATTAGCAATGGGGGATCATACTCTATACAACAGAAATCGGACCACGCGTTACAAAGTTAGGTTCCACCACCACTCCCCACCCCCATCCCCCAAAATTTTTTTTCTTCTGGTATCAACCACGGAACATACTCTACCCAACACAAAAAGAATTATCGAAAGCGGTCCACGCGTTACAAAGTTAGACTACCCCTCCCCCCTCCCCCCACCCTAGCCAAATTTTTTTCTCCTATTAGCAATGGGGGGATCATACTCTGTACAACAAAAAAAGAACTATCCAAATCGGACCACGCGTTACAAAGTTAGGTTACACCCCCACCCCCCCCCCCCCCCCCCCCCACCACATTCTACCAAAATTTTTTTTGACATGGTACCAATCGGTGAACATACTCTACCCAACAAAAAAAGAATCATCAAAATTGGTCGACGCGTTACGAAGTTATGCCCGGTCAGACATAAAAAAAAAAATTTTAAAAATAAATAAATAAATAAAAAATACGCGTCGAACTTAGAACCTCTGTGTTTTTGGGAAGTCGGTTAAAAAAACATACGCGTCGAACTTAGAGCCTCTTTGTTTTTGGGAAGTCGGTTAAAAAGCGTATTATGGCAACCCAGTAATGTTAAAAATTGGCTCAAACAGAGCTCAGCTGAACGAAAAGTGCTGAGTACATTTGACATGGAGTACTGTATTCTTTATTGAAGCAATACTGAAGTACTGTAATCTTTATTGAAACAATATAGTCTGTCTACTTCTGACTTTAATTAAGAACGGTCGACGTTTACTTTCACTCTGCAACAATAGCAATGCAACAAGGATCATCGAAATTGGTCCACGCGTTACGAAATTATACTCCAATCCTCCTACCATCCCTTCTCACATCCACAACAACATCAAATACAACATTCTCGAAGTAGCAATGGAGAACATACTCTCACGGACGATAAAAAATACCTAGTACTCCTAATACTCGTGATGAAGGACTTGACTTTGTAAATCATTGTAATATATATTCACAGCAGTTCCTGTGACGAAAACGGTAATTGGCCTTCCACTTTTCTCTTTTCAAGAGTCTGATACAATGGGCGGCGTTGAGAGGGATATACTGGCGCTTAAAGTATGGGTTGGCAGTTCGATAGTTCGACCTTTCCTGCGATATGGTCATTCCGACCTCGGTCAGTTGATCGGCAGCATAGTCAGGCAGGATATTGTCTGATGTTTCGATATTGTTTTAAGCATCTAACTCTTGGTCGCTAAAACTTAATTTTACCGGCGGCGAAAACAGCGTTGTTTTCGCGGATTATCTTCTATATCTTCGGGATACCAGTGGCTTTTTAACCGACTTCCCAAAAACAAAGAGGTTCTAAGTTCGAGGTGTATTTTTTTAAAATTTTTTTTTTTTATGTCTGACCGGGCATAACTTCGTAACGCGTCGACCGATTTTGATGATTCTTTTTTTGTTGGGTAGAGTATGTTCACCGATTGGTACCATGTCAAAAAAATTTTAGGTAGGGTGGTGGTAGGGGGTGGGGGTGAAACCAAACTTTGTAACGCGTGGTCCGATTTGGATGGTTCTTTTTTCGTTGTATAGAGTATGATATCCCATTGCTAATAGGAGAATAATTTGGTCCTATGGTGAAAGGTGTGAGTGGGGGGAGGGGTAGTCTAACTTCTTAACGCGTGGACCGATTTGGATAATTCTTGATCTATTGGGTAGAATATGATCCTTGGTTGATACTGCGAAAAAACAAATGTTTCTGTGGTGGGGGTGGGAGAAGGGGGGTGGAACCTAACTTTGTAACGCGTGGATCGATTTGTATGCTTTTTTGCTGTTGTATAGAGTGTGTTCCCCCATTGCTAATAGGAGAATAATTTGGTCCTATGGCGGTGGTGGGGGAGGGGGAGGGGTAGTAACTTCGTAACGCGTGAACCGATTTCGATCATTCCTTTTCTGTTCGGTAGAGTATGTTCCTTGATTGATACCATGAGAAAAAAAGTTTACTGGTATGGGGGTGGGGTAGGGGGTTAAAACTAACTTTTAGCGCGTGGACCGATTTGGATGGTTCTTTTTTCGTTGTATAGAGTAGAAGACACTAAAAAGTGAAAAATAAAATAGTTTTAAAAAAAAGTTGAACCGACTTCACAAAAAGCCCTAAAAATCATAATACAACAACAACAAGAACAACTACAGCACCACAATTGAAAATAATACATAATACTACCTGAACGTTTCAGCTTACGGGATCATAAGAAACGACGATTAAATATTTTTGTTGTAGTTGTTTGGTTTGTTTGATTTGCACCGACTTCAAAATGTCGTAATAGATATAAAATTAAAAATTATTTTATGGTTTTTAGCGCTTTTTGTGAAGTCGGTTCAACTTTTTTTTTTAAAACTATTTTATTATACTACACTGTACTATCGACGCGCAGCCAGTGACAAATCGGAAAATATTCTTTGCAGCGGTCGAAACTTTCTACCACTAGCTTGTGGCTTTTATAACGTTGTTCGGTTTCAATGACGACCGAAATGGGCAATGGGATTTCTTAAGTTACTGGAATTGTCTTGCAAAATTATTCCTGCCAACCTTGATGCAATAGCACATCGTTGGCAGCAAGCGGATTGTTTATTTACCATGCACTTCTGCGTCATTAGAGAATTCCCTTTGCTTGGTTCAGTCAAATCTTAGAATATAGAACTAGAGGAAGTGCCCATGGATGTACGTGTACTCGTACGTGTTTAAGCATTTTTCTTGAAGGCACGGTGAGGGACGGGATGTGCAGGGTTATATCGTTTGTTAACATTCTGAGGAATTGGAATTTCTGTGTCACCTTAGATGTCCAGTGGCGGTCAGCCAAAATATATTTAAATTTCAGAACTTATGTTTGCCCCGTCCCGCCCAAGTCCGTTTTGTTTTACTACTGCTATGGTTAAAATTACCACTAAGGTGCACTTGAATACATGAAGACAAATGCTTAATTTTCTGATCATAAGGGCAGTTCCTCTAGTTCTATATTCTAAGAGTCAAATACTGCCATGCTGTATATGGTTGTCAAGCCATAAACAATGCGATACTAACATGATGTCTTTGACTATTCTTGCCATAGATCGAGACATCACTTGTCTTTACACTGTGTTACATTATTTTTCCTGGATAATTAATTACTAATTTGAGATGGTTGTGCGGTCTGATTGATGTTTGTGTTAGAATATCGCATTTTTAACCGACTTTCTAAATCTAACCTCAAGGTGTGTAAGGCTGGTTGTGTTTAAATTCCTAATGTATTGCCGGATACTTTCCTTTCTATACAGTGCAGTACCTCTAAAACTGTTAAAATTGCTTTGTTTTCCAGAAGGATTTTTCGAGCAGCATATAAAAAAAGAAAAAAATAGTTTTTAAAGTTTAAAGTTTTTAAACTGAGTTCACGAAAAGCACTAAAAAGTATATAATAATTTTTAATTTTAATTCTATTACGATATTTTGAAGCCATTGCAAATTAAACAAAATAACTACCTAACTACAATCGAATATACTACTTTATAAAACTACCTGAACATTTCAGCTCACGAGATCATAAGTATGGATGATTAAATAGTTTTTTTTTAATTTGCACCGATTTTCAAATGTCGTAATAAATGTTAATTAAATATTATTTTATGCGTTTTAGCGCTTTTTGTGAACTTATTTTTAAAAACAATTTTTGTATCCGACCAATTGTTTTGTGTACACATGTTTAAATAGTGCGAATATATTTGTTTTGTTCAAAGATTTTTAGAAATATTGAAAAAATAGTTCGCTAAATTAGCCTCACGTGTAGTGGCATGGTACCACAAAAGATATTTTAGTTTTTCTGTACCGTGTTCACGATAATTGCCTAAGAGTCACTTTATCTACGTTGTAATTAGCTAGGCTTTCTTTCCACCTTCATACTAAAAAGGCAGCTATTTTAGCCAACACTACTTTCTCATACGTCAAGACGTTTGTCAAATGAAATCAAATTTTTTATTTAGGAGCTACACTTGGTATCTATACTTTCCACACTTTAAAAGTGGACGTAACTGAATGTAATATTCCACTTCTTCTGGAATGTAACCTTACACGACTGAATAGTGGACAATTATGTGTATACACTTACTCTGAGGAATTTTTTTCGCAGAAGAAGAAGAAGTATAAATAATTAGTAAAATAAGCATACATTTTCAATTACTCAAAATTGAGCTACATTTTTTAAAATTCATCCAAACTTACTATAACAATGGCGTTTCCACGAATCTATTTTGATTGAAACTTCTGTTGCCACGTATTCACTCGAGTGGGTAGACTACTCTCCACTTGCCCATAACAAAGTGTAAATAAACACGTACCTTAATTTTTGCAGAGGCTCTTAATGGTAAATTGGTGAATTTTCTTTAGAAATCTTTATATGATTGTAATTTTAGAAGAGAAAAATATAAGTACTCGTATTATCCAAATATAATAGTTTTTAATATAAAAAGATTTACGAAGCTTTTCTACATTTATTTTACACCTGAGCGCTTTCTTGAAATAACAGTGGCGCTTCTTTTAACTATTTTTCACTAAAAATCTACTTATTGCGTTATTTTTTACCATTAATGACATAAGTTACTTCTCTCATAAATATTTGATCATATAGTGATAAATGGCCAGTATCCAACTAAGCGTACAAAAGGTACATTTTCTCCTGTTCTTATTATTAATCATCACTATTCTGTGCAAATTAGGTTAACTGTTTACTACGAGTATTTGCAACTTGACACTATTGTTTGGGCATTTAGCTTATGGTTTTTAATACGACTCGTAGAGGAAGTAGAAACGATTGAAAAATACTAATACTAATTTATGCTTTTTTAGTGATTAATATTTAAACAAAGAAATCTTATAATTTTAACAACTTATATAAGTATACTTACACGTCTTCAGTCCACTTAATAAAATTTCTGAAAAAAGATAAAATGTTGATAATTTTACATTTGAATAAATTTACATTTGAAATTGAATTTGAATATAATATAAATTATAAATAGTTTTTTTAAATTATTTTATTAGTTACATTCGCCTCAAAAATTATTTGCATTAATTTACTAATGCAGGTTTTTTAAGCACTAGGATAGCTGTTAATCGCTGAAAAGAAAAACGTTTACTACTACAAGTAAACGTAGGGAATGTCATAATAATGTAAAACAGTTTTATTAAATTTTTGAGAGAGTAGGGGTCACGATTAATGTGATAGTACCTCTCACTTTTAGGTAGACTTCCATGATTTCCCCAACCATAGCATCGGGACTCCAAAACAGTGATGGCCAAACTCACACTACTTAATGTGAAGAAAGCTTAAAAGCTTTAGAAGCATTTCGTACTGCTTGTTTAATTTAGAACCTTAAAATATTTGCAAAAGGTTGTATATCTTAAGGTATTGTATAATCGCTTACAAAACTACTTAAATATTTCGATTTTTTTTAACTTTTGTATGCTTTATTGATTAAAAAACGCAAAAAGAAGAAATCGAATACAGCCAAACAAGTGCGTATACGAATTTAAAAGCTCAAAAGCTCACTTGCCCGCACCACTTCTAAAATTCACTTTAATTTACTTTCCTGGAAATGAGCTATTGATTCTGTGAAATTTTGAATGAGTGGATCGCACAATTTCGTGCTCCAGGTTGACTTTGATCGGAAGTATTTAAAAAAAAATTTTATGGGACATTTGGAATGACAATGGCAAAGCATGCGCAATTAAGTCAAAAAAGAGACTGAAATTTTGAATAATAGAAAAGTAGGATTATTGATACGGCAGATTTCCAGTGGAATTGGTTGTTCTCATTTTAATGAAGTTCGATTTTTAAAAAAATATTAAAATTCAGGTAGTGTAGGGTGTCGTAAAAGGACTGGCCCCAAGAGAGAGATCACTTTTTCGAATCTTTATACAGGATCGATTCAAATCTGCAGTTCAGGATCAAACAAAAGTAAGTGCTAGTGTGACGAAGATATGTAGAAGGCTACCGGAGGGTGGATTGTATAATAGAAGAGCAGCGAAAAAAACCATTGTTGACGGAAAAAATGAATTCCTACCGTTTAGAGTGGGCAAAAAATAAGAAATTTGGAGATTGATTTTAGATTGTATGACCTTCCGATGATTTTTCATACCATGACAGTTTATTGATGGTATTGTGAACGCAAATAAATGTTTTCAAATTCTTGAAGAAGGTTTTTGCCATCAGTCAAAAACACTGCAAAGCAAGACAATTCTGCACCATGCCACCGAGCTTTTTTATTTTTTTAAATTAACATTTGCAATTGCATTTGCAATTGCAATTGTTCTTCTGCCGGTGGTTTTGGTTTCACCGTCTTATTGAAATATGCAGGTTTGGGCGGAAGATCCAAATATATGAAGACTTTTCACTAAAGATGTACAAACATTTTTGAAATCAGATTTTAAATGGCTAAACCTCTGTGCAAACTTTCTCACCTGCTACACTCAACAGGAGTGTTTCCAAGTGCATGGAAACTTGCTCATGTTCAGCTGATACCTAAAAGAGGAGAGGCATGCGACCCTCTAACGACGGGCCAATTGAACTAACTACAGTTTTATCTAAAGTTTTTGAATCACTCATCAACTCTCAGTTGATGAAATATCTGTATCATCTAATCAACGATTGCCGGTACAGTTTCCGCGCTGGCCGCTAAACCGTCGACTTACTAACCACTTTAACGGAACGTTGGAATCATTGTCTCCATAATTTTGTTAAGTCCAAAATCGTCGCTCTTGATATTTCAAAAGATTTTTACAAAGTCTGGCATGCTGCATTTCTAGCCAAACTTCAACCATTTGGCCTGCACATTCTCCTCGTTAAATGGATTGAGAGTTTTTTGTCAGGCTGTTCAATCCGTGTAGTAATTGAAAGAGATACATCTGCTATCTATGAAATAAATGCCGGTGAAACTCGGTGTTCTGTTTTTTCACCAACCTTTTTTCTTCTTTTCATTAATGAGCTTAAATCTCTTACTCACAATAATATTCATAGTTTCGCCGACCTATATTTATTTCAGCTTAATACAAGCTAGAACATAACATAATAATAATACAAAATAAATACAAGCTATAACATTATACTAATACTGCAAGCTATAATAAATGATAACACATAAAAAATAAATAGTATAAGCTACAATATGAGCTATAATTATAGTTAATACAGACTGGAAGGAAGAAGAATTAAGAAAGGAGATCTAGATATAAGGCTTTATGAACGGATGTTTTACTCAGATTGAAGTCAAAGAAGGACAAGTTGTTGACTTTTCGTAGCATACTGGTAATTGGTTCGCGTTGACCGTAGTTCGTGCGATGGCGGTTGAGTCGGAAAAGGAGAGTGGACCTAAGGTTGCGGGGATTGGTATAGATGGGTAAAGATTGCAGGATTGAAGGGCAGTCTATGGCGCCAGTTAATAACTGATAAATGAAGAAAATGTCGGAAATATCACGATGTTTAGGGGTTGTAAGTCTATCAGTTTCAGACTGTTTTCATAAGGTTGAATCTGTCTACCCACAGAACATCACGTAGAGCGAAACGAATGAACCTACGCTGGAGACATTCAATCCTGTTAATGGCTGACATATTCAAGGAGAGGTCTAACGAAGGATATATAGAGAGATTTGGAAACATAAGGATTGGAGAACTCTCTAGAACAGCGCTTCGCAAACCCTAGCGCGGAGTTAGTTCTGTTAATTATGCTGTCAATGTGAGAACGGAAATTGAGTTCGCTATCACAGATTATTCCTAGGTCACACAAAGAGGTAACGATTGGGACTGGAACGTCGGTTAACATGTAGACTCTCGGCGTGGTGGTAAGACGCTTGCGGGAATAAGAAATGAACTGGCATTTGGATACATTGGGCTCAAGAAATTTTTTCATGCTCCATGTGATGAACGAATCGAGGTCTTTTTGCAGAAGACGAGAGTCGGTTGTGGAGGATTTCCATGTCATCAGCATAAATGGACAGCTATGGGTGTGTTATGACACATTCAATATCATTTATTGTAAGGATAAAAATCAATGGACCGAGGTGGCTGCCCTGAGAGAGGCCGGAACTAGCGACAATAGGGTTAGAAATGGATGAGCTGAAAAGAACATTGTACTAACTGATTTCTCTTTTAATTCTCTAATAAATTCTCGTGGGAAAGCTACAGAAATCATCAGGGAACGCATGTTTGGATCATTGAACAACGTTACTACTATTATCGAGGGGCAGGGCAGGGCAGGGTTATGTTTAATGCATGCAAAACACAATGTTGTTTAGTGTTCCTTAAGAAACTCCTAGTCCACCTTAAACTTATTTCAGTCAACGAAGTGAATATACCCAATTCGTCCTCTCTGAACATTGAGTATTGAAATATCCAAAAATCTAAGCTGAACTTATCACATATTTGCAATCGCTAAAAATGCGATGAAATTCTTGGGTTTTCTACTGAGATGTATGACATATTTCAGTACATCTGAGTTGGCGCTGATCTAAAGCTCCCCCACATCAAGCCTAGACTGGAATATAATTCCCATATTTCGGCATGGGCCGGATATACCGTACTGTCTGCGTTAGGCATAATTAAAAAAAAGGCTGTTAAACGTATTGGCGATCCCTCAATCCCTGAAAGCGTTGAATCTCTGGGGCATCGACGGAATGTAGCTTGTCTCTCACTTTTCTATTGCTATTTTCATAGCCATTGTTCTAACGAAATTGATAACGCTACTATCTCTACTACTCTCCAGATTAAATCTGGACGTACTGTCAAATTGCGGGAATCTTTTCTAACAACACGAATCTAGAACAGTTTGACGTCTTTTGCTACTATTTCACTACCGTTTGGGAGTTAAAGGTGTTTTTGTGCATTGCTATTTAATTTTTAATTTTTGAACTACTCAGTGCAGCGACGTCAAGCTTACGCCGAAAAACAATCATCCAAACTATCCCAATGTACTTTCAAAAAAGTCAACAACGTTGATCTAACTCCTTCCACTCCAGTTGCAGTCACTTGCGAAATTGCAAAAAAAAAACATGTTTTGCGCCTTACTAAAATTCAGAATTTCCCCAAATGTTCTCCAAAATCCATGTAATTAATAAATTGGCCGTCTTATTTCTTGTCAAAAGAGGTACCACCTGTCAACGTAGGGAAAGGAAGAAAACCTTTTGGGGAATATTATAAATATCTGCAATTTAACGAAAGTAAACTCATACCAACCCTAAAATGCAACCTAACTTGTACCCCAGAACCGAATCTATGGCTCAAAATATGATTTTTACGTTTAAAATTTTTGTTTTCAGGCGTCAATAACAGAACGCGCAATCCCACGACATTTTCAATTTAAGAGGAGACGGCAACGAAAAGTGTTAATTTTAATGAATTTCTTCCGATACTAGGAAGGAAATAAAAGCATGGAGATTTTGCAAAAAACCTAGAAAATGGTCAAGAAAAATTGAAAAATTTTATTATTGCAATGATCCTAAACTGATGTGGCCAGTTAAAAGAAAAATCTTTTTGAGATAAACTGTTGAACACTAAAATTACCGTATTTTTTCACGTTTTTCTCGCTATGTCATCGTCATCACTCATTTTGAATTCCAGGAATTCGCCTATTGAAAGTAGTGAGGTCCGGAGAGGGGCTTGAACGAAAAGTGTTTTCCCAAAATGATGAAATGAGGAAACCGATCCTTGAACGCGATACTTTACAGAAAGTGAACATAGAATTTAAACCGTCTCATAATTTATAAAGTTGTGACGAAATTACAACGAGAAATACACGAGAGAATACGTTAAGTTTAATGTAAATGGAAACTTTAAACACATTTTTCTCGAAAAGATTTGTTTAAACTGGCCGCCGAAAAATAATTTTTTTTCCTTTTCTGCAAAAATGAATTACCTAAATTGTAAAGTAACATTTTTTCAATTTTAAAATTTTTTTTTATTAAAATTTCTGAATTTCAAAAATCGGTTACGGTATAATTTAGATATGCTACTATACTTTAAGAAAATCTTCACTAATTTCTTCTGCCAAGCAGCAACATTTTTTCTGCAGCTTGGTACACCCAGATCTCCTATGACGTCAAGATGGAGTTTTTTTTTTATGTTTTCCGGATTATCCGCGTAAAATTATTAAGAGTGCTAATAAAAGCACTCTTAATAATAATATTAGCTAATATTAGCACTCTTAATAATTTTACGCGGATAATCCGGAAAACATAAAAAATGTCAGTGAGCAACCGCGAAAGCCTAAAAAGTCATAAGATGGAGTTTTTTATTGTGAAAAACATTCGTAATAACAGTACAGATATAGCTCTGCAATATGCAACATCTCAATGCTTTTATTTGTTTCCTAGTTTTAAAAGTTCAAAAGAAATTAGATAAGACACAATCGTTTCTTTGTTTATAAAAATTATTTATTGAAAGAATAATTATTGCAAGCAATACTATCTATCCCATGTCAGAAAGACTATTGATGAGCAGTGCACCAAGAGCTACCGCTCCTCAGCTTCAGTTCTATCCCTCTCGATCCCGTGTATCCCATCTCTTTCTCCCTGGGTTGGATTAAGGTGTTATACGAAACGTGCCGATAATCAGCTTGGCTGAGGACCCAAGGAAAACAAAAATAGCTCAGTCGTGAACGGAGTATCCGGATACCTGGTGACCTCCGGATAAGCCAGCCTTACCTGAGTATAGCGGATCTCTGCGCAGGTGGACCACCCCTTCTCCGCCACTCGTGGGATTAAAAATGAATCCGAATTTTACAAAACCAATTAAAGAGTCCGGATCTCTTAAAAAACCGGTTGGGGACCGAGGAAGCAGCTTGGTTCCGCAGATAGCTCCTGGGGAGTCATCCGCGAAGACTTTGGACACAGAGCCTGGTCTGAGCGGTGCTGGTGGCAGCTTAGTACTCTGCCATCTCCCTGGAAGCATAGAAGGAACTAAGGGAAAGTACAGTTGTTTTGCAAGCGGCAGGTCGTACCCTCCAAAGCTTCTGGGTTGGGGTCCACAAGGACTTAGGATTTGATCCTGGTCCGAGTGGCGCTGGGGGCGTCCGGATGCGTAGCTGTCTCCCCAGTAGCAATTCTGCTAATAAGGGGTAGGGTGTTGACCATGTTGCCTCGAGCAAGCGGCAGGTGGCGCCCTCTAAAGCCAACTACAAAGCCAGGCGCTATGCGCATAGGCTCCTAGATAGGCTCCGAGCAATTCCGGCATCGGACCTCACCAGCAAGGATAAGGCCTCCCTGGAGTGGGCTCAAAGCGTCACCTTGAATGCCGATGGAGCTGGGAATTCATCCCTTGTGTCCAAGAGACAAAGGTCTATGGAGGAACAGACCCAACCAAAGGCTAAGAAAGCCAAGGTGCGTGGCCCTTCTGGGAAGTCGGTCCCCTACAGTGAGGTCCTCAAGGGCCAACTTGTGTTAGCTGTTGTTGACAGAACCATGAAGACGGCTCCATCACCTCCGACAAGTGGAGGAAAGTGCAGGTCAAATTGGCTCTCAGTTTCCTCCCTCTTATGAAGGAGCATCCGGGTCCTCCTCCCTCATGTCGAGATGGGGGTTGGCATCAGGACCACGTAAAACTTATCGCTTGTGCGAATCAGGGATCCTGGGATTTCTACAAGCTGGCGATATCCAGAACGGGGTAAATCTGGCCAGGCGCCAGGCTCAAAGCAATACCACGGGACGAGATACCAAGCGGGCCGAGAGCCCGGGCTTGGATCCCGGCAGAACCCTCCGATCCTGCCACTGTCCTAGACATAATCAGGTGCAGCAACCCTGAGCTTCCAACCTCCAACTGGAAGATTGGCAAGCGGGAGGAACCTAAAGGGTACTCGAGGTCAGTGATCCTTATGATCAATAAGGAGTCCCTGGAACCTTTGGCCAAAGTAAACGGTGTAGTGGGTTATGGCAACTCGTCCATTACCCTTAAGGTATATAAAAAGGACGATGATGAAGCCAAGAAAGAATCTTCGGATACCGTCACTGCTTCGACAGGGGCGGTAACTAGGGAGATTCCTCCCTAATCCAAAAACCCGCCTGTACGAGCACTACAGAAGGACGCCATGTCTGAGACGGAGCTTTCGCGCAGGCTGCTAAGGGCCTCTCTGGATGAGGAACAGCTACTAGCTTCTGAACCAGAGGCGTCAGACAACAAAGCGGTGGAGGTTAGGAGTGACTGCGCTTCTGATGCTGCGGCTGCTACAAATTAATCTCCACCACTCTAAAGCAGCATCTGCTGCCCTTTTTCTCTGTCTGACGAAGGACGAAGAAGATATCTTGTAAAGGCAATATGTTTGGACCGTTGAGGAAAATATAAAAAAGGATATTAAGTGTTTGTGGTCTTATATTAACAATAAGAAAAGTTCTTCACACTTCCCTAGTATGATGGAGTACAATAATACGAAATCACGTAATTTGCAGGAAACTTGTAATCAGTTTGCTAAATTTTTTGAATCACTTTACAGCGACTCTATAGTGAATGACTTTTTCAATTTGCCCGAAGTTACATCGTTTCTTAATGTCGGGGTATTACTAGTTGATCAAAGTGACATAGAATTAGCAATTCAATCTCTTGATAACAATTATAAACAGGACTCTGAAGGTTTTTCTGCAATACTTTTAAAAAGTTGTATTTCGTCACTTCTTGAACCGCTTCATATTATACTCAACCGTTCTCTTACATCGGGGGTTTTCTTAGATGAATGGAAAACTACTGTTATTACGCCCATTTTTAAGAGCGGGGATAAACATTTAGTTAAAAATTATAGAGGTGTTGCAATCATGAATGTAATACCAAAAATTTTAGATTGCATTATTGCAAATAAACTTTCTTTTATCTGTAAAGAATGTACATGTGCGGAGCAATATGGATTTCAGAAGTGCAAGTCAACAGTAACAAATCTTGCGCTGTTTACAAACTATTGTATGAATGTTATTGAACAGGGTGGCCAAATTGATACTGTATATACGGACTTTTCCAAAGCTTTTGATAGAGTCAATACCGAGTTACTGCTAATAAAATTATTTAACTTAGGTTTTCATGGACAATTTTTAAAGTGGATATCATCCTATTTAAGGGGAAGGAAGCAATTTGTTCGTATATCGAATACAACTTCTAAAATTATCAAAGTATCATCAGGTGTTCCTCAAGGTAGCCACTGCGGACCCATCTTGTTCCTTCCCTTTATAAATGATGTTGTAAAATGTTTTTCAGTTGCTCGCTGCTTAATATTTGCGGATGACCTAAAACTTTTTCATGAAATACGTTCAAATGAATGTTGACTTTTACTACAAAATGATCTTGATAGTTTAGCTGACTGGTGCGAGTCAAATAATCTTTGTTTGAATAGCTCCAAGTGTTCGGTTTTATCTTTTCATCGTTCTTTAAGACCCATCAGTTACGAATACACTGTTAAAGATTGTCCTCTAAATCAGGTAAACAAAGTAGTTGACTTGGGTGTAGTGTTTGATAACAAGTTATCATTTACAGAACATATTGAGTATGCCACATCAAGAGCATTTAAACTGTTAGGCTTTATAAAGAGAAGCAGTCGAGATTTTAAGGATCCATTTACCATGAAGTCGCTCTATGTGTCTATAGTCAGACCAATTTTAGAATATGCTTGTGTGGTTTGGAGTCCAGGTTATCAAAATCATATTAACAGGCTTGAATCTGTGCAAAAATCAGTTACACGTTCTTTGTGTTGCAAACGTCAATATTGGAGAGATAATATTCCTTCATATGAATCCCGAAGATTGTTGTTTGGCTTACAAAAATTAAGCTTCAGACGTGATTGCTTTCGATCTATATTTGTTAAAGATATTTTGTGTTATAATATTAATTGTCCAGATTTACTTAATTTGATCAATATTCATGCGAGTGAGAGAATAATGCGACCAAGAAGTTTGTTATATGCTCCTTTCCATACAAATAATTACGGTCGTCATGAAACCATATCAATGAGTATATTAAAATTTAATGAGTTTAACCGTTTTGTAGATTTTACTCTTCCTAGGAATTTGTACAAAAGTGAATTATTTGCTACTGAAAATATTAAATGTAGACATTTAGGAGTTATAAGTTAGTTAATGCAATAGTCTGTAAGATATAGATTCTGTAGACTGAAATAAATAAATAAATAAATATTGTTTTAGTCCAAGAGCCGTGGGTCGTAGGAGGACTGGTTCGCGGACTATCCACACCGGGTTACACGACCCTCTGCAAGAGGAACGTGAAAGCCTAGATCTTGTATAATTGCGAAGAAGACGCTGAATGTTTTTCTTCTCTGCAACTATAGCGACGAGGACAAATTAGCCGTCAACCTGGAAATCGGATCAAGGTGCTATTGGTTGACGTCCTCTTATTTGGCACATGACTTCGTGACTTCAGTTCCAAACACAGCCAGGCATTTACTTTGAGCAGCTGGGACAAGTCCATCTCTTTAATAGGGAATGGAGACAATTGGTGTTCTATGACTTAACCAACTTTAAACTGGAATACAAACATATCACTAGTATGCTATCTTAAGGTATAGAAGTTTGTAAGGACATGCAAAAAATAGAAGGTACTCTCGAAATGTGTGAAGCAATTACGAAACAGTTAGAAGTAAACCTCTTCGATATTGATAAAATCGACGAATTAATATACTCGGAACACAGAATATCGAAACGAGCTTTGTTCAACGCTATAGGCTATTCATCAAAATACGCTTTCGGTATTTTGAATGAAAAAGACGCAAAATACTACGATGAACAAAACAAAATCCTCAACAGAAACGAAGAACACTTACAAAAGTTAATTCAAAACCAAAGCTCCGTAGTTGAAACTACCGTAAATCTGTTTGCCAAAACAAGATCCTTTATTAGGGAAGAATTTAACAATATCGGGACGCAATTCGTAAAATTTTCGGAAACTTTAAACCACGTGAACAATGCCGAAATTCTTACGAACAAAACGTTAGAATTTGACAAATTTATATCTTACATAACGCTTCTGGTACTTAGACACCAGAACACACAAAATACAATCCTAAACCTCCTTGGCACATGACTTCGTTGTTTAGGTAAAGACTTTCTATTATTATATTTCTCGTATTACAAGTCTTTTTGGCGATGCAGTTAATAGATCTGTCTGTTTACTTTTGTGTACATCGTGGGTAAAAACCAAGCAAAATTGTTCTTCTTGTGGAGGGAATACAAACGCGAAAGTTAATAGTTAAAAGACGCTTTTTGGGTAAATTGATGACCACTGAAGAACTGTCAACAGTAAATTTAAGTGCAAAGATCAGTGCGTTTACAATAAATCGTAATAAAATAGTTTTTAAAAAAAAAGTTGAACCGACTTCACAAAAAGCGATAAAAAGCATAAAATCATTTTTAATTTTATATCTATTACCACATTTTGAAGTCGGTACAAATCAAACAAACCAAAGAACTACAACACAAATATTTAATCGTCATTTCTTATGATCCGGTAAGCTGAAACGTTCAGCGTTTGCGTTTCTGATAGCTATAATATTTTAGTGTTAACTATGAAGTTTAGTGACTTCTGCATGATTTTGTCATCGGAGGCTTTTATGTTTTATTTCTCGTTTTTTGATTCCACAAAGAGAAAGAATTAAGTTATTTAGAGAAAAATCTAAAATAAGTGATACTCGAATGTGCGATTTTCAGTTTTTATACAAACTATTGTTTTTTGCTGCGAACTCAAGCCCAGTAAAACAAATCACGAGGAGTACACGATTCGACGTGGAATTGCTTCGAAAGAAAGTTTAATTTTGTATACAGATGTCCTAGACGTTATGCATATTAGTTTACACGGAATTGCCACATCAACTAAAAGTGGAATATAACTAGTGGAATAGATAAGTATATATGCCGCCACGTATAATCCTAGTAAGAAACTCATGCGGAATACACGTAGATTTAGATCTTAATCTCTTGAAAGAAGCATATATATTTTTTTGAGTTCTGCCACTTTCACTCTATCAAAGATTTGACACTTATTAATAGTTTTTTTAATCTCAAGTCTCAAATTTGGCAGATTTTATACTTTTAAAATAATATGGATTTAGATATTTAAGCAATGATGAGTGATGTTAGAAAACCTTTCTACAAAATAGAAAGATATAATAGAATGCATTCATAGAATCACTTTCATGGCTACTGTGATATCGTTGGAAATCCGTCTTTAAAACTTCTAAACTTTTACCAAACGATCATTTACCTGTGGAATATTTTTCACAACTGAACCAATTTTGTGAATTTCTTGCATTTGGTGAAAGATAAACTCAGAATTATGTGAACATTTTACAAACATTGTAATAGTAAACTTAGATTACAAATTATTTTTGGTGACACAGAACTTGTAAATTACAATTACAATTATGTACAAATAAAAATTTGGTGAAATGCAATTTCCATTTTTCAAACAAAATTTGTAGAAAAATTATTACAATAACAAAATTGTAAGGCTGGTTAAATAGACCACAGGAGTGCACCCTGCAAATACACGTCTAGCCTCAACCTTGGATAAATGCCACAACAGCAACCATTAATAGAATAATAAAAATTTAACGACGATTTCTTGCAGGAAATGCTACTTTTATTTTTATTTATTTAAGCTTAATGCAAGCTATAACATTATAATACAAAGTAAAAAATAAACAATACAAGCTATAACATAATACTAATACTACAAGCTATAATAAATAAATTATAAGTCATAGCAGATAGTGTAAGCTACAATATAAGCTAGGATTTATAAAGAAAGGCGATCAAGATTGGCGGGATCAAGATATAAGGCTTTGTGAAGGGATGATTTACTCAGATGGCAGTCATAAGAGGGAAGGTCGTTGACTTTTCGTAGCATCCTGCTAATTGGTTCGCGTTGACCGTAGTTCGTGCGATGGCGGTCGGAAAAGGGGAATGGACTTAAGGTTGCGAGGATTGGTATAGATAAATAAAGATTGCAGGATTGAAGGGCAGTCTGTGGCACCAGATTATTCCTAGGTCACACAAAGAGGTAACAATAGGGACTGGTACGTTGGATAACATGTAGATTCTCGAGGTGGGGGTAAGACGCTTGCGGGCATAAGAGATAGACCGGCATTTGGAGACATTGAGTTCAAGAAAGTTTTTCGTGCACCATGTGATGAATGAATCGAGGTCTTTTTGGAGAAGAAGAGAGTCAGTTGTGGAGGAGATATGTTTATTTATTTTCATGTAATCAGAATAAATGGACAGCTCTGAGTGTTTGATGACACAATCAACATCATTAATTGTAGTGATGAAAATTAATGGACCGAAGTTGCTGCCCTGAGGGACGCCAGAACGAGCGACAATAGGGTTAGAAATGGATGAGCTGAAAAGAACATTTTACTGACGGTTGTTGAGGTAGGATTGAATCCAGGAGATGGATCGAGGGGGGAACCCTAGCCGATCAAGTTTGAACAGGATAACGTTATGAGAGATCTTGTCAAAGGCTAACTAAAGGCTAACTTAACTAAAATCGGTGGCGATAACATCAACATCTTTACCGTTTTTCAGGGCACATAGTGTTTTGGAGACGAATTCGGTAAGGTTGGTGGTTCCTTAGATGAAGCCATGGTGGGAGAGGGAGAAGATAGACTTACAGTGGAAGAATATGGAATCATAGACCAATTTTTCGAATAGTTTGTCTGTAGTTGGATACATCGTTCTTAAAGCCTTTTTAGAAGATGGGAATAATATAAGAGTTTTTCCATAATTAAGGGGTTTTCCTTGAGTGACAGGGAGGCGGAAGAGCAGAGTAAGGGGTTGAACTAGATGCATGGCACACTTTTTCAGAACGATGGCTGGAATGCCGTCGGGACCTGGGTGAAAGTCGTCCTCAAGCCCGTTAATACTGGCGGCGATTTGTTCGGGGTCAGGGTCAAAAGATGTGAACGACGTTTGAGTGCATTTGTCCAAGAATGAAAAGTAGTTAAGGTCAGGTTGTAGGGAATTATCGCTGAAAGATTTACTGAAGAAGTGTGCAAATAATAATAGAATTAACCCTTCTAACTCAGAAGGCGCACTTCACAGGCAGAAGCCTGGAACCAATTGACCTATTCACCAGAATATAACATATATTAAGGTGAATGAGGCTCCCACAACCCATGCAAGGAAAAATATTAGTAAACAAAAAACCAAAACACGTCCAAACAAAACAATCAGGGGTGCATTGATAACAGAGATCGTTTGAGCAAATCTTTAGTAAGAGCCAGGTCAAAAATAGGACACATATTCACGGCTCTACACATGCGATTAATTGGCTCATGCATACCATAGTTAGACCGAGAATGAGCAACATGTAGTAAAGGCAATCTCCTTAACCTATACGGAGCATGCCTATAAACCAAACCTGCCAACCTGCAAGAGAGCGAGAATCTATATTCGAGTTCAAAAGCTGGTGAATAAATACCAGGTCAGCAACTCTTCGTCGTTCCTCCAACGAGTGCATATTAAGCAATCGGAGGCGATCCTCATAAGGAGGAAGCCTTAATGGATCATTCCACGGGAGGTCCCTTAGTGCGAACCTAACAAAGTTCCGCTGCACCGATTCAATGCGTCTAGAATGAACACTATAGCAAGGAGACCAAACCTGAGATGCATATTCGACAATTGGTCTAACTAAAGAAAAAAATAAGTGAATGAGGGTCTGTCGATCAGAAAACTCCCTTGACCAGCGCTTAACAAAACCCAGGACTGAATTACTCCGAGATACGATATGGTTTATGTGCAGAGTGAAATCGAGTTTTCTGTCAAGCTTTACACCAAGGTCAGTAACGGACTCCACATGACGGATAGTAGTTTCCGCAAAGGTATAATCAAAGACAAGCTGATTGATGATCCTAGAAAAAGACATAACTTCACATTTATCCAGGTTAAGTTGCAGTCCATTTGAGGCACACCAAACCGTGAAGGTATTCAAATCCTCCTGGATGCAGGAAGAATCATAACTGTTTCTAACGCATGAGAAAATCTTCATATCATCAGCGTAGATTAAAACTTTGGAGTGCTTAATCAGAGGGACAATGTCATCAATGGCTAGAATAAACAGCAACGGCCCCAGATGGCTACCCTGCGGCACACCAGATGAAGCCCTAACGACTCTAGATAAAGTATTACGGAAAGAAACACGGTAAGTCCTATTTTTTAAATAAGAGCAGATCCAGTCGAGCAACAAAGGCGGAAAACCCAACCTTTCAAGCTTAAGCATAATCACGGAGTGAGGGAGCTTATCAAATGCCTTGCTGAAGTCGGTGTAGACACAATCAGTCTGGAGACCTTGTTGGAAGGCAGAGATAATGTGAGATGTAAATTCAAGCAGGTTAGTTGTCGTCGATCTACCAGGCAGAAAGCCATGTTGATTAGATGAGATTAACCCCTTACATTGCCCAACAAGCTGTGAATATATAACAGATTCAAACAACTTGGGTATACAGGAAAGCTTCGCGATTGGCCTATAATTTGTTATGAAGTTTTTATGCCCTTTTTTATAAACAGGAATTATAAAGAAGCACTTCCATAACGTAGGAAATCTACCGGCCTGAAGAGATTTATTGAAGATGAGTTCCAATGGAGTGAGTAAGGCATCAGAACAGGATCTCAAGAATGCGGGTGGAACACCATCAGGACCAGAGGAAAAGTCCAGTTTAAGCTCCTTGATACCATTCAAGATAATATCACGAGATATAATGGGCAAAGCAATGGAGGTAGCGGAACGGTTTTGGATATGGCCAAAATCATCCAGGGAAGGCACAAAGTTGCCTGGTGAAAAGGCGCCCTCAAAAAACTATGTAAAGTTATCGGCAATATCGGGCGCGCTACAAATAGAGGATCCCTTATACCACATTGTAGATGGATAATTATCAGTTTTCTTCTTCAAATTTACAAATTTAAAAAAGGTACGAGGATCATTATGCAAGTTACTGCGAATATCATCAAGGTATTCCCTGTATAAGGATGAAGATAACGCTAAAAAGCAGTCATGACAATATACGAATTCAGAATAAGCTGACGTGCTACCACAGCGTAAGTAGGTTTTCCATAATTTATTTTTTTTATTCTTAAGACTCCGTAGTTCCCTAGTATACCACGGGGGAGAATGGCAGGATGATCTCGACCGCTTAAGTGGTACACAGGAATTAAACAGATCATAAATCTTATCATAAAATACAGAAACACAATCGTCGACATCACAATCATAAAAAAGTGATGGGAAATCGATTGAGAGGATCCTGTTTGAAAGATCAGAGAAGTCCGCCCTTTTAAAATCAAGAACGTACTGAACTACGTTAGGGTCAACAATATTAGAACCATCGTAGCAAAAATAGATGGAAATGGGCGGGTGTAAACTGCTGTCGATAGCGGATAATATGCGAGAAGTTGGCTCAACTATGGTATTACTCGAATCGGAAGCAAAGATAAGATCTAACTGCCTTCCCATAGAGTTCTTTACATCACTCATTTGGTGTAAACCAGAGGAGGAGATGGCGTCAAGAAAATGGGAGTCTTTAGCAGTAAGACAGTTTGAAGGAAGGTAGTCATCGTCATCAGCGTTGAATACCCATTGAACGTTGGGTAAGTTAAGGTCACCAAGAAGGATAATTTCGTCCTCAGGGTTTGTCATATTATAAATAAAATCTAAGCTAAGAATTAAAATATCGTAAAGACTTCGACCATTTGCATCAGCAAAGTTTGTCAAATTTGGAGGGATATAACAACATAGCAGGAAAATATGCAACTTCCCCAGAGATATCTTAAGAGCTAAGAGCTCGATTGAGAGTGTGTCGGAATAAGCAGGTATATCAACAACGCCGCAATCCAAATGCGATTTACATGCAACCAGCACACCGCCACCACGAGCCATAGAGTCAGAGTATCTATCCTTACGAAAAATCTGATAGGACCCGTCAAGAATTTCTGCATCGTTAAAACCCTTATGAAGCCAGGTCTCGGTCAGAGCGATGACGTCGTAACAACAAGCAAGAGAAGCCTGAAATAACTGGCTTGTTCTTGTTCTTAATCCCCTTACATTTTGGTAGTAAAGGGATAGCGTACTTAGTTTTCTTGGTTGTTAGAAGAGTTTCTGTTTTGAGTGCTTCCCGCGACCCTACGACGGGGCACAAACTCGTGTGCAATGATATTTTCGGGCCAGAAATCGGGGGCAGACATAATCTCAAAAAGCTCTGGCGACGATGTCAACTTAAAAGACGACATGAGTCCTTGAGAATGACGAGATCCTAGAAGTTGACAACGGAGGAGTACAGAGTCTTCAACACCACTCCTCTCTCTCACGTAGCCAATAACGTCGTCAACAGAAGTAGATGGAACAAGTCGGGAAACAAAAAAGGACCGCGGTGGTTGCGCAATCCTCAGAGTGAAACCCTCGTTTCGAGACACATTAATAGATCTTAATGGAAATGTGCCAAGCGATGGGTGAGGATTAGGCTGAGAGGGGGCGGGAGATATGTTCCCAGCTGGGTGCGATGCAGGGGGGGAGGGGGAGTAGAGGAGGCACAAGGGAACGAAGCGGCAGCGCGTGGTTGTGCTGAAGAATCATCGGTGGGAGATTGGCTAACAGGGCCATTGGGTACTCTAGGACGCCGGCGTCTAGAGCGAGACCCAGACAAAATGGAGGCACCAGAAACAACAGAGGCGTCAGGCTTGCCAACAGCACACGATAGCAGACTTCCAACATCAGAAGAAATGGTACTAAGCAGATCGGAGTTCCTATTAACAGCAGTCTGCCAGGAGCAAAGGTCCGCTCTGATATGTTTAACGCTACGGCGGAGATCATCAAAAATTGGCATCACCGGCTCACAGCTGGTTGCCAGTGCTGGCGGAGACCCGTCCACACCAGACAGCGTCGTCCGAAGGTCGTCAAAAGCAGCTGACAAAAAAGATAACCTAGATGAGAGATCATGAGATTTCTCAAGCAGAGACTCAGAGCTTGATTTTAGGCCCTCCACAGCAAGAACGAGTTTATCCAAGCTTCCATTCAAGCAGCCCATGTCATCAGCAACAGCCTGCAGAGATGCCCAGCCGGAGGACAAACTATTAATTTTGTTGGCAACGAAAGATTGTTCAGCAGAAAACGAATCTGCAATACTCTTCATGAGTCTAAGGACATGACAGGGCTTAATGTCAAGACACTCATTACACGTAGTAAGTGCCCTCGCAGATGATTTTGAGGGGCGTTTCAAACATGCAGGATGAAACGAACCACCGCAAACACCATCGCAAACGATTTCTTCTTTGGAAATCACCAAAGAACAGGCCCTACACGTTGCCATAGGGGAAGAGGTAACGAAAACGAATAAAAAGAAAAAAAAAATGAAAAGAAACCCGGTACCACAAGGGACAAAATAAAATAACAAAGTTACACGGACAAAATAAAAAGAGGAATATAAATTATGGACAATCACACAAAAAGCGAAGGGGAAAAAAGCAATATAAAATTATATAAAAAGATAAGAAAATGCTTAATAAACGAAAGCGATAACATAAAAAGTTGGTGTGAGAACGGTAACGCAAACGAAAAACCGCACGGCGTAAATAACTAATTAAAAAGACCAAAATCAACAACGAGCATAAACAAAAATACTAACGAAAGTAGCGGAACACGGCAATTACGCAAGGTCGCCAAGCGGAATCCCGAAGAGCGACGGAAAAAATAATAACAAATCAAATCAAACGAAATCAGCTGGACAGGAATGACTAGAACTCACGCAAAAATTTCAAAAAATTCTGAAAATCTGGCAGCAAATTAACCGAAAAGGTCCCAACAGAAACCGCAACAAAGCGAGAGAATATAATACCGTAAACTGAGATACACAGCAATAAAAGCAGCAAGAGTTCAAAAAATCAAAATCAAAACAAGAAAATTAGGCAAGATCGATCGCAGCCACGGTAACAAAGATGACAAAAATTAGTAAATAAAAAACAATCCAAACTCACAGTAACAAAAGCACCAAGCAATCCACCACCAAGCACATGAAATTTCACAAGAACCGCAGAAAAACAAAAACACATCTGCACCACACGAAGTTAGAACACAAACAAGAAATGGGAAAAGTCAAGATAATATCTAAACGAGAATCAGCAACAATGCGACGGCAAAAAGCAGCAATCCTACGGGCAATCCAAAGAGGTTGGCGATAACCTGAGGATCAGACGAAAAGGTATTCTCAAGCTTTAGAGTGGAGGGGTAACCATTTCATTTCTTCTTGGAATTAATAAAGCTATATCGCTTGAGGTCGGATTTGAGGCTTGTTTCCATCCGTTGGAGGTATTCATAGTAGAGGGTATCACAACGTTCAGAAAAAGAGGTGTAAGCAGACAAGTAGGAAGAAAAGTCAGACTCAGTCTGGGTTAGAAGAAAATTTTGCCAACGTTTATATCTCCTGTTGCGGAGAGAGCGTAATTCTTTGTCGTACCATACGGGCGAGGAAGAGCAGTTTTTACGAGGAAGAAGAGGGATAGATTAGGTAAGACAGGCGTGTATTTCCGAATAAAACGTCTCTACAGCAACGTCAATTGGAATATGTGTGGCCAAAGTGATAGCGGCCAAAGATATTGTGCGGGAATTTGTAGGAGTGAAGGAAAATATTGAATGTTACTTAAGAGGTACTTGATCGGAGACCGCAGGTGCATTAAGGGGCAGGTCAGAAATAGTGATGGGGGGGGGGGGGGTTAGGAGCGAAAGTAGTTTAAGGAGTCGTTTCGACTTTTGTGGAGATGGGAAATGGGGCGAGAACTGACGTACGCAGCATAGGTGGAAAGATCTCCTGAAACCTTATGGCAAGGGATATTGAATGATTCATGGTACTTAGTGAAAAGTTGGTGTAAGACGGTTGGGTCTGTGGGCAGGCCTTCTTGATGTATACTTAACATGACGTTTGTGTTGGTTTTACCATCAAGACAGAATGAATTCGGTTTTTCGTGCAGATAGGCTAGAAATAGACGTACGTTTTCATAAATGCGGCGGTCCCGTAAAGAGGTATCGTCCATCGTTGGAATCCGCAGAGCGTAAAGTCAATTTAACTGTAGCTGGGATTAGGGGATCGATATATGAGTTATGTTCGGATGAAGGAGTTTTGGTTAGCCGAAGGGGCGGATTGGCGAGGGTGGAAGAAGTGTGGGAAGGGGCGGTAGTGAAGGAAGATTTAAAGTTTGGAAATACACCCATTTTGAACTGACAATTGGAGTTTGGATCACTAGGTTTAGGGCTAGTTAGTGGGATTTGGTTTATTAGTATTTAATTTATAGTTAGATGCAGAGGGCTTAGGGATAAACTTAACAGACTTCTTAGTCTACTTAGAAATTTCGATAGTCCCGAGAGTGAAGATTTTGCTGGTGGGGTTACTGATGAGCCACACATACTTGTTCGGGATGGAGATCTTGAAGTTGCTGAATTTCCTTGCGTCCGAGGGTAACTTCAGGCAGCTAACGGGGATGAATGAAAAATTCCGGGAAAAAAAGCTATGTACCCAGGAAACGTTGGCGTTGTGAGGGGCGCCCTTAAGGAGGAATTAAGTATGGTCGCTTGATGATGATGTGTATTTGATACCTACTCTTTTTAGTCTCTGTTCCCATTCCGATACAGTCCAGATGGTGCTAAATTTGTTAATCGTAGGTGCGGTGGAAGTAGATTGGGATGACACTGGTGGAGAGACATTGATGAAGACAATGTAGAGCAGGCAGCGCAAAGGAGGGATGCGAGTTTGTAGGAACCACTTTCTCGGTTGATTGAGCTGCAGATGTTGAATCCCGGAGAGTGGGGCAGTTCCAATACGGAGATATAATTCCTGAAGAAGCAGAATCTGAACCAGAAGCAGCAATGGCGTCAGACAGGTGAAAAGAAGAGCTGAGAGAGCTTTTTGAAGTTAAACACCTAATATCAGAGACAACTGAGGCAATGAGTTTAATGTTTCCTTCAATGACTGTAGAGCACGAATCTAGATCCTGCTTGACGTGCCGGACACCGCGCCGAATGTCATCTATGATAGGCATAATTGTCACAGCAGGCTGGCCGATGGAGGGCGATGGCGAACCAGACGCACTTTGCGTTAAGCGAAGGTCATCCAAGGAAGCGACCAGCCCACGAAACTTCGAAGATATCTCAGAAATCTTGTTAGAAAGCAGCGACGAGTCACTGCTCAAAAATTCTGCGATATGAATCAGCTTGTCGCAGTCATCTGACAAAATCTGCAATGCGGCCAAGTTTGAAGATATCTCGTTGACCCTATCTCCTATAAATGTTTGGTCGGTGGAGAGCGTAGCAACGACTCCCTTCATAAGGCGTAAGACATGTCAGGACTTTATATTGGAGCAATCCATACATGTAGCAAGACCGACTGTAGAGGGCTCCAGACAAGTACCATGAAAGTACCACCACAAATGCCATCACAGCCCACACCATTTTTGAGTAATTCAATTGAGCACGCTTTGCAAATTGCCATTACGTTTGGAGAGTTTGCCACAGAAATTTTTAATAATAAAAAAGTTAAATAGTTAAATTTACACCAGAATTATAGCAATTTCCAGTGCAAAGCAAAATATTTCAAGACACTGCAAATAAGCAACTGAGTCACACAAAAAAAGGTCACTGAAAAAATAGTTGACACGCAGAAACTGATTCAATGTAAATAAACAATTGAGTCACACAACAAAAAGGTCACTGAGCAATAAGAAAACACGTAGAAACTGTGTCAGGTAAGTTTAATGATTGGAAAAAAGGTGGCATTCACTTTGCTGACACAAGCGCAAAATACACTAACTGAAAATATTACAGTATTATAGAGCGATCACGCAACGCGTCCGATCGATTAGGCGGATATTGCGGAACGACATACACTGGTGAATATTTGAAAAAGGCCATTATTAAAACACCATCGGCGAAAAATTATATTAAAATGTTTCTTTGCAATGCAGGTAAGATTAAGAATGAACCGGTAATTAGAGGTAACATATTATGTGCGTTCCATTGGGCCATTCAGAGTACTCCGGCGTACATCCAAGTACGCTCCGCTACACTTGAACATAGATTGGTGTAGTTACGCCGAGTTTTTCCACTAGGGTTTTTGTGCCTTAAGAACTGTCAATAGGTGGCTTTTTAGCTGTTTTCATTTTTCACACATATTAAAAGTCTTTAAAAAGAAGCATCGGCTTCCCGTAAATATCAAAGACGTTAATTTTTTTTTGCAAAATTACTGCACTTATCGCATAATATATCATATTTTTCATAGCGCATCAAAAATCTGCAAGTACAATTTATGAAATGCCAAACTTGACAGCGGCTCGAAGTAGTCGGGCGAAGAAAAAGCGTTCCATTGGGGAAGTACGTCGGAGTACTCCTCCTGGCCCAATGGAACGCAGCTATTACCTTGCTTATGCAAGGTATAATCAACGGGTTCCAGGGTTTACAAAAAACGCCACAATTGATGCATAAATAAAATAAATAAATGAGAACAGAAAATATCGATGGATAACAGCACATTAGAAAACAAGAGAGTATGTCATCGGGGCCACTAGGAAAAATATTCTAAATTGGCAATATGTTTTAATACAACAGCATCATCAATTAAAAGGTCTTTATGCTCAAGAGTAGTCGGGGTCATTTCGTAAATCACACTGCATTCTGTCAAGTTAATAATTTATAATTATCATGAAATATTTGAATCTTATAATATCAATTAGAGATGGGAACCGAATCAAAAAGTATCGATACTTGGCATTGCAATATATCCACATCATTCGATACTTAGATACAAATGTACCGTTAAAAAAGTATCGATACTCAAAAGTATTGGAACCATATGGTTAAAAAGTTTAAAAGATATATATGATGTGGGAATTGCATATAAATTACAATTTTACCTTATTGGTTTTTTTTTTGCAAAACAATTTGCAACAACATCGTTGAGAAATATAATAATATCGATTTGCTCAGAAGATAAATTGATAAATTTTTACAAATGAATAATTTGAAATTTCGCAAGAACTTTTTAGCAGATGAATAAACTTTCCGTATTTTAACATTTACCTTCCTTGCCTCCAACCGACAAAATACTTATACCACTGAGCCGGCGTTGTACTGTTTATACTTTTATCTGTTGCATACTAATACTGTATTACTGTCCCGGACAGCGATTATTCAACTCATGTACAAAGTAATGAGGCGGTCAATACTTCAAGTATTGAAAGAAAAGTATCGAGGATCGGAAGTATCGGGGGCTGAAAGTACCGATTACAAAACCTTGAGGTATTGAAAGCAAATTATCGATACCCCGGTATATCGAGACAGTATCGCCCACCTCTAATATCAATATCATTGTGATCGTCATAGTGATCGGACGTGCTTTTGTCTTTCTTGCGTTTTTATGCAGTTTTGTTTTTGGGTTTATGGCAAGTAAATCTCATCCTAACTACTGGGATTTTAATAATAATAATTACGGATAGCTGGATTTGTTTGCTCTTTGTATGGTGCTGTTTTATTTTCCGCCAGTAATCATTGATTTTTATTGAGGACAGTTGTACGAATTGGGTTGATCCATTTTTGTCTAGTTTGGTTTCTAACCTGCGTTCGTGAGTGCTTTTCTTTTGTCGTCTTGTACAACTTGAATTATCGTATCAATTCTGCGTGCTAGTGAATTGTCGCTTCTTTTGTTGGATTTAGACGTTTTCATAAATTGCCGATCAATAATTTTCCGTTTGAACCGTTTTGCCTTGTTGGTGTGATCTTGTGCATTGTGCATCTTATTGCCTGATTGGGGTCATTGCTCGAATCTAATCCCGTTCACGTGGATGCGTCTTTTCTGTCATATCGTTGATATCTGCGTGAACTTCGTTCTTACAGCTTCTACCTGTGCTCTTGGTTTTGTTTATTTGTTTTAATTTTTTGTGCTCTTTTGATCATTTGTTTCTACGATACGATACTGTCTCTATTATTGTCAATTTTATTTGCTATTTATTTTCATTTGTTTGTGAATTTGTTGTTCTTGATTGGATCTTCTGTTTTTCTTTGCAATACTGATATATTTCTTCTGATTTAAGACAGTTGCTGTGTATTCAGCTTACAGTATTGGGTTTGTGGACTTTTGTTGCTGTGAATTTTTTTTTTTTGAATTCTTTGCGTGGTTCTGTGCATCTTTGTTTGGGTTTGATTGCCATCTTTCAATAATTTTCCGTTCTTTCCCGTTACTTGTACTGCCCAGCTTTGTTTTTATTATTTTATTTGTTTTATTTTTTATCTCTGCTTATTTGATCGATTTATTTTATCTCTTGACTCTATTTCCATTTCGCTTATTTATTTATCTTTTTACTTATTGATTATATGCCCTGATTCCAATTCTGTCTCTTTTATTTGTCTGTTTATTTATTCTGTTTTTATTATCTTCACCCTGTTCATCTTTATTTAATTTTTTTTTATTTTATTCCTTGTCTCCTCTACAACTTTTGTCGGACGACACTGGGTCCCTTACCACCAAGATGGACAGGTTGTCGGATGTCGTTGACAGGGTCGAATCCAATTCACGCGTCCCCTTGGAGAGGTCGCACGATATGTTCTCCTGCATTCTAGCGCTGTCCGGCTCAAACGAGGATATTCACTCTACGTTCTCTGGATTAGATCCTAATCTACTTCTTCCTGCGGGTCCTTCACCTGTCATCCCCATAGTTGAGGACATCCGTCGCGGCGTCAAAGAGGTGAAGGGTGACCTTAGTAACTGGTCTGCGACTGTCTCTACCAACTCTGCGCTGCTGGGCTCTGTGGCTTCCGACTTGAAGGCCCTGTCATCACGCTTTGATGCTGCTTCCAAGACGCCACCCTCTGTTGCACCCTGTGCCGACGTTCAGCCTGCTTCTGACAAGGAAGGTAAAGTTAGTGGTACTTCTCGCCCGAGAGGATGAAGGACTCCAATTCGAAAGCTAAACCTAGGGTTAGGCGTCGGCGCCGTGTGGGGTGCTCTGTGGCGGATTCTGGTCTTCTTGATCCGGATGTCACTGCTGGCACGTCTAGTGACATCAATGATGTTAGACTCCTCGCTCTCTTTATGAAGAATACCTTCAAAGTTTAAAGAACAGATTATCATCTGACCCCCGTGCATTTTTCGATCATGTCAACTTGAAGAAAAAGGTCGATAACTATCCATCTACTATGGAGTTAGGGGGGATTTCCAGCAATAATTCTAATATTATCTGTAACTTATTCGCTGAATCTTTTAAGGGTGCATTTGAATCATCTGATTTCATCCCGAATGGTGAAAATTTTTTGCACAATTCGTCGAATTTTACCCATGGTATCAGTTCCATCTATCACGGAAGAGATCTTCTTGAAGCATATTACTGCACTTCTAACTGACTTTTCTGTCGGTCCTGATGGAGTCCCTGCTGCAGTCATAAAGAGATGCTCTACGGTGTTATTATGGCCCTCATTGTTTCTATTCAGGAAGTGTCTCTCGAGGGGCCATTTCGCAGCACTCTGGAAGATGTCCTTTTTAATTCCTATTTTCAAGAGTGGCAATAGAAGAGACATTTCCAATTACAGGCCGATTGCTAAATTGTCCTGGATTCCTAAGCTCTTCGAACTGTTAATTCAATTCCAATTATCCGATGTGCGTAAAGGCTTAATCTCCACTCCCCGCAGCATGGTTTGCTTCAGGGTAGGTCCACGGTTTCAAACTTGGTTGAGTTTGTTTCCTGCACTGTGAATGGATTCACGGATGGTTGCCACTCTGACTGTATTTACAGTGATTTTAGTAAGGCCTTTGATAAGCTGTCTCACTCTGTCATTGCTTTTAAATTCGCTAAGTTGGGTTTTCCGCCCTCGCTTATTGGTTGGATTAAGTCGTATTTATCTAATAGGACTTATAGGGTACGTTTTCGTGGCGCACTCTCTGATGATTTTGTGGCTCATTCTGGCGTTCCCCAGGGCAGTCATCTGGGTCCACTGCTATTCATCTAATCTATTGATGATATTTCGTATTTGCTTCAAAGATGTAAAGTTATTATATATGCTGACGATATTAAGATATTTCTCCCAAACAAATCTAATGCTGATTGTGAGATTTTGCAATCAGAGTTGCACATTTTCTATGAGCGGTGCTGCAACAACAATCTTAAGCTCAACATTGAAAAATGTCAGGTTATGTCCTTCTCGAGGTCTCGAGGCTTAAGTACATTTCAGTACATCTTTGAGGGTACTGGTATAAAACGGGTGGAAGGGGTGAGAGACTTGGGAGTGTATTTTGATGTTAAATTGAACTTCATCTCCCATATTAATAACGTCATTGATAGGGCAAACTCTATGCTGGGATTTATTCTTCGGTGGTTAAAGAAATTTCTGAGCCCTCAAATTAGACTCCATCTTTTTACGTCCCTGGTTAGACCCCTGCTTGAATATGCTAGTCAGGTTTGGTCTCCGTTTTACGGATCCCACATTAAACGTATCGAGTCCGTCCAGCGCAGGTTTGTGCGATCGGCCCTGCGTTCTTTGCCTTGGAATGACCCTCTTCTTCTACAACATTATGAGGAGCGCTTGGGGTTACTGCAACTTGTAACACTCGAGAAGCATCGTTGGGTTACAGATTTGGTATTTTTGCATCAGCTTCTGCAGGGAAAACTAACTATGAGATCGTTAATTAAGCACCAAGAAAAAAAACGATATAATCGGTGCAAATGATATCTCGTCATAGGATCGTCGTAAACAAAAAAGGTGAGGATACATTAAAATACTAAGCACTGAACCGCTGTGCTTAATTTTTACTGGAGTGGAAGTATTTGGCGCTCTATTAAAATAAAATGCGAAAAATCTTTAAAAGTTTTGTTTTAAATCGCCCTCTAAAAATCTAGGTTGAATAAAACCTTTTTTGCACTAAAATGCCTAAAAGAAACAATTTCGATTTGAATGTTTAATTACTATAAAGTCAAACAGGAGCATGAAAAGATGAAAAGATTACTCAGTAAAGGGTTGACAAAGCTCTGCCTCTTTAATGAAAAACCATGCCTTCTAGTTAAAAAAAATAAAATAAAAGGTGATATACATGCTACTGAACTTCAATATTGATTTAAGAAAAAAAGCCCCATCGGCCTTCTTAAATTTTGGAAATCTGACATCCGAAACCCTCCTATACCGATTTTCATGGGAATTATTAAGGAAAACATTATTTTGAATTTTAAACATCTGATATCAGACCCTCGAAAGCCCGATATAACAACAAAATTTTCAAAATATTTCGGCTTGAAATGACAAAATTGATTCTTTTCACAAAAGTTTCTAATCTATTTTTTAAATACCTTAGCCATAACCACAAAAAAGTTACTGAGTCTTTAACGCCATTGTATGACCTGTCAATTGAGATCTTAATAACTTCTATACCACGAAAAGTGTGGAAATAATGCGTTAAAATGTACAACTGGTTAATCTCATCGTTAAAAAATGTCAAAATCCTATAGCTTGGGCTTCAGTTCGATGCTGCACATTTGGAACACCATCAACTTAAATATGTACGTGAAAATATTGAATTGGTATTTTCCTTTTATTCACAAAGATATAATCATCCACTTTTTGGCAATATATCCTTGCACAAGAACGAAATTTCACCAATTTTAAGGACCTTGCAAGAATTATTTCACATCGGTATAAGTGAACAATTATGTTAACTTTGCTTTATCTTAGGTTTAAGGGTAAAATATATCATTCTACGATACAGTGAATTCTGGGAAATGCATTAATTACTTGCTTTTGGGACAGGAAGAGACTATGAAATATAAATTTCTTTTAATTACTGCTTGTGCACAGTTGTAAATGTTAGTTGCAAATTAAAAATCTTACCAAGTTCTGAATCTGTCGTTACGTATGTTTCGTTATATAATTGCAAGTTCTTGATCGAATAATCTGCAACACAAGCAAATCGATATCCTTTGCCATTCTTCATATTAGTATTTACGCTACTAATAGCAATGCGGTTTTTCTGTGAAATAATGCAAAATGTCATTTTTATTAATTTGCTAAAGAAAACAACAATTCTAACCTTATTGAAAGATGTGGAATAATTACCAGAAGGTAGCTCCTCACCATTTAGATACCATTTAAAATTCGGCTTTTCGGGTACTCCCAATGATTCACATCTGAGGGGATCTTTATATATGTTGAACTGTATGATGTCTGTTTGTGCTGAAAGCAGAGAAGATATTAAAATGATGAATAAAATTATGATTTAAAAATGCTAAATAACAGGTAAATTGATGCTTTATCTAAAGTCAATGGCGGATCTACGATTTTACCATGCGTGGGGGGGGGGGGGGGCGGGGGGAATTTTTAAATCGACACCAATTATTAATATAACTGTCCGCTTTTGTGGATGCTATGAACACGTAATAGTGAGAAATATACTTTTCTTTTTATTTTGAAAATCGCGCGCTTCCTTCTACTACTTTCCTAATAAAACAGCGTGAAAAAACGCCTTTTTAGCAAGCAGTTCAACTATTGTTGATGGAAAATTACTTATCAAAAACAACAGATTGATTCGGTCTGTCATTGCATAAATGAAATCTTAATCGAAAACTTTACTGCAAAAATGACCTTTACAGTAAAATCAGCTTATACAACAGACCATGCGGTGTCATTTGGTGCAAAAGAATTTAAGTTTACTTTATACAATATACATATCTTAAATTTATTTGGCACAACAAAATGTACAAATGTAGGGTTATTTAATTTTATAAAATTCATATTTTTATTGTTCTGCATCCAAGTCGGAATCACCTCGATGTCTGTATGTCCGTTTATAGGTCACAGCCGATTTTCTACGAAATTTTTTCACATAGAAAGTTCCAAATTAAAAATTGGTGGCCAGTCACAGTGAAAATTGTGAAAATTAAATTTTCACTTTGAGGGTTGGTTTTGGTATTCATATATAACGTTACATACTCTTTTTTTTTTTGTAGCAAGGTCATCCATTGGAAAAAGGCAATCATTATCAACAACAATCAATTTTAATAATAATTTTTTATGTAAATGATTAGTATATTCCTCCGCTCAACATCATAAAATGTGAAAGTCCTAAAAAATATAGCTAACTTATTGAAAATACTAAGGAAAAACAAATGCGTCACACAAACAATATTTAAAAAGGGATGAAAATTAAAAAAGGCTCAAAAATTAACAAACAACTTATAAATGCTAATAGAACGGAGAAACTTAATAAAAGGAATAATAGTAAACAAAATAAAAATAATAAAATAGACGCAGCGCGAGACGAAGTCACTGCATGGAGAAACTCTGCTTGCTTGCAAGCAGAAAGGCTTTCCGCAAACAAAACACAGACATATACTTGTTTCTAAATATTTACTTTCCCATCACACGCAATATTCCGACATAGGAGTTAATATTTAAGGGAGTCAAATTCAAGCTAATTCTAGTGCTTAGATTTCTAAGCATATACAACACTCAATACAAAGGATATTTTAAACACTTTTTCATTGCATTAAAATTAATGTGACATACAAAATGAAATTGTAAATAAGTAAAGTAAGTCTGACCAGATGCCTCAACCAGTGAGGACTGAATTAATACAAATAAAAATTTAATTCAAAAATAAAAAGCAAATAATTTTTATTACAAACTCTTAAAACCCTATTTTCTCAGGTATTAAAAAGTAAGCTTTTGGTTAGAGGACCCAATACTAGAACTACCCCACTTCTACTATGTGGCATTATTAATCTGACCGACAAACTTTAGACTACTAGATGGAGATTCCAAGAGATTTCAAAGAAATACTCCCCCATAGCCCTCTTTCTGACTCTGGCAAGAATAATGGTTTCTTAACCAGGGATGGTATCGCGAACATCAGACAAGGTTGATCTCATTACAGCCCAAATTGTGTGCCAATATTTGGGTTGACATCATCGGCACCCATTAATTTTGCCGGAAGTGCATAATAGTCAAATTTATGCGGACTTATTGCAGAATACACTGCCGGATCTACTCGAGGACATCCGTCTGGATATTCTTACCAACACGATGGAGCCCCCTTGCATACTGGTAATATTGTTAGGAAAATATTAAATGAAAAATTCCCTGACCGCTTGATTGGACGAGATGCACTAATTCATTTTCCTGCTAGATCTCTAGATCTTACCCCAGTGAAGTTTTTTTTTTATAGCAAATAATAAATTTATTCAAGGTCTGTTAACGAAACAGACGAATAAGTTAGCAGAACTGGGACCACAGCGATGAAAGGATGAGAAAGGCTGACTACAATACACCTAAAAGAGGAAATGATAAGGAGATTAATGGCACGCATCAAAAGTGGCAGACGACATTTCGAACAGCGAACATAATAATATTAGTTGTACTAAGTTCCGAATCGAATGAAATGCATTTTTGTGCCCTTTTAGAAAGATGGGCAATTTAATAAAAATAAAAGAAAGGTTTTTTAATAACATGAATATTGAAGAACATTTTTGAAAATTCTGATTTTTAGTTTTTAAATGCTAGAAGTTAGATTAACATTGTTGACAATTTTAGAATGGTCACTGAGATAGTCGTTTTTGGCGTTTGTTTGATGTCGCAACGTTGAGTATTTCAAAAGATAAAAGTAAAATAATGATATGCATACCGTGAAACTGCAAATTTATGAATCACCATGTTACTACCAAACATCTGAGATTGACCTCACCGCTATCATGCAATTTTTTGTTTGCTTAGGGGAGGTACATCACCGGACTTATTTTGACACACCTTATGTGAAACACCCCATATCCGTAGCTCAGAGCAAAAGCGTGTTAAGTCTAAAATTTAAATTTTCCGTTTTTTGTTTTCTTTTTATCATTATTCATACAAGTATTATGTAAATCAAGTTTAAATTACTAATTTATACAGGCTACAAAACAAGTAAAAATAATAATTATTTCTACTTATTTTGTATCCTGTACAACACAATAAATTATTGAATTTTAAGCTCTCCTGTAAAATTTTATATTTTATGACTTAATACCTTTTGCGCTGAGGTACGGATATATTATTAGATATCGCAGCTTACTTTGTTACGAGAGTTAACACATATTTCTTTACATTCACAGTGTCGTAAGACTTAAGATGTATACTATTTTACTAATTCATTCTACCCAAAAATATCTTGGTTTGACAATTCCGCCCCTCCCCCTTCCACCATGTGCGCGGGAGAGATTTTCATCATCATTATCATATCATTTATTCAACAATTAATGTACGCAAGATCCATAATCTTATAATAGTACAATATACGGAAGGTAATACTACTCTAAAAGCAAAATAATAATTCAAAAATTCCATCAAAACAGTATGAATAATCCAAAATAAATAATTAAAATACACTAATCGTAATATGCAAAAATTAAAAAGAAAAATATGAAAAGAAAGCGGGCGTAAAAGAATTAAGGTGACAAAAAGAAAGAATAAGAATTAGAAATAAGAATTTTAAATACTGCACAATTTAAATTTAAAGCTCACACTTACAAATAGAATGTTTAAATTCATTGACAGAAACAGCACGTTGTATTTTGGGAGTAAGTGAATTCCAAAAACGAGTAATTGGACAAAGTAAGACCTCTCGTAAGTAGTTGTATGAAATAGTGGAACAAGCAAGTTACGACCTCTCGAAGATTGCAAAAATTTAATTTTATCGTACAGATATTTAGGCTCTCTGTAATGTATTAAATGGAACAGAAAAATCAGTGCTTTACGTTTTAAATAAATATCAAGAGGACATCCTGGTAACGATAATCTGAAAGGTGTTATATGTGTGGAACGGCGCAAACCAAAGACAAACATTATGCAATCGTAAAAGGCAACTTCGAGCTTTCGTCTATTAACAAAGTCGATTTTTGGAAAAAGTAGGCTTCCATAAGAGAAATGAGGTAACAAAAGTTTTCTTACAAGTCTCAGACGCAAACCTGTTAGAAGAATATCAGCAGACAGCCATAGTCTTCGTAACCCACCATATATTTTACCAATCATGGCTTTAACTTGATCACAACATGTCAATTTACTGCTGAGCTTAACTCCCAAGTTGGACAAACTATCAAGAAAAGATAACGTAGTACCACTGAGTACGACTGAAGGAAATTCGTCTAGGTCAAGGGAAGAGTTGTAAAGCACCATACACTTTCATTAACTTGGGTTGAGAAGAAGCTGGTTTTCTACTGACCAATTAAAAATTTCCACGAGGTCAGTAATAATCCTGTCGATGCAATCATCGATTAATCCAAGAGGACGGCTTAAATACAATTGAACGTCGTCAGCAAAAAGATGGAGATTAACATTATGAACAATATCACAGGTATCATTAATATATAAGCTTAAAAGGAGAGGACCTGTCACTGACCCCTGTGGAACCCCTATGAGCAAAGGCAGGAAGGAGGGAAAAGCTCCATTCCCATATACTTGCTGACGTCTATTTGACAAACAACTTTTTATTAACTCAACAGCTGGGGAAGAAAAGCATTAACTGGTGAATTGTTTGCGGAGAAGTTTATCACGTACAACACTGTCAAAGGCTTTCGGAAAATTTAGTGAAACTAGCACACTAAGATCTCCCACATCAGAAGCCTCCCGTAAATCCGATGTAACTTTGAGCAAGGCTGATTCACAGCTGTGCCTCGCGCGAAAACCGGACTGATGCTTTAACAGTAAATTATATTCAGCCAAATACTCCTGCATCTGAATATACATAACCTACTATAACCTATACATAACTTTTGCCATGAATCTAAGAATGCTAATGGGTCGATAATCAGACATACTTATAGGAGAACCATTTTGTGGTACAGGTATGACCTTAGCTATTTTCCAAATGTCAGGAAAATTGGAAGACATTAGGCAATTATTTATGATGTGCAACAGATATGGGAAAATGCACGGGAAAATTAGCATTAATAAACGAGGATTGACTTCATCAAAACCAACTGCATGAGATCTTATTGACTTGATTGGTCTATAAAGTTCAGTATACCCAATGCAACGAAAAGAGAAACAATTCATGTACTGTTCACGTAAGGTAAGAAAACTGTTACAAGAACTTTGCAGTGCAGGTGCCGCAATAACAGGACAGTTCGTAAAGTGTTGATTTAACAGGATCAAAGGTGCATTTAGGACTTTCATCACTGTAAACCGCAGCTCTCCTTAGATTTCCCCACAGGGTTTTAGAGGGTAAGTTGGTTTCAAAATTAGAAATATAATACTCTGCCTTTCGAATCGCATACGTAACCTTATTACGTGCTTTCTTATATAGAAAACGATAATAATCCGTATTCAGCCGCTTCCATTGACGATATAAAAAATTCCCTTTCCAAAATTAGAGAGCGAATTTCCTGACAAAACCAGAGAGAATGACTTTCCCGAACACGTTTGATTTTAAGCGGCACATACTTGTTAAAAAGGTGGGATACTAATTCATTGAATTTGTGCACCATCACGAGTAGAAGAAGAGATCGTTCCATGGGAAGGATTCAAACTCAAAGAAAAGACTTGAAGTGTCAATATGATTAAAGCAGGCCCGTAGAGACAAAATTTGGGCCGGGGGTACCACATACGGGCCCCCGCGAAAGGAATTTCGGGCCCGGGACTAAGCGCTTACGGGCCCATATACAATCAAATGAGTGTCTTTCAATTTAAAATATGTCTAGTATGTTACACTTTGTCGATAGTGAAAAATTTTTGTTATATATAATTAAAATGGAAAAAATTTTCTGTTGATGACTTATACGACTTTGCCCCCTCCCCCCTTTCGGCGACCCTGGATTCAAGTCACGGTCAGTAAATTTTCTGAACTGATCACAGGTATCAATCGAAACGCTGTACGTTATAAACAGTATATCGTGGTCAAATATACTCGGCGGGGTAAGCTGGTTATGAAATAACACTTTGTCTTAACTGTCACCAAAAAGAAATGAATAAGCGAGGGGTTAGAGTAATTAAGGTTGGTAGGAAGGGAATTAATAAGCTTGAGGTGAAGTGATTGTATAGACGATAAGAAATTAAGAGCAGAAACATTACTCCGGATAATATTAACATTTAGATCGCCACCAACTATACCGTTATTATAACGATGCGCTAGACGCGATAGAGCGTCAGAGAACTCTTCCATAAAATACACTGTTCAATACCCAGACCAACTTCCACACATAGAAACTCAATTTCACCACCCGATGAAAATTCAACTACTTTTGCCTTTAATACTTTAAGTAAATGGCTACGCCACCACCAATCTGACTTTTCCGATCATTACGTAAAAGATTGAAACCAGGAATAGAGACAAGCGATTACGGTATATGTTCTTGTAACCAAGACTCACATAGAAGAACAGCGTGAATACTGGAATCCCTGTAAATCTCTGTTCCTAGGGCTTCTAGCATTAAAAGTGCAAATATGCAATCCCCGAGAACGCCCACAGAAAATATTAAATAAAGAGCTTACTCTGTCCAACTCACAAAAACCATTAACCGAAACCATCGGGAGGCACATCTCTGTCAAGAAACAAAAACAGGAAAACACACATCACCAAGGCAATAGAAAAAATTGTGCAGCATTGTACAAAAGAAACCAAACTTTCAAGCTTTCCTAAGAAGAAATTAAAACTAAAAATTAATAAAATAGTTTTTGAAAAAGCACAAAAAGCGCTAAAAAGCATAAAATAATTTTTAATTTAATCTATTACAACATTTTGAAGTCGGTGCAAATCAAACAAACCAAACAACTACAACAAAAATATTTAATCGTCATTTCTTTAGATCCCGTAAGCTGAAACTTTCAGGTAGTGTTATGTATTATTTTCAATTGTGGTGCTGTAGTTGTTGTTGTTGTTGTTGTTGTATTATGATTTTTAGGGCTTTTTGTGAAGTCAACTTTTTCTTAAAACTATTTTATTTTTCAGTTTTTAGTGTCTTCTACTCTATACAACGAAGAAAGAACCATCCAAATCGATTCACGCGCTAAAAGTTAGTTTTAACCCCCTACCCCACCCCAATTCCAGTAAAATTTTTTCTCATGGTATCAATCAAGGAACATACTCTACCGAACAGAAAAGGAATCATCGAAATCGCGTTACGAAGTTTCTACCCCTCCCCCTTCCCCACCACCACCATAGGACCAAATTATTCTCGAATTAGGAATGGGGAATCACACTCTATACAACAGCAAAAGAACCATCCAAATCGGTCCACGCGTTACAAAGTTAGGTTCCACCCCCCCCCCCCTTCTCCCACCCTAACCACACCAACAATTTTTTTTCTCCTGGTATCAATCTTTTTTTCTCGTGGTATCAACCAGGGAGCATACTCTACCCAAAAGAAAAGGAATTATCCAAATCGGTCCACGCGATACGAAGTTAGACTACTCCTCCCCCACCCAAACCTCTCACCATGGGCCAAATTATACTTCTATTAGCAATGGGTGATCACACTCTATACATCAGCAAAAGAACCATCCACGTGTTACAAAGTTAGGTTCCACCCCCCCCCCCCCCCCCCCCCCACACCCCTCCCCTCCAACATTTGTTTTCTCGTAGTATTAACCAAGGATCATATTCTACCCAATAGAAAAAGAATTATACAAATCGGTTCACGCGTTACGAAGTTAGACTACCCCTTTCCCCACCCCCACCTTTCACCGTAGGCCCACATTATTCTCCTATTAGCAATAGGGGATCATACTCTGTACAACAGAAAATCCTCAGGTTTGAGTTTGACGTACACAAATCCATTTGATGTAAACACAGATGCCAGTTAACCAGCTTTTCGTAAACGCGGCAACTCTCGAAAAATTTTATCATTCCTTGTTGACAGACTCTCATTTACGTATATGGGACCGCTGACCTTATTAAGTTGGTATTTACCAAAGCTCTTTAAAGAGGATATGAAAGCACGGCGCTCGTTCGAAGAAGAGAATTTAACAATTATTGGTCGATCTGCAGTACTCTTTCTACCACTTGACTTATCTAGATTACTACTGGGTTGGGATGAACTTTTTAAGTAAAATGCATCAAAGTGCGGCGATAATGCATGACCAATCTTAGTAGAGATGCCATGAACAATTTCCTTGACATTCTCGTCATGCCTAATTGGAATACCTCTTATGACAGCGTCTGGCAAACGAGCAATACGCCGAATGTCATCCTTAGAGTATATAACTATAAGGAGAGGCCCTTAAGCCAAAAAACCTCGGCACTTTTCTTGATGTAGTTGAATCGTTGAGTTGTTTTTGTTTTCTTCATGGCAGTAGTAAAACAACGACATTTCTAGAGGTGGGCCAAAATAAATTGAAAATTAGAGCGTAATCGCATTTTACAATTGCCTCAAGGAATTGGGAATGGTTTTTTTTGCAGCGAATCTATATCACAAAATTAAATTAAAACTTTTAAAGATTTTAATCACGAATTTAAGTTTTTAGTGTCCCTTTATAAAAGTTAAATCACGAGCCACTGGGTTAGCTAACGAGAAGCAAAAAATTTGATCTTAGAAAATGTAAACAAACTAAGAACGCCAAAATAACTTTTTCACTTTTATTTACGTTCCGTTGCTGTTCTTAGCGTGTCAATGCAATTATATCAAGCTTAAAAACTAAAAAAATATTATTTTAATCAAAAACTTTCCTGAAAAAATGTACAACGCCGATTGTTTGCACAACACAAAACTGCGCACTTCATTTCAACAATTTCACTATTAAAGTACACTGTCTACACTTAAAAAAGTTGAAAGCTATTAGCTTTAAAGTATTTTATTATATTGCGCTAAAATAAAGAGTAAAAAACACTCGGAACTTTATATGGAATTACAAAACAAAATTGTTAAACCATCGGACAATTCACGGTAATAGCTTTGACAGTGCGCAAACTAAGGAGAGGAGCTCTCGTCCTCACCTCGTCATAAAGTCAAATGCCGATCACACGTACACGGTTTCACAGATAAGGGCCTTTCCTGTTGTTATATATTCTAAGATGTCATCACACTCCTCCTCCAAAACATGATGCTTTTGCTGCAGCGCCAAAATTTCGGCTTCCAAATCATTCACCCGAGATTTTAAACTGTCATCATGGAAAGTTGCAGTCATACGACTTTTAAAATCTGTAAGCATACCCGTTTTTTTTTTTTTTTTTTTACAAATGAAATTTTATAAATCAAAAAATATAAGTCCAAATGCGTGAAAATCCCGAAAGTAATTACCGAAAAAAACATTAATAACACTAGTGTGATAAATTTATAGCTAACAAAGCACGATACGGCAGTAATTACTAATCGAAATCGGAACAAAAATCGGAGCAACAGCAAAAAACGTGTGCTAGCTAACAGACATATGTACTCTCACCTCTTATATGATGGCGAACAGGTTTTACCACAACAGAAATTATAATCTGGAATTAAAAGATAGTACATATACTTACTTTCTTTCATTTCTTTTAGAGATCGACATTTTTCATGCCGAACCTTGGTAAATGGATTCACTGCACTACAACACAATGAGCTTGCATTACCACTTTCAATAATTTTCTTATCCAAAAAACTTACAGCTGCGAAATATATCTGTTCGAAATAAATCAAATTATATATATACTAATGTAACAAAATAATTGAAATGCACTTACTGGATTATATACAGTTTTATATTGATAGTTAGGAATAGTTTTTGTATCTAACGTCCAAGTAATAGCAGGTTGTGGTCTTGAATTAGAAATTTCACATCGAAGAGGATTATTATGAATATGCATATTGTGGTCGGATACGTCACCTGCAAAAGATTTTAAAAGCTTTTTTAGTTTTCCTTTTTTAAATTGTAAATATTCAACTTAAGCTCTAAAAAGTAAAAGGACAATTGTTTCAGAAAAAAAGCAAAATAAAAAAAAAGCTTGCTTACAGAAGGATCAAAATGCAAAACAAACAAAAACGAGATATTAAAACAAAAACGTCTCCAATATTATTAGCGGACCTAAACATGCGGTTAATACGCTCGAGCATGCCGTAGTTAATGCGCGAAAACGCAATTTGTAAAAGTGATCGATTGCGTAGGGAATAGGACAGTTCTCTAGGCAATACTTTGGAAGCTAGTTCAGCACTGTCTAGCTTTCCCTGCAGAAGCTGATCCAAAAATATTAAATCAGCTACCCAACGTCGCTTCTCGAGTGTAACAAGTTGCAGTAACCCTAAGCGCTCCTCATAAGGTGGTCATTCTAAGGCAAAGAACGCAGGGCCGATAACACAAATCTGCACTGGACGGACTCGATACGTTTAATGTGGGATCCGTAAAACGGAAACCAAACCTGACTAGCATATTCAAGTAGGGGTCCAACCAGGGACGTATAAAGATAGAGTCTTATTTGAGAGCTTGGAAATTCCTTGGACCAACGAAGAATATATCCCAGCATAGAGTTTGCCCTAGCAACGACGTCATTAATATTAGAGATGAAGTTTAATTTAACATCAAGATACACTCCCAAGTCCCTCACCCCTTCTACCCGTTTCATATCAGTACCCTCAAACATGTACTGAAAAGTACGGAAGCTGCGAGACCTCGAGAAGGGCATAACCTGAAATTTTTCAATGTGTAGCTTAAGATTGTTGTTGCAGCACCACTCATAGAAAATGTGCAACTCTGATTGCAAAATCTCACAATCAGCATTAGATTTGATTGGGAGAAAAATCTTAATATCGTCAACATATATAAGAATTTTACATCTTTGAAGCAAATACGAAATATCATCGATAGATAAGATGAATAACAATGGACCCAGATGACTGCCCTGGGGAACGCCAGAATGAGCCAAAACATCATCAGAGAGTGCGCTACGAAAACGTACTCTATAAGTCCTATTAGATAAATATGACTTAATCCAAACAATAAGCGAGGGCGGGAAACCCAACTTAGCGAATTTAAAAGCAATGATAGAGTGAGAAAGCTTATCAAAGGCCTTACTAAAATCAGTGTAATCCGTGAATCCACATACAGTGCAGGAAACAAACTCAACCAAGTTTGAAACCGTGGACCTACCTTGAAGAAAAATGATGCCGAGTGGAGATTAAGCCTTTACACACTTCGGATAATTGGGATTGAATTAACAGTTCGAAGAGCTTAGGAATACAGGACAATTTAGCAATTGGCCCGTAATTGGAAATGTCTCTTCTATTGCCACTCTTGAAAATAGGAATTGAAAAGGATATCTTCCAGAGTGCTGGGAAATGGCCCCGCTAAAGAGACTTTCCTGAATAGAAACAGCAAAGGCCATAATAACACCGAAGAACATTTCTTTCTGACTGCAGCAGGAACCCCGCCAAGATCACTAGAAAAGTCAGTTAGAAGTACAGTAATATGCATCAACAAGATCTCCTCCGTGATAGATGGAACTAATACCATGGGTAAAATTCGGCTATTTATGTGCGAAAAGTTTCCACTGGCGGGGATGAAATCAGATGATTCAAATGCACCCTTAAAAGATTCAGCAAATAAGTTACAAATAATATTGGAATTATTGCTGGAAATCCCCCCGAACTCCATAGTAGATGGATAGTTATCGACCTTTTTCTTCAAGTTTACATATTCGAAAAATGCACAGGGGTCAGAGAATAATCTGTTCTTTAAACTTTCAATGTATTCTTCATAAAGGAAACGAGAACGGCTTTAAAATGTTCATGGCAAATACCAAATTCTTGCCAGGAGCCAACACTGCCAACACGAAGGTACTTTATCCAAAGTCTGTTCTTCCTAGAGTCTTCAATTCTCTGTCAAACCAGGGTGGAGCGGAGTCTCTACCTCTACCCCGAACTAAGGGAACAAACATCTTAAAAGCTTCATACAAAACGTCGTAGAGACCTGATACGTTACTATCGATATCACCACCATACAAGCAAGTTTGGAAGTCTATCTCACTAAGTTAATCATTCAAAGCCTCAAAATCGGCCGCTCTAAAGTTAAAATGATATTGGTTATCGATGTTATCGACAAGCACGTCCCACAGACAATGAAAAGCAACAAGCAGTGCGGGGTGAAACACGTCAAGATTTCTCAAGGCAAGGAGGCTGGGTTCAACAAAAGTGAGCGTGGAGAACACTAAATGAAGCTGTCTTCTCATATTATCACTCACTTTGCGCTCATTTGGCAAAGTCCTAAGCTAGCCAAGGTGTCGAGGAATAACGATTGTCCTTCTGTCAAGTCATGGGGAAGAAAGCTATCGTCATCATCATCCGCTACCCATCATACATTGGGTAAGTCCCCCACTAGCATAATTTCATCCTTACAACCCAATCGATTCTAGATGTAGTTAATACTATCAACGACATTAAACGCACCAGGTATATAACAACAAATCAAGATGAGATTCCTCGTATCAAATGAAATTTTCACTGAAACTTGTTCCAGCTCCAGTTGGTCAGAAAATGAAGGAGTGTCGAAATGATTAGTATTAAGACAATTCCTGCAAGCTATGAGAACCCCAGCACCACGTGCGGTTGAGGCAACATGCCTATCCCTACGGAAAACTTGATAAGAGCCATTAAACAGTTCCGCGTCTGAAATACGTGGTTACAAACTTCTCAGATAAAGCTATTACATCAAAATCGCAGTTAGTAGATGGAAATAAAAATTATTTTGTTGGTCCTCAGTCCTCTCACATTCTGGTAGTAAAGAGAGAGCTTGTCCGGCTTTTGATCTAGGAGACTGAACTGCTCCTGAACTGGTGCGGCGGTGAGAATTGGGTACTAAGACCTTACAAAAAAAAACCTGGTGCCAGAAATTATCAACGAGCAGAGTATCAGCCACCTGAGAAGGAGTCGACAACAAGAAAGATGCGCAGGGCTTCGACTGCCCACTTATTTTCCTATAGAACACCTCAGACGGGTCAACACTCCTATTCCGAAAGAAGCGCAATATTAGGTACAAGAGGTTCCAGGCATTAAACGAGAGATAAAAATAGACCTTGGACGAGGAACGGCGGAGAGTCCAACATCATCAACACTAGACTCGCCAATGCTCGAGGGCATGACGGTAGGAATCACATCATTGCCACCGCCCAAATCCCCAACAGTACCCCGATTGATGTCACTAGAGCTGCCAGCAGTGACAACCGGACCAGAAAAACCAGAATCCGCCACGGAGCATACACATCGCCGACACCTTACCCTAGGTTTAGGTTTCCATTTCGAGTCCTTCACCCTCTCGGGCGAGGAGTTGGTAACCCCACCATTAACCCTACCTTCCGTCTCAGAAGCAGGCTGAACGTCGGCACAGGGTGCAACAGAGGGTGACGGCTTGGCAGCAATATCAAAGCGAGAGGACAGGGCTTTCAAGTCGGAAGCACCAGAGCCCAGTAGCTCAGAGTTTGCAGAGACAGCCGCAGACCAAATACCAAGGTCGCCCTTCACCTGCTTGACGCCGTGTCGGATGTCCTCAACTATGGGGATGACAGGTGAAGGACACGCAGGAAGAAGCAGATTATGATCGAAACCAGAAAACGTTGACTGAATATCCTCGAGTGAACCAGACAGCGCTAGAATGCGAGAGAACATCTCGTGTGAGGACGCGTGAATTGGATTCGACCCTGTCAACGACGCCCGACAACCTGTCCATCTTGCTGGTAAGGGACCCAGTGTCGTCCGAAATAAGTTGTAGATCGGTCCAACAAGCCGAGAAAGAGCCGACCTTGGCCGTGACAACAGCATGATCGCCGGAAAGCACCGCCACCATGCTCCTCACAAGCCTCAGGACGTGGCAAGGCTTTTTGTCTGAGCACTGTTCACACGTCGAGGTGCTGGAGGATCAAGAACCACGCTTCAGACAATCAGCATGTAACTGAAGACTACAGACGCCATCACAGGTAGTCCTATATCGGGAAATCACCCATGCACAAGCGCCACAGCAGGCCATAACAGATTAAAATGAGCGGGCGAAGTCAAGGAGAAACAAGAAAAAAATAGATAAAATAAATAAACGAATCGGAGTTAGAGTCAAGAGATAAAATAAGAAACAAAATAAAAAAAGAGAGAGGAGACAAGGAATAAAATAAATAAATAAAATAAAGATGAACTAAAAATTGGAGTGCGTTAAGGGAAATAAAATAAATAAGAGAGATAAAAGAAACGGAGATAGAAGAAACAGAAACTGGAATGCTCTAAGACAATAGAATAAATAAAAAAGGCAAACAAACGAAAACCTAGTCAAGAGATAAAATAGTCGAATAAAGAAACAAAAATAGAGTAAAAATGATTCACAAAAATAGAATAAAAAATTACACAAGAGAAACAAGAACCGAAGTCAAGAAGAAAACGCGAAAGGAAGAAAGGGTGAAGTGAAAAGTGATGGATAGAACAAGGCCGACAGCTAACAGGGAATATTAGGAAACAGGATAAAAAGGAAGACAGAAATATGAGCACCAGAAAGCAGAAAGAGATACTCGACCCGCAAGTAACCGATAATACAAAGAGTTCCTAAGGAACCCCGTCACAAAACGGCAAAAAATGGGAAACACGCAATTCTAAGAAATGAAAGACGTCAAAACTCATTGGCTGAAAGACAACGACATCAAGACGTCGTCAACGGATGTCGATCAAAACAAGAGAAAAAAAATCAACAACAATACAAACAAGCATAAAAATTTAAAATAGAACAGAATCCAAAAAGAAAGCGAACACAGCAACAGACCAACAAAAAATACCAAAAACAAAGAAAGAACAGAAGTCAGCACACAAGATTATTAATTATTTATTAAACAGACAAAACAACTACATATCTAAAATTAGAGCTATTCAATCCATACAATCAGATATTAATCCTGTTAACCGCGAGCTAAAAAAATTTAATTATTTTATGAAAGTGTCTATTTACCACTCTTCACTTTCATATTCATATTACTGGTAATAGTTTATCACAGCCTGTTCTAGATACAAACCTGGCGGGGCTGCCGCCCCCCAGTTAATAAAACAACTAAAACCTTATCAATACAACTCTTCCTCCCAGAAAGTCTAATAAAAATTTGCCGTACTTTCCGTGTATTTCCGTGTACACGGAAATTACACGACAAATTCCACCCTCAATTTAAATAGACACTGCCTTATTTTATATCGCGTCTTCGATTGTGGGTAATTCGTTAATTTGTTTGATTAATTTACACCGACTTCAAAATGTCGTAATACCTAGACGTAAAATCAAATAGTATTGTATGCTATATAGCTGCTGTTTGAACAACTGTAGTGTATTCTATGAAAAAAGAGAATCAGCGAAATCTGGTCACATATTATGAAACTAGGTCCCGCCCAGTTTCCAAGCATCTACCTTAGGTACATACAAAATTTTTATCATCTTACTAGTCAGTGGAGCAGGTGATAACGTGTCGGCATACTAATCCGGGATCTCAAGTTCAAATCGCAATGGTCGTGATCCATGGTTGCTTTCTGCTAACAACATGGCCATGGTTCGGAATCCACTTTAAATTCTAAGTCCACTTGCAATCGGTGGGGTTTCGAAAACATACGCCTTACAACAAATGCAAAATCATCCAAATCGGTCCACATATTACAAATTTTCTCATAATAGCAATGAGGGATCATACTCTCTCTACACAACAAAAAAGGATCATCCAAATTGTTCCACGCTTTACGAAATTAGGCTCGAACCCTACTGCCTACTCCACTGGAGGTTAAACATTTTTCTTCTAGTAGCAGTGAAGGAACATATTATAAAACAAAAGTAAGATCATTCAAATGGGTCCATGCTTTACAAAGTTAGGTTCCTCAATGCTTATCCTCTCATCTTTTTTACTACCTACAGTAGTATAGAATACCGTGGGACTCATGAAGAAGGGTAACCGATGTTATTTTCTGCGAGAATGGGCGAATGAGTTATTATAACTAACATAAGTTTTTACTCTTTTACGCGTTTTCTCAAAAATCTTCAGATGTTTTTCTTTTTATTGTGTGGAGTATATTGCGACCATAATAAAAATTTTGTTCTACAGAGTGGGACACCTAACTACGAGGTGTGTAGATCAATTTAGGTTTAATGGCCGCGTTTTTTTTACTAATTTGACACCAACTCCAAAACACATACGATTACAGGGTTTAAACTAATAGCTGTCACACCTAATTTTTAAAAATAAATCAATATATTTCATAAAAAACACATTTTATATTCGCAGATGAAAGTGGCAATGGATAGGCTACACTAAGAAAAGGTGTAACATGTGATTTCCGGAGAAAATCACAAATAATAAATTTTCAAAATAACGTAAAAATTCAAATACGAATTCGAATTGTCAATATGACAATATGAAAGTATCCCAACAATGATGACTGGAGTAATGTTCCGTCCTCCATTAGAGATTGCCCTACCAGGTAGTTTTGAGAGATTAGTACTTTCTTTTTAGTGAAAGCTGCCAATAAGAGTGACACGTTAAAAACAAATTAGCAGATATAATAAAATAATTTTTGCTTACCGATTAAATAAATTATTGTGTTACATTAAAACTTTACAGTAGTGAGTATCATGAGTTAATAAATAGAAATGAATAAAATAATTATTAAAACCTAGTAATACCTAGTGAGTAATAAATAATAACGTGACTTGAAATAACAAAAAAAGGAAGATTAAATAGTATTGAAAGGAACATAAAATAAATAAAACACTCTTCGGGGTTGTTGGGTAACCGTAACAAAATGGTCTTGAGCATATGGGACGCCACTAAAGACGAAACAGATTAAAGAAAAATAAATCGTCAACTGGACCCTGACCAGACAATCATAACCTTAATGGTTCCACACGGTATTGACCTGTAAATTTGTCAAAGGATCCACTCAAGATGAAGACGCTATAGCGACTTAATAAAATTGGATATCCAACAGGGAGCAGACAACGTGAATAATATGGGATACAACAGCTAAGTCTAGTGTTAAGATGTAACATTATCTATTTAGGCTAATAACTTATCTATAAATAAATATTAACTTCACGTTAGTCCTAGTGTTAGTGCGCTTATTAGTTTGGTTAGAAGTCCGGAGTTAGGTGTTGTTTATTTTGTCTCAGTAGTTATTGTTATCAAGGATATGTGTATAAATATGTTTGAAATACGTTAATATTATAATTTTTATATGGGCCTAAGGATCGAGTTTTATCACGCACAAAACCTCCTGGTATAAGCTACCATAAAAGTCCGAAGATATATAGTGTGGAAGATCAATTTCAAATTTAGCTCGACGTCCATACGGCTATCAAGTGGTCTTCAAAATATTATTGACCAAAACATCGTTAAACTAAAGTAAACAAAAATAATCTACAAATCTCTCTCTCGAATTAAATAAATAAAAACAGATGTTACAAAGGGCCTAACAACATCGCTCACAAGGCTCTAGATTGGAATCCGCACGAGACTCAAGGAAGACGCCGAAGATTTGTAGAGAAGGAAGGGACCGATATCAATAAATCGTGGTAAGAGTTAAATGCTTTGGCGCAGAACCGGTCCAGGTGGAGTGTCGCCCTATGTCCCATAAGGGGTTAAAGGACCCAGAGAGAGAGAAATAATTGTATATAAATAGTTAAATAACTATATATAGTAAAATAAAACATTCGATGATGCTTTCATTGCGAATAATCCAAAGCAGACTCATTTTAACTATTCTTGTAGAAAATAGCAGCTTTTTAATATATAACTATTATATTATAACTTGTCATATCAAGAAATCGGGTCAAATTATGTAATAATTTGTGTAAAAATGAAGACGAATCGTTTAAATTAACCAGAGTGAGATATACCTTAAATCACGAAAGCAAAGCAGCTGGTACTTGAAAATTGCCGTGCGTCTGCTAGAGACACAAGAAATTGGTACATCGAAAACGCTTTATCATCTTATTATGACGAAAAGTTTTGGATTGATAAGTGTATTTACCGGACTTGTTTCAAAAATAAAATTGACAGCATTTTCAGATTAAATCACACTTGATTATTTTTTTATTATTCACGAGCTGACACATGTTTCGCCGTTCTAGGGCATTATCAAGCAACTAATGAACTAAGATATCTACAGTGAAAACGGGCACGTCCGAATAGCGGACATCTCTTAAACTCGGGCACTTTTTCCAATCCCAATTTGCCTCAAGCTTCCATTCCAGATTTTTTCAAGAACGAACAGTGTTCGCCATAGGAAGGTTTCACTGTATACTTGTAAACTGCTAAGCTGGAATCAGAGTTGCCAATTCGGGCGATTTCTCGCCGATTGGGCTACTTTAGCCATCAGTTGGGCGACAAAATTTTCCTCTCTGCGACTAGGCACTTTTTGGGCGCTTTTTAATTCTGGCTGGGCGCTTTTGGGCGATTTTCTGTCACAGTAGAAACAATTTTGCTGTCGAGTTATCTCAATTTCTAATTTTGCGCGAATAACTTTTTACTGAACTCCGAACGAGTCCAAACTGACGACTTGACTTTGTCACCGAATCTGGTGTTTTTGAACGCCTCATTGGTGACAGAATTTTATTCTTTCAGAATTCAGACACGTCTAAAAGTTGGTGATTTTCAATTTAGTTTTTCGTTCCACCGCGGCGACTTCTCGTGATTTTAGTGAAGCCAAAATTCAATTAGTTTATTAGATATAATAGACATATAGTGACTGTGCTGTGACGCCATTTCCATTGCCATACCATTTTTGTGCAATACAATTTTTATAAATTATAAAAGAAGTCATATCTTTGATTAAACTGGAAAAAGTGTATGTCATAAATAAATTGCTAAATTTGCTAATTGCATTTGCTAAATCTGCCTATTGTAATTTGTATTATTGCATTCTTTGTTAATTTATATCAGTTTCATATTAAAAGTAAATGATACCTAGTTCTCAAAATAAGTGCTATAACATTAAATATTTTAATGTTATTTTTCCTTTCTTGTAGGAAAGTGGGGCTGTGTTTGTTTTGTTGGCCACAATAATATCGTGCGGAGTAAGCCCGAAGCCGGTTCAAAATTAAATTTCTCCTTCAAAATTGAAAATACGATGTATCGTTTTATTGCAAGGAATCTGGATAAAAAGCATTTACTGGTAATTGTCCTATTCAAATTGATACAATTGAATAGAAGTTATTTTTATTGTGTTATGTCTCTGCCAAAGAAAAGATTGTTTAATAATTAGTGATATTTCGTTTATTATATATTCATATTGAGTCTCGTGAAAGACTCCTTTAAAATTCCTGCAGGTTAATTGATTACGTTGCAATTTATTTTCGGAGCTCTAGTAACAGTTGGATCAAAATAACTGTTATTCTTTGCACATTTGACAGAAGCTGATTAAATTACTGACTTGTGGGTTAATTTATTTATTTAATAAATATTTCGTTTACCTAAGACAAAACTTTACTCCTGTTAAGATAATTTATTATATTATCTCTCTCTAAGAGAGTTGTGCTCCTTCAATTGTCAACAGGGAGAATATATATGTACTAATCACAGGTAAATATAAAAGAATCTAAATGCATTCTTTTATTTCATTTTATCTTTATTTTACAGCTGCTAATTCTTTGGAAGCAAACAATTCTTAAAGCTAGAAAACGATGATCGTTCTGCTCACTCAGCCATTAAAAATGTAGCAGCTGCTTTAAAAAAACTGGCCATGAATTCGGTAATTCCCTTTTACCATTGACGGCGATTGATTTTAGAGGCCCATTTGAAAACGCTGTTTCAGAACTGAAAATTGCCGAAAAAAATCTCAAACCTCTGCGCCAGAGATTGTTACAATTTTTAATCCGTCTTTGCACAGAATTGGTAATGAGATTGCCCAACAATATCGAAATTGTGGAAAAGATGCAGTTTTTATCTCCAGCTTTCTGCTTGAAAAACAATTCGCCAGAGATTTAAAAAAAATGGCCGTGGGATATGGCTGGTAAGATTTAATTATACTTTTAGTTTAAGAAATTCTTGCTATGACTGTAAACCTTGTTTGTTTTAGCCGAAGGCACGGATAAAGAAGCTTTGGAAAATCAATGGCGCCTCTAAGGGAGATTTAAACTTCATGAAATCGACCCGACTTTCGAAGATGAAAACAAAGTCACTCTGGCAGAATTTTGGATTGCCATTTGGAACATTCTAAATGCTCAAGGTGATCGAATGTTCAAGGATTTATCAGGATTCGCACTTCGAATTTTATCGGTTCCTGTCAGTAATGCTGTAGTTGAGCGAGTGTTCAGCGTTATGAAACAAAACTGCGTAATCGAATGAGCGTTCCCATGTTAATATCAATACTAATAATAAAGATTCATCTTTCGGTCCTCGGGATTTGCTGTGTGGATTTTCAAGCTTCGCCACACATGTTGGAATTGTTCAATTCCAACATGTATAACACGAAAGAAACTAAGCAAAAGGAGGACACAGACGACTTATTATACGAAGCCATTACGCTTTGGAGTTCCGACATGACAATATAGAGGATAGTTCAACACGTACGTGAGACCAGTCAACTTTATGTATAAATTAGAATTGAATTATTATTTTTTTACGAAATAATTATATTTAAACTTTTCACAATAAAGTGCATTGTTTATGCTGTGACAATAATCGCTGCAATTCTCCAAGAATATAATTTGTTTAAATAACTTGTTATAAATAATACTAAAGAACTTGTTATAAGAATACTACAGAACTTTTTATAATACTTGTTATAAATATTAAATAAAAGTTGTTACAATTTCCAGTTTGTTTATATCTGAAATATGGTATGTTCATTTTTAATCACACCAATTACACAAAGGCAGTTCTTGGTTATGTTTTGAAAAGGGGTATGCACGATTCAAAAAATAATAAATTTTGCTTTCCTTTATATAAATATTAATTGTGCAGAATAAACAGGTGGAAGCGACTGGGTAATTGAGCTACTCAGAAGACAAATCGATTAACTCCATTTTTAATTTTTTCTTCCTATCAGAATATAAACACTTACATTGTCAAATACTTTTTGAAAAGAAAATCAGGAACTCAGTATATCGTATCTTAAATTGTGGAGTGACCGATTTGTTAAGCTACAAGTTTTAATTTCCAAAAAGAATTTCACAATAAAAGCATTTATATTCCGATGGTAAGAAAAAATTTAAAACGATTTGTCTTCTGCTGAGTGGCTCAATTATTAAAGACTGTGACTCTTTGCACTTACGTGTATTTACGTGTACTTACGTGTTTAACGTCAACAATTTATTGGACTTAGAGAAAAGTACACGTAAGTGGAAATAGTCACTTCCAAAACTAAATACTTAATTAAGAGTGCTTTTTGTTTTTCACGACAACTCTCAAAATTTTAAATTTGTGTTACTTGTATCTGTTACTGTGATTATTGCAATAAATATTACATTAAAGTTGTACAAACAACCCTTTAAAAGATTTGATTGATCAAAAATCTAAAGGCGATTTTTGGGCGATTTCAAATATGGCGCGGCGACTTTGGGCGACTTCAGCGCCACGGCTCGGCGACTTTTGCTTCATACCGTCTGGCATCTCTGGCTGGAATGAGACCGTAAAATGTTACTTTCATAGCGTTAACTTAACAGTTTAATTTTCTGTTTGCTTTTTTATGTTGCCGATGAGTCTTAATTTTTCGAATGAGATCTATGGATATTTATCAATTGTTTAATGTGTGTATCAAATGTTTAGACAATCCTTCTTTGCTGCCGAGACATACTCTTTAAACGGCCTTGTCGTTTTCCTGATATAAGATGCCCTCTCTGAGCAATTTATTCTATAATTACTCATCTGATTTCTCATTATCTGGAATTATCCGTTTTATTTTGTTGTTTAATAATAATCGGCTAATTGTTTTAATTGTAATTGTATCTTATGTGAGCGGCACTATTATCGAAAGACCACAACGCATTATAGAAGTAAAATATAACAATTGCCTAATTTAGAATATGCCCAGAATTATTAAAAATAGTACATAAAAGAATTTGACGACTATATCAGTATTTTGTGTCATGCCTACAATATCCGTCATTCGTAAATTTCAGTAATCATTTAATATTTAAATTTTGAAAGTAGTATATGTTTATGTTAAGTTACTGAGTAAGTATTACTATTAAAATTGCTCATTTCATAAAATTAAAACGTCTTTTGTGCCAAGGTGCGCGCTCTGAAAAAGGATCACCACAGCTAACTGATTAATAGAAACACTCTACTCCGATACTCATGCACGTAGCATTTTCTTTGTTTTTCATTACAAAATCGTTGGCTTTCATATTTAACGTTAAGTGAATAGGTACATGTTTATACATATATTTCCGAACATATTTGTTCTATAAATGTGTTTTTTAGTAGTTTCATGCCCAGATTACCTTGTTCATATAATGAAATACATGTAGGAGACCAATATCGTGGACAATTGAGGAAAACACGACAGTTCTACGTGTAACGATCGTCGAGGGTATCCTTTTTTTAACCGGCTCTAATGTGAACTTCAGAACTAGGAAAAGACGATCTTTGATTGGATCTTGATAGATCGATCTTTGACTATTAGAATTTCGAGACTATCTGAGTATCGATGCAAAAATATTAATTAAGGGATTTATCGGGCATTGCAAGCATCGATACAAAATATCGGTATATTAGAAGAGAATTATCGATCCTTTGATGTATCGCCCATCTCTAGTTGCCTTCTTGACAGCCTGCGCGCCTAGAGATATAAGAATGTGGCTATTCGCACCCTCGGGTGAATATCGATGAAGAGGAGGTTAGTGACTGTAGGGTGAATATAATTGGTAAAAGTTACCAGTGGCTTTAGGTTCAACTTTAATTTGCTTTATTAACTGGGGGGAGGGAAGGCAGCCAGTTTTATATCTAGAATAGGCTGTGTAAAACTAGAAATAATCGTTCCTAAAATATTTTAGTAGTTTTTCGAGTAGATTACGAAAACAAATATAAAAAGTTGATAAGATATCGTAAGAAAAAATTATACAGACTTATTTGTAAAAAGTCATTTTTTTTCAAGCATTTAAAGCTCTGAAACTATTACTAATATTGCATTCAGATCATTCTCGTATTTTTTATAGTAAAACGAACATTAAAAAAAAAAGATGGAGATCCGTAAACCTTTCGATTTTTTTACAGCCAAAAGACTGGGTGACCCTGAAAGTAAGCAATTACCAAAGCTTTAACTCTTTATCTCTTAGACAAACGTGAGCAGGGATTAAATGCAAATAAAAATTCTTATGAAATTTAATTTTGTTAATTACACATTCCTACTACTTCTTTTAACTTCCGAGTGTCCAAAATCGACATCATTTTCGTTTTTTATCAATTTAATGTTTGTTTCCCCCTTTTAAAAATTGGATACAGCGATAGTGTATTATTAATTATATTTTAATGTCAACTAATGCTAAGTCAACAATTCATATAGACTACATGCGGAGCGATCCTGGGCAACAGCCTACTAACCTAAAGTTTCACAATTCCTTGCCAGATTGAGGAGGCGATTACGTCTAGAGTTTCTGGCAACGAAGGCCGACACATTCAACTGCACCTGACAACCTTTATCGTCGGTACGGAACGGAAGCCTCGTCTTTCACTAGGAATAACAGCCTGCAGACTTTCAGCATCTTGTCTACAAAGCTTCTCTTCGCTTTAGTATTGCTGCAAGTGCTGCGGAAAGGACAAGTCTCACGTCGGAATCGTAGAACTGGGAGGATGATGGAAGCAGTGTGCGGACGTCAATGACTCTGTAGACTGGTCCCGCGGAACTCTAATCGGTTCGAAATTTGTGTGCGCTCGTTTAGAACATGTTTGGATGAGTGCTCCCGGAAGACTAGAAAACTGCTTGAGAGCAGTGGTTTCCGAAGTAGGAACCTCGCATGGTGCTGCATCTACCCTCTGGGAATTCTGAGCCAATCATGTTCTATCTAGGTTGATTTTTTGGTTTCGGTTCATTTTGTTCGTTCGTTTTAGGTTTAGCTCTAGGTTTTGTTTCGGATTTTTTTTCAGAATTTTCGGGAACTTTTCTTAAAGCTGGCACTCGCTTGGAGGCATTTCGAAATTTCTTTGTACTCTTTTTTCTTCAGGTTTTGCCTTCAAGTTTCATAGTCCTTTTTATCTAACCTATTTACAGTAACATAATATATTGAGCCATTTTTTGTTATGTTCTTTTTGATCTTTATGACTGTTTCTTTTTAATATTTATGAAATTTTTCGGGTAGCTAGTTTTTGTAGGATTTTTACGCTTTATAACCATGAGCCAAATAAGGAGCTACATATATGCACATAAAAGAAATTTTTACTGTGGATATTTATTTTTTATTCTTTATAAATTTAAAATGGTTTCTAAATAACCAAGATCGGACGACCGATTCACTGGGTTCTAATTTTCCAAATCGATTAATCGCTTCTTAAGATCGTAAAAAGGTTAAAGATCGATATTTCTCAATTGATCTCCATCTCTATTCAGAATGCTTCTCATACTGATGTTCCAACATCCTAATAGATATTGCCTCACATGTCGTAGGACGTCGCCACAATTGAAGTTTTAGTTTTGGATATCCCGTGCTCCCAACAATTGTCTGAGGCATATGAACACGGTCGCTAATTTATCTACGTTGCAGTTACTTCGCCTTTGTCTGCTCGGAATCCACTCTAAATTGTAGGTCCACTTGCAATCGTTGTCTCGATTCGGGTGAAGTTTTTATCCCGCCCCATATGGGGCATGGGAGAAGGGGATACGGGAACTAAAGAGAAGGAGATATGTTGAAATGGTAGATCTATACTTTCACTGTACACCTTAAAAAGTGGACGCAAATAAATGTAATCTTCCAATTTTTCTGGAGTTTAACCGCATACAACTGTGGAGTGGACAGGCGATTTAATGTAAGTATACACTTACAGTTAGGTGTTTTTTTTTTGAAATGCAGAAGTAAAAACGACTAAGGCATAACTAAACAGTAAAAGTAAGCAAAGAATTTAATCACTTAAAAATGTGATACACTTTTTCAAATTCATTTTGATTGAAGCTTCTGTTGTTGTTCGAGCGTATAGGATGGAACTCTATCCTTGCCAATTAATATGTGTAAAGGAACACGTACAGTAAAGGTAATGTAGTGCACATTCTGTTTAAGGTCTCGGCGGCCATTTTTTAACCCCGATTTTAAAAGTGTGCGTTAGAAAGATAATTTATTCTCCTACATTTTTATATAAACAATTTTTTTGTAGCAGTAAATGGCGCTGAGCAACGATCGAAAAACTAAAAGTACTTCTTCTCGACGTTTCAAAATTTATGCGGCAATGTGGTGCACCGTATTCCGAGTGCAATAAAACACCAAAATGGTTCGGAAATGAATGCATGTGGTTTTTTATGAAGATATAAAGTATTAATAAACATAGAAGAATGAAAAAAAAATAGAAACTAGGTATTTGTATTCAAAATGACTTCGTCCACGTCCTTGACGTCTTCGCAGTCTGACATGCAAGTCGCGTGCATGGTGGCTGTTCTTGTGACTTATACCTGGTGCAACACAGGAGTAAATCTTTTGCTCTGACGTGCTCAGTTGATACCTTTTTTATAGTGCACCAGTTGGCCCCAAACCGAGAATGCATTTCTTTATTCATTCCGAATGAGAGGAATGCACCTTATGTTATTCTTTCTGTTCCTAATGTTCCGTGTTTTTTTATTAGCACCAGCGCGTTCAGAATGTGTTCTTTTTGTACCGAAGTTGTAGATAAAATAAACGGAATATAACTGTCAAAAATCAAGTAAGTATCAAAAGGGAAGAAAAAGAAAGTCATGATTGTAAACAAAAACACAATTTATTGTTGGATTATGTCTTTTGAGTTCATTTTAAATAATATAAAAAACTGAAACCTCAAAAATTGTTTATTGAATAATTGCTTTAAAATGACTTCCACTTTCAATTGGTAGGAACATTCCTTTGTGTTTGTATGTAGCTTCCATTTAGTTTATTCCGGCGCGTATTCTGTGCCTTCTATTCCTTCCCCAGAATGAATAAAGAAATACACCCCGAATGCACAACACTGCCCTAATGGACTTTTGTCACGCCGACTTTAATATCTGACAAAAGAAATTATCATTAAAACAACACCAGTTTCATGTTCAGTGGGAAATTTCACTTGGGGCAACACTTACCTGATATTATTTGAAGTGAAATAAATATATCTTCTGGCGAAGAAACCAAACTCATCACGTTTAAACGTAAAATACAAAATAGTTACAACTAAAATCAACTAGAGTGCAGTCTGTTAATTACTTATGAAAATCTTAAAGTGCAAACGTTAAGCTTAAGAATTCTAAAAAAAAGGAACAGAAAGAAAAATATTAAAATGCAGTGAGAAAAATAATTCTTAACATCATTTTATGAGAAATAATCGACACATTGCTTTCGACATAAATCGAAATATGGCGAATCAAATTAATGATCAAGCTAGGAACATTATCGAACAGCAAGAAGCAAGCTAGAATTGAGCAGATGGCTGCAGCACAACAACAAGCTGCTGAAGATCAGCGACATCAATTTACACTAACCCCTGAACATTTCCTCAACTATGTAAACAAGTTACGAAGTTTCAACGGGAAGGATGAATACACGGTGCAGGAATTCATTAATTCAGTGGAGCGAACATTCCTACTTTGCCAAGATATACAAGGATTAAGAGACTAAGCTATCGGAATTATCATCAATGACAAAGTTCAAGGTGAGGCGAAGAAATGCATACAACGCTTAGGAACCAATGGCCAAATCAGATGGGAAGAAGAAATACGGGAGCTGAAGCGACATTTTCGACCCAGACAAAATTACGCCGAATTACTGAATATTAGCAGATCTTTAAGAGTGAGTACCTTAAGAGAACTTTTTGATAATGTTAGGGAAATAAAATATAAATTAAATGAATTATTTGAATTTGATGATGCAAGACCTGTAACTTATAACCCTGGTAATAATGATAAATATTTAGTCGATATAATTAGTAGCAAAATCCATGATTTATTGAAGTTTATAATAAATTTGATAAACTAAAATTGTTAGACAGTGAAGAGGCAGCTGATTTCAGAAGCAGAAAAAATAAAACGCTTCCCAACAAAATTAATAAATACGAAAAGCCGTTTAACAATAAATTAAGACAGGGTAACCCAAATATTAATAGAAACAATATTTTAACTAGTAATACTAGCAATTCACTTAATAATAGGAATAGTCACAAAAGTAATCATTTTACGAACGATTTCAGAAATAACTACAGTAACAATTCAAACCAGTTTCGAAACCGTAACCAAAATCAAAGTAGGCCTCAATATAGGCATCGAGATTCTGTACAAATTATAAATAATCCTGTCCCAGAGCCAATGCAAATCGGTAATATACATCAAGACCATGATGTAAATTTTCAATTCGACCCTCAGAATTTAGACTAAAAAATTAGGAAATATGACGCAATTATGGGTCAAAATTTCTTAGTGCCTTTCAAGGCTAAAATAGACTTGGAAAATAAATACATCGAAGTGAACAATACCAAAATCCTATTCGAAGAAAACTTGTATCCCTTCGTTGTAAATGAAATATACACACTAGAGGGAATCACAGATAGCTTTTTAGATAAACTGAACTTCGATCATCTGAGCGTAGAGGAAAAAATTAAAATAAAAAATATACTTAAACACAATGAAGATTTATTTTTTAAGGAAGGAAGGTGACAAATTAACTTCAACTCAAGAAGTTAAGCATGATATTCTCACTACCACAGAAAAACCCATTTACTCTAAAATATATAGATACCCTTAAGTACATGAGAAAGAGATAGAGCGTCAAATTCACGAGATGCTCGAATAAGGCATTATTAGGGAAAGGAATTCACCCTACAACAGTCCCTTACGGATTGTTGAAAGATTAATGAATGCGGTGCTACGTGAATATATTAACAAATTGTGTGTCGCATACTTAGACGATATACTAATTTTCAGTACGTCCCTAGAAGAGCATTTAACCAGTATAAAGAAAATTTTTGACAAGTTAAGATCAGCTGGACTCAAAATCCAGATCGATAAATGCAATTTCTTCAACAGAGATACAGAATTCCTTGGTCATATATTGACACCAGGAGGAATAAAGCCAAACCCTGGTACAATAAAGGTAATTCGAGATATAAAATTACCAACCACACAAAAGCAGATAAAATCCTTCTTGGGTATATCAGAATATTATCGGAAATTTATCAAGGATTACGCTAAAAAAGCAGGCCCCATGGTTAAATACCTTAAAAAAGAATCTAAGATAAACTCAAATGACCCTAGCTACATTGAAGCTTTTGAGAAGCTCAAGGAATTAATTACCAGTCATCCCACATTAAGATAACCCAATTTCGAGAAAAGATTTAAGCTCGTTACGGATGCTAGTAATTCAGCAATTGGAGCCATTTGCTATGCGTCTAGAACGCTTAACGATCACGAGAAAAATTACTCTGCGATCGAAAAGGAATTACTCGCTACAGTTTGGGGAACGAAATACTTTCGACCGTATCTATTTGGTAAGAAGTTTGATCTGCAAACAGATCACCAACCAATTAAATGGTTGCCGTCGAAATACACTGGTAAAGACATAAATCCTCGCTTACAGAGATGGTTGATCCAGTTAGGCGAGTACGATATAAAAATAGACTATATTAAGGGGAAAGAGAATAAAGTCGCTGACTTTCTTAGTCGTATCAATTCAGATACAAACGAAATCAATTTATTTGATGCAAGTTACTCAAACGGGGAAGCTAACTTAAGTAGGATTTCCAATAATGTAACCACGACCGTTGAAAATATGGATAATGCTAATAATTTGAGTACTAGTCATATAGAAAATTTGGAAAGTCAAGTTACTGTTGAAAATATGAGTATCATTCCGCAAAGGTCGACAGATATACAAACCATTCACTCACAAGAGGAGGATCTAAACGACCACATACCCCTGCTCGAAACAGTGGTCAATAGGTTTAAATTACGACTAATACTGGTAGAAGAAAAGGAGAGGGAATTCTTACAAGTATTTAATAATAAGAGGATATTTATAGATAAGAATGACGTAGAACAAGAAACGGATATCTTTAGAAAATATATACAAAAAGGAAAAATAGGCATATAGTCCGACTTAAATGACAAAGAATACAACAAACTGCAGAAAAAATTAATTCAGTTATATCCAAATCGGAGTATCGTAAAATTTGTCAAATGTAGCCATCTCGCAAAGGATATAGAGAACGAAGCGGATTTAAAGAAAAAGATAGCCATATTCCATAAAGAAGAATCGGGACATTGTGGAATTGTTGCGACTTATGAGGGACTTAAGATGAGAATCTATCTTCCTAAATTAAAATTTATAATTCATACGATTTTAAATAACTGTGACATCTGCACTGGTGCAAAGTACGATAGAAAACCTATAAAGAAAAAATTTGAGCTTACGGAAACTCCTAAAACAATAATCGAAATAGCACACACAAATAGCAAACACAATTTTATTAACTTTATAGACAAATTTGCAAAACATGCTGTCAATTTATATCTAGAAGATAGAACTCATATTAGAAAAGATAAGGCAAATCATAACAATTAGAGGTAAGATGAAAAAACTAGTCTTCGACAATGAATTCGACTCAAAACACATCAGGGAATTTTGCGAAAAGTAGGGAATAATGTATCACGCAACCAAATCCAACAGCCATACCGGCAACGCAGATGTGGAACGATTAAATGGTACACTAACGGAAAAAATTAGGGTCTTAAATTTAGAAGAAAAGTTACCCATCAGAACACAAATCCTTAAAGCTATCGAATTGTACAATAAGTCTTACCATTCCACAATTAAAACAACACCTTTATCTGTCCAGAATAGAGAAATAGATTTTAAACTCATTTACGATAGGTTGATAAAATCAAAAGAAAACGTCATTCATAGAAGAAACTTAGATAGAGAGGATTATGAAGAACAAAGAAAAATTGGTTTTATAAAGAACTACAAGTCATTAAGACATAAGGAGGAACCTAAGTTTAGAAAATATAACTTAAGTAACGTCCATGAAACCAATATAAAACGCCCATTTAAATTTGCAGGAAATAACGGCCAGGACAACGCTACTGTGGATAATACTACTTCTATTAACAATAATGAGCCACCAAACGATGACCATCGAAAAAATAGAGACGGAAATGGGATATGCAGAAATCAAACACCTTCAGTGCAATGCAAAGCTCTCCTATTTCAACTTAGAAGATTAAGAATAACTTTTGTTAGAATAAGTAGTCAGAACATAAGTTTTGAACGGAAAGGTTTAGCTTAAGCAAACCTCGTGTTTTTTTTTATTTTAATAAATATTTCAATCAAATTAAAGTTGTGTTTTTTTTTTCTCAAGAAAAATTCCTAATTATCTAACTCATGCTGACGGCAAGCAATTTACATAAGTCATTTAGTCAGTAAGGCCAATGCTCGAAATTACCCCCCTTTTACTCTACCTTAATTTTTACATATGCCTTAAAAGGTAGACTAAGCCAAAAAGTCGCACACGGTTTGGTTTGTTGACTTCGTGGTGAAGCGCACGGATAAGGGATATGATTATGGTTTTTAAAATATGTTAATATGCGAAGGTAGAGAAAGGGGAAACAATAGGATTAGTATTAAGGGTTTTCAGCGATTATTATACAAACGAATATATTTCATAATTTTAGCAACTAACATAAATATACTTACGAATATTAGTATTTGGAAGGTCTGAAAAGAAAGATGTAGAATCAAATAACTTTACACGTCAGATATATTTATAATACAAGAAAATAAAATTATATAAATGAATTAAAATCTTTAAATTTAGTTCACTAGATGTAGCTCAAAAACTTTTCACTTTCTTTAACTGACTCATGCAGACTATTAGGCTTGTATTGTTACAATCGTTAATCGGCAAACTTACTTCTAAGTAAAACTATAATTCTTACGAGCAAACGAAAACTATGTCATAATAATGTAAAACAGTTACAACTAAACAAAACGTTTACGTTACGTTTTGAATAACACAGCTTCGGGACGCCACAAGCCCGGAAAAAAGACACTGTTGTAAGTAGTAGTGTTACGGCTTGGCCGTCGCGCTTTCCCTTAAGGATGCAGATAGAAGAACGAGCAAGGTGAAATTCGGTCATTTTGTTTTTTAAAAGCATAAAACAAATTCACTCACTGTTTTCCTTTATTATATTTAAAACTTTAAAACTTTTTTTAAAATTTTGATAATTGAATTATTTCCAACCGGGCATTACTTCGTAACGCGTCGACCGATTTTGATGATTATTTTTTTGTTGGGTAGAATATGTTCACCGATTGCATGTCAAAAAAATTTTTGGTAGGGTGGGGGTGAAACCTAACTTTGTAACGCGTGGACCAATTTGGATAATTCTTTTTTTTGTTGGGTAGAGTATGTTCCCTGGTTGATACCACGAAAAAAACATTTTGGTGGGGTGGGGGTGGAACCTAACTTTGTAACGCGTGGTCCGCTTTCAAAGGTTCTTTTTCTGTTGTATAGAGTGTGATCCCAAATTGCTAATAGTAGAATAATTTGGTCCCGTCTGAGGGGTGGGGATGGGAGGAGTAGTCTAACTTCGTAACGCGTGAACCGATTTTGATAATTCCTTTTCTGTTGGGTAGAGTATGCTCCCTGGTTGATACCACGAGAAAAAACATGTTGGTGGGGTGGGGGGAGAGGGGCGATTAAGTACTTTTGTTGTAGTTGTTTCGTTTCTTTGATTTGCACCGACTTCAAAATGTCGTAATCGATATAAAATTAAAAATTATTTTATGGTTTTTAGCGTTTGTTGTGAAGTCGGTTCAACTTTTTTTTTAAAACTATTTTTCTTATTACTTTTTGTTCCCACGTTTGATCATGTAAGCAACCAAATTTTCTTGTGGATGTTTCTTTATCGCTGATAAGGCGCGAAGCCATAAAAAGTATCAAGTGATCATGCATATGTTTATCTTGAGAAGTGGTCATAATATACAATTTTGTTCACATTTAAATAGGCAATTATTATTTGTACTCGATAGATAGGTTTCTGGATTTTGGAAATTGTAACAGCCATCTTCCACGACTTTTTAAATCTATGATTACCTAAATTTGTAATTACCATAATTATCTATAATTGCACGCAACAATTATATATCTTTTTCAAATTTCATTTCTTTTCAACTGAGTTCAGAAATACTTCAAGAAAATCCAAGAAAAAATCCACAACTTACACAAATCGATCAACAAACTTTTATTTTAAATATACTGCAACGGCGTTTTAAAAAATACATTAATAATTTTTAAATTTAATTGAACATTTCTTCTAGGCAAAAAACAAGGAATTTAAAAAAATAATTTGTGAAATCTCGAACAATTTAAAAATTATTGATGTCATTTTTAAAATGCCGTTGCCGTTTGGAGACGGAGTTGGATCGATGCGTTGAGCGGCAAGACCAACATGCCGTGGGTCCTGGGTTCGAGCCCAGATGACCGTGAGCTTTTATTAAGAAATTAAAATAATCCACTCCGTCTCTGGGCTGTTGTCTAGCTCGCAGCAATGCAAACAAGACTCAAGTTTCCTCACTTCCCTTACCCTAATTCCCTTCCGGCCAAAACCATGCTAACGCATCAAAGGGTTGTCCCCTAGGATTTGGCCACATCGTATAAAAAAAAAAAAAAAAAAAATGCCGTTGCAGTTTACTATTTAAAATAAAAGTTGAATTTAATTTAAATTTTGTTGATCGATTTGTGTAAGTTATTGATTTTTTCTTGAATATTGTTGAAACATTTCTGAAATATGTTGAAAAGAAATGAAATATGTTGAAAAGAAATGAAATATGTTGAAAAGAAATGAAATTTGTTGAATGAAATTTAAAAAGGGTATATAGGTATAATGCATCGCAATCCGAAACTTCCCAGATGTTGCACCACATATTTTGCCTTTCTTGACCACCCAATGTGCAATATAATGCATTCCGCATATTACATATTTCTATTTTCTCCCAATAATTCAAGAAATCTCAAACTAGACTGATCCGAACTTTGTTTGAATATTCGATGCATTTCATCATAATAAATCCGTTGTTTAAAGTTTAAAAAAAAAAGACAACAAAGAAGAAACCGTTCAGACTGTAAATAACACTATTGCCCCAGTCGTCAATTGTTGAAATAATTAACACGACCAATTTTTCTGTTCCATATGACAATATCCTCGCCCAATTACCTTAACTGGATCTCTGATTGTCAGCGCCATCAATAATCAACTTTAAAAATTCAAATCAATGGAGGGAGAATTAAAACATAATTAGAAAATACTGAACTGAAATAAGTTGGAGCCAGGGATATTCACCCGACCCACGGTAAGGTCTCTGATTCTAACTTATAAAATAACATAAGATATAAAAAGTTGTTAGAGTGCTTTAATAAAAGAAAAGATGTTATTACTTGCAAAGGGATTTTTATTTTAAAACGAGTATCAGGGCTGAGTGAACTTTGCAGCAGTTGCTACAACATTTTTTTGTTGATTTTATTAAAAAAATTGTTTCTACCTAATTAACTGTTATGAATATGTGAATCATATCAGATATCATCTCAAAAGAATAGGCAATAGGCTGAAGTGGAAAATTGTCGGTTTTATATGGAAGAAGAGCAGAGCAGCAGAGCATATTCTCTGCTACTGCGAAGCCTTTGGACGCATAAGCTCCAAGCATCTAGGAATTGTTTTTCTATGGCCAGAGAATGTGTTAAAAAGAAGAGTCCCCTCAACGTTTAAAAACTTTTTATTTATTTCCACTTTTTCCCTTTAAATATATTTGTTAATATTTTATTTTTGCTAAATACTTTTAAAAATACGTTCTAGCACCAAAAATCGAGCGACTGACACCAGGCCTTTCACCTTCTTTTTAACCGACTTCCCAAAAGCAAAGAGGTTCTAAGTTCGACGCGTAGTTTTGTTTTTTTTTTTTTTTATGTCTGACCGGGCATAACTTCGTAACACGTCTACCGATTTTGATGAAACATTTTCTCGTAGGGTTGGGTGGTTCTTTTTTTGCTGCTCAGAGTATGATCCCCCATTGCTAATAGGAGAAAAAAAATTTGGCCTAGGGTGGGCGGAGGGAGGAAGAGTAGTCTAACTTCGTAACGCGTGGACCAATTTGGATAATTATTTTTCTGCTCCCTGGTTGATACCACGAAAAAAATGTTGGGGGGGGGGGTGGAATATAACTTTGTAACGCGTGGGCCGAGTGGGATGGTGCGTTTGCTTGTTGTATATAGTGTGATCCCCCATTGCTAATAGGAGAATAATTTGGTCCTATGGTGAGGATGGGGGAGGGGTAGTAACTTCGTTGAGCGTGGAACGACTGCGATGATTCCTTTTCTGTACCCTAGTTCCTTGATTGATACCATAAAAAAAAATTTTTGTGAAATGGAGGTGGGGTAGGGCGTTAAACCTAACTTTTTAACGCGTGGACCGATTTAGGTGGTTCTTTCTTCGTTGTATAGAGTAGGAGACACTAAAAAGTGAAAATTAAATAGCTTTTTAAAAAAAAAAGTTAAACCGACTTCACAAAAAGCGCTAAAAAGCATAAAATAATTTTTATTTTATATCTATTACGACATTTTGAAGTCGGTGCAAATTAAACAAATAAAACAACTACAGTACCACAATTTAAAATAATACATAATACTACCTGAACGGTTTAGCTTACGGGATCATAAGAAATGACGATTAAATATTTTTGTTGTAGTTCTTTGGTTTGTTTGATTTCCACCGACTTCAAAATGTCGTAATAGATATAAAATTCAAAATTGTTTTATGCTTTTTAACGCTTTTTGTGAAGTCGGTTCAACTTTTTTTAAAAAAAAACTATTTTTACTAAACAACTTGACTGACTAATTTTTCCTGGATTGGAAAAATGTCGCAATTACATTTTTCAATTCATCAATTGCATAACCAACATATCCCACATATACAACTTCGGCAATTTTGTTTCCTTATCTGGGCAGGCATGCAAACTAAGCTGACCGTAAGCTTTCAGGTGAAACATTTCGTAAGCATTTAACTTGCTTCAGAAATTTTCGCACATCAAGCATGCCCCCAGTTAGAGACACCAACCTAATTAACTTCGAGCCATCGGTCAGGTGAATGTTGTGAAATTCAAACTTATATTATCATCAGATTTCAAAAGAGATGCTGTAAAAGCGGCTTCCAGAGCAATCATAGTATTCTACAAGCACCTAAATCTTGACTGACCATAGTGCAGGATTCAAAAATCTCACTGGTCAAAGTGAGAAGGGTGGCGGCAACAACGTCTTTACGACCCTTTAAGAAATTAATCATAATAAATAATATTACACCTATGATTACCCAACTTCCTTCCAGCACACCTGTAATTACAGTAATTACCTATAATTGCACGCAATAATTAGATAACGCATCGCAACCCAAAAGTCCCAATATGTTTCCTTGACCACCCAATAACTATGTTAATGTATGTTGGATATTTTTATTTTCTTTCAAGAATTTTTCTAGCTAAGAATTTTTCACTAAAAATTGACAGCATATGCATAAATCAGGGCGATTGACCCAATCGTAAATTATTGAAATAAATGACTAGTAAAGATGTGTAACCATTATTTTAACCGACTTCCCAAAAATTACAAGGTTCTACATTCGACATGTATCTTTTTTTATTCTTTTTTATTTATGTATGACCGAACATAATTTCGTAACGCGTGGACCGATTTTGATGATTCGGTTTTTGTTGGGTTAAGTATCTTCCCTGATTGGTACCATGTCAAAAAAAAATGGGGGAGGGGTGGAGGGTGCGGGTGAAACCTAACTTCGTAACTCATCGACCGATTTAGATATATACATATATATATTTTTTGTTGTTTAGAGTATGATCCCCCATTGCTTGTAATGAAAAAAATTTGGCCCTTGGGTGGTTAGGGGATGAGAAGAGGTAGTCTGATTTCGTAACGCGTGAACCGATTTGGATGCTTCTTTTTGCTGGGTAGAGTATATTCCCCGATGCGGCTGTGGGAAAAACCTAACTTCGTTATGCGTGGACCGCTTTGAATAATTCTTTTTTTTATTGTATAAAGTATGATCCCACACTGCTAATAGTGAAAAACATTGCTCCTAGAGACCGCCATCTTGATAACTGCAGGCCGTAAGGTAGAGCCAGTTTGTGAACGTGATGTCACACTATGTGGGACAACGGGAAAAAGTTGAAATTGTACCATCGGAATTTTTTAAATTATAATAATAAAAGTTTTGTGACCTTCAAGTGGCGAAGCGGATATATTTTGTAGTTAAACTGAAAATTTCGTCTAATTTGCTTTGGGTTTTAAGTGCGAGTTTCAGACATTATTTAAGTGAAATAACTAGCTTTCTTGTCATATTGATACGGTTGATCAAAAGAATTAACCGAGAGAATCAGGGAGGCTGTCTAAAACCGTCGCGGAAGGGAGTCTGTTAAACACTTTCATCGAGTCTGGTTCGAGACGCGAAGAATTTGAGTCGCGGAATTTTAACTAAGAAAATATACTGTGCGTTGAAACTACTTTCGATGAGGAAACCAAGAGTTTGTCGTGAATTTTAATTAAGAAAATATTGTGTTTTAATTAAGGAAAAAATACTGTGCAACTAATTATTTAAGTTAAAAAAACCAAGTGTTTGTAATGGATTTTAACTAAGAAAATATATTGTGCGTTAAAACTACTTTCGTTAGTTTTAATTAAGGAAAAAATACTGTGCATCTACTTACTTAAGTTAGGGAAACAAAGAGTTGTAGTGTTTTAGTTAAGAAAATATGGTGTTTTAATTAAGGAATAATACTGTGCATTAAATTAATTAAACGAAAGAGATTAGTGAAGTTTATCTTTTAGGTCAACCAGCCCCGAGTGCACGTAATATCACCAATGCCCTATGTAAAGTCCCAAATATACACATAACAGGTCGTGCCGGAAAAGGGGAGTGGACCTAAGGTTGCGGGGATTGATATAAATGGGTAAAGATTGCAGGATTGAGGGGCAGTCTATGGCACCAGTTAATAGCTGATGAATGAAAAAAATGTCGGAAACATCATGACGTTTACTTAGGGGTTGTAAGTCGATCAGTTTCAGACGGTTTTCATAAGGTGGAAGGTTGAATCTGTCCACCCACCGAAGATTACGTAGAGCGAAGCGAATGAACCTACGCTGGACAGATTCAATCCTGTTAATGTGGGTTGTTTGTGTAGGTGACCATACCTGGCTGACATATTCAAGGAGAGGTCTAACGAAGGAGATATAGAGAGATTTGGAAACATAAGGATTTGAGAACTCTCTAGACCAGCGCTTCACAAACCCTAGTGCGGAGGTAGCTCTGTTAATTATACTGTCAATATGGGAACGGAAATTGAGTTCGCTATCACAGATTGTTCCTAGGTCACACAAAGAGGTAACGATAGGGACTGGTATGTAGGTTAACATGTAGATTATCGGGGTGGTGGTAAGACGCTTGCGGGAATAAGAGATGGACTGGCATTTGGAGACATTGAGCTCAAGAAAGTTTTTCATGCACCATGTGGTGAACGAATCGAGGTCTTTTTACAGAAAAAGAGAGAGTCGGTTGTGGAGATATGTTTAATTATTTTCATGTCATCAGCATAAATGCACAGCTCTAAGTGTTTGATGACACAATCAACATGATTTATTGTAAGAATGAAAATCAATGGACCGGGGTGGCTCCCCTGAAGGACGCCGGAACGAGCGACAATAGGGTTAGAAATGGATAAGCTGAAAAGAAAATTGTACTGACGGTTGTTGAGGTAGGATTGAACCCAGGTGATGAATCGGGGGGGGGGGCGAAGTCGGTAACGTTGGTGGTTGTAGATCTTCCTTTCAGGAAACCATGCTAGGAGCGGGAGAATATAGACTTACAGTGAAAGAACATGGAATCATAGACCAATTTTTCGAATAGCTTAGGTATGGATGATAATTTAGCAATGGGTTTGTAGGTGCATACATCGTTCTTGTAGCCTTTTTTGGAGATGGGAATAATATAAGAGTTTTGTATAATTGAGGGAAATCTCCTTGAGTGACCAAGAGGCGGAAAAGCAAAGTAAGGGGTTGAACTAGATGCATGGCACACTTTTTTAGAAAGATGGCCGCAATGCCGTCGGGACCTGGGTGAAAGTCGTCCTCAAGCCCGTTAATACTGGTGGTGATTAGTTCGGGATCGGGGTTGAAAGATGTAAACGGCGTTTGAGTGCATTTATTTGTCCAAGAATGAAAAGTAGTTAAAGTCAGGTTGTAGGGAATTGTCGCTGAAAGATTTACTGAAGAAGTGTGCAAAGAGGTTGGCGAAAACCTGAGGGTCAGACGAAGAGGTATTCTCGAGCTTTAGGGTGGAGGGTTAACCATTTGACTTCTTTTTGGAATTGATAAAGTTATAGTTAGAGGTATTCATAGTAGAGGGTATCACAAAGTTCAGTAAAAGAGGTGTAAGCACACAAGTAGGAAGAATAGTCAGACTCAGTGTGGGTTAGAAGAAAAGTTTGCCAACGTTTATTTTTCCTGTTGCGGATAGCGTAATTCTTTGTCATACCAAACGGGGGATGAGGAGCAGTTTTTACGAGGAAGAAGATGGATAGATTGTGTAAGACAAGTGGGTATTTCCGAATAGAAAGCCTCTAAAGCAACGTCAATTGGAAGATGTTGGAGGATAGTGCCAATGTAAGAGTTGAGGAGCAGGTGATTTAATTTTTCAAAGTCGCCTTTACGAAAATTGAAGGAAAGAGAAGACTCGGAGCTTGAAAGGGCGTGAGGGTGTTCGTAGGATAAAACGAGGCACTGGATGGTGGCGATCGAGAGTTGAGAGAAGATGGTTGGTTTCCGCGGCAGCCGAGTTAATTGGGTCTGAGGAAAAGATTAAGTCTAATTGTCTGTCCAGAAAGTTCCTGACTCCGCAAAATTGAAAGGGATCAGAAACGTAGAGCTGATAGATAAAAAAGGCTTCTTTGGCAGGAGAGGCGTTCAGGGGACAAAATGAGAACAGTCCTCAGACAATGATCATTGAATACGGGGGAGGTTAAAGTCACACCACTCAATGCCATACATTTTGGTCGTGGTACCAGCGGGGCAACAATTCTACACACCAAAAGAAGAATTATTCAAATCGGTTCACACGTTACAAAGTGAGCCAACTCATAGGTACTCATTTTCGGTCGCTTATGATAAGAGGATCGATTGAGTAGTAGTATTTACATTTTTGCTACTTAGAAATTTCTTATATTATACTGGAAGCAATCTTTAAAAAAAATTTATTATTTTGTATTTGGTGACTTTTTTTAAAAAGTCTGTATCGACGACTTGGCAACACTGACCTCACTCATTCTGCGGTTGTGAGCAACTAACAAATATAAAAAGAACCACAAACATCACTGGGTAGTCAGTGACAAGGTTTGTGGAGTCAACATGAAGGGGTATAAGCTCCTCTACATACAAGGTACAGGTAACCCAAGGTCATGTATCCTCATTAAGAATGATATTAATGCCCTTATCCTTCCTCAGTTTAGTAATAAGGACACCATAACAGCCATACTGGAGCTTAAAGCCCACAATATTTGGATAACCTCCAGTTATATGGCTCACGCTATGGCGGACATTCCTGGTTCAACATTCAGGAATGCGATCAAGGAAGAAAGTAAACAAATTGGAGCGGACGCCAACGTACACCACACAGTCTCGGGCACCTCGGACATCACGGAAGAGGTGAGTTACTTTTTGATTTTATTCTTGGAACTGGGTGCAGAACCCACTTTTACTAACTCAATTAGGCTGGAAGATCTGGATATTACGATAGTCTCGGAACAATCCGCCCATTTTATTACAGAGTGGAAGGTATCCAAGGAACCATCCTTTTCCGGCCACGCCTACATCGAATTTGGGATCACACTCCACGAGCTGATAAGTTTAAGTTGCAGATAAGTTTAAGTTGCATAATACTCCGAGCGGCCATGAACTGGTCCACAAGATCCTTGATAAGAGGAAACTGGAAACTGAGCCCAGCTGAACTAAAATTAGCTTCCAAGATACTGATTCCGTGGCTAATGGTCATTTATGAGGCCTGCCTTAATCTCACATATATTCCATTCTCATGGACGAAGGTGAAGGTGGTCCTTATTTCTAAAGGAGGAAGAGCCTCACACTATAAGCCCAACGATTTTAGGCCGATTAGTCTTTCCTCCTTCCTGCTCAAAACTCTGGAGAGACTCTTAGATATCTATATTAAAGAGACAATCAATCCTTCCAAGCTGTCTCTCTCGTAACATGCTTACACTAAAGGTAAATCCATAGAGACAGTGCTGCACGAACTTACCACAATCATAGAGCATTCGCTACTGCAGAAAGAATACTCACCTGCAGCCTTTTTCGATTTTAAGGGTGCTCTTAACAATATCAGGTCAGAGGCGATAATGGCATCCTTGAGGAAGCTTAAACTTGACGACCCTCTCATCAAATTTATTGAGCTCCTGCTAAAAAGCAGGGTCATCGTTTCAAGTTTCGGAGGATTAAATATCCAAAGAGTGGTCACTAGTGGTACCCCTCATTTAGGAATTCTTTCACCACTCTTATGGAACATAACTCTGGATGAGTTACTCATAGACCTGGAGCTGTCTGGTCACAAGGTTATCGCCTACGCCGATGATATTGCCCTGATATGTTCAGAAAAGCAGCCAAGCACACTGGCTAAAGTTTTACAGCACGCTTCCCCCAAGATATTGTCATGAAGTGATGGGTGTGGTCTGGGCATAAACCTGAACAAAACAGAGTTACAGAGTTGTCTCTCGGAGACATAAAACACCTCCTATGAATTGCCTTATACTAGACGGGGTTAGGTTGAAACTTTGTAATCATGGTAAATATCTAGGTCTAGTCCTAGATGGAAAACTTACCCAGAAGCCTAATATCCAGGAAAGGGTACGAAAAGCTACAGTGGCGCTGTACTCGTGTAAGAAGGCAATAGGGAAATGATGGGGTATGGAGCCACGTATTGTGCATTGGCTCTACACAAGTGTCATACGACCTCTACTTATGTATGGGGTGATTGTCTGGTGGCCGGCACTAAATATATCAACCCATCACACAGCAATGGATAAAGTTCAGAGGATGGTAACACTGCTGATAACACGTGCCCTTAAACCACATCTTCCAAAGCCCTGATTACTATTCTCCACCTTCTACCGTCAGATCTCTTTGGTAAGCAAACCGCATCATCAGCCGCCATTAGGCTTAGCTCAATCCAGAGCTGGAAACGAACCGACTTCGGTCACTCCAAAATCCTGGACAAAAGAACTGCCTGCAATATCGACTATACCTCGCCCAAGCCTTTCTTAGAAACTAAATTCATCTCCTTCTTTCCCAGTAGATAGGAATGGGAGGAAATTTCCTCTCCAATGGGGGAGTCAGTGCATCTCTACACTGACGGCTCCAAATTAGAAGGCAATTATATCTTCTCGGAATATTTGGACCTCGACATCTCATTCCGCTTACCTGACAACTGCAGCGCGCTTCAGGCTAGCTCATAGCTATAAAGGTAGCCGCGGATCACCTGAAACATTTAACGCTACTTAGAGACAACATATGTATTTTCATAGATCGTCAGGCCGCTATTAAATCCCTCACGGTAGTATACACCACCTCCAAAACGGTTGCAACATATCGCTCAGCACTAAATGACATAGCTGAGCACCTGAAAGTACGGCTCATCTGGGTGCCTGGACATAGTAATATTCCGGATAACTGTAGAGCCGACGAACTAGCGAGAATCGGTACCACTCGTGCTGATTCGGACATTAACCACCAGCTTGCAAACTGGAACTTTTACAGAAATCTCTCAGGATTGCAATTATTAGTTGGGGATAATTAGGAACACACCTGCCTAATTACTCGATAGAATGGCCAAAACTTGACCCTAAACAGTCAAGAGAGCTCCTCCTACTCGGACGAAAAGCAATTAGTGGTACCGTAGCCGTTATTATGGGCCACTGCCTCATAGGTAGACACGACGATAGACTGGGCGCACCTTTAAACGACTTCTGTAGGAGTTGCCATGACGAAGAGGAAGAGGAAACCATACTCCACCTCCACGCTAACTGCCCGGCCCTAGCCAAACGTAGGAACCGGTTTTTGGGCTCCCCTTATTTGAAGGTCTAACCGAATTAGGCTGCACTCAAGTCAGACCTAGCTCGATTTATCAGGAGTTCCAAATGCTTCCCGACGACGGATTATGGCTGAACACCCTTCCCATCCCTGCCAAATTTATTTTGACTCCCCGTGAACTGGTTCCACTGGAGACAAGGAACTGGTTCCGCTTGAGACAGGGAACTGGCTCGGTGCACAGGGGGTAACAAGTTCACTCTTTTCTTCTCAGGTATTTTTATGGGGTTTTAAAATTTTTGTAGACTCAACTTGTAGTATCACAATGGGCCTTCTTGGCCTATGTGTGCCTTCTTAGGCAGCCACTTTAACCTAACCATATATAAAGTGATTAGTCATGACAGCATATTGGGCCTTTTATATATGATAGAAGAGAGAGGTTTTCAATATCTTCTGTAGGAGCTACAACTCTCTAAAAGAGATCGTATCTCTTCGTCATAAGTTAGTGATAGCATAGCATAGCAGTTCAGTTATGTATAGGGCTTCACGATACTCGAGATAATTCTCGCTGCCGGTGCCGGTCTCGACACGATACCGGGACTGCCAGCGAGACCAATAACAGGGCGGTACCGAGAGCGAGATTGAGGTGACGAGATATGAGTTTTTATTATTTTATTGCGGACAATTTTTTATGTTGTTTCAGCCTTCATGTCGGTCCGAAAATTGTCAATTGTGTGATTTATGGGGCATATACACTGCCCCACTGCTTTACTCAATGGCGTCTTTCTACATTATTTCCTTCTTCAAATATTTACGTTTTATCTCCAATAGCAAAGAAGAGCCTTTGCTACCTTGTTTTGGCGAGGGGAATAAGAAGAAAATGCATATATATGTACATAGATATATAACTTGTCCGAGCTTCCCGTTATCCCACCGAAATTCAACTTTTTTTATCTTGCCGAGAGCGAGATCGGATCGAGGCTAGCCTTTATCTCGCCGAGATTGCGACGAGAGCAAGATCGTCTTCAGCTTGACGAGACCAAGACCGAGATGTGCCAAACTATCGGTTCTACGATGTTGTTTTATCCATTTTGGACTAGGGCTAGGCCAAAGAGACTTGCAATCCTGCGATTGCTTCTGTTAAACATTGCTACTTTAACACTTGCGATTAGTCTTAATAAAAAATAAAATATTTGATAAAAGGACTTACCCTTTGCATATATCTCCGCGAATTCGACGTAGGGGGAATTTTGACTTTTAGCAGAACATTTGATTTTATTTGGCCATGTTTTAATATATCCCAATATATCAAAATTACTTGTTGCTGTCGAACTTGTCTGTAAGCATACACAACAAAACAGAAATTTAGAAAATATTTTGACATGGTTTCAATATTTTTTACCTCATTATACTCATTTAAATAATTGGACATCGGAACTTCTTTATCATCTAAAAACCAGGTGACTTGAGGAGCCGTTTTTGAGCCATCTACAGTGCATTTGAGCGGGGAAGTTTTTTCAATGTTGACTGATGTTAAATATCCACTTCCTTTAATGAAATAACGTTTCATAGTGTTAATGTTTAGGTTATTTTAATTTTATTTAACATTTTTATTTCGTTTTGTAATTCTTAAATTAATGAAAACTGTACTTCTTGTAGATACTGTTTTGAAAACGTCTGCAGTCGGATTTTCTAACGATGTAGAATTACAATTTCAAGTCTAAATTCTTAATTTATAATTGATTAGTATTTATACCTAAAATTCTCTAAATTATAGTGATTCTGAAAGGTTTAAATTAGAGTAAACCGGAACAGTATTGAATTCTGAATACATATCGCTAGAACGGTTTCTTTATGGTAAAAATATCTTTAACTTAGCAGCAGCATTTGAATTCTGCAAAACCTTTTATTCTAAGTTAGAGCTATACTTCATTCACAAATAAGTTAGTTAACTTGGGAATAAAAAAAACTGTTTAAAGTGTTAAGCGCAAATAAAAATTATACTATACTTCTTGATTTACTTTCTAACATATTTAGATGCTAAATAATAGTAAAACTTAAAATTTAAATTTAGTAACTATTACTAAATTATTATTTTTCGTGGTATGCACGTCATCTTTCTATTTTTATCGTTTGATCAACTAAACGCAGCGACATCAAACAAACGCCAAAATACTAATATCCTAATAACGTTTCCAAAATTCTCAACAATATTGATCTGGCTCCTACCATTGCGGGTACAGTCGCTTCCAAAAGTAAAAAAAAAGGTGTTGAGTTAACCAAAACTTCGGAATCTTCCTAAATGTGGAGAAAATTTGTAAAGATTCTGAATTAATACATTCCTCTTTTATTTTTAGTAAATTGCAACATTACCACGTAGAGAAGGGATGTAGAAATTTGTACGTAGAAAACCTGTCGGTGAATATTATAAAAAATCTGCAATGTAAAGAAATAACTCTTACTAACCCTAAAATCCGTTTTTTTAATTCAAAACGTATTACATGTAATGCTATTACGTTACAAAAGCTGTTTCAAATGTCCTTGGTCACTTTTGTTGTATTCCAATAACCTACTTGTAATTCCCTGTTTAAGGTGCATCCCGTATTTTAGTCTCTGTAGTCCCAATTCTGCTAATTCGTCTCTATAGTTAAAAGCTCGTGAACAAACTCCATCCTTCACTGTTTTCCATTAACGAAATACCAATGGAGTAAGATCTGGAAATCTAGCAGGCTAAGGAATCAGTGCACTTCGTCCAATCCAGCGGTCAGAAAATCTTTCATTTAATATTGCCTCACAATGTTGACAATATGCACCGCGTTGGTGAAACATTGCCCTAATATTATCCAGAGGGATGCCCTGTAGTAGATACAGTAGCATATTTCCCAAAAAGTCATCATAAATTTGGCTTTTAAGCACTTGCAGCAAAATCAGTGGTCCTATTAAATGAGTGTCAATGATACCAGCCCAAACATTGGCCTAGAGTTTGGGCTGAAAGGAGATTCGCTGGTCCTATGTTAGTATCCGACCAAGTATGGAGGTTGTGGAAGTTTGTGATACCATCCCCGGTGAACTGCGATTCATCCGTTCACAGAATTCGCCCAAGGAACGCCCCGTTCCCAATGTCGCATTCCAGAAGCCAAATGCAAAATTTAAATGATGATATGAACGTCACTCTACTGAATGAGTAATCCCCCAAACTTTAACTGAAAACGGTCCTAATCTTTCAGATTGCAATTCGATGATCTTGAAAGTTCCACTTTCAGTATCTTTTAATCCTTGCGAGTCGATTAGGGAATCTCCTTTCATATTCCAGTACATCAGCTTTTTCGTTTCAGTCTACTACACAATAAATGTAAGTTATATTCCTCACATGTAAATCCTACAAATTTTAAATAATTTTAGTTTCAAAACACCCAAAGTTGTCGATTTTTTTTCAACTATGATCGATATTCTTGTTGACTGACCCTCTTTTATAGCAAAGTTTCCATCAGGCATTAATAACAGAACGTCAGGATACTAGGGTATGAGCTCACCCAAGATTATATCGGGAATAAAACAAAACTGCTCTAACATTAAATCTTTTTGCAGCATAAATTAAAATTAATTAATTAAATGTGTATCTTAAACAAACATTTTCGACCCTTTGTCTTAAAAATTTTGTTTATATAAAGAATTTCCTACGTACAGTGCAGTAAAATAATTAGATCGTCCGGGATTTCTAAGGATGCGATTTTTTTAGTCTTTCTCTACCTGCACAAATTCTTCGTTTTAAAACATTTTTTCCCTTTTGGTAGTGACTGTATCTACAATGGCAGGATTTAGATGAACATTGTTGGGAATTTTGGAAAGGTCATTGGGATAGTAGTCTTTTGGCGTTTGTTTGATGGCGCTGCGTTGTGTAGATAAAAAGATAAAATCAAAAGAGTAATGTGCATACCATGAAAATTTGGATTTATGAACCATCATGTAACTTCTAAACAGTTGAAATTGCAACCCCCCACCACCATACAATTTTTGTTTGCCTAGGTGAGATCTGTCATCTCACTTATTTGGACACACCTTGTGCGAAACACCCTGTATAACCACAAAAAATTATTCTACGGTGTTATATCATTATATTTTATAATGAGATCTAGGCGTCGAATTGATAAGTTCATTTTTCAAAATGATTCAATCGATGAAAGTTTTTCTAAATAAATCAATGGTCATGTTGCGATATGACATATTGCTTCACCCTATTGGAACCAAATTTGACTAAGATAATTGTTATCCAAATTTCGAAAGAAAAAATAATTGATAATTGATCTGCACCGTGCTTCGTTTACTGTAGTTTTCGCAGCATAAATTTCACGCAAAACTGTCCAAAGACTCTGCCAAACTACTGGATTTTTCGTAATCAAAATCACTGACTGAGTTCTCAGCCATTCTATATAGATACAATTTTACACTTAGTGGAGGCATTACTGTATATTTCCATCATCATTTTGATTCAATTGCTTCACCAGTTGCATCTTTAATTAATCTTTAATAACTTGTAATAACTTATAAACTTCGTTCCAATGTTAAGCTCTTCATGATAAAATAAAAAACTGTGTTAACCAAAAATTATGACAACAGCTCTCAAAATATTAATAGACATAGCTAACAACCTTCTCGGACTTTTTATTGCAAAGGGGCTAGGTCAGGATAGAGGGTTGCCCGCGTCACTTAGTCCACTGGTTGGGTCGATTGTGACCCATAGATTCACGGAAATCCAACCTTCTTACTGACCTTGCTCCACAGCCATCCTGATTCCCTCAGAAATCTCAGCATGTATGTTAGTGATATGATATATATGCCTACAGCTTCGACAAAAATCTTTTGCATCCTAAACCAGTCTTCTGGCATGGTTGACTAATGTCTAGTGTCGCGTTATAACCCCTACTAGATCACTGGTGACGGTCCGACTACCACTAAGCAGTACTGTTCGGTTTATTAAGGAGTAAACAAATTTTTGGTGCAACTAAATGTCTCTTGACGGATGAAGGTGTGAACCTATTAAACAATATGGATATTGTTGGCAGGGTGAACTTTACTGTAGAGTTTCAGACTGAATATTTTGAACCTTATCTATCGCTTTCGGGTTTGGGGCATTGACTTCGACATTATTCGACATTAATATTTTCGTTTAGTAACTCTATCATGTGTTCTCGAATAGTTCCAAAACAATCTGGTACTTCGTCAAAAGAATGCTGCGTAGCGTACTACGTATTTTGTGTTGCTCTCAGAAAGAAAGGAAGTTCTTAATCCATTTGAAGACGAGGGTCTCGACCAATTATTTGGAGATTGGCTAGAAGTGTAGGAGGCCAAAGGCCTAATATCTAATTTTACAATTTTACCCTTCACAATTATATGGATGCTGCAGTTTCAACGCCCTTCCAGAAACGTTAACAAGGGCGCCTGTGAGTGATATTAACTTTATTGGCAATCACTGCTAAGAGGTTAATGGTACAGATATTTAATTAATTTGAACTTACTAAGGGTTTATACAGTGTTTAAGTATATAATTACAAATGGTCAGTAGTTCAAAATATTGTTGGTATTGGCTGTACATTAGTTTTTGGAAAAAATTCATTGAATTGAGGAGAGCAAAAAAGAGACGCATTTTAAAAGCAGGGGAGAAATACCATCAGATTTGTCAATCAGCGGCAAAATTCGGCGAACAAAATTCTAGTCAAACTAGTCCTCGATTGGAATTCACTAGGATCCTGCCAAGTCAAAAGCCCAGAAGCACCGTTGAGGAATATAAGATAGCAGAGGCCGTAGCAGCTATGAGATTTCAAAGTGAAGTGAAGGCTGTATCTTAAAATAAATTCCCCTAGAGGGCAAATATTTCAACCCTATATAACACAGAGTAACAGGGTAAAGTTTAGACACAGAAAAGACGCAGCAATTTATGATCAGATGAGAAAGTCAATAAAGCTTCCTTAAGAAGTAGATCTTGATAGCTCTGAATTCCGCTTCCTGGCTAACACGGCCATACCACTAAGCTCGGAAAATTATGGGCTATTGAAGGCAGTATCGTGATGTTGTCTGATGTTGTGCAGCCGGTCTTGCTCCACAAATAAGTTTATACTAAGTTACGAGCAAAATTAAATAAATTCGAAGGTATGGAAAAGTGTGCTCTATTAAAATGCAAGTCTGGTAAGCTATGTCTGATAAATTTTCATTTTACATCTAGCATTCAAGGAAGCACACCCGTGCTTTGTTGAATGAGCTAAGCGGATGTACACTGCTGAGCATTTGGGTGCCTTCCATGTGAAGAGGCATAACAAGGCTGCTGACTACGACTTTGTCAAGGTGGATTCGCTTCGCAATTGTGCATTTCTTTCAACACACCTCGTCAGAGATGGATAAAATAGTTTTAAAAAAAAAAGTTGAACCGATTTCACAAAAAGCGCTAAAAACCATAAAATAATTTTTAATTTTATATCTATTACGATATTTTGAAGTCCGTGCAAATCAAACAAACCAATCAACAACAACAAAAATATTTAATCGTCATTTCTAATGATCCCGTAAGCTTAAACGTTCAGGTAGTATTATGTATTATTTTCAATTGTGGTACTGTAGTTGTTTTATTTGTTTAATTTGCAGCGACTTCAAAATTTCGTAATAGATATAAAATTAAAAATTATTTTATGCTTTTTAGCGCTTTTTGTGAAGTCGGTTCAACTTTTTTTTAAAAACTATTTTATTTTTCACTTTTTAGTGTCTTCTATTCTATACAACGAAGAAAGAACCATCCAAATCGGTCCACGCGTTAAAAAGTTAGATTTAACCCCCTACCCCACCCCCATTTCACTAAAGTTTTTTTCTCATGGTATCAATCAAGGAACATACTCTACCGAACAGAAAAGGAATCATCGAAATCGGTCCACGCGTTACGAAGTTACTACCCCCCCCCCCTCCCACCCCTAACCATAGGACCAAATTATTCTCCTATTAGCAATGGGGATCACACTCTATACAACAGCAAAAGAACCATCCAAATCGGTACACGAGTTACAAAGTTAGGTTCCACCCCTCTTTTCCCACCCCAATTTTTTTTCTCGTGGTATCAACCAGGGAGCATACTCTACCCAAAAGAAAAAGAATTATCCAAATCGATCCAAGCGTTACGAAGTTCGACTACTCCTCCCCCCACCCAACCCCCCCACCATGCGCCAAATTATTCCTCTATTAGCAATGAGTTATCAGACTCTATACAACAGCAAAAGAACCATCCAAATCGGTCCACGTGTTACAAATTTAGGTTCCACCCTCCCTCACCCCCACCACACCAACATTTGTTTTCTTGTAGTATCAACCAAGGATCATATTCTACCTATTATTCTAAGAATTAACCAAATCGGTTCACGCGCTACGAAGTTAGACCACCCCTCCTCCCAACCCCACATTTCACCATATAACCAAATTATTCTCCTATTGGCAATAGGGGATTATACTCTATACAACAGAAAAAAACCATCGAAATCGGACTACGCGTTACAAAGTTAGGTTCCACCCCCAACCCCCCCACCCCCATCCCACCAAAATTTTTTTCTCGTGGTATCAACCGCGGAACAAACTCTACCCAACAGAAAAAGAATTATCCAAATCGGTCCACGCGTTACAAAGTTAGAATAACCCTCCCTTCTCCCCCCCCCCCCCCCACCCCACCCTATTCCAAATTTTTTTTTTTAGGTCTCGGTATCGCTGAATTACGGATCTCTTTCCAGCCCAAATTCTGAAGTAATGGTTAACAGCCAATTTTATGCCAACCTTTTGGAGAATAGGTACACTGCCATATCTACTAGAGGACATCCCTCTGGATAATTTTAGGGCAGTGTTTTACTAACACGATAGAGCACCAGCGTCTACTGTTATCATTGTGAAGGCAATACAAATTTCCAGACCACTAGAATGAATGCCTGTTAACAATAGAGAGGATTGAATTAGAATAATTGGGAATGCAACAACGAAAATACGGGAGAGTATGGCTATAATACCCCTTAAACAGGTTGCCAGCATCAAAAGTGGAGGACATTTGGAACAGTTTCTGTAACATTATGAAATTAATTGTAATACGTTTCGAATTCAATAAAAAGCATTTTACTATTAATTTGAGTTCAATTTCTTAAAGCTGCAGATTTTTACAAAAGGTTTTCTACGCACAAATTTCTGCGTAGGAAAACCTGGACATATTGTATCTTTTTGGAAAGGTAATGAGATCGGCAATTTAATAAAAAAAAATCAGGTGATTTACAAGTCCCACATCAGGCCTTGACTCGAATATAATTCGAGACGTAACGCTACTAACCTTATCGGAGATCCCTTAATCTCAGAGAGCAGTCTCTCTCTGGAGCATCGACGGAATGTCGAAATTACTAGTCTGATTCCTTGTAGACACATCCCAACACGCGATACGAGAACTTCAAGTCGCTCCCACCCTTAAGGTGGAAACCCAATGAATGCGTCACAAGCATTTCATCAAAAGCATGTTCGCACGGCCAATGAACGCAGTGCGTGCTTTGACATTTAATTTGAAAGACAACCAGAAAACTTTTGTATGTTAATTAAATTTATTTGTTGTTGTTTGTTTATTTACAACCATCTTCATCAATCATTGAGTTTCAACCTTTATACTATACAGGTCAAATTTGGGAAATCTTTTCTAAGCAGAACAATGCGATTGTGGAATAGTTTACTATCTTCTGTTTTTACCTACCCTAATGAGCCAGAAACTTTCAAGCGATGCATACATCGACTTCTCCTTCACCCAACTCCTTAAACTATTTCCTTTTCCCTTAATTCCCTTCCTAACCAGGCTGTGCTTAACCATCATAGGGCATCCTCTGAGCTTTGTCAATTTAATATAATTATATAAAAAAAAGCCTTTTCAAAAGGATCATGCAACCTGAAATTCTTTTGAACTTCCAATTCATTCCCATTTTCTAAAAAAATTTTTTATTCATGATTTCCGTTTGGTATCAATTAACAATTAATTTGGAGTCTATGACTGCGGAAGCCATTCTAGTTAAATCTTAGCTTGAAGCAACGAGAGTGCAATATTTCGCTGCACTTAAACCATCTGCATTCACTTGAAATCAACTAACTGAAGTTGTGCCGAGTGCGTCATTGTAAGGAAATAATTTATTGTTCATTTTCTGTTCAGTCCCGTACGATCGTTGTTGAATTTTTTTCTTAATTTGAAAAATACTCAAACTGCCGGCCGATCTTTTGTGTGAGAAAGATTGACTACATTTGATTATATAAAAAATGTCACCTATCAAATTATAAGTAAGGTGACGATTTTTCCTCAGACGTTTATGATACTGATCTAAATTTCCTAATAAATTAAAGTACTAACGCATAGACATCATTCCCAAATCCCTTTGCTAGTAAATTGTAGGGAAAAGCAATCTTCGATTCGATATCGAAAGATAGATTTTTGAGCATTAGATCGTCAAATCTTTGAATAGATTTTACGCAGAAACGAATCAACTCGAATCGATTTATTTCTTCCCGATTCCAATCTAATTAAGCGGTAAAACTGAACAAGGTCTACTTTTTTACTAGTACTGTATTAAATTATTGTATGCTCCGTTAAATCACATAGCAGTTGTTACTGCCTACGCGCCGACGCATGCATAATTTCAATTCAACTGAATAAGTAGCATTGGTAAAATACACATTGTTCTTAATCAAGAGTTGTAAGCTAGAAAGGCTGTGTTCTATTATTTAATAAATTGTTTATTTTTAATAGAAACAGTTTTAATTGTTTGTAATTTCACAATGTTGTAATAAATTAAATCGATCGGTTCGATCTATACATATCGATTTTTTTAAGACGATTAATCGATCTAAGAAATCGGAAAAAAGTTACAGATCGATCTATATTGAATCGGTTTTCTAAATTCGATCCCCATCCCTAGTAAGTTGTTCCAGAATAAACTGAAAATTGGGTTAATATCATAATTCCAATATGCGGAAATAACGCATGTCGATGACTTAGAAAATAGGACAGCGTCATTATTACCATTATCGTCAATATCTAAGGCGACCAATACGAAATGTAACGGCAGGTGTTGGAATCAAATCATTAAAGGCCGGTTTTCAAAGTCATTAAGCCGATTTATTGAATTTTATGCTGGTTCTTTTAAAAAGTTTTGTATTAGGTGTTTCTTGTTTGGGTGATTGCATAAGTTCATACCCAATCTTCGTAGATTTTCAGCTGAGCGTCAGATATCATTTATTGTATTTAATAAATTTTTCAAAATGGAGAACGAAAAGATACATTTTCGGTGTATAATGTTGTACGAGTTTCGCAAAGACGTGAATGTTGGGATTACGCAAAAAACCTACAGGCGTTTAAAAAGATCATGCTGCTGCTCTCCGGACAATTAAAAGATGGTTTGGCAAATTTTGGAATGGCGATTTCAAATTGGAAGATCAACCCCGCTCGAATACATATCCAAGCTCGATAGGTGAGTGCCTCATCGCTTCACCGAACGTACAAGCTCAACCGCATGAAAAATGGATTCTATACGATAACGTACAGCGAAAAAGGACCTGGAAAAATAGGTGAAAGTGAAAAGCCCCCAGGTTGCGCCCAATTAAGGTGTTTCTGGGCGTTTGGTGGGATTCGAAGGGAATGATTTATTACGAGCTACAAACAATCACAGCGAACAAAGTACTTTGAGCAATTAACGAGACTCGATGAGGCTATTCAAGAAAAACGACCAAGTTTGGCCGATCGAAATGGCGTCAAAAATCTGAAGCCATTGAAATGGGAAATTCTTCAGCATCCTCTGTATTCTCCAGACATTTTCGTCTTCAGCTTTGGCAAAAGACTCTAACTAAATTTACAAACCAACCTCTTCAAAAATGGAATCAACAAGCTTGTAGATCGTTAGAAAATAATTTTGGAACAGAACGGCGATTATATTATTGATTAATAAAGTTTAATTTTAAAAATATCACCAATTGAAGTATTCTTTAAAATCGGGCATGAACTTATGGAATCTCCCAATACCATCCCACATCCCAGAACAGAACTATATTTTTGGCAATTTTTCTACTTTTGAGGATTGAATTCACCTATTCACACTCTATTTAACAACAAATATTTTTTCAAGATCTGCTATACGGAAAAACTGAAGAATTATATATTTATATGTAACTATCGGTAAGTTTCTCCTGTTATTTTGTTTTTTTTTCATTTCTACAATGTCGCCTTTGATTATATGTATGATGCAAAATTTGTGTATTATATTCGCTCCGTATTTAAGCTTCTCTGTAACCACATTTACTCAACTCATTTTCTTTTACTTTTCCAGACATCAATCTAACGTTGTTTACCATATAAGTGAAGTATCTACGGCTATTCCTAACTTACCTACATATGAGCTTAAAGTTCGACTTCCTGCATTTTTCATACATACATTCAACGGAATAATTTGTATGTATGAAAGCTTAGACAAATGACTATGTTTTAACTAAGTATATTTTTCAATTCGAGTTTTAAGACTTAACGAACTAAATTAACTAATTGAACATAATTTTCTTCCTTACCGTCTTTAGTTGGAGGAGGATTATTTATTATTATAAAGTCACTAGCTCCATCTCCTGTTATCGAATTAAATGCATGGCATTTCAAAATCTTCTGTTTATCAGCTTCAGAGAGAGTCTTCGTTAAAGTGCTAACTGACCATAAATTTTCCTAAAAAGGGAAGTATGAAACTATTTTTTTTTCAATAGTGCAAAATAAAAAAATTTACCTCATCATGTGTAATGTCATATTCTCTGTGGTCTAATGTCTTACCGTCAAGAGTCCAATTAAATAGTGGTCTGGGCATGCATCCCCTTACAATGCAATTTACTGGTGGACCTTCTTCGATGTTGACACTTTTAACTGGTCTGACTTGCTCATCTAATAAATCAAAAAAATTGAAAGTAAAATATTTTTATAAAATATTGTTTTTGTTATATAAGCATGAGTAGTTATTTTAAATTACTCGTCATGGGTTTAAACTTGCAATGTTAAATTTTATTATAAAGTATGTAGGTGTTACAGCCTCTTTTAACGAAATTTAAATAAAAATTTGTTTTAATAGTGGCAAATGTAATTTTATCAACTGGCTATTTCAATTATGGATTATGAACCAATAGTAAATAGCGTTTGACTATTTCAACTCCGAAATGGTATATTAGCCTAAAATTATTCCAAGTTACTAACTATTCTTCGGGTAAAACCATCAAAATGAGCCACTTGAAGCGCATTTTTTGCATTTGTATCAATGTTATGTTAAGTTGATATTTTAATGGGCCGACACCAGAATCAATGTTAGTAATATGTATTTTAACATGGTTTCCACCAAAATGAATGGGAACAGGATTTTGTTTGCTTTTATTCGGTTTAACCGGATTAAAAATGGATTTTTGGTATTTCAGTTGTTATTCGGTTAAATCCATAATAAAATAGGAAAGATATTTATTCGGCATAAACCAGAATAAAATAAGGGGGAGAATTTTGTTGTTGCGGTGATTATCTGCTTTGAACTCGGTGGACACCAAAATTCGAAGTTTTCGTGCACTGCAGAGATCTTTATGCAATTTTCCAGACAGAGTAAGATTGTACTGAGTAGTTGCTTAAAGTTTTTACTGTTGACGTGTAGGTGGCACTTTTGTCATATGTTGTTCATTCATGTTAATTATTTTGTGCCATGGAGTCCTTGGAAATCAACAGGAATTTATGGAATTTCATATAAGTATGATTAATTAGTTTACTTAATTATTGATTCTTTGTATTTTCTTTTAGGTGCAGCAGGGTCAAGATTGGTAAGTTTCTTTACTGTTGAGCTGATAATTTTTGATCCTTTCTTTTTAGGAGATAGGTATATGTCGATTTACGACAGTAGGTGTTGTAAATCTTTTAATATAGCTAAACATTAACAATCAACTGAAAATGTTGATACATACAATAAAATATAACTGTATCAAAAAAGTATCCCGTGGTAAGTTAAGGATGAGAATACTAATGACTATCGATTTGGAAGACGATCCTAAGGACATTGTATAAATACAAAGTTAAATAGTTACGTTTTTATCAATTAAAGCAAGAGTCAGCGAAAGTAATTTCATACCAGTCATGCAATCTGAATCACTTTTTTATGAAACTTATCATTTCGGCAATTGCATGTAGTCGCGATGGAAATACGATATGATGACTTTGCAATTAGTCAATAACTTTCTGAATTCATTCATTTACTTGTTTGCGTTATTTGACTGTTTTCTTATTTGATTGCCTTTTTTTGCAATAAAGTTTTAATGTTTATGATGCCGTGAATAAGAAGGTTTCATTTACATTTGGTCTTTCGAACGTTAAGTTCTGTTGAACAAATCATCAGGAATTATTATGTAGAACAAAGTTTCTTCAGTAAATTTAAAATAAAAAAGTAAGCTCTAAAAGCATAAATCTTTGTGACTTCATGCGATATAAGCACCTTAACCACAAACATAACATTATCTTTTAGAAAAAACGTAGTTAAGTAAACCAACTAAAAGTTCCAAGCTAAATTGAAAAGCTACGCCATTTTCTGGAGTTCTTAAAAACCGATTTCGAGGTCTTGAAGCTATAGCCAGTGCGAAAAGTTTAGTAAGCTAAACGTACAACAACGTTTGGAGGCTGTTAAAAGAACGAAAACCCAGGGAACAACTGTATGATGCTTTGTCCGGAGGGGAATAAGGGTAGGGGGAATAAGAAGATATGAATGTAACAGCAGACCAGAAACGGAATGGACTTTAAATTTTAGTTTAAAAACTCACTCGATCTCTGGAATCATGGCATGATGATCGTGCCACTCATTCATCGTTCCAACTCTGGCTCCATCTAATTAATTATATTGGTTAAATGTCCAAAAAAAGAACAAATAAGCTACCGGCCATTATGGAGCAGCAGAGCGTAGAGCTCACAGCCGTGTTGAGATTCCTTAGGAGAACATTGTGAATAATAAAATAGTTTTTAAAAAAAAGTTGAACCGACTTTACAAAAAGCGCTAAAGAGCATAAAACAATTTTTATTTTATATCTATTACGACATTTTGAAGTCGGTGCAAATCAAACCAACCAAACAACTACAACAAAAATATTTAATCGTCATTTCTAATGATCCTGTGAGCTGAAACGTTCAGGTAGTATTATGTATTATTTTCAATTGTGGTACTGTAGTTGTTTTATTTGCACCGACTTCAAAATGTCGTAATAGATATAAAATTAAAAATTATTTTATGCTTTTTAGCGCATTTTGTGAAGTCGGTTCAACTTTTTTTTTTAAAACTATTTTATTTTTCACTTTTTAGTGTCTTCTACTCTATACAATGAAACAGAACTATCCAAATCGGTTCACGCGTTAAAAAAGTTTCATCCCCCCCCCCCACCAATCCACACACATTTTTTCTCTCGTAGTATCAATCCAGGAACATACTCTACCGAACGGAAAAGGAATCATCGAAATCGGTCCACGTGTTACGAAGTTACTACACCTCCCCCTCCCCCATCACCACCATAGGACCACATTATTCTTCAATTATCAATGGGGGATCACACTCTATACAATAGCAAAAGAACCATTCAAATCGATTCACGCGTTACAAAGTTAGGTTCCACCTCCCCCCCCCCCCTAACCAACCAACATTTTTTGTCTCGTGATATCAACCAGGTAGCATACTCTACCCAACAGAAAGAGAATTATCCAAATCGGTCCACGCGTTACGCAGTTAGACTACTCCTTCCCCCACCCACTCCTCGCCTTTGGACGAAATTATTCTCCTGTTAGCAATGGGGATCAGACTCTATAAAACAGAAAAAGAACCATCAAAATCGGACCACGCGTTACAAAGTTAGGTTCCACCCCCACCCTACCAAAATTTTTTTCTCGTGGTATCAATCAGGGAATATACTCTACCCAACAGCAAAAGAATTATCCAAATCGGTCCACGCGTTACGTAGTTTGACAAGCCCCTTCCTGCACCCAAGGCCAAATTTTTTCTCCTATTAGTAAATGGGGATCATACTCTATACAACAAAAAAGAACCATCGAAATCGGTCCACGCGTTACAAAGTTAGGTTTCACCCCCCACCCCCACCCTACCCGCACCCTACCAAAAATTTTTTTGACATGGTACCAATCGGTGAACATAATAACCCCAACAAAAAAAGAATCATCAAAATCGGTTCGATATTAAGTCTTAACTGAACTGATCATTAACAGGGTGTTTCAGATCTGACGTGCCAAAATGAGTAGAGTGATAGATCTCACCTAGGTAAATAACCCTGCCATGGTGGGCAATCTCAACCATTTGGGAGTTACAGGGTGATTCATAAATTTCAGTTTTTCATGTTATGCACAATACTCTTTTATTTTTATCTCTTGATTTACCCAAAACAACCACATCAAACAAACGCTAGAAAACAACTATCCTCATGTAACGAAGCATTTTGCTTCGTACATAAATTTACGCCGTCAACCATGTCATTTTCTCAGACATATCATTTTTCGATAAACTATTGCATATACATGTCCATGAAAAACTCCAAAGTGCCATGGCATGCAGGTGGGCATGACGTAATGCACAAAATATGCGAGCCAGATTATTCCCACTAGCTACGTTGGCATTTCAAGTTCTTTGCACATCAACCCATAATCAGTTGGGTGTGTGCATCTCCGTTGCAAACCATTGGTTCAAGCATTACAAAGATGCCACGCACAAATGCTTCAGTGAAAGGGCATGAAAATGTGCGTGACGTCATCTATCCGCCAAGTCATAGGGAACTTGTGCGCGATAACCAGATTTAACCAGATATTCTGCTGGCAGCGTGGGTTTGTAAAATTCACACATTGTTCTTCTCTGCATAACAACCCATAATCAGTTGGGTGTATGCGTCTACGTTGCATGAAGTTGATTCAGAGGAATAAGCTAGAAAATAGTGGTGGGGAATAATTCTGGGCCTCGCCAAAAGTATAAAAGAAAACCGCACAGTAGAGAAATCGAGCAGTAGTATCTCGCAAGGGATCGAGTTCAAGTCTAAGTTCGCTTAGATAACGAAGCTACCGCTCATAAGCACTAGTGGCTTAAATTGGACTATAAAGTCCCAGTAGTTAGAAATTGCTGTTCCTTCCGCTAGATTGGCCGTGGTGTTAGCCTGCCAATTTATTCCCGTACCGGACCTTCTGTGGTGATTAGCCTGTTGGTCATTAGTAGTAGTTAAGTGCATGCTATTGCTTTCTAGACGTACAGAACCATCTGTGGTGTTAGCCTGTTGGTTATTGTACTTTGTAACCGTACCGGACCTTCTGTGGTGTCAGCCTGTTGGTCATTAGTAGTAGTTAGTGTATGCTATTGCTTTCTAGACGTACAAAACCATCTGTGGTGACAGCCTGTTGCTTATTGTACTTTGTAACCGTACCGGACCTTCTGTGGTGTCAGCCTGTTGGTCATTAGTAGTAGTTAGTGCATGCTATTGCTTTCTAGACGTACAGAACCATCTGTGGTGTTAGCCTGTTGGTCAATAGTAGTAGCTAGCCGTAGCCGAATACGACATACCCAACCTCGTCGGATACCGAATACTATCCACGAGATTCACTGAAAGAAGAACCGCCGTCCGTACTACATCGCATCTCTCTCTCTCACTGCAAGTGTCGACCATAACCCTCTCTATTCACCTACTTTCCCGTAGCATTAGCCGTAAAATAAGAAGCTAGAAGTAAGTAACAATTGATTGTAAACCGGAAAGAAGAAACCCTGAATAAAATATTTCTATATTTATTTTGTAAATGAGTCTTTTCAATTAGTTAAGAACCTTGGACGACTCCAGAGCTCCCGGCAACCCCTCTATTGAGGATTCAGGGGAAAAGACCCATTACACTCATGACCTTTCCAAAAATGTCAACACTACTGATCTAACATCTACCACTGCGTCGTACAGTCACTTCCAAAGTGAAAAAAAAATGGTTTGCGCTTACCTTAAATTCAGAATTTTCTCAAATTTTCTCCGAAATTCATGTAATTAGCAGACCCCTTTTTTATTTTTACTGGATTACCCATCTTGTTACCTTTCGAAAAAGGTGCAAAATGGCAAGGTAGATACAGGATTATAAAAACCGTATCCTTAGAACTCCCTGAGTACCTGATTATTTTATTGCACTTTAGGTAGTAAATTCTTTAAAGAAACAAAAATTTTAAGATAAAGTTTGTTTTGGGTTAACAGGTAATTAATTTTAATTAATGCTGCAAAAACATTACATTAATGTTAGTGCAATATTGTTTTTTTGCCCATATTAGCTAGTATTAGCTAGAATTCACACCCCTCTATCCTGGCGTTCTGTTACTCGTACCTGATGAAAATGTTGCTATACAAAAGGGTCAGTCAACAAGAATACCTATCATAGTTATAAAAAATAATCAATAAGTACGGGTGTTTTTAAGCAAAAATTATTAAAAAATGGTAGAATTTATGTTTGAGGAATACACGGATATTATTTACATTTATGGTGTAGTACACGGAAAAGAGAGAGCGGTTGTACTGAAATAACAAAGGAGATTCCCTAACCGGTGAGCACTCCAAAGAGGGGTATTTACATGGACTTTCCAAAGGTTAAGAGAAACAGGAAGTTCACACGACAGGAAGACACGACCCGAAACTTCGGGAACTTCTACCGACGTCGAGCACCAAATAATCACCATCGTGAGGGAGGACTCTGAGACGAGCACGGAACGAGTCACAAGGCTATTAGGAGTGTCGTCACTTAAGGTTTGGAGGGTTATTCATCGAGGGGGATTACGTCCGTATCATCATCACCCAGCCCAAGGACTACTGAAAGGAGATTCCAAGAGAAGACTGAAATGTAGTACTTGGCTTCTAGAACGCGACTTTGACGACAGAGCGTTTCTGGACCGAAGTCGGTGGACAGATGAATGTCAATTCACCAGGAATGATATCACGAACTTCCTTAACCTCCATACCTAGTCGAAAACTAACCCACACAGGGCAGAGGTGACCTCCTTCCAGCAGAGATTCAGAGTCAATGTTTCATCATCATCGGCAACCATTTGGTAGGACCGTTCATTTTTCCGCAAGTGCTTAATAGTAAAATTTATGCGGAGTTTTTGGACAATACACTGCCAGATCTAATAGAGGAGAACCCTATAGATAATCTTAGGAGAACGTTTCACCAACACGATGGAGTACCGGCGTATACGGCTTACATTGTAAAAGAAATACTAAGTGAAAAATTTCCTAACCGCTGGTTTGGACGAGGTGCACCGATTCCTTGGCCTGCTAGATCTCCAGACCTTATCCCATTGGACTTTTTCTTATGGGGAACAATGATTGATGAAGTTTATTCAAGCCCAGTTAACAATAGGGAATATTTAGTTAGCCAAACAGGAACTTAGAAGGAGATTGTTGGCATGCATCCAAAGTGGCGGTGGACATTTTGTACGGCTTTTTTTACTTATCAAGATTAATTGTAATTATTTATTTATATTATTCAATAAAAAGCAGGATTTCTACGTATAAATTTCTACATATTTTCTCTATGTGACCACATTTGGAAAGGTAATAAGATGGCCAATCCAATAAAAATAATAAAAGGTATACTAATTACATGAATTTCGGAGAAAATTTGGGAAAGTGCTGAATTTTAGGTAATCGCAAACCATTTTTTTCACTTTTGAAAGTGACTGTACCTGTAATGGTTGGAGTTAGATCAATATTGTTGACAATTTTGGAAAGGTCATTGGGATTGTAGTTTTTTAGCGTTTGTTTGATAACTCTGTGTTAGGTAGATCAAAAGATAAAAATAAAAGAGTAATGTGCATACCATGAAAAACTGAAATTTATGAATCACCCTGTAACTCCCTAACGCTTGATATTTCCCCCTGCCATACAATTTTTTGTTTGTCTAGTTGAGATCTATCACCTTGCTCATTTGGGCACGTCAGATCTGAAACACCCTGCATATATTTGCAGTCGCTTGGCTTGGGTTATCTACAGCGATATAAGAAATACTCCTTCTGAATTGTCGCTGATCTGTAGGTCCCACATAAAGCGTAAACTGGAATATAATTCCCTTATTTGAAAAAAAAGAATATTAAACTTATTGCCTATACACTCTCTCTGGCAACAGTAACGCTCTGAAGCATCGACGGAATGTCACCTGTCTTTCACTCTTCTATCACGTATTTCACTCTTATATACATCGCTATTTCCACGACTATTGTTCTAACGAAATTACTAACATAATTTATTATAGATACGTTACAACGCGCGGTAGAAGAACTCCTAGACTACAAAAGACAAATTTGGACAGATTTTGCCAAATTTCTTTGCAAATAATCTTTCCTAAGCACAACATCACGTATGTGGTATAATTTACCATCGTTTGTTTCCTTCCGTCTTATGAGCTCGAAACGTTTAAAGGAAGCGTACATCGTGACCTCCTTCACTTAAAACCTATAAACATATTTCGCTTATCCTAAATTATTTTTCTGCCAAGGCTTTAGGCAGAAAGCTTTAGCATTCTAGGGCATGCCCTTGGGTTTTGGCATTATATTAATTGAATATTTTTATTAATAATGTAATAAAAAAATAGTTTTTAAAAAAAAGTTGAACCGACTTCACAAAAAGCGCTAAAAAGCATCCATCCAAATCGGTCCACGCGTTAAAAGTTAGTTTTAACCCCCTACCCCACCCCCATTCCACTAAACTTTTTTTCTCATAATATCAATCAAGGAACATACTCTACCGAACAGAAAAATTATCATCGAAATCGGTCCAAGCTTTACGAAGTTACTACCCCTCCCCCTCCCCCACCCACTCCACCATAGGACCAAATTATTCTCCTATTAGCATTGGGGGATCACACTCTATACAACAGCAAAAGAACCATCCAAATCGGTCAACGCGTTACAAAGTTAGGTTCCACCCCCTTCAACCACCCCAACCACACTAACAATTTTTTTTCTCGTGGTATCAACCAGGGACCATACTCTAATCAAAAGAAAAAGAATTATCCAAATCGGTCGACGTGTTACGAAGTTAGACTACTCCTCTCCCACCCAACCCCCCACCATGGGCCAAATTATTCTTCTATTAGCAATGGGTGATCACACTCTATACAACAGCAAAAGAATTATCCAAATCGGTCCACGTGTTACAAAGTTAGGAGGTTCAACCCTCCCCCACCCCACACCCCACCAACATTTGTTTTCTCGTAGTATCAACCAAGGATCATATTCTACCCAATAGAAAAAGAATTATCTAAATCGGTTCACGCGTTACGAAGTTAGACTACCCCTCCCCCCACCCCCACCTATCACCCTAGACCAAATTATTCTCCTATTAGCAATGGGGGATCATACTCTATATAGCAGAAAAAGAACCATCGAAATCGGACTACGCGTTACAAAGTTAGGTTCCACCCTCTCCCGCCACCCCCATCCCACCAAAATTATTTTCTCGTGGTATCAACCACGGAACATACTCTACCCAACAGAAAAAAAAATTATCCAAATCGGTCCACGCCATACAAAGTTAGACTACCCCCTCCCATCACCCTAGTCCAATTTCGCGTCGAACTTAGAACCTCTTTGTTTTTGGGAATTCGGTTAAAAATTGGTTAAGATCATGTGGACACACATATGATGGGGTAAATAGTTATTTAAAAAATTTTTTAAAGCCTGTTTGGTACACCGTTCGTGATTATTTTCATTGGAAATACTAACTAAAAGATACATTCGGGAATTTTTCAGGACGGGTCCTAAGATATTCCTCCATTTTTAGATATCTATCTAAAACTGCAGCAAAAAAAAACACCAAATTTCATCTTAACAACTTTCAAAATGACATACGGAGAGACGGACGTATGGGCGGACTGAAACTGTACTGGATTTTAGTTGCTACGGAACTGTAAAACCTAACCTTTATAGGTGTGCGAATGAAGTCAAACTGCTTTCTTCTTTGTTAAATAATAATTACTGTTTGCAGATACCTGGTAAAAATAGTGTCTATAGTGTAGTCGTCCAGCACCTTTCCTATTATCGCCATGTCTTTGGCTTTATATAGGACAAATGTTCGAATACGTTTTGTTAATGATTAATTTTATAAAAGAGACAAATGGAGCGCTATTCACATGTAAGTGAAGTAATATGAACAAAATTTTTATCAAATTTCAAACACACAAATCACAGATTCAAAAAACTGAAAAACTGAACATTTCTTAAAATCTACTGTTTTCTACTCTAAATTTTATTTGTGTTGCTTTCAATTCAACCTTAAAATTTGGTTTCGGATTCAATTCAGCGAGCTTATTTTTCCTTTGCTAATAAACTAACTAAATCTTCAAATCTGATAGATATATTAGTAGAAAAAAGTCTTGTGCCAGTAATATTTTATATAAAAGTCATTGAAACAAAATCGTTTACTTCATACCAATATTTTTATGAATTAACTAGATTAATTTGTCAATTAATACAGTCTCAAAATATTTATATAAAAATATTAAATAATTGATTTATTAAAAACCTAAAAAAGAGATATCTTTGTAGGTACATATTTCGATCACTTTATGTCATATTTATAAAAACTTTTATCTACACAAGCACTCGATAGGTTTCTTTCTTCCACAATTAAAATCATCAACATCATCAGCTTTCAAGTATATTCCAAAATTTTCTTAAACCATCATGGAATTTGGAGATTTATTTAGTATTAAAATTATTTAAAAAATTTAAGTATGTTAATTAATTATGATAATGCTTTAAGAAAGAAAACATGTTATTTTAACGACTCTTAAGTAAAATAACGATCTTAGTGTTCAACGCTTTTCACTGATTACTAGATAAACATATTAGAAGACCTTACTTTTACTTCACTTAATTAAGTTGGAATGGGTTTTCAACATATGGTGTTAATTAAATGCGCGCACACATTTTCTTAGATTCCTATCTCTCGCAAAAGAAGTACCAATTCTGATGTATCTATGAAGACGTGTACTTACTAATATAAATTCACATATTAATTACGATTACGTAAGATTATTATAAAATTACTTCATAATGAAAATTGCTTTTGTAACGACATTTCACAACATATAACTGCACTTGATTAATTTATAAATATAACAATAATAATTAGTAATATATAATTATAACATTAAAAGAACTTACGGCGCCAAATTGGTGTCTTTTTACACTCAATTAAATTAAGAATTGAAAAAAACAGGAATGAAAATAATATTCGTCTCATTGCTACAAGCTCTTAAAACGAATTTCTAATTAATATCACATCTTGTTTTATTTTATAGCTTTTTTCAATTTCGGTTCGGCTGCTTTTGTATTTTGTTGTCACAAGTGTTTAATTCATTAGTTGGTGTAAAATAGCTTACATGCGTCATTAGGTGACAAATTAAATTAAAAAGCAAATAGCTTGAATTTTTCAAACCGATTATTTGATATTTTCCGAAAAGAAAACGTGTTACCGATGGACCGTTTACCGTTGACCGTTTACCGTTTACCGTTTATTTTACTTCTTTTAATTCTTTATACTGTACACATTTGACGAGAATTGCACATTTTATTAAGACACATGTATGTGAATACCTTAACTTCTGCAATTGAAGCTAATAATTACGCTTAATGTACAAAACCGAAAATATGATGAATTCGATTGTCTCAATATACACAATACCAGACAAACTTCAGTGTCAGTACTTAATGCTTAATTACCGTTCATGAGTTTAGAATTATTGTTTACATTGCTCTGGCAATAAGCTTGTTATTGCTTATCTGGCTATTTTATCGCCGAAAAACGATTTACGTAAGAAAACGTTCGCTAAATATTTCATTTAAAAGATGAAAATAAGATACCATACAAAATACTTTTGCAAAACTATAACATTACATTATGGGTACGTTCAAAAAGTTAGTCAAATGCGCATTTAGTTTCAACCCTCATGTTTGTTTGTTTGACAGTCTATAAATATTTCTATAAATATTGAATTTGGTATTATAACCCTGGAGTGATTCTCTTTGCTCTCTTTGAGCAATAATAGCACCTTTTTTAAATTTTCTGAATTTCCACATAATGGATCGCTTTCGAATAATTCATCATTTAAAGCAGAAAGTTCACTGTACAGCACAGAATTAATTGCAACATAAACTAAAAAATATAAATTTACATTTTTACTCGTAGTCCGTATCCATTTTAGCCCGTTTTTAAGATAATACCGCAAACAAATTTTTTAGCAGCTAAAAATTTCCAAATGCAAGAAATGCGCAGTTAATTTGCAGCAACTTTCAAATTAATTGAGCGAATGCAATGCATTTACATCGGCATTGCATTTGTTGAACGACTGCATGCTGAGAATGCGCATTTAACTGACTTCTTGAACGTACCCTATATCATGTTCGGTGGAGTAAGTAATAATATGTCGCCCTTTCAATCCAGAGGTCGCTTTCTGCTGACAACAGACTACGACAAAAAGGCCATTGGGGTTGCAGAGAAAACATCGGTGGTTTGGATTTTTTTTTTAAATTTTAGGTCAACTTGCAATCATTGTGTCGAATCGGGTGAAGTTCTTCTCTCGCTTCATGCCCCGCAAAGGGTTACGGGAACTAGGAACATATCGTCGGCTTAAGTGTGAGAGAACGTATCTACCAGTATACGAAATACCATAACTTTTGTTACAGTTAAAATTTTGTAAAAACCGATTTATTGTTACTTTTCTATTGCCCTTTTCTGCTGAAAAAATTTTAAAAAAAATTTAAAAAATCAATATGTTTTTTGAAATTATACTGTTTTTTGCATCTCCTCAAAAGTTGGGTTTTTTCAGATACCTTCCCTCACACTTAAGCCGACGATATTATAATAATTTTTGGTATAATGCAGAGGCTAATTTTTTGCTACGCAGCAGTCGGTAGCCATTTCTTGGGCTCTTTATAACCGGCAAACCGGTTTAGCGATAGCCATGTTAACCGGTTATGACCAACCAGTTCATGCGGTTTCAACTAACCTTATCCATTCCTAAAACAGCCCAATTAATATTTTTGATGATCCTAGGATACTACAGTTACACTTTTATAAAAAAAAAAAAACATTATATTTTGAATTTAAACTACTCAAAACAAGTAAGGGAACAAAAAAAAATCTAAATTTTTTAGTGATTTTTGACGGGCTGTATTTAAGCGAGAACTAATCGTATCGGGGTTCTGAAAAAAACATCTTAAAGCTCCAGAACTCTAGTTTTTGAAACTTTCAGCCAAAAAATTTTAAAAGCCACGGTGCTCACGTAATCCAAAGGAATAGCGGAAGAAAAAAATTTCAAAACTTTTAGTCATTTTTTTTTTGGTGCACGGACTCGGAAATTTTTTTTTTATTTGACCACCCTATGAACCAGATAGCCTGTTAATTCAGCTTTAATTATCTTTTTTGAAATCCTTGATATCCTAGCAATTAATGATCGTACAGAAAATTTAAGGGCAATTTCGGAAACTGGAATACACTTCCTAAAAGAATCCGTCAAGACATAAAAAATAATAATTTTTTTTTATCCGTAATTTCAATTTTGAAAAAGTCAAAAAAAGTGACTTTTTTCCTTGTTTTGGTAAATTGACCGCATCTTTGCAAATACTGATGGATTTGTAGGAATTTTTACACCTCAATGTACGCACAATAGCCCTGTAAATCCGCAGATCGATCCATTGGACGGTTCCTTCAGCTACTTGGTAAATTAAAAAAAAAGCAAATTGAAAAAAATCGTAAATTAAAAAAAAAATTTTTTTGAGAAATCGAAAATTAAAAAAAAAGTTTTTGAAATTTTTTAGAAAATTAAATACTGAGATGTTCTTACAAAACAGTATTTCATTTTCTAAAAAATGTCAAATGTTTTTTTTTATTTTCGATTTTAAAATTTTTTGTTTTTAATTTACAAGTGACTGATGCATAAAAGTGATAAAAAAATAAAAAATTGAAAAAAAATGATTTTTCCATTTTTATGAAGATTACACGTTGTTGAGATCACAATTCTTGTTCCTTTAATTTATTCCAAAACTTTGACCAATCGGCCCGAAGGAACCGTCCAATGGATCGATCTGCGGATTTACAGGGCTATTGTGCGTACATTGAGGTGTAACAATTCCTACAAACCTTAGCCTTTCCATCAGTATTTGCAAAGATGCGGTCAAGGAAAAAAGTCACTTTTTTTGACTTTTTCAAAATTGAAATTACGGATAAAAAAAAATTATTATTTTTTATGTCTTGACAGATTCTTTTAGGAAATTTATTCCAGTTTCCGAAACTGCCCTTAAATTTTCTGTACAATCATTGGTTGCTGAGATATCCATGGTTGAATACAAAAGTGTCCTTTTTCGTTTACTATCGGATATCTCCGCGACAAATCGACGTATCAAGGATTTCAAAAAAGATAATTAAAGCTGAATTAACAGGCTATTCGGTTCATAGGGTGGTCAAATAAAAAAAAAATTTCCGAGTCCGTGCACCAAAAAGAAAAATGACTAAAAATTTTGAAATTTTTTTCTTCCGCTATTCCTTTGGATTGCGTGAGCACTGTGGCCTTTAAAATTTTTTGGCTGAAAGTTTCAAAAACTAGAGTTCTGGAGCTTTAAGAAGTTTTTTTCAGATCCTCGATACGATTATTTCTCGCTTAAATACAGCCCGTCAAAAATCACTAAAAAAATGTAGATATTTTTTTGTTCCCTTAATTGTTTTGAGTAGTGTATTATAATAAATACTAAAAACATAAATGCACAGTAATACATGCTTTTAAAAAAACACTAAACTGACATTATTATTTTTACAGATATTACCGATTTAAGAGGTATATTAGCAATGTGTAATGTGGGCATTCTATAGAATACCCAGACATTTTATAGAATACGCTATTTTGTTAAGCATTGTATATAATGTCCAAAACTATAATTTAAGGCATTCTATAGAATTCGAAAAGGACAATTTTAATTTACGTTTACAAATATTTCCTTAATCAAAAATTTTTCTTCAAATTTTGAAAATATACAATTTTGGTGCACTAATATAAATTTGGAAAAGGAATATATTAGTTTTAGAATACAAATATTTCCTTACGAAAGTCTTCTTGAAATATTCTGGATATTTAGTTGCATCTTCCGTTATGCCTGTGACTCGATCTGGGCAAACCGTAATTTGGGGTTTTAATTCCAAAAGAGTGGCACTCTTACTGATGCTTTAAATATTTCCTAAAATCTCCGGTTGCATTTTCCAACTGTTCTGCTGCTGAAGTCTCTTGTAATGATTGATTATTTTCAGACGACTTTTAAGTTTTATATGTGGAAATGATAACAAAAGCACTCCCGTTTATTTTTCTGTCGGCATCACCACTGCAGACATTGAAAGTTCCAAGTCGTGTTAACAATAGTTATTACAATAAAAATAATTAGAAGGTTGCATTATAAGGTTCGCGGAATCAGAGAAGATATGCGACGACTGCAAAACTAAGAGCGTGACAGATTTATTGTTTATCCTATGGCGTTAAAGGCGGTGATGTTCGATCTAGGGTTTTATATTGTGTGTATGTCACCACATCTTCGTTCTTTCCTGCCAAAACTATGCTACATCATCACAGGGTATTCCCTAACCTTTCGCATTATCATAATAGAAAGATGCAATGATATGTATAATCTTTAGATCTTTGTATCGTCCTGGGTAGGAATTCTCGCTAAACTGGTTGTTTTCAGGCAACCAGATTGCCTTGTAAATGTGTTGAGGTTGTATTTAGCATGCATGTGTTTAAAGGGTTGAATGGGAATGGCCAACCGTTTACTCATGGCAGTCCAAACGCTATTAGTGTCGAAAACCCTGATCTTTGTATCGCATTAACTGACGCTGACTGACTAAGAAAGAGGCAAAATGTACACTTTTCACGTAAACAAACTGGTAGAAAAGAACTTATTTATCTATCTCTGCATAAAATGTCTCGTTTAAGCCGACCGTCATTCATAATTGTTATTCATATTATAGTATATTTAAAAAATTAAATACAAATACACTAAATTCGTGTAAGAATATCTAATAAATTGTTGCTTATTCATAGTGCACATATAATTGCTATATTGATGGTTGAACCACGTTGATTGCAATTTGTACGTACTACAAAATAAGAAGAACATTATAACAATAAAATAGTTAAAAAAAATTTTACCGACTTCACAAAAAGCGCTAAAAAGCATAAAATAATTTTAAATTTTATATCTATTACGACATTTTGAAGTCGGTGCAAATTAAAGAAACCAAACAACTACAACAAAAGTATTTAATCATCCTTCCTTATGATCCCGTGGGCTGAAATGTTCAGGTAGTTTTATATATTATCTTCAGTTGTGGTTGGGTAGTTGTTTTGTTTGTTTAATTTGAGCCGACTTCACAATGTCGTAATTACGGTGCTACTTTATTTTTTTTTACATATAAGTATCTTCCTCGGCTCCGTCCTGAAAGTAGAACATATGAGAAGGGAACAAGGAACCAAAAGTTATTTTGACTTACCTGTACAGTGTGTTGTCCTGAAATCCAATATAGAAATGGTGCTGCAAAAGATTTTTGTTTAATTACAGATTAATAAGGAAGTCACTGATTACTTACCTGGTAAAAAGAAGAAGTGGCTTCGTATTCCCCGTCCAAGGAATAAATTGTAAATATGAACCCTAGGCTCTAGTTGCGCTGGCCCAGATTGCACTTCGAAGTCGCTGCATCCACACCCATTTCGGTTACTTACGACCGCTCACCTGCAGGAAACTAAACCTAAACTAAAATACTCAAAATATAGTACTTACCAATATGGATTATAGCACTAACCGGCATGGATTAACGTTAGATTACGTCTAATAGCAGTTTCCATCATGTGGTATACCTCGAAGATGTCCTAAGAAGAAAATGTTAAATACATGTTTATGAAGGAGGTATGACATTAATTTACTTACGTACGTTACCTGGATCTCTCGGATGACGGATAAGATTCTGCAAGTATAGAGAGTTTTAGCATTAGTTAATTTCAATTTCAATAATTAAAATAATTAGCAAAGCTAGGTTGAATATTTATGTAATTTTAGGAATATCAAAATAAATAAGCTCTAAGATTTAGCCAAAGTGAACAGAAATTAAATGAAGATTAAAGCTTATATTCGGTTTAGTCTAATGAAATAAAATCATAAAATAGGATTAGTCTTAGATTTAGGAAATTTATCTTAAGCTATTTGAATTAAAGGATAGGAAGAATTAATTAAGCAAGGAAGAACAATTTAATGAAGAATATAAATTTCGAAAAATGTTTACCTTAAAATATGATGTCAAGCCAAAAAGGGTCAGCGCAAGCAATTTTTCGTTTAACCTGAAATAAAAAGAATAATTAGAAATTTTCACTTACAAATTAATTATTGGAGTAATTAGAATGATTTTGAAGTACTTACCTGTTCTGGGCTTCCTCACAACACTTCAAAAACACATAAAAGGCGACCACTTAAAATAAACTGACTGGATTTACCTGCGAAACTTTATTTCCCGAAAGTAAACGAATGACTTATAGGGCTGTTCGTAACCCAAAGTTTGAGGTGGTTCTTTATTAAAACACGGAACGATAAAATAAAGATATTCCGAAGCACGTGAAACCGGATGTCAACTTCCGACAAAAACACAGCTTTAGTGGACTTCCTGCCGGAATAGAATTTTTCCAATTATAGGTATACAAAAATGATTCAAAATTCATAGAGAATTTAATTTTATTAAATTTATACGATTTCCCAGTATTTGCAGAACATCCCCGGAAATCGGCATAATAGGGACGATTATAAAACCACCCACTTTGGTAGGTGAAGCGAGCAGTCCGGTGACAGATTTTGGTAGAAGAAAACGAGTGAAAGTGAAGATTTAAAAGTCAGTGTGATATAAGCAAGTAAAAGGCCAAAGAGAAAATAGGAAAAGTTACTGGAAGAAAAGAAGAGTTATAGCGGAGAAAATAAGTGTGCAGACGTCGAAGGAAGGAATTCAGGACAGTTGAAGCTAAGTAGTTTTTTTTATATATGAGTGAAGATTTCTAGTTTTGTTTCCTTGTTCTTTCCTTTTGTTTTGATTATGTTTTGTTTGCTTTGCGCGAACCTATTTTGGGGGTTTAGTTGTTGCCTGAAAAGCTATTTTGTAGATGGTGGATTAAATTAAGGTCAAATCTATTATTGAAATTTATTAGATTGACGCATTATTTATTTAATTTTCGAGTTATTTATTGAACTTAGTTACTTATTGTAAATATACGTATGTTTGTTGAATTTTTTTTTGTTTCACATAATTTTGCTCCAGCCACATTCGAGTTCGCGGACTCTAAAACGGCGTGGCGCCCAAGAAAACAATCCCACCTACGACCCTTAATCCCCTAGCTAGCATTATTTATATGCTTAACGCAAGCATATAACAACGGAGTCTTAAGAATAGAAAAATAGACTATGGAAAACTTACTTATGCTAAACACGTCAGGTTATTGTGATTTCGTTTATTGTCATGACAGCTTTTTAGCGTTATCATCATCTTTATAGGAAATACCTTGATACTGTTCGCGATAACTTCAATAATGATCCTCGTACCTTTTTTAAATTTGTAAATATGAAGAAGAAAACTGATAATTATTCATCTACAATGTGGTACAATGGATCCTTTAGTTGCGTCGCGTCCAATATAGCCGACAACTTTGCATTGTTTTGCCTTTTCATCAGGCAATTTCGTGCCTTCGCTGGAAGAGTTTGGTCATATTCAGGATCGTCCCGCTGCCTCCATTGCTTTGCCCAGTCTATTTAGTGATATTATCATGTATGGTATCAAGGAACTTTAAATGGACTTTTCTTTTGGTCCTGATGGTGTTCCATCTGCATTCGTGAGATCCTGTTCTGACGCCTCACTCACTCCACTTGAACTCATCTTCAACAAATCTCTTCAGGCCGGTAGATTTTCTACGTTATGGAAGAGCTCCTTTATAATTCCTCTTTATAGAAAAGGGCATAAAAACTTAAAAACAAATCGCGAAGCCTTCCTGCATACCCAAGTTGTTCGAATCTGTTATATATTCACAACTTGTTAGGCACTGTAAGGGGTTAATCTCATCTAATTAACATGGCTTTCTGACTGCTAGATCGACGGCAACTAACGTGCTTGAATTTACATCACACATAATCTCTCCCTTTCAACAAGGTCTCCAGACTGACTGCGTCTATACCAACTTTAGCAAGGCATTTGATAAGCTCCCTCACTCTGTGATTATGTTTAAACTTGAAAAGTTAGGTTTTCCGCCTTTATTGCTCGACTGGATCTGTCTTACTGAAAAGATAGGACATACCGAGTATCTTTCCGTAATACTTTATCAAGAGTTGTGAGGGCTACATATGGCATACCGCAGGGTAGCCATCTGGGCATCTGTTGTTTATTCTTGCCATTATCGGCATTTTCACTCTGATTAAGCACTCCAAAGTCTTCATCTACGCAGACGATATGAAGATATTCTCATGCGTTAGAAACAGTTATGATTCTTCCTGTATTCAGGATGATTTTACTATCTTCAAGAACTGGTGCAGATCTAATTGCCTGCAGCTTAACTTGGATACATTTGAAGTTGTGTCATTTTCTAGGAACCAAAGTCAACTCGTCTTTGATTATACCTTCGCGGAAACTAATATATGTTGCGTGTAGTCCGTTACTGACCTTGGTCTGAAACTTGATCGTAAACTCGATTTCACTCTTCACATTAACTACATTGTTTCTGTTTCTGGTTGTGTAAAGCGAATAGGTCAATTAATTCTAGGCTTTTGCCTAAGTAGTGCACCTTCTGAGTAAGAAGGATTAATTCTATAAATATAAAATTTCAAATTTTTTTATGCTTTTTAGCGCTTTTTGTGAAGTTGTAATAAATTTTTTTAAAAAACTATTTTATTTTTCACTTTTTAAAGGATGCTCGTACGAACAAAGCCATTACAAATGTTGCAGAGGTAGTGCAATCTACAAATGGAAACATAATTATCCAATCTAGGAACATACTCCAATCAACAAAGCAAAATCATCCCAATCGGTCAACGCGTTCCCAAGTTACACTACCCACCCCCTTCCCCACCACCACCCTAGTGACAAATGTTGTTCATTATTAGCAATGGGGGATCATACTCTATACAACAAAAAAGAATTTTCTAAATCGATCCATGCATTACGAAATTAGGTTTGACCACCGCCCCATCCCCCACCCCATCACAAATTTTTTTGATATGGGACCAATCGGGGAACATTCTTTACCCAAAGATGATAACGATGCAATTTTGCCTTATGCCCGGCGCGAGTTGTGGAAAACCAAGCTTTAAGTCGTCATCAAATCTGAATCTGTAAATCCGAAACAAAAGATTTTATTAATTTTTTATTTATTTATTTAAGCTTAATACATGCTATAACATAAAAAATACAAAAATACAAGCTAAAACATAATACTCATCCTACAGACTATAATAAATGATAAGTAATAATAAATAAATAAATAGTACATACAGTCATGTGCATTAAAATAGCAGTGCCGGAATAAATTTTTAAAAAAGTGAATTTTAATCATCCCTCCCTTAGTGATTGCAAGGACATCTCTTGTAATTAATCTCTTTACTGTTTTCAACCAATGTGTGGTGGCAACACTTCAATTAAGACTGCTTTTAGGTTATTCCCCGTTATATTAATAGCATACTGCAAAATTTTATGTGCATTAAAATAGCAGTGTTACTTGGTTTCTTTGATAAATTTGTTGGAAAATTCGAAAGTGACTCTTTATTTTTTTCATCGGCGTATATTTTAATGTAAGGATTATTCTGAAATATAATGTATAGTATTAAAAAAGTTTATCTTTAGAAAAAATGGGCCGGGCAAAACATTGCACACCTGGGAAAGGTCACTTAACAGGCAGCTACTTAGAGATGGCAAAACGTACAAATTTATACAAGAAACTTTAAAGTGTTCAATCAGTACTTAATCAATAAGAAGACGCCTCATAAAAGCTAATTTAAGATCGAGACGTCCTAGAAAGGTGCCATTATTAAATATGAGACAAATAAAAAACCGCCTATTATTTGCTAGAGAGCACGTAATGTGGCCCCCTTCTAAATGGCGTAATATTTTGTGGAGCGACGAATCAAAAGTAGTTCCAGAAGTATGTTCTGAGACCAATCTGTACACAATTTAATCCAAGGTATACCAGAAATACACTCAAACATGGCGGTTGCAGTCTTATGGCCCTGGGGCTGTTTTTCTTGGTATGGCGGGCGTCCGATCCATTGCATTAAACCTATCGAGCATCTATGGATAGATGTTAAAACGGCAGTTTCTATAGCAAAACCGAAAAATACTCAGCAATTATGGGAAATAATTCAGTCATCGTGGAATTCTATCCATGTAAGCAGATGCCGTGAATAAGTGGAATCCATGCCTCGTAGATGCACAGCCGTTATTAAAAATAATGGTTACGGGACAAAATACTAAGGTATTATGAAATAATCATATTGAAAATTCCTTATTTGTTCCTCTTTTTTCATTATTTTGTTATTAATACAAAAAGACTGCTATTTTAATGAACACTTTTATAAGCATTTATAATTTACGAAGAATTATTTATTTAAATTATCAGCGGAGAATTTTATGTTTTTTAATTCTAATGGATAAAATATATAATAAAGATTATTTTCATAACAATATAATGTTTTGCACATCACTTTTGTTGAAAATTTTGTCTAATGCGTGTAAATATTTCAAACACTGCTATTTTCATGCACATGACTGTATGAGCTATAAATATAGTAGATACAGGCAGAAGGCGGAAGGAAGAAGAATTAAGAAAGGCGATCAAGATCAGGATGGGCGGGATCAAGATATAAGGCTTTGTGAAGGGATGATTTACTCAGATGGAAGTCAAAGGAGGAAAGGTCGTTGACTTTTCGTAGCATCCTGGTAATTGGCTCGCTTTGACCGTAGTTTGTGCGATGACGGTCGAGTCGGAAAAGGGGAGGGGAGCTAAGGTTATGGGGGTTGGTATAGATGGTTAAAGATTGCAGGATTGAAAGGCAGTCTATTGTTATATAATGAATAGCATCAATTTACACACTTAAATATATTATAACTATAGTTTACAAATATAATTGAATAGCAACTACTATCGTAGTTTGTAGTATTTATTTTGTTATTTTGTATTTTTTTATGTAATAGCTTGCATTAAGCTTAAATAAATAAATAAATAGATAACGTACTCTCACACTAACCAAACTAAACTATGTATTACTCTAGTATGACAGACAGTTAGCATCATAAAGCAGCTAGTCTGAAAATGTAACTCAAGCAATATAGACATTTTAATAAAGTATTAAGTAGACTATCTCTTGTCTTTTCAATTAAAATCAATTTTAAAATTTAACATAATTATGACACCAGTTAATAACTGATAAATGAAGAGAATATCGGAAACATTACGACGTTTACTTAGAGGTTGTAAGTCGATCAGTTTCAGACGGTTTTCATAAGGTGGAAGGTTGAATCTGTCTACCCACGGAAGATCACGTAGAGCGAAGCCATCCTATTAATGTTAGTTGTTTGTCTAGGTGACCATACCTGGCTGGCATATTCAAGGAGAGGTCTAACGAAGGAGACGTAGAGAGATTTTGGTACATAAGGATTGGAGAACTCTCTAAACCAGCGCTTCACAAACCCAGAATCTCTTTTGGCATGTTCAAATATAGTTATCGAAAGCTCTAAGATTGATTTCGCATTAGCATTTACGCCTTATAGGGAAATATATGATATTGGAAACTGACCTAAACGTATATATAAATGAAAATATGGGATTGCTACGTAAACTTTCCATTTAAATACATCTAGAAATTATTATTTCCTTTTTTTAAATTTTTAATCCTGTTAATTTCAGTTAACAAACATTTATATTCTCTTTTGTTCTCTGTAATTTTAATCGAAAAATAATGCTTTAATTCGAGAATTAGAATTAACTAATTTTTAAAATGATTCCTTTTGTTGACGCCACCTAAAGACAAAAAGAAACATCCAAAGTGGCATGAGCTTTAAAAACAAATATTTATCTAATCAAGGGAATTTCGGTTTTTGAATACCTTTCATTAATCTGCATTTCCGGTGGCAATAACCCTAAAATCGGAAAACAAAACAGTTGTAAAAAAATGTACATAGAAAGATTGTAAACAAAACTGTTAATGAACCAACCGAACTGCATCACTGACAAAATTTTTTTAACAAGACGCCACACATTTTAGCACAATATAATAAAAACACTAAACATTAAAACATGAATATGAATAAATTTAATTTAACTTACTTTTCTTTAACCAATTTTGCCACTAAAACCACGACTACCTCCATTTCACATGTAGACGTGTCCAATGCCTACATTATCAATCTAATTTTTGTTTTAGAAGTATAAAACATTTGAAAATTACTCTTTAGAGATGGCAGCAAAGCAATTGACTCATTCTAGAAGGTTATTCAAAATATGCGAGAAATAAGATCAAATCTTTTAGAATGTTAAAGTATGGCTTGGACATGTGAAAAGAGAAAAACCTTGCGTTTTGCACTTGCGAAGTTTGGAAATAGAATATGAATGTATATTGTTTATTGAAGTAAAATTGTAAATAATTATCATAAATGCAAACCTAAATTGGAGCCACAATTGCATAACAAAGGTCTAGGTATATTTTGAAATACCTCATCCTTTCTTATGCGTGTGTATTATGATACTTTGGTTTTAGCATTTTTAAAAAGAGACTGCACTAAATTGATAAGTTAAATAGCTAGCAACATGAACCAGAAGCAAGTTACAATCTTATAGAAAATATATTGGAATACCAGCACGGGAGTAATACAAGATTTATTTTTTTAATGACTAAATAAGAGACAGAGAAATGCAGGCAGTTTAAATTGACCTGGTTCATTCTGCGCACGAGAAAAACCTCAGATCTGTACTTGACTGGTTTCAGGTCTGCTAAGCCCTATTTTGATTTAATGTAATCTGAACAAAGTTGAATATACTGACTCAGCCTTGAATTTTGTATACGCTGATTGCGTAAAGCCAATCTTTGTTGGGTCTGATTATTTTCACTTATCACATAGATACTGAAAATACGTAATTTTTACTCTGTTAGCTTACCTTAAGTAGTGCTTAAGCCTATCAAATTTTTAAATAAAAAATATGGTAAATAAATTTATTTTTAAGTTAAGAACATAACAGTTCAACATTTCAAGAATCTTCTGTTTAATTTTTGGGTAAAAATATTGTGAATTGAGCGAATTGTGCAAAATTTTAGAAGGATCGGATGAGTAGTTTTATACACCCCGTGCAACAAAAAGAGCCGCACGTGGTTTCCTTTTTCATATCTTCCCAGCTCAATTCGTGCTAAATAGTCTCCAAGATGTCCAAATTGCTTTTAACGGTTGTTGCTGTGCAATAGCACTCTTCTGCTAAAAATATTCACTATGTACAGTTGCATACATGCATAGGGTTCGAGACGTTATTAAGGCAAAGGGCGGTACTACAAAGTACTAATTTTTTTTTAAACTCAATTTTAAAACTTTTAAGTTTTGAAAATACATTTTTAAGTTTAATAAAAATAAAGAGATATTGTTGGCTTACTGTATTTTTAATTTTGTATGAAATAACATTGCATTAAAAATTTGAACAAAATGAAGCATTTTTTGATTTCGAACGAAAAACTAAATATTTTTTTTAAAACAAATTACATATTGCTTAAAACATACTTTTTAATCGGGTTATATGTGAATAATGTAAAATATAGAAAAATTACATAATAAATTGTTGTTATTTAACTTTAAACGTGCGGCTCTTTTTGTTGCACGGGGTGTAGTTACAGTGATCACCGACTTTGAAAAACTAGATGCTCTTGAAGAGTTGTACTATCAAATACCCCCCCCCCCCCCCTTAAGGAGTTTATCAATGTAAATTTTAACTCGTATGTCTATATAATATATATTTACCAAGAAACTTCATCAGCAGATAAGTTATGATAGCGCTTACCTTAAAACTGTAATTAGATTATAAGTCAGTCTTTTGTAGAACTTAAAAGTCAATGAATGCCACTATGTACAACATATTAATTCATGAGTAGATAGTAACGTAATTGCAGCAAAAAAGAATTTGTACGCAGAAATGTGTCTCAATACCTTTTTAACTGGGCTAAAAGAACCATTTGGATCTATAGTTCGTGCTATGAGGCCTGATACAATAGCTACAGCCTTATCATACTGCATTCAACAAAGATCATTCGTAAATCCACAAAACTCGATTAATAATTTGTTCAGAATGACAAATCAAACCCCATTCAATAATTTCAGAGCATCCAACTGTAATCATAATTCCAAAAACTGTAATCAGAATGCTTTCGGAAGACAATCAAATTCAATAAATGTACCTGCACCAGAGCCAGGGCCGCCGAGAGGGAGGGGGCGAAGGGGGTAAACCACCCGGGCCCGGGCTTTCAACAGGGGCCCTGTCATCTAAGTCATCAACAGAAAAAAATTTTCTATTTTAATTATATATAAAAAAAATGTTTCACGATCGAAAAAGTGTAATATACTAGACAGATTTTTAATTGAAAGTCACTCATTCGATTGTATATGGACCCGTAAACGGTTAGTCCCGGGACCGAAATTCCTTTCGCGGGGGCCCGTATGTGGTACCCCCCGGGCCCGAATTTTGTCTCTACGGGCCTGACCAGAGCCAATGGATACTAGCTGAGGACATACATATCGAAGGTACCGTCCATTTAATCAAAACCAATCAAACCCCAACAATCCACCTTTCAATAATACACGTTCAAGATTTCCTAAGTATATCGCTGAGGAACTACATAACATGAGCACACAAGAATATGAACCCACATATTCTCATTCACGGAATATGGCAAGTGATCATTCTTATCAGATGCAATTAGATCAGTACTATAACTATGACAAAAGCACATTTAATAATAACTTTGAAGTAGATGATTCTCCAAAGTTTCCAATAACCGCCTCGAAGGGATACTTAGATGTAAACAAACACGGGTTTATTTTACCATATATTAACATATCCTCACATTACGGACGAACCTTAAAATTTCTAATAGACACAGGTGCGTCCACGTCGTTCATTAACCCTGAATATATCCATCCAGATGATCTTATCGAAACTAAACCAACCGTAATTACCACTATACTCAACAAATACAAATTGAATACCAAATTTCATTGAGTTTAAGCAACCAGGCCAAACTCGTTTTCTCTTACTTAAATTCCATGGATACTTTGATGGTCTGTTAGGACTTGATGCCCTAGAGATGTTAGGTGCTAAAGTTGATCTTGGAAACAAAATATTAGTGACAAATTTTTCAAGCATTCCTGTAAATTTCAAGCCAAATTTTATGTCTAACAAATACATTGTCCCACCTAAATTCAAATTAATAGTAAAGCTACCAGTAGATATCGAGAATGGTGGTATACCTCTTTGAAGGAATATACTCTGACAAAGATTGGCAAAGTCAAATCGAAGTCATTAACACCGGCAATGAAGAACAAAATTTCTATAGCGAATATCCATTAAAAGTCGAAGAATTTTCCCAAAATAACTTCGTTGAGATTAATGACCTAAACATCAACTACCAGTTCAACGATGAAAATATCGAAGTAAATGATATTATACATCAACTTCGCACTAGCCACCTGAACAAAGAAGAGTCCAAAGCACTTTTTAAACTCTGCAGCGAATTCGATGATATATTTTTAAGGAAGGACAACAACTTACTTTCCCTAATAATGTTAAACACCAGATAAAAAATACAGATTACGTACCCATATACACTAAGTCGTATAGGTATCCATACATACACAAAAATGAAACAGATCAATGATATGCTTAGTGAGCATTAAGCATTGGTGCCCCTGTTTGGATTGTTCCAAAAAAGAAAGACGCTAGCGGTATACAAAAGTGGAGGCTTGTAATAGATTACAAGAAGCTGAAAGAGAAAACTATCAGCGACAGGTACCCACTCCCCAAGAAAACAGAAATTTTGGATAAACTAGGGAAATGTATATATTTTTCCACACTAAATTTAGCCTCTGCTTTTCATCAAGTTGGAGATGTTCAAAAGATAGCCTTCACGGTAGAACGAGGACATTTTGAATATATAAGAATGCCTTTTGGGTTGAAAAATGCCTCTGCTACTTTTCAAAGAGTAATGGACATCGTCACACACAAGAATTACAAGGCACCGTATGTCTTGTGTATTTGGACGATATTATCGTGTTTTCCGCATCACTCCAAGAGCACATAGAAAACTTAAGAAAGTTTTCCAAAAATTACGCGATGCTAACCTCAAAGTACAACTTGACAAGTCTGAATTTCTCCGTAAAGAGACTGAATTTCAAGGACATATTGTCACAACGGAAGGTGTAAAGCCGAACCCAAACAAGATCAGAGCAATTAAGGAATTTCCAATCCCAAAAAAACGAAAAGAAATTAAATCATTTCTTGGACTTTTAGGTTACTACCGCAAATTCATTAAAGACTTTGCAAAACTAACGATACCCTTGACTTGGATCATGAGTCTAAAAGACCCTAACTCACGACTTGTACGTTGTCGCTTAAAGCTCGAAGAATTCGAATACGAAGTAGTTTACAAGAAAGGAGTCCATAACTCAAATGCAGATGCATTAAGTAGAATCAAGCTTGATAAATTTATTTGGGGGGGGGGGATATTAAATTGTTTGTTTGCATTTTTTTATTGGATAGTACAACTCTTCAAGAGTGTCTAGTTAAAATTTGAGGTCGATTGGAGCAAAACTGTCGGAGATACAGAGCCTCGGGTCTCCCTCCATTCGATACATCCCATAAACAAAAGAGCAGTGTTAAAACTTTAAACGCGTTTTTCTGAGATATAGTTTTTCAAAGCCGGTGATCACTGTAACTCAAAAACTACTCATCCGATCCTTCTTAAAGTTTGCACACTTCTTTTATACATAAATTACGACCTAACAACGTCGAGATTTTGTATTTTTTATTATTATAATTAGTTTTACAACAACAAATTCGCCGATTTTTATCAATATATTTTCGTAACTTCGAAAAACTCGTTTTTTTTACTTCTAAAAATTGAAAAATCAATGAAATAAACAGAACTTCGACGTTGTTACCTCGAGAAACTCATAAACTAACGAAATATTTTTGGTTTTTTGTCTACATATGCTCCAGTAATGAGTTATGATGATCACTGCAGAGTATCCTTTTTTTTTTTGCGTATACGAAGATTTCCTGTCAGTCGCTCAATTCACAATATTTTTACCCAAAAATTTAACAGAAGATTGAAATGTTGTACTATTATGTCCTTAGGCTGTCAGCTGGCAGGTACACAGGGGGATCAACGTGTAACCTATGGTTGCGCGCCGTAACTGTGTACACTGACAGAAGTGCGACTGCAACCTACTCATGGTGGCGGCTGGTAACAGGCTCCTGGTACGGTCATGTCTCTGCCAGGAGTTCTGGCTAATAGTAGCCGGGCGGAGAGAAGGATACTCTCTTAAATAAAATACCCCAGTCCAAGGTGGAACAGCATACGCCGAGGGACTCGTGGAGAAGGGGAGCTTGGTCGTTAGTATGCGAACTCCGGATACCTGTTGACCTCCGGTTTTATTAAGCCTTGCCGTGACATCGGGGATCTCTGTCACGGTGGACTTCCACTTCTGCCCTACTCGTGGGAATATCATGGACAGTAATAACTCAAATAATGATGAGGGTGGCACCCCTCTAAAAGTGCCAATTTCTGAGGCTGGAACAAGGCCTCAAACGGCAGAGAATGAACCAATGGACCAGAACAACCTCTGAGGCTAACCTAAGGCCTCAAATGACAGAAGATATGCAAGTGGATCTGGATAGTGTAAGTCCAACCAGGCTGTATGACCTGTCACTAATGTCCGATGAGGAATTCATTACTAAATCGGTTGACAAACCTAAGGCCGCAAAGGACTCAGGGAAAAGTCCCGAGGAGGTAGTGGACGATAGCAGACCAAAGAGGAAAAACCTCAGCGGAGCTGCCAAAAAACGGTTTAAAAAACTGTTGTCAGAACGACACAACCCGAAAGCAGCTAGGTTACTATCGATGGCTCCTAGGGTAGTGGCACCAGACAGCGGTAAAAGAAACCGGACGGAGGACTCCTCCACAGGAACAATAGAGGCCAAAAGGAAGAGAACTCTAACAACAACTACTACAATAGAGACTAAACAGGAGTCACCCGTAGAGGGAAGCAAGACTCCAGCAGCCCCCTCGTACAAGGAAGTCGCGGCAGGAGTGCGCATGGGCTGATCATGGGCGATCCTCAGAAAAATCCGGGACAATAAGAACAGCGGGGTTAAACCCGCATACTACGGTACATAGGCCAGGCTGGTTGATGATCAACTGCGCTGATAAGGCCACCTCAGAGTGGCTCAAACAGTCGGTGGTTGAGCTTCAGCCATGGGAAGGGTCAAAACTAAGGGCGGTCGGGGAGGAGGAACTTCCTCGATCCAAAGTCCTGGTAGGCTACTTTCCGGATAGCCAGGAACTTAAAAATGAGGAGATCCTCGACCAAGTCGAGGGTCAAAACCATCAACTGAGGGTCTCGGCCTGGAGGATACTGAAGAGGGAAACAGAGGGAACATCCACTGTTAAAGTCCTCTCAGTAGATGACTTCTCGGCTGAGGCTCTCAAAAAGACCTTCTTCAAGGTCAATTATATGTTGGGGCAGGTACAGCTCAAGCCCAAAAGTGGCTTTGTTAAGGCCCAGTCTTCGGCGGGGTCTAGCTCCAAGGATGCTAAAAACCCGACGGGGCGGGCCAGTAAAGCAAGTCTCACGGTCTCGAGATGTAGTTCGACTCCAGCACCGGTCAAAACCCGGTGCTAAGCAACCAGCTGGTGCTAAGCAACCAGCGGGGCAGACGGCTCTGGTTCCCTCAACTTATAAAGGCCAAAAAGTGGGATGCTCTGCGGCCACAACAGGCACAGGGCTGCACTCAACCCGAACTGATCTGGTTCAAACAACACCAAAGGTGACACTTGTGGTACCGGGCACCTCCAAGGCCCGCATCGAACCAGACAGGAAAGTCGAAGTGGCAGGGAAAAGTACGCCTGCCACCAACCAATCAAAAGGCTCTGTAAAAGAGGGCCGGCCAAAATCCCGAAGGACCGATGGATCCAAAGGAAAAGGGCCGTCACACTCTACCAAGAGCAGCCGATAGAGTCACTCTAAAGTTCCTCCAAATCAATCTCCATCATGCTAAAGCTGTCACTGATTTGCTTGGCAGGAGATTCGTCCTGGAGGGGCTGAATGTGGCTCTCATACAGGAACCTTGGGTTCATGGAAGGCTGATAAAGGGACTTCCGTCAAAACAGGTTAAGTTAGTCTATGATGGCGAGCACGGAGCTCCTCGTGCTGCCTTGATGTTCAAGCCAAAGATTAACTTTCTTCCTATTCCAGAGCTAATTACTAGGGACCTGGTAGCAGCCTTAGTGGATGTGCCGACGCACAGGGGAAAACAGGAGGTTGTTATAGCCTCTGCCTATTTCCCTGGAGACTCGGACCAACCACCACCTCCAAGGGAAATTACGCAGCTATTGTGCTACTGCCAAAAGCACAATAGGAAGTTCATCATTTAATGCGATGCGAATGCCCACCATATTATCTGGGGAAGTACCGGGACAAACAGCCGAGTGAGTACCTTTTAGACTATTTCATTAAAACAATATTGAAAAATTAAATAAATGCAATAAAGCAACCTTTACTAACATTGTTCGCCAAGAAGTTCTGTATCTTACGATAGTCAGTCCAAACTTGGGGAACAACGTTACTAATTGGCACGTGTCGGATGAGCCCTCTCTATCAGATCATAAACATATAAGATTTGACATGGAGGCCCCTTATGTGCAGCTGGAAGTGGTCAGAGTTCCTAAGCTAACCAACTGGGACATATATCGGGAGCACATCAGGACGAAGATACAAGAACTCGATGACGCCCCGCTAGAATCCCAGGAGGACCTTGAAAGGGCCTCAAAACAGCAACAAGACCTGATCGTAGAAAGCTTTGAAAATAGTAGTCCGCAGAGAGGCAGCTAGAGATGTGCCTTGGTGGAACAGGACACTAAGCAAACTAAGAGCTAAACCAAGAAAACTCTTCAATAAAGCCAAGCGCTCAGGAGCCTGGGACTACGAGCAGGCCCTGACCGAGTATAACAAAGAACTAAGGAGGTCCAAGAGGAAAACCTGGAGAAAGTTCTGTGAGGAGATTGACAATCTACCTGCAACAGCACGCCTCCAAAAAGTACTCTTAAAAGACCACTCCAATGGCATAGGCCTCCTCCAGAGGACTGATGGTTCCTATACCACAGACTCTGAGGAAACACTGAAACTACTCTTGGAAACCCACTTCCCTGAGTGTTCACTGCCAGAAGAAAACAGAGGAACTCAATCACTCCATGTGCGCGGTGGGTCAACACGCAGATTGAGGAGCATCTCAGGTAAAATCTTCACAGCCGGGAGAGTAAGGTGGGCCATTAACTCCTTTAAAGCCTACAAATATCCTGGTGGCGACGGCATCTTCCCAGCTCTTCTGCAGCAGGGCTTAGATGATCTGTTGCCAATACTCACTAAAATATTTAGGGCTAGCTATCAACTCAGCTACATCCCCAGTCCGTGGAGGGAGGTAAGGATCGCTCTTATACCCAAGAGTAGGGGGCGACCGGCCGATAAGCCGATCCTCCTTCCTTCTCAAGTCAATGGAGAAAATCATTGACCAATATATTATGTACGGTTGTCTGCAGGACACGCCGCTACATGCAAACCAGCGCGCATATCAGGCAGGCAAATCATCTATAACAACACTACACAATCTGGTTGGGAAACTGGAAGATGTTGTTAATGGTAGAGGCATTGCCCTTTGTGCTTTCCTTGATATTGAGGGTGCCTTTGACAATACGTCCTTCACGTCCATCGAAGGAGCGGCCCTCGATAGAGGTATTGATCTGCCGACGATGCAATGGATTGGGGCAATGCTGAGTAACCGGAACATCACAGCGAGGCTGGGGGACAATTCGGTAACAGTAAGGGCCACTAGAGGTTGTCCTCAGGGGGAGTTCTTTCCCCACTGTTGTGGCCACTTGTTATCGATGATCTCCTGGTCAAACTGACCAATGCTGGCTACGATTGCCAGGGCTACGCAGACGACCTGGTCATTACTATAGAGGGCAAGCAGGACAGAATAATTTCAAGAAGACTGCAAAATGCTCTAAACATGGTACAATCCTGGTGTGCTAGGGAGAGGCTCAGAGTCAACCCTAGTAAAACAACCATTATACCGTTCACAAGAAAAAGGAAGCTAAGGCTAGAGACTCCTACTCTTGAAGGAACACGGATAGAATTCTCAAGTGAGGTCAAATATCTAGGAATAATTCTAGATCAAAGACTCACTTGGAATCCTCAACTTAATAGGGTTACAGGAAAGGCTATGAGTTCCCTATGTACTGCCGAAGACTCTTTGGAAAGACCTGGGGACTAAGACCCAAAATGGCCCTCTGGGCATATGAAACAATCATAAGACCCGTGGTCACCTACGCAGCTCTCGTGTGGTGGCCAAAAATAGAACAAAAGACAGCGCGGTCCGCACTGCAAAAACTGCAGAGGTCAGCATGTCTAGGAGTTACAGGCGCCATGCGCACACGCCCTACGGCAGCTATGGAGGCCCTATTAAACCTCCCCCTTTACATATACATCTAAAGAAGGAGGCTGCCTCAAGCGCAATAAGGCTGACTGGCGCCAATCTCCTCACAGCAGGGAATTGGTCTGGCCATAGGAAAATCCTTGAAGAATTCAGGGATGATCCGGTGATCAACTCAATAACAGATATTATGCCGAAGAGGCATAACTTTGACATACCATTCAAGCTGATCATTGAGAGCAGAGATTATTGGCTCAATAATAGACATATCTTTGAAAGGAGATCTCTGGTTTGGTACACGGATGGATCCAAGATGGAAGACAGAACAGGCATCGGGGTCTTCGGACCAAGATCAAGGATATACAAATCGCTCGGTTCTACACCAACCATCTTCCAAGTAGAGATACATGCCATCGAAATCTGCGCACGCGAAATTGAGCAACAGCATCACGCTGGCATGGGTACCAGGGCACGAGGGCATTGAAGGCAACGAGAAGGCGGATTACCTAGCAAAAAAAGGTGCGGATTCTCAGTTTATTGGACCGGAGCCATTCTGTGGCTACTCAAAAAGCCGAATAGCAATGCGTATCCGGTCATGGGAGGACGATTGTAAGCACTCACACTGGACTAATATCCAGGGCTGGCTGTCATCATCAGCCTGTCGATTCTGTCTAGAAGAGGAAGAGACTGCGGAACATATCCTCTGTCACTGTGAGGCCCTCGGCCGCATCAGGCTCAGACACCTTGGTGGGGCTTTCCCATCACCGTCAGACATAGCCAAGATAGCCCTCAGAAAAATTTTAGGCCTAGTAAGGGAACTAAGAATTGACGGGGCGGCCTGGATCAGGTCACAAAAGATCAAATTGGTCGTAGTGACTAAAGGATGCGGAAAAGTCCTTGATCCAATACTTAATAATAATAATAATTTTTTTTTATGTATATAATGGCACTTTATTTGACACAATCGTTATAAGCAAAAAATCCTACAAAATTCTAGCTACCCTAAAAAATGTACAATATTCAAAACAAAAGACACAATAGTTAACGATCAAAACGAATATAAGAAATGACACGGTACGTTACTCTAAAAATGTTTCGTAAAAACGACTCTAAAACTTGAAGGCAAAAAAATAAAAATAGTAAAAAACCTGTAAAAAAAGAAAATGCAAGAGATTTAAAAATGCCTCCAAGCGAGTGCCAGCTCTAAGAAAAGTTGTCAAAAATTTTGAAAAAATTCCGAAACTTATCCTAGCACTAAACAAAAATAACCGAAACCGTGAAGAAACTTAAACAAGAACATGATTGTCTGAGTGTTCCCAGAGGGTAGATGCAGCACCGGGCGAAGTTCCTACTTCGGGAACCACTGCTCCCAAGCAAATGCCCTCTCCGTAGAGCCGTTCGCCACTTTTCTACTCCTCCGGCAGCACTCATCCAAACATGTTCTAGACGAACGCACAAAAATTCCGAACCGATTAGAGTCCCGCGGGACCAGTCTGCAGAGTCATTGACGTCTGCAAACTGCTCCCATCATCCTCCCAGTTCTACGATTCCAACGTGAGACTTGTCCTTCCCGCAGCACTTGCAGCAATACCAAAGCGAAGAGAAGCTTCGTGGACAAGCTGCTGCAAGTCTGCAGCCTGTTATTCCCAGTGAAAGACGAGGCTTCCGTTCCGCACCGACGATAAAGGTTGCCAGGTGCAGTTGAATGTGTCGGCCTTCGTTGCCATGAACTCTTAACGTAATCGCCTCTTCAATCTGGCAATGAAGTGGTTCTTTAATGCATGTTTGTCAAACTGTGGGTTATTGGGCTGTTGCCCAGGCTCGATCCGCATGTAGTACAGTTGAAATGTCGATTTAGCAAGTGTAAAGATAAAGCTTATCAAGCAATTTACCTGGTTACATGTCCTTGGCCCCAGTAAATACGACGTTCTTGTAATACTGAATGTCGGGCAGACATGCTGGCATATATCGCGAACACATATCGCGCAGCCTACGTGAAGTGAGTGTACTGAATGTCGTGTGCGGCGTTCGATTAATAACGAAAGCGTTTATCACCTCAGTGCTAGGTTCCCTAGTAGAGAGACGACTAAAACGCTCTCGTGCTGCATCCACCAATTCGTTTAATTGTGTTGTGTGTGTATAAGTGTGTTCCCAGAAGCATCAATGATGTCTCCAAGAACTGTGAGTTGTCCTGTATCGGCCGTTACACCTCGAGCATTATCGAACACCGAATCTACTAACTCAGGGTTCAACCTGATCGGAATTGCTGAGAAATCCCCGTACCCAAGTTCGTTCCATCGCAAATGAAATGTTGGTCATATTCAGCCCCAGGTTGTAATCGTGGAGATCATATCCTGAGACCAGTCATGCGGATATGGTGGGCGAACCGAGAGCAGATAGTAGTGCTCCCCTGCGCCGCTACCCCCCATAGAACCTACCCACAGCTGCGAAATTAAGTTATCTCTTTGACAGAACACTCGTTGGAATGCCCGTACCTGAAGACAACGAAATTTCACGACCATGTCTGTAAGACCCAAACCACCCTCCGCTACTGGTCGGCAGAGCGTGCTTTCAGCGACGCATCGTCTTCCCCCCCAGAGGGCGTCAACGACCTTCGCCTGTAAAAGTTTCACGAAGGTTTCTTCGAAGCACTCCGATTTTAACAAGTGCACGATGGTCGAGGTAATCAAATAATTGACAACGACTGCACGTCCTTTCAGCGAAAGTGGGTGCAGTCTAGTCCGCCACGAATTCACAGCTCCAGAGAGTTTCTTTAGAGCCATGCGGCTATTAGATGTTTTACCATCGAGCCCCACATATACACCTAAATATTTCAGGCAAGTATTCGTCCATTGTATGCCGAGGGGAGAATCTGAACGATTCCGCTACCTCCCACACCATAGGCCTTGCCTTCTGCTTAGGTTAACCATAGCGCCCGCTAATCGCTCATATTGTTCGAAAACCCTACGAGCGATTGGAAATGCATCATCTTTCGTTACAAATATAGACAGGTCGTCCGCATACGCTAGAATAAGTGGCCTTATAGTAGTGTATGGTAAGTGAATTAAATATTGTCTCAACGATTGACGAAGATTTACTAACAGCTGCTCCAGTGAAAAGTCATAAAGCATTCCTGACAACGGGCATCCCTGCCTGATACCCCGACGAAACGGAATAGGAGACAATATATGCCCATTATGCTTTATGAGAATCACTGAATCTCTATACAGACCACTGATGATCTCAGTCCATCTGGACGGAAGCCTTATGTCCTTAACTTAAAAATAAATTTATTTACCACATTTTTGTTTTTTTATTTAAAAATTTTAAGCACTACTTAAGGTAAGCTAACAGAGTGAAAATTACGTATTTTCAGTATTTATGTGATAATTGAAAATAATCAGGCCCAACAAAGTTTGGTTTTACGCAATCAGCGTATAAAAAATTCAAGGCTGAGTCAGTATATTCAACTTTGTTCAGATTAAATTAGATCAAAATAGGGCTGAGCAGACCTGAAACCAGTCAAGTACAGATCTGAGGTTTTTCTCGTGCGCAGAATGAACCAGGTCAATTTAAACTGCCTGCATTTCTCTGTCTCAAGTATTTTTTATTTAGTCATTAAAAAAATAAATCTTGATTACTCCCGTACTGGTATTCCAATATATTTTTTATAAGATGTAACTTGCTTCTTCGGGTTTCTAGCTATTGAACTTATCAATTTAGTGCAGTCTCTTTTTAAAAATGCTAGAAGCAAAGTATCGTAATACCCACGCATAAGAAAGGATGAGGTATTTCATAATATACCTAGACCTTTGTCTTGCAAACAGCGCCGTTTATGGTGAAGTTGACTGTACTGTTTTTAATTCTAACTGTGGTGGCTCCAATTAAGGATTGCTTTTATGATCGAATGTTCTTAGATATATCAGTAGAAACTCGAGATTCTTCTATATTTCTTTACACCGTACTAACACTATATGCTAAAACTTAACTAAGTCAAATATAATGCTTAAAGTTCTTACTACGTTTCGTGATAATTTGCTTTATTTTCGGTCAGTATTCTTCCGCTTTATGAAAAATTCATTTTTTTCTGCTTGGACGTAAAATTAAATAAAAAGACTAAACAGAATTTTCTTAACACTTAAGCACGTTAACTTTAGCATTTTTGCACTCTTTAGTTTAATGCTACAGGTTAGTAGACTTTTCTAAAAAAGGTCGAATTTTTACAAGTACATTTAGTCCATTTAAAAAAAATCTTTTTTTCCTATTTTAAAAAACATAATTCAAATTTCTGACTTCAACTTTTTTATTTTAAACCCGATTCTTATAATTCTCTCAGTTTAAATTACGCAATAACAGGATCGTTTGATGACGATGTGCAGCTGTTTTCTGTGTACATTTATAATTTTTTCCACTAAGCAGTTCATTTTATCATTTTTAATTTACATATTTTACTGTGGAAGTTTCGTTATTACTCGTGAAAAGGTGCTTTTCTAGCTTGTCGACCTTGGTAGAAAATATTTCTGCTGCGTGACAGAAAATATTTCTGCTGGTTGACAAATATTTCATGCCAGATAATTTGCTTCAATTCTATGACTAATACAATACAATATCATAAATATTTTCAAATTCAACAGTTTATTAAAAGGTTTTCGGTGTTAAATACCCTGCCGCCTTGCCCCTCGTAACACTAATGTTACTTACCGTAAATAAATAATTGAGACGCAGCACATAAGTAATAACGATTAGTTTTAAGAGTTCTATTTTATTGTTATATCAACTACATTCTAGTAAATTGCTTCTTTTGTACTTTTTTCAATTTTCTGTAAAGAAAAACAAAGCGTATTAATATATACAACAATATTTCGCTGAAAACAGTTCTAAATGACGGCCGACAATAGCACTGACACCCGAAACAGAACAGAATAGTATAAGGAAAGGGAAGGGAATTCTTACTGAAATATTGATGAACAATTTAGCCTGACGAGCTCATCTCTATTTACTTTTCGGATGGGTTTCATACACTGAGATGCATTAAAATGGAATAACTTATAAGCTATCTCATATGGGTACAATTTTACTTTCAGTGGAGGAAACCCATTTTTAATTTCCAATGTTTACTGTGAATTTACAGCTCTTTAGGCAGAATAAAAAAACCATATATATACCAAATGACATATTTAATTTTAATCTTTTGTATCGTTGTAAGGAAAATGTAAAAATCATTGGAATTACTGATATAAAAATTACAAAAAAAAGTTGTTCTAATCTGCAAAATGCTTACCCAGAAAGAGATTTAAAATGAAATCTATTTCTATCGCCAGCATTTAATAGGCGACATGAAACGAATTGCCAACGGGCAATTAAGAAAACCAAGTTAAAAAATAATATGCTTACACAGAAAGGGACAATTATCGAAAAGTGATACCATATCCTTGAAGAAATTTTAGAGGACGAATCACTCCGGTATTATATATCTCAGTGGTTTCATATGTGAATACATGAAACAGCTGACAGCTGTCAAAGGTTTTGATAGGAATATCACTGGTAAGTTTGTATGATTAGGACTTTCGGAGATTTTAATTAATTTTGGGTTGTATGTTGTACGAGGTACAGGTGAAGTAAAATAATTTAGTGAAAAAACTTTTAACTTTCATTTTTAGATTGGAAATTCAACATACTCCAGGCCACCACAAACACATATTGACAAATATCCACACCGAACGACAGCAACGCCAAACAGAAAGTGCAAACTTACTAGCTTTCACTTGTAGTTTTATTTTAATTTGGCCTCCTACAATTTACCCTTAGGCAGTCTCTACGTTTCGCGACGAAAACCTTACTCCGAGGAATTGGCTCTTTCCGTAAACCAGGCTTCACAATGAAGTGCCGGATGTTTGTTGATTTTGTTGTCATTTCTGGACCTATTGTACTGTATTTGGTGCTGGAGTTGATAATGTTGTTTGATGTTTGAGCTGTTTTGCATTTGCAAGGAGTGGACGTGGCTATGTGGGTGTTCATACCCATGATCCTTTTACTATATCTTCGATTCTGTTAGCGGCAGTGCGAGCTTCAAATGGAGGGGAGAATACCTTAACCCTGGAACGCTAACCATGAGTAAGATTTACTCGCTGGCTATTTTTTGTGCGCATGTTTTTCAAGCAATATGACCAGAACTTCTATAGTTCGCAAGTGCATTGTCGTGTGCGTGCTTGTTAGATTTTGTTGTGCTCGGCGAAATGTAAACTTTACAGCTTGAAATTGTGTGCGGTGTATTTAAAGTCGTTAAAAACGGGTTAGTATTCCAGGGTTAAGTAACTCTTTGGGTTCGACTTTCCTTAGTTTCCCTTTGATGTCGATGTTCTTTTGACTAAGTGATTCTTCTGGCTCGAATTCTAATAAAAAGCTTAACTTCCGGAAAATCTCGTTTATCACCAATACATCTTCCAGGATGGCAATGAAACTTTTTAAAACTTGCAAAACAAAAAATATAAAAAATTTAAATGTAAAAAAACAAAAAGAAAAATAAAGCACCTAACACGTTTTGTACTGACCACTGACACAGGATTTTACATTAGGATTAGGGTACATTCGAATGGTGGGATTGTTAAGGATGTTTTCCAGTTTGCAAAAGGTTACTGAAGGATAGGTAGCTTATATAATTGGTGATGGGACGTGTAAATATTTTTTGAGATCTTCGAATTTTCGCCCCTTTAACTTTGTTATCTATTCCATAATGGACTACAAAAATACGACGTAATAGCTCTTGAGATTGTGTATATTGACGATTGCTTATTAAGACTAAATTATCAGGCTGTTGTTTGCTGTCATCCATTTTGTCCGTTATTGCAGGCTATGTAAATATTGCGTCGATCAATGTCGCCAAAAACTTTTACATTAATTATTATATGTACTGCCAACGTTTGAGTGACGAATTGTTATAATTACACTGTTGTTCGGGTAGATGAAGTCAACTGCTTCTTGACAGAAAATGTTCTGGTGTTAGAACGTTATAATCACCAGGATCATTTGATATGGCAAGCAATGCCCGAGAATTTACGCAAGCCTCAATTCGATCAATGACAGTTGTCAATTCTTCAAATGTCAAAGCTGTTTTTTGCAAAGTTTTTCGTAAATGCGTTTTAATTAATTTAATTCCGGCTTCCCAAATATCTCTAAAATGGAAAGTAGCTGCTGGAGGGTTAAAATGCAACGCAATTCCTAATTCGGGCGGTTTTTCTGGCATTTTACTTCCTTTTCTAACCCTCTTTGTGTACTGACAAAATTAGTACCATAATCCGAATATATATTAAAACACATGCCACTTTTTACGCATTGCTACGATGAAAGCAGGTATACTTAGATCGGACACAACTTCAACGTAAATGACTTTTGCAGATAAATATATAAACGGATAATATTTCGACTATTAATAAGCCAATATTTATTACGTAGTTTGTTTAATATTAATTATGTTCCGCCATGTAAAGTTTATTTGTGTACATGATAAATAATTAAATTGGTCACTTGATGTTGGTTAGGGAGAATAAAATGATATTTTTGGTTATATATAATATAAGTAAGGAGTTTTCTAAACATCCCCTATTTACAAAAAATTAATCTAGGCAAAGTAAGCGACTTTTGGTTAAAATTGTTTTATTTTGTCTTAAATCTTTGTATTCTTGAGCGAAACTAGTTGTTTGTAAAATATTTAATTTTTATTTCTTCTGAGTTGGTGTCCGTGATATTGGATTTTTCACTGATCCGTTTAAAGTTATAAAATCTGGTAATTATTTGGGTTGCAAACCTCGTGACGCACAATCTACTGGAATATGGATAGATAATAGATTAAGTCTCGAGTCAGGTGGAATTGAGTCTTGAATTTCACCCACCCACGAGTCAGTCCAAGCGAATCTTATATCGTCTGAAATATGTATGTCAATCTTGACTTGCCTGGTTAGTTGAGCGAAAAATAGAGCTCCACATAGCTCTAATCTGAGCAGAGTGACTGGTTTTGTTGTAGGAACTAGGAGGTGAATATTAGTAGTTCCGTCTGTTGCTGTCATTCGTAAATATTTTGACAGCTGTATAGGTTTGAGTATATTTTCCAATGAAGGAAAATATTTGATTTACCTTGGTATTTTAATATTTTTAAATTCTCGGAATTGACATTTGAAGTCATCCTATTCAGCTGTCAAAGTCCCTGGAATTGCTTTACCCAAATCTTTACCCATAACTTTTTATAAATATTTTGCCCTGACAACGCATGAGGCAACCATCCTAGTGAATCGAACAGAGAGGGTGTTTTTGATAAAATAGTTCTTTTAGTGTGAAAGAATCTGCGCTCTGGCAATTTGTCAGCAGAGCTGAACTTATCTGTCAGTAGATGCTTTCAGATAATGTCAAAACTTCTTTTATTTCTCTGTGTTCGTGGGGAATATTTTCTAGCAATTGAAAATTATTAGCAGTCCAATTACGAGGATTAAATTCAGCTGTTTTTCGTTCGTTCATTAAATCATCTTGTGGTAGAATTCCTGTTAATATATATATATATATATATATATATATATATATATATATATATATATATATATATATATCGTGTGCGCCTATCAATAATTGACATAAAATTCGGATAGTAGGGTATATTTCTTTATTTATTCCGAATTTTCGGAACGCACTTAATGTGCTTCTTTGTTCGCCCGGAATATTCTATTGCTAATGTTCCGTACTTTTTTATTAGCACCAGTGCATTCAGAACACATTCCTCTTGTACCGGAGTCGTTGACAAACAAAAGAGAAAAATTGTAAATAAATTCACAATTTGTGTTTCCATATTTCTTCCACTCCGTTTATTGCGGCGAGTATTCTGTTCCTTCTATTCCTTCCACGGAATGAATAAAGTAATACACCATAAGCTTCGTGCAGCCAATGGATAATTTTGTTTTTCACCATGAGCAAGTTGATGAATTCTTCTAATGACTAAATAAGGTACAGGGGCCGTTCAAATGTGGCAGTTGTTAATTCGTAGTCTTTGATCGCTTTGTTTGGGTTATTTCGCCATAATATTCGATATTTCATGTAGACAGAATGCATATTTATCATTTTGTACATTTTTTCTATGTGGGCGGTGAATGCGAATTGATATGTTCGCTAGCTTAGCAATATTGTCCATAGCGTTGGTTGAATGGTTGCTCCAATAAATACAAATTTATTTGTTTAGTGTCTTCCTACTGCTATTTTTTACAGAGGTATTAAAAACCACGCGGAGTTTAGTGTGGTGCTCTCTTTTTACACAGCGTGTTGTGGAAGATAGTAATGATTAGAATTAACCCTTCTAACACGGAAGGCGCACTTCACAGACAGAAGCCTGGAATCAATTGACCTATTCACCAGAATATAACATATATTGAGGTGAATGAAGCTCCCACACCAACATGCAAAAAAAATATTAGTAAACAAAAAAAACTTAAATACACCCAAAAACTACACTCATACATAGTTAGGCCGAGAATGAACAACATGTACTAAAGGCAATCTCCTTAAGCTATACGGGGTATGCCTATAAGAAACTAATCTTACGAAAGTGCGAGAATCTATGTTCAAGTTCAAAAGCTGGTGAATAAAGACTAGGTCAGCAACTCTACGTCGTTCCTCCAACAGGTGCATATTAAGTAACTGGAGGAGATGTGCATAAGGAGGAAGCCTGAGTGGATCGCTCCACGGGAGATCCCTTAGTGCGCACCTAACAAAGTTCCGCTGCACCGATTCAATGCGTCTAGAATGAACAGCATAGCAGGGAGACCAAACCTGAGATGCATACTCGAGAATTGTTCTAACTAAAGAAAAAACTAAGTGAATTAGGGTCTGTCGATCAGAAAACTCCCTTGACCACCGCTTAACAAAACCCAGAACTGAATTACTCCTAGACACAATATAGTTTATGTGCAGAGTGAAATCAAATTTTTTGTCTAGCTTTACACCAAGGTCAGTAACGGACTCCACACGACGGATAATACTTTCCGCAAAGGTATAATCAAAGACGAGCTTATTGATGTTACTAGAAAATGACATAACTTCACATTTATCCAGGTTTAGTTGCAGTCAATTTCAGGCACACCAAATCCTGAAGGTATTCAAATCATCCTGAATGCTGGAAGAATCATAAGTGTTCCTAACGCATGAGAAAATCTTTATATCGTCTGCGTAGATTAAGACTTTGGAGTACTTAATCAGAGGGAATATGTTTTCAATGGCAAGAATAAACAGCAGCGGCCCCAGATGTTTACCCTGCGGTACACCAGAAGAAGCCCTAACAACTCTCGATTAAGTGTTACGGAAAGATACCCGGTATGACCTATCTTTTAAATAAGAGCGGATCCAGTCGAGCAATAGAGGCGGAAAACCCGGTTTTTCAAGTTTAAGCATAATAACAGAGTGAGGAAGTTTATCAAACGCCTTGCTAAGGTCGGTGTAGACACAGTCGGTCTGGAGACCTCGCGGGAAAGCAGAGATTATGTGCGATGTTAATTCAAGCAGGTTAGTTGTCGTCGATATAACAGGCAGAAAACCATGTTGATTGATGATATTAGCCTCTTACACTGCCCGACAAGCTGTGAATATATAATAGATTCGAACAACTTGGGAATGCAGGAAAGCTTCGCGATTGGCCTATAATTTGTAATTAAGTTTTAATGCTCCTTTTTATAAACAGGAATTATAAAGGAGCTCTTTCGTAACATAGGAAATCTACCGGCTTGAAGAGATTTGTTGAAGATCAGTTCCAGTGGAGTCAGTAAGGCGTCAGAGCAGGATTTCAAGAACGCAGGTAGAACACCATCAGGACCAAAAGAAAAGTCCATTTTAAGCTCCTCTATGATATTATCACGAGATAGAATGGGCAAAGCAATAGAGGCAGCGGGACGGTCTTGGATATGACCAAACTCATCTAGGGGAGTCACAAAGTTGCCAGATGAAAAGGTGCCCTGAAAAAATAATGCGAAGTTGTCGGCTATGTCGGGCGCGCTGCAATTTGAGGTTCCATTGTACCGCATTGTAGATGGATAATTATCAGTCCTCTTCTTCATATTTACAAATTTAAAAAAAGTACGAGGATCATTATGCAAGTTATCGCGGACATTATCAAGGTATACCCTGTATAAGAAGCTGTAATAGCACTCAACGAAATCACAATAAGCTGACGTGTTTTTACACTGTAAGAAAGTTTTCCATAGTCTATTTTTTTATTCTTAAGGGTCCGTAGCTCTCTTGAGTACGACGGGGGAGAATGACAGGATGATCTCGACCGTTTGAGTAATACACACGTATTAAACAGATCATAAATCCTATCATAAAACACGGGGACGCATTTGTCCATATCTCTGCCATAAAAAAGGGGTAGGAAATCGATTAGGAGGATTCTGTTTGAAAGATTAGAGAAGTACGCCCTTTTAAAATCAAGTACGTACTGATCTACGTTGGAATCAGCAATAAAAATAGGTGGATGTAAACTGTCGATAGTGGATAAGTTACGAGAAGCCGATTCGACTATAGTGTTACTTACTCGAATCAGAAGAAAAGATAAGAACTAACTGTCTTCCCATAGAGTCCTTTACATTACTCAACTGGTGTAATCCAGAGGAGGAGATGGCGTCAAGAAATTGGGAGTCTCTAGCAGTAAGACAATTGAAGGGAAGATAGTCATCGTCATCAGCGTTAAATATCCATTGAACGTTGGATAAATTGAAGTCACCAAGAAGGATGATTTTATCCTCTGGGTTCGTCATAATATTAATAAAATCTAAGCTAAGAATTAAAATGTCGAAGAGCTACAATCCAAGTGCGACTTGCATGCAACCAACACACCGCCACCACAAGCCACGGAGTCAGAATATCTATCCCTACGAAAAACCTGATAGGAATCGTCAAGAATTTCAGCATCATTAAAGCCATGATGAGACCAGGTGTTCTTAATCCCCTTACATTTTGATAGTAAAGGGATAGCGTACGTAGTGCTGAACATTGTTTGAGGTTAAGTTCTCATGTATTAGTTTCCCTAGAATTTCTTCCATATATTTTAGTTGAATGTATTCGTCCATATATTTTTTGTACTGCTCCGATATTTGTTCCTTTCTTTTAAATAGATTTTCTAGTTTGAGAACTTGTTGTAGCGCTGCATACTTTGACTGCCCCAATGTTGGTTCTGTTATTTCTCGGAATGGAAGCATTACTTCGTACTGTCCATTTTTCAAACAAGAGTGTGTTTTTACATAAAATTCCTCGCATTGTTTACCCATCGGCTAGAATATTTTGGTTGGAAGTTCTCCTTGTTCTCAAAATTTCCACAGCTGCTCATCTAGTCTTTTTGTTTCATTTACTTGTATTGTAAATGTTTCACAATTGGGTTTGGTGATATCGTTAATTTGTTCCATTAATATCCAACCTACTTTAGTATTTTGAGAGGTAGCATTTCCATTGGTTCTTCGTATTACTTCGTTTTAAATAATTTGGGCGTAAATGTCAGCCCCAAGTATCATGTCTACAGCAACTGATGTGCAGAAATTTGGGTCTGTTAATTTTAAATTAAATATATTTTCCAATTTAAAATTTTGATTTGCTGCGTAATTTTCTTCAATAACAACGCAAAAGCTAACGTTTACAATTTGGTGTTTAGTGAGTTATGTTGAACTATCACTTGAGTGAAAGCAGGGTAGTCAGTGTTTTCCTAGCCCAGTTATTTCCATATAGAGTGAGAGACAGCGCCTGTCAGACATACCTCATATTATAAAGGCTGAAATATAGTGTATGTATTCTGACTACTGTAGGTGAGAAGACTCGGGGGTTAGAAATTATGGTTAACGGTACCTTATGCAGGTATCAGGTAATAAAATTGCCCAAGAACTGTGCTCACTCAAAGTATAAAAGCTGAAATTGATATATTATATTCAAACAACAATTTTATGATAGCATTTAAAAAGACAGACCTATCCAAAGTGTCTAACACTCCCTCAGAGTCGACAAAAGACCAAATACACCGAGAAAGCCCTGCCCATATGCATGAATATACTTATGTAAAAGAGTATTAGTAAGTACTCTTAGCTGAATTAGTGATGTTTAAAAAACGTTGTTTGTGAGTGTTATAACGTAGTCTTCGGACTCGAAGGATTGATTCCTACAGTTATTTTCAATCATAGATGTCCACAGTTTTTATAATCTTCACTGGTTAGTTCGTTTCACAATTTTTTTTTACAATACGCCGTTTCACTTTAGTTACTCAAACTTATCCCTTCACCGGTTAAAATACAACTTAGTTTTCACAGTATCACATGTCAACTACTCGCAGTCTAAATCACAACTAAAATTAATCAGGCTTAGCCATATTTATACTACTCAGCTTAGTTCTGGAAACTCCGGTCACTCAGCCTATTTTATCAGTGTTGATGATTCACAATCATTCTCATTGTTGACAATGACTATTTGTTGGTTATTAACATAGTTTTTAAATTTCTAATTGTTTCTAACCGATTTTACAGAGCTTTTCAGTCGGTGTCATAATAGGTCATAACTCCGTCCGCAAAGCCCTGCAAAATTTATTTAATTTTGTTTTATTTCAGACTTCTTAGATGTCATTTGTTGATTTCACATGTTTTAATACATTTTTGATATAATATTTTCAGTCATCATTATCTTCCATAATTATCTGTGCCACTACGGGTATTGTGTTTGCCTTTTCAAATTTGAATAAGTACTGAAATGATTCTTCGTTTAAATAATTGCAACATCATATACAGGATGTTTCAGATCTGACGTGCCAAAGTGAGTGGGGTGATAGATCTTAGGCAGACAAACAAAATATTGTATGGCAGGGGGGAGGGCAATCTCAACCGTTTGGACAGGGTGATTCATAAATTTCAGTTTTTCATGGTATGCACAATACTCTTTTATTTTTATGTCTTGATCTACCCAAGACAGCCACATCAAACAAAATCTTAAAAACAACTATCCTAATGACCTCTCCAAAAATGTCAACACTACTGATCTAACTCCTACGATTGCACGTACAGTCAAATTTCAACACTATTGACCTAACTTTTACCATTGCACGTACAGTCACTTGTAAAAGTGAAAAAAATGGTTCGCAATTACCTAAAGTTCAGCATTTTCCCAAATTTTCTCCGAAATTCATGTAATTAGTACACCCCTTTTTTATTTTTATTAGATTGTCCATCTTATTACCTTTCGAAAAAGATGCAACATGTCCACGTAGAGAAAATATGTATAAATTTATACGTCGAAATCCTATCGGAGAGTAATATAAAAATCAACAAATTAAAGAATTTAAACTGAAATTAATTCTAAAATGCTATTTATTGAATTTAAAAACAATAACAATTAATCTAAAGATAAGTAACAAAAGCAGCTAAAAATGTCCACCGCCACTTTAGAGGTATGCCAACAATCTGATTGTAAGTCCCTGTTTAAGGCATATTGCAGCCAGCCCCTCTCGTATTTTCATCGCTGAATTCCCAATTCTGCTAACTAAATCCTCCCTAGTGTTAATAGGGCTTAATAAACTTCATCCTTCATTGTTCCCCATAAGAAAAAGTCCAATGGAGTAAGGTCTGGAGATCTAGCAGGCCAAGGAATCGGTGCACCTCGTCCAATTCAGCGGTTAGGAAATTTTTCATTTACTATTTCCTTCACAATGTTAGCCGTATGCGCCGGTACTCCATCGTGTTGGTTAAACATTCCCCTAAGATTATCACTAGGGTTCTCCTCTATTAGATCTGGCAGTGTATTGTCCAAAAAGTCTGCATAAATTTCACTATTAAGAACTTGCGGCAAAATGAATGGTCCTACCAAATGGTTGCCGATGATACCAGCCCAAACATTGACACTGAATCTCTGCTGGAATGAGGTCACCTTTGACCTGTGTGGGTTAGTGTTCGACTAGATGTGGAGGTTATGGAAGTTCGTGATATCATTCTTGGTGAATTGACATTCATTTGTCCACAGAATTCGGTCCAGAAACGCTCTGTCGTCAATGTCGCGTTCCAGAAGCCAAATTCCAGTTTTCTCGCGGAATTCCCTTCCAGTAGTCCTTGGGCTGGGTGATGGTGATATAGACGTTGTGGTGACAGTACAGTTGTAGTGCTAAAACCACTTTCACAATTTTAACGTTTGATTATTTTTCGCTACGTTCGGACATTCAAATTCAAATTACTTGTTGTAAATGCTAACTTAGTAGGCCGGAACAATTTTGTTTAAATAAATTGTGTATATAAAGCGAAAAATTTTTCCATAGGTTTAGTCTTGAATTCAGTCTCTAAGAATATTGTACAGAAATATTATTTAATAAAATATAAAATATTGAAATTCATTTTTTTTTAAATAAATTAATTTCTATCTAGGTAAGTCTAGGAAAAGCTCAACTGACCTTCTGGAGTTCTGTCCTCTCGAGGCCCCTTGGAGTTCTGCCCTCTCAAGGCCTCTTTTTGGAAGTAAAGGATCCCGAGACTATACTTCGTGGATACTGAAAGTAAACCAGTACCCACAACGTAATCCCCCTCGATGAATAACTCTCCAAACTTAGATGACGATATTCCTAATCGCCTTGCGACTCGTTTCGTGCCCGTCTCAGTGTCCTGCCTCACGATGGTGATTATTTGGTGTTCGACGTCTGCAGAAGTTCTTGAAGTTTCGGGTCGTGTCTCCCTATCGTGTGAAGTTACACTTCCTGTTTCTCTTAACGCTCGGAAAGTCGGTGTAAATACCATCCTTTGGGGTACTCGGCGATTCCCCGATCTTCTTTGATATTCCAGTACAGCCGCTCTCTCTTTTCCGGCTACTACATCATAAATGTAAATAATATCCGCGTATTCCTCAAATTAAAATTCTACCATTTTTTAATATCTTTTGCTTAAAAACACCCGTACTTATTGATTTGTTTTTCAACTACGATAAGTATTCTTGCTGACTGACCCTTTTTTATAGAAAACTGTTCATCTGGTACGAGTAACAGAACTGCAGGATACAAGGGTGTGAATTCTAGCTAACACAAGCTAATAATGGCAATAAAACAAAATTACACTAACATTTTTATAACTTTTTTGCAGCAATAATTAAAATTAATTACCTGTTAACCCAAAACAAACATTTTCGACTCTTTATCTTAAAAAGTAAGAAGTGAAGATAAGATCTAACTGTCTTCCCATAGAGTTCTTTACATTACTCACCTGGTGTAAACCAGAGCAGGAGATGGCGTCAAGAAATTGGGAGTCTCTAGCAGTAAGACAAGGGAAGGTAGTCATCGTCATCAGCGTTGAATACCCATTGAACGTTGGGTAAATTGAAGTCACCTAGAAGTATTATTTTATCCTCTGGGTTCGTAATAATATTAATAAAATCTAAGCTAAGAATTAAAATGTCGAAGAGCTACAATCCAAGTGCGACTTGCATGCAACCAACGCACCGCCACCACGAGCCACGGCGTCAGGTTATTAGGATAGTTGTTTTTTAGCGTTTGTTTTATGTGGCTGTGTTGGGTAGATCAAGAGATAAAAATAAAAGAGTGATGTACATATCATGAAAAACTGAAATTTATGAATCACCCTGTAACTCCCAAACGGTTGAGGTTGCCCTCCCCCTGCCATACAATTTTTTGTTCGTCTAGTTGAGGTCTATCACATCACTGATTTTGGCATGTCAGATCTGAAACACCCTGTACATCTTTGTCCTATAATACTTTTGGCTATCTACCGCCTCTTTTATTAGTATGTTGCAGTGTTTTCACTTCTTTTATTATTTTGGTTCATCAGGTTAATTTGATATGTTAGGAGGTGAGGCATTTTGGCTTCTTTAAAGATATATTCATTACTGAATTGTTTATGCATAGATTTTTAATTTTTTCCAATAGCTAGTCTAACAATATTTCTTTCAAAAACGGCTAATTGCTAAGTCACTGTTGGAGAGATTGAATGCGAGATAGGAAATGCATAGCATAATATGGGTCTAATTAATTGTTTGTACATTAGTAGTGCTTCTGGTTATGGGCTAGGCGCTGTGTTAACACGCAGATTGAGGGCGATGTCAAAGTCATCGCATATCTAAGCCGTTCACTTAATAAATGTGAAAGAAATTACTCGACAACTCAAAGGGAGTGTTTAGCCGTTTTATGGTCTATAGAAAAACTGAGACCGTATGTGGTAGGTACAATATTTAAAGTGATAACGGACCACGCGTCGTTGGTCTGGCTGCACAATCTAAAGGACCCATTCAGGTAGCCCTAATAAGGCATCCTCCCAGCTTCACTGGGAAGCTACAGGTTACCAATACGCCGCTTTCTCAAAAAAAGTAGCGGTCGGTATCCTTTTTGTTTTATGTTTACCCCATTTGAATGTCCTTTCCTTCCTTCCTAGGCTTACTATTTTCTAGTACAGAGGAAAAAAAATAATTTACGATTAAATATTGAAGGGAATGGGGATTATTTACGCAAGAGAGTGTAGTTGACAAGCGTTATAAAAGGGATAAAACCGGACGGTTATTGTCCGAACCACTGGTGTATGACGTTGGGGTCACATAAAGTTTCGTACAACGGCCAGTACCTAAATTAAGCGTTTGTATACGGATTTACTGTCAATACCATAGGAAACAAATAGTGTTATATTTTAATCTTCTTTATTATTATTTTAGATTTTATTATAATTTTTTTTTTTTTAAGTAAAGAAATCTGGTATGCTCAAATAAATTCTAAAGTGTAGTAGTGTAGAATAGACTTTTGAGAGCTTGGAATGCTTTCTTTGCTTTACCTAAAACGAATCTAACTTGTTTATTGAATTTCAACTTGTTTGTGAAAATCACTCCCAAGTATTTAATCTTCTCCTTCATAGGTATATCTAAATTGCCTATTTTAGTCTGCGCGAATCTGCCTTTAACTACTAAATCTCTGCTGATGGCTTTCCATATGCATTTCTTATGCAAATCGACTCTGATTTGTTTATGTTAATTTTAATCACCCAAGATTTATAAAATTCATCTATCTGCTCGAGCCAGCGTTGTAAGTGAGGAATCCGGCCCGTCTATGATGAAGGGAGACATATAGCCCAACACCGGAAGTATTCAACCCTTATAGATATTTAAGAAATATTGGGGATTTGCGCCCCATTTAAGACCGCAAAGAGCAGAAAGAATGTTGGTAAGTTTTGGTGACTTATATCTTCTAGCCGCGATGTGGGACTTGCCTGAAAGTCAGGAGTCAAGGTGGAATCCTAAAAAGGTGGTGTGTTGTGTGACTTGTATGGGGTAAGACTCTATGAGGTAACTGATAAAGTGGCATCGCAATATTAAAGACTGAAATGAACCTCCTTTGGATGGTGAGAGGTGTAAGCCTAATTAACCGAGGTTGCTGCTGACAATAGTAATAGCAAATTCGAGCTCATCGGCCATGTCTTACATGTTCCCTGTTACTAAGAGGAAGATATCTTCAACAAAGGTGAAGATCTTGATGTCCAATTGAATGCGTTTATCAATGTCCTTCGTGTACACATTGAAGAGGATGATGTTCATAATGGATCTTTGAGAAAGGTTGTTGTTGGAGGAGGATAAATCACTCTCTTGATTTCCGTTGATTACCTTGATGTGCTTAAGTGATACAAGGTTATTTATGATTGCGACTAACTTATATGGGAGGTCAAGATTTGTTAGTTTGTTGACTAAGATATTGTGTTTGCTTATATCTAGAAAGACACAAAGTTCAAAGTGTTTTTTTGCTAATTACCTGAAGATAAGTGTAAAGGGTATGAGTATAATCTGCTTGGTAGAAGGAAGTTTGTTCGTTTCTAGGAAGTATTCTGACCTAACCTAAACCATAGACTCAAAGATTGTTTTTATAACTGACGAGAGAGTGATGGGTCTCCATATAAGACGCGACGTTGTATGGGTCCTTACCAGAGGTTATTTACCGTAGAGTAATGAATAAGATTTTTGCCAGGGGTGAAGTCTTGTTTGTCTACCAGTGCGGACTCAGGTTCCTTAAAGGTGAACGGAAAAGTTAAGTGTTAATGAGTTCATGAGGAAGGGCGTAGCCTCATGGATGGAATTCCCAATGCGGGCCGATGGAACCGGTTAGATGTGCAGCATATGTTTTTAATGAAGCAACTCTGAATTACTTCCACATCTCCGCGGTGTGATATTTGCACACAATTTTCAGGATCCAGTACGTTTCCTTCTCTTGAACTTTGAAGGTTGAAAAGTTGCCGTGTATTGGGGAGAAACGGAATTTCTTTGCTGCGAGTCTTCTCTCAGCAACAGCCTTGGAGCAAATGGCATTCCACCAGCGATTAGGAGGGAAGAGTCACGGCCTTCCAGTTTTGCTCCGAGATCCGATATCGTGGATGACTTTGATGAAAGTGTCATAATTTTCTGGGAAAGAAGCTTTGAAATTTTTGTACTTAAAGGTGAATGAAATACGATGGTTAAGAAGGTTGAAGTCAAATTGACGAGGAATAAATAATTGTTGGGTCTGGTTAGTCAGATTGCCAGGGGGCTTCTTATTGAAATAGGGTTGTGTATTAGATTGTTGTGCACCAAGAAGGCTACCACACCTCTCTGAGTGGAGTGGTCCTATCTTGTATTCAATAATACTTTATTCAAAGGATACGTCCTGGTGGGGCTTTAACCAAGTTTCATTTAAGGAGGTGAAGAGGCTACAGAAGTTCCAATGAATACATTTCATGTGTGAGCTCATGACATTGGTGTATGGAGCAAAGGGTTGTTCAATTGAGAGGGGAAGGAGGTGTTGACCCTTTTTGTGGACCTAGAACCTAGTAAGAGAAATGCCCTTTCTTTAAAGATATATTGTGGAGAATGGGGAGTAAGGGGATTGTAAGAAAACAGGTCTCTATCCTTGCGAACAGATGGGGATATTTTTCCCGTAGCACCGAGCAACCGCGTGTTACAGTTACATTTTGGGGGGATAATGGCATGCAGATCGGTGGCTGTCCTGCAGCTGGCTAAACCTAGGGCATCTAACGGAAGATCTGCAGATTTCCTTGGAGTGTCCGAACCTTGAACAGTTTCCATACATTATTATTTTTTTTCTTTTCATAAACTGCGAAAATAACAAAATGCAAATAACCATTGGTAGGGAGTTGATCATCTTCAAAAGTGTACACTGCCAAATCCGTGGGAAAAAAGTTCTCTTCGACCTTCTTTTTAATCCGGTGGACTTCTAAAATATTGGGATGGGGAACTTAGAGATTAGCGTGTTCCCGATAAATTGCGCCAGACTCCTCGTAAATTGTTTTCTCTGACATTTCTGCTGGGATAGGGACTACATCCTGAACCTCAACCACTTTTGAAGGAATGAAAACGTTAAAATGTTTAAGTGGATGCGCAGCTTAATTTTGTTAACGAAATGAATGTTGTTGATCTTAGGAGTTATATACTCTTTTTTTTATTTCAAACAAGGATCCTATCGAAGAACGACTTTATGAAAACATCATAGCTAGGTTTAAGATGGAGCGCCGGGTAGGCGCGAGGTCTCCCTCCCTGACCTCCATCACCGATGGTGGTTGCCTCCGGGAAAACCATTCGGAAACTTGAGATTATGTTATATTATATGACAGAGAAAGTACTCAAAGATATTCCACAAGGAAAGTAGAGAGTACTTACAACTAATGATTGTCAATAAATTCGCTACTAGCTGATAGGGATGGGGGATCGAACTGAGAAAATCGATTCAGTACGGATCGATCTGTAATTTTTTTCCGATTTCGTAGATCGATTAATCGCTTTAAAAGGATCGATATCCATAGATCGAATAGATCGATTCAGTTTATTTTGATATTTCAATTTATTTCAGAATTTTGAAATTGCAAGTAATTAAACCTGTTTCTACATATAAAAATATAGTGTAATTATTAGACCAATTTATTCAATAATAGAAAACAGCCTTTGTAGCTTAAAAATCTTGGGTATTTCAGAAATGTTGTTTCATTAAAGTAACACAAATAAAAATGTACACCCGAAAAGTAAAAGAGAAGCACAACTTTTGTGCCGCGTATTTACAAGCGGAAAGATTTTTTTACTAATATCACATGTCCAAGAAGCCTTCCAGGAATATTTTGAAAATACGTCCCCTATGTCTGATTTCAGAAGCGATTTCAGGACATTTTATAAGAACGAAGAACATTCTCGTAAGTTTTTTGGGAAGGTTTCTATTCTTAGCCCTAAAAATTTTTATCTTGAGGACGTTTTTGAAAATATTCTGGGAATGTTTTATTCTTTCGTTTTAATCGGAAATCACCGCAAGTTCAAGTTGACAGTTCACCTTTATCTTCCTCCCTGTCTTCACCTTGAGAAAACATGACTACCTCTCAGTTGAAAATTTCAAAATGGACGCAGTTATGGTTTACTATTCAAGTGCTAATTGTGATCGAAAACAATTACACACTTTTCATATAAAAAGGTTTTAATAAAAGACTATGTAAGATTTTAAAGCAAAATAAATTCTTCGTCTTTTTAAGTTATTGTGGAAAGATTTTTTACACAATTCACCATTGCTTAAATGTCTAAATCCATATTATTTTAAAAGTGTAAAATCTGCCAAATTTGAGACTTTAGATTAAAAAAACTATTGATAAGTGTCAAATCTTTGATAGAGTAAAAATTTGCAGAACTCAAAAAGATATATATGCTTCTTTCAGGAGATTAAGATCTACGTCGCATCTACGTGTATTCCACATGAGTTTCTCACTAGGATTATACGTGTCTATTCCACTAGTAATATTCTACTTTGTTGATGTGGTAAATCCGCGTAAACGGAGTTGGATCAATTCGTTGAGCGGTACGACCACCATCCAGTCGCAGGTTCGAGACCAGATCTCCCCGTGAGCTTTTATTAAGAAATTAAAATAATCAACTACGTCTCTGGGCTGTTCTCTAGCTCGAAGGAATACAAAAACCAGACTTTCAAGTTCCCTCACTTCCCTTACCTTAATTCCCTTCCGGCTTCAACCACGTCAGATAAAAAAAACTAATATGCATAACATCTAGCATGTCGGTATACAAAATTCAACTAACTTTCAAAGCAATTACAAGTATTCCAAAACCAATTTGTATAAAAACTTAAAATCGCATATTCGAATATCACATATTTTACATTTTTCTTTAAATAACTTATTTCTTTCTCATTGTGGAATCACCAAACCAGAAATAAAACATAATAAGCCACCGATGACAAAATCATGCAGTAGTCACTAAACTACACAGTTAACACTAAAATATTATAGCGATCTCAAGTACATTCACCTAACAATTACGATTCTTTTAACATTTTCTTTACATTTGTCGGATTATTACACAAATGAAAAATAAAATGCAAAAATATCACGACTTAGCTTGTTTTTTTGGTACGTCGGAAATCGGAAACAAATAAATCGATTCGAGCTGAATCGGTCCCACGTAAAATCGATTCAAAAATCGGCAGATCGAAGGCTTAAAGATCGATCTCCTGAGATCGAATCGAAGATCGCCCATCCCTACTAGCTGACACTTCTTCAATTAATAAACTCGAATAATATGAAATGAAGCAGAAGCTCGGGTGATTCACCCAGAAAAACTAGAACATATAAAGTTGAAGGATCGTTTAAGTAAAAAGAAAGACTAAGAAAAGGCTCTTAAGTCACATGATGATGCTTTCAAACCACCGTTTCAACCGTCAAGAGCTAAAGAAACTCTAAAGGAGAGTGTACAAACAGAACGTCGAAAAAAATTAACCACACTTTTTTTTTTGGTTTACTCGACAACGTCGTAAAGTCTATTGAAACCAAAAATGGTTGTAGGTGTTATGTTGATTTTTATGTATATGAAATAGACATGTTGAAATGAATTATGTGTTTTTTATATTTGTTTTATTGTTCAAAAGTCAACGAGTAGTTTAAAGAAAATTTTGGCCGGTTTTAAAATTAATAATTTTTTAAAAAATTTCACAAATTTCACGTGCTCCGATTGACCAAAATTGGTAATTCTCCAGTATTGAAATTTACGCGATTGCATACATCTAGGCTTATTTTGTATATCAGACACTTTCACAAGGTGCGAAAAAAGTTAGAACAAAGTGCATTTATATTATATTATATTTTAAAATTTTGTCAATTTGTGTTACTTCATTCCAAAATTTTTCTCTCTCTAGTTGCCGTAACACCTTCTGGGGTATGGGGCGGGGGAATAACTTCACTCGATTCGAAGCAACGATTGCAAGTCGATTCCGAACCATTGACAGTTTCTCTGCAACCCACATGACCTTTTTATTCTTATCTGTTGTCAGCAGAAAACAACCATGGGTCTCCGTCGGTGTAATTCGAACCTGGTACCTCCGGATTGCTATACAAATAAACTATAATCTGGAAAATAGTTTTTTGAAAAAAGTTGTTGCACCGCCTTCCGTTTGTATCGTAATAGATATAAAGTTAAATATTATTTTAGGCTTTTAGCCAGGGTCGCCAGATGTGGCAATTTTTCGCCAAATTGGCGATTTTTTATCAGTCCTGGTGACAAAAAATATGAAATTGGCGATGGCGACTTTTTTGGCGATTTTTCATCGATTTTGGGCGTTTTTATGGCGATTTTTCTTGAAAGAAAAATTGACAGATTATCTGCCTTTCAAAAATTAGTCAAATATTCCACCTCAAATAAAAATACGTAAAAAATATTTTCTAAAGTTTTACAATAACGTAATATAAATCATTGTAGCACAGTTTTCTGAAAAATTTAGCTAATTTAAGTAAAAGTTGCCGCAATTGCAAGTGACACTAGAAGTGACAGAAAATTTTGTTCTACGACACGTCTCTTGAATTAATTGTCGGCTTTTTCGCAGTTTAATTCTATGATTTTTGATAACTGTTAGGAGAAATAATGTAAAGTGGTTTATCAAAAGTGAGAGCTCCTATTTTAGCAACAAGTCGTATATTTTAAGGAAACCTACCAACATGTACCAGAGAAGAACTCGAAAGTATCTGTAATAGATACGGAACAATTCTTGGCTCTTTGGAGCAAAACGTTTCGGATTTGTACAATTTGAAACAGAAGCGATTGCTAATAAGGCAGCTCAAGCACACGTCACTGGACTTTTGAATATGTATATGTTCCTTAGTTTCTTTTTACCTTTTATAGAGAATATGCCGAATATATAGACCAGCGTCTGAAAAGGTTACATTTAAAAGTTGATTTGTTTTTCCCAAGAGGTACCAATTGGGAAAGTTCTCGTAAATATTTCAGTATCGAAGTGTCACAGTAAACATTAAGGAAAACCAGCGGAACACCGAAATATGTCAGTGGGTGATGCCATTTACTTAATAGGGAATGATTTTTAAATCAAATTGCGCGCAGAGAGGCAGCAATTATTGCCGACAGCTGTGCCAATCATTCCTCCAATTAACTCAGTTGCAAGGCGTGAGTTACAGTTGACGGGCTGAGAGTAAAAGTGACCTATTTATAAGGTTCGGGCAAAAGTGGCGTAGAAAATGTTCTGTGCAAAAACGAATCGTGTGAGATTCCGGGCAAAAACGAATCGTAGAAAATTTTATTTTCTAATCCACTTTTGCCCGAACCTTATAAATAGGTCACTTTTACTCTCAGTCCGTCAGTTAAAGGCTGAGTAAGAAGACGCAGCTGACATTCCAGCTCCTCAACAGAAAATTGTCGAACCGCATCCTCAATAAGTCATCTATAACGGAGTCATTGTACCCAAATGTATTATACAATCCCTGCAAAACGATTCAAACACAATTGAACTTCTAAAAGATAATAAGGTGCAACGAGCGTTGGATTCACTGATAAAAACAACGTTAGTATCAACAATTGCAAATCACTTTAACTTTATGTAGACAATAAAATACATTTTATTGGAAGTCTTTAATTGTTTTGCGTTTTTCCCGAAACTATTTGATATTTGGCCCGAAGATAGGAATTGGTGGCAGAATAACCGCCGTGTAGTTAAATTTTGATGTTTGAGTCTAATTTTCATTGGGGTGAAATGGGAATCAAACGAAATTGTTTTTAATGTCATCGAGTGGGATGAAAGATTGTAAAGACGAGTTCAAAACCATAAATGTCCTAGCAAAAGTCATTATTAGTGGCTTAAGCAACATTCTGGTAACGATTGCTGCACTAAAAACCAACGGAACTTGGGGTGTGTAATTAATGAAATTACTCGTACATTAACACAGTATATTACATACCCAATAAAAAAACAATTTATTGTAATATTATCGCGATAAACTAAATGAAGTGACTATTTGCACTTACGTGTACTTCCGTGTCTACACGTATTCGCCGCTTTGATTTCCACTTTGTTATTTTGGCGATAATCATGGCTACAAAAAATTAATAGATTGGCGATTTTGGCGACTTTTTAGTGTACATTTGGCGATACTGTCTGCGTAATGTCTGGCGACCCTGCTTTTAGCGCTTTCTGTGAAGTCCATTCAAATTTTTTTAAAAGCTATTTCACTTTTCATGTTTTAGTGTCTTCAAATATGCAACTCGAAAAATGTTGCTCGTAAAAACAAAGCAATTTTAAACCCCGTCCAGGCTTTATTTTGGTCTTTCTTTAACTGTTTTAAGTTGTTTGGTCGGTTGGCTTGGTTCGATTGCCCTTTAGGATATCTAAAGAAAGTTAAAAATACGGCCTGTACGGAGTTTTTCTCCTATAGGAATAACTTTGACTATTTAACTTATGCCAACTTATGCAGTGAATTTTTATCTGAGTTGGTGTCTTCTTATCTACAGGGTGACCCATAATGTTTTGACGATTTCAAAGTTGAATAACTTTCTACGTAATCGCTACAGGAATGTAAAAAACTTACACAAGGTATACAATTTATTCAATTTTGTAAATCAAATACAACATCTGACAAATGATGACCATCCTAGGCTACACGCGGCTACAGGAGGGAAATCCAATTTTTGAAGACTTTTTTCGTAACATCTGGAGTTATTTTAAAATTTCGTCGCGAATACGTTGTTTCAATTCCTCCAAGTTCTTCGGACGGTCAGAGCACACCCTCGTTTCGAGATTATGCGTCTGCCGAACGCACGACCGAGAACAGCCAAGGTTTTGTTGGCGGTATGGCAGGTAGCGCCGTCTTGCTGAAACAAGGTGGAACTTAGACGTCTACGGTGGCGAAGAGCAGGGAATAAGAACGTTTCCAACATCTCTGTGTATCGCGCGTTTCCGTATGGAACGATGAGGACTAGTGATGACACTGACGCACACACGTTCGATGTTGTCGGAAGTGCGTAGAAATCTCCGACGGCCAGTTGACGTTCGATTAAGTGCACTGCCTGTCTTACAAAAGTTTTCTACCCAGTTCAATATCGTTCCACGAGCAGAAATCGGCTTTCGCGGCGGAATCTAGAATTGTTTGCAGAAATCACGTTACACACGTACGACAGATTCACCACTTCGAAAAAAACACTCCACAGCAAACGCAAAATTGTTCCTTCGTGAAATACGCCATGATATTAATATGAGATAAAAATTGACACTCCACACTACCTGTAGAGTGCGTTTCCGCCGCTTTATCTAATTTTAAACAGATTTTATTCAAATTTGAAATCGTCAAAACATTATGGGTCACCTTGTATATAACTAGAAGGGCTGAATATGATAGTTTTTGTTCTTTGATTCTTTGAAGACAGTGAAATCAATGAGCCCATGATGACAGTCAATCTCTCTTATATGCGATATTGATTTCAATGGTTTTACCCATTTTATGAGGTTTTCACCGCCAAAATTCTTTTACTAGACGAAGCACCGATTTTAAAGCAGCTTTCTAACTTGGCTAATAGCTTTTCAATTGGTCCTGATGGTATCCCTGCCTAATTTGTGAAAAGATATGGTTTTTCTCTTCCTGCTGTACTGTGTTATTAATTAATCTGTCAAATTCACGTGGTGTTTTCCTGTAAGCTTGGAAGGTCTCCTATTGCAAAGAAGTTGATATGTGCGAAATTTCGAACAATATACCAATTGCTAATCTTTGCTACATTTTCAAAAATGTTTAAGGTGTTATTGGCACTGTTCGTGGCTTCATAAGGGGTAAATCAATTACCACTTCCACAAACTTATTAGAATTTAAAAAAATGTTTGTATCTTTGCAATTGAAGGTGGTACTGAGTTTTTACTGACTTCAGCAAAGCATTCGTCGAATTCTTGTTTTAAAATTCTCCGTTCTTGGGTTTCCGCGTATTTTTGTAAATTTTAAATTTGATTCGTACCGATCTGGCCACAATCAGCGGGTTTCTTTTCGCGCAGCAGTTATTTTGAACATTTTCGTGGTACCGCAGGGCTCCCAAGTAGTGCTATTGTTACATAAAAAGGTTGAGGGTAATTCACTGATCGGTCTCAGTACTCATGTTGAGCGGAACAGTCAAAGGGAAGTGTTAGATATAAACAAAAATTGTATAAGGGGAATTGAAAAAGCCTTTGAAATCAGTTCACCCATCTCCTCTTCTCTCTATATGTTGTTAAAACTTAGCCATACTCCATTGCAGCTGCCACCCTTCTACCGCATCGACTAGAAAATCGCAATGCGTTAGCATCCGAGTTACCAAAACGAGAAGTACGTCACAATGATTGTATTTCTGTGACTCTGAAAAATCGTCGCTGAATAAGTGATAACGTATGGGCCATCTATCTCGGAAATCGCAGGTTCGAACCCCTCCAATAGCGACTCATTGTTGTTTTCTGCTGCGATAAAAAGACCATTTTGAGTTGCAGAGTAATATCGGTGATTCGGAATCCACAGTAAATTGTATTCCAATCGTTGTCTTGAATCGGGTACAATACTTCACCCGCCCCATGCCCCACAGGCGTTGCGGGAACAAGAGAGATTTCACTGGCTCGGCGTACTTTCTGATGCGCTTAAACTACTTATTTGATTTCAATATTATTGTGATGAATTTGCAAAAATTTCATTTTTACCCGTACGAATTTTATCATTCCGCTAACGGTTATCTCTTTACTGTTTTATTGTGATGATAGTGAACTTGTGTGGCCTTTAGGTAATTAATTGAGTACTTATTTCTGATGCGTTGTTTCTTCCCTGTTAATGACCTTTTGCGTAATATTTTTGAACTCATTTACAGTCGTAGCAAATATTAAGTAGATTCAATTTTTGCTGTTATCTGGCGATTTACATATTTTCTTTCAGACCTGCAGCTTGACCTTATTATTTTGACTCAACTGCAATTTCGAGATAACTTATTCCTTTGCAAAAATTATTAAAAATATATCATCTAAGAATAGTTTAGAATAATTATTTGAAGTAAAATAAGACTTTAAATGAGTAGCAGTTGCTACAAGTTAGTTTACTAATTTTATAGAGATTATTTCCTTTGATTTTATTATTACGACTTACAAGCGCCAGAAAAGATATAAACATACATTAAATAAATATGCTACCATATAATGCTCATCGGCCTATTGAGAATAATCATACACTGGTTATATTCTTATGTTATTTTATAGAACAACATTTTGAATGAATGAAATTGGTTCTGTTGGTGTATTTGATTTCGATACGTATATTAATTGCGAATCATATAGAAGCAGACACATGAATAATTAGTCATATAAGTTAGTCCCATCTCCTGACACAGATGTATTTATTCTTCTGGTTGCTCATTATGAAAAATTGAAAAATAATCCTGAAATTTGATGATGCAAAAATGAACCCTTATGGTGCGACTTCGTGTGGCTGTGTGTCTGTCACAGGTGCTTATTTCAGCAACTACTAATGCTATCGACTTGAAATTATAGTTTTTAATAATGCCTTCACACCTTTATTGCAAAAGCAAACATTTTTTTAATATTTTATTTTATTTCAAAGGGAGGGTTCAAACTTTTAAAGTGGATTTACTAGGTCAAATGGGATATCATATGAGGGGGGGTTTATTTGCACATTATAAAATCTATTCTTAATTCATTTTCTGCCACATATTTTTCGAGTTAGGCTGATAAACGTATATATAAAAAATATCATCCCCCCCCCCACAAAAGTTAATAGAAGCTTATGTAGATAGTATAGCTAAACTAAAACAATGTCTCTAACTAGAACAGTTTTTTAGCAATATAAAACAAAAAAACGGAATCCTCGGTGTAGGAATGATGTCACCATATAATATTTAATTTTGAAAAAAAAAATCTACAATAAGGATACAAATAAAGCAAACGTACAAAAGTCGCGCCAAAGCTTTTAATTTCTAGATTATAAATTTAAAGATATTAAGATGTGTGAAAGACATTACCGTAGAATGGGGAGGGATCTTTTATAACACGTGAACCGATTGTTTTTATTTAAACAGCATCCAGTGAAAAATATTTTGCAAACTGTAATATTTAAGAAACCTCCCCAGCGCAAAATGAAATTGTTCTAGAATTCATTGCGAAAGCTTCATTCAATTTATAACATATTGAAACATTCATATTGAACATTCTTTTATGTAAATCAAATCTCTTCCGATCAAAAACTCTTTTAACTAAAAGCAGCTATAAAATTTAATGTGCCATAACTTTGTTGTCAGTGAATAAAAGAATATAATAATCATTTATATATTTATAGGCTACTCATTTAATTTATACAGAATACATGTACATGTGTCATGAAAATCCTCGACGGTCACCTGAAAAGTGAATTTTATTTTATGTAAGAACCCAATCGAAAGCCTTGTAAATTTTTGATACGGTAACTAAATCTTTGAAAATGACAGACATTAGTGTTAAAAAAATATATTAATAAGAGAAATCTTAGTTTTCATTTCACAGTTTAAAACAGAAACTAAAAATGAATATATAACTTATCACAAATAAGGAATGTATGCTGTGTTCAGAAATTGGGCCACACTATTTAAGGATTTTATTGCTAGGTTCGACATAAACAAAAATTACATGAGTCGTAGATGGGGGGAGGGGGGGGGGGAGCGGGAGGGGTTTTCAGTTTTCCCGCTTATCGTCATATTATTTCGTCATTACATGCGATTGAAACAGTTGATAAAATAATCAAATAATTACTAACAGTATAGGTTTGCAATAAATGCCATTCTTTTCTCTTTTTGTTTTAGAACATTGTGATCGGATCATTTGATGCCTCAAATCACCAGGAGATGGAATTATGCCTTGTATAATGCAGAGAGCTCATACAACGATCATCCTATGACTTATATATGCGATAGGTCAAAGTGATTTTCATCCCCAAGGCAAAGCAAAGCGGGCACATAATGTCTAAGGACTTTAGAGCAATCAGCCTTTCCTCTTTTCTTTCAGAAGCGTTAGAAAAAGACATAGATGTGCAACTGCACGCTCTCCTCCTTTTCAGCGGTGTTAGCAATGCTCAACACGCTTAAATGAGGGAAAAGTCAAACTGCGTCTCATGACGTAGTATGCACCATTGAAAGCACACTGAGATATAAGAAATTGACATTGAGAACTTTTCAGGAAGTACAGCGTGCATTTAACAATGTAAAAACTAAGGCTATCAGCGGTGCATTAAGATCCGATGGAATATAACTATATGTATGTTAATAGATCGAGGCAATGTTGAGTAGCCAATAGATGCATGGAAAACTGGAATACCATGAGACTGTAAGATAAATTTGTAAGGGTACTTCAAAAGGCAGCGTTCTATCCCCATTGATCTGGCTGTTTGTTTTTGAAAACGTTCTAAGGTTACTAGAGCGCACCGGAATAAAAGTGGTGGTTTACGCGAACAACCAGGTCTTATTGGTATCAGGGAAGTTTTTAAGCACTATAAGCGAACGGTAAAGACCCAAGCTTGCACATCTTAATGCCACTCCCCAGTGGATATCCACTGTAGGAGTATATCTGCTCGTAATGCTGCTAGACTGATCGAATCCAAGAGTACAATAATGGCCTACCTGGGAGATCATCTGGAGAGTACTGACTATACCGTTCCTACAAAAGTGGGAGGCTTGTTAGTGGCTACCAATGCAGTTTTTATTGATCTTTACGGATAGTGCGAAACTGGATAATGGGGTGGGCGTCGGGGTTCCCTCCGACCACGCCAGCATACCAAACTGATATCGGCTGCCGAATCACTCCGGTCTGTTTCTGCATGTCTCCAATACTTAGTAGCTTTACACAAGGTGATTTTCTACTGGCTGTCCGGCCATACTGATGTGTCGGGTAATCAGGTGGCCGTCGTCCTGGCGAAAGAAGGTTTGTAGCTGAATGATTCAGAAATAGTACGGCCTCTAACATCAGTAAAATTATAAGTCACTCTGAAAGCTGTTTAATTCGCCAATCACATATGGAGCGTTCTGACAACCTGCGACCTATCAAAAACGATATGTTCTAAGTGAAATAAAAAAGGACGGTATTTTTAATGGACGGAAGATGTCGGATTTTCTAAAGTATCACTAGGGGTATGCCGTCCGTATGCACATTTTTTTCTACGACTTATGTCGCAGTGGCTTGCACGAGGAATACGTTGAAAGCATACACTAGGCATTCACCAGGCCATTGGCAAGCACTTCCATAATGGACTAGAAGAGGTCGCCAGCGTGGATTTAAAGGACCTATCCAGGAAATAGAAAATAAATAAATAAATGGACTAATTTACTACCGGTGGCCTCCAATTACTCTAACCTAAACTAGGACCTTGAGATGTTAAATTTGACAAAAATGAAAAACTTTTCCTTTACTTTTTAATTTTCAGAATTGTTCCGCTAAAATCCACACTATGGTCTTTTTTATTATTCATTTAGATTCTCTAAGAATTTTGGATTTTCAAGATTGCGATAAGTAACGGGTAGCACATTTTTCTTGCCAATTTTCTGCAAAATCTCTATTAATTTATTCTCAACATTAAATTCGTTCGAGGTGATCAGTGCAAGTTGTCTGCAGCAAAGTTTTTTCTTAATTGAATTGGTGAAACACCTTGGCAATATCCGGATTACACGTTTTCTTCCGACATGACATCAACAGAGGAAAGCCGCGTAAGCCGAAAATCTCTACGATTTGATGACTCGACTGCTGCAATCACTACTACTCTGGAAAACTTTAAAAAAATCCATGAATACAGCGATCAAAGAGATAAACCCTGGCTTAAACAAATTAAAGAAGGAATCAGCAGCTCTGAAATCCACACTAAACAACATAACTTCAAAGGCCAATGATCTACAAAACACGCTATTGGAAAAAATCGCCACTATCGAGGGCTCAGTCAGCGAATTATCTCTTAAAATCAGCACTAACGAGAACTCAATCTGAAAGATTCACTGACTCTGAGCAGTGTTGGCAAGTCGTCGATGAAGCATGTCACTAGATAAGGACTAAAAAGGAGACCTTTTTTTTAAAAAAATCACCAGATATAAAATAATAAATTTTTTCAAAATTGCTTTTAAGTAAGAAAAACGTAAATACTACTACTTAATAAAAGACTTTATTTACCTGAATCATAAGCGTAATTACCTTTAATTGGTGCTCATTAAGAACTTATGTGCATTTTGATTTGGTCCCATGTACTTGCGTCGTGTAATTTCTTCCTTTCAATTTGTAAAAGGAAAGGGAGGAGAAATAGAGAACTATTAGAATATGATAAAGTTCTAATTTTGTGAGCGATCCTCTTATGGTGACAGAAAATGAGTATCGTTAAAAGTTGCAGGGTCCTGCTGCAAATTCATGAACTTTCACAGGAAATTTTTCGAGTTGTCTTGCACATGCGTTTAGCTTAGCACCAAAAGCGTTGAATGAGAAATGCCGAATATTTACGTTAAAACATTAAAAAGTCGGAAAACATTTGTGTCTTCAGAAAAGGTTCAAAATCACAGTGTCGCAGAAAAAAAATCAGTCACTAGGAAGGTATTCGAAAACACCAGATTTGGTGACAAAATCACTGAATTGGCATAACTGACTCTGAGAGAAGACAGAGAAATTTCCAAATAATTATTAGCAACATCCTGAAATCTAATGGAGAAGATCTATCAGCACTTTTTAAGGCAATATCAAGACACTTGAACCACGACACCTCACCCTATTTTGATATTTTTCGCCTACCAACTAGAAAACAAAATAACGCACCACCTGCGTTTGTTTACCTCCGTAAGGTTATTGCAGCTTTGTCTCTGTTTTGTCGGCCGTGACGTAACGTAAACTTTAATGTGGAGGGTGGTGAGATGTAGGAGGTGAGTGGGTGAATGAATAAAAAGAAGTCTGTAAGTTATAAAACGTGCACCTCACCTGTAAATTAATTACAACGTGTCTTGTTAGCAGTGAATGTGGGTGATGGGCCACCCCCCCCCCCGCCAAACCACCATCCACCCAACACACTCGTACACACCTACTACCCACCCTCCAGCCCATTACCCCCTGCCGCCTACATCCTACCACCCACGCACCCTAAGTAATTCTCACTTCAAAACTATCACGCATTCATTTCATACCATTAATTAATTTTGTTTCTCGGAAATGAAAAGTGGAATCGAAGTGTTCGCCAATTTGAAACATACAATCTTCGCGTTAGAGTGTGAGCATTCAAATTTACAATAATTTCTATTGAAATGGAAAATAATAAGTAAATTTTGTTTTCTATGAAAAATTCCACAAGCAAAAGAATAGAATTATGGAGAATTAAGAAGTCAGTCGTCACTCGCAGTCGCAATAACGGTCAGGTGCACGTTTTTATAATTACCAAACTTCTTCTTTTCATTCATCTTCACAAGCGCACCTTTTCTATTAATGAATGATATTATGTTCTATTTAAAAAGATATATATGCATCACACTGTCGATCTGTTAAATTTGGGCAGATTCGGGCGGATTTGGGCAAGCTGGGCTGGGCACCCGATAAAAATAAAGCCCGCCCTGGACAAATGGGCTGCCCGTTTGCAGGGCTCTGGTTCAATTATCCCTTTCTCTGAAAGTGTGAGAGATCTGGGAGTCACCGTAAATTAATGCTACGGTAGGCAAGTCATACGGTGTGTTGCAAAGACTCCGAGGCTCAGCGTATTTTACAACTACATCAACGCGCCTTGCTCTTGTAAAAGCTCTAATAGAGTACCTCTTTTTGTGTATGCCGACCTAATTTTATAAAATTAATAAATTTTATTCACAATCTGAACGTAAATTGAAAGTAGCGTTAAACTCCGCAATAAGATATGTATATGGACTACGGCGTTATGATCATGTATCTGAGCACTCCACTGCTATTCTCGGCTGTACTCTTGAGGTCTACCTCAAAGTAAGAATGTGTGTCTTTCTTCATAGGCTGATATACTCGGGCAGTCCAATGTATCTCTACTCCAAATTACAATTTCTACCTTCCTCGAGGACAAGTAACTTACTAATTCCTAGGTACTCCTGCAAACAGTCCGAGAGGTCATTGCTCGTCCAGGCCATCAGACTTTGGAATCAACTCCCGAACTAAACTAAAAACTAAACGTACTGTCTCGGTCGGCAGGTTCAGGGCGGGGTTGCAAACTTCTTGAATTTAAGCGGCTAGAAGGCTTTAATAGATGAGTTATGGCGGTCTGACATGGTTTTATCATTTGATACCTATTCCTTTTGCTTTTTTCCTTTCCTTCTCTAGGAGCTCCATACTTTCTTCTCATACTTTCTTATCATTCACTTCTGTTTTTTATACAGCAGCTCGAATATGTCTGACACTGACACTGTGTGTTCCTTCGATAAGCTGTCTTCTGATATTGATAAAATTTTGGAAATATCACCTTTTCTGAAATCGTTCTCGCTGGCGATTTCAACGTCCACAACACACAGTTGCTCAGGCATTCTTCTACCACAAACCCGTCTGGAAGACACGTCGAGTTATTTAGTGAGTCTTTTAATTTACAACAACTGGTTGAGTGTCTGACTCGTGTTCCTGATACTTTGAGGCACAGCGCGCCACTCACCACTAATTCGTACTTGCCACTTTCATCGCAGCCACTTCCATCTCCATCACAGTGCACAAGTGGGCAAAAGCCACTACACTTTCGCACTCGGGAAGTTTTTTGAGTACGTTCGAAACTCGACGTTTCCAAAGCTACTGGGCCTGATTGTTACCGCCCTTGTTTATGCCTCAGCTTTGGCTGAACCTCTGCGCAAACTTTTTCACCTGTCATATGCAACAGGAATATTTCCAAGTGCATGAAAACTTCCTCATGTCCAGCCGATACTTAAAAAAGGAGAGGCATGCGACCACTCTAACTACAGACCAAATGCACTAACCTCGATCATATCTAAAGTTTTTGAATCACGCATCAACTCTCAGTTGTTGAAATATCTAGAAAATATTCATCTTATCAACGATTGCCAGTAGGGTGTCCGCGCTGGCCACTCAACCGGAGACTTACTAACGATTCTAACGGAGCGTTGGAATCATTGTCTCCATAATTTTGGTGAGTCCGAAATCGTCGCTCCTGATATTTCAAAGGCTTTTGATAGACTCTGGCATGATGCTCTTTTAGCCAAATTTCAATCATTTGGTCTGCACCCTACCCTCGTTAAATGGATACAGAGTTTTTTGTCAGACCGTTCAATCCGTGTAGTAATTGACGGAATTACATCTGATTCCTACGAAATTAATGCCGGTGTACCTCAGGGTTCAGTTCTTTCACCAATCTTATTTTTTCTTTTTATTAATGATCTTTTATTCCTTACTCTCAATCCTATTCGTAGTTTCGCCTACGACAACACCCTTGATTTCGCGTACTCATTTGATTCTGTAATGAATTCACGTGGAAATGCTACAGAAATCAATCGGGAACGCATATTTAGATCATCAAACAACGACATTTCTATGGTCCTCGCTTGGGGCAGAGCAAATCGTGTTACGTTTAATGCATTCAAAACTCAATGCTGTTTAATGTCCCTTAAAAAACGCCCAGTTCACCCCAACCCATTTCAATCGACGCGACGGAGTGAATATACCCAATTCGCCCTTCCTAAACATCTTGGGTATTGCGATATCCAGCAATCTTAGCTGGACTGATTATATATTTGCAATCGCTAAAAGTGCGATGACATGTTTGGGTTTGTTTTCTACAGAGTGTAAGAAATATTTCACCCCACCTGACTTAGCGCTGATCTACAATTCCCAAATTAGGCCTAGACTTGAATATAATTCTGATATTTGGGCAGGGGCCAGGCACACCGCATTGTCCACGTTAGCCAAAGTCCAGCGTAAGTCTATTAAACTTATTGGCGATTCCTCAATCTCTGAAGCCCTCGACTCTCTGGAGCATCGACAGAATGTCGGTCGTCTGTCACTCTTCTATCGCTATTTCCATGGCCATTGTTCTAACGAAATTGCTAGCCTGATTCCTTGTAGACACATGACAACGCGCGATACAAGATCTACAAAGTCGCTCCCATGCCTATACTCTCCAGGTCAATCGGCAATAATTCTAAGCAGAACAACACGAATGTGGAACAGTTTACCGTCTTCTGTTTTCCCTCGTCTTATGGACCTGAAACTTTCAAACGGGGCCTTCATCCTTAATTCCTCTCCTGCCAAGGCTGTGCTTTAGCATCATAGGGCATCCCCTGAGCTTTGGCAACATCATAAATTAAAAAAAAATTGTAAATATTTGGAAAACAACGTTTTATCCTGAAAATTCTATTTTTTAAACAAATATTGCAGAAAAACGAAAGGAGTTATTTGAAAAGTCGTATGCATTGCCAAAAAAATATCTAAGAACATGCATACAAAGTTTGAGGTAAAACGGATCAAAACAGCGATAAAGTATTCGGCAACACCAAAAACATAGCTTCGAAAAAAACGCGTTTAATAGTTTTTAAGACTTTGAATGGAAAACGCATTCTAAAATTATAGTTGTTACCACTTCGTGCCTGCTTTTGCCAAATTTTCAGCGAACGAGAATTATTGCTACTGAAGTGAGAGTTTCGAAAATAGCGTTTCGGCAGAACAGAGCAAAAATTCGAGTTGAAGTGTGCTCCGATAAAACTACATGAAAAGCATAGAATGCCTTGAAAATTTCGGGACACATTTTGAGATGTGTTAGCTGGGTCAAAATACTTTTTGATGCCTAATTTAATCAGTGATTTGTTAAAAAATATTTAAAACTTAAATTAATATTTTCTTATTATTTATTGTTGATATGTAATAGTAATAATTTTATTTATAATATTCTTACCTTTGTTGATGTTTTTAATGATATCGCTATATTTATGGCAATTTATACACGAAGCTGTTTTTATAGTAACGCAGTGTAGCAGTAACGCAGACAGGAGTAACATTTTTCTTTGGGATGGTGATCGCTCAAAAATATGAGCGCTCAAAGAAATGATGGATGTTTCGACCGAAAGTGCAAGCTGGTCATCATCAGCGTGGTACTTGCACTTTCCACCACGGACATCCAAAATTCAATTTACTTAAGTAACAGTCATGAAATTTCAGGAATAAAATGTTTTATTTTAATTCAATTGGATATCACCAACCTCAGTTATAATTTTTTGAAAAATAATAATTGTTATAGATGAAAAAGCTGTAGTACCAAATAAAAAAATTATATATTTAGCGATTCGAAAGAGCCTCTCCCAAAAGATCACTTCACAGATATGTGAAAATTTTCAAAGTACTATATTTTTATCTTAAATTTTTTATCTAATACATATTGATTTTTTTTAGTTTTCGAATAGATCTTTCCATACCATGAGAAATGAGTTCCACATTTTCAGATTGCGATCAAGAATTGCGAGGGTGGCCAACCCTTATACTACTAGGTTTCTTTGGAAGATTTTCACCCCTCACGCAAAAAAATGTCTGCAACTGCACTACCATAGCAATGTTCATAATACGAGAAGCATTTTTCGAGTAACACATCTGAAAACACTAAAAACCGAAAAGTAAAATATTTTAAAAGTTGAACCGACTTCACAAAAAGCGCTAAAAAGCATAGAATGATATTTAATTTTATATCTATTTCGACATTTTGATGTCGGTGCAAATCAAAAAGCAGTCAACTACTTTACTTAAATCAAAAAAAACTAAAACTACTTAAACATTTCTTCAGCTCACGAGAACCTAAATAAGGAGGGTAAGTTACTTTAGTTGTTGTTTGTTTAATTTGCACCGACTTCAAAATGTCGAAATAGATATAAAATTAAATATCATTCTATGTTTTTTAGCGCTCTTTGTGAAGTTCGTTAAATGTTTTTTTAAACTATTTCGTATCATAGGTTTCTCGCCACACTTGCATCGTGACCGAATACCCACAAATTTCCCATCTCAGGCAACTGCAGATGTTTACACATCTGCACCCGTGCCTGACACTCATTAATTTTTTTACTTATTGGGATAGGACTCGATATCCCAACAAACGTGGATTACGGGAAGGCAATATGACAATATTGGTGTTTAGGTCCCCGATAAATATTTTTATATAAGCTTTAAGAGCTTTCTCAAGAAATATGTTGTCAAGAAGCTGGTAAAAAGGCCTCTTTAGCTATTACAAAAATAAAATTATTCTAAAATCTATTCTCAATTTATTCTGAAAATCAAACTTATTATTTACTCACAAGAAGAAAATACTGTACTCAATACAATAAAATTTCGAACACTATTTCATTGTATTAGGAATAAGATTTATTTCAAATTTTTGATCTATGAGATATTCAGTTAGTATTGAGAAACCAAACTAAAAACAACATAAAAAATAAAAAAAAATTCTTTCAATTTAAACAACGAAAAAGGGCGTTCTTATTTGTTAATAAATAAATTGTATCTATTAAATCTTTAATAGATATCCGTTAAGGTTGAGGACTAGAAACCCACTTCGAAGGACTACGCCCTAAGTATACATTATTATCGAGAGCCTCATCCAACCCCCAATACTTACAATTACCTCATTCCAGAACGACGAGACGTCTGAAATAACCAAACTATCTCCGCGCTAGCCGGCAATATTTTACGTTACCCACGCGATGAGTCACCAGTCTCGAATGTGTTAAACCCAGAACGCAGTAGCAGAAATGTGCATTTATGGCGTATTTTTAAAGTTTTTTGCTTTTGGTGGGAGCGTCCATTCCCGCCTGACATGCGTCTTTTTCAATTTTTGGGGCTTGGGATGGGCGATACTAATACCTATATTTGGATTATGGATACTTTACAGCAGAATATCGATAATTTTGATACGATATCCTAAGGATCGATATATCAAATATCGACCACGTAGGGATTGACATATCAGGGCCTTAAAAAATTATCGATATTTTTATAAAAATATCGATAACTTTTATATATAAAAAAGTTTTAATTAATTATCGGTTGCCTCCTTGACGGATTTAGAAATTTTGTCGTAAGTTCATCGAACGACTTTAAATTGAAGCTTGTGCATTTAACAGAATCAAAAATTGGGAAACGAAATACAAATTACCTTGAAAGTGTTAATTTGGAAGAAAATATTAGCTATAAACTGCATTGCCTACATGCATACATTCCTACAATTCTGTAATGACTTAATTCAAAGTAAAGTCAGAACTGGTAATTTTAAAAACAGTTCTGAAAGTATACAAACCACTAATTGCAACCTTATAGAATATTATTTAGATAGAATGCTTATCAAAATTTAAATTTTTTAAATAAAATTTCATAAAATAGTTATAAAAAGTTCTATTTGATTTCGGGCATGCGGATAAGTACTTTATTTAATTTCTCACTCACAAATATACAATGACACTGAAATTTATTTTAACAATAACGCAAAAAACTTTCAATGTTTTTGACTCGTAAAAAGATGGAATATTGGTTAATATGGTTGTTTCCAAAAACGTGTTAAATCTATTACAAATAAAACGTTTATTAAATATTTCAGACATGGTTCTGAATTATTTTTAAAACGATTAAAAATGTTTCGGAGACAATTTTGCTTATAAATTTTCTGTTTTAATACGGTTTCTGGTTTCTTTTATGCGGGCAGGGCTTTACATAATATATATTATAAAAATGTCAAAAACACACAAAGGAAATGAAGCACCAACCACGCGAGCTACCAGTAGTGTCAATAACTCCGCGTGTGATCAAAACTCAATTAAGCCACTTCACGAAAACTTAAAATTAGTGCAAGCTACTTTAACCGACATGCAAAAACAGTTTAGTAAGCTGAGTAGTGAATTTAATAAGAAAATTGCTCACCTTTTCACTCAGTTTGAGGAAGTCAAGATGTCTATCCCCAACCTTAATCTTCGTCTCAATAATGTCATGAGTAACGTCGAGTCACTGGAGGTTAAAATTACACAATCTGTTCCAAAAAGATTGGCAGTACACGCTCTTATGGACTATTCCTGTCTGCTTTATTTTCCCATCATTTTCCTATGCATCCATCCCTCTTCCTCAGCACGCTGTAGCCACGATTTCAACACAAAACATTTTCTGATTGTTCCTCGTGTACCCGGGTTGCCATGTCAAAAGCATGTAAATATAACAAGTTTCTTGATGAAACCATAACCATTCATCAGGGCTTTTTTTATTAACAGCTGTGCAACATTGAACCAAAAATATATACATATTTCAAGATAAATAATTCAAAACAATTAATAATAAGTAAATTCAAGCATTTCTACAAACCTACTGCTAAAAGATATAGTCTGGCTACACTAAATGTTGTTTCCGACGATTCCAGTCACTCGAATTCTTAATGCATCGGAGAACTTCGCATGTAAAAACACCCACCACCCGCCAATGAGTGCTGATCATTATCGGTCGTCCAAAAGCATCTGGCTCCTGATTCTTCTTATCACAATCAGTGCCTCTTGGTTTGTCGACCAAGATACATCAAAAGGATGGCTGTACATGGTTTTTGGCGAGTTTGAGAAGTTTGGCATCATAACTTGCCATTTACTGTGTACTGCCAATCTTTTTGAAAGATAGCCGGATTACATCAGTCGAAGGTGCTGCAAAATACCATGCAGATCAGAGCCGTAGAAGAGTCGCTGCACTTATAGATATCCCTGTTATAACCGGGGAAAGTGCTAAGGACCTTTTTAACACTATCACTGAAAAATTAAACAATACACCAGATGTTTTCCGTGTAAAGCCCCGCAGAAACAAAAAACACGGCAATCTGCCTATTATCATAAAATTCGACTCCATGTCCGAGAAAAGACTCTTTATGACTCTTTATGAAGATTAAAATAATAACTCTGTGACATAGGGTCCACTTCTGATGCACCATTAAGAATTGCAGATTCAGTTTCTCGTAATATACAAAACTGAACACCAGCAGCATACAATTTGCTAAAAGACAATAACATCGACCGTTACGTTACTCGATATAATTCCTTGATTATTACTCTTCACAATGGCTAACAAAATTGCAACGGAGATCGCTCAAGTGCCTGTGATGACCTAGAGGTTGAATGATAATCGCTCGCCGAAGGAACACATCATTTTTTAAGATGGACAAAGTAAAAACATTTATTTTACTTCCACATAATAGAAGTAAACAATATATTTTTTTTGGGATGGTGGAAGTAAAACAAGTGTTTACTTTTTCCATCTTGAAATGTTTATCGAAAGGAAACTTTCTGATGAAACATCATCTTTTGTTTACATTTGTTCTTTTGTTATTACTTATTTAGAATTATTTAATGCTTACTATTCTCATTCCTCATTTCATGTATAAAATTAGTTCTGTTTACATATAATTTCCTTATCTATAATTTTTCATTCATTTTAAAGCAATTTTTTTGTTCTGCTTTCTAAAATTTTCATCTAAGTTACAGATATTTCTCTTATTTCTCTGTTGCCACCAGTCATGGATAAATTATTTCCAATCATTCCGTCTGTTTGGGACAAGGTAGTACAGGGATTTGTCAAATCGCCGATTGTGAATATGTAGAATTGTCTCCGACACCATCGTTTGTTTTTATTTTGGATTGGCGACTTGATTGTGCTTAGGAGTATTTTGTCAGGAAGCCGCACCTGCGGAGTTTTAGATTAAATATGTCAGCTCTTTTGTATGATCGCATGAACAATAGAGTTGTTTGTGATTGCTTGTGCAGACAATCATGGTTCACGCCATATATTTCCTCTTTGGCTATTGGCAACAGTGGCTACAAGATCTGTCGGTCGCGGTGGGAGAGTTGCAATTCTTGTTCGAACTTCGCTCAACGTGCAGATGGTGGAGGGGTCAACAAAAGGGTTATGTGACTACGTGGTAGTTGAGGTAAAATGTCACTCAGAAAAAATTACGGTAATTTGCGCATACAACCCGCATAGAAATGATGACATCGAACCACTTTTCAACATTTTTAGTGAACTGAGCTCTCAGTACAATAACTTGATAATTGTAGGCGACCTTAATAAGAATGGATTGAGTCAAGATGTTATTGCCTCTCGTTTTTTAAGCAATGTACTAGGTGCAGGACTTCACATAGTTAATCGTAGCGAGCCAACCCATTTCTCAGGAGATACTGCAAGCAGCTGAATGTGATCTCGGTGCTTGGTCCTCGGTCGTTTCTGCCAACTCCGAGCTGTTAGGTTCCATCGCATCCGACCTTAATTCTTTATCCACGCGGTTCTTGACCCCTCCCATCCCCCCTCCCTCCAACGCGTCATCTATTGGTTCTCAGCATACGTCTCCATTGACTGTTTCCTCTGTTTGCCCTCCCTTCGCAGCCGTGGGGCCCTCATCTCCACCTGTTGTCGCTGAGCTCCACGAAGCTGTTTCCGACGGCCAGATGCCTGACCCTGCTCATCCTGTGAACTGTTCCCCGCGCATACAAAGGCGTGCCGAACGCCAGCCCGCTCTTAATTCCCGGGTATCCCGCAGGCGCAAGCGTCGCGGCGGTAATGCCGCTCTTCCTCAGGATTTAGTTCCTTCTCATCCCCCCGCGGGTTTTTCCGCTGATGCTGTGTCAGGTGGATCGATTGCCCCCTTAATTTCAACTGCCCCGGAACCCCGTATTGACAGCCAAGACCAACACTCGATAGAAGGGACTGTAGACGTCGCCTCTGGTGCTGCGCCAGACATTGCCTCTCATCCTGGGGCTGTTGCCCTAAGGCCAGCCAGACGTCCGAAATGCCTGTTCGTTTCCAGAGTTCACCCTGACACCTCTGAGCATGACATAGCGTTCAATATCGCCACTCTCGCTTCCATCCCCATCGGCATGATTTCCTGTCGGCGCATTAACCCAGCTAACCGTACAGCAGAACGCGCCTTCACGGCCTCCTTTAAGGTCTTCGTTCCCGAGGAGTTTTTCTTGGCAGCTATCTGTCCAAACATGTGGCCTCCCGGCTCGATCGTTCGTGAGTTTGTCCCGAGAGCACGCCTAGGCGGGGTCCAGCACTCAAAAAACTTGTCGGTGAGGTTTCCCTCTTCTACGCCAACGTAACCGGTTTGCGCTCCAAAACTTCACATTTGTTGTCCTCTACTAGCGCCTCCAATTTTGACATCATCTGTCTCTCTGAAACCTGGCTCTGTGGCGGTATCTCCGATTCCGAGATTTTCGGGCCCGAGTTTCAGGTGTTTAGGCGGGATCGCCACGCGAATGCGTGTGCACCCGTTGGCGGCGGGGTGCTGTGCGCTGTCAGAACCGGCATCCCTTGTAACACCGTACAGATTGCTCATTCTGACACCTTGGAGCTCATTTGCGTCGCCGTGAAATTCCCTCACAGAAATCTTTACGTTTTCACCGCCTACATTCCCCCTGCTTCACCCTCCGGAGTGTATGACCAGCTGTCCTTCTCCATCGACGGCTTAAGCAGCGCCCTCTCACCTTCTGACGAGGTAGTCGTTCTTGGTGATTTCAACATTCCAGAGGTCGGTTGGACCCGGTCTCCCGAGATTGAAGGGTTATTGCCGTCCTATTCTGGTGCTCCTCAGCATGTGCTGTCCTTCCTAGACACCTGTGCTTCCGCTGGCCTCTCCCAGTGCAATGCCATCGTTAATGATTCGGGCAGGCTGCTCGACCTAGTTTTCCTCACCGATCCGGATGGCTCATTGGTGCAGCGGTGCCGAACCCCTCTGGTCCCAGAGTCTTGTCACCATCCTGCTCTTCAGGTCCTCTTCTGTTTCGATGCTGTCGAGAACTTCCCCTCCACTTTGCACGGCTGCTGCTTCAACTTCAGATCTGCCGATTTCTCTATCATCAATGATTGGCTTTCGAACTACGACTGGGCTGCTGTCCTAACTGAGGCGGATATTGACCAGGCCGTCCATTCGTTTTACAACGCTTTCTATACCTGCTTCACGCAGTGTGTTCCGATCTCGTTTTCCTCTCCTTCCTCCTCCAGTTCATCGCAACCCTGGATCGATGGCCATTTGAGACACCTTAAAAATCTAAAGTGTAAAGCCTGGAAAAAGTTTTGCTCCTCTAGGCGCGACGAGGACTACCTGGTTTATTATGAACTACACCTGCGATTCTCCTCTGATCTACAGGCGTCATACAGTAGATTCCTGTCTAACTCGAGATCCAATTTGCTCAATAATCCCAGACAGTTTTGGAAGTTCATCAACTCTAAGCGACGCAGCGATGGATACCCTTCCTCCCTGAGGCTGGGTGACCGCGAGAGTCATGACCCTCTTGTGGTGGCAAACGCTTTCGCTGACTTCTTTAGTACCGCTTTTTGTGACCCTTACTGTGATGTTCTTTCCAATGACTTCTCCCACTTGACTAGGCTCCCGCTTACTTCGCTTCAGTTCAGTGACCTTGTTCTCACCGACTCGGCTGTCTCCGCTTATCTGTCGAATCTGCCCGACATGTTTTCGTGTGGTCCGGACGGGGTCCCGGCCTCGTTTTTGAAAAGATGCTGCTCAACGATCACTCCTGTCCTCTGTCATCTGTTCCTGTTTCCGAAGCTCTGGAAAGATTCCGTGATTATCCCTCTTCACAAGAAGGGAGACAAGGCGGACATATCGAACTACAGACCCATCGCCAACTTGTCACACATTGCTAAAGCCTTCGAAACCCTGATTAGTGATGTGCTCCGCTTTCATTGTAAACCCTTCCTGGGTTCTTTTCAGCACGGCTTCATGAAGGGTAAGTCAACCACCACCAATCTGCTCGAATTCGTACATTACTGTTTGCCCCTGATCGAATCGGGTATGCAGGTCGACTGTATATTCACTGACTTCAGCAAGGCCTTTGATAGGATTAACCATGGCATTCTCGTTCATAAGCTCAGCCTGCTCGGTTTTCCGCCGCTCTTCGTGGAGTGGCTGTCATCTTACCTGTCCGGCCGTTGCCAACGCGTCCTGTTCCGTGGCGCCCTATCCACTGAAATCTCAGTCACCTCTGGTGTGCCCCAGGGTAGCATCCTTGGCCCGCTCCTCTTCATTATTTACATCAATGACGTCTCGTTACTTCTGCCCAGGTCCAGAATACTGTGTTATGCTGATGATGCTAAAATCTTCCGCGCGGTCTCCTGCGACGATGACTGTGCACTGCTGAGCTCCGATATGCGCATTTTCGAGACTTGGTGCTCTAATAATCGTCTTCCACTGAATGCCAGCAAATGCACCGTTATGTCTTTTTCACGTAGGATGCGTTCTATTTCCTTCAACTACTCCATGGGTGGTTGCACCTTGAGCAGGATTGACTTGATCAAGGACCTGGGGGTGTTTCTTAACTCCCGTCTCTCCTTCGAGGCCCACGTGGATTTCGTGGTTGGCAGAGCTAATTCCACGCTTGGCTTTGTAAAAAGATGGTCTAGAGAGCTTGACGATCCCTATTTGACAAGGCTTCTCTACTGCACTTTCGTCAGACCTATCCTGGAGTACGCCAGTCCGGTCTGGGATCCTTACTTCGCAGTGCACATTAACCGAATCGAGTCAGTTCAACGTAGATTCCTTAGGTTCGCCCTTCGCGGCCTCCCCTGGCGCGACCCTACCTGCCTCCCTCCTTATCCTGCCAGACTTAGTCTGATTTCCCTTGACACACTTGAAAAGAGACACAAGGTCTCCAAAATTGTTTTTTATTTGATCTGTTGCAGGGGTCGATCGATTCTGGCGAATTACTCAACGACGTGAGCATTTCCGTCCCAGCCCGGACCTTGCGGAATCGTGACTTCCTCCATGTGCCTCGCCACCGAACCTTATATGGTATGCACGAGCCCATAGCCTCTATGTCCAGGCTATTCAACGGGTTTGCGGCCCACATCGAGTTCGGACGTTCCAGGTTGCAGCTCAAAGCCCAACTTAAGCAAACCATTGAACTTTGATTATTATTTTTATCTTAGGTATAAGTTTTTATATGTATGTATCACATTTGTAGTAGCCAGCTTTGGCAAATCTTCTTTTTATAAATAAATAAATAAATAAATAAACTCTTATTGATGTTTTCCTCACGACTAATCTTACAAAAGTATTATTTTACCACTAATTATCCTTAGATGGCATTTCGTGGCATGACCTTATTTTTCTTACCTACGAACTCCAACCCTTACCTCAGAGTAACACCTCATTCAGTTATAGGGATTATAACCTCGTCAATGCCGAGGAACTTATAAGAGAAGTAGTCGGTCTTCCTTGGTATTCAGTTTTTTCAACGCAAATATTAATTACCTTTACGAAAAATACGTTTCTTTTCGGACAAGATCGGATTATAGACGTTCTCCCTGTTTTAATAATCGAGTTTTGAGGCTTATCTCTGAGCGCGATTACCTATATTATGTCTGGAAGCGTAATAGGACGGTTTGGAGTGCGACCTTGATCCGAACGAATTAAACTCACATTTAATTGTCAGTCCCAGCTCTCGGTTACCTTCAATAGCCCCTGGTTCTTCGACTGACGCTTTTGACTCTGATACTGATGGCAGAGAGTTTAACTTCATCAGTTTAAGGAAACGGGGAGCAATATCGTCCATACCAGTAGCATTAGATTGTATGGCAAAAGCAGTATCGAAAACCTCATCATCTGTAACACCACTGAAATTAAACTCTCTGCCATAAGCATCAGAGTCAAAAGCGTCAGTCAAAGAACCAGGGGCTGTTGAAAGTAACCGAGAGCATTTCCTCTTCTAGCTTCTCCACTTAATGGAAAACTGCAATTGTTATTCCCATCCCTAAATCCAAGCAAGGTTCATCTCCAAAACAATTCCGGCCGATCAGTATTCTCCCATACCTCTCAAAAATTTTCGAAAAAATCCTCAATCGTCAGATGATGGATTATGTCGCGGCTGAAAATCTTCATATTCCTTGGCAATCAGGCTTTCGTCCGACAGCTGTACAATTGCCCTTATTGGTCTCAGTGACGATATAAGGGTTGGAATAGAACAAGACATGGCTTCTATTTTCATTCTACTCGATTTTCCGAATGCTTTTGATTCATCACCTCATGTTATATTGTGCCGAAAGCTTGAAGATAACTTTAAATTTTCCCATTTGCAATCAAACTCATATCTAACTTTGTAACTAACCGGTCTCAAGTGGTGAAGGTAAGGGAAACTTTCACGCACCGGCGTTGGGTCTTGTGTGGCGTCCCTCAGGGTCCATACTCTCGCCGTTTTTTCCTCCATGTTTATCAATGATCTGTCAAGTTGCCTAAAAATTTTTAAGATCATCATGTGTGCGGGTGACGTACAGATATATATTTTTCGAGTAATAGGACTCCTTGAGGATGGAGTGTCCAGAATTAATGAGGATCTGCAAGCTATTTGGACGTGGGCGAAATCAAATGAATTAATACTTAATGAAAGGATATCTCAGGCTATAATCATATATAAAAGAGCACTAGATACACAAGAACTGTCGCCCATTCTGCTTAATAACTCTGTTATAAAATTGGTTAATGTTGTTAGGAACATGGGTCTAATCATGAATAACACAGTCCTGGAAGCACCATGTTGACTCAATTATTGGTAAAATCTATGGAGGACTACGTAGTCTATGGTTTTCTGTATCATTTACTCCACAATTAACAAGGCTAAAGTTGATTAGGTCTCTGCTAATTCCACTGATAATGTTTGGGGTAGAGATTCATGGTTGTTTGAATGCCGAGTCTTCCCGCAAACTTAACTGTACGATATTTAATGAATTGGTTTAAACAACAACCCAAAAGCCTACTAAAAAAAGGAGGACACATGATCGTAACGTAAGTTTAGTTTTGTCAACTTAAATGTACTGGAATAAAATTGTATTGAATTGCATTGAATAACCAGTTATAGGCAAATAGTTGGTGAACGTTTTGTATAACGTGTTTTAATTTAAAAAATTATCTAAAGAGATATATATAAGTCTTGAAAAGTTGGTTTTGTTTTGTACCAGTAATAAAAAAAATTTACTTTTTCGAGAAAGTACAATGCAGTAGAAAATTCTAAGAATTTATTTACTGTAAATCCATAAAAACAGCTACAACTTTGTTTTTACTTCGTATGCTTTCTTCTGGTCTTCTGGTAGATAAGATATAGAGAACGCGAGCCTAATCAATTGTCACGCATGTTTACTTATATTCTACGAACTACGAAGCACTGATGCTGGTCCCAGCCAGTGATGCCAATTCAGTGATTTTGTCACCAAATCTGGTGTTTCCGAACCCCTCCCTAGTGACAGAATTTTTTTCCTCAGACACGTCTAAAAGTTGGTGATTTTTAACTTCCACCGCGGTGACTTCTGGTGACTTTTAATGCAGTGATGCCAAATCAGGGACTTTGTTACCAAATCTGGTATTTTCGAATATCTTTCTAGTGGCTGATATTTTTTTAGCGACAATGTGATTTTAACCTCCTCTGATCACAGCAAATGTTCTCCGACTCTTTAACATTTTAACGTAACTATTCGGCATTTCTCATTGTTTTTGACTATTTTTGTACATATTTGCTGGGTTACCACTTTATTATTCAGTTACAACCGGTGTTGCACCACACATTCAACTGGGCCCATTTAATGCTTTTGTTGCTAAGATAAATGCATGTGTACGATACCTCGAACAATTTCCTGTGAGACTTCATAACTTTCCAGTGGGACCCTGAAACTTTTAACGATACGATTTAACTTTTAGTAAATCATCTTACGTTAAATAAAACTGTTTAACTTTTAGCTATTTTTTTATAAGTCAAAAACAACATTATTGTAATGATGAATAGTACAAAAGATCCACAATATAAAAAATGTTCCTATGATTTGCTAACTCGAGTATTTCTTTTGCTATTTTCAATTGTACTACTTATATCTAAGGCGGTCTGGACTGACGACTTACGTTCTTATAAGCATTTCTCAATGCGGCTAGCAAAAGAAACTTGAAATTACTCAAAAGAGAAATTGAAATTTTTCGCTGTTATCGATATATATCGCGATATTTTTATATCGATGTTTAGCAGATATTTGATGTTATCGATATTTCTTTACTAATAATATTGATATCGATTTATTGATAGTTTTCTAAATATCGTGCTCGCAATGGGCGCGTAAATATTTTTAAATATAATAACGTCTGTACTTGCTTTGGACGTCAATATACTCGTACCAACTCAATTATTTTTACTCGGGCTAATTCTATGTATATGCAATCTCATCCGCCCCGCACCCATGAATTCTTTTCAAAATAAGTTGAGTGTAGAATTTTGCAGGAAATAGGTACCTGATTCCTGGGTTTATTAGAAAAATATTAAAATAAATCAACGCAATCTTCAAGATTAATGTAATTATCTTATATTCATATAGACCTTATCGTTTTATTAATATCGACAAAAATTAAATTTGTTGATAAATATTTAAATCTATCTTATTTTAAAATGATATATTATACACATTATTTATGTATATACTTAATAAAAAATATTTTGCAGAGTTCAAAGTCCCAAAAAAATAAGCTGACTTTTTATTAGCGACTAACCCATTAAAAATAAATTTTCAAGCCAATATAAATCGAGTCGAATTTTTGGCGACTTTTAGATTATATTTAACTTACATGACACGCAAGACTTTAACCTTCCATTAAAAAAAAAACGTCACAAACAGCCTCTGCAAGAAATGATATTTCGATGGCAAAGGTATATAGGTACATACACCTGAAGAAGCTTTATTAATGAAGTTGAACTAACGCATTCAACTTGGCTGCAACACAATAATCTGCTAGAGTTGATAAAGTTTATAGAGCTTATGAGCATTGTCCACTAAAAGTTAGTCGCGCAGAAGTAGCTTAAGTGAGCAAACGTGTTTTTGACGTGGTTCACTTCGTATTTCGTTCACACTACGAATGCCGTTTCAATGAAAGTGAAACTATCGTGGGCAAACATTTTAGATCGATATTATTTTGATTATTGGAATTCCTTATCTTCCATTGTAGCAGGTGGATTTGCCAATTTATATTTTCATTGTTAACAATAGTCACATCAAGTGCCGATATTGTACTCGTCTTAACTGCAATAAAATAAGTGAAGTGTGTTGTGTCTCTTGGCTAAAAGTGTTTATATATATAATTCAGTAAATTTAGACCAACGGTAGCGGAATACTCATTTAAATTTAAGATATCAACAAGTAACCAAAAAAGCATTATCATGGCATCGATACAACGCAAACCTGAGCTTGAGGACGACCAGAAGTTCATGCTGATGAAGGTAACATTTAATAAAAATGTAGATATAAAATTAAATATTCTGACGGCTGAAAGAAAGTAAAACGATTTTATAGGAAATCCTCTTAATTTACTACTTTTTATTTTTTTCAATGTCAGCACTGAAACAATGACCTTCACTTTGTTAAGCTTATATGAATCTTAATGTATTTCTTCTTGACGTCACGGTAGATTATTAAAATCATTTTTTGTCTAACATTTATATATATCTATTTTCCTACGTTCTGTTAAAGTTAATTTAAAGTTTATTATAAATTTGCTCTGTAAAACCCCAGTAAATAATTTTAGATTCTGTATATGTGATGATCTTTGTGAAAAGATTTACGTCAACGGTCGTGTTATTTGCCCAGTTTTTATGATATTGAAAACCAGTTTTGGGGTTTTCTTAATTACTGATTTTTTCTTTATTTATTGTGATTAGTTATGTTTATGCCAATTAACATTCAGATATGAAAATATGGTAAAATTTCTTTTAGAAGATTAAGCTTAGATTTTAATAAGTAAGAACATTTTTTTATCTTAAATTGTATTTTTCTTACACTAACTTTAATTTATCTGTTCGGATTCAAATTAGCGAGATTCGTGGTTAAAAATCTATCAAAAATTTAATAAAATTAATGCTGATGATGATGCCGATGGATAATTTAGAAAGCACATTAGACTTGCCTTTAAAGTTTTGTGTCATTGTTAGAAATGCATGAGTTAAATAAATAATTGCGATTCCCTCTATAAAATGTGTTGATATAATATTTTTTTCAATGGTTTTGCTTTTATCGTTACTCCTTTAGGGCAAAGTCTTGGTTAAACTTATACTTTGTACAGGCAGCTTAAAACATTGGAGAATCTTCTCAAGGAATTATTTCGCCAGATTATTAGGTTTTATTACCAGAAAAAGGAAATCAGCTCTCAACCGAACTGTCCTTCTTTTATTTTACAACATTGACATTACAGCTTGACATTACTTTCACTTCTCCGTTCGCCGTCAAATCTTGCAAGCCGGTTTTAACCCATTTCCCGTTTGAGCTAAGATTTTGCATACGTTTCTAGATCCTGTGACGATGCAATGTATTATATCTACTATTGCAGACGATCCAAGATGACGGACTATTCCTTTCTTCACAACCCCATTGATTTGAGTATCATATGAAAGAGTTCGATGAGTGGAATACAAACTATATGGCGTCATTCTAAACCCAATATGGTGGACACCAGGGTTTGAAAATTTAAGTACGATAAACTATGTGTCGTCATTTTACATCTAATATGGGAGATGCTTCAAGATAGCAGATGATTTTAGATTTAGCAAGGACGGCGCAATAATAAAACTAAAAGGCAATCAGATAACTTGTAGTTTAAAAAACCAAAAACAAATGTACTAAAAAATATTCTGTAATTTGTCTCGGCCCTAAACTCTTTGCGGTAGGCCAACTGTCCGTCGTCTTAAGTCAAGTTAGGTCTTTAGAAGTCCTACAGATTGAAAAATTGGATTGGTTATACAATAGTGGGCGTTTGCGTTGTATGGCTCAAATTTGCTATTAATTGATGATTTTATTTGAAAATAAGGTTTTGGTTAACTTAAAGTAGGTGAAAATTATAAAACTAACTTAAATCTTTCCATTAAAAAGAAGAAACTATATAAATCGATCCACGCATTACAAAGTAACGCTCCACCCCTAGTCCACCCTCACCACATTGGTGTAATCTTACAAAGATGTCGAAAATTTCAATTTCTATTTTCGGACCCATTACAATAACTTCCAAATGTACGAAGAAGATAATAATCATTCAGACTTATAGTTATAGTTGGAACTAAATATCATAAATTACATATATATTTGTTTTGCAAAATGGTGGCGCTTTGAAAAAAAGTATGTAGACATTGATTAACTTTTTTTTTGCCTTTGGGTGTGAATAAGAGATCGATATTATTGGCAATTGGTGATTTTTTCAGTTCCAACCAAAGCCACATCAATTTTCCACAATTCACCAAAACAAATAATAAAATCGACCGAGAAGTTTTTCAATGTCAAAAAAGGTATTTTTGGGAACCGCCTTTAAGTTTTTTTGCAATAAAACTTTAAAATTTTTCAACTTACCATTTTTACCATATTACCATTGCAATGCCTGGACGATTGAAACAACCTTATTTTCCTCAAATAAGTATTTTCCAGCAAAGCTTCTTCATGGTCTTCAGCCCGAGTTTCTTCGCTTACGTTGAAGGCTCGGCCTCTCCGAGCGTTAGCAACGTTTTTCATTACGCACGTGTGTATTGTATTGTATTGCCAATAAAGTTGCCCAAAAGGTTTATTATTTGTAAAACCCAAGGCAGCCATAGCTAAAAATCACTGTGGCTAAATTAAGAGCAATGTGGACCTCATTTTTACCATCATTTCCAGTAAATTGCCAGATAACGTATTTTGTATATAGTCTTTATAGCCTGCAATTTTTCATCACATTGGGTTGCAAAATAACTTAGGCCTTTTCGTTAACTCACAACTGCCTTAGATCATGTCAACCACGATCCACACCCGTCTGTAATCTGAGCCGCTGCTCGAGAATATTTCATTCCAAACCTTTTTCGCCTTATTTCACACATTCAAGCAACCAATTTCTGTTTATCTGAAATTAAAACTGGCAGACAGGTCGATTGTGTCTTCACAGATTTCAGTAAGGCAGTTGACATAATTAAAAAACAAGTTTTTACCTTAGAACAGAAAACGAAAAGAAGTGCACCATGTTAAAAAGATTTTTACTTAAAGTGCTATTAAAAGCTGTGTTTAACTAGGTACATAAAACTTCTCCTAAATACTTTTGTATTTCGATTTTGTTTTATCTATTGTTAAGACTTCATATCAAGGATAAATAAAACTGATAAATATTTTGTTTTTTATTTGTATTTGAAAACCGATCATACAATACGTAATAAAGCCACTTGTAACAGTTTCTATAACTGCTGAGATATTGGTAATAAGTTCTAAGATTATAAAAGTAAGATATGGTTATCAATTGCACGTAAGAACATAATTTATATGCTTACATAAAGAAATACCTTACCTTATATACTATAAATAGTTATTTCTCAAAATAAATGATAAGGCTACACCGCACTTAGTATCTCGCGTTGCGATATTTATTTTTACTAAAACAAAATCGAAGTTATTTTTTTAGGTTTTAGGCACATTTGCCAAAATCACTTTTTAGTGAATTAGAAGTTAATTACTAGAACTAAAATCCATCATAAACTTAAAATCGCGTTTTTAGCCGATTAAAACTTTCTGCACTTCTAGCCTTTTTATTTCGTGAGAGGTGAAACTCTTGCAAAGCCTCCGAAAGATCCGAATGTGGTAGTGTGAGATTTTTGCTCATTAAAAACGTCAATCCAGCGATTACTCGAATCAGACCACTTTATTCAGGTCCCTTTACATCACTACCACTCTTAGTGTCGCTTAAAAATAAAAATAAATTTATAACGTTTTGATTGACAAAAGCGGATCTGAAAGCTGCATAGAAATAACTCATATCTTATACATACGCACAATAGTTTTAGACTTTACTTTAGAGATATTTTTGAGGCTGAAATAAATATAAAAAAATTAAATATTCTTTTGTAAACTTTCTCGTAGAATCCGGATCTTTGATGGTTCTGAGATATGTTTAAATTTACTAAATTATTATTTCACTGGCTGTTTTGAATTTTCGACCTGACAATATTGATACTCCAAGATAAAATAAATTTTACTTAAAAGTATAAAATTTGAAAAAAAAATTAAAATTACATTTTTTGAGATATACATATTAAAATATGGCGGTTTTTTAATTTCAATTTTTATCATTCACAAAATAAGGTACTATTTCAAGAAATTTTAGGTCTAATTAAAGAAGTAAAGATTGGCTGGGTGGCTTAATACTGAACCTGGATCACGTCACAAAAGATTAACTTGGTCGAAGTGAATAAAGGATTTCGATTTTGCAGGAATCGGATAAAAGCTCTTAAATTTTCATTCAAGCAAAATTCTCGTTTGTCCCAAAAAAACAATATAGAGTATATTTAAGCTAACTATTGAAAATTTTCAAAACTACAATAATTTCTGTAGAATACCATATTAAGGCTTAAAATTTCGGGAATCTACTTAGTTATTTCAGTAGACATTCTGCTCGAGATTACGAGCGATGCTTACTTCGCATAGAATTGACATTATGTAATATAATATTAAATTCAAATTGTTTACATCACATTTTTATAGGAATAATTAATTATTAAAAGTTATAACCCTGTTTGGTTTTTTGCAGTAATGGCTCGCTTATAGAAGCTGCAGAACTAACTTCAATATAAAATAAAAAGGCTGTGGTAGCTCAGCTGGCAATAACCTCTCACCCATTGATTTAAGAATGCGTAATTTTGATAACATGCTTTGAAAAACAATTTCTTTTCTAATTCTGGTATGCACTTTTTTGAGTCTTTTGTCCTTTGATTTGTATCTGAATTAAAATTAAAATCATATTTTGCCTTCACTACCAAGGTTGAGTATCATCAACATCATAAACAAAACAAATATAGAAATTGAAAACTGCACTGATGCGCTGATCATTTTTTATATAGGAGTTAAGCTTATTTCTCTACTTATAACGTAATTACCCGAAATATCAAATTTTTTAAGTTGTGTCACTTTTATAGCGAGGGGCGGTATGACTTTTTTGGATCAAGTATTACCCAATTGCTTTTCGAACAATGTTTTCCCTTCTCTCCTTGGATTCAGTAACTCCTTTGAGGCATCGGACGAGAGAAGAACTTCACTTGGTTCGATCACATCTACCTATGTACAATGTAAGGTTAACTCTGAACCACCAAAATGACTTAGCAACCCCTATGACCTTTAAGTGTAATGGGACTCTCAAGATTGTAGGGCAGCAACTTATTCTTCAACGATTTATTATTTTTTTAGGTAAATTAATGATTTTTATTCAATATCTACGTTTTACTGCACTGTTATTATATAAAAACGAATAAAAATAATACGTTTTTATTATCAACAATTCTTCCACACATTACTTTAGTTTTACATACATAGTTGTATGCATTGTAAGGCGTCCCAAAGGCAATTCTTCCGACTTACTATCACTATGCATAAAACGCCGCAAAATTTCATCTTAATCTAATCTCATCTACTAGCTTTAGAAGTGAAGAAAGCAAGGGAAACACAGAAACACACAAACAAATTTTCCGACGTAGTCGACCAATCTCGTCTTTTATAGCAGAAGACAACAGTTTCTACCATTGTAGAACAAATAGGCTCACCAATATTATATTCATGTATATCTTATATTTGATATGCATCCACATTGTTTACCTATCCATTGTTTTTATTCTCTCTATTTCCAACAGCTCAACACATTATTATTCTGCAGGAGTTCTATCTTCAGTTGCTTTCTACCGTTCTTCTCCGCTTGTTCCGACAATGAAGTGATCGACTTTCCTCCACGGCTATAGCTTCGGCCAACTTCAGCTTAGGCTGCCCGAATCGAACTTTAGAATGGCAATAATTTAAGCTTTAATCCCTTCTTAAGGAGAGAAACTCCTCCAGAAATTAATTTCTTTTCATTTTTTGTTTTTTGCTTTAAAAATTCATTTACTATCTAAAAATATATATTTTCAATGTTTTAAGCTCAATAGGTAGTCTAGAAAGTCCGCAAATAGTCAAGATGCGCTCCAAAAGTACCGAGAGCACTTTAAACTCTACTTTACAAGAACAACATTTTTAATCGCTTTTCCGAAACGTATTTTTTTCCGCGCCGTGGAATACATAACTTAAAAAGTAATAAAGCAATCAACTTGAAATTTTGCACAGATATTCTTTAACTTATTGACATAAAATTTTTTATTAATTGTTATAATGAATATTTTTAATAACGATTTGTTTATAAACAAAAAAAGTTTTTTTTTTCTTTTTGTCCTCAAATTTTAAGTTTTTAATTTATTTTTGTGTTAAATGTAGGTTCATGCAAAGCGGAATGTCTTATTTTAATGAAAAACATTTGGTTCGTTGATTTCAGTCAACTACGAGGACCTAGGCGTTCCACGGAGCAAACTCGAGGATTCAAGTGTGAACTAAAAATGAAAACAACACTTGTTAATCTCAAGTTTAATCAGCTGTATCGCCGCCATTTTGTTGTTTTCACCAATGAAAAAATTTGTGTGTATACATTTAAACGTCAAAATTATTATGTTATTTAATTCATAGTAATAAATGCCCTCAGTTTTTTGTAAAAAAAATATTTAAAAACCTGTTGTCTGGAGGAGGTTCCTCTTTAAGTTACTCTGCTCACTTCATGTACAGGATGGTAGAGAATACAAAGTCTATGCAATAATTCCAGTTGGGCGCATCATTGGTGCGACCCTTGAGGTCCACACGAACAACTTCCCAGTTAATAACAATTTTCAATTGTTATTAACAATATTCAATTATATTACGAGTAAGTGAAAACTCAATAAAATTCATACTATTCGATTTATCGTTTTATTTATCATTAATATCAACTATTTATGGTTTTTTTAACATATTTTTAATGTTACAAAAAACTCCTGATCGAACGTAAAATCTGGTCTGTGTGCTTCTACTGTATAACTGTGCAACAAAAAAAGTCCTGTCAAATAACATCTAAGCTACAAGGCTCTGTCAACCGGTGTCTTCAGCGCATCCTTAACTTTGACTGGCCGGAGCCAAACAACTTCGCTCAACAGGTTCTTCCGAATTGGACGACCACGCAGCAACACATGGAAAAAATTCGGTGACAGGGAAGAGATCAGAAAATATATAAAAAACTAGTGGAGTGGGTCCAGATTCTGGGTGTCGCATCATTGGTGCGACCCTTGAGGTCCACACGAAGAACTTCCCAGTTAATAAAAATCTTCAATTGTTATTAACAATATTCAATTATATTACGAGTAAGTGAAAACTCAATAAAATTCATACTATTCAATTTATCGTTTTATTTATCATTAATATCAACTATTTATGGTTTTTTTAACATATTTTTAATGTTACAAAAAACTATAAAAGTTCTGGATTTTTTTTTAAGTATCGAGTTGTATCAGAACCAATTAGATCAGATGAATCTTTTTCAAAAAAACACTTTCGCCCACTTGTATCTCATTTCAAAATACTTAAAAAATTGATATTTTAAATTTATAAATAAATAAATTAATGAATTTAATTTATCATGATAATTTCGTTGTAATTAGATGCAAAAAAATTTTTAAAAAATTATTCCGTTATAGCACTATTTTTTAATGAAAACCAAATAAATGCACTCTGTTTGGAATTCATTTGTTATTAATAATTTTGAATGCTTATAAACAATTAATAATTGATATAAACGATTCTTAATTGTTATAGACCATTTTTAATTGATATAAACAAAGTTTATTCATAAAAGAAATTTTTTGTGGAAAAAAAAATTTCAATTGTTTATAAGAATTTTCAATTGCTATGAACAATCTGCAATTTTGTATTCAATTTCCAATTTTCATAATCAATTTTCAAAAAAAAACCATTTTTTATGATTATAAATTTATTATTGTTATAAACAATCATTTATTGTTATAAACAATTTTTCATCATTATAAACAATTTCTGTTCATAATAAATTGTTATTATCCGACTTTTTGATGTCCCGATCGTCATCAGAACAAATTTCATCGAATTTCATCAAATTTCAAGAAAGTCTGAAATCAACTTTTTTTTCAGTTTTTTTGTTTAAACAAAAAAACGGCCGAACCGAAATTGATTAAATTTCTTTCAGCTCTTATTGACAACAATACGCTTCGAATGGCACCATAACGAAGTCGTTATCATTTTTTGTTCGCGAGATTTCGTTGTCGAAAAAAGTGGGTCCGAACGTACGTACGTACGTACGTACGTACACACACACACACACACACACACACACACACATACATGTGTTCAAAAACATGCGTAAAACACTATGGTGACTTTGAAATGTAAAAAAAAATTAAAACTAAAAATTTTGAAAATCGGGCCCATTACAATAACTTCCTATATGTGGGAAGTTAATAATTCGACAGATGAATCTACTGTAATCCACAGAGTGCTCCTAAAAAATAATTCTTATACCGATTCTTAATATCAACGCAATTCAATGCATTTGAATTGCGTAGCTATGGGCGAGAAGTGGTTAGGATAGAAGAAGTAAGCGATATTCTATATTTGCAATCCGGTTTCTGTTCTTTTGTTGCTCTAAGCTAGACAAGCTAGAATTATCAATTCAATCAATTAAATTTTTTGCTATCACTAAATTCTTAGAAAGAAAACCAGTTTTGATTATGTTAATTTATCTCTAATTAAATTCAGTTGCAAAAATATGCAGTTTTATATGTGTTATTAATTTTTCTTGGCGTCAACCTATTCAAGTTTAGATTAAAAGTCATTTATTTGAAACCAAGATAGTCTGGGAAAAATTTTATACATATTATACTAGTTAGCTGTTTATAATGGAGATATTGTAAAATGTTTTAGAAAACAACTTGTATGTGTATTAGGATAAATAAGAACATACCCGAAGGAGCACTGAGCCTCAGATATATAATTACCCAAATAAAATCTTTGATTAAGCGGCCACCGTGAAGTGGTTACCCTCACTCATTCTCCCCGCATAAAAATTCTGGGCTGACACTGAAAATAACTCACGTTTTAGGTTGCAATATGAGTTGAATGTAAGTGGTACTTTTTTGAATAATTTAAGAAACAATATTAAGTTGGTGACTTTTTTTTCAAAACAGTAATTAGAAATCCAAAACGGCCTCTACGACAATAGCAGAACAAAGGCGAGAATAAGGCAGCGCCGCCAAATTGCGATATGCAGTCTTATATATCGTACTACTCGTCCTAATTTTGTATCGTAGGTACTACTCGTCCAACATTCTATTAAGAATTCGTCAGCGTTGTTAAAAATAAATTAAATAAAGGTCGTGTTCAAATATACTGCTCAATAACAACAATACCTCCTCTGTAACACGCTTTCCAGAGACCTCAGCAATAATTAGACTCCGATTTCTTCAAAAATAGAAAAAAATTCCAGTAGACAGAACACTTATTTTATTTTGAAAAAGTAAAAATTACAGTTTATTGCAGGACAAATTTATTGTAGTTACGCAAATGAAAGTTAAGAAATCTTCTACTCATCCTTGGGACTGTATCCAGGACTATACAACAGTTTAGTTCTGAAAACCTCTTCATACTAAATGTATTACAGCAAATCCTATTCCATGGTACTCACGTAAAATACAGTGCCTAGTTGTTGAAAGAGAATAGCTTTTTGTAATTACAAGAGATACAAGTCAAAATAAATTAAAAATAAGGCAAATGCTAAAATCAGAATGGCAAGGAAGAATTAACTGGAAGAACTACAACAAGCCCCTAATACAAATTTCTATTCAGAAGACCACAATAGTTTCAGTTTCCGACATATTTCCCATGATGATAATCAATGAATATCTATCCTTCAGGTCGAACGTCATTTTCGAGGTTTGCACAGGTCTGGAAAAATGGAATGGTTATTCCACTGCCTAAATACCCTGCACCTGGTGCAGCATGTGACTTTCGACCAATAAGTCTACTTTGTAATCTTAGCCAAGTTCTCAAGAGGCTACTGAGTATGCAAATCATTCAGTATATTTCGGAAATTTAATTTATTTCGAAGTGACAATCTGGTTTTCGTCCTGGTCACAGTAGCGAAACTGCCTTGTTGAAAGTATCTACTGATATACGTAACTCGATTTTTAACAGTCATAGTATTCCTCGGTTGCACAATCAGTTATGTAAATCATAGCTTGCTTTTATGAAAACTGCAAAAAATATATAATTTCTCACACCAGAACCAGGACCAGGATTACGTCCGGTTAACGTCCGGTTTATTTCAAACCGCTATGAGTTTGTGAAAGTTGGTGATGAAAAGTCGATGTCGATTAGGGTCATATGTGTTGCTCCACAAGGTTTGATACTTGGACCTCTTCTTTCCGGCTTATTTATCAGTGACCTTTTTGATGTCATTGAAGTCCTGAATATCCACTTGTATACTGATGATATTCAGATATACCTTTCTCGTTCAATTGGGTTAGTTGAGGACTGCATCAACCGTGATTTAATAAATATCTCGGCTTGGGCCACTAGTAATAAGCTCTTGCTAAATCCTCCAAAATCAAATTGTATGTTTTTCTACAAAGAAGACCTAGATCAATCAGATCTTCCCACTGTACATCTGAACGGAGTACTGTTGCCATATTCTGACAGAGTTAAGAATCTCGGCGAGTATTTCAACGGTAATATAGAATGATGCGACCATACATATAAATGCTGCATGACAAAAGATTTATGGCTGTTGTAGCAGTAGATACAAAGTTAATTATTAATTTTTAATTAAAATATTCATCAGTTTTATTATATTATTCCAAGCCCCCTTACAGTTAATAAAAATTTGACGGAACGTGTTGTGTACACGGATCCGTGTACTCCGTGTAAAGCACTTTTAAACGGACACGGGTGATGCGAATAAGCTCTGCCTATATTTTAGTCAACCTGTACACTTTGATAAATTTTGAATACTGTGAAACACAAACACTTTAAAAAATATAATAATCATTCAATCATTGACAATAAAATACTGTACTTTATACAGAGAAAATTCTAAACTACTTATCTATGTATTAATTGTAAAGTAGGATAAAAAAATTGTAAATTCACAATTCAGTCTAGCCAGAGCAATTAAAAATAAATTAAAAATAAAAAGTTTTAAAATCGTTCAAATAAATTAGTCTTTTATTATAAAAATGTATCTAGACTATTTATAGAGGTTCTAGGATTGGAGACTCCACAAAGAAATGGACTGCGCACTCATATCAACTAGGACCTCCATTCATCCTATACACCCTCAGCAGTCTTTACCTGCTTATTCTGCTTCAATGTGAGTTCAAGCTAAAGCTTGTTCGGACGTTTCTAATTCATTACTTAACTTTATCCAGTACAATTTATCCGCAGTTAGATTCTAAGTTCAACCGTTAAGTAAATGTCGCTTTTAATTATTACGTACGATTTGTTTATAATTTAAGGCGTCACGATCATGTATCCCATTATAAGGATCTTGTTCTAGGGTATTTCCTAAACACTTGCTTAGATACAAGAGCTTAAGTATTTCTGCGTAATGTAGTGAACTCTAAATCTCCTACGTTCGGTATAATCACTTGCATTTCTTGAACTGTTCACGTCATATAAGCGTTCTGATTCCTCTTACGCATTATGTAGTTGGGCAACGTTCTTATTTTTCTGTTATTTCTCCTTTGTGGAATTCTGTTCCTGTTAACATAATAGGTCGGGATTGGGCAGGAAATTTTAAAAATGAACTGAAGCGTTACCTTATAAATTTATCCTGAATTAACTATGTCAGTAACACAGTTTTTACTATGTTTTTAAGTGGGAAGCAGGGATGGTGACCTTTATGAATTTTAAGAAAAAAGTCAAAAATAACCGGTAATTATATGAGTAAAAATATCAGTAATTATACAACCGTTTCATTTTAACTTTTAATTATAAGTCATTAAAAACTGGTTATTCTTTGACTTATATTTTTTAGTCAAATAATAAAAGTCAAGAAATTACTTTCATTTCTTTGCTTTTATTTTTCGGTCATATAATACAAGTAATTTTAGACTTTTATTTTTCCAGTGAAATAATAGAATTTATTTCTAATAGTTGAGTATAGAAATCATTGGGTTACTCAAAGAGGTACTCAGTAAAATTGAAAAATAACGTAGTAGTAATTAATAATTTACGATGCCGAACGATAACGTTTAATGGAACCTACCATATACTTAGTATATTTGTGCTATAGGCAGACTCATTCAAGAAATGTGGGAATGCCCTGCTTATGTAAAACGGAATACAATTGTTAACAATTGTGCATACTAACAGCAAGCCAGTATCCAATAGTTTAAGCATTTCTTTACTATCTTAGGTAAGCACATCCCAGTAGGAAATGGAAGCAATACCGCATCGGAACTCTCATCGATGAAAGTAAGTCGTAATGCCAACTTTCTGGATGAAAGCTTCGATGACTTTAACATTGAGATGGCCTAGGAGGGATCGATAATGCCTACCTTGCATTACCTGGTAATGGGTGAATTCAGCAATGTACGGAAACTGATGTAACCACTGATGAAAAGAAGCGTTCGTTACAATATTTAATGTTCGTATACTTCCAACCACAAAACCCCCTCTCCACTTCCCTTGACTATTATAAAAGCTAAAATGCCGGGATTTTTATTCAATTATTTATATAATTTTTATATATTTATTTAACTCAAACAATTATAAATACATAGGATTTAATTCATTCACAGATTTAAAGATATAATATGTTTAAAAAAAAATATGTCCATCTGTTAACGAAATATTTAACATTAAAAACAATGTTATTAAACATTTTTAATTACTCATCGCAGATTACGTTTACTTACACCACTTTTATTCATTTTTTAAAAAACAATATAATAATTATGTTAAAAACCTTTTTTACAATACTCACAATGTTATAAACTTTATACACTCGCGTACACAAGGACAATCACGCTGTAAGGCACGTATTGACTGAATGCAATCTCAATTTTTAAACTGACTAATGCGCAAAAAACCTACGGCGGCGTGCACAGATTTTCAGAATAATTAGTCACGCTTTACATTGCTGACTTTATGCATGACTCTAGGCTCAAGCCTTCATCTATGCCTATTGTGAACATTTTCATATAGGAATTCATCGAAGCAAAATAGAATCGGTTCTCACTTTTCCTACTGGGATTAGGAAGCGAACATATATCAATAAAATAGGAACTGTTTGCGTACCCTGTTGCGAGTAAATTCTTTTACTTGATTTTACTAGATTTTACTTACACATGTGGAATTTTAGGGTACCCGAACGCGTTTGAGTAAACTCAAATAAGAGAATTTACTGACAACGGGGTACGCGTACAGTGGCAATATAAATATGCAATAAACAAACATAAAAGACAGCCAAAATTTTACATTAAGAAAACATTATTTGCTTCATTATTTTTTCCATCCTGCTCATCTCCGGAATTTTGTTTTTCCCTAATATACTTTTCAATAAGGTTAATAATTGCCTTACAGTTATCTAGTATACGCTCATAATAATTAGTGTTTGTTTTAGATTTCCATAAAAATAGGTTTTTAAAAATGAGTATAAATAAATTTGATAATTTCCAATTGACTCGCTGCCCAAAATGCATCCATATTTCTCCACCTAAAATGTATTATGAATGAAATCAATGTTTGCAATATTTATACCAATTTACAATGTAGAATGTGTGTGCATCTAAGATAGTAAAGAAATACTAAAACTATTCGATATTGGCTTCCTGTTAGTATGCACAATTATTAACAGGACATGCCCACATGTCTGATCATTCTTGAGTCAGTCTACCTTTAGCAGTGGTGTACTAATTATATAGTAGTTCCGTTAAACGTTATTAAAGTTCGACAGTGTGAAATATAAACTGGGTACTCGTGTGGACTACTATGGGCAGAAAAGTGGTGGATTTTTTAAAGTGGAAGAAGAAAAAGTTAGCTATTCGAATATTTCTGTGAGTAATCTCAATATTTTCAATACTTAACTTTTTTTTTAAATGACTTTTATTATTGGACTGGAAAAATAAAAGTCAAAAATTACTTATATTATACGATTGAAAAATAAAAGTCGTTTCTTAACTTTTAGTATTTCACTGAAAAATATAAGTCAACAAATAACCAGTTTTAAATGACTTTTATTAAAAAACTATATTTTTACTTATATTTTTTGACTTTTTAAAAAAAAATTGTTTGTAGTTATATCATCAGCCGATAGTGGTCTCAAAAATACATATGCTCTTGATATATTTTTCATTCTAATTAGTTTTCTATATGTGACTTTCGTTTGAAAAATAAAATATACCGGTTATTTTCGGTCCCTGGTTGGAAGTTTTATAATTTTTCTCTCTGTAGCTTTTTTCTTGTTACTGAGTCTTTTATTTTTTTCGTACCTGGTAATAATTGCTTTTGGATTACGAGTTATAATGTTTTTTTAATTCTATAATATATCAAAATATTGTACAAATTCTAAATATATATTGTCTTTTTAATAAATATTTAGCAAACTTATCGATTAAAAACTTGTTTAAACGTACTCTTGAATGCAGGTTGAATTAATTACTTAGAACGAATTAAACTACTTTGTATTTTAACACAGAATTTACGTAACAGTTACAGGAACTATAACAAACTTGTTAAACAAGTTTATAATCTGCACTTTATAGTTTTTATTTCTAAGTCTACGTCAACTAAAATTAATAAATTATTCTGTTTACAAGCTCATGATATGAGACTGATGAAAGGTGATTTTGCATTTTAAATAAGTCACAATAATATCTAGTACATAGTAGTAATAGTTTATTAAAAGTTCTTTTAACATAATACTTGTCTTTTGCCTTAAAATCTACTAAATTATGAATTTAAATAGTTCAGTTAAACAAAAGCAAAAAGAAAATTCTGTAACAATAAACTTCGACAATGGCTCCGAGGCCGTCTGTCGGATAACAAACACAAAATAATTAACCAATACATGTCAACATAAGAAAGTATTAAATTCGATAAATAAACAAAATAAAGGTCTCTTTAGATTAATAATTCTACAGTAATAACTTGAGAATAAACTGAAGCATAATAAAATAAATTAGGTAAATAGCAGTAAGTATAATAAGAAAATCAATAGAACTAGCTACAAATAAAACAACAAAAAGAATCACACCATATTACGGATTATACTTATCTACCGAAAACTTTCGATATTTCCAAGCTTTATCCACAAAAAGTAAAGGGTCACTGCCAAAGACATTCACTCGAAACTCAGCCAAAATGGGACAAATACCAAGGAAATGTAGCACACTTACATACATCTTCCATCAAATTACAAAGAGACCAAAGACTGCTCCCACCTCGTCTCCATGGACTATCATTTAAAACAACCAGGCCACATCTATAGCGCATTTTTAACCCTACTTATTTCGTTGTAAAATCCTTTGTAAAAGAGTTATGCGCCTCCAAGATACTAAATTAATTAAAATTTGCTTGGGGAGCTATAGCTAGATCAAGGTACACATCATGTTTTTCCGCTAGATCACACCATTTTTCAAACCAATGTAATTTTTTGCTTACCATTAGCCAAGCCAATTGTGTGTGTTTTTAAGCATGTATAAAAAATGGTATTTCAGAGTGTAAATATATAAATGATACAGCTCTGTTTTTATAATAAGTGAATAATTAGGAGTCATTGTTGGCAGCTTAAACAACTTTTTAGGAAGAAGCGCTGAAGCTTTTCCACGTCCTCATAAAGTGAAAACCCCCATATTTGTGCACCGTAACATAAAAAAGCCCTACTGAGGCCCGTAGAGACAAAATTCGGGCCCGGGGGGTACCACATACGGGCCCCCGCGAAAGGAATTTCGGGCCCGGGACTAAGCGTTTACCGGCCCATATACAATCAAATGAGTAACTTTCAATTTAAAATCTGTCTAGTGAAACATTTTTTTATAATTAAAATGGAAAAAATTTTCTGTTGATGACTTAGATGATGGGCCCCCTTTAGTTTACCCCGTTCGCCCCCCCCCCCTAGGCGGCCATGCCTTACTTATTGCATTGAAGTCACTTTTACTTTACTTTTCAGAGGGATAAATGTTATTTCTACCAAGAAACTGTGCAGCGCAATTTTAGCTGATTATAGGCGATTTTTCAAATGCCCATTCAGTTGTTGGGTCAATTCAATGCCCAAGTAATTATACTTATTCCACCTCAATTGACCAACCCAAAAACTTCCAATTCTCCGGAGATCTCCTTACATCCCCTCCGTGCTGAAAAATCACTATCTTTGACTTTCCCAAATTGAGTTTCAGCCGCCATAGCTTACAACAGGCCTCTAAACCACACTAAAAAATAATTACTACTATAAAATGAGGTAATTTTGTTGTTAAAGTAGCAATAAAATTTTTGCCGTGTTTTTTGAAGTGGTTCATCAGATCATTAAGAACGATTAGGGAAATTTTTAAAATAAAACTGCAGCTGACTTCTTAAGTTACATATTTGTCAGATTTTAGGCATTTTTATGTTTCTATTTTATGCCAAAGATAAAGCCTAATCGTGAACAAGAAGAGATAAAATATTAGATGAAATTAAAACGCATTGGAAAAATTTGTGTTTGTGGATTTAACCAACATTTTAATTTTTTTCGTTATATTGCACATTCACAAAAATGACATTTGCATTGAAATTGAGATTGGTAACATTTTATTTTTAAGGGAAATTTCTTAAATTCCCTTGAGCTGGATAGTGAACCAGATCAAAAACTGGTTCAGCAGTTCAAAATATATAGGACTTTAATTCGATTTTTATAATAGCGTCGCTATGATTTTTCATTTAAAATTAAATATATTTACTACATATTTTATAGCATTTTCATAAAAAGGGGTAATCTAATATTACTTTAAATGTAATAAAAACACATTATTTGGAGACAATTTTACTGTAATTTACATAAAATTTACTGCAATTATTGCTAGAAAATTACTAATATTTTTGTAGTCTCGAGAACCATGAGTGGAAATGGTTACTTTTAAAATGTATTAATAAGCTGGGTAATTCCAGCGTAACTCACGTTTCATTTAAATGTATATTGTAAGCTACTGCATTCAATCTGGTATTATTAACGAATTAACACTGAATTTTGCGTTAACTTTATTTCCTTATTTTTAACGTAATAAATTTTTGACTGTCTATGTGTTAAATAAGTTAAAAATGGAATATTAAAATCTAATATCTAATATAACATGTAACGTGAGTTACGCTAGAATTACCCAGTATCTTAAGATAAGAATAAATAAATGGTCATTAAAGGTTTTATTGTTAAAATTCATATATATTAAACAATATACATGTAGGTATACTAAAACAGTTTGATAGAATAATAATACTAATCTAGCAAGACAAAAATATTGTATTATGGAAATAAAGTTATAACATGAACTGAAAAATTAAGAAAGTTATTTGATTTATAATGTAGGAGTATATTTTCATCTTTATAAAAATATTCTTTTAGGTAGTTTATTTAGGTAACATAATTTCATTCTCTTTCGAATTCTTTTTCATACAAGGTGCATACTAAATAATTTAAAAAAATTAATTTTCCCTTTCATTTTAAATTAGATAATTTGGAAATAAAATTATTTATTTTATTTATTTTACTTAGATTATGTACTGACTTTTTCTTACCCCTTATATTAGAGGGATAATATCCGTAAAAAATCGCACTAACAACTCCATAGTTAATGATATAGATCGAGGATATTCAAAGTTGAAAATGTAGAAATACAATGCAACGTCTATTACTGCATGTAGCAATTTAACTTCGCTTTGGACTGTGTATCTTCCAACTTCCGTTTTTCAATTCCTCTTTCCGAGAAATTGTCTGAAAATGCATACAAGTCTATTAATTAATCCCATGTATATTAATTAATCGCTATAGAGGTCTTGTTGCAATGTAATTTTGCTTACCTAATATTTCAACCCAAGGTGTATTACTTTTTTGGATAATTAACAAGAATTTCACTGGGTGTTTTACCAAACTGCAAAGAGTAAAGGTGAAATTACTAAATTACTATTTCTGTCAGAAAAGTAACTAGAAACGTAGATATAGTTCACTTTTATATTCTTTGAAATATTTAAAAATAGGTATATCATCATATATCATAGAATTAATCCTTCTTACTCAGAAGGTGCACTTCTTAGGCTGAAGCCTAGATTCAACTGACCTATTCGCCAGAATATAATAATATATTGAGGCGAATTAGGCTCCCACACCAGCATGCAAAAAACATTAGTAAACATTAATTAGGTCGGCAACTCTACGTCGTTCCTCCAACGAGTGCATATTAAGCAACCGGAGGCGATCCACATAAGGAGGAAGCCTGAGTGGATCATTCCACGGAAGGTCTCTTAGTGCGAACCTTGAAAAGTTCCGCTGCACCGACTCAATGCGTCTAGAATGAACAGCATAGCAGGGAGACCAAACTTGAAATGCATACTCGAGAATTGGCCTAACCAAACAGAAGAATAAGTGAATTAAGGTTGTCCGGTCAGAAAATTATCCTCACTATTCAAGCCCATGAGTTGATAGGAGTGATATCTCAGGTATTTTCGCTCAAATATAAATGGCCAATTGTGTTAATGTCTTGAATAGTTGGAATATTTTCCAAATCATTAAAAAAAAAATCTTTGGGACAAAAATTGTTTTTTCATGTAGTCAAAAATTAATTCACTATAGTTTGGTTGGTCTGTTATTGGTTGCCAATTAACACATGATTTCGATAATTCACTTGCCTTTTTACGATTTTAAATTCGCACTGACGATATATTTGGTTTATTATACGGTTTCGTTTAAATAGTTAATTTTTTTTTTAGTTTGTTATAACTGCAGAAGAAGTGAATGATATTATTTGTCCGTTTCCATCTTTTTCTATAAAACTTTCGGGGAAAACTCTGCCAATTTTTTTTGGACATCTCTAATGGCAATCATTGGAACAAAATTGGAAATAGTAAGTAGTTCATCAGCCACAAATGTTTACCCAATTTTTCCTTACCATGTAAACGGCTAAGGATTTCATCAGGCATTTTCTGCCAAATAATCTTATATTTTGAAAACCTCTCGAATGTTGAACTTCTACTGGCTGTGCTTAAAACACGGATAGAGCTATGAATGATATCGGTATCTGCCGTGGCTGTAGTTTGCATGGAGAATGAAGGAATATGTGTGATATCAATTGTTTCATTCAACAAACTAATGTCAATAACATTCTCTTTATTCCAACATTCATCACTCTTCAAAACTATTAAAACTTCATCCCTCTGCGCAGGGCCGCTGATAGGGTGAGGGGGGGGGGGTAAACCCCCCGGGCCCGATCTATCAAAATGGGCTCTGTCATCTAAGTCATCAACAGAAAAATAAGTCATCAAATGAAAAAATCTCCTTCGCTTTCAAAGACAATTATATTCACTGCGTAGTGAAATTACTTCTTTAAAAGTAGTGTCGAACTTTTCGTCTTGTAAAGGTTACCCTATTTTAAAGTAGGATTACTTCAAAACGAGTAAATTACTTTATTTAAAATAGTAACCTGTTACTTTTTCTAAAGTTAAGTTAACTTGAAGAGAGTACAATGCTCAAGTTAAAATAGTAATTTTACTCATGTGGAGGCATAGTGACTTGAAAGGCAGTGAAGAATTGCTATAATAATGAGTAATAAATTAGAATTACTTTAATAATAATGGTATCATAATTTATTTGCTAGTTTCTTTGCCGAATTGGATGATCAGATAGAATGACTATGTCCTCCGCGTACATAAGAAGCTTAACTAATATATCTCCTAATTTGATACCGGTCTTCAAACACTTCTCTAAATCATTAATATACAATGCAAATAACAGAGGGCTAGAGCCTGTAAAGCTTTCAGATATACATACCATCTCCATCCCAGACCTGCGCTTGAGTATGTTCATATATACCTTCTATTATTTTGACCATTTTATAAGATACTCCACAGTTGAACAGTGACGGTCTATATTATCAAAAAGCTTTTGAAATACGCGCATATTTTCTTGCTACTTAAAGTTTGCGCCACCTTAACAATACCTATAAGATTAAAAATGTTATCAGTAACCTTATCGATCACCCACCTGGCTTTCTGATAAGATCGCATGATTTTTTTCCCATTTTTCCAATCGGTTGTAAAGAATATTAACAAAAATTTGCAGTACAATTCGTAAAAAATAATCCACGATTGTTTTCTACATCTTACATGAAGTATATCAAAGGCTTGGAATTTTGCTTATTACGTAATTACAAAAAGCCAAGTGAAAAACATCTGTGTTGCAGATATTATACAGCTATAAAATTGCAACTTGTGCTAAATAATGACAAACTCGCTTTCTATGTATTATAATCTAAACAACTTTCTTAAAAAAAATTCAATAATAATAATACTAATAATTCAGAAATACCAGCCTATAAACCATTGTTTAAAATATGTTTGGGTTATTTAGATTGGAAGAAACATAAGCTTTCTTTTAAGGATTCCGCGTAACTAGGAACCATTATAGTTTCAGTGTGTCCGTCCCTCCGTCCATATATCCGCCTAACAAAGTCCTCCCATCCTCTCATTTATATGCCTATTAAGATCAAATTTGGTATATGGACGTAGATAGATGACCTAAAAACATGGGGTTTCGAAAAGTTATTGTTTGGACCCCCTCATAAAAAATTTTTATCCAAAAAACCGACCATTGTGCACTGGCAGTCAGATAAACGCTGCCGGTAATTACTGCTTCAAAAGTGTGGGTAGGGGCATATACCAGCCAAACTTCTTAACATATCGACTCAGATATTTTACAGCATATTTTTCAAACCTATATCCAACAGAAAATGTAACCAAAAATCAATTTTTTATAAGTTCTGGCTAGTGGGTACAAGCCATTCTTAGCTTAGCTGTATGTTTTAGCTCGTTATCGTGTTGAAAAAAACCGTTGAAGCACATTTTCTCCGTTTCTCAAGGCTAGATGTTAACAATATTTGCAAAATAGAAAAGCGAAACGATGCCATCGCTTTGCCTCAAATCCAATGACAAACTCTCCAGTACTGCTCTTTCTTCTTTGTTGTATTTCAAAAGAAGATACCTGGTAAAGGTTTAGTTTCTAGTATGTACGAATTTAACTTTTTCCTACAATTTTAACAGTTCCTCCTAGAACCCTCATCATTAGTTTTTCAAGTTCTTCTAAATCAAGATATTATAACTTTTACTTCAATATCATATCTAATGCACTGCAATCATTGGAAAAGACAATGAAAATTGAAATAGGGAGTGATGAACAATCTCTTTAGAACAGATTATACCAATTTTTTTATTACGCCGCATTACAGCACAGCATTGATTTTTTCGAATATCTAAATTAGCAGGGCTAACTTCGTAGACACACGTTTGATTCTTTCGTAGTTGAATTCCGCAAAACCGGAATCGGCCCAATTTCGAAACCTCTTTTGCGCTTTTAGCGCTTAATATACGAACAGCATAGAATCCTTAAATTGGGGGGGGAGTGGTGAATAAGATGTGATTTGTCTTCTAGGTCCTTTCCAGTGATGCCGAATCAGTGACTTTGTCACCAAATCTTGTGTTTTCGAACACCTTCCTAGTGACAGAATTTTTTGCTGGTACACATCTAAAACTTGATAATTTTTAACCTCCACCACCGCAGTGACATCAAATGTTAACGTAAATATTCGGTATTTTTACACATATTATAATATTCAAGTGAGCCCATTCAATGCTCTTGTTGCTAACTTAAACGCACGTGTAACACAACTCTGAAATTTTTTATTTATTTTTATTCAGTAGGTTTTGTTATTGAATAAGTAGTTTACTTTTCTCAATATATCGTGTCAGTTTAGAACTATTGCGTAGAGAACTAAAAAGAAAGAATTCTGAAACTTTTAACAATGCACATTTTCTACGATAGAGGATCGTCCACAAATTTCGAATTTTAGCACATTATAATAATTCTCTTTTCCTTCAAATTGAAAATAAGGAGTTGAACGACGCTTAAGTACATCAGATCAGTTGTGGCTCAAGTGTACTGAAGTTGTTCAATACGCACCAATTAAAGCTAAATACGTGATTTAGGTATATACAGTCTTTCGTTTATTTATTTTTATTGAGTAGTAGTATTTACATTTTTGTTACTAAGAAATTTCTTATATTATAATTGAAGCAATCTTGAAAAAATATATATTATTTTGCATCTGGTGACTTTTGTTTTAAAGATGTCTTTTTCAGTCCTTATTTAGTAACACGCTTGACCGACGATTTGGCAACTATGGTGACTTCATTGGTGCTAGAGCTATGAAAATTGGCATGCATACTGGTTTAACATATATTCAAATGAAAATATAATAAATTGAAGATTTTCCCCTGCGTAGCCTTAAATTCTGGCGGTGTGGTGAATTACACGAAAACCTGAATCTCAAAACCTCCAAAATAAAAAAATCCGAAGCCATAAAATCCTGCTTTCAACAATCCCGGTGATAAAATCAAGAATTACAATTTCCCGACCGAAAAAGGCACAACAAGTTTGTTTTTGCCTTTGGGTTTGGGAAATTATGAAGGCTGCTAAAGGCTACATTTTTATAGCTCACCGAATTCTAACTACATACATGCCATATATTGTCGACCTATTAATTGTAATTTCGTAAAACTGGATTGACGAATTCTGAAAGTAATTGAAATAGCGAGATGGCTATACCATGCTGATATAGGCAATTTGTTCATCTGTGTCAGCATGGTTTTAAATTCCACATTTTTTGTCTCACCTTCCTTTAACTTACTTGTGTGCACGCCAGATGAAGCTGTCATTGTGGAAAAATTGGTTTTTCTAAATCTACAGCTACTACTTTGGGTGTTTGTAGTTGAGCCTTCTTAAGTGTCATTGCAAATACTAATGGTATTTTCAAAGGAAACTGCAACCTTTTGAACTGGAACAGCAAATCCATCGATATCATTGGAATGCGTGGAAATAAAACAATCTTTCCTCTAAGTCATAGTCTAACATAAGCTCTCACGAAGTTTTGCCCCAGGCGAATAAATTGTACACGCACAGGCTCTGTGCTTCGACGCTGTGCATCAACAGGACTTACAGGCTTAGCTTGTGTGAAGATACGCTTGACAATTCTAAAGTGTTAAGGAATTCTAAAGTATATGTGGTTACCTATTCAGCGTCCACTACCGTTTCCACCGAAAGTTACTCCACAATATCTCCCTCCACTTGCGATATATTTTTCCATTAATTTCCAGTTTCATTAGTCGATACCTAAATTTCTCTTTCACACATCTTATTCCCCATATTGGCATGGAATTCAAACAGAAACCATACATTTTATAACCACATCAAGGGGAGTCGCGAATAAAACAATAGTCTTGAAGCATTCGCCATATTGAATTTATGATGATGTCATATATGTAGCTTATGTCCTTCTCTGGGCTTCAAGCTATCATTCTGTTAAATTTCATCAAAATTGGCTTGGTATCTTAGCTGTGAAAACGTATCATATAGACAGACAGACGAACTGACCTGCATATTTACAAAACTTGTGTGATAACCACATTTTGCAACATTCCGCGTTATTTCTGAATATATCTTTTAATTTCACGTTTTTGATTGCGAAAATATATTATGTGGGATTTTAAAGTAGGAACTACTAAAAAGTCGGGATTTTAAGATACCGGCAGTTGTGGATTTCCTGTAATTTATCTCAGAGACACTGAGTGGGTAGGGTTTAACAAACATACAAAGAAAACGTAAGTACCAATATCGAATTCTTCTTCTGCAGAGTCTCAAATTAGGATGGGAAAATTAAATTTTTGTTCCCTTTCATTCACATTATTCATGTTCTTTACACGGTATAGTTTTTGATATTTGAATACCAAAGTCCAGGTGCACAATATGCAGTTAGGTAAAGCACCGAATATTTTACACCTCCTTTTTTATTTTTTTCCGGTAAACTTTTTGGGGTCCTCAAAATTTTTGTTAAGGTTAGCATTTTTTATCTTTATCTTAAAACGAAAACTGGTAATGAATAAAAGAATTTGAGAATGCGACATAAGGTATTTTAGACTTTTACAAAGTTTTAGATGTTATTTTAAGTGATACTTAACCGTTTCAGTGCTAAAGAATTTTCTTGTATATATGCTAAAAGTGCGGGTTGAAATGGGTTGAAAATTGAATGATATTAATAAAAACTGAAATTAATATGAACACAACCGCTCTCAATTAATGCAAAAATTAAACTAACAAACAGCAGCACGATCGCGCTTCTCCGCATTGTTGGCACAATGTTGCTTATTGTTTACTTTCAGCCTAGCTTCCCCAGTCAGCCGCAAAACCAACGACGCTAACAGTATCATTTACTACCTAAGGTTAAGATATTAAGTCCACTAAGAGTTGAAATTTCAACTCGCGTATATATATATATGAGTTCATTAGGTTTAAAATAAAAATTGAGATTAAGACGAATTGAGGTTAAATATAATTACTTATTATTGAATATTTTTTACGCAATATTTTTAAATAGTATAAATAAAGTGAGGAAGTTTTTAAATAAATATTTAGTCTTTCTTGGGCGCTCAAATTAAGTCTCGAATTACAAACTCAATCCACCATGCCAACTTTAACTATCGGTGACTTGATCTTATCTATTTATTTATTTATTCTTATAGACGAATAAATATATTTATTTAACTTATCTTTAAAAAAAGCGTTTCACAGCATGGTGCCATACTTGACTAAGAGATATCCCAATGTAGACGAATCAAGATCCAAACAGGGGAAACAGAGCTGTCAATTGTTTACTTTTTGGGTAGATCAGATTAATTACATGATCTATCCCAACATCACAAAGAAATTATGTTCTTTTTGTTTGTTGAGACAACATTTTCTTCGCTTGGTTGAGTAGCGCAACTTAACTATAAACGAAGCTTTTTTATATCTTTAGTGTGGTAGCAGGAAAGCTAATAACAACAACAGTAGATAGATTATATTCCTCTGCAAGGTTTTCTTTTATTTAATAACATTTTTTGAATTTTTTATTTCATTCGGCTTAAGCTGATTTTCTGAACAATCCATGCGGTGCCCAATTGATAGTGGAGTTGTATGCCAATTTGCTATGCCGGATTGAATTTCCTTATTTATTCCGAAACATTTTAGCAAACTTGCCTCCTATTCATCAAGAAGTAATTTCAAGATTTTGATAATATTCTTAATTTTAACCTGTAATTTTTTCACGGACTGTCAGCAGGTGGTCTGACACATCTCTTATAAAATTTTAGATAAGGAAACGGGGTGACTTGAAACATTAAAAGTCGAAGGTCAGCAGTTTGGGTTTTGAAAAATTAATTAAATGTTATTTATTATGAAGAGAAGAAAAATATAATAACAATTAATGAAAAAATTAAGAAATTATGAAAGTTCATTGATTTTGTTGCAAAACTCGAAGTGAGTTATTAGATTTGTCTGACTAAATAGACAAAGAACAATATGAAAAATCTTTGTGAAGTTAAAGTGTTATGATTAAATTAATTTCGCAATAAAGTGCTCTTTTTTGTGTTGTGAACATCGCTGCAATTCGCGAGAAATATCATTTTTCAGAAAAGTTTTAATAATTACTGACTAACTTCTTATAATTGTTTAATGTATTAATATATCAACAAAACTATAAATTTTGGAAAACAAATGATAATAAATAAACGTTTTTATTGATATTTTCAGTTTGTTTGCATCTGCAAAATTTTAATTTTAAATTAATCCACGTGTTTAAAAGCGGTTCATGGGTATGCTTTAAAAAGAGAAATACACGATTTAATAGATATTAATTTTCTTTTTCCTTAATATAAATGTTGATCCAGTTACTTCTAATTATTGATTGATAAAAATGTGCATGATAAATAATTGGAAGTAACTGGATGAATTATTAATTAGCTAATTAGGATATTTTTTTGTTGACGCCTGTACCAATATTCTGAATTTGTGTTACTTCGGTGCTGTACTCGCACAAGATATAGTTATTCCGTTCCCGTTTTCCGATTAGTTTATTAGTTTGATATTCTAAAATTGCATTTGATTAAATAAATGATTATCCGAACCATTATTCAATCTTTAACAACATTAAACAGTCATAAATTTAAGTAAACTAAAAAATGCAAAAATCACTTTAAAAAAGCTCACAAATGACTTGTTCTCGAAAGTATAACTGTAAAAAAATTACAAATTACAAAATCACATTATTACATTACATAAAAAAATCAAATCCAGATTAAAAATGTTGTTTATACTCACAGCTCCATACAAAGTTATGTACACATATGAAATTTTCCGTTTTGTAATGTTTGAACATTTCAATTAAATTGGCGTCTAAGAAAGTATGAAGTTGGGCAATATATATGTTTTTTTGTAAGCTAATATTACACCGATTTATCTTCCAGTTGAGACTGTATTTTTGCTAAATAACCTTGGTATGGTGTTATCTTTGATCACACTATTGTTGATCCATTCTCCTTCCGAGGGGAAGCAAGCTTCGAGATTTACCTGCATATTGGGGTTACCAGTCTGGCAATCTTCTTCCCCGACTATTCTTTCAATCGTCCCCTAATTTTCCACACTTTACCTCGAGGGACCTCGTCAGTGTTGACCTAGCTGCTCCTGTGTTGCCTAAACAGCACATGCGTTGCACCTGGTTCATTGTGTTCTGGTTTTTGCCCACCTCCATTGCTTTCCACCATACTACTGCACCGTATGTCATCATGGATAATACCCAAACTTTGCCAATTGCATTTATACACGTCCAGAAACCTCTTAGTGCTTTGTTTTTATTTTCGTATAGATGTAGCCCAATTTAGTTTCCCATCCATCAGCACACCCAGAAATTTGATCTCATTCTTTATGGTGAGCCTGGTCTTGCCTATGCTCGGCGAAACTATCTTCCTTCATTTCTGTTTTCTAGTAAAGCAACAGAATTCTTCTTGGATTAAGTATCCCAGATCTTCTTCAAACTTACCTCTTACTACTATCGATTAGAGCTCTCAGTTGGAATCGGATAACCCGAAAACCCGGGTACCCACCCGACCGGGTAGGAATCGATTCCTACCGAAAATTCGGTTCCAATCGGGTACCCGGTTCCAGACGAGTACCCGGTTCCAAATAGGAATCGATTCCATCAATGGAACCGGTTCCACTGTGAGAATCGAATCCGCCACCGGGAATCGATTCCGTCGTATGAACTGGTTAATAAGAATGAGTGAACTTGCAATAAAAAATTATCACTAATAGTAGGGATTAGAAGGAATTTTCAATTTTTATTAATAAATCCTAAGTCGTATTTTGTAATTTCACTACAAAAAAATCAGTTATTTCCAAAGAAACTAGACATTTCCTTAGTGAAATGCAAAATTTCCTCTGTTGGCCTTGAAACTGAATCTGAACTGCATGATTTCAAGAGGAACCGATTCCTGTGACGGAATCGATTCTGGCGTTGGAACCGACTCTTATAATGGAACCGATTCTCCCTTGGAACCGGGTACCCGAGTAGGAACCGGGTACTCGACTTAAATCGGGTACCCGTGTAAGAACCGGATACCCGGGTAGGAACCGGGTACCCGCGGGTCGGGTTTCTGAGAGCTCTACTATCGATAGGTCATCTGCATAGCATAAAACGAATACTATCAGCCATAGGAATGGTTGGTTTCCAAAACTCGTTTTAATGATTCGGATTCATAACATCGATTCGACCCAGCTGATTATTCCTTGATCTACCCTCTTCTCCCTCAACCTACTAAGAATCTTTCTGATTCTGAAATTGTTCCTCCCTTTGGTGTTTGTTAGCCTCATTGAATCGCAGTGTCTATTTACCGCCCTCAAATTGCCGTGTAATTTCCGTGTACTTCCGTTTACACGGAAAGTACTTCAATATTGGGAGGAAGATGTGTATTAATCAGGCTTGTAGTTGCTTCCCCCCGCCAGGTTTGTATCTAGAACAGGCTGTGATAAACTATTACTAGTAATATGAATATGGAAGTGACTATTTGCACTTATCGTGTACTTACGTGTAGTTCCCTGTATTTCCGTGTACAATTTGAGAGTGGTAAATAGACACTTCCTTATTGAATAGTTTCCTAGTTTTATTTCTTAGTTCCATAAGCCGAAAATTTATCCATCTCTGCTTCCATACGAGTACAGTTTTACGCCGTGTGTCGATGCCACAGAAGCCTTTCTTATGCTTAATTCTATGTTTATTATCTGCCTGCATTTATCCCAGTCGGTTTTCCTGGAATTTCTGAAAGTTAGGGTGTTGCTACTTACGGTATTGACACTTCCTTCGGAGAGTATCCGTCAATGAGAGACGTACCAGTTTTCAATCTCATCGATTGCCCTCTTCTCCTGTTCTTTTTTATAAAAGTTTGGTTATTGCTCTTATTTATAATAAATAGTTCTGATTTAACTAAATATTCAAGTATGGACTTACCTCTATCATTGTTGTCTGTGTTGCTCCACACTATGTGATGTGCGCTCGCGTCACAGCCAATGATCAGTTTTACGTCTTTTACCTTCGCATATCCGACTGCATAATTTAGAATCTTCGTTGGAAGCGGATTCATACAGCAGATATGCCGATACCAACAGTAGCTTGTTATGTTCCGCTCCTTTGCCGACTTCCCATTGGACAGCTACGCAGTTTCTGTCGATAATCTTTGGGATAAAAATTTAGCGTTTATCTATATATTAATAATTACGCAAGCTCTCGGCCTTCCTTTGTGTGGAAAAATGTAAACACTTTAGGGCGCCATCCAGTGACCTTTCCCTCAGAAGTGGATGGTTCCTGGATTAGAGCCGCCTGTACACTTTTCTGCACCATCATTTCGGATAGTGTCGCAGTAGCTGCAACCAACCAGGTCATGATGTCGATTTATTCTTTTTTGGAGTGAAGGTTTTTGGTTGATTTACTCTTATTATCGCTAGGATCTTCTCCTGGCTGGGGATCCTTGCGCTTTGTTTCATTGGCACCATTGTCAGATCACTCCCTTCTCTTTCGTTTCCTTCCGGTCTTCCCAGCGAGTACAGATACCCTTTCGATCTCAGCTCACTTTCGTTGTCTGAATGGGCTGTCCTCTCATTAATCGATAGCTTAATCTGGAAAATGTCCAACAAAATTAGAGTGGACTTATCACGTTACCGAACTAAAAGCCAAAATTTCCTTTTTTTATTTAAGTTGTTAAATTTTTAACAGACCCCTATAAGGTAATGTATTTGATAAGCAAAACCTTGTTTGTATTAGCCAAAATAAAAATGTGATAAATGCTTTTTCAAGAAAATGATCAAAAATTATTCAGAAAAGAATTCTGTGAAACAGGTTTAAGTGGTTGTACTTGATGCTTGGAGTTTAAATTGGATGCGAAAAGATTTATTTGAAAAGAATATTCTACCCGACTTGATAAACAAGATAAATTCGAAATATTTAGCTTCAATATTCTTTCTACAGAGTCTGAATTTAATAGCTACCTATTATACTCTTATTATAGGTGCGCTTTAGGTAAAATGTTAACCAATTTTCAGAAGCATTTGAGCATTTGGCATAATTTTCGATAGGAATGTTAAATTAACAAGTAAGTCGAGGCCTAATTATGGAACTGAGCAAGTTTTATACTTATACAACCGACTAATTACGTAATGAAATGCAAAGCAAAACATTTCTTTGTACAATTTTTTATAAATTTAGAAATACCACCTTCCAAAATAAACTGTTTTCATCATTAAACCGTCAAAATATTACGAACATGAAACTTTCTATAAAGTTACCTCCGTCGTTTTATTCACGTTTCGTTTAATTCTTAATTCTGTCAATGTCAAAAAGGTTACTTATTTATATTTCCGGTTTTGGTCAAAGTCGTTTACATATTAAATGAATGTACATAACTATGTAAGAAAGTAATGTTGCCTGCGATTAAGTTAAATTTAATTAGCGGCAGAGCTGACCGTTCTTGCTCCGCATTGGTTTTTTTAGTTCACCAAAGCAAGGACAGAAATAAAAGATTGGTCCTAGACTTAATATTTCGTCACTGCGAAAAAGCAGAATATAATTTTTAATGATCACCAAGTCTTATTATGTTTATAGTTGATAGGGAAAAGCAAAAGGTTTTATTTTTTTAATAACAAATTTTGAAGAAATGTAATTAATGTCAAATATATTGGTTATATGTCACTTTAACCATACATATTTGGAGTGCATGTCTGTTTTATCGAATTGACATTCGGTTTTATAACACGTAAACAATTACAATGCAATTTGTGGAATAATCTTAAGATTATAAAATAGCGCTTTAAAATTTTTTATCATTTTGCTAGAATAGAAAAGTACTCAATCAAATTTGTAAACATGCAAATAAATGTTAACTTATGAATACCATTATGCAAGCACATTTACAGTTAAATACATCAGTTCATTATCAATATCTCATAAGCACTTTTACAGGTAAATACATTACTTCATTGCAATTTATGAAGAACCACTCCTAGGCTTAAATTTTTACTCAATACCATCACATATCTAACAACGAATTCAAAAAAAACCGAATACACAAGACTCTCAATGTTTCTGATTTTGAAAATGTAAGTAATATTCAAAATAATTTTTAAAACTATTAGCAGTAAAAAATACACAGACTTTAGAAACATTGTATTAGCTGTTAACTGAGATATTAATAACGTCTCTAGCAGTAAAACTAATACTCCATATTGACTTCTGAAAAAAATCAAACGTCATTTTGAAGTGTAGACATTAAAAACACAATATTATTAATCCTAAGTCTCATACCTAAATTTAGTATTCAGCCTAATCGTAAGATCTTAGAACTAGTATTAACATAATCTCTCATCACTCTTCCGCACCTCTCACCTTTAAACCTAAAGCTAGTGATCCAAATTCCAATTGGCAGCTCAAAATGGAAGTATTTCCAAACTTTAATGTAAGTACCTCAGTCAAGTATCCTAACTTTAAATATTCTCTCAACCTTAACCCCTTTGTTCCATTTACACCCAAGCCCTCGAACAAGTCCATTCCAGCCGACAACCCTACCACCACTGTTTTGAGTTCTGTATATCCAACGCATCCACCTAACCATGCACTCCCAACTTCTTCGGTGTGCCCACTTAACCACAAGCCATCATCTTCCGACCACCCCCCAAATCTGTTTCGATTTTTGTTTGTCCCAACCCTCCTCTGTATACACCAAACCTTGCACCCGCTACTTTCTCCGCATGCCGACCTAATTGCAAGCCATCAACTTCCTTCATTGTCGCTCCATCTGAAACAACTTCTACCTCCGCTTACCCGCCCATTCCGTTAACCAAAACTGCTTTATCAGAACATCACTCATATATCGATCCCCTAGTCCCACCTACACCTAAATTGACTTTGCGTTCTGCTGATTCCAACGATGGACGATACCTCTATCTCGTACGTCTATTTCTAGCCTATCTACGCGACAAACCGAATTCCGTCTGTGTTGACGGTAAAACTAGCACCAAAGTCATGTTAAGTATATGTACATCAAGAAAGCCTGCCCACAGACCCAACCGTCTTACATCAACATTTCACTAAGTACCATGAATCATTCAATATCCCTTGCCATAAGGTATCAGAACATCTATTCACCTATGCTGCGTACGTCAGTTCTCGCCACATTTCTTATCTCCAAAAAAGTCGCAACGACTCCTTAAACTACTTTCACTCCTAACCCCCCAGCTTTCTCTATTTCTGACTTCCACCCTAATGCACCCGAGGTCTCCGATCAAGTACCTCTCCCCAACAGCTTATCAGTCTATTACCAGAACGTAAGACGACTTCACACAAAAACATCCAACATTTTCCTTAACTCCCACAAATTCCCGCACGATATCTTTGCCTTAACTGAAACCAATTCAACACCAGGAATTCTCGACAACGAACTATTCCCTCCAAACTATACCAATTTTCGTGGTGACGGTAATGTAGGCTCAATGATCCACCAGGTCGCGGGGTTCTCATACCTGCTCACAACCGTTATAACGCCACCCTGTTAAAGACCTCCGACTCTACAATATCAGAATTTGTTTGTATCAAATTAACACTAAATAAGTGTCTTCTGTACATTCTTTGTTGTTACAATTGCCCGTCTCAACCTCTAGATGCCTACAAGCAAATAATTGAAGCAATCGACACCCTGCTTGAGAATGCTAACGCCTCCGATAAATTTATTCTATTGGCTTTAACCTCCCCCGTTTTCAATGGTCATTGTCTGAGGACTGTTCTCAGGCCAAAGAAGCCTCTTTTACCAATCAGCCCTCCGTTTCTGGTCTCTTTCAAGTTAGCGGAGTCCAGAACTTCCTGGACAGACAATTAGACTTAATCTTTTCTTCAGACCCAATTAACTCGGCTGTAGTGGAAAGCAAACATCTCCTCTCCTTCCTCGATCGTCACCATCCTTCCCTGTTCCTCGCTTTCTTCTACGAGCACTCTCATGCCCTTTCAAGCTCCGAGTCTTCTCTTTCCTTCAATTTTCGTAAAGGCGGCTTTGAATAATTAAATCACTTGCTCCTCAACTCTAATATTGGCACTATCCCTCAACATCTTCCAATTAACGTTACTTTAGAGACGTTTTATTCGGAAATACACGTTTGTCTTACACAATCCATCAAATAAACGTTGGCAAGCTTTTCTTCTAACCCAGACTGAGTCTGACTATTCTTCCTACTTGTGTGCTTATACCTCTTTTTCTGAACGTTGTGATACCCTCTACTATGAGTACCTCCTATTGATGGAAGTTAGCCTCATATCCGATCCCAAGCGTTTTTATAACTTTATTTATTCCAAGAAGAAATCCAATGGTTACCCCTAAATCCTAAAGCTCGAGAATACCTCTTTGTCTGATCTAAAGGTTATCGCCAACTTCTTTGCACACTTCTTCTGTAAATCTTTCAGCGACAATTCACTACAGCCTGAACTTAACTACTATTCATTCATGGACAGATGCACTCAAACGTCGTTTACAACGTTTCGACCCGGATCCCGAACTAATCGCCGCCAGTCAGTATCAGCGGGCTTGAGGACGACTTTCACCAGGTCCATTCCGACCATCGTTCTGAAAAAGTGTGCCATACATCTAGTTCAACCCCTTACTTTGCTTTTCTGCCTCTTTGTCACTCAAGGGGTTTTCCCTGAATTATGGAAAAACTCGTATATTATTCCCATCTTCAAAAAAGGCTGCGAGAACGATGTGTCCAACTACAGACCCATTGCTAAATAATCATCCTTAACTAAACTATTCGAAAAGTTGGTCTATGATTCCATGTTCTTCCACTTTTACTTTATTAGTGGCGATAACATTAGCATCTTTACCGTTTTCCAGGGCACATAGTGTTTTAGAGACGAATTCGGTAGGGTTAGTGATTGTAGATCTACCTTTGAGGAAGCCATGCTGCCAATTTTAGTAAAGCCTTCGCCAAGATCTCCCATAACGTTATCTTGTTCAAACTTGATCGCCTAGGCTCCCCCCCTCGATTTATATTCTGCATTCAATCCTACCTCAACAACCGTCAGTACAATGTTCTTTTCAGCTCATCCATTTCTAACCCTATTGTCGCTCGTTCCGGCGTCCATCAGGGCAATCACCTCGGTCCATTGATTTTTATCCTTACAATAAATGATATTGAATGTGTCATTAAACACCCAGAGCTTTCCATTTATGCTGATGACATGGAAATCCTCCACAAGGGACTGTCTTCTTCTCCAAAAAGACCTCGATTCGTTCACCACATGCTGCATGAAAAACTTTCTGGTGCTCAATGTATCCAAATACCAGTCCATCTCTTATTCCTCCAAGCGTCTTACCATCACCCCGACAGTCTACATGTTTACCGACGTACCATCCCTATCGTTACCTCTTTGTGTGACCTAGGAATAATCTGTGATAGCGAACTCAATTTCCGTTCCCACATTGACAGCATAATGTTAATTAACAGAGCTCATTCCGCGCTAGGCTTTGTGAAGCGCTGGTCTAGAGAGTTCTCCAATCCTTATGTTTCCAAACCTCTCTATATCTCCTTCGTTAGACCTCTACTTGGATATGCCAGCCAGGTATGGTCACACAAAAACAACTCACATTAAGAGGATTAAAGTCCAGTGTAATTTCATTCGCTTCGCTCTACGTGATCTTCCGTGGATAGGCAGATTCCACCTTCCACTTTATGAAAACCGCGTGTCAAACTGAGCTAGTTGCAACCCCTAAGTAAACGTCGTGATGTTTCCGACATTCTCTTCATTTATCAGTTATTAAATGGTGCCCTTCAATCCTGCAATCTTTACCCATCTATACCAATCCCCGCAACCCTAGGTCTACTCCCTTTTTCCGACTCGACCGCCATCGTACAAACTACGGTCAACGCGAACCAATGCCAGGACGCTACGAAAAGTCAACGAGCTTTCCTCCTTTGACTTCTATCTGAGTAAATCATCCCTTCACAAAGCCTTATATCTTGATCCCGCCCATCTCTGTATTTACTATAATTATAGCTCATATTGTAGCTTATACTATTTATTTAATATGACTTATCATTTATTATAGCTTGTAGTATTAGTATTAAGTTATAACTTGTATTTTTATTTTTGTATTATTATATTATGGCTTGTATTAAGGGGGGAAGTACTTGAAGAGGCCGAACAAAGAGGACTTTTTTGGGATTTATTTTTGGGAAAATGGAAAAGGTCCACATGAAATCGATATTATATGTATTTAGGGCAATGTTTTAAGAAGAGAAATAACATTTTTTACATTTTGAAAAATGAAAAATTAATCAACTTTTGGTGGGTTTCGTAACTCGTGTCGCGGCTGACATCGAAATTGGCGTAAATTCTCCTGGCCGCAATTTTCATCTGAAATCAAAAAACCAAACATTGTTATACTCGAGGGGGTTGTTTATTCTAGATAGACTACGATCTTTTTGAAATTCGAACATTAACTGTAAAAATCGGGCATGAAAAAAAAAAGTTGGCTTTTTTTGCAAAAATTTTGATTATTTTCGCGTCAACAATGGTCTTAAAATAATTTTTTTGCTATGTCCGTAGTCTATATAGAGTAGTTTTTTATGCCCTTTAAAATGAGTGCTGGATGAAGAAAATCGGTTCACTAGTTTTTTTGTAATCTTTTACGCCAATTTGAAAAACATGGTTTTGAGAAAACGCCGTTTAAAGTTTGCGGTGAAGGAAAAAATAACTTACCGAAGTCTATAGGTAAAAGGGGAGGGGTATTCTCAGAAAAATCGGTATTTGGACTGAAAACGTCGAGAACGCTCTTTAACAAAGTGGCATTCATCACTCTAAATTCCAGAGCAGAAAAAAAATCCGGTAAGCGGAATCACGCGCGCAGCAGAGATCCTCGATCCCAGGCGCGCTTGGCCGGATCGGCGCAGACCACTTTCAAGTGGCATATCTTTCACAATTTTCGGGATAGGCTTCTGGAATTTTGGAATTATATTCTTAGAGTATATACTTATCGATTAAGATAATAAAAAAAAAATCGATTTTTGAAAACGTCTTCATGTACTTCCCCCCTTAAGCTTAAATAAATAAATTTAAATATAAATAAATATTTTTGAAAATGCTAAGTTCAAAAAACACGTTTTTTCCAGTCTTTTTATTAATTCTGGTGCCAAATTATGAAAGAGCATACTCAAAAATAGTCGTAAAGGTACTTTTAGAAAATATTCAATCATTATTTATTGTTTTTCAAATGAATTCAACGAAATGATATGAAAACTTACAAAATTCCATTAAAACTGTTTCGGGACTATACTCGGTCAGAATTTACTTAAACCCTTAAGTGCCCACAATAGATTTGAAAAATTAAATTTTAATAACTAATGGTAATGAAATTAAAATTTTGTGTAGTTGTCCATATAAAAGTGATGAGATGCCTTCAATTATAAACTGTCAATATAGAAGAGAGTGCATTTAAAAGCCTCTTCGGCGGTCTTAACTCAGAGGAGAAAGATTGTCTAAATAAAATTTTAAAATTTCTCAAAGACCTTTTCGTTAAATAAGGTGATCAATTAAATTTAATTGATATTCAACATGAAATAATGAAAACTACTGATAAACCTATATATTCTCAAATCCTCAAGGACACTAGTCGCCGATGAATTCTTCAGGTCGAAGGGCATTCTCACTTACCTCACCGGCGTCTTTTACCCGTTTTATAAATTCGGTACTAAAGGAATACATTAACAAAATTTGTATAATACATCTAGACGATGTACTAACCTGCTCCACCACACTTGAACAACATATTAATATCATTAAACACATTTTCAACAAGTTAAGATAATACATATTGATAAATGTAAATTCTTCTCCAAAGAGACAGAATACCTTAGCCAGATACTGACACCAGACGGAGTAAAACCGAATCCAAAGATAATTGAAGTTATCATAATCGTCTAATAATGATTTTCGTTGGAAAATAATTTAAGTTCGTTAGTCGCGCAGCGCCCCAGATAACCCACTTTGACCATTGTCTGTAAGACATTCATGTGCACCAATAGACAAATTTTACGTGCAGATAAGTAGCTACGTAATAAAAAATAATTGTTATTTACGTAAAATTAAAAAAAAAGATCTTATCCAAAAATATAACTTCAGAAAACTTTAATTTAAACTTTCGAACTTTTAAATGGTGCTTTACCAACATGAAAGTTCTTGTTCTTTCTGTTGTTTCTCTAAAGCAGAGATGGGCATTTTTTATTCTAATAAAGATAAAAGCTAAAAGCTCAAATAAATTGAAAAAGCGAATAAAAATTTATTTGATTACACAAATTATTTGTTATTTGGTGCTTTTTATTCGAATTTCAAATAATTATTTGTTATTCGATCATACGTTATTCGATAATCTAATAATTATTCGTTATTTGAAGACTTATTCGCAAATAATTATCTGTTATTTGGTGCTTTTTATTCGAATTTCAAATAATTATTTGTTATTCGATTATCAATTAATTATTCGATAGTTGATGTCTCTTTATGGAATACTTATTTGTTTTATGGTATTATTTACTAAAATCTTTACTGTAAACATCGAAACATAACAAGGCAGTTTTAATTTCCTAAGTACGAGATAGCTTGTGATATGAAATGAGTGTACCAAGAAATAATTTTTTGAAATTGAACTAATGGACACCAACAACAAATAATTATTTCATAAAGAGACATGAACTTTTCATAGACATTTTTAAAAGAAACACTTCTTGTTTTTTCCACAACGTATAATTTATTCAAATATAACCGCCAACGCGTTTCGTCTTCCTAAGACATCATCAGGGCTTCAATCGTACTGAGAAACTGAGTTTATTTTTACAGTCCACTAATCGACTACAATCTACCAATACTATCAAATTTAATAATATTTGAATTTAAAAGAGGACTGTTATTTTTAAAATCTAACTGGTCATTTACCAAAAAATAGCCATCGTCTCTTGCTTTTTTGATTTCAAACGTTTCGTATCTATTTAATAATTTCTTGTCCGATAAATAATGCAAAAGTTCGATGTTTTCTGGGTCAGGTTTGTGTGCCGTCATGTTCAAATGTTTAGAGAAACCAGAGTTTGGGTCAGAAGACTTTGAATTATTAATGTGTTCCTTATATCTTTGGCGTATAGATCTTTTGGTTTGTCCAATGTAGACTGCATCACAATCCGCACAATTTAACCTATACACGCCACATTTGTCTATTTTATTGATATCGGGCTTCAGTTTATTATTGACTAACATATTTTTTAAAGTCTTGTTATTGAAAAAAGCTGGTTTTATATTTTTTTCCCTAAATAATTTACTTAAATTTTTGGATATATCTCCAAGGTATGGGATCTTTCTCCACTTCCTTACATCGTGCTCTGAGTTGGATTTGATATCTGCTGAAGGATAAATTGTCTTGATAGTTTTTTTGTACTGTTTCTGTGACAATAATTTATAGATGGTCCTATCATTATACCCATTATTCTTGGCTATAAGTTTTATTGTTCCTAATTCCTTTTTAAAATTAGTTTGGCTTAAAGGTATCTCTAGTAGCCTATCTATCATGGAATGGAAGGAGCACATTTTAATATTCCACGGATGTAAGGATGATCTTGGGATTTGTTCAAGAAAGGTTTAAATATTAGATGTAGAGTCAAAAACTAGTGAACCAATGTTATTTGCATATTAGCTCAAAATAGATTTTGTACCCTTATCGAAGGCATCAAACAATAATAGATTTAGATTTCACTGATTTAAGGTTAATACACAGTCAAACTAAAGTAACATTTAAAATCAACATTAGACAATCACTAAAGTTAGCAACACTCTAAATTCATGAGATTGTATTATAGTTGCCAACACAGAAAATGTATCAGTTATCACGAAATCAGTATCATCATAGGCAGCACAGTTAGAATATTCAGTCAGTCAAGTATTGAAAGTCATCAGAGTCAGGCTAGTTAGTTCAAGTCATTAGTTCGAGTCAGTGAAGTTAATGTAATTTAGAATTGAAGTCAATAAAACAATAAAATCAATCCAATGTCTTTATTTCTACATGTTGTGCAATTATCAAAAGGTTATTGAACATTTTTGGTGCCGAAACCCGGGAACTGTGAAAAGGTGAAAGACATAAAATACGTGAACAATAGACAGTGAGTTAACTTAACGGAACATCGAATATGTGCTTCTAGACAATTCTAATCAGTCACCTGTGAATTCCAGAATATCTACAGAACAAGTTATCTGCTAAGGCTAAGTATTGCATGCAATTCAATTCATTTTAATCTGATTTCATTTATATCAAAATTTCTCGATAAATTATTTACACGTCAACATTGTCTCATATCTACATTTGGTATATTCTACGTGAAACACCTGTTAAAAATTAGATCGCTTTAGCTTAAAATGAGGACATTACCAACTTCAAGGCCAATGCTGAATTACGATATTGAAAAGAATTTACAGTGCAACGAATAGTGAAAAATAGACTTCGAACACGTGGACAACAAAGGGTTAAGCATTGCATGAAAAATCGTTTCATGTTGCTACTTTCATTTATTTAAAATTAATAGTGATACCTTAAATGTTTTGATTTGTTTAGCAAAACGATTCAATTTAATTATTACAATTCTTAATGTGAACAGCTTAATCAGTTAGTCTGCACCGCTATCAGATCCGTTAAGCCACATCACATCAGTACAGGTTGAATTCATTCTCTTTAATTATTTTGTGCATTGTGCTCAATTAAGATACAATTAACTACAAAAATCATGGCAGATATTTCATTATTAAAGATTGAAAGAGGGCGTATTAAAGGTTCTCTGACAAAATTGCGAAACTACGTTAAGGAAATACCTGAAAACATATCAGTCGAAGATATAGAAACACGCTTAGAAAAATTAGAGGAACTTCAACGAGCCTTTGCAATCGTGGACGATAAATTAGGGCTGAACGATATTCAATCCGAAAATGAAGAATTCGATGACAAATATTTAGAAATAAAGGCTATCCTGCGACGACATCTCAATCAACTCCAAAGGGAAACTACTGCAGCTAAACCAAATTCAGATGAACTTAGCACAACTATACATAAAATTGCAGAACAACAGAAGGCCTTTCTTGACGGTTTTAATAATCAATCTACTCACTTAAGCCAAATTAAGTTACCAAAGGTGGACGTTCCTCCTTTTAGCGGAGACTATAAGGATTGGCCATCCTTCAAAGATCTATTTGTATCTTCCATTCATAATAATAAGGATCTTTCCGATGTTCATAAACTTCAATATCTCAAGGGGTTATTAAAGGGTGAAGCTGCATCAATAATAAAGCATTTAACAATTACTGAATCTAGCTACTGCGAGGCCTGGGTGAAATTAATGAAGCGATACGATAAAAAAAAGCAAATTGTGTCTGCTTACATAAGCGCATTCATAACCCAGCCTAGTGTAACACAACCTTCTGCTACATCCTTGCGTCGCCTAGTTGATACAACCGACCAGTTAATTCGCGGCATCAACGTATTGGGACGTGAGGCATCTGTTCGCGATCCATGGCTTATTTATTTAATTCTCAACAAGACAGATTCGGACACTCGTAAGGCTTGGGCTGAAGAAACAGCAAACAAGGACTTTCCTTCATTCGACTCATTCCTTGAATTTTTAAGTACACGATGTGATGCTCTGGAAAGTTGTGATCCTGCTATTAAAAGATCCTCTCACAATCAACCTATACGTAACTTGCACCTTGATACAACAACGAGATGTTGTAAATGCTCACAAGCACATTCACTATTCAAATGCCCTGAATACAAAAAAATGGACATAGCAACAAAACGCACGTTTGTAGGGAAAAATTCACTGTGTTTTAACTGCCTCAATTCAGGGCACCCAGCGCAGAGATGCACTTCCAAATTTCGTTGTCATTACTGTAAGAAACTTCACCATTCTAGCCTGCATCAGAACAAGCCAGCTGAGTCAGCCACCACTAACGTCGATATGCAACCAGTATCCAACTTTCATCTGACATCTCAAAACGATAATCATCAACCAAACCATACTCGTGTAAATGCAATGGCAGGATCTTTTAATCCAATCACATCAAATAAACCCTCAACTTCATATCTTAATTCATACACAGTCGTTAAGGAAAAACGAAGTCAGTTAACACTCCTCCCAACGGCCTTAGTGCATGTAGCTGATGCTGGAGGTGCGTTACAGTTGTGCAGAATCTTGCTAGATTCTGGATCGCAGGCATCTTTTATTTCAGAGGATTGTGTTCAGCGGTTAGGATTGCAACGCAATAAGGCGAAACTCATAGTACGTGGCTTATCTTCAACAACTGCAGCAGTTACGAAGGGAATGGTCACAGTATCCATTACGTCACGATTCTCATCCAACTTTCTTCTATCTGCACAATTATATATTCTAAACAGATTGACAGCACCACAACCATCAAAATCATTTAGTTGTATTGAATTGACTGAGCTCAATAAATACGACTTAGCTGACCCTTACTTTAATGAATCAAGTCAAATAGACATGATATTAGGTGCGGATTATTTCATTGACATATTGAAGGATGGACGTGCTACTGTATCTCAAAATCTTCCTTCACTTCAAAACACCGCTTTTGGATACATAGTGACGGGACCAGTGAAACTTCCGGAAGATCAATTTCACCTCATCGCATTACATACAGACATTTCAAACATAGATGCCTCGCTAAGAAAATTTTGGGAAATAGAGGAATTACCGAACGCGATCACAAGTTACACAATCGAAGAGGAACAGTGTGAAGCATTCTTTGCATCAACTCATGAGGTCGATCCAATTACCAATCGGTATTTAGTGAAATTACCATTTAAAAACAGTCCACCATCTCTAGGAGAATCTCTTAATGTAGCAACATCTCGATTTAAATCAATTGAGCGAAAATTTTGGCAAAACAAGCAATTACATAGTGAATATTCAAAGTTCATGACTGAATATGCAAACTTGGGTCATTTAGAAGTCATTCCACAAAACATCTTAAAGACTCAAACCCAACACCTATATCTTCCGCATCACGCCGTTTTTAAACCATCGAGCACGACATCTAAGATTCGAGTAGTATTTGATGGTTCATCACTAACATCAAATGGCATCTCACTCAACCAAATGCTGCTAGTGGGTCCCAAGGTTCAGCGCGATCTACTACCCATACTATTGTCCTTCAGAACATTTAGAATTGCTGTTGTTGCCGACATTGAGAAGATGTATAGGCAGGTTCTGGTTCACAAGGATCATCGCAACTTTCAACGAATTGTTTGGAGAAGCCAGCCTGATGACGCAATTCAACATCTTTGGTTAACAACAGTAACCTATGGTACTTCTGCTGCACCATTTCTAGCCACGCGATGCTTGAAACAACTAACTATCGATTTCAAAGGACAATTTCCACTGGCTGAGACGGCAATTAACGAGAATTTTTATGTGGATGACTTGATGGGGGGAGCTAGTGATGAAGCTGAAGCAACAGAACTCTACAAGCAATTAACCACACTATTAAACAAGAGAGGGTTCTCGTTACATAAATGGGCATCCAATTCGAGAGAATTCTTGAAATCCATTCCAACCAATGCATGCGACGAGACTAGCAAACAAATCATGGAGCATCCAGAATCCATCAAGGTACTTGGCTTGAAATGGATGTCATCAGAAGATTATTTCACATTTGACTCAATTCCACAATCCAGTTCCAGGCCAACAAAAAGAATCATACTATCGGAATCAAGCAAGATCTTCGACCCCTTGGGATTCATCTCACCTGTCACAATCATTTTTAAGATCCTGTTACAAAAATTATGGTTACTACATTATGACTGGGATGACATTTGCGAACCAATCAGTGAAAAATGGAACAAACTTCGCAGTGATCTTTTTTACCTTCAGCAACTGCGTATACCCAGATGGCTGCATTCAAATACGAAACATATAGAACTACATGGATTTTCTGACGCCTCAGAGTCTGCCTATGCAGCTGTTGTTTACATAAGATCCGCTGACGAACATGAAAACATTTTCATCAACATAGTTGCGGCAAAAACGAGAGTATCTCCAATTAAGCAGCTATCAATACCAAAACTTGAATTGTGTGGAGCGACTCTACTGGCGAATCTGGTTACATTTGTCAGAGCAACAATTACTATTGCTGATCATCAATGCTTTGCATGGACTGATTCAACCGTTGTATTAACTTGGCTTTCATCACATCCACGAAAATGGAAATGCTTCATTGGAAATCGCACGTCAGCTATATTGTCAATACTTCCTAGACAACAGTGGAATCATGTTTCTTCCGACGAAAATCCGGCAGACCTCGCATCTCGCGGTATTTACGCTCAAGAACTTATCAATTCATCCATCTGGTGGCAAGGCCCAACGTGGCTGAAATCGGACTGGAAGAAGCGTAAAATAAATCCTTCGATCGCAGCCACTGATGCAGTCGCTAATCAAGAGAAAAGAGAGCAATACTTAGAAGCCTTCTTTAATCAAATTGTAAATGATTCAGTATCTCCACTTTTTAACAAATTTTCATCTCTAAAAAAGATTCTACGAATCTTAGGAAAGTGTTTTCAATTTGTCAGAAATAGTCGAATAAAATCTACGAACAACCGAACTTCATGGATCAAAGCTGAGGATATACAACGGGCGCTCCGAAGCTGTATTATGTGGGCTCAATCAGAAGCATTTGAGAACGTAATCAAAAATCTACAATCAAAACAACCAATTCAATCATCCAGTCAATTATTTCCTTTATGTCCGTTTTTGGATTCTGACAAAATACTTCGTGTCGGCGGACGACTGGAAAACTCCAACCTCTCATTCAACTCAAGGCATCCTATAATACTTCCCAAAAATCATATTGTGACCAAATATCTCATTGCATATCTGCATGAAAATCACCTCCATGCTGGAACGTCACATCTATTAGGAATCATCCGTCAAAATTACTGGATCCTATCATGCAGAACTTCAGTTAAGGCTCATATCAACAAATGCATCACATGTGTAAGACATCGAGCAACAACAGCTCAGCAACTCATGGCCAACTTGCCCAAACATCGAGTGGGTCACTATAAGGCCTTCCAAAACGTAGGAGTGGATTATGCTGGACCATTTACAATACTTTTGCGAAGAGGAAGAGGAGCGCGTACAACAAAGGGCTATCTAGCATTATTTGTGTGTTTTAGTACACGCGCTATTCACCTAGAATTAGCTGGAGACTTAACATCCGAAACATTCATAGCGTGCCTAAGACGATTTACCGCTAGGAGAGGTATTCCAGCAACCATTTACAGTGACAACGGGACAAACTTTGTGGGTGCCAAGAGACAATTGGAGGAAATTCGCAAGCTAGTCACTTCGATACATGACAATTCACAATTTTCAAATTTTCTTTCATTCAACAATATCACATGGTGCTTTAATCCACCAGCAGCACCTCACTTTGGCGGCATTTGGGAGGCCGGTGTACGCTCAGTAAAACAAATTTTGCGTAGAACCATAGGAGAAACCAAGCTTACGTATGAAGAAATGAGTACTCTACTTACTCAAATTGAAGGACTGCTTAACTCTAGACCACTCACTCCCATGATGGACGACATTTCTAGTCTAGATTCATTAACGCCTGCTCATTTCCTCATTGGGGAACCCATCACATGCCTTCCAGACATTCCAGTGAATCAATCATCTCTTTCATTGCAGGGCCGGTGGCGACTACTTCAAAATATGCACCAGCACTTCTGGAAACGCTGGCAAACCGAATATTTGTCGACATTGCAACAGCGTCCAAAATGGCAAAAATTTGAACCTAATCTATCAGTAGGGGATATGGTAGTAATCAAGGAACCCAATCTACCACCTTCAAGATGGATCCTCGGTCGCGTGGTAGACACTCATCCTGGACCAGATAACCTTGTAAGAGTACTCACAGTACGAACTGCTAACGGAATTATTAAACGACCTGCAGTAAAGCTTTGTAAATTACCCGTATCTGTCAACAACTAGAATAGTTATAGTTAAGAGTATCCCTTAACTGGGGGGAGAATGTTCAAGAAAGGTTTAAATATTAGATGTAGAGTCAAAAACTAGTGAACCAATGTTATTTGCATATTAGCTCAAAATAGATTTTGTACCCTTATCGAAGGCATCAAACAATAATAGATTTAGATTTCACTGATTTAAGGTTAATACACAGTCAAACTAAAGTAACATTTAAAATCAACATTAGACAATCACTAAAGTTAGCAACACTCTAAATTCATGAGATTGTATTATAGTTGCCAACACAGAAAATGTATCAGTTATCACGAAATCAGTATCATCATAGGCAGCACAGTTAGAATATTCAGTCAGTCAAGTATTGAAAGTCATCAGAGTCAGGCTAGTTAGTTCAAGTCATTAGTTCGAGTCAGTGAAGTTAATGTAATTTAGAATTGAAGTCAATAAAACAATAAAATCAATCCAATGTCTTTATTTCTACATGTTGTGCAATTATCAAAAGGTTATTGAACAGGATTATTGCATCGGAATATGTATCTTTCCTGTAAATATTAAAATCAAGTTTTCCGTCTATTACAGATATCGTCAGGTCTAAAAAGTTTATAGACTGGTTGCCTAATTCTATTGTAAACTGTATGTTGCTGTCAAAGTCCAGATGCAGAATACGTCATCGACGTACCGGACCCAAGTTAAGATATAATTAGTAAGAGAATTATTACTTTTGAAGAGGATATTCTCAATATGGTTCATAAAAAATTCTGCTAAAAATGGAGAAAGGGCAGATCCCATAGCTAGCCCATCTTTTTGTATATAAATTTTATTGTCAAACATGAAATAGTTTTGATCTAAACATATATTAATAAGATTTATTAACTGTGCGGATTGTGATTTGTCATTAAGTTTTGTTTTAATTGTATCGCCTAGTATTTTTTTTAATTTATTAACTGGAACGGAAGGAAAAAGATTACAAACATCGAACGATACTAGTTTCGCATTCCTTGGCAATCTGAGACCTTGAATTCTCTTGACTAGCTCTTTAGTGTTTTTAATGGAATATTTAGAGTCAAAGTTGATTAAAGCCGGCAAAAGATCATTGAGTTTTTTGCAAAGCTTTTGTGCGGGAGCGTTAAAAGATGATGATACAGGGCGAACAGGCACGGTAACTTTGTGTATCTTAGGAAGACCATAAAGTAAAGGAATAGACGGATGGCTATCTTTTAGCAAAAACATTTCTTTCCTGTCTAAAATTTTGTCTGAATTGTTAAAAGCTTCTTTTACTAATCTACTGAATTTGTTAGTTGGATCGAACCTAATTTCTTTTAAATTCATTAAGTTTAAACAGTCTGTCATTTTTTCAATATATGAACTCTTTTCTAAAATTGTAATAGAATTGCCCTTGTCTGCTTTACATAAAATTAAATTATTCTTATCTAATTTTTCTTTAATTTCTCTTATTAATCTATCAGATGTTTCCCTATTGCTTACGTTTTTGATGCCTGACTTAATTACAGCTGAACAATTAGATTTAATTTCAAGGTCATCGTCTTCCAAGGCCAAATCAGCATGAACAGCCAGATCCAAAATATGTGCGGGCTTCACTTTCATTTTCGGTGCAAAGTTCAAACCATGATGCATCAATTCTTCCTCCTCTCTAGAGAACGCAACGGTGGAAAAGTTGACAACTCTAGCATGAAAGAGCTTCTCTGGTTCTGTTGTTGTGTTTGCAGATGAATGTGACCGAATCAACTGGGCCAATTTATTCTTTTGCTTTTGGTATTGCAGATATGATAACTGTCTAGCTTTTTCGTGGCATTTTTGGTAAAATAGCTCGAATTCCAGTGGATGCAGTAACAAATTTAGCTGGGAGTAAAAAACTTTGAGATGTCCACTAATGTTGTCTCTGGTTCTGTAATGGTGTTTTATTTCCTCATTCAACCAAGTGATTTTTGCATTCTGGAGACCTTTCCTGCTCCGAGGATTTGTAACACTACACCAAACATTAATGTAATTTGGAAACACCTTTAGTTTTTTACATTTTGTGTTAACATTAATGTGATTGCAAGTCGACATGAACGAAATTATCAGTCTCTGGTACAACACTAACAGTTTGCTTAATTCAGCATTTTTGATATAATTTATAGATTTTTTGCACAACACTTGGTGGAATAGATTTCTTTTCATAGACATTTTTAAAAGAAACACTTCTTGTTTTTTCCACAACGTATAATTTATTCAAATATAACCGCCAACGCGTTTCGTCTTCCTAAGACATCATCAGGGCTTCAATCGTACTGAGAAACTGAGTTTATTTTTACAGTCCACTAATCGACTACAATCTACCAATACTATCAAATTTAATAATATTTGAATTTAAAAGAGGACTGTTATTTTTAAAATCTAACTGGTCATTTACCAAAAAGAAATTATTAAATAGATACGAAACGTTTGAAATCAAAAAAGCAAGAGACGATGGCTATTTTAGGGTAAATGACCAGTTAGATTTTAAAAATAACAGTCCTCTTTTAAATTCAAATATTATTAAATTTGATAGTATTGGTAGATTGTAGTCGATTAGTGGACTGTAAAAATAAACTCAGTTTCTCAGTACGATTGAAGCCCTGATGATGTCTTAGGAAGACGAAACGCGTTGGCGGTTATATTTGAATAAATTATACGTTGTGGAAAAAACAAGAAGTGTTTCTTTTAAAAATGTCTATGAAAAGAAATCTATTCCACCAAGTGTTGTGCAAAAAATCTATAAAAAAGAGACATGAACTATCGAATAATTATTTAATAATCGAATAACAAATAATTATTTGAAATTCGAATAAAAAGCACCAAGGAACAGATAATTATTTGCCAATAATTCATCAAATAACGAATAATTATTTGATTATCGAATAACGAACGATCGAATAACAAATAATTATTTGAAATTGGATTAAATAATTATTTGCGAATAAATTAAAGTAAATTGAAAATGGAATAAAAATTTTTTCGAATAATTTTTTATTTGATTTTTGAAAAAAATCGTTATTTGATTGAAAATTTATTCGAATAATGCCCATCACTGCTCTGAAGAGGGTATTTTATCATCTTTCATTTGATATAAATTTTATGTCAATGTTTATGTAAATTTAATAATCCCCTCTTAAACTCTTAAAGTCGGATATTTTACTTATCGCGATGAACACTAGCACCTAGAATATTGTCCCCCCCAAAAGCTTAGACATAGTTTAAGCATATTTTAAGAAAGCTCCATTACAGCTTAACATGGCTGAACTTAGCTTTTTAGTTATTTAAAATAACTAGCGAATTATCAAACACCTTTGGTAAGACACAACATTGCAGTGAAATTGTAAGAAAATCACGTTCAGATTTTTGTTGATATTATCACTGTTGAGGCAATTTTCCATTGCCAAACAGTGCATGAAAAATTAAGTTGATCTCAATCAAGTTTGGTACCCTTGCCCAATATAGGAAACACTTTATACCGTAATGAGTTCCTACCTTTACCTAATTGCTTTTAAACATTTAAATAGCGAAATCTGCTCAGTTGCTGCAATTTGATTCCCTCAAAATCCATGAACTTCAATGCTTCAATGCTGTAGCTCAATCAACAACGCACAATGCAGCGGCAATAAAGTTATCCCATTTCAGTGTCTTACTTTTGGTCGCAAATTATTCAGGGTTTGACCTTGCCGTTATAAAAAATTAAATTAAATTATTACATGAGCGAGCGGACTTATATTTTAAAATGACATCAAACATTTTAATATTAAACAAATCACGATGCTAAATTTCCAAACTTGAAGGTCTTTCGAAAAGCAATAAAAAACTCCGGCGTCTTTCGCCAACTTATGTACGGATTACAAAATTTCCAATGATTTATTTCAGCTCGAGGTTCCCGTCGCTTTTCTTCAGTGGAAGCCTAACACAATATGGAAGCTCATAAGAAAAAACCTAGTGAGCCGTGAAAAAAAATGAATTATTGCGAGCTGGATGAGTAAGAAAGATTAAGTTCAGTCAGAGCATACTCCAGCTTCGGGTTATGCCGAAATGTCTTGAAATCGAAAGTGGCACGACGATTAATTGGCAGACATTAGAATTGACGAAACTCTCGCTTTTGCTTGAATTTCTGCTTTTCGCAACCTTACTCAGACTGGCGGAAACACTTCACTTTCTCACAGCAAAGGCGGTAATTTTTGGTGCATATCTTACTATTATTTCATGTACTTCGGCACTGTGATTCTTCGAGGGAATAGTAACTTTAAGTTTTGCAGCAATTGCTTACCACACTAATCTATGCTTTTAGCGAACTTCATTAAAGCATAATCGGTGGCATAACGAAGGAATTGGCAAATTTTCATACTGAGGCCAAACATAAATAATATAAATTAATTTGCTGCGCAGAATCCGAATCTAAGGTCAGGATTTTGAGATATTTGAGTTTATGTACTCGAAAAATGGGTTTCTGGTTGCTTTTGAGGTTATGTAGAGGATGTACAAAATTATTTTGGTCTTTTTTTCTATTGAACGGTCACCTACGATTTCTTCTTTGCAAAATTACGACCACTTTAAATTACGAAATATATCCCAATGATAACGCGAGTGCTCATGACGTTTTTGGAATATATTTCACTTAAGGGGGGAAAGTTAAGTAAAGGCATATTTTTTCAAGAATTTATTTTAAAGAATTGGTAAGAGATTTTAAAAAGAAAAAAAAGCACATCTGAAAATATACATTTTCAACTATCGCTTAAAACTTTTTCACACAAAAATATTACAAAATGGCGGTGCTACAGCTGCTCGAAGTTGGGCCCTCGGTTTCGCGCCATGCAGCGTGCAGGTCTCAATTTTCATCTAAAATCAAAAAACTAAACTATCGTGAAAATATGAAAAAACGCACAACATGACGAAGAGAAAAAAATTAATAAAAAAACTAGTGGGGTAGGTCCAGATTCTGGGTGTCGCATCATTGGTGCGACCCTTGAGGTCCACACGAACAACTTCCCAGTTAATAACAATTTTCAATTATTATTAACAATATTTAATTATTATTAACAATATTTAATTGTTAATAGCGATAAATTTCATGATCATAGTACAAACGAGTAAGTGAAAACTCAATAAAATTCATACTATTCGATTTATCGTTTTATTTATCATTAATATCAACTATCATTTTTTTAATGTTACAAAAAACTATAAAAGTTCTGGATTTTTTTTTTAAGTATCGAGTTGCATCAGAACCAATTAGATCAGAAGAATCTTTTTCAAAAAAAGACTTTCGCCCACTTGTATCTCATTTAAAAATACTTAAAAAATTGATATTTTAAATTTATAAATAAATAAATTAATGAATTTAATTTATCATGATAATTTCGTTGTAATTAGATGCAAAAAAATTTTTAAAAAATTATTCCGTTATAGCACTATTTTTTAATGAAAAGCAAATTAATGCACTCTGTTTGGAACTCATTTGTTATTAATAACTTTAAATGGTTATAAACAATTTATAATTGATATAAACAATTCTTAATTGTTATAGACCATTTTAAATTGATATAAACAAAGTTTATTCATAAAAGAAATTTTTTGTGGTAACAAAAATTTCAATTGTTTATAAGAATTTTCAATTGCTATAAACAATCTGCAATTTTGTATTCAATTTCCAATTTTCATAATCAATTTTTAACCAGGTAAAACCATTTTTTATAATTATAAATTTATTATTGTTATAAACAATCATTTATTGTTATAAAAAAATTTTCATCATTATAAACAATTTCTGTTCACAATAAATTGTTATTATTCGACTTTTTGATGTCCCGATCGTAATCAGAACAAATTACATCGAAGAAATCCTTTTCAAGAAAGTCTGAAATCAACTTTTTTTCAGTTTTTTTGTTAAAACAAAAAAACGGCTGAACCGAAATTGATTAAATTTCTTTCAGCTCTTATTTACAATAATACGCTTCGAATGGCACCATAGCGAAGTCGTTATCATTTTTTGTTCGCGAGATTTCGTTGTCGAAAAAAGTGGGTCCGAACGTACGTACGTACGTACGTACACACACACACACACATACATACATGTGTTCAAAAACATGCGTAAAACACTATGGTGACTTTGAAATGTAAAAAAAAATTAAAACTAAAAATTTTGAAAATCGGGCCCATTACAATAACTTCCTATATGTGGGAAGTTAATAAATTGCAAATTCAAGACCATTTTAAAATAAAAGTTCCATATTTTGTTATAAACAATTGGTAAAAAACAATGTTTAAATTTGTTTTTAAAAGAAAACTAAGACGTCATGTTGTGGCCAATCAGTTAAAGAATATTTCCTCCAAATTTCAGAAAGATCGGTTAAGAATTGGATGAGCTACGTTGCACGGCGCACGAAATTTTGCGTTTCGAGAAAAACGCATTTAAAGTTAACCGCTCTTGCGTACCTGCTTTTGGTAATACTTAAAGCGCTTTACTTATATGTATAATTCGAATTGGTAATTAAAAATTTTGGAGCATATTCTACAGATACTACTACTAATTTTTTAAGCAAAAAAAATAATTACAAAAAATGTCGATTAAATTAACTTTTCGCCCTTAAAATGGTCGTAATTTTGCTATAAAAAATCGTAGGTAACCGCTCAAAAATTTTGTGCATCCTGTACATAACCTCAAAAGCAGTCAAAAACCCATTTTTCCAGTGAATAACCTTCAAGGTTAGGTTAGATTAGGGTGGCGGCTATCAGCCCTACAGCCGATCAGCCTCACATATACCTATAAATGGTCCGTTGTGTTACCACATCCGTGGAACCGTGCCTGATTGCCGGGTTTATCTAAAACCAGCCGCAGCTGTTAATAAACCTTAGGAGCTGCTTCAGCCTGATGCCGGCTATATCGCCCATGCCACCTAAGAAGTACACGCTCATTGCATTGTACCTTCTTTTTGCTAGGCCCGGGCATTCGCAGAGTAAGTGCTAAATGCTTTCCAACTCTTCCTCGTCCATACAGCTCCGGCAGAAGTCATTCGTGGGAACGCGCAGACGTTCTGCGTGTCTACCGAAAAGACAGTGGCCAGTAATAACTGCCAATATTCATAACTTCAATATTTCAAAATCATGACGTGATGCCCCAATTCTGATTCGGGTTTTACGCAGGAAATTTCTTCGAAAATGTTTTTTCTCGTGGTATCAACCAGGGAACATACTCTACCCAACAAAAAGAGAATTATCCAAATTGATCCACGCGTTACGAAGTTAGACTGTCAGACCGGGCATAACTTCGTAACGCGTCGACCGATTTTGATGATTCTTTTTTTGTTGGGTAGAGTATGTTCACCGATTGGTACCATGTCAAAAAAATTTTTGGTAGGGTGGGGTGGTTAGAAACGCCGATCGCGTTAAGAAATATTTTAATATTTCTTACTTCGCTCGAGTTTGAACGGTTTAGTTCGGAATTCCTTGCAATTCCAAGTTATTAAAAATTTTTGATTTTTTTCGGTAGGGTAGAAAAAAAATGTTGGTGTGACGAGGGGGGGGGGGGGGGGGGGTTGAACTTTTTAACGCGTGGACCGATTTGAATGGTTCTTTTCTTGTTGTACAGAGTAGAAGATACTAAAAAGTGAAAAATAAAATAGGTTTTAAAAAAAATTTCAACCGAATTCACAAAAAGCGCTAAAAACCATAAAATAATTTTTCATTTTATATCAAATCAAACAAACCAAACAACTACAACAAAAGTAATCGTCCTTCCTTATGATCTCGTGGGTTGAAACGTTCAGGTTGTTTTATGTTTTATCTTCAATTGTGGTTGGGTAGCTGTTTTGCTTGTATAACTTGCACCGACTTCAAAATGTAATAGATATAAAATTAAAAATTATTTTATGCTTTTTAGCGTTTTTTGTGAAGTCGGTTCAATTGTTTTTTGAAAAAGTATTTTGTACATTGAAATTTTGATAAGGAAAGCAAATTATAAGAATACTGTTAAATTTAGCTAAAACTATTTCCCACGAATGCGGCAAATATTGAATTGGATTTTGTCTTCCACTAGGACCTATGTGTTGATAACTTAATAACTTGCATACTGTTGGCTTTGCTTTTTTTTGATCGTCATTAATGACGTATTGTGCAGCATTCCAGATGACCACCCATCGCGAGAGATTAGATGAGATGGAAACGTTTTAAACACCTTACCTCCTACCTACCTTAGTTCGTTTTATTTATCATTAATATCAACTATTTATGGTTTTTTTAACATATTTTTAATGTTACAAAAAACTATAAAAGTTCTGGATTTTTTTTTAAGTATCGAGTTGTATCAGAACCAATTAGATCAGATGAATCTTTTTCAAAAAAACACTTTCGCCCACTTGTATCTCATTTAAAAAAATTAAAAAATTGATATTTTAAATTTATAAATAAATAAATTAATGAATTTAATTTATCATGATAATTTCGTTGTAATTAGATGCAAAAAAATTTTTAAAAAATTATTCCGTTATAGCACTATTTTTTAATGAAAAGCAAATAAATGCACTCTGTTTGGAATTCATTTGTTATTAATAATTTTGAATGGTTATAAACAATTTATAATTGATATAAACAAAGTTTATTCATAAAAGAAATTTTTTGTGGTAACAAAAATTTGAATTGTTTATAAGAATTTTCAATTGCTATGAACAATCTGCAATTTTGTATTCAATTTCCAATTTTCATAATCAATTTTCAACCAGGTAAAACCATTTTTTATAATTATAAATTTATTATTGTTATAAACAATTTTTCATCATTATAAACAACTTCTGTTCATAATAAATTGTTATTATCCGACATTTTGACGGCCCGATCGTCATCAGAACAAATTATATCGAAGAAATCCTTTTCAGCAAAGTCTGAAATCAACTTTTTTTCAGTTTTTTTGTTTAAACAAAAAAACGGCTGAACCGAAATTGATTAAATTTCTTTCAGCTCTTATTGACAATAATACGCTTCGAATGGCACCATAGCGAAGTCGTTATCGTTTTTTGTTCGCGAGATTTCGTTGTCGAAAAAAGTGGGTCCGAACGTACGTACGTACGTACGTACACACACACACACGCACACACACACACATACATGTGTTCAAAAACATGCGTAAAACACTATGGTGACTTTGAAATGTAAAAAAAAATTAAAACTAAAAATTTTGAAAATCGGGCCCATTACAATAACTTCCTATATGTGGGAAGTTAAAAATATAGTTACTACCAAGTTTTGCTAATATTTGCTGCAGCTAAAAGAAAGCAGAAAAGCAAGAAGTTTTCTTTCACTAGAAAACGATAGTAGTCAAGCTCACACTCATCAGAATATGAAGAGTCTACAGGCAAGGAGCTCTTTGAATTTTGGTTAGCTTTATAAGCTTACAGAGCTTCTCTAGTGTGGTCCCATAGACTACTATACCATAAGTAAAAATTGGACTCAGTGGAAATTTACTTTCAGTGGACAATTCGACTTTCTCTATAGAGTTTTTATACTCTTTATGGTCTTTTTTAAGAGCTGGCAAAACCTCAGGTATTTAATTGAGTTAGCCTTGTTGTAGGGTCTCAACTACAGGTATTAGTTTCGTTTTTCTAAAGAGAATTTTTGTTTGCTGCAAATGTAAAAAATCTTCTGGGTTGTCCACTAAATAGTCACATCTTGACGACTTTTTCCCAACATTTTTGAGGGTATTTTTACATGCTCATATCAAGGGTACTGTCTGGCACTGCGTTTGGTTTGAACAACTCATCATCACTCTGATGCACGGAACAGAGTATACATACTAGTTTTTGAGGTTCCTATCTTCTTATATATATGAATTGGTTATACATTGTGATTATTCGACTAGTTCTATCCTTTGTACCTTTTATGTAAGGTAGACAAACTTTATCTTTGTTTTCTGTAGGTTGTTATATACGTTAATATATTTTTCAACCATTTGGAAAACAAGGTTCATCCTTTTTATGGGTGCAAAAACGATCAATGGATGACTTTAATGGCCTTCTGTTCGTTGTCCCAATTAAAAGTGAAAGTCGGTGTTCTTTGGCAGCATATTCTTCAGACTAAGATTTTTTAATAAAACAAAATTGTAATTTGTATAAATAGCCTGAATTAATTAAAATTACTCTTTTTTAAACTTGACCAAACTATAAATTTTATTTTACTCGAAAATTCGCCAATTTACATATTCGCGGCTGTGTCTGGGAACCGAAGGCATATGAAAATTTAAGCTTCAGGATTAGGTAATTATTTTAAAGGTCATTTGAGAGTTTTATAATATGGTTAAATCATATTTCATAAACTTTTTATACGAAACTAATGAAGCAATTTTGCTCAACTCAATCCAAATTTAATGTTATGATGTTTGAATTTACATTTAATGGTAAAATTGTTAACATTTCTTCATTTCTGTCGTGAGCTATTATGACCACTTGAGTCAAGCTTCAGCAGCTTTTCTTTCTTGAATCTGTGTTTTAGAAGTGATCTCTTCTAAATTTTGTTTTATATAAGAATCCATGATCTTCCTAAAATTTCGGCGAGAAAGAAACAGTCACCCACATAAGGTTTCGCATTGCTACAGGAAGACTATAATTTAAACTGTATATCGCCTGGTATCTAGAATTTGATTATTTATGAATGAAATTTCCTTTTAGCTATGCAGCCCTCAACGTATGCTCTTCTAACTGCGCTTGGTTTGGATCAGACTTTAGCCTACTAATCAGTGTCACACTCACCGAATAGCATTTCTCACTTTACACTACTTCGAAGTAACTTGATTCAATGGCTTTACGGTTAATCCCCATAAAACAGAAATGGTACTATTCATAAAATAGATTTAAAAAAAATGTGAACCGACTTCACAAAAAGCGCTAAAAAGCATAAAATAATTTGTAATTTTATATCTGTTATGACATTTTGATGTCGGTGCAAATTAAACAAACCAAACAACTTCAAAAATACTTAATCGTCCTTCCTTATGACTCCGTGAGCTGACACGTTCAGGTAGTTTTATATCTTATCTTAAATTGTTTTTGGGTAGTTGTTTTGCTTTTTATGAAGACGGTTCAAATTTTCTTTTACAAACTGTTTTATTTTCCACTTTTTGGTGTCTTCAGATGTATATACAACTCGAAGAATGCTGCTCGTGAGAATAAAGCAATTTCATAAGGTAGGGCATTCTAAAGAATGGAAACGGAATTATCCAAATTCGAAAATATATGACGAAATTAGTCACGGTCACTCTTTCATACCCTCACCTTAGAAAATTCTTAACATGGCCCTATCGCGCCACAGTACTTTATTCAGCAAGCGAGAAGCTAGGCGTCGCCCATCATCCAACTCTCACCACAAGCCACATTTTTTGTCTGAATATAAAAAGATATTCTATGCATTCAGAATAATCTAGATCAGTCCACGCGTTACAAAGTTAGGTTACCCTTCCTCCACCCGAATCCTAGGTCAACATTTTTCCATAGAATAGGAATGGGGGATCATACTGTATACAACAAAAAAGAATCTTTCGACTAGGTGTGTGAATTAATAAATTGGGTAACGCCCCCTCCGCACACAAGCCCACCTCTTAAATTTTTGTCGTCGTATCAGTGGGGCACCATATTCTATACAACAAAAGGAGAATGATCCAAATCGGTTCACACGTTAGAAAATTAGACCGCCCAAAGGACCAAAGACCAAAATTTTGTCAGTATTAGCAATATTGTATCATTGCGAAGTTAGTTTTCACCCCTTACCCTCATCCACACCACAGTGAAATTTTTTTGACATGGTACCAATCGGGGAACATACTCTACCCAACAAAGAATAAATCATCAAAATCGGTCCACGTGTTACGAAGTTAGACTTCTCCCCTGCCTCACCAACCCACTTCGGGACCAAATATTTTTAAGGCAGCGCTTATTCGCATCACCCGTGTCCGTGTAAAAGTGCTTTATACGGAGTTCACGGATCCGTGTACTCCGTGTGCACAACACGTTCCGTCAAATTGTTAGTAGACTTCCTGGGAGGACGAGGTATATTAATCAGGCTTTTAGTTGCTTTACTAACTGTGGGAAGGCTGCCCCCCCCCCCCCCAGATTTGTATATAGAATAGGCTGTGAAGAGCTATTACCAATAATATGAATATTTACGTTCCGTGTAGTCCGTGTAAATGTTGCGTACACAGAGTACACGGATCCGTGTTCTCCGTGTAAAAGCTCTTTTACACGGACACGGGTGATGCGAATAAGCACTGCCTATTTTTAATTATTAGCAATAAGGGATGATACTCCAAAAAACAGAATTATCTAAATCGGTCCATGCATTACACCCCTAGCCCTCCAAATATCTTTTTGACATGCTACCAATCGAGGAACAATCGGTTAACAAGAAAATACAAACAACCTATTTGGACACCACCAAAATTTCTCCGTAAGCCAAGTTTCTACTCCAAACTAAATTGCAAACGGAATGTGGAAGAGAAAACGAAGAAAGGATTTAACGCATTCTTGGCATGCAAAAGAACCTTTGGTGTGTGGTAGGATGCGGTAAGCAAGCAGGCACAATTCAACTTTCTTAGGAACGTGCAAAGGCCTGCTTACTTGGAAATAGCCGGTGCGATAAAATCCACTCCACAAGCTGGTCTGGAGACTACCGTATACCTGCAATCTATAGAACTGCACAACAATGGTTTCCACAGAACTTTGCTTTGGACACGCGGTCATTCTGGATCTCTTCAATCAAAGCTACTCCCCACAACAGATTATTCATTTACAATATTTCATCAATGTGCTGATTACTACAAAAAAGAGCTAAACAATAAACTAAATAAAAAAACTAAATAAAAACACTATAACAAATCATATAAAAACAAAGAACAAGAAGAGAATTCGCAAAATATAAATTCAGAAAAGAAAAGTGCTAAAGTGAATAAAAAGCAAACAAAAAGCAAAAAGCACAACAAAAACCAAAAAGTAACCTCAACAAAGCTGACTCCTCACATGATTTCGCGATAGATGAAAATCAATGCAATTAAAAGCGGAATTAAAAAATCGCGACATCGACGTTATAGGTTCATTTAATCCATCATTAGTACGATGAAAAGGTAACCGAAGAAAGCCGTGATTCCTCAGGGAGCGAGCTGGAACCGATATGCCAAAACGACCCAAGAGAACAGAAGAATCAATGGACCCACGAATGCAGTCGAAAGCAAAAAGGATCCCGGCGTTACGGCGTCTCTTTTCAAGTGTGTCCAAGTGCAGGAGTTTAAGTCTATCAACATAAGGAGGTAATATAAGGGAGTTATTCCAAGGAAGGCCTCGATTGATATGTGACACATTGAGCGGTGGCCAGACTGGAGAGGCATATTCCAGAATAGGCCGGACAAAAGTGCAATATAAGAGCTTTGTAATGTAAGGGTCATCAAATTCCCTTGACCACCTCTTCACGAAACCAAGAGTCATATTAGCCTTGTTGACTATGGCATTAAAATGATCCTTGAAAGAAAATTGAGAATTGAGCCAAACACCCAGGTCCTTAGTCTTAGTAACTCTTGTTAAAGGACAACCCTCTATGGTAAAGTTATATTGAAATGGAGACCTTTTTCGTGAGAAAGACATAGATGTACACTTGCTAATATTTAGGGGAAGGTCGTTAATGGAACAAAAATTCTGAAAGGCGCCCAGGTCAGAATTTAAGAGTAGGCAATCGGCATTGTCAGACACAGTGCGAGATATCTTAGCGTCGTCGGCATAACAAAGAATATTTGAGTTAGACAGTATCGCAGATACATCATTGATATAAATTATAAATAACAATGGGCCAAGGTGGGAGCCCTGCGGTACAGCGGAAGTGTTGAAAATTGCATCAGATAGAGCTCCACGAAAAGAAACCCTCTGAGTGCGTTCAGACAAGTAGAAAAACTCGCGGAAACCCAAGAAGGGAGAGTTTGAGAATAAGAATTCTATGATTTATTCTATCGAAAGCTTTGCTGAAATCAGTAAAAATACAGTCAACTTGCTTACCACCTTCAATTGCAGAAATACAGAAGTTTGAAAATTCCAATAAATTGGTGGTAGTTGACTTACCCCTAATGAAGCCATGTTGAAACGGCTGCAAAAACGGCTTGCAGTGGAAGTATGGAACACCGCAAATAAGTGCCTCAAAAATCTTGGATATACAACAAAGATTAGCAATTGGTCTATAATTCGAGATTTCACATTTATCACCGTTTTTGTGAAGGGGAATAATTAATGAGGTTTTCCAAGCTTTGAGAGATTAAATAAATAACACAAAATAGGAGCAGGAACGGAACCACATCTTTTCACGAGTGAGGCAGGGATACCGTCAGGACCAATTGAAAAACTATCAGTCAAGGTAGAGATTTTCTTCAAAATCGTAACTTCGTCAAGTAAAAGGTCTTTGGATTCGAGAGAAGTCGGTGTAAACCTCAGCAAATGGGTAAAATCCTTAAAGTTAATATTACAGATATCATCCAAAAACGCAGTTTTAAAAAAATCGGCAAAAAGGTTTGCTATCGTCAAAGGCTCATTGCTTTCGCTGCCTCCGAAAGACAAAGAAGATGGATAGCCATCAGAATTGCGCTTCAAGTTCACGAACCTCCAAAATCGCTTAGGATCGACTCGTAGGGACGCTTTCATTCTATTAATATAATAATTATAAGAAGACACTAAGTCAGATAAAAATTTACTGCTTAAATTGGAATAAGTTAAATAGTCAGCGTCGCTCCTAGAGGAACAAAACCTCTTCCAGGCCTTACATTTAATATTCCTTAAATGTTTTAAGGATCTACCAAACCAAGCAGACTAGAACGCAAGTTATTCGATTTAGAAATAGGGAGACAATAAGTAAAACAGATAGACAGCAAATTATAAAAAGATCTTACGGCCACATTAATGTCTCGTTCATTGAGGACGCTACTCCAATCACAGTGGGGCACCATATTCTATACAACAAAAGGAGAATGATCCAAATCGGTTCACACGTTAGAAAATTAGACCGCCCAAAGGACCAAAGACCAAAATTTTGTCAGTATTAGCAATATTGTATCATTGCGAAGTTAGTTTTCACCCCTTACCCTCATCCACACCACAGTGAAATTTTTTTGACATGGTACCAATCGGGGAACATACTCTACCCAACAAAGAATAAATCATCAAAATCGGTCCACGTGTTACGAAGTTAGACTTCTCCCCTGCCTCACCAACCCACTTCGGGACCAAATATTTTTAAGGCAGCGCTTATTCGCATCACCCGTGTCCGTGTAAAAGTGCTTTATACGGAGTTCACGGATCCGTGTACTCCGTGTGCACAACACGTTCCGTCAAATTGTTAGTAGACTTCCTGGGAGGACGAGGTATATTAATCAGGCTTTTAGTTGCTTTACTAACTGTGGGAAGGCTGCCCCCCCCCCCCCAGATTTGTATATAGAATAGGCTGTGAAGAGCTATTACCAATAATATGAATATTTACGTTCCGTGTAGTCCGTGTAAATGTTGCGTACACAGAGTACACGGATCCGTGTTCTCCGTGTAAAAGCTCTTTTACACGGACACGGGTGATGCGAATAAGCACTGCCTATTTTTAATTATTAGCAATAAGGGATGATACTCCAAAAAACAGAATTATCTAAATCGGTCCATGCATTACACCCCTAGCCCTCCAAATATCTTTTTGACATGCTACCAATCGAGGAACAATCGGTTAACAAGAAAATACAAACAACCTATTTGGACACCACCAAAATTTCTCCGTAAGCCAAGTTTCTACTCCAAACTAAATTGCAAACGGAATGTGGAAGAGAAAACGAAGAAAGGATTTAACGCATTCTTGGCATGCAAAAGAACCTTTGGTGTGTGGTAGGATGCGGTAAGCAAGCAGGCACAATTCAACTTTCTTAGGAACGTGCAAAGGCCTGCTTACTTGGAAATAGCCGGTGCGATAAAATCCACTCCACAAGCTGGTCTGGAGACTACCGTATACCTGCAATCTATAGAACTGCACAACAATGGTTTCCACAGAACTTTGCTTTGGACACGCGGTCATTCTGGATCTCTTCAATCAAAGCTACTCCCCACAACAGATTATTCATTTACAATATTTCATCAATGTGCTGATTACTACAAAAAAGAGCTAAACAATAAACTAAATAAAAAAACTAAATAAAAACACTATAACAAATCATATAAAAACAAAGAACAAGAAGAGAATTCGCAAAATATAAATTCAGAAAAGAAAAGTGCTAAAGTGAATAAAAAGCAAACAAAAAGCAAAAAGCACAACAAAAACCAAAAAGTAACCTCAACAAAGCTGACTCCTCACATGATTTCGCGATAGATGAAAATCAATGCAATTAAAAGCGGAATTAAAAAATCGCGACATCGACGTTATAGGTTCATTTAATCCATCATTAGTACGATGAAAAGGTAACCGAAGAAAGCCGTGATTCCTCAGGGAGCGAGCTGGAACCGATATGCCAAAACGACCCAAGAGAACAGAAGAATCAATGGACCCACGAATGCAGTCGAAAGCAAAAAGGATCCCGGCGTTACGGCGTCTCTTTTCAAGTGTGTCCAAGTGCAGGAGTTTAAGTCTATCAACATAAGGAGGTAATATAAGGGAGTTATTCCAAGGAAGGCCTCGATTGATATGTGACACATTGAGCGGTGGCCAGACTGGAGAGGCATATTCCAGAATAGGCCGGACAAAAGTGCAATATAAGAGCTTTGTAATGTAAGGGTCATCAAATTCCCTTGACCACCTCTTCACGAAACCAAGAGTCATATTAGCCTTGTTGACTATGGCATTAAAATGATCCTTGAAAGAAAATTGAGAATTGAGCCAAACACCCAGGTCCTTAGTCTTAGTAACTCTTGTTAAAGGACAACCCTCTATGGTAAAGTTATATTGAAATGGAGACCTTTTTCGTGAGAAAGACATAGATGTACACTTGCTAATATTTAGGGGAAGGTCGTTAATGGAACAAAAATTCTGAAAGGCGCCCAGGTCAGAATTTAAGAGTAGGCAATCGGCATTGTCAGACACAGTGCGAGATATCTTAGCGTCGTCGGCATAACAAAGAATATTTGAGTTAGACAGTATCGCAGATACATCATTGATATAAATTATAAATAACAATGGGCCAAGGTGGGAGCCCTGCGGTACAGCGGAAGTGTTGAAAATTGCATCAGATAGAGCTCCACGAAAAGAAACCCTCTGAGTGCGTTCAGACAAGTAGAAAAACTCGCGGAAACCCAAGAAGGGAGAGTTTGAGAATAAGAATTCTATGATTTATTCTATCGAAAGCTTTGCTGAAATCAGTAAAAATACAGTCAACTTGCTTACCACCTTCAATTGCAGAAATACAGAAGTTTGAAAATTCCAATAAATTGGTGGTAGTTGACTTACCCCTAATGAAGCCATGTTGAAACGGCTGCAAAAACGGCTTGCAGTGGAAGTATGGAACACCGCAAATAAGTGCCTCAAAAATCTTGGATATACAACAAAGATTAGCAATTGGTCTATAATTCGAGATTTCACATTTATCACCGTTTTTGTGAAGGGGAATAATTAATGAGGTTTTCCAAGCTTTGAGAGATTAAATAAATAACACAAAATAGGAGCAGGAACGGAACCACATCTTTTCACGAGTGAGGCAGGGATACCGTCAGGACCAATTGAAAAACTATCAGTCAAGGTAGAGATTTTCTTCAAAATCGTAACTTCGTCAAGTAAAAGGTCTTTGGATTCGAGAGAAGTCGGTGTAAACCTCAGCAAATGGGTAAAATCCTTAAAGTTAATATTACAGATATCATCCAAAAACGCAGTTTTAAAAAAATCGGCAAAAAGGTTTGCTATCGTCAAAGGCTCATTGCTTTCGCTGCCTCCGAAAGACAAAGAAGATGGATAGCCATCAGAATTGCGCTTCAAGTTCACGAACCTCCAAAATCGCTTAGGATCGACTCGTAGGGACGCTTTCATTCTATTAATATAATAATTATAAGAAGACACTAAGTCAGATAAAAATTTACTGCTTAAATTGGAATAAGTTAAATAGTCAGCGTCGCTCCTAGAGGAACAAAACCTCTTCCAGGCCTTACATTTAATATTCCTTAAATGTTTTAAGGATCTACCAAACCAAGCAGACTAGAACGCAAGTTATTCGATTTAGAAATAGGGAGACAATAAGTAAAACAGATAGACAGCAAATTATAAAAAGATCTTACGGCCACATTAATGTCTCGTTCATTGAGGACGCTACTCCAATCACAAGCTGAGAGCCAGTTGTTAATCACGGAGAAGTCAGCCTTACTGAAGTTATAACAAGCATCATCTGGTACACAAGAAGCCATCATAACTGGATCAATGAAAAGAGCAATATGAAGCGCAGGGTGATGACCCGACTCCGGATTAATGGGCATCAAGCATCGTCTCACCAGTGTACTAGCAGGATCAGTAGAAAAAACGAGGTCGAGGAACCTTCCATGATCATTAGAAATACTGCAAGTCTGTGTTAAGCCTGAAGAAGCAAGGCTATCTATAAAAGAAAAAGCAAACTTATTGGCAGACTGAAAAGAAGGAACCAAGCCATCATCCGAGTGTGAGAGCTCCCAGCCAACATCAGGCAGGTTAAAGTCACCCAAAAGCAACAATTCATCAGAAGGCATCAAGGCGTGTGAGAGGTTATCCAGGCAGGACGCAAACCTTTCAAAAACATAAGACAGAGAACCTGGAAGAATAAGGTCGAAATGAACACAGTTTTGCCAGGCAGTCCAATAGCGATACATAAAACCTCCAAATCTTCGGAATTCGGGATGTCAACCAGTCTGCATGGAACATCGCGACGCACAGCGCAAAGAACACCGCCTCCCACGGGCGCATCAAGCAAATCAGCATAACGATCACGGCGAAAAACAATGAACTTAGAGCTAAACAACTCCGCATCCAGAATTCCCTGAAACAGCCATGTTTCAGTCAAACAAATTACACTGTAACAAAGATCGCTGGAGCCATTAAAGAGCCCAGCCGTTTTTGAACGAAGACCAGTTACGTTTGCGTAGTAGATCGAAAATTCCACAATCCGTTTTTTGAGGACTCATTGGCCACGCCAAGTCGATTTCTTGGGACAAATTCTCGCACAATGGAATTGCGAGGCCAAATCTCAGGGGAAGAACTTCATTGAATAAATCCTCCGGAACCAGAACTCTGAACGACGAAGTAAAAGAACAGCCAGAGCGATTGCGTGAGGAACCAATCCGTCTACATGCAACAGTGCCCGGTGCAGCGCAAGTGCGAGAAAGAATATGGGCGATGACCTCGTCTTCAGTAGTCTCAGGATGGATTCTAGATATGAAGATATACTTTTGGATCCTAGGCCGTAAAGTTCTGATGTTGTTGCCCACAATCGCGTCAGGACTATCCGAGTTAGAGGCAGAAGTCGACTCCGGAGGAATGCCCATTTTCACAGACGGATGAAAAACAGAAAAGGACAGTGGAGCTTAAGTCTTCTCGGAAATGCTGCAAATAGAAAAGTCTTATAGGCTCAGAAATGAATTCAGCGTCTTCCAACTAGAAATATATATATATATATATATATATATATATATATATATATATATATATATATATATATATATATATATATATATAATCTGCTAATCCCTATATAGTTTTTTAGCGTAATTTATTTCCAACAGAACAACCTTTAATAGATCGTAGTCAGTTAGAATCTGCTATTCTTATGACGGATAACTTACTGTATACTGTATAAACCATCACATATTTATGTATAAGATAGATAAATCGATAACAGTAAAAAGTAAATTTATCACCAAACCTTAAATTTTTAAAAATTAACCCTTTAATAGTACAAAACCTTGATCCCCATTAAAAGATTAAAATATTTTAAAAATTATTATATTTACTTACAGTTTCGACGAAGTGTGGCGGAAGTCATAAGACCTGAGGATGATGACTTTTTCCTTTTAAGATGGTTGAGAGGTATAAATGGTAAAGTAAGAAGTTTTCTGTATTCTTAAGGATCTCTTTTCAGCACGAAAGTGGAATCTTCCGGCTGCTGAAAAAATGCTTCGTGACGTAATATACTTATTTTAAATATAAACACAAATCTAACAAAAGATTGTCTTTCTAGCATTTCAAAAACAGAATAATGTGGAATGCCGACAAAATGGATGAATGGGACCCCCCAAAAGTTCTAAAGGATTATGTTCCTCATGGAATATGTGGTTTCGATAAAGAAGGCTCTCCTAGTAAGCCTACTTATTAATTTGAGGTTTAGTTCAATTTCAAAATACATTTTCAGTTGTTATAATTCCAATGGCTGGAATGGATATGTGGGGTATGCTTCACTGTGTCACACGGTTTGACTTTATGAAAAACACTGCTTTTATTCTTGAGAATTATCTTAAAGTATCCTATGAGCAAAGCAAAACTCACGGACCTCAAGCAAGACAATTCGTTGTAATATTTGATATGGATAATTTCTTTCTTAAGCAATATGTCTGGAGACCTGCAACAGAGCTTGTTATTTCTATGGTAAAGAACTATGAACTGAATTACCCAGAAATATTAAAGACTTGTTATATAATTAATGGTAAAATTCAAGATCTTCTTTAAATTTGCCTTTCTAATCTAAATACTTTTAGCACCAAAAATATTTTCCGTTGCATTTAATGTAGTTAAGAAATTCTTGGATGAATACACTTTAAGTAAAATTCAAATATATAAACAAGGATCCGAAAAGTGGCTTCCCAAGCTGTTAACTCACACAGATCCCTCTCAACTGCCGAAGTATTATGGAGGAACTCAAACTGATGAGGATGGTGATCCCAAATGCAAATCAAAAGTATACCTAAGTTCTTAATCTTGTGTAACAATGGCGGTACATAATTATTTATTTACAGATATCTTGGGGTGGGAGGATTCCTAAGGATATGTATAAAACAAGAAATGACGACAATAATAACCAAAACCTCGTAGAAGCAACTGTCAGTAAAGGGGGCAAATTGAAATTAGAGTTTGATTCTAAAGATGATGGAACTATATTGAGATGGGAATTTAAAACAGTCGACCACGATATTCGATTTGGCGTAAAGAGTATAGATAAAACTGGTGATAAAACCATAGAAGTTCCTCTCGGGAGAGTATCCTCACATCAAATGGATGAAATGGGTTTCATTTCATGTAGACCTGACACAAAATGTAAGTTCATTTCAAATATTACAGCACTAACTGGCTTTTGAAAATCTAGACATAATCTTTTTTATTAATTCGCAGCACTTATACAATATAAAATAAGCTTTATGTTTAGAAATTTTACCCGCTACTGACATCCTTCTAACGTAATAAGAAGTACTCATAAAATTAGCCACTGCACAGATAATGGTAAATTTTTTAAAAATCCTTTCGCTTTAGGATATTCTTTTTGGTACCACTTTTGTTAGATGAAGGTTTTTTTTATCCTTGTTTTAATCTATGGTCTTTTAACTGTTTCGTCAAAACCCAAAACTTTGACTGGTATGAGAAGAGTAAAATTAAGTAAAATCTTTTACTTTGTGTTTGTTAAACAAATAAGTTAGTATTTTTGATGTAAATACTAACTTATTTGTTTCACAGGAAGTATAGGGTTTTACTCGATTCTACTTAAACCAGCTTTTGTTTTTCTTTAGCGTGATGGTTTACTTACGAACTGCAACGACTCGCCTAGAACTTTATTCCTTTCAACCTCACTTACCCAACTTTACATATGGGAGCTTGGTATATCCTATAATGAATAGCTATTGTAAGCTGCGTTTATTCTGGAAAGAGCTAAAGCCAACCAGAGGAGTTTTAAGGAACTAACTAACTTTCCTTAATCTTTGTCACTGAAATTGCCGTAAGATTTTCAAAGAAATACTCCTTATAGCCTTCTTTCTATCTCTGTCAAGAGCCGGGCATTTACAAAGAAAGTGAAGAGCTAGCTGCATGTTCGCCTATAAAACTGTAGGCCGTACAGACCGGAGGGATTTTCGCAATAAGAGCTCTCGGTCTGTTGAGCAGATTGGATGTCCTACTTTTATTATAACTTGACCAAGTTGACAGATTTGCTACATGCTTTGCTTTTTGTTAATGAATGTTCAGAAAAGAAATCATTGGTGAAAGTATTTTATTCAAAATATTAAACATTTGAACTTCTCGTCAATTCAGTTATATCACATTTCATCTTAATAGGTTTATAAATTAGAGGTTGGGAGGGCTGTAACTTACAGACGGAAGGATTGACGGACAAATAAAAACTATAAATATTTTTTGTTTCTACGGATCTCTTAAACCGAAACATCACCTACATAAGCCTACGGATGAACTTCTTTCGTCTATTTTAATTAATGGTGAAATCCTAGATACGCCACTGTAGTGGTTAATAATGAAAACATGACAAGCAAAATCAGCTAAGAATGACCCCTATGTTTATTATAAACAAAAATATTTAACACTAAATGTGTACAAAAAATGGGAATCCATTTTTAAGTGATATTATCTCCGTTTCTAATCAACAAAACTGCTCCAAATAATAATAAGAAAAACTGGTATTTTATTTTTCCTGTAAAGGTCATGCCAAGAAGAATATAATGATTAATACTAAAATAGTTAGTATAGTAGATTTCATAACACTTTAACTATGTATCTGCCAAGATTCACTGGGACCTAATCATGAGTTTTTTTCTTATTAGTACCTGAAGTTTCAAAAATGTAAGTTACGGGAAAATCGATTTAATTGAAAGAAGAGATATTTACCACTTTAAATTTGATCTGGGCCATAAGATGCATCTGTATCATATTCTTCCTCCTCTCTTTGCCATTTTCTATTTCTAGCAGCTTTTCTACTATTCCTTAACTATTCTAAACTGCAGCACCTGCATATTTGCGTAAAAACATTTCAAACTTGAAGAAACTGGTACCGGCGTTAGCACATTGTTGGTCAAGCAGACGATGCGCCGCCATATTTAGCCGAATTCGGGCATTTAAATATGCTATAACATATAACATGTTACCTTAAGGAAGCCCAGTGGGATACGAATATTTTCAACAGTACAGCGCAGCGCCCTCTCTGGCAAGTTAGTCGGCCATCTCGTTCCCCGCAATGTTTCTATATCCGGAAATCCAATGCAATACGGTAAGCCGACTACCCAAGGAGCCTGATAACTCGCAACAGACCTGCACCACACTAGAGGATATTGTAACTGAGTCAAGTGCCCTAATAGCAGCCTCGATATCTGTAAAAATGGCGATGTTGTGTTTCGGTGAGTGGATACGCAGAAGCAGCGAACACGTCTTCATAATCGCAAGTACCTCCGCTTGAAAGACGCTCGATGTTTGTCCAGCAGTAGGGGAATCTCAACCGTTTGGGAGTTACAGGGTGATTTATATTTTAATCTTTACATCTATTCAACGCAGCGACATCAAGCAAACGCCAAAATCTAATATTGCAATAACCTTTCCAAAATTATCAACAATGTCGATCTAACTCATACCATTGCAGAATGCAGGTACAGTCCAAGTTAGCCGGTTCGTTCAAAAGATCCGTTTTGCCCATCTCTAGTCCAAGTACCTCAAATTCAGCATTTTCCAAAATTTTCTCCCAAATTTATGTAATTAATAAACCTGTTTTTTTATCTTTATTAAAGTGTACATATTATAACCTTTTGGGAAGTATTATACAAATCTGCAAAAAATAAAATACTTTTTATTGAATTCATAACTAATTACAATTAATCTTAGTATGTTACAAACGCTGTTCGAAATGTCCTCCGTCACTTTCGACGCATACCAATAACCTCCTTCTAATTAAATCTTTAGGTGTATAGTAGACAGCCTCTCTTATTTTTTGTGGCTGTAGTCCAAATTCTGCTAACTAATTCGTCTCAGTCATTAACAGTCCTTGAATTAATTTCATCCTTCATTGTTTTCTACAGAAAAAAGTTCAATGGAGTAAGATCTGGAGATCTGGTAGGCCAAGGAATCGGTGCACCTCGTCTAATCCAACGGTCAGACAATTTTTCATTTAATATTACCTTCACAATATGGGTGGTATGAGCCCGAGTGTCATCGATTATCAAGAGGAATCTCCTTTAGTAGATCTGGTAGTGTGCTCTCCAAAAAGTCCTTATAAATTTAGCTACGCAGCAAGATGAATGGTGCTATTAAATGGGAGCCGATGACACCAGTATAAACATTGGCACAAATTTTGGGCTGGAATGAAGTCGGTATTGTCCTATGTGGGTTAAAATCCGACCAGGTATGGAGATTGTAGAAGTTCAGGATACGATCCCCGGTCAACTGCAATTCATCCGTCCACAGAATTTCATAAAGCACCCCCCCCCCTCCATTTAGACCCTGATATTTGATGTAATGAATTAAAAGATATCATTGGCGAAAGTATTCAAAATATTGAACGTACATATTTTTCATCAGAATAATACAGCCTAAAATGTAATAAAAAATGCTTTAATAGTTTATCCAACCTGCCTTTTTAATATTCTGCGAGGCTTTTTGAAAAACTCTTCTTGGCCAATTGTACTTTGCAAGTATGACTTAATTCTCTTAAGTGTGAAAAATGTGCGTTTTGGCGTCGCTGTGGAAACTGGTAAAATAGCAAAAATACACAATATTGTGCTCACGTGTTCAAAACTATCGTGATGTACCAACTGAAAGAGAAAACTTATATAGTAAATATATACATATATGGAGGGATGTAATAATATGAATTCCAAACTTATGCTTAGTGAATCGAAGACATTTTTTATATTCTCTGATATAAACTCATTTTCGAAACAGTTCAGAACACTTTCATAAAATTTGTACAGTCCCTTGAATTTTTCAACATCGTACTCATTTTTTGGAAAGAAAGTACCAAAGTTTTCGAAAACAGACTACTATAGAATGCAATTCTAGCATAGTATAAATACAAGTAGTGAAAAGTTGCGTTACACAAAATTGAAGCTTATGCTTGACAGTAAATTGCTTACACGAAATTTCAGATAATATTGCACACCTCGCTGGGGTATGTTTCTTCTAGTTTTAATGATAGAAGTTGTTATAACTCATGTTATTTTACAAGTAATCAACTTTTAATATAGTTTTTTGGAAAGAGGAGGTCTTCCTCTAAGAGATGATACCATTTTTAAATTGTCTTTTTAATATTTATGTTTATTTTATGTTCTAAGCAAGTTACATTGACGAAGGTATAGCCCACACACCATTCAATGTTACTTGTCAAGTTTTACGCATTAGTATTATTTATCGTAGTGTTACCTGTTCAGGGCCGCCGAGAGGGGAAGGTGGGAGGGGGGGCGAAGGGGGTAAATCCCCCGGACTCGGGCTTTCAAAAGAGGCCCCGTCATCTAAGTCAACAACAGACAATTTTTTCCATTTTAATTACATATAAAAAAAAATTTTCACGATCGAAAAAGTGTAATGTACTAGACAGATTTTAAATTGAAAGACACTCAGTTGATTGTATATGGGCCCGTAAGCGCTTAATCCCGAGCCCGAAATTCCTTTCGCGGCGGGCCGTACCCCCCCCCCCCCCTGGCCGGAATTTTATCTCTACGGGCCTGTACCTGTTACTACCCAATGATACTTGATGAAAATCAGAATATTTAAGCCTCCCGGCGTACTTCCATCTAAAGAGTAGTAAGAGAGGATGGAACTCCTTTTGCGGGTAAACGTTATTACTTTGCATTTGCCAGCATTAAAGGGGAGAGGGGTACTGGAACACCAATCATTGAAAATGTTAAGGTCGGAGTTTAACAAAGCACAGTCGTCATCGCAAGACACGACGAGGACGATTTTGGCATCTTCGGCATAATACAGGATGCTGGAGTTAGTAAGGGGCAACGAGACATCATTAATAAATATAATAAAAAGGAGAGGGCCCCGAATATTGCCCTGAGGCACGCTTGGTAGTCTGCGTCGCACCTAGAGGAGCAGAACTTTCTTTACGTCTTGCTTTTCAAGTTTTTAAAGCACCTAAGGGAGCCGTCCATCCAGGGCTGAGATGAGCCAGAAGAGTGGGAAGAGGAGACCGGAAGGCATTGAGTAAAATAGGTGTATAGAACGTCGTAGAGAGAGCAAATGGCCAGGTCAATGGGCTCGGCAAATAACTTTGCCCAATCATATCTAAGAAGCCAATTGTGAAGAGTAGAAAAACTATCAGAGGTCTCGAAACACAGGACAACCTGGGGTACAGGATGGTGACTGATTTCAGGGATTAAGGAAGTCAGGCCTCTACTCACTAACGAGCCACACAGGTCCGTCGAGAAAACAAGGTCTAATGACCTTCCCGATTCGTCGCTGCATTATGAAAGACCCACGGAGGCGTAGGTGTCGAGGAAGGATGAACATGCTGGCGAGTGCGCGAATGGGAAGGCAACAACTCTTCGGTCGCAGAGTTAACAACCTGCACAAAGGAATTGCCATGACATTTAGAGGCGGTGTAGATGCAGGCTGAACGTCGGCAGAGAGCGCGACAGAGGGTGGCGGCTAGGAATAAATCTCATAGCGCGCTCTCAAGTCGGAAGCAACAGAGCCCAGTAGCTTGGAGATGCCAGGCAGCCGCAGACCAGGGGCCGTATCTGGCAACTCGATTCGAACTCGAAAGTGCTCGAAATCGAGAAATTCGCATTTGGCAACTCGATCTCGAGGGCTTTCGAGTGTTTATTCGATGACTTTCTTTTGACCGAGTGCAAAAAAGGGCCCATTCATAAACGCAGGTTTGCGCATCATCTGCACAATTCAGCTGAACAAAGTGAATTGCTGAATTATGCAGCTGCAGTGCAAACATGCGTGAATGAATAGGCCCAAACCACAAATTTAAAATGCAAAAAAGGTAAACGAAAGAAACGATTTCTGATAAATTGTCTTTAAAATGAAAATTAGCACCCTTTTCTTTATATCGCTGAAACCACAAAAAATTGCCAGATTGTAGCAACTCGAACAATTTTCCAAATATGAAATCTCAATTGTGTCGAGTACACATCAGGCTCGATTCGATGGTTCGAGTCGAGTTGCCAAATAGGGGCCCAGGTACCAAGGTCGCCAGTATCGAGGCCAGAAATCGTAGACTGAATATTCTCGAGTGAACCGGACAGCGCTAAAATCCGGGAGGACATCTCGTGCGACCCCTCGAAGAGAACGCGTGAATTAGACTCGACCGCGTCAACAAGTCCGTCTTAGTGGCAAGGGACCCAGTGTCGCCCGACATAAGTTAGAGAGCGGCCCAACGAGTCGACAAAGAGCCGACCCTATCCGCAACGAGAGCCAGATCACCAGAATGCGCCTCCACAATGCACCTTACAAGCCTCAGGGCGTGGCAAGACTTTATGTCTGAGCACTGTCCTCACGTCAAGGTGCAGGAGGATCTAGAACCGTACCTCAGACAATCTGGATGAAACTTAAGACCGCAGACGACATCGTAGGTAATCCCATGACAGAGCAGAATGAATGGGAATTAACATGAGTTAGGAAAATAAAACAAATAAATAGATAGATAAATAAAAGAGACAGGATGGAGTCAGGAAATAAAATCAATAAGTAAAAGAAAATAAGTGGAAAAGTTGAAATCGTGGCCCAAAGATAAGAGGAGACAGGTAGGGACCAAAGGACAGAGCCAAACCAAAAGATATTAGATTCTGTCAGAATAGAAGAGGAGACAAGGAATAAAATTAATTAATAAATAAAAAGAAAAAGAAATTGGAATGGGTTAAAAAAATAAAATGAATAGAAGAGATAAAGGAGACGGAAATGGAGTCTAAAGGTAAAATAAATAAAGAAAGGAAATAATAAAAATAAGTTATGAAAATAAAATAAATGAGTAAATAAAAGAAACAAGAATTGGAGTCAAGAAATAAACTCAATAAGTAAAAAAAAATAGAAGCGGTAAAGAACAGAAACGAGGCACAAGAAAAAGAGGAAACAAGTAAGGAACAAAGGACAAAGCCAAATCAATAGACACCAAACCAAATCGAAGATGTTGCACTTTGAGGATTGAGACGGCCGCCACAAACATGGGAAACAGACGCCTACCAATATGGTAACAGACGCTCACATGCTGGTTTAATTAGGGTCTGCGGAGTCGTTAAGCCCTTGCCTTCAATGAAGTACCCTATGGATATTCAAGGAAGTCCACTTGCGGGTTTATTATTATTATCAGAGTTACACTATCCAAATGAAGAATATCCGTTTTCGTAGACAATCGGTTTTAAGGTCCATGTTGTTCCAGCTCCAGTGTTCCTCTGCCTTCGCGTTTCCATTAATTTCTGAAGCACTTTCGTTGAGTTTAAGAAGACACTCCAATGCGAGAGAAGTGTTGATCTCCGTCCGGGCATACACATTATGACCACCTGATTGTCGAGCGCTATTAGGATTTTCTTCCCCGTCACACGGATTTCTATCAAGAAGTCCAATGCTTGTATTAAGGCCAACATCTCCTCTTGGTACCCTGAGGTATACCTTCACAGCGCCTGATAATGACATAGGTTCAGTTCCTCTGAACAAATCCACGGGAAATGACCCATCCTACTCGATTTTACTCTGCAGCGTAAACGGACTAGTTTAATTCTTTTGCAGGGAATGTTTCATTTATTTATTTATTGCTATACAAATATAGTTCATATTGTACTGAATTATTATTATTTTTCGATAATAGAAAGATGGCATATTTGTATATATGAATATTGTATAAATATAACTTGAAAGGCAACATTTTTAATTCTAATCACAATATACTTAAAATTTTGACTGAATCAATTCTTTTGCAATTCGGTAGCAGGATTTTCTCAAATGTTTGAGGTATTGCTTACAGCGATTAAAATAATCTTATTTCTTCATACGGCATAACGTTTATGCTTTAATTTTAACCAGACTATGCATAAAGGAAATTTTAAGTAAAACATTTTAATTTAATTTGTTTTATCTTTTTCCAGACGTTGTGGTATTCGACAACTCATACAGTTACATGCGAAGCAAGCAAATATTTTATTCTGTGGCCTTAACTGCGCCCTTAGAAGAACTCGAAAAGGCAGCTGACGATATTTTGGACTCCGAAGACACAAGTTTATAAATAGCGTTGGATTTTAGGAAAGATTATTGCTTATTTTATTTAAAGACCGTTATTGCTAAGCGATTTTAGTATACTTCCAACATACATATGAGTCACGCTTTTTTTAATCTAAGTTTTTGTTTGGTTCGAACACCTTTTGGTAATACTCGTCCAGATTCTATTTAAGTTTATAGAACAATCGTGTTGGATTTTGAAATTATTCAATAAAGCAAGTTAACGGCGTTTTAAATTAGCAATATTGTCATACAATATTATAAAAAAACAAAGGAAAACATGAAAACTTGGATTTCGATAGGGTGTAAATAAATTAAGGTTGTATCACTCCGCATATAGTCTAAACTTTCTGGGTAAATGAAATTAAATAGATTACGAATATTTTAGGAAACTTGTACATAAAAGCGTTTTTTTTATATAAATTTAATTAGGTTTTTTACATTGATATTGTGTAGGTAAATAAAATTTAACAAAATGAAAATATGTTTTACATTCAAGTTTCATTTTGAATAAATCAAGGATACTTTTACAACATTGGTATAAACACTCATTTAATTCAAGAAAACAGTCCTTTCTACGACGCTTTAGTTGCTGAAAATTGTGATTAAGCAATATATTAATAAAAGATGTTCGGTGGCTTGTAGTCAGGACTGATATCATGAAAGTGTGAATATTTTAAATCTTAAAAGTAACAGCTATAACATTTAATTGGGGCCTTGATTAGGACCCATCGCATATCCTTGTGGCGGCGGGCCAACCTGTCCCATTGGGGGCATCGGAGAATGCATCATTGGTCCTGGGCTGGACCCTACTGGCCCAACAGGAGATGGGACAATCTAAAAAAAACAGCAAGATTTAAACCAATTTCATTAAAATGTAAAGTACTATACCTGATTTCCAATCGGAGGTGGTGGTGGATTATCGTTGGGTAAAGTTAAATTCGTCAAAAGATCCCTTACAGCTGGGAAAAGGGAACATTCGCCATGCTGTGCAGCATATTCCGCAAACCGTCGCAATTGACAACTAGCAGCATTAGTAACAATTGAGGGAACCTGTTCCCTTCTTTCAGCAAGTTGTGTAATATTTGAACTGATGTCATAGACCATTGGCAAAACCAACGAAGGGCTGTCTTTCCAATCCATACCAGGATAAGGAATTCGCATAATTTGAAGCTGAAATGCGTAAGTTAAGATGAGGATTTTTAGTTTTTCATTTTATTTCAGTGCTTACAAAGAATAATATCTTGAGCCGACAAATTAACACTGCCGGGTTACCAACAGGAACAATTGGTGCTGCAGCAGGCGGAACTCGCATACAGAACTGTACAGTCCACTTCATATTTTGACCTAGTTCAGGCATCAACTCCAATCGCATTATTTGTATGAAATCTTTCAAGACTTGCGGAGGGACAGTAAGTGCCTTACAAAATCCATTTAGAGCATTTGGTCTATACGGTGGGACGGCAACTCGCAAATCGAAGAACTGTTCGATGCATTGCAGATCATCTAAATTCCATTGGTACGGTTGTTTTCCATCTGGAGATGGTGCAGTTGGCATCAATTGACTAACTTTTATATGGAGTGATTGCATATGAGATTGATTTAGATAAACTTGACATTGTAAGCCATCAACTTTAAAAAGAATAACTCCTGGTTCACTGGAATTTAACAAAGAAAGCTGTAAAGAGAAAAGTAAATATGTTTGAATACAATAAAAATAATATATATGCGTATTATACTAAAAGCTTTACGGAGGTGAAGTGGAAGTGGAAGGGCTAGGCCAAAATTTTCAAATAAATTGAATCGAAATTAAGAATCTTTCAAGAAGAATGAAGGTGAAGAAATCTATGACTGATGAATATGTCAACAACCAAAGTAACAAAAACGGCGTAGCTATCCATGCACTGACAGCAACTGATTGATTAACAATTATTTGAGTGAATAAAAGAAGTTATTCTTTATTATTTATTGTGCTGGAATTTTCTAACTAGCTTAAAACTTTTCACAATTTATTTCTTCCAAGTCACATTCAGTTATATCTGCTGTTATGCTAACTCGTTCGTTAGCCCTGACAATCCAGATACATTTATCATCTAATTGTCAACTAAAGACGCATTAGAAATACAAAGATCTTCACATATTTATCGAAATTTACAAAATATGATCTTCACCTCTCTCATGTTATTGTAAACAAAATATTATAATAAATTATTCCAGAAAGGGAAAGCCTACCAGAACTATAGTTTTTTTTTAATTCAATTGGCAATACTAAAATATCGACCAAATCTAGTTTAAAAAATGCTTACATTTTCTTCATTTTGAATATTTCGCTGCAGTTGTCTCCGCATATAAACACATCCTAAGAATCTCTCCAAAGGACTCATATCTGGACCAGCGATATCTTTATTTGGATGCGGACTTGATCTACAAAGTGTTTCTAGAGCTTCATGAGTTAGTAATGTTGGAACAGCGCCTGCCCACGAACGTGCAGGAAGTACCCTTGATGCATGAGACGTTACAGCAGCTTGAGACTTATTGTCGGGACTTTGGCCTGGACGAGGAGATGGGCGTGGCATACTGGGCGATCCAGGCCAATTTGAAGCAGCTGGAGATAATGCAGTAGTAAATGGACTACCATCAGTATGACTTTGCATGTAAGAAAGAGTATTAGGACCAGGGGAATGAGCCATAGGACTTTGTTGGGGATTTAGTGGGGATGAGGGCATTAAGCTACTGGGTGATGGATGTGGCATATGTGGTGCAGGAGGTGACGTCATACTGAAGTTTGGATGATTTTGTCCTATTGGATGTGGACTCGCTGGAGTGTGAGGATTAGAACCTGATGGTGGAGTTATGGGTGGCGCAAATCTCAAACCACCGTCTCGGGGACTTTGTGGTCCTCGCATCCCACTTCCTAAAAATGGTGATGAGCCTCCTGTGCTTGTACCATGTGTATCCTCCATTGCAATCGGCGAAGGAGGATTGTCATCTTCACTTTGAGATCTCCTTCTGTAAACTGCATTTTCATCCACGTATTTAGAAAGAAATCCCTATTGGATAAACAACGTAATGCACGACTATACTCTGTAATAAAAATTTGAATGTATTACCTTTAAACCCTGCGTTGGTGAAAATTCTTCGACCACATTACTTCGATCAAAACGACTGTACGCACCGTCTCTAATTGATACTAGTCCTCCACCTCTTAGACGGACTTCAAGGCAATACATTGCATGATATGATAACCTCAACAAAGTAGGAGATTGTGGCAAAATGCAAAATGTAAGTACTGGAACCTGTGGCCGCTGCACAATTCAAAATGTTACTAGAGAGTTCACAGCTTAAAAATTCAGAAAAAAACATCTTACAGGAATTCCCAATTGTGGAATGATTGGTAATTTTGCAATAGAGCTTAGAGGTTGATAAGTTTCGTGCAACATGTGAACAATATGTACTAAACTATGATGGCGATTAAGGTGAGATTGCAATTGTTCTCGCATCATTGAATGCGCATTGATCGCAGATACTCCGCCACCAAATACCTTATATAAAACAAAAAAATCAATGCCATTTATTAATTTAGTTTTAGTGCTACTCACCATTTTGAAACCCTTAATTTGAGATGACCAATAAATATTGCAAGTAACTTCTTTATTCGGACCATAAGCCAGTAGCAAGTTTGAGTAGCTATAAGACTTAATACTAACCATAGTATGAATATTATATTTCTCTGCAAATAGTGAAATGATAAATTTTGTTCAATTCCTTATACAAGTTTAATAACGTTTTTGATTTGAAATTTGCACATATACATATATATAAATATATACATTTATGAATAAGTTGTAGACGGATATTAAAACTAGCAATGTACTCCGGAGTACAATCTTGTAACTAATGCACGTTGTCCGGCCTGTTTGTGTGAAAATCAAAAACGTCATACTTATTACGACTATCTTACCACATCTGTAATGTTCCGCAAAATCGTACACTAAGGAATACAAATATACAATTTTTGACCAATCCCTTAATAAGTCATCAACAGTTTTTGCAAAATCATTTGTAGACAACTCGTAATGTAAGTAAACTGTTCGCCGGCTACCCTGTTCCTTATGGTGAGTACTTTGTAAAGGTGTGCTGAAGAAAACAAATTCCACCACCCATGTTCGGCTCTGGTTATTTTTATTCATTTGAGAACGGATAGATACTGAGAGAAGCCTTTTCAAGAGGTCAATCCAGACGTGTTTTTCTATTACAGGCGTAGAAATCGATGACTAAACAAAAGGATAAAATCATCAATTCACAAATAAATTCTCAAATTAATATAAATATTAAAATAAATCATCAATTCACAATTAAAAAATTTAAATCCTAAAGTTAAAGCATTTCCTCACAAACGGACTTATTTAACATTACTTTTGGTCAAAAATATAGTTCTTATGCATACAGCAGAAACCTAAAGCAAGACTGGAAGGAAGAGTAATTAATTAACTTTTCCAATCTGCAATTGTGCTTTAAGTGGTGGTTCTAGTCAGATAGTCATGTGCAGAGAGAGGCTAGCGCCACGGGATGAGATTTATGTAAATTTTTGGGTTGACAAGTAATCGTGTTCTTCAGAAGAAGTGAAGCAAAATTGGATGTACTGTCAAATTTCGTGACTACTTGTTAAGCAAAACAACACAATTGTACTACCTGCAAACGTTCAAGAGCAGCTTACATCAACACTTCCTATCTCCTCTTAAACTCCCATGAATTTTTAATTTCCCGTGAACAAATTAAATTCGAGAAGTGCACAATCGGTGCTACCCGCTTATTCACCCGAACAGCCTCCTAAATTCTGGAGTTTTAATAATGTAAGTTTTATAATGTATTTACTTTTAAAATTAATTTTGAAGTTGTCCAATATATGAAAAAGAATATGCTAAATTTAGCAAAAGTTTTATTCTGTTTGCTATATTTCATTCCTAACTACAAATACTTAAAACTTAGGATTTTTTCGAGAATAATATCATACTGCGAAAAAGTTTCGAAAAATTTAGAGATAGAGTTGCTTCTATCACCGTTACTGTATAGACATGTATATCTTTTACGAGTCAGTAAACATATTTGAATTAATGAAATAATAATTCTACCTTGCTTCCCAACTAAAGATCTGCCGCCGATTGTATAATTTGTTATAAAGAGAAAAGGAAAGTTAAGTGCTTACATTATAAAAAGGTGAAAGGTGAAAGGTTAAGAAATGCGATTAGAGAAAGTAGAAGTGAAAGTGTGTGCCGAGGAATTTTCTTATAAATTAAAGGAAGCCATAACAAATTTCTCTAAAGAAAAGTTAATGGGGTAGATAACAGTTGGTTATAATAACAAATTTATACGAAATATCAAAAATAACTCATAGTGAAAATGACTGGAATAAATATAAAGAGGAACGAAATAAATACAAAGCCTATATAAAAGCAAAAAAATCGGAACATATCAAAATGCAAATTTGTGGTACGTTTGACTAGAAAGAAATGTGGAAAAACATAAAAAAATTTGTTCTAAAAACAGATAAAGAAGAAATATTATCTGAAGTGTTAAGCGTTAAGATCCAGAAGTGGAAAGAAGAAATCGATAAAAAAAACATTGTTGTTGCTGTGTTTTTGGACCTGAGAAGAGCTTTCGAGACCGTAGACCATGATATATTACTAAGGAAACTATGGAAATATGGATTTAAAGAAAAGGAATACGAGGGGAAGGACCCAGCGTACAAAAGTAAATGGCTTCATTTCTCAACACAATGAAGTAAACATTGGAGTACCGCAGGGATCGGTGCTGGGAGTTTTATTATTTCTTCTTTTTTAATTTATAATGACATCGGCAATATGGTAAAAGACTCAAAAGTATGCTTGTTTGCGGACGATACTCTTGTGTATATAACTGATGATAATTATGATTCGTGTGTTAGAAAGCTGAATGATGATTTGAATAGAGTGAACGAATGGCTGAGTATGAACAAAGTAAAGTTGGATGTGGAAAAAACCTAAATGTTAGTTATGAATGATGTTAGTGTTGGAAATGTGAGCAGAAATGGTGAAATTATAAAGCAATTAGAAGAAATAAAATATTTAGTTGTAATAATAGATAAAAATTTAAATTTCAAAAGTCATGTGGACTATATTTGTAAAAAGATTGCCAAAAAAATTGTTTGTTTGAAAAGAATACGGACGAATATTACTCTACAGACAGCAATACATATTTACAACACAATAGTAAAACCCCATTTTGAATACTGTGCAACTATCCTGTTTACAATAAGTGGTGAGGCATTTTCTCATCTACAGAAATTACAGAACAAGGGTATGAGAATTATATTAAGGTGCAGTAGATTTACGTCAGTGAGGCGGATGTTGGACACGTTAAAATGGATGAGTGTGAAGCAAAGAGTGTTTTATAATGTATTATTCTTTGTATATAAAATTAAAAATGGTTCCCTACCAAATTACCTTAGAGATAACTTAATTTATGTATCTGATTGTCAACCCTATAATTTAAGAAATGCTAATAACTTTAGAGTTGGCAATTGTAGATTAATGAAAACAAGAAATTCTATGTTTTACAAAGCTCTATTGCTATTTAATGAAATGCCTAATTATGTTAAAAATGAGTTAAACTTAAGAAATTTTAAGAATTTTAAGGAAAAGTTCTAGAAGTACGTTTTTATACGCAAAAAATGTTGCTAATAAATCTATCTATCTATCTATCTATATAGTTGCGTTATAACAGAAGTCGTCGGTGAAGTAAGTGATAGCGTACCGGCATTCCATTCCAGAGTTCCAAGGTTCGAACACCACCGTGCGACCCATGGTTGTTTTCTGCTGAGAGTGTGTTGTAACGAGGAAAGTATCGACCATCGACTATTAGTCAGTTAAGCCCACCACCCAGGACACTTTTTCAATTGGTGATTAGTCGGCTGATAGTTTGCAAAAAAGCGAATAAATCGGCTTAGTATCATGACATTAAGCTGTAGGATGCGTCGTTTCATTCCTATTGGCTTTCAAAATATGAAACCGAATACTACCGAATGTTGTACGGCCGTTAAAAACAAAACTATATCCTTTTTAGGCATATAAACTAGTTATCACAATAATTAAATGGATCCATAGGGATGTGCGGAATAGCTCTTAGTTTGACATTCTTTCAAATTTAATATTTTTTAGGGATTAGACGAAACAGACCACGTTTTTATTTGGGTCCTTTTTCGTCCCTGAGTCGCCGCCAGTGGGATTCGAATCGGTGACATCTGGGATGAAAGGTCGACACGTTATCATTAGTACACCGATGTAACGTTAGACCAAATTATAAGAAAGGTATTTCCTAGCTAAAAAGATAGTGAGCAGTTCTGGTCTAACTAGACTAACTAACACTCACAATTTTACCACCCCTCATTGATAATGTAGACTTTTATACTTGCTCATTGAACAAATCCAACCTGCTTGCTGCTAATTCATCCTTGTCACCTTTGTAGTCTCTTTATGTTAGACCATGCTATTAGAGGATAAACCTTAGATATTAAGAAAAACAAAAAATGTGCCGTTTCACAATTCTAAATTTAGGATCATCTCCTAAACACAAAAACACAAGTGTATAGTTTAACGTAAAATGTACAGAACTGATCAGAATTACTGTCTGCAATTGCGCTAATTGGAGAGGGTTTTTCAGATTTCAAGGTAGTTTCTTACCTTCACATTCTGCTCGTTTGCGGCGCGAACTGTTCCAGGTTGAGGTAAAGTGAGCAATTTAAGAACCAAGGACGTCGCGTTCGATTCAACTTGAAGTCCACTATGCGGTATATTTCGCTTAGAAAACTCCTTAGCTAAAGTAAGGAACGGTATTTTCTCATCACACATTGCAACTACATGCGCCAATTCTGGTATAAAGTAAGCTGGATAAATGGTTTTTGCTTGCTTACAAGGAGGACCTCCATCATGTGAACTAGATTTTCTTTTATGAGGGCCTACGTCTATTAAAATAAACAATAAATGGAGTAATATGCGAAATTAACGACCAATTAAATGTAATTTATTTCTACCTACCATCAACATGAGTTCCTGGCCCATGAGTTACAACGAATGTATCGAACTCAATTAATTTAAGCAGTTTTATGTACATCTTCGGTACATCGACTGGTGTGCTTTCTTCCGTGTTTTCGATTTCTGTAGAAGAATATTTAACAAATCCTAAATGAAAAGTATACTCCATTTCACTAGGGCAAGCTTCTTTTTCTTTTAATTCAACGATCTGAAATGGAAAACTGGTCTAAGAGCAATTCTAATTACCAAAATAACATCAATTACCAAAATAACATTGGGATGTCGATGTAGCTTTACAAAAATCTTATGCCGTCCTGGCTGTAGAAGAGGATTGTCAGGACAATTTAAGAACGTCAAATTTTCGACTGCAGTAGCAGGAAGATGTTGCAGTGTTTTCTCACAACGTTTGTGTGTAACCCAAAATCTAAATAGTAAACTTTGGTTGATTTAATTTATATATAAATTCGCTAATTCAGTACCTAAGCTCTGAGACCAAGTGCGACAATTTATTATGATCCCCATTTAAAGCTGCCTGCATTTCAGGCATAATTGGACAGTCGAGATGCTTGGGAACATGGCACCGTAGCATTCCCGTATGTGTATCGACGGTTATATGAATTTGCTCAGCTCTTAAGCAAGGATTTAAGACCGGTATTGTCAAAATAGCTGGAGTGCCTTGCAGATGATCTACAAAAAAGTTTCTGTTAAAACAACAAAAGCAGCAGACATAATTATCTTACAATCAACATTTTTCAAAAAAGATTGGAATTCCAATTTCAAATCTCCAAGCCGACTTAATGATCGTATGTATACAGTGTGCACAATAAGACGCTCCATTGAAAGATGGTCGGAGCGCACTGCTCGGTCAGCAACTTCTGAAGATTCCTGTAAAAATAAAATTTCATTTTAGCATGCTATTTTAGTAAAACATATTGATTTACCCACCTTGGCTCCTATGGAAGGAACATGTATTACGGCTAGAGGTCTAGCGTTTTCATTAGGATCACTCTGTACCGTAAGTCGGTATCCCAATTCTGATTTGGGATCTTTGCTTGTCAATTCTCTCCAATAGGAAACAGTCAATTTAATTCCAGGAATATATTCATCAACATGAATATTGTCATCCAGTCTATCCATAATCAATCGAAGTGTTTGAGTGTACAGAACTTCCAATTGCAGCGATTGACAAAAATAATGAAGGCAACTGTAAACTTCTGCTAAAGCATTTTGATTTTCCACGAGACGAGCCTGAATTAATTGGTGAATGTAGTTCACTTGGAGTGGGTGAACTAAAGCTTTACCGTCTGTATTAGCAAAATTTAATACTTAATTTTATATTATTTGAATCAACATACCTCCAGTTTCTTTGTCTTCCACTAAAATGTCTATGTCCAGCAGCCTCCAAGGAACATTCAATCCGTCGCCCATAACTGTCAAAGAAACTTCAAATTCATGTTCAACATGAAATGTAACTCTGCCACTTTTTATCTGAATGATCGAGAAAATAAAATTAATTTTGTGATTTAATTTTAAAAATTGACAATAACCTTGAAATCGAACTATAAAAGATAAATTTAATAACAACCCTGTAACAGATTTTAAGTAAATTATAAAGCTAAGAGGGATGTTTAAAAATAAAACTTCTAACTCAACTACTTTGCATATATTTTAATATTTTTATTTATTTAAACATGTTATCACCAGTGTCGGTCAAAAGAAAGGGAACTAAATGCGATAGAACCAATTTGTTTTGATATATCTGTATTGCAAGTGAATTACTATGAAAAAAATATATTATTATTAATTACTTCAGTGTTCTTTATTATTATTAGTACAAACTTTTTTAAAAGAACAAATGCTTCACGAAATAAAAATTAAAATCTGGTAACAATTGCATTTTCGCTAGGTCATAACAAAGGAAACTGATAAAAGAACTTAAATGTAACTTCATTTTATTGTAAACAAACTCAATATTTAGTTGAGTATCCATTATTTTTTATTACTTCATAACATCTATTCGGCATAGAACTAATAATTTTATCAATTATTTTTGGAGGCATTTTATCCCATTCACTTTTAACTGCTTCGAAAAGTTTATCACCGGTTGCAAATTTGCCATGTCTTCTGACCTTCTGTTTTGCAATAGCTCAAAGATTTTCTATTGGGTTCCGGCGATTGGGCTGGCCATTTTAAAACATCAATTTTGTTTTCACTCATCCAAGTTTTAACAAGTTTGGAAGTGTGTTTCGGGTCGTTGTCTTGCTGGAACCTCCATTTCAATGGCATATTGTCCTCTGCATATGGAAGCATAACAGTTTCTAGTATATTTTTATACTGGAACCTGTCCATAATGACATCAATGCGATGTAGTGGTCCTACTCCTAGACCGGAAACACATCCCCAGACCATCACGCTTTTCCCTCCTCCATGCTTAACTGTTGGAATACAATTTTTAGGATTCAACCGGTCACTTGGTCGTCTTCGAACTCGTATCATCCCATCTGAATTTTGTAAATTAAACTTCGATTCGTCAGAGAAGAGAACACTTTTCCAACGTTGCAGGGTCCAATCACGGTGCGTCCTTGCGAAGTCCAAACGTGCCCGCCTGTTCCGTTCAGAAATAAATGGTTTTTTACGGCTCTATAACTATTAAGTTTGACCTCTCTAGCTCGCGAATTTTTTTTCTCGCGAAGTTCTGGACCGATTTTGATATTTTTTTTTGAAATTGTAACAATTTTTTTTTTTTATATAATATTCCTTTCTGTACTCCTCAATTCAAATCATTCCGGATCTTTCTTATTTTTTTTCTCTTTATTAGCGCTGGACTATGGCCAGCTGCGGTATCTGTGCCGGTGTGATCTTAGAGGGTGGGGTCACCTGTGACGGAGTATGCGGTCATGTTTTTCATGCCATCTGATTGAAGCGTGGTTCAAGGACATGCTCCGAATGCGCGCAAATTAAGCCCTGTCACATTCTAAGGCTTGTAAAGGGTATCACTGACACCTTTTCTTGTTACTTGGGCCTTGTTGCGAATAAGGTCAACTCCGTCTGCAATCGTTTGGCTTGTCTTGAGCTGCTCACTGATGACATCAACACCTTGAATGGGAAATTGGATAAGGTGGTTGGAGTCATTGAAGTAGTGGAGGCTAACTCTGGTATTTTGGAGAGAAGATGCCACGAGCTGACTTCGCGTGTTACCGCGTTGTCTGGGTCACTGGGCGATGTGCAGACTGCAATTGCGGGTTTCAATCCTGCTTTTTGCCCCTCAATGGACTCGTCTCCCTTGCTGCCTTTCTTTGAGGACATTCGTCGCTGCGTCAAGCAAGTGAAAGGTGATATTAGCTCTTGCTGCTCTGCTGTTTCGGCCAACGCTGTTGCGTTATCCTCCATTTCGTCTGATGTAAGAGCTCTCTCCACAAGCTTTGAGGGTTTCTTAGTGCCGTCTTCTTCTGGTTCTACTGAGGGTGACCCACCGTTGTCCCTGCCATTGGCTGTTCCCGGGCACCCGGCGGGTCCTGCTCCCTGAGCAAAATTTTCCTTCTATACCCCTTTCTGATGGGGCTCGTCATCGCAATTGGTCAGTGGTCAGGCTCTTGCCTCCCATGATCCCGCTATTCCGGGGCTGGATGTCTCTCCTTCTCCATATCTCTCTCAATGTCCATTGGATGCTGTTTTGTTCCCCATGCCGGAAGGTCAATCTGTTGGTGAAGCTGGTGGTGACATTGTCGAGCTATCTGCCGTTCCTCGCCCGAAACTGATTTTTGTCTCTCGACTTACACCTGGTACCTCTTGTGAGGTTATGTTACGTTTCCTTGGATCTAAGAGTATTGACACATCAGAGGTGTCCTGTAGGAGGATAAGCGGTACTTCAAGGCCCTATTCATCTTTCCTGTTGTCTGCTCCTATTCCGGTGGCCGATGCTCTTCTTGGGGATAATTTCTGGCCCGTGGATGTCTTTTATAAGATCTTCGTACCCCATTTTCACCGCCGTGCCAGGCCGATAGCCGCTCAATCTCCCAATTTAAAAAACATGATAAGCTCTCTCTCTCTCTACTATAAAAACGTGAGAGGGTTAAGGACTAAAACTAATAATTTTTATTTCTCATCTGTTTGATTTGATAGCTTTATCTGAGACGTAGTTAAACCAGGGTATCTCGGATACCGAGCTGTTTAATGACTCCTTTCAGGTTTTCCACAGGGACAGGTTTGCGGATTCGTCTGTACGGGGAGGTGGGGTTCTTATTGCATGTAGAAATTTTCTAAATGCTACTTTTGTCTTTTTCTGATCAATTTGATCTGGAACAAGTCTCAGTAAAGGTTTCACTCGATTCGGGCAACCTCTTTTTAATTTGTTGTTACATGCCTCCAGATATGGGCAATGTCGTCGATAATAATGGGTTGAGTCGGTATGACATTCTTATTCAGCATATCGATTTTATTCATGACCAGATGGGTTCTAAGGACGAAATTGTACTAGTAGGGGACTTCAACTTACCCAACGTGAGATGGGTAGTGAATGATGATGACGATAGCTATCTTCCCCATAACTTCACTGAGGGACAATCACTGTTCCTTGACACCTTGGCTAGCATAGGACTTTGCCAAATGAGCAATGTGAGTAACAATATGGGTAGACAGCTTGATTTAGTGTTCTCTACGAACTCTTAGAATGGCCGATTTTGAGGCTATGAATGAATATCTTGGTAATTTAGACTTCCATACCTGTCTGTCTAGTGACGATATTTACAGGAACGTATCTGGTTTCTATGAAATTTTATACGAAGCTTTCGCTAGATTTGTCCCCTATGTCCGGGTTAGAAGTAGAGAATCTGCTCCCCCCTGGCTTAACAGAGAATTAAAAACTCTCAGAAATAGGATAAATAGACTCTGAAAAAGGTACCTGCGAGTGGGCAGTGTGGACTCGAGGCGTGAATTTATTCTTTGTCGCGAAAATTTCATAGGTCTTTCTCGTTCTCTATATAAAGAATACATACTAAACCTTAGAGGCAACTTATTCTGACCCCCGTGCATTTTTTGATTACGTCAATATGAAGAGAAGGGTTGATAACTATCCATCGACTATGGAATTCGGGTTAATTTGCAGTAACGATTCTAAGGTTATTTGTAATTTATTTGCTGAATACTTCAGGGGCGCATTTGAATCATCCGATTTTTATCCAGAAAGTAGCAACTTTTCGCACAATAATAATAGTAATATATCCCCCGTACCTATTCCATCTATCACGGAGGAGAGCTTATACAAGCATATTTTGGATCTTCCGGATGACTTTTCTTGTGGCCCTGACGGGGTTCCTGCTGTTGTCTTAAAGAAGTGTTCTTCGGTGTTATTATGTCCTTTACTTTTACTCTTCCGGCGGTCCTTCTTGGTTGGTTGCTTCCGTTCATTCTGGAAGGCTTCATTTTTAATCCCCATTTTTAAAAGTGGCAATAGAAGTGAGCTTGTTAACTATAGACCTATTGCTAAACTATCTTGCATTCCAAAACTGTTCGAACTGATGATCCAGTCCCAATTGTCTATTGGGTTTAGGGGTTTAATCTCTAGCAGGCAGCATGGATTCCTTCAGGGTAGGTCAACGGTTTCCAACTTGTTAGAGTTTGTGTCTGGCGGTGTAGATGGATTTCTGGAAGGTTGCCAGACTGACTACATTTATACCGACTTTAGTAAAGCCTTTGATAAGCTGTCTCACTCTTGATCTTGCAGTCGAACCTGCACATATTCTATAGCTGGTGTGTCAATAATATTCTTAAATTAAACATTGGTAAATGTCAGGTTATGACCTTCTCGAGGTCCCGCAACTACTGTAATTTTCAGTACAAGTTTGAAGATACTTGTATTCAACGGGTGGAAGGAGTGAAGGATTTGGGTGTGTATCTTGATAGACAACTTAACTTCATCCCCCACATTAATAACCAAGGGCCAACTCTATGCTGGGTTTTATCCTCCGTTGGTCCACGGAATTTCCTGACCCTCACATAAGACTATCTTTATACATCCCTTGTTAGACCACTGCTGGAGTATGCTAGTCCGGTTTGGTCTCCGTTTTATGGATCTCACATTAAACGTATTGAATCTGTACAGCGTAGATTTGTGAGATCAGCCCTTCGTGCTTTGCCGTAAAGTGACACTTTTATTCTACCTCCATATGGTGATCTGTTGGGACCGCTACAACTTGCTACTCTCGAGAAGCGTCGCTGGGTTGCCGATATAATTTTTCTACACCAGCTTCTGCAGGGAAAGATTGACAGTGCGGAGCTTTCTTCCAAAATATCACCTAGACAACTGTCCTATTCTCTTCGAAATAAAAAAAATAAATTATGGAAAACCTACTTACGCTGTGGTAGCACGTCAGCTTATTCTGAATTCGTATATTGTCATGACTGCTTTTTAGCGTTATCTTCATCCTTATACAGGGAATACCTTGATGATATTCGCAGTAACTTGCATAATGATCCTCGTACCTTTTTTAAATTTGTAAATTTGAAGAAGAAAACTGATAATTATCCATCTACAATGTGGTATAATGGATCCTCTAGTTGTAGCGCGCCCGTTATTGCCGATAACTTTGCATTGTTTTTTGAGGGCGCCTTTTCACCAAGCAACTTTGTGCCTTCCCTGGATGATTTTGGCCATATCCAAAACCGTCCCGCTACTTCCATTGCTTTGCCCATTATATCTCGTGATATTATCTTGAATGGTATCAAGGAGCTTAAACTGGACTTTTCCTTTGGTCCTGATGGTGTTCCACCCGCATTCTTGAGATCCTGTTCTGATGCCTTACTCACTCCATTGGAACTCATCTTCAATAAATCTCTTCAGGCTGGTAGATTTCCTACGTTATGGAAGAGCTCCTTTATAATTCCTGTTTATAAAAAGGGGCATAAAAACTTCATAACAAATTATAGGCCAATCGCGAAACTTTCCTGCATACCCAAGTTGTTCGAATCTGTTATATATTCACAGCTTGTTGGGCAATGTAAGGGGTTAATCTCATCTAATCAACATGGCTTTCTGCCTGGTAGATCGACGACAACTAACCTGCTAGAATTTACATCCCACATTATCTCTGCCTTCCAACAAGGTCTCCAGACTGATTGTGTCTACACCGACTTCAGCAAGGCATTTGATAAGCTCCCTCACTCCGTGATTATGCTTAAGCTTGAAGGGTTGGGTTTTCCGCCTTTGTTGCTCGATTGGATCTGCTCTTACTTAAAAAATAGGACTTACCGTATCTCTTTCCGTAATACTTTATCTAGAGTAGTTAGGGCTTCATCTGGTGTACCGCAGGGAAGCCATCTGGGGCCGTTGCTGTTTATCCTAGCCATTGACGACATTGTCCCTCTGATTAAGCACTCCAAAGTTTTAATCTACGCAGACGATATGAAGATTTTCTCATGCGTTGGTAACAGTTATGATTCTTCCTGCATTCAGAATGATTTGAATACCTTCAGGGGTTGGTGTGCCTCAAATGGACTGCAACTTAACCTGGATAAATGTGAAGTTGTGTCATTTTCTAGGAGCATCAATCAGCTCGTTTTTGATTATACCTTTGCGGAAACTAATATCCGTCGTGTGGAGTCCGTTACTGACCTCGGTGTAAAGCTAGACAGAAAACTCGATTTCACTCTGCACATAAACCATATCGTATCTCGGAGTAATTCTGTCCTGGGTTTTGTTAAGCGATGGTCAAGGGAGTTTTCTGATCGACAGACCCTCATTCACTTATTTTTTTCTATAGTTAGACCAATTCTCGAATATGCATCTCAGGTTTGGTCTCCTTGCTATGCTGTTCATTCTAGACGCATTGAATCGGTGCAGCGGAACTTTGTTAGGTTCGCACTAAGGGACCTCCCGTGGAATGATCCATTAAGGCTTCCTCCTTATGAAGATCGCCTCCAATTGCTTAATATGCACTCGTTGGAGGAACGACGTCGAGTTGCTGACCTAGTATTTATTCATCAGCTTTTGAACTCGAAAATAGATTCTCGCTCTCTTGCAAGTTTAGTTACTTATAGGCATACTCCGTATAGGTTAAGGAGATTGCCTTTACTACATGTTGTTCATTCTCGGTCTAACTATGGTATGCATGAGCCTATTAATCGCATGTGTAGAGCCGTGAATATGTGTCCTATTTTTGACCTGGCTCTTGCTAAGGATTTGCTTAAGCGATCTCTGTTATCAATGCACCCCTGATTGTTTTGTTTGGACGGGTTTTGTTTTTTGTTTACTAATACTTTTCTTTGCATGGGTTGCGGGAGCCTCATTCACCTCAATATATGTTATATTCTGGTGAATAGGTCAATTGGTTCCAGGCTTCTGCCTGTGAAGTGCGCCTTCTGAGTTAGAAGGGTTAATTCTATAAAAAAAAAAAAAAAAAGAAACCGTTCGAGCCTGTTAATCGCATGTGTAGATTTGCTAATGATGTTCGGGATGTTTTCAGCACTAACGTGGACAAGTTGACATTAAAGTGGAGCCTTTACAACTTGTAACCATCCTGTTGTACTTACTTGTTTTTTTTGAAGTTGATTATACTATGATTTGCCACTTACTCCCTCAACCTATTGAGAATCTTGTCAATTCTGATTGCGTTGAAGGCCCCTTCTATGTCAATAAAGCAGCCCAACGCTACCTACAACCCTGATATACCAGGTTTTGTAGAGTGGCGATCTAATTTTCAAAAAATGAGTTTGACTTCCTATGCACAATAACATATGTTTTCCTGTACCAGGCTAAATTATGAGAGCCTCATCTACTATTATGATATTATTTTTTCATTAAATATATAACGACAATGCGATTTTACATTTCAGTTGTAAGTTTAAAATGATATTATCTCCAAACCATCAAAACTGGACTGGATCACTTTTACTTGTATACCCACGATATGCATGTTGACATCTTGATAGGTGGTTCAGGCCTATATGTTTCCTTAATTACCATTCCATGAGTCTTTAAGACTTTTCAGTAAGAACGAGGTAAGGATAATTGGTTTATACCCATTAGATGTGCTATAGTCCGTCCTGATAGGTTTGGGTAGAAATATTACCTTTGTCACCTTTCCAATTTTTCAGAGTGTAGCTGAACTTTAGACACGCTCTAAAAAGTTGGGTGAGTCTGCTCCAGAGTCTATTACCTCCTATCTGTCACATCATGGAATAAATCCTATCTTTGCCCGGTGATTTATATGGGCTAAAAGATTGTATTGCCCATCTTACCTTGTTCAAAGTGCACAGTTTCTTCTCCTTCCTCTTTTGGGATCTCCAAGGGATAGCCTTCCCCCATCGATAAGATTCTCTAGAGATTCCCCCATTCCGGATGAGTTATCTATAAGTTCTGTTTGGTTTTTACTTAAATAATATTTTCTTAAGTCTAGCTGACTCAGTCGTGCTTTCAATTTGGCTTTTAAAAACTTTCGACGATTCCCTATGGGCTTTTTGGCACTCAGACTTGAATTGCCTGAGTGCTCCTTTGTACTATTCCCAGAGTTCCTCTATTTGGTGTTTATTAACTTTATTTAATAGCTTTCTGGTTCTTTTTCTCTTTTACATAAGCCGAGAGTTCACCTATCTCTGCTTATATTCTGTTTTCAAAGGTTTGGACACGCTTCCTCGAATGCGAGTCTGGTAACATCTTCAAAGTTAACAGTCTCATCACCGATTCTCTGTATCGATTCAAAGGGAACATAAATAATTAAATGTTTAGGAGTAATTATCGATATTAAGTTAAAATTTGATAAAAAGAAAGCCAAGAAGGTGACTTTTATGGGGCGGATAAGAAATAGAATATCGATCAAAGCGAACAAAACGGCGCTGGGCTACCTCTACCCGGTCAATTGAGTCACGATAAAATGGTGACCAAACACAACTAGCATACTCCAGAATAGGCCTAACAAAGGTGTAGTAGAGAAGCCTGGTGATATAAGGGTCGTCAAATTCCCTTGCCCATCTTTTTATAAAACCCAATGTAGAATTAGCCTTAATAACTATCTCATCAATGTGGTCGTCAAACGTAAAACGGCTGTTCAACCAGACACCCAAGTCCTTGGTCTTATTAATTTTTTTCCAGAACACAGCCATACATAGTGTAGTTGAAGTCGAGAGGATTCTTGCCACGAGTAAAAGGCATAGACGTACACTTACTAATATTGAGGGGAAGATAGTTAACAGAACACCAGTTGTAGAAGGCGTCTAAGTCAGAAGATAAAAGTTCACAGGCTCGAATAGAGGACACAACACGGAAAAACTTGGCGTCGTCAGCATAACAAAGAATTTTTGAATATTTCAAGAATAAAGGTACATCATTGATGTAAATAATAAATAATATCGGGCCCATATGACTTCCCTGAGATACGCCAGAGGAATTAAAAATAAACTTGGAAGGAAGGACACACGCTGGATCCGATTTAGTAGGTAAGAACGAACCCAGTCTACAAACAATGGAAACCCAAGAGCAGTCAACTTTTGAATCAAAATTTAGTGGCTTATTCTGTCAAATGCCTTGCTAAAGTATGTAAAGATACAATCCACTTGCTTTCCAGTCTCAATTTTGGATAAGCAGATATTAAAATAGTAGATATAAAAATCCGAGTCGCTCCTTGATGAGCAGAACTGCTTCCATGCTTTATTTTTTAAGTTTTTAAGATGCTTCAGGGAGCTTTTGAGCCAAGGCGGACTAGAGAAAGAAGAAAACGAACGAGAAACAGGAACACAATGCAAGAAACATCTATGTTCCGCTTAGATAGAATATAACAGATGCAGATAGAACCATGAGTATGCTTCAGTGCAATAGACATACGAGTGTGCAATATATGTTAGATACGTTCAAATGGTTGAATGAAGTTCAAATTAGTTTTTTTTTTGTATTTAAAATTAATCTTGTTCCCACTTCTTTGAGTGAATTACGCAGGTTATTGTCAACCGTATGTGTTTACAAATAATGATCAGTCTCGCTTCCAAATTTTAGAATTGGCCGTACTCAGAATTCACCTTTATAAAAACGATTTAAATATTTTAAAGAACTACCTTGTGAAATCAAAAATATAAATAGTTTAAATATATTTAAAAGAACTATTATTCGACATGTTAAACACTTTGAATTGTTTAGATAATTTTCTATAAATTTGTAGATGTAATAATATCAAATTAACGCTAAATAAATGAATTATTATTTTATTTTTGATATCACAAAAGGTGATAACACTTTCATATGCAAGGAACGCAATAATATGCATTTTTTATTAAAAGAATAGTGTTGATCACTGATAAAACCAGTCGAGTTTAAATTTGTTTGCGCTAAATTAATAATTTTAAATATGTTGTTGAATTCAGAAGAACGTCTAAAAATGTTTGATTTCAAGCAGTCAAGTCAAAGCTTAAAAATTCCTACCTTAAATCTTCTCATTTGGGGTAACAAATTTCCGGTAACTAATCGATGCTGGATTACTTGATTCAGCCTCAAAAGTGTTTGTTTCTTTTCAGCTGGTGTAATAGGATCTGGTGGAACAATTCTTTCTCGAATGCAAGCAGGCAACCGATTGTATGTTCCAGTTGTTAAAACTTCAACGGCTGCAGGTATATGGAAATTAGGTAAACGTGCACGGACCAATGTTTCCCTTGCCATTCGAGCTAACATATCAGCAGTTTCGACAAATAACATTGATTGTTTATCGAGGAAATTCATTATATGCTATAGAAGTTAAAATTAGTTTACATAGATTTTATTATTTTCCAGTCTTACCGCTGATTTATCGACTTTTGAAGCGGAGTTGGCCCATTTTACAAGCGCTAATAAGCGAATAAACAACTGTCGTGTCCTTGCCGAGAAATTGTAAATCTCTATTTTTCGCTCCATGTCTGTTTTTCTTGGTAGTCTGAAATCGCAAATCGCTGTAGCAAATGAAAGTTGCAAATTTAATACTTACAATTCTGATAAAACTGTTAAGTCATGATAAGTCCTTTGTATTATAAAATCTATAAGCATAGCCAATGAAATAGAACTAGTTCTGGGTCCACCTTCTTGTCCCGAAGGAATATAACCAGCAACAGAACCCTGCATCCCTTCCAGTGGTTGAGGTGGCATCTTTAATGCCAGAGATTTAAGAACACCAAATTAGTTATTAAATACAACAATTGGCTGCATATATAACTTCTATCCCTCTCACAAAAAGTACTATCTACATTTTAATATACAACATAAAAATTTTTATAAAATTCGGACCTGCTTACGCCTAAGTCCACCGCAGAAGCAAAAATATTAAATGACAACTCTCGCTATCTAGCTAGAAATGTCACCGCGAAAAGTCGAAAATGGTTTCCTAATACATTTACAATTTCTGCACTAACACTTTTAAATTTAATTTAGAGAGCTTTACAACAACAACTACCTAGTAGGTGGATTAAGTTGGCTGCATTTCAATTAAAATAACCGCCATTTTATTTATATGATATTTTTAAAATGAAATTCGCATTTATTGAAGGAAATACATTTGTGCGCATGTAATCCTTCTCTGCATATATCGTGTGGTTGCACCTACCAATTTCATTTTAAATATATATTGTTGCAAAAACATCATAAATAATTCAACGTTTAAATTGAACTGTTGCCAACTTAATCCACCTACTAGGTAGTTGTTGTTAAGCTCTCAAAAATATCTCTCTCTCTCATTTAAATCTCTTGGTGAATGTGCTTTTCGGAGCGGACTGATGAAGTTGGCTCCAGTTTCAATTGAAAACACGATATTTTTAAAATGATTAATGAAGGAAGTTATCACCTTGCCGCTTAAAATTCACCTTACACCACATTACCTTCTTCGTTTGTAAAACGCAATTTAATTTTTAACATAAAGCATCACAAATAATTCAAATAAACGACCGTTGCAACTGAACGGGAACTGGAGCAAAATTCGGTCTACCAACTCAAAGCTCCTGGTGAAACGGTCCAAGAAAGTTCTTTGGCGCGTTTTGTTAGTGAAGTCCGTGAAGTGATAAAAAAAAATATTTCTGTGGTACAAACAAAAAGTCTGGATACGAAATTTGCGGATACGTGATTAGAAGTACATATTGTGCAAGCATATAAAACCAAAGGTAAAAAAATATATAATTTTTCAGTACATTATTTGTAGTTAACATTTTTCATTTCAGGAGTATTTTATAAAATAACTCTGCAAGCGAAATAATCGTCGTTAAAAACTATATAAAACTATATCGTTTTAAAAGTTATTTATTATATCATTTCATCTAAAATTGCATTTTAACGTGTCTAAAATATTTAAAGTGAAAAATAAGTCTTGATATATGCATAGCGAAGCAACCGCATGCATGCATTTAAGAAAACCCTTTGTTTTTATTGTTTTATTTGATTTACTACAAATTATGTATTTTCTTAAATTACATTACGTATTTTAATAGTTTAAAACCAATTACAGTCGACTAATTATTGCACGGCCCTTGTTCATATTTTAGAGATGTTTATCTTTTTGAAAATTAAAGAAAAATAATAAAAACTATTTGTGTGTAATTTACATGAAAAAAAATTACAAACGAAATATAAATTCAGATTTGAAAAACAAAAATTATTGGTGTTTGGACGCTAAAGTTTTTGAATTTGGACGTTGATAGTGACATCATCATTTCACACATAATTCCATTCCGTTGCCAGGCGCGAAATTCCATTCCGTTGCCTCCTTCTAGGAGCGCAATCAATGTTTTATTATACTTAACTTGTTAAACTCGTGACACTTTCTTACGGAAGTGGAATTCCGAGATTTTGAAGAATCAACTATTATTTTCGCTGCTGTTTTAGCTTCTTTGTTGTCCATGGGAAATGTCTCTACATATTTTGTTAATTGACATTGGCATGTCAGATAATATATCTGTAGGAATTGCATTGCATTGTCTCATAGTACCATAGTACCGCTGCATTTGCACTTTTTGCAATTGCTTATATAAGCTTTGACCATCTTGCTGAGATTCTTTCAGCAGAATCTTTGTTTTATTTTGTTTATTGTTCGTACCTTCTATTATTTTCGGGGGTCTAAATATTATATTTCGCAAGTTTTCTTTCCGTTTTTCTTTAATTTTCTTCTGCATAGTATTAAATTCCTTTTTAAATTCTTCGATACCAATTTTCATAAATATTTCTTCTTCTTTTGATAATGCGAACTTTTCTTGTACTCTACATGCTTTTCCGTAACATCTGTTTTGGACGTCCTTATGAATTCAGTTTGGTTCGGGATAGTCACTGAGATATATAATACTGGAGTGACTGGTGCCATGAAATTTCTTCAAGAAAATGGTATCACTTTTCGCTAGTTGTCCCTTTCTGGGTAAGCATCTTTTTTTTCAACATGGTTTTCTTAATTGCGAATGTCATGTCGCCTATTAAATGCTGGCGTTAGAAATAGGTGACAATATTCACAATCATCTTACATCTCTTTCTGGGTAAGCATTATCCAGACTAAAACAACCTTTTATTTATAATTTGTATTCCAGTAATTCCAATGATTTTTACATTTTCCTTACAACAATATAGAAGACTAAAATTAAATATGTCTCTTGGTATATATTTGGTTATTATATTCTTCTCTGAATGGCTGCAAATTCACAGTAAACGTTGGAGATTAAAAATTGTTTTCCTCCACTGAAAGTAAAATTGTACCCATATGAGATAGCTTATAAGTCAGTCCAGTTTAATACATGTCAGTGGGGATAGTGCATCTGCGTTTGTGTTAAGTCTTTTTATAGATTATATCGAAGTCATATTCATTCTATTCTTGTCATCTTTGATGATGGATCTTTGTGTGTAAAGAGAGTAACAAGTGGTCTGTCAGAACAGTGAATTTTCTTCCGTATAAATAAGGTCAGAATTGTTTGATTGCCCAGTAGGTTCCTAGAAGTCCCCTTTCGGTAATTGGTTTCTTTAATTCGTGAATGTTCAGTGTTCTGCTTGCATAAGATATCGGTAGGTCTTTGTCTATCTCTCCTTGCGATATGATTGCACCTAGAGCAAAGTAAGATGCGTCATTCGTTACTATAAATGGTTCAGAAAAGTCCGGATACTGCACTACCGGTGGGCTAATTAATTTCATTTTTAGTGTATCAAAGACTTTTTGACATTCTTCTGCCCAAATAAATGGTGTATTCTTACGAAATAAGGTATTTAATGGGTTAGCTATAGCTGCGAAATTTGGTATGAACCTTTTGTGATATTTACAAAAAGCTGTGAATCTTTTTTGTTTATCCGCTGACGTGGCGCCCTAGATAAACTAATTCTGTTTGAAAGAAATTGCATTTTTGTAGAGTTCAGTAATTTAACCGGCACAACCCCTTTTGTTGGGATTATCGTGCTTGCAACAAAAATACCATTCCGAATTTCGTCACTCAGTATCAACTGTCCTCCTCTACTTTTAAGCATAGTGCTTGATATATTTCAGACCTTGCTGGAATTCTGATTGTCTCTTGTTCTAGGATTTTTTATCATTATCGGTATCTCTCTATCTTCGATCGCTGTGCAAATTGTTAGTATAAACAGCTCGTAAGCTTATTTGCATCTGTTTTTCGTGAAGAAATCTAGACCAATTAAACCATAAGTCGTTTTCGGAAAATTATCTTCCACATGTATTTTGTGTTCTATCAATTCATTTTCTAGGTTGAATTTTATCTCTATTCTTCCGATTATTTTAATCGCACCATCTGTGATTCCTTTTATCTTGCAGTTTTCTTTTCTTATGTTAATATTATCTTTTAAGCTATTTTTCTTTACTATGGAGGTGGTTGCTCCCGTATCTATAACTAGCTTTTTTCTCAAAATTAATTTTTAATAAATATTTTTTAAGCTTAACGTGCCAAGATTACCTTTCAGAACACACAAAAAACACAAATTTTGTTTTCGCGCCGCCAAATTTCAAATTCCGCCGAAATTTGTTGGGCAAGTTTCTTGTGTTCTTGCTGTTGTATTTTGGGCTTAACCAGCAATGTAAATAAATTTTTCATTAGGACCATTTACGACCCCATATAAAAGTCCAGTTCATATCTTGAAGCATTTTTCATTATCATGTTCTATTTCATGAAATTGTTACTTAATTACAATAATATAACAGTTTCGATTTAAGTTGTTTATTATAATTTATACTTAAACAGCATTCTTTATGAAATAACATTAATATAACAATATTATCTAATTAACATTTCATTTTTATTTATAAGCCATACCTCTAATGTACTCTTTACTAGGGCTATGGGTGAGAGGTAGTACTCGTCTATTCTGGAAGATATATCCCTGTCGCAAATCTCTCTAATGTGAAGCTGTTCCAGCCTTGGAGTAAATGAAATTATTTGAGAACCTCCTGTTTCTCGACCGGTAATGAGCCTTCGTACAATGTCTTAGGATTCTGCGTGCAAAGACCTTTGAGCCATTGGGCTATCGTTGGGAACACCTGGAACCAATTTATAAAACCATACGTTAGGAGTGGTCTAATTAGTTCTTTATATATCAACAACTTTTTACTGCGGTTGAGGCTTGAGTGGATGAGTAGTGGGGAGAGTATTCACAGGCTTTGTGAGCTTTTTTGGAGGGCTCTTTGCCTTGTAAGTTTGACTCCAATTAAAATATAACTAAATAATATTTCAATTCAAATTTTACAAATAAATTTACAAAAATGTCTTTCATCAAAATTTTCCCGCCAATATCAAATTGAAATTTGAATTTTTTTTTGATTCAATATGGCGACAAAAGTAATGAATTCAAACCAACATGGCGACTAAATATCGAATACAAACCAACATGGCGACTATCTCTCGATATGAACCAAATTCGATATTTTTGTATACACCGAATTCAAACAAAAAAAAACCCGCATGCATAACCTGGCTGTACGAATATTTTATTTTATTGTGAAAGGTACAAAATATTATCAGAGCCTGACTGCTCGATTATTTTTTCTTTGTGTTAATTAACCTATTTGTAATAATTTATTCAAAGCCTGGCTGCTCGAATAAATTAATCTGTGTTGCCTTGCCAACTTATATTTATTAACATATTAGAGCCTGACTGCTCGAATAAAATTCACAAATGTTGCTGTTCCCGCTAATATTTTCAAAATACTTATTCAGAGCCTTGGCTGCTCAAGTAAGTATTATTCCCAATTAATTCTCAATACAATTACAGAACCTGTTCACAATTATATACAATTAATTTACTCAACACTTGTATCCATATCGAGAAATAAATAATTCAGAGTCTGGCTGTTCCACCGCACGACCACCATGCCATGGGCCCCGGGTTCGAGACCAGTACTCCCCGTGAGCTTTTATTAAGAAATTAAAATAATCCACTCCGTCTCTGGGCTGTTGTCTAGCTCGCAGCAATGTACAAATAGGACTCAAGCTTCCTCACTCCCCTTACCCTAATTCCCTTCCGGCCAAAACCATGCCAACGCATCAAAGGGTTGTCCCCTAGGATTTGGCCACATCGTATAAAAAAAATTTAAATATAAGTAACATATAAGTTTCTTAAGTGCTAGATCTTTAAAGTGAAATATAAGAAGTGCAAGTGTTTAAAGATATATTAGTGAATAAAACATAATTTTATCAACAATAAATCTTTTCTTTTGGAATCCAACATCCTTTTTCAGTGTACAGACTGAATACCTGAGCGCACCTTATTGTGAGCCTTTCTGATGCACAACTGTTCTGTCTTGTTGGTGCTTATCTTAATATCTTTTGTTTTGTAGTAGTCGTTGATAATATAAGAATTATATAACAATAATGACTACCTAAGTTACATAACAAACTCAGTTGCAAATGAACGCACTTTTTAATTTTCGAACTGACATGTAATCAGAAACTAAGCCGAAAAGTGCGCTGAAAGTAAACCGAGTTCGGTTTAAAAATTCCGCTTGGTTGAGTATACTTTTCGGTTGGACGTCCATGTAACTAGCGACCAGGTAGTACACTCAAACACCGAACTGGCATCTAACACACTCATATTACATTTACAGTTCATTTTTGAAGGTGTCATGTAACAAGAGAGCCAAATGGTGAACTCAGTACAAACTGAGTTCGGTTTACTTTTAGTTTGTCATTTTCATCTGGTGCTTCTATTCTAAATTCTATTCTATTTTCACTACCCTATCTTTGACAACTATACTGTTGATTTCCCTGAATGCATTGGGTCCTGAATTTACTTTTTTGAGCCTGACTTGGAATTGTGAGCACTCTATTTAGAGTTGTGTACGTTGGAAGCGATGTATATACTCCCCACCAGCATTCCGGAGCTTCGGGTTTTCACTTTTCATTTATTTATTTATTTAAGCTTAATGCAAGCTGTTACATAATAATACAAAATAACAAAATAAATACTACAAAGCATTAAGAAAATCGGCGTAGCATCTAAGAAAATTTTTGTATATTCTATACTCCTTTTTATTATCAGGGTTATGCCCTAAAAGCTATCGTCTCTTAGGATATTATAGCCAGGAACTTTTACGTTGGGTTTGTTCGGGCTGAGTCTTGCATCAGAGTTCACTGCGAATTCACGACTGTGCTGCTACAAGAGGTGATCCCGGTTGGGTTCTAGTCCACCAAGTGCTTTCGCAAAAATCTATTAATATTATAGTTTCGGTCTGTACTCTCGTTTAGAAACCCATTAAGATGAAATTTGGTATACGGACGTTACCAAGAAGAGATTTGGTGAGATTTATGGAAAAATAATATCGGCAATAAAACAAAATTAAAACTAATTACCTGTTAACCCAATACAAGCATTTTCGACCTTTTATCTTAAAAATTTTGTTTGGTAACCAGGTCACGAAAGATGGTTAAATTGGGCTTTTTCACTCGTTTAGATATTTTGCTACTGTTCAGTTGGTATTCAAGATACAAACTCGCGGTTTTAAACATGCTTTAGAGGACGAACTACGGATTAAAAACAAACCCTGTGACTTTATTAGTGTGAAAGTTATTAAAATTACAAAATTACAAGAAAAAAAATAAAAAATGATAAAATTAACTTATTTAGGTACACTTTTCTCCTTAATTACTGGTGCTATCTGCTCCAAATTGATGGTGAACCTGAAACAAGAGTAAGGCAACATTTTATACCTAAAATTTTCAACCTTTTGCCTAAATTGCAATTTTTGTACCATTTTTTTTGAAAAAGTTTAAAAATCACTCTTTTAAAAAAATGCATTTGGATTTAAAATAAAGTTAAAAATGGAATACAACGATGAATTTAGGTATAAAAGATGAAGGACATAAAGGATAAGCACTGTGCAAAATTTTATCTAAATAGGTTGAATTGTTTTTCTGCAAATGGTACCTAAAGGTCAAAAAAAGGAACTTACGGGTTGGGACGAAAATGTCTCGTGACAACTGTGCAGACGACGCGTCATCATCTTTTAAAATATCAATTTAATAGAACTGTTTTAAAAAATCGATTTTTTTGACCCCATTCGCGACCTGGTTACCTTAAAGAATTTCCTACCTAAAGTGCAATAAAATAATTAGGTTCTCAGGGAGTTCTAAGGATGCGGTTTTTCTAATCCTGTGTCTACCTTACCATGTTGCACCTTTTTAGTAATAAGATGGGCAATCCAATAAAAGAGGTGTACTAATTATATGAATTTCGGAGAAAATTTGGGAAAATGCTGAATTTTAGGGAATCGCAAACCATTTTTTTCACTTTTGGAAGTGACTGTACGTGCAATGGTAGGAGCTAGATCAGATTGCCCCGCCTCCCACCCGCCATACAATTTTTTGTTTGCCTAGTTGAGATCTATCACCCCACTCATTTTGGAACGTCAGATCTGAAACACCCTATATAATCATGTAAATGACACTGAAATTCCTTACCATATGTAATATTTTATACTAAAAACTTGATATAGCAAATACTCCAACGTACCGAAACTTTTAGACTACAGTGTACTCAAAAGTTAGCTTTCAATATCCAACTATCGTTTAGTCAATCAAGTTGCGAACTTCTTCTTCACACTGCTGTTAAAGGTCATAAAGAATTATTTGGCTTTCATTTTCAATTCACATGGGGCCTCTAAAAATCCGGTAATGGACATTAATAGATAGATTTGACGGCCAAAATTAGTAGAGAAGTCAGTTAAGCGCAACATGCACTGAATCTTTAATCGATCGTATTGCTTCAAAATAGACATATTCATATCCGAAAGTGAGTGAAACTCATAATTTTAATTGCCACAAATGTTCTTGTCTACTTAACATAATTCTGGTGTCGCGGAACCAAATATTAAACAAAACTTGAGCAAAAATTACTCATTGTAATTTCCCTGCTGAAGCTGTGCTGCTTTACCGTCACATGAGCTTGGCTATTTTCAAGTTCAAGAAGACAGGAGAGAGAAATACAAGAAGAAAGTGAAGCTTAAGAAATCAAGCTTGATTCTTCTTAAGTCGTATCAACATAGTCTTTAGTTCACTTCAGTCTTCTTGATTTCATGTTCAACCGGATCAGGAACAGAAACGTTTGGTTCGATACCAGCTAAGGTTAATATTGGAAGTCGTTATTTTCCTCCAGTATCGAATGAGAAGCCTAAGAGGTTAGTCGTGAGCCTCCGTGAAGAAACCAAGAAGTGTTATGCGATGCGTTCTGCATGATTACATTTTCTTGTGCTGTAAAAGGCGTCCGGTGCAGGCTATCCCATCGCTAGTTCGTAAAAAAACTGATATCAATTTATTAAAACCGTAAGATTGCATTGCCGCCGTTATTAAGTGTACTAAACGGAACTCTACTTCGAAAAGAATTAAAACAAGACAATCGTATCGAGTGAGTTAGTGGTAATAACTTAAACTGAAATTTATCCGCGGTATAATTTAGTGAACCATCAAAATGGAATATCGGTGCTATACAAGTTCAACCAGAGTAAGTGACCTCATTAAATTTTCATTTTCGCCCAAAGAAACGGTTAGTCATATCTGCCGCCGAGGTTTTGTCGGTTAAGACATTCTTTTCGCCGTTTTCACTTGGTACGCAAAACGCAGGCAACCATCGGCTCAGATGCGATTACTCCTCCCTTGATTTATGTAAATAATTTATACTTCCTTAACAGCAGAAAATTATGCAGAACTGAAATTTAAGAGACGGTGAAACGGAGTATAATAACCTTTTCGCGTTCGTTTGACTGGGCAATTCACTAGGGAGAATTCCTCGAAGACTGTTCCTTGGTACAAGGCATCAACTTGTTCGCCACATTTCAATATGAAACAAGTTAACAATGAGAAATGACAGTTCAGATATCGCTAATGATCATTTGTCACGACATTACAGTTAACGTTAAATATTTGTCGCCCATTTACTTTCCACTATTGCCGCTTTTGGTCTATGCTGTAAGAAGGTCAAACAATTAACCCACTACTTCGTTTGACTAAGACCTGCGACGTGCTATTGAATTAGACTTTGGTTTAGTGCAGCTGCCGCATCAAAATAACGTGCCCGACACGATCAAGAATCATATGATCAGCGAGAAATCTTTCACTTGAGGGCCAGGTGCGACTGATCTGCACCAACAACACAGGCCAACCAGTTCGACGGAAATGGTCAGGTTTTCAAATGTATCTTTGATATAGAGCTGGATGAAACTTGGAGGTTTGTGGATAAGAAGATAACTGTTCTGACATTTTCTTGTAACTTGTTTACTGACGATGATGAACATTTCTTGGGCTTTTATCTCCAGAAATACGAGAGTATAAATGATACTCGCCGACTTACGTCTCGTTTACCTAACCTAATCGACCGATTAAATATCGAAACACATAGGTGCTCGATGTGCTAGTGTTTTTTTTCTACAGTCTGTTTTTTATAAATTCATTTCGATCTTTCTCTTGTCCTATTTTCACTTTACACGCGATAACTTTTGGGACCATTTTTTCAAAAGAACCTCCGACAATTTTTGCTTTTATGATGACTCGACGACTGACATTGTTTGATGGTAATTGAAAATAATTCGGTAAAGACAGTAATTGGGCTATCAAATGCTTTAATTTTGGTACATATTAGGCACATAGAAAAAAATTTATGTTTAGGCCTTTTCTATGCTCAACTGAAGTTCAGTAAAATCTTCAGCTACAAGTGGTAACATATACAACATATAATACTATATTATATAGAAATTGGCACTATTGTCATTAATTATAGGAATATGAAGTGTTTTAAATCTTTATAATTTTTTATATCTGCACATCTTATAAGAACCATCAAAAGTAATTTAAAAATTCTAATTTGGTTATATCGAGTGTGGTGCACGAGTTAATATTAAAAATAACAAACAGTTTCAGTGGTTTTTCTCAGATAACATACAATGATTTATTACTGGTTTCGCTAAAAACCTAACTATTTCTATTACGGAGAGCATATAACTGTCAACTTCATCCGACGCGAGACAACGATTGCAAATTTAATTAAAATGAAAGGTGGATTCCGAACAACGGACATTACTCTGCAACCCTTAACGGCGTTTTTATCGTAATCTGTTGTCAGCAGAAAGCAGCCTTTGGTAGAACTTAGTACTTCCGGGATATAATGGCGAAAAGTTATTACTTACTCGCGTCCCACACATATTAACAACGTTTCATTGTGAACTCCTTCTTTTGGGTAATTTCCAAATCTGTTAGAGGAGAAAGACGTATCGTTGATACTGTTAATTACTTATATTTATAGCAGGTCCTTGTAGCTATTTGGGTAAAGCTTTACTGTATTCATTTACCACTTTCTCCTTCTTTAAAACTTTTGACTGTAGACCGTAATAGTTAGTGTCTCGTTATTGTCAGTAGGCATAAAATAGCTATCATCAACATAAGGAATTTAAATAATTTAAAAAAAAAAGTTTAACCGAATTCACAAAAAGCGCTAAAAAGCATAAAATAATTCCCGTTCATAGGCATGAAAAATGCGTCAACATTGGGAATTTCTTTCGGGTATATAAATAATATTTATTGAAACGGCAGTTAATATAAATTATTTCCCCATAAATAAAGAATACTTTCAAATTAATTCATTAAAAAAATCCCTAAATGTCGACTGTAAGTTTTATTAACTGAAGCCATACACCACGTGCATTGGTCTGCGCGGGGCGTTCCACCCCCTTGTCAGTTAATCTGAAACAAAAACGAGTAACAAATTATTAATCTACATGAAATTTGGGGGGGGGGCCTTATCGTTTTTAGTTTTCTGAAAACCCCCGAATATCAAAATGGCGGCCGTTTAAAAAAAAATATTTTCACTGTTTTTTTAGCTTTAATGGACGCACAAAAAAAAGTTTAAGTAAAAAATAAATCCCCTCGATAAGGCCCCCGAAATTAAATTTCCTTTACGGTGGAACAAATTGCAAGTCAATCGGTTCTTTCGTTGAAGCTGTAGAGCGCGCTGAAAAATGATATTGCGAGAAAAATCCATTTTTCTCGAAACAGCAGTTTTAAATTATAAAAAATCCATTTTAATGTTTGTTTTTGACAACTTCCATCTAGTCAGCTATCCCAGCACCATAGAGGCAGCCTTCGGCTTCCTCATAGTATACGTTCTGCTGGATCTGCAGGTTGATCAGGCTGATTGATAAGGTAGCGGAAAAGGTAGTCTCGCAAGGCGTCTCAGATACCTGTTTTCCAGTCGGCGCGCGGTTCCGCTCAATGCGCTGTAACTTCTAAACTATATCAGATTTTACAAAATCCTTTTTACTACATATACTAGACACTAAAGGGATTCCAATTATGTAAAAAAAAAACAAAAATTGATTTTTTGAACGTCATGAACGGTAACCTCCCCTTAATAAAACCTCACGGGGAGATCTGGTCTCGAACCCGGGACCAAGAAATTGATCCAACTCCGTCTCCAATTTTGGTTCTGTAGTTGTTTTAATTGTTTTATTTGCACCGATTTCAAAATATCGTAATAGATATAAAATTAAAAATTATTTTATGCTTTTTAGCGCATTTTGTGAAGTCGGTTCAACGTTAAAAGGTTAGGTTCAATCCCGTACCCCACCTCCATCTTACTAAAAAAATTTTTCTTGTGGTATCAACCAGGGAACATACTCTACCCATTTTCGGATAAATATTAAAAACACTTGTTAAGTTTCACAATTTATATCTTTATTAATCGGTTTTATTATGAAACTTAACAAGTATTTTTAATATTTATCCGAAAATGAATAGAAATATGTTTCACCAAGTGCTTACAGAAAGATCAGTAAATTATATACTCTACCCAACAGAAAAAGAATTATACAAATCGGACCACGCGTTACGCAGTTAGAATACCCCCCCCCCCCCACCCTAGGCCAAATTTTTTTCTCCTATTAGCAATGGTGGATCATACTCTGTACAACAAAAAACGAACCGTCCAAATCGGTTCACGCGTTACAGAGTTAGGTTTCACCCCCCCCCATGACATGGTACCAATCGGTGAACATACTCTACCCAATAAAAAAAGAATTTTCAAAATCGGTCAACGAAGTTATGTCCTGTCAGACATAAAAAATAAAATAAAAAAATAAAATACACGTCGAACTTAAGATTTCTTTGTGTTTGGGAAGTCGGTTCAAAATTAGACATTTTTAATTAGTTTCCTGATAAATTAAACCACAATATTGACTACTATTACCGCTTCGCTAACGATTTAGAAGTATGTTTGACTTTTAGTTAAATATTGTCAGTGACCAAGAAAAAGTACTAATTTATTTATTTATTTAAAAATTTATCAAATTACTGATGCCAACAAATAGTCAAAATAGTTAGCAGTATGCAAATTGAACAAAAGTAAAGGTAAAATAAAAGAAATAGAAAATTAAAGCAAAACCTTAAATAAGCTCACCCTCAAGAAGGTCTTCTGTTGCTCTCGGAAGGAAGGGGATATCTTTGTAAAGAATGGGACTGCTGTAACACGAAGGTCGTTAGTGGTGCTACATCCCTTTTAACCAGACCCACGAAAGGAAGACAGAGTATTACCGGGAAAATGATGATGTTGTGGAAGCAATTGCACGGAGTCATCTACTTAACATCAGTAACATTTAATTTTCTTCCTGTACCCTCTTTTGTAAGTCTGTTAACTTTCTGCTCAACATCGGTCTACCCCGGAAGCTTCTCGGTGGTATTACCACGAGAATATTGCAGGGTAGCTCTGCGAATTGGACGATATGAAATAGAGAACGAGTTTTTCTACAATTGGAAAACCCGCACCAATAACACATTCAAACTAAAAACAAAAACTTTAACACCCCCCCCCCCCCCCCCCATGAAGTCCGTATTTATTTGTCTTTAATAAATGTTTAAAGAAGATGTCATTGATGAAAGTATTATATTTAAAATATCATTTTCATCGACAACAACGTTTGCACTTCTCGCCAGAGATGCGTTTTCCATGCTTTTTTTATAGGAAAGCAATACAGCGAATCGGGCGACCGCGCAACACATGGTGAATATACGTTGAGAAGGAAGTTACCGAGATCAAGAAATCGGGGCAACAGTTAAAGGCGTTGGCGCAGAACCGGACCAGGTGGAGAGTCGGTATAGTAGACGCCCTATGACCCACAAGGGGTTAAATAACCCAGAGAGAGAGAGAGTGTGTGTGTTATGTTATCTAATTTAAATTGTAGGTCCACATGCAACCGTTGTCTCGAATCGGATGAAGTTTTTCTCCCGTCCGTCCCATGCCCCATAAGAAAGCTAGAGAGAGAGAGATTAGATGTTGCGCCATATTGTTAAAAGTTCATATCGTTCAGATCAAAATTATCCAATTGAAATAATCGGTAATCATGCTTCTGCAGTATTGATTCCGGAGAATATAGAAATGCAATTAATTAAATTTAAACGCTAGTAGGTACAATTGAAAATAATCGCTTTAGGGCAAAATTAAAACTAATGCCAAAGGAAGTAATGAGGACTTGAATGTTATTCTCGAAATTTGTTTAAAAAACTAGTGATGGTAATATTATTAATTATCTCTTTCAAATTTATTTATTATTTTATTTTATTTTTCAAAATAAATGGTGCAAAGACACTTCAAGAAATATAAATATAAAATGAATATGCATAGTATGGTCGTAGTTATTTAACCACTGTGCGCAGTAGTTTGACCTGTGTTTTTCTTTTATCGAAATAGTAGTTTTATCGAATATGATCGTCTTTTTAATTTGACTATACCTGTAAAATGTAATGAAACTATCGTAACCTTACTACATATGTTTATATGACTAAAAGTAGCGAAATTCTGAGCATATATAAAATATATGGCACGCCAGAAACTCGATAAAAAATTTTGTAAATTTTTCGGCATGCTTATGTAAAATGGTTTTCGGCCACTGCTCAGGCCCTCGAGATTGGATGGCAATATCATAAACATAGTGAGAGAACATAGGTGTTGAAGACTTCGACGCCAGGTATGCCCTGCTAAAACTTCAGTTAATTCAAATATACCACAAAGGACTGATACCCATCATCTGTGCTTTAAAATTTGCTCCCAACTTCAATTTTACCTACATATATAACCATCTATAAAAAATTTAAGTACAAATATTCTGTAGATTCCAAGGCCTATGCGTAATTATGAATCATCGCAATTTAATTTAAATGAATTCTGGCGATTAACCTGTTTTTTATAATCTCATTTGTCGATAAGACTGGTTTCTGCGGCACTTAATTTATTGTTAAATAGTTAAACCGATCAAAACTGAACCGTAAGTAAGATTATACTTATCAGATTAAAATTGTCATTTTAATGTTCAAATTGCTTCGGATGTATTATACATTTTATGTAAAAGAGATTTAAAATAACTGTTATCACGTGCACATCATCTACGAGTACATTGATATATATATATTTCGTAATTGATTCTTATAGCAATCAATAATCTAATTATTTCATTATTTTGCTCCACTATACTCTGAAATTTCAATTACTTTGAACTACTAGTCTTTTGTTCTTTATTTCAATTGATTTTCTAATCAGACTACACAAACTTTAATAATGCCCTTAAAACAAATTTAATCTCAAAGTGGAACATCAACGAGAAGAAACGTTGTACTTACATGTGTAGATTAATGGCTACTTTTTGAACATTTGACATTTTTCGTGCACGTAACTCCTTAAACCCAACCAAGAACATTAGTTATTATAACATTTTGATTTGATTTGCAAGAAGAAGTGGTTTTAAGGCTTGACTGTAGGGCCAATTTTTAATCATAAATGTTATATAACATTATTGACGTCTTGGTTCATTTTTCAAAGAAATCAGTATTTTTTATTTCCATGTGGTTTTACAAAATGATTTATATAAACAAAAATGGAGTTTTCTGTACGATATCAATCTTTTTTGAAATTATTAAAAAATTTTAATATATTTTACCAAGGAAAATTTAATTTGATTTAGTAAAATTTTGTTGGGCATTAACAGCCAATGTTCCACACGTAACATAGTTGCCTGCAAATAGTACTTTGGTCAAAAAGCAAAGAATTTATTAAGTTTTGGCAGCAATGACGTAAAAATAAGAATGTTTACTTTAACCTTTTTTTTTGGAGTTTACTCCTTAAGAATCATTTCATATACAGTCTGTCTCAAAAGTTTGGGATATTCAATAATTGTTGGTGAACCTACGTCTAAAGTGCGAATTCACTAAGCTGGGAAATAAAATTCGGCTAAGCTATTTATATTATTTAAATTCACAGGATTAAACAAAGAAATTGTAACAACTCTTATTTTGATATCTTTTTTATATCCTGCAATATTTTCATTATTCATATATTTATTTTATTATATTTTCATATTATTCATATTTTTCTCTTAGAATAGCGTGGAAACTCACAAATATAATTCCCATTGAGAATCTCTAGGCAATAATTAGGAAAAAAGTACACAAATTAAGTCCAAAAACCCAATAGTGAATTGATTTATTCTATGCGTAAAGTATGGGATAATACAACTCCAGAACTATTTAGAAATCTAATATCTAATATGCCAGCAAGACTGGAGGATGTAGTAAATGTAAAAGGAGATGTTACTAAATGGTAAATCTCTTATATGGTATATATTTTTTAACTTAATTTAAGAAAAAATACAATAAGTAATTATTATCCCATACTTTTGAGAGAAATTTTCGACATTGAAAATTCGAAGTTCTAAGAAAATATTTAATTATGTTGGATATAAAAAAGATATAAAAATAAGAGTTGTTACTCTTTCTTTGTTTAAACCTGTGAATTTAAATAATATAAATAGCTTAGCAGAATTTTATTTCCCAGATTAGTGAATTCGCACTTTAGACGTAGGTTCACCAAAAATTATTGAATATCCCAAACTTTTGAGACAGACTGTATAGGGCACGGAATGAAAAATAGATGGGTAGTAAAATCAAGCGTTAACAAAAATTGAACCCGTTATGGTTTTCCTCTGCGCAACATACTCGCATCTCATAGTGCTCTTCGATCCTTAGCACCAAGTACCCATTTATTTTCTCGCTTTTCACTGTTTCTAAAATTTGACTATAGTATTCAGTACACATGTACAATATTAAACGACAATTTGTGGAGTTTTACAGATTTAAAGTTTAACTTTTATTTATATCTGTTAATATTTATATTTATATAAAGTGAAGTGAATAAAGTTCACAGAATATTGTAAGATATGGAAGAAATCTATTTAAGTGATGATGAGAAGAAATCCGTTGAACACGTGAATGCGGTTACTAGGTAGGTTTTTTTTTATAGCGATTTGTAGATCTTGTATCACGCGTTGGCATGTGTCTACAAAGAATCAGGCTAGCAATTTCGTTAGAACAATGGCCACGGAAATAACGATAGAATAGTGAGAGACAACCGACATTCCGTCGATGCTCCAGAGAGTCAAGGCCCTCAGAAAATGAGGGATCGCTGGACTTTGTCTAACGCAGACAGTGCGGTGTGTCCGGCCCCTGCCCAAATATGGTAATTATATTCAAGTCTAGGCCTAATGTGGGACTTGTAGATCAGCGCTAAGTCAGGTGGGGTGAAATACAACACAACATTTCATCGCACTTTTAGCGATTGCAAATATATGATCAGTCCAGCTAAGATTTCTGGATATCTCGATACCCAAGATATTTAGGGAGGGCGAGTTTGGTATATTCACTCCGTCGACTGAAATGGGTTGGGGGTGAACCGGGCGTTTTTTAAGGGACATTAAACAGCATTGAGTTTTGGATGTATTAAACGTAACACGATTTGCTCTGCCCCAAGCAAGGACCATAGAAATGTCGTTGTTTAATGATCTAAACATGCGTTCCCGATTGACTTCTGTAGCATTTCCAATTGAATTCATTACAGAATCAAATGAGTACGCGAAATCAAGGGTGCTGTCGTCGGCGAAACTATGAAGAGGATTGAGAATAAGTGATAAGAGATCATTAATAAAAAGAAGAAATAAGGTTGGTGAAAGAACTGAACCCTGAGGTACACCGGCATTTATTTCGTAGGAATCAGATGTAACTCCGTCAATTACTACACGAATTGAACGGTCTGACAAAAAACTCTCTATCCATTTAACGAGGGTAGGGTGCAGAACAAATGTTTGAAGTTTGACTAAAAGGGCAGCATGCCAGACTTTATCAAAAGCCTTTGAAATATCAAGAGCGACGATTTCGGACTCACCAAAATTGTGAAGACAGTGATTCCAACGTTCCGTTAGAGCCGTTAGTAAGTCTCCGGTTGAGCGGCCAGTGCGGAAACCGTACTGGAAATCGTTGATAAGATGGTTATTTTCTAGGTATTTCAACAACTGAGAGTTGATGAGTGATTCAAAAACTTTAGATATGATCGAGGTTAGTGCAATTAGAGGGGTCGCATGCCTCTCCGTTTTTAAGTATCGGCTGGACATGAGCGAGTTTCCAAACACTTGGAAACATTCCTATTGAATATGACAGGTGAAAAAGTTTGCGCAGAGGTTTAGCCAAAGCAGAGGCGCAGCATTTTAAAACAATGGGCGAGAAACCATAAGGCCCAGTAGCTTTGGACACGTCGAGTTTTAAAAGCACTCTAAAAACTTCCCGAGTGCGAAAGTGTAGCGGCTTTTTCCTACTGGTACACTGTGATGGAGATGGAAGTGACTGAGATGAAGGTAGTAAGTACGAATTAGCAGCGAAATTTACAGCTTTATCATACGTATAATATACCCATCTAAATTGCGATTAAAATCCTGATATGATTGATTGATATGATTGATTAAACATCTGTTCCTGTTATGTAGTGTACAGAAGGGCATAAAACTATTTGTACACTAAAGAGAATAGATATGTTATACTGAATATATTTAACATCTAAATAATAATTTTTATGAATACTTCAGTATATATTTTATTATTGAAATCTCGGGCACATGCGCATGACCTCCGTGGTAATATATTACTGAAATCACATGAATTAATTTTATCAGAAACTTGGCTTCACAACGCAGAACGGGTTGAAATTGAAAATTTTAAATGCATAACACAATACGCTGCTGGCGCGTGTTTCTCAACCAGGCTTGGGAGTGGAAAATTTACTGAAAACTATGTTTTTACTTACCTTACGTCTTTGGATAGGTTTTCTGAAATAAAACTAAAACTGTTTTGGGACCTTTTAATTTTAACCCTTTAGTCAGGAGTCCTTATCAGTCAAAGTCGTTAATAGAGCCATCCCCCTCTAATTTTTAAATATCGTTGCAAAATATCCGCAAGTTAGCCTTTAGTGTGTACTTCCAATCCAATACAAAATATAACGAATACTTTAATTACCTGTACAGAACCCATTATGCGCGTGCTCAACACGTTCTTAACGTTCTATTTTTTGTCTATGATTATACCTACTGTAACCTCGTAACCTCAAGAAGAGAGAGAAGAAATTAAGCGAATTGGATTGAGATTCTTCCGCATCTTCACATTCTTCTGAGACGCCGCCGACAGAGTTTGGCCTTTTTCGCAAGTTGGCAACTTTCTCAGAATTTACCAACTTCAAGACCGTGACTCAATCTAAAAGTCCTTTCGTAGCCTCTCTCTCTGGCTACTTTAAGGAGCCAGTGACTGAAAACTCGTTGGCAACAATTAACAAACATAAATATGTTGGAAATTACTTTTAATAATAAGTTTTTTTTAATCAAAACTGCCTTCATATGAACTGGCCAGATAGTTCCATGGAAATAATACAAAACCACAGAATCATCAAACAAAGGGTTACTCCCTGTTTTATAATAAATTAAAAATGTAAAGTGATTGCGGCAAACACAGCCACCTTGCAAAGTTGTAAAGTATCTTGCTGTCTGGCTGTACCATGAACTTGCTCACGATTATCGGTATAGCAAACTGGTTAAAATATAACCTTCATGAAGTAACACTTTAACCGAGTCATTACATGCGCTAGTGGCGACGAAGCTACACAGTCAAAGAGTTATTGCATCTTCAGTTAAACATAATTCCGTTGCAGCAACAATTTCTTATGTTCCTCTTTTCTCAAGTGGTTCTGCATCTTTGGCCTATTAAAACTCTCATCATGGGCATGAGAAAAGGTGAACTCTTAATGAGGAGCGCATACTGCAGTTATATGTAGCAAGTAAATAACGCCTGCTACTTTAAAATTGGTATCAACCAGTTTCAGTATCACCTCTTCTTGAAATAGTAAAGAAATAGCACTTTTGTCTTGCCCTTTTATGTCTTCAACTGTTAATAAGGAACAGCATGCAAATTCCATTCAGACCGATTATTTTGCCAAGAAAATTCATAAGATGGTGTCATCCGTCAGGTACAAGTGCGAAAAAAGACGCAGAGCAAACACGTTGAACAGATTCAATTACGTACAGTTACCGACTTGCTAAAAACTTCAAGAATTCCTCTTTGTACCACAGCAAACAACTCCGGACGTTGACTTGGTCTTTTGTTACCACTTCAGATAGAATCTTCTGCACTCAAAATGATTATTTGCCTCAAAAGTCACTTTTTCACTTTTCCATAGAGACAGCGAAACTTTGAAGGCGTTTAGCTAAAAAAAGGTTAATGAAAACGTTGGTAAAGTTGAGAAATGTAGATGTTTTGAAAAAGTTTCGGTAATTTGAAACTGGGCTTGAAGGACCCCGCCGGTAAAATTTCCAATTAACCATTAACTATCGAAAATTATCTTTCGCCCCAGTTATTTGCGATTCGCTGTACTTTTATCAAATTTTCGAGCCGAAACTGCTCTATAATTATATGAAAATAAAGCTTATTGGAAATCGCCACAGTTATTACAAGTAATGAGATAATAAGACCATCGCTGATAGATAGTTAAACTTTCGAGGTTTCATTGACGTCTTGTTTTGGTGCGACTTTGTTAATTTTTTTCATTGAAATTAACGGCATATCATGATATTATCACGTTCTGCCCGCGAAAATGTTAGAGAATTAAAGGTAAACCTAAATTTTAAATTATAAATGTCTCTTTTTTCAAGTTACTCTTCTCTTAATGATGGAAAAATTAAATACTGCAGTAATATAGAAATTAGTTTTAGTTAACATAATCCCCTCCTACAAAATTGTTCAAAACTCACTTTGCAAAAACGTATACTAACATCATGAATTAAATTTTTTTCGCCACTACAGCCCAGCTAAAAGAAGAGTAATCTTCTTCACGCTTACATACCTATGCAGATATACCTATTACAGCATAATCCTATTACCTATTACTCCAGTAGCCATCTTACCCGACTTGAAAAAAAGGTGCTTATAATGCTATCGAGATGTGTACCAAATTACAGGTCCTTACGAAAGACTTTCAAAAATAATATAGGTATCTTTTTGTATTACACCGTAAGGGATCGTTCAAGTATTACGTAAGCATCAAAGTAGGGGGAGGGGGTTTTCCCTTTGCATATTATTGATTACAACGGGGACTAGGGCTGAATGGTGATTTCGTCGATTTCGTTTTTAGCTAATTGAGTAATAGCCTCAAATTAATGACAATGTCACGTGTTTATGAATTAACATTAGTATTTGAAAAATTCTATATTTCAACGGCCCGTAATGGTTTTTTGGTTTTTTTTTGTAATTACAGCACTTGTCAGTAACAGAAGCAATACCAAGGTGAACTATGGAAAGTAATTGGTTCAAATTTTGGGGGAATATGAATTAAATTTTTAATATTCTTAGAGAAATAGTAAGCTTTAATTTGATAATTAGATCAAATAAAGCTTTAAAGTTACACTGAGCATTGAGTGGCCCTAACTATTTTCGCGTATGTCTTTTTTTTGTAGGGAGGTGAAATGCTTTATGCACGCTGGGGCACCCCGTCCCAGCAGTGTCGGGCTCCTGTGGCGCAGTTTACCGACTAAAACACCTCCCTTGCTCTCCGGACACTAGCCTGGAAAAGTTTTCTACATTACTTCAAGCTAGGTCCTTTCCTTTAGCCCGTCATTCGACCATCTCGTCTGCGGCGGCCTGCTCGTCAAGGTCTTTCTTTTTCCTGCGCAGGACATCTTCCGCGTACCTGACTGTGCAATTCCACGTTTCTTCGTCGGCGATCATGCCTTGGACTATATTTTCCGGGGAGATCGCCCCTCCTAGGTGGACTCTTAGCGCTCCCCTCACGGGAGCCCATCTCTTACACTCAAAGAAAGTGTGTTCTACGGTGTCCGTTTGGCCTAGGCAATAGAGGCACTCCAGTGACGCTACCTTTCCCATTCAGTGAAGATACGAACGAAGTATCCGTGGCCACTCAGGAGTTGGGTTATGTAAAAACCTACCTCTCCATGCCCTCTGTCGATCCAGGGGCCCAGATCACTGATGAGCCTCGCTGTCCATCGTCCCCTGTACTCCTCTCTCCATCTTTGTTTCCACCTTTCCATGGTGTATGACCTTTCCTCTCTGCGCACTGACCTGACCTTTCCTTATCTGCTGGAAGAAACTCATCTTGGTGTCAATTGTAACGCCGAGGTACCTCACCGAAGGTCTCGTTCGTATGGTCTCTTCTCCGACTCGCACTGGAAGGATGGTCGGGATTCCAGCATGTCGACCCATCGCGCGGAGTCGAAGGCGTTCTTGACGTCTAGTGTTTCCAAAAGCACCACTCTACGCGAGTAGTGGCTATGGTCTTCCTGACCGCCTCGGTGACCTCCAGAATTGCCTCCACCGTGGATAGCCCCGCCCTAAAGCCAATTTTCGCGTATGAACAGATGACTCATATGATGATGCCATGTTAAATATGACAAACGCAATATTGCAGGTTTAGATAAAATGTCAAATTAAGAGAAAATGAAATGTTCTTATCTTTACATACCTTCCGCATACAATACTTATAATATTTCCCTAAAAAGAAAGATTATTTTTAGAACATAAGTTTGGTGTTTTTAAGTTTCCTTAAACAGACATGCTTATTTTCACTTATACAAATACTTAGTATGTGGGGTTCTTTTGAAGCTCCGGGGGAATCAAGGAATCGTTATTTGGTCACAGCCCTCTGATCCTCTTATTTATATCCCTATTAATATAAAATTGTGTATCTAAATGACTCTTCATCTGGTCAACTTCAGCACCAACGTTTTAAATTGTTGCTGCGATTTGTTGATTTGGACCCCGGTTTACAAAGGCTTTTAGTTTAGATGTTATTTGACAGGTCACTTCCTAAGTTGAACAGTCGTACAACTGAACAGATTTTAGGTTCAATTCAAAGATCACGAGTTTTGTGCGTCCGGAAATGTTTTTATTGCGCCATATCTCAGCAAGAGTATTAAATGCAACTGGAGCCTTTTTGATGAGAGCCTGGTGTAACTATCCTTCCCAGAAATGGGTTAAGAGATTGGCTGAAGAAGGTGACGATGTACGTCTCGCTTAAAAGTTTTGGGTTCAAAAGACAAAGGATTAGCAGAAGATTAAGTGTTCCACAGTCTTGTTCTTCTGCTTAGGAAAGATTCCCGAAGTTTAACGTTACGTCCAAATTTGTCCTGGGAAAGCTTTTATATCGGACGTTATAATGTATCTACAAGGAATCAGGCTAACAATTTCATTAGAACAATGGCCGTGGAAATAGCGTTAAGAGAGTGAGAGACGTAGGTCTTGTATATCAGCGCCAAGTCAGACGAAGTATCGATTGGAAATATATGAACATAGATATATCAATACCCAAGATGTTTAGAGAGCGCGAATTAGAAATTCGCCAAAAAAAATCTAAAACGAATCTTTTAAAAACTGGAGTATTCAGTATCCCACCATTCTTATTGATACTATTTATTTTTTCAAAATTAGCATCGTATATAACATTTAAAACAAGGCTTTAGTAACTACACAAAGTTTTAATTTTCCATTTGTTTAAAGTGTAACATTACATGCTTTTAGATGAATCATATTTATTCTACCTTTTTTCAACGGCTTCGTTTGGCAGGAGGCCTCCATGATATAAAACTTGGTGTTCGTTAGAGACAATTCAAACCATCGCAATTTATATATTCTTTATTAATTTTAAATTATTTTAATGAAATATGTCAATTAGAAATAGTATGCTTAAAACATTGGTTTGGTTAAGATAATTTTTAATTTTTACATTTAATTTGTATAATGCCTCAAAAGTAAAATAATAATTAAGTCTTCGAACGTGGTTTTTCACTATTAAGTAAATACTAGAGTTCTTTAAAACAATATTAATCTCCTAAGCTCCTTGTGATATAAATAATCTTTTTAACGCATGTTTATTTCATATAAAAATTGTAACCGTGTTATACTTTCAGATATTATCAGCGCTGTTTTTTATAAGTTTGCACAAACACATAACGCATGCCGCCCTATGGTCTAGTTATACACAAGAGAAATGCAACTCAAATTCTGACTTAAAGTATCTGTCAGGAGACGCATTAGCAGACTCATCAAATTGTTTAGGCCCGAATAATGCACCATATCCAAGGTAAAAGGTTAATTTTTGAAGTTAATGGAATCATCTTAATACCATTAGTTTTATATTTTTAGTGCAGCAGTTGCACGAATGTTTTCCAATTGGAATGGTTCTTCAAGGAGAGGTAGACAAAGTCAGATGCCCACAATGGATCCTGCTGTAACAAAAAGTGCTTTACTGAGAGCATATAGTGAAGTCAATTCAGAACCTGTTCATAGTTCTCGATATGGTATGTAATTTTGAATTTTTTATCAATAACCAAGTGTTACCTTTGAAATACAAGATATGGTTTTCTTTCCTATCAAACTTTACCTTGGAGACGTAGCTGATGTAAGGATTACCTTTTTAAAAATGTACGTTTTTTCAATTTTTTCATCGAATTGGTGAGTACTTCACTTCTTTTACCTCGTTTCCCACAAGAAGCTACGAGAGCTAGAGGGTATGAACAAGCTTTATTTGGAATACCTCGTGCACACCGGAGGTGCGACTTTACTTTTATAACTACTATAGTAGAAGTTTTAGGCGGAAAATCTATGAAGAGCTGGTGATTTTTATTTTATTTATTTCTCGCAATGCTGACTATTTGGTAAAATCTTGTCGAAGACAGGACATACATAGGTACAAGCAGTACGATATGTCAACTTACGCTGCCTAATCTGTTCCAATTTTCCCACCCCACAAAACTGTAATTGTTCACTCCAATTTGGCGACCATCTTGTGGCGGTGTATGACGTCACACACTCAGGATTAATGTTGTTTAACAATTTTCATTAGTTAGTTATTTTCATTAATGATCGAAATTTTGGCCTCTAAATTTTTAGAAGATTTTTAGAAAGATTAATAATTAAAGCGCGAAAAATAAATTCCTTGATTTCGAATATTTTCCATTTTCAGTCACTTTGGTATGTTAATTTTAAGACATACTAAATATAATATAGTCGTCGGTAACGTGTCGGCCTACCAATTCGGTGGACTGAGTTCCGAATCCCTCCGGCGACGATCCATGGTTGTTCTCTGTTGGCAACAAAGAAAGGTTCCAGAGAAAATGCCAGTGGTTCGGAGTCCACTTTAAATTGTAGGTCTACTTGCAGTCGTTGTCCCGAATCATGTGAAATTCTTCCCTCATCCCGTGCCCAACAAGGGGTTACGGAAATTAGAGAAAGAGAAATATAATGCAGCTTGCATGGTATTATGTTAAGATTGTATTTTAAAGCCGGATATAAAATTAAATATGATTATAAATTTTACATTTTGACATGGTTTATTTATCACATCGAAAACTGATTTGCAATTTGTATGCTTTTAGTGTTATAGACGTTATTAATATCTCAATTGACAGGTAATAAAATAGTGTCAAAGACTATATATTGGATTTCTGAAAAATAGATTTGCTAAGTTAAATTTTGTGAAAAAAAATTATTTATTTCATTTCAAACGGAGATATTTTGAAAAATTGCCCTATAATAATATTTTATTTTCAGGTTTAAAATAGTGACCAATGTGTTTTCTTTCAGAATAGATTTAAAACACACTTAAATCTTTTACCATCCTCAAGTTACATGACCAAACGTATAGCTCATACCTACTCTTCTAAGAAAAAATTCTACCTGCCTCCTAATTTTTTGATCCTTTACTCTTTGCGTAATATTTGGGAGTCCTAAAAAGGACATGGCTTTTAATAGTGCTAAAAAGGAAGTCAAATTAATTGGTTAAAATATTTTCAAAATGTCCTCCGTCATTTTGAATGCACAGAAAAGCTATTTTTTCATGGATGTTTTTAAGTCAATTGCTAGATTTTCTTTTATTTTATTTCCGGCTTCTTTTTTGAATTCATATCTTCTACCATTTCTCTCAAACAAATCAAAATCAAGTGGGGTGAAGTCGGGAGAACGAGCCAGGCAAAAAAAGTACCACGCCGCCATAATTTCCATTCAACCACTCGAGTCCGTTTCTTGAGTCGAAAGTGTATTAACGCTTCCAGTTTCTCGAAGCTTTGAAACGCTCTTTGAAAGACACCTTCTTCATTTGTAAATTGCACTATTTTCAACTATTACGTGCTATTAAAAATGGCACTGCGTTTGCATCTCACTTTATACCTGGAGATCATCATCTATTACAAGTACAGCAAACGAATATAATCTTTCTGCGTAAATGTTTACAAAAGAATTATTTTATGACTTACAGTAAACCTTTTACCACACATCGACCACTGCACTTAAATTAGTGTTATTGCCAAAAACAAATTTGGAAGTACATAGAATTTTTTCTTAGAAGATATAGAAGATATAAGTTGTACATTTGGTCATGTAACTTGAGAATGGTAAAAGAGTTTTGTGTGTTTAAAATTTATTTTGAAAGAGAAAAATTATAGTACAAATTTTCAACATATCTCGGCTTGAAATGCAAAAATAAGTTTTTTCACAAAATTTAAGTTTTAATTTAAGTTTAAATGTAAAAAAAATACAGTTTTTAACACCGTCTGAAATATTCTACTTTGGGCGCTCAAAAAAATGGCTCGTTTTATGAAATTTTTATGAGATTATGAATGAAGATATTGATGTAGAGTTTGTAAGGCTTAATAAATACACTCTTGAAATATATTTAAAAAATTTTTATTATACATGTTATGCACTTTTAACGCACAAAAACACCATTTGAAACAACGCTTCGATTAGTAGGTGGGTCTGCGTTGGTGCAGAAATTTGAAAAATGGGCCATCTAAAACAGAAATTTTTTTAATTTTTAGATCATTATATCTCTAGCAACCGAATGAACTAGGATTTTTGATGTACATTCAAAAATAACAAAATGGCGGCGAAAAAAGAAGGAAGATAAAAAATTGCATGATTTTTATTGCTTTTTGCCATAAAAAATCGTAAAAATCGAAACTTTTAAATAATTCTAGTTCAGCCGGTTGCTATAGGTGTGCAGAATATGTGGTAAATATTTTATAACAATCGTTTCAGTAGTTTCGGAAATTTTTGCAACAAGCGGTGTAAAAAAGTTGTTTTGAGATAAACGCGTTCAAAGTCAGCGAATGGGTCACCGCGTCGAATAAGCGAGCTGAGGTAGTTACGATTGAGGGGCAGAAAAGTATACTTAGACTGCTTGAATCTTTTTAAAATTTTGAGAGAATATTCTTGAATATATTTACTTTCGAAAAATGTAAAAAGAAAAAAATTAGATTTTTTCAAAGTTTCAAAGTACAATACTGCCTTAATAACGTCTATAGCACTAAAACTATAGAAAATATGCGTTAAAATGTAAGACTGGTTAATTTCATTGTAAAAATTTCAAACTCTACGACTTGGAGGGGGTAAAATATACCCCCCCCCCCCCCCTCATGCCATACATTTTTTCGTTTCTTGCCTGGATCTACCAGTTCCTTCATTTTTGCACACGACCTAAGAAACATCTTGTATGCTTGACAATTCTTTATTTCATTGTATATCTGAACATTATATAAAAACATCAGTACAGCGGAACAAAAGTACTTGTACCTGTAAAATGCATAGAAATGCATTGACAAAAAATTGTTGTCACAACATATAACTTAACATGCAGATTAATTTAGTGGTTCGGAATGCACCCTAAATTGTGGGTTAACTTGCAATCTTGTCATTGAATCGGATTAAGTGCATATATCGTATACTAAAAAGTTTTTCTTATCAGTCAAGATACAAAAAACGTGTTAGCCTCTGAAGAGGCAATAAAGTATAGCTTTTTAAGTATTCCTAAAGCATATCGCTTTTATTGGCGTGCGTTTGAAAGAAAGTTAAAGAAAACAGCATGACATGACCTTAAAAGTATTTTATTTTTAGGATCACCCAAATCGAATGCAGTCACTGTCTACATCATTCTTTAAATAGCACATACATATGTATATCGTAAAATGCTCTATTCAGAATTCTTTTTCTGAATAACAATTCAAACTAAACTTGATTATTGCGTGTAATTTTACTTTCATGAGAAATATACTGTGAACAAAGAAATATTTATCTGTGGCATAAACTTTGACAATCTAATGATAAAATTAATTTAATTTTTATTTTTATTCTTCACTGTCTATTATTCTTCCTATGGGATTTAGTAAAATGTTTGGGTACAGTTATTTATGTCAATTAATTGAAATTCAAAGCGCATAGCTATACAGAAATACGTGAGCACGTGTGTTGATACCGATAACCGACTGAATGTGTTTCCATTTTCCAGATACTCAGCATAATCACTGACAGGGAGAAAGCCGAGGCACATTCAGATGCAGTCAAGTTTATATCAAAACATCTATTTTCTACTTGTCTAAATGAATGCAACTATCCCAAGTGATTATGTAGGAAAACGGCACTTTGACGTATAAACCAGTAATCGATTGCCAATAGGAAATAGTAAACGGAACAGTTCTTTTGTATAAGAGTATAAATTTACGCACCCACTATTTAAGTGCATCTTTATTTAATTCTTTCTCTAAGCATATTTAAAAATTTCGTTCACGAAAAATTTTTGAAAGTAATTTCAGTTTTACATATGTACTGTATTCGAATTTACGAAGACAATATGAATATATGAGAAAAAACTCAGTTACATAGGTAGGTAGTTTTGAGATATGGCAACACCAGTGTGAATATGTCAAATCTGACATTATCATCGTAAAGTTTGACATTTTCAATAGTAATCGTACTCAGAACGTTTAATCATACGAGTGCTATTTGTGTTGTTTACAGGTACACAATCTTGGTAAAAAGATGGAATTAAATCGTGAACATTTTCGTGCGATGATTTTCTATGAGTTTCGACGTGGATTAAAGCAACAACAGTATGTCGATGAACTTGCTTCGACTTTTGGTAATGAAGCACCATCTCGAGCCACCGTGTTTCGCTGGTTTTCCAGAAAAATTCGATGTTGTGCTTAAACTGATATCGCAACATCGTCATGTGACATACTGTCAGATTGGGGCATGCATGGGCATTAGTTCCACTCGCATACATTCCATATTGCATGAACATTTGGCCGTCAACAAGTTTTGTTCGCGTTGGATACCGATAATTTGACAATTGATCAAAAAAACGCTCGGCTGTATGAGTCTTTCAAGACGAGCCAAATTCAAGAAAAGTTGTTCGCGCACGAAGCATTTCGAAGCAAATGCTCGCATGTTTTTTCGGAATAATTTGACGCGTCGCCACCGTGCCATTACAGCAACGTAGAACGGTCAATTCTGAATGGTCTACCACCATTTGTTTACCAGAAGTGGTCGGAAAAATAAGGGAAACCAATCAGGAGGAGAAGAATCATTCTCTACCATTACAAGTAAGCTCTCACACATCAGTTCAAACAAGTGAATTTTCGGCACCCAATGATTTCTTCTTATTCCCGCAGATCAAAAATAAAATGCGAGGTGAACTTTTTTGGACGCCTAAAGAAGCGGTTGATGCGTTCAAATCACATGTTGTGGAGGTACGTCAATCGGAGTAGAAAAACTGCTTCGAAAATTGGTTCAAACGCATGCAAAAGTATATTGATCTTCATGGAGAATAGTTTGAAAAAAATAAAGCTATTTTCGATTATAAATATTTATTTTTACTTGTCTATCTCAAAACTTAAGTAGCAACCCTCGTAAACGAGAAAACAATTTTAAAATTATTCACTTTGATGATTTTGGGTCGATATATTGAGTTCGATTACGATTCGTAATATTTAACCTTTCTGCAATTCTTAAATATTTATTTTCATATGGCAAATCTAAAAGAAATTGATCAGAATGCCAACTAATAATGGTCTATGTGATTAATAAAAGTGATAACACTGGTCTGCAAAAAAAACTGTTTTCCCTTCTTATTATTATGCATGATTATTATAGATTAGATGCTTCTGAATCGAAATATGGTAGTAACAAATGTGTATCCCGTATACTTTTTTGTAACGGATTTTTTAAATAAAACACTTTTTTTGCTTAAAATTATAAGCGTGTCAACGCTTAAAGTTAAAGTTTTAAAAAAAGTTATAATTCGTTTCAAAACTTTAAAATAATTAAAACGGTCTATCTACTTGTATAATAATAGTATTTCACTTTGAAGTTGTCTTCCTTTTCATGTTTTCCATTGGAGTTTCTCGGCGAATATACCGACAAAAATCTGCATGCATTGCTTCTGACGATTTCGCGTTGTATTGTCTCTCTATGCGCAAAATATCTTGATGGATCCTTTCATAATGTTCTTCTGATACTGCATCAAGATTTTCAGGAAAGATATATACACCCCGTGCAACAAAAAGAGCCGCACGTGGTTTGCTTTTTCATATCTTCCCGGCTCAATTCGTGCTAAATAGTCTCCAAGATGTCCAAATTGCTTTTAACGGTTGTTGATGTGCAATACCACTCTTCTGCTAAAAATATTCACTATGTACAGTTGCATACATGCATAGGGTTCGAGACGTTATTAAGGCAAAGGGCGGTACTACAAAGTACTAATTTTTTTTTAAACTCAATTTTAAAACTTTTAAGTTTTGAAAATACATTTTTAAGTTTAATAAAAATAAAGAGATATTGTTGGCTTACTGTATTTTTAATTTTTTATGAAATAACATTGCATAAAAAATTTGAACAAAATGAACCTTTTTTTGATTTCGAACGAAAAAGTAAATTTTTTTTTTGAAAACAAATTACATATTGCATAAAACATACTTTTTTAATTGGGTTATATGTGAATAATGTAAAATACAGAAAAATTATATAATAAATTGTTGTTATTTAACTTTAAACTTGCGGCTCTTTTTGTTGCACGGGGTGTAAGTGCAAGTCCAAAAAAGTTAATTTTAAGGCAGATGTTGCATTTCCGATCTTATAAGAAAACAATAATTCCCTAATAGTTTTCAGCTTTTTTGTTTCCAAGAAAATTATGACACACTTTTACAGAAGCAGTCCATGCTCTTTTTTCTCCTTCAATTAATTTTATTTCAAAACTTGCGTCCTTCATAAGCTCTCATATTTGCGAGCCTACAAAAATTCCCTCTTTAAATTTCGCGTCGCGAAAATTTGTATACTCTTGTTTTGTTGGAGCAAATTGCAAACATTTTTCTAAACTCCACCATTCTTACAATTTTCAATATTTTTTAAAATCCATGGTTGAAGGTACGGAATATAATATTTATTTTAATGATGATTTGATATTTTTTGATTCCAGTCAATGTGGAGGAGCCAATCATGGCAGAAGTGAACCTACTTTTTTTCATATGTTCCGCTACTGTACCAAAAGCTCAGTAAACTTCATTTTTTCTTCAAAAAATCTGTACGGTTCACTGTCAAGTTAAAACTTTAATGATATCTAGAAAAATATTGGTGGAAAGTAGATGGTTGGTTGAAGTGGCGACCCAGGCTCGGCACCCAGCGTCCAATTAGCACAAAGGTGTGCCGTTTTGTTACCACATCTCGTAAGCAGGCTGTGCGCGATGGGTTAGGAGATCGGTGATTGGGAATATCTGACACTAGACCCAGCCGGTAAGATTTAGGAAGTGGATGATCTCTCCAACTCTTAGCCTTGAGACCTCCTTAAGGTTATTAGAAAATAGTTTTTAAAAAAAAGTTTAACCGACTTCACAAAAGGCGCTAAAAAGCATAAAATAATTTTTAATTTTATATCTATTACGACATTTTGAAGTCAGTGCAAATCAAACAAACCAAACAACAACAACAAAAATATTTAATCGTCATTTCTTATGATCCCGTAAGCTGAAACGTTCAGGTAGTATTATGTATTATTTTTAAATTGTGGTACTGTAGTTGTTTTATTTGTTTAATTTGTACCGACTTCAAAATTTCGTAAAAGATATAAAATTAAAAATTATTTTAAATTTAAATTAATTATTAATTATTTGTTAAAATGGTTAGGTTTAACCCTCTACCCCACCTCCATTTAAAAAAAAAATCTCATGGTATCAATCAAGGAACATATACCGAACAGAAAAGGAATCATCGAAATCGGTCCACGCGTTTCGAAGTTACTATCCCTCCCCCTCCCCCACCACCACCATAGCACCAAATTATTCTCCTATAAGCAATAGGGAATCACACTGTATACAACAGCAAAAGAACCATCACAATCGGTCCATGCGTTACAAAGGTAGGTTCCACCCCCTTCCCCCTCAAACCCAACCCCACCAACATTTTTTTCTCGTGGTATCAACCAGGGAGCATACTCTACCCAAAATAAAGAGAAGTTAGACTACTCCAGCCACCCACCCAACCCCCCACCTTGGACCAAATAATTTTTCTATTAGCAATGGGGGATCACACTCTATACAACAGCAAAATAACCATCCAAATCAGTCCACGTGTTACAAAGTTAGGTTCCACCCCCCCCCCCCCCCCTCCCAAACTTTTTTTTTCTCGTGGTATCAACCAGGGAGCATACTTTACCTGACATAAAAAGAATTATCCAAAACGGTCCACGCGTTACGAAGTTTGACTAATACTCCCCCACCCCCACCCCTCACCTTAGGACCAAATTATTCCACTATTAGCAATGGGGGATCACACTCTATACAACAACAAAAGAACCATCGAAATCGGACCACGCCTTACAGTTCTAGCTCAATTTAATAACTTTAATCCGTGCCTCACTGAGGTTAAACTTTAGAAAAATTGTGATTTTTAGCGAAAATTCGAAGTTTTTCCTCCATAAAATGGAAAGTGTACTTCCTAGAAACCTAATTCTTATCTCATTTTATACGAAATTTTTTTGTCTTGACACTTTATTTTTATTATTTCTTTGCTAAAACTTATAGATTTAGTGGTAGTTAAAATTCTTCAGGTCATATCGTAAAGAATATCCCCAATAGTGACTTTTCATGTAAACGTCTAAAACATCACAACATTCAATAACATCTGCTTTCCAGATTTTACTTTTTTATTTATCGTTTACACATTAAAAAGAGTTCAGTTGGAGGTCTTTTCAAGAGTAAATGCTACAATATCCAAATTGAAAATGAAGGAATTAGGGAAAAGAAGAGCAAAGAAGGTATAAAGATAGTAAAAAAAGAGTGTTTAAATGCGTTTTATTATTTCTATTATTTTATTTTATATTTTATTAAATTCTTAATTTCTATAGTCGTGTGATTAAGGTGCTGATAACTCAGGTAAGGTAGGGAAAACAAAAAGATCTTTCAGAGTTAGGTTAAACGAACATATATGCTCTGGAAGGTTAAATAAACCAACTTCTGGAATTGCTAAACATTTGTGTGAATTTAATCATAATGTCACTTCAAAAAATATAAAACTACTTCATAATCTAAAAGGAGGTAGAATACTGGACCGTTACGAGATATTTGAAATTAGAAATGAGCTAAGCGCTGGGTCTCTTTTAGTTAACGATCAGTTAGATTTTCAAAACAGAAGTCCGTTACTTAATCCGCAGATTGTAAGAATGTAGAACCAAATTTGTAAAATTTGTTTTAGTAGCCAGTTAGCCCTGATGATGTTCTAATAGAACGAAACACGTAGGCATTTAATGTATTGTTTTTTAGTGGAATAGTAAACAAGTTGTTAACAAAATATAGTTTGTTGTTTTTTTATATTAATCTTAAAATTGAAGTCTTGGATTAATTTTACCCCTCTTTCAGCTGTGTCATTAACAGCCTTCAAACAGTCCACTAGCTTTTAAATAATGTTACTTTGCAAACCATCAGTATTTCAAAATTCTGTATACATTTCAAATCCCTTAAAAAACTTCGAGTTCGAGGAGAAACAAAAAATCAACTTCTTTATCTAATAAATGATCAACTTGTTTAAGGCTATTGTTGCTTTTGCATCCCTGTTATCACAATCCTGTTCTTCATATTTTATTTTGGACGTTAATTGCCCAACCGTGTCGTTTTAAATTTTTTTCCGAAAGTATCTTAAACAAATGGAAGCACAACTTGCTGCGAGGTGAGATACTACAAATGGTTTATCTTTGTAGAGATATCAATTTTCCGGTATTAAACCAGAGACTTTAATAATTGTGGCTTTTGATTGGGGGCCAAAGTGGGTATTTGGGCGTTGCAAGGCAACAAAATTTCCTATAAAATGAGATAAGAATTAGGTGTCTCGGACGTACGCTTTCCATTTAATGGAGAAAAAACTTCGATGTTTTGCTAAAAATTGCAATTTTTCTAAACTTTAACCTAAGTGTGTCACGGGATAACGTTATTAAATTGAGTAGAAACTTTGCCAATCGCATTTTCTAGCCAATTGGCCAATTGAATACACAAAGAATGAGAGAAATAAGATAATGGAACAGTCAGCTCTTTTAAACTAAATCCGCACGGATTTTGTGCCTCTCCCATGTTGAGAACTAGCAGATCTCAAAAACAGCCATCTGACCAAATCTGTATGTAGAGGTATACCCTAGGGAGAGGGTATCTCTCCATTTCTCTGGCAAGCGGTTATGAATAAACTGCTGTGGTAGATTATGAAAATTATATACAACCTATTGAAGGAAGAAAGGCTGGGATTCAGCCATGTTGTGGGCTATAATATTGTTCTAAAGTAAACAAAATAGTCTCGGTCCTGAATTCTGCTTCCTTGATATGAAATACCTTTTGACACTCGCGAAAATTGTATTATACAGGCAGCTTCCTCCGTAAACAATTCAAAAAATACCTTAAAAGATTCTGACCTAGGAATTGTTGAAGATTTATTTATTTATTTAAGTTTAATACAAGCTATAACATAATAATGCAAAAATAAAAAAAATAAAAAATACAAGCTATAAAAAATACTACAAGCTATAATAAATGATAAGTTATAATAAATAGCGCTTCAAAACCCTACCGCGGAGTTGGCTCTGTTAATTATACTGTCAATATAGGAACGGAAAATAAGTTCGCTATCACAGATTATTCCTGGGTCACACAAAGAGGTAACGATAGGAACTAGTACGTCGGTTAACATATAGACTCTCGGGGTGATGGTAAGACGCTTGCGGGAATAAGAGATGGACTGGTATTTGGATACATTGAGGTCAAGAAAGTTGAACGAATCGAGCCTAGGTGATCAAGTTTGAACAGGATAATGTTATAGGAGATCTTGTCAAAGGCTTTATTAAAATCAATGGCGATTACATCAACATCTTTACCGTTTTCCAGGGCACATACTGTTTTGGAGACGAAGTCGGTAAGGTTGGTGGTTGTAGATCTTCCTCTCAGGAAGCCATGCTGGGAAAGGGAGAAGATAGACTTACAGTGGAAGAACATGGAATCATAGACCAATTTTTTAAATGGTTTAGGTATGGATGATAGTTTAGCAATGGGTCTGTAGTTAAATACATCGTTCTTGGAGCCTTTTTTGACCATGGAAGAGTTTTTCCATAATTGACGGAAAACCCCTTGAGTGAGCGAGAGGCGGGAAAGCAAAGTATGGGGTTGAACTAGATGCACGCAGGTCCGAAGAGACGAAATTCGGGCCCGGGGGGTACCACATACGGGCCCCCCGCGAAAGGAATTTCGGTCCCGGGTCTAAGCGCTTACGGGCCCATATAAAATCGAATAAGTGACTTTCAATTTAAAATCTGTCTAGTATATTACACTTTTTCGATCGTGAAACATTTTTTTTATATATAATTAAAATGGAAAAAATGTTCTGTTGATGACTTAGATGACGGGGCCCCTTTTGAAAGCCCGGGCCCGGGGGGTTTACCCCCTTCGACCCATCCCTCTCGGCGGCCCTGGATGCACGGCACACTTTTTCAGAATGATGGCCGGAATGCCGTCGGAACCTGGGTGAAAGTCGTACTGGCGGTGATTAGTTCCGGATCGGGGTTGAAAGATGTAAACGACGTTTGAGTGCATTTGTCCAAGAATGAAAAGTAGTTAAGGTCAGGTTGTAGGGAATTGTATCTGAAAGATTAATTGAAGAAGTGTGCAAAGAGGTTGGCGATAATCTTAGGATCAGACGAAGAGGTATTCTACTCATAGTAGAGGGTAACACAACTTTCAGAAAGAGAGGTATAAGCACACAAGTAGGAAGAATAGTCAGACTCAGTCTGGGTTAGAAGAAAACTTTGCCAACATTTATTTCTCCTGTTGCGGAGAGAGCGTAATTCTTCGTCGTACCAAACCGGGGATGCGGGGCAGTTTTTACGAGGTAGAACAGGGATAGATTGTGTAAGACAAGCGTGTATTTCCGAATAAAACGTTTCTACAGCAACGTCAATTGGAAGATGTTGGGGGATAGCACCAATGTAAGAGTTGAGGAGCAAGTGATTTAATTTTTCAAAGTCGCCTTCACGAAAATTGAAGGAAAAGGAACACTCGGAGCATGAAAGAGCGTGAGGATGTTCGTAGGAGAAAACTAGAAACAGGGGAGGATCGAGGGAGGAGAAGAGATGGTCGCTTTCCGCGACAGCCGAGTTAACTGGGTCTGAGGAAAAGATTAAGTCTAATTGTCTGTCGAGAAAGTTCCTGACTCCGCTAACTTAAACGAGACCAGAAACGGAAAGCTGATCGGAAAAAAGGCTTCTTTGGCGGAAGAGGCGTTCAGGGGTACAAATTGAGAACGGTCCTCAGACAATGACCATTGAATACGGGGGAGGTTAAAGTCACCCAGTAAAATAAATTCATCGGAGGCGTTAGCGTTCTCAAGCAGGATTTCGATCGCTTCAATTATGGGCTCGTAGGCATCTAGATGTTGAGAGGGACGAATATAACAACAAAGAATGTACAGAAGACACTTATTCAGTGTTAATTTGATGCATACAAATTCTGATATTGTAGAATCATAACGGTTGTGACCAGCTATAAGAACGCCGCGACCTGGTGGATCAGTGGTGCCTACATAACCGTAAACACGGAAAATGGTATACTTTGGAGAGAATAATTCGTTGTCGAGAATTCCTGGTGTTAGATTGGTTTCAGTTAAGGTAAAGATATTGTGCGGGAATTTGTGGGATTTAAGGAAAATATTGGATATTTTTGTGCGAAGACCTCTTACGTTCTGGTAATAGACTAACAAGCTGCTGGGGAGAGGTACGTGATCGGAGACCGCAGGTGCATTAGTGGCCTCGTCATGTGAGGTCTTTGTTAATAAAAAATCATTTTCGAATAAAAACTAAACCGATGAAAGGAATTTTAAAAATCTATTCACATGATGTTTAATTTAATTTAATTGTAACTTTGCTAGTCAGTGTAACCAAACTAGACTCCTCTGTGCCCTTGGCTGAATTAATCTCAACTGACTGAAATTTTCCTAGCTCTCCAAAAAGAATTCACATATAAAAAACAAATTAACTGTAAATCAGGCTGTACTTAATGTGTAGAACGAAACATAGAAAAGTTTAAAGTAAAATTTAATGGATAAATTGCAACGAACTTATTAGCAATTGGTTGTGAAACTGTAAGTATGTACAGTGGTTAATTAGAGTTGCTACACTCCTATTAAAGCTTCAGAGAGAAAACGTCAAGGTAGTCACGTATGCGGACGATGTAGTGATCTCTCCGTTATCAGAGAGTGGGGGGTGCCCTAAGAAAGATTGAATGGCCTCCACAGCCGTGGTACGTTCTATACTCACGGATGGGTCACTAGTTTGGGGATATGTAGTAAATCAGTGAAAATAAGTGAGTGTAGAGAACGGCAGGGGTAGAAACCATGGGCGTAAGTAGATTGAAAATTTTGAGACATCAAATACTTCGCAAGTTACCAGTCGAGGGGTTTCCTAATTAGAATTGTTTTTTAATTCAATTCAAATGAAGAAATAGAAAGCAGGAAATTCCTTTTACAAAATATTTAAAAAAGATTTCTTGTAAAATAAAGCTTTGAAAATGCCTCCACCGATTAATCTGCAATTTTATGCAGAGCTTCTATTTAATGTAAAATGAAAATACTTTAAATGTTTTTTAGCGAGACCAAAACGAATGGGTCGCAAATATTTTTTTAAGTTTTTTCATAATTTTTTAATAATTTATTTTTTAAAAAAAGCTTAAGTGTAAATTTAATGCATACGAGTATTTTGTGCATATTTTGCAATTTATTTTTTATTATTTATAATTCTTAATTACGACTCATATCTTCTTGCTCTATATTTATGCATGTGATCTTTAATCATAATAAAAACTACTCTTTTATGGCCGCACATTTCTTTGGGGAATCGTCAAAAATTATTTTAGGTACTTTCATTTAGGGTAATATAGAATACATATAAACAGATAAATCAGAGGTCCGGTGGCGTTTTCAGTAGAATAGCCAAAATTCAGTTTTCCTACAAAAAATTAAACAGAATTTCTCCAATGTCCCGTTTTAACGGAATTTGTATATTATGTAGAATAATAATAAACTTTAGAAACCGCTGGCCTTAAATAGGCCTCCACCATAACTTCACGCACAGGTCCCCGCCTACGGTTACCCGGGCCCTGTTCATACTTATGAACGCTCTTACCAGTGGCGTAACTACCAGGGGTGGGGAAATAGCTTCAGTTAATGATAAATATTTGCAAGTCCACGTACACTTAAAGGTGTATTCCGAAAGATCAACATCTGTTTAAATTGAGCAGTTTCTCATTTTGTCCCCCTTGAAGGCGCCGATTTTGTATTTACGCCTCGCCCCACACGTGTGTCGTCATTATTTTTGTACACCCGTCTGACTAATAATACAATTAAGCTCTTCGATATACCGTTATAAATACAAAGCTAAAAACAACCATTCCATTAATACGAAAGAGCCCATTTTACTGTAAATCTAACAAACCGGTGAGAGTTTACAAATTATATTAAAATTGACCACACCACACCTGAGAATATTTTTGGTGGGCATTCATCTCGCGCTGACCAGAACTAAAAATTTCATCTCGTTCGCAATAATTTGCATATTTCTCATAATTTCTTTCATTTCATATTCTTGCCCATAAGCCGTGATAGCGTAGAAACCCCGAGCTCCAAGCTAAAATGTTATACGCTGATATGTCGAGATTTGAGAAACAAGAAAAAGTTGTGAACGAAGCAGTTACATCGAAAATTGCGGCCGGCTATTTGTAGGTCAAAACAAATCTGGGCCATTCGGAAGTGATGAGAGATTCCACAGATGGTAATGGTTATATCATGACCGGAGGATCGTGAGATAGGCCTGATTCAATGAATATAATTGGTGATGGACCGAGATGGTATATAAAAGATGAAAATAACTTTTGTGGTCAAGGCTATTGGGTCGGTGCCTCAAGCTCGCTTAGTCATCTAATTGTAAGCCTTTCTTATAGTTCCGTAAATTAAAAGAGAAATTCTAACACCTCCAATAATGCTTTATTTGAAAACAAGACGTAATTACCGACAATTTGCGCCGCAGAATAAGGTAAGCAGTTTCTGTTGTTTCTACATTTTTGTAAATGTTGAAACGCTTTAATTATTAATATCATGAATCTTATCTTAAATTGCATATATTAAATATCTTATTACGAAAAATCCAAAAGTGAATCCGGAAGCTTTGAAAAAATATTAACTCGCTTCAACGTTAACGGCTAAAATTCGGTTATTAGATTTCTTCTGAAGAAACTCGTGCTTAAGCGGAACACCATAAAGAATTCCAAAAACAAAACAATTGAAAGCAAAAGCAGTAAAAGCGGAATCGTTGACTTAACGGATCGGATCACTCATTATTCTGCGTTTCTAGGACATATATATCTAATTACAAAACCTATACACATTTTGCATATCTGACTTAAGATATTTAGATATGTAGTTTACTCTAATTACGCGTAAGGTGTTAACTACGTCTCTGAATTGTCTCAGGCTAATTAATTATGAGTATTCATTTCAAGCAATAACTATGTGATGCTATGTGATGATTTATCATCTACGTTAAACAACCGTACTGTATAAAGGGAATCGTTTCAAAATATATTCATATAATTTATATATTATTCGTACTTCACTGAAAATGTTGTTTAAGTGAAACTTAAACACGGCTAATTACGTAGTGAAATCCCAGACTCTTTACCAAGGTATTCAATAAATTTTGCCAAAAGTTGTTTCAAAAGGCAATTAATTGCGTTCTCCGAATTTTCAAGAAGTTCGCAAATTTAAAATTTACTAAATTGACAAAAAGCATTTCTGATCCATGAAAAGCTTAATTCGTGCAAAATTAATACTTTTAATTTCAAATATTTGAATTTACTCCTTCTTGTCAAAAGATTCGTCAATCACAACTGTAATTGGCGCAACACGTCGTCCATCCGAAATTATTGCACATAATTTTATTTTCTATACCTATAATTAATAGGTAGCTGTTTTTGTATTAATTTACAACCGACGCCCTAATAGTCCAATGCAATTAGGTTTTGACCCGGACAAAATTGAAAAAAGGCTGAAAATTTCAGGAAATGTTAAGAACGATGTCCTTAATGAAATCCCAAAAGTCCCAATCTGTCGAGTTGGGGAAACGCCGCCATCTTTGATTTTTCGTTCTTTGGCTATATCTTTTGAACTAAAAGTCCTAGCGATGTCAGTCTTATGTCAAATTAACCGGAATTAAATGCCAAATCCACAGGAATACTCTAGATTCATTATTTATGTAACGCATCACGCTAGTTGAAAACATTGACTTTTTTGCGCAATTCATAGTTTTCCTGTAGTTTCTTGAGTGACCTGATTTTCCCTTTTCTGAAGGGAGCGAAGGTAATGTCACAACCAGTTCCAGGATGAAAGAAAAGGAGAATTGGAAGCATGCTTCCAAGGCAGGATTTAAGTTTTCCACTGTTAAAAATCTTGCTTTTTCCGCCTTTTTTACCAGGCATAAACATACAGATGTCTTCTTGGGTACCAGTGACAGAAACCATCAGGACGAGCAAATCGGTGTCTTCTTCCACAATCACAGAACTGACTCCTGAGACTCCGAGAAGATTCAGCTGCCGTTGAAACGATCAAGGTACCAGCGTCGCCTTCGGCTTAAATGACCTTGATGCCTGCTGTTGTGAAGTGTTCTGATAGAAGAGCGATGAAGCGGGTCTTGTTCTTCTCGTTTGATAAAAACACTTCTTGCAGTACAGTAGGTGGCGTTGAATCTTGGATAACAGCGTTTTCCGCCTCCTTACCAGTTCTTCTGGAATATTCTACAGTTGTTTGCTGTCCCTATAAAGCAAAGAACATAAGACTTTCCCACTTGTTCAGCAATGACAATTTGGTCACCGTGATAACTTTGCAACTTCCTTTTAAGATGCTTCTCGCTGTAAGGCTCTTCTTCTGAGGAAGACGTCTTCATAAACTCCATCAACTGCGTGAACCTATATTGACATTCGTCGTTACTCTCCAAGTATTCGCACAGTTTTTCATAAGCTTGAAGCTTAAAACTACTAGGACGGCAAAAATACGTGTTACAATTGTGGTGGTATCGAGCTTCCGCTGCCACAAGGTCGATTTCGGTGTTCAACCTCAGCAACACTTTTTCTGCCCACGAGTCGGAACGCTTTAAAGCCATGCTGCGCACAATATTTATGAAGTGGAGCGTCGTAACCACACTGTAAGGTTCTCGTCGGTCTGGGTGCTCGCAAAACATGCGCTGGCATTTAAAATCAAATCCGTCGAGCGAAGAACGTTCTTTCTTTTTGACAGGTGTATTGTACAGTCACACCACTCTTTTCGCCTTGAGACAAAATACACACCTCAGTGTCCATTCCAAAGCAATAACGGGTACCACTACGGCTAATTCTCAATATCAAACTACTCACAGGTTACCGGTGAATAACAAAGTCAATGAACACTACTTAATATATTAACAAGGCTCACCGCCTTCCTGATTTTATCACAAAACTTCTCACACGTAATTTTCACTACACTTTTTTAAGTCTGCATTTCGTCCAAAATCAAATAACTATATTATGAATACTATAGTTTTCACAAAATATCAGTTAAAATATCATTTGCGAAACACACAACATTTGTAACACACCACTTCTATCACTTAAACAGTGTTGACAAACAACACACCGCTATGTATTTAAAAAGAGTACGGTTATTTTGACGCAAGGCTGACCTCGCTAGGGCTTTTACTTAGTTCAAAAGATATACCCAAAACACGAAAAATCAAAGATGGCCGAGGTATTTTCAATATGGCGGCTTTTCCCCTGGGATTTTATTAAGGACATCGTTCTCAACATTTTCTGAAATTTTCAGCTTTTTACCAATTTTGTCCGGGTCAGGGGTCGTTTTTGTCTAATTGCACTGGAGTATAAGTCCTACAATGGGTTAAAGGAAACAGAGATGAATATTAAAAGCTTGAGCAAACACATTTTAACAGTTTTCTTTTATCTTTCAGATGAATTTTTTAAGGAAAGGCCTATTGTAAGTCTCGTATTTATTTTAATAATTCAGGAAAGTCAATTGAACGAAATTTGATTAAACCCATGGTCGCGCTGGCCTTATAAATCATATTTTTGAGATGTAGCCAAAGCCCAGGTGATGCGTTAGCATGGCTTTGATCGGAATATAATTGTGGTAAGGGCGATAGCATTGGCGTTTGGCATTGTGGTAAGCATTGGCGATAGGTCTGCCGATTGATTTATCGTACTTGTCGCCTTTTTTATGCAGAAGAATAATTCGGAAGAGTTTTCTGGCATTTAGAAACCGCAGTGTACAGATACATAGATTATATATATAACATAAAACTGGGGCAGGAGATGCACCACACTTTTTTACAAAATAGGCATGTATGCAATCAGAGCCAACTGAGAAGCTATCAGACAAAGTTGAAATCTAACTTAATGCAGTTTAACAAAAAATCAGCAAAAAGGTTGGCTATCGTCAAGGGATCATTGCTTTCACAATCCCCGAAAGACAGGCAGATGGGGGAGAAACGCTTAGGATAGATGCGCAGGCTAGCCTATAAGTCTATAGATGTGGTCATTGAAAGGAGACACTAATTCAGAATTAAAGTGATCAAGTAACTTAACTTATACTAAAGTTAAGTAGTCAGCGCCGCTGACTGCAGGAGCAGAATTTATTTCAGGCCTTGCTCTTGATATATTTCTTAGATGTCTTAAAGAGCTGTCAAACCAAGTTTGAATAATGCCTGAGTCATTATTTTTCTGATAACTGAAGCAAAGAGAGAGTAAATTATAGAAAGAGCTCATGTTTTTTTAAGAAGCTTTTATTTGTTGTTGCTTTGTAAAACTAAACAATTGGAAATAAATTTCTCCATCTACAAGTATTTACTACTTAGCTGAATATTCCCCGCAATAATAAACTATTCTGTTAGCTTTAATAACAGCTGATTGAAAGTTTAGCTTCAATAGTTTACACTTTCACCTTCCATTAACAGTAAATTTAAACAAAGCGTGTTGCGTTCACTCTCTCAAATTGTATACGTTGTAATCCTAATTCCAAAAGCTACTTAACAATTAAGAATTTGATTGTAAACGCAATGCGTAGTTTTTAGATAAATTTATTTTTATTTTGATATTTTAATTTCTATTTTTTATTTTATTTTATTTACTTCGATTTTTCTTTCCCTTCCTTAAACAGTGCCAAAATAAAGTAGTAAAATGGGAAAACTTTAAAAGTAAACCGCATTTGTACCACTATAGGACACTTAATATTTTAACTTTTATTTTTCAATGCACAAGTATATCTTTGAATTATTCATTTTTCTATTAAGGATTTATTAGATGTTACAATCAGCTTTCTCTAACCAATTCAAAATTCTCACGATCAACAGCAAGATTTAAAGTAATTAACTCTCCAAACTGGAAATTATTTCAATTTCACGCAGAATAAAATGTTGGCATAATTCCCAAGTCTAATTGTTTAAAAAAGAACAGGAAATTAATGATCCAAACCTCAGCAACCGACCCGAATTAATTTGTTCAAAGTTATGGGCAGAATCATAATTTTAACGGAAATATTAAACCTGAATGAATAACGCTTATTATGGTCTTGACAATTATTTATTGTATTACTTTAAATAATATTACCTTTATTAAAACAGAAGGTTGATTATCTGTAAAGGTAATTTAATTGTGGGATTTAAAGAAAGGTAATGAGACAGACTGGGCACTACCAACCTTTTCTCGAAGCGTTTCGTCGTATTTTCGAACCCTCATAGCTTCGGTTTGGATAATACCAGAGAGCCCAAATTCGTAGAATAAGATGCAGTTACCAGACTAATAAAACACTCTAAGTTTCATTTGTCCATCTTTTATACCTTAGATTTTATTAATACCTGAAATACGTCGATTTCGCCACTCATGATCATCAAAACTTCTAGGGTACTTCCTGAAGTCTTAGAAAGCTGAAATTTGGTATGCTGGCTAAGATTAGCACAAAAACAACAAAAATATTAAAAAATCTGTAACTTTTACCCACCACTCTCCATAAAGGGAGGTTCAGGTCTGTATATAAACAACGAAAAAATTAAGAAAGCTGTAGCTTTCATCCTCCAACCCCTCGAAAAGGGGATCTGGTTCTGTATTATATAACAATTTCTCATAAGATAACTTCCAAACTTCCAAAAGCCCTAGAAAGCTGAAATTTGGTATGCAGAATAGGTTCTACACACCAAGAACGAGAAAAATAAGAATTCTATAACTTTTACCCTCCAACCCCCCATAAAGGGGGTGCAGGTCTGTATATAAAATTTCTTCTAGGGAGATGAGATAGATGTTATTAGTACATAAACAACTAAAAAGTGAGTGTGCTACGAAAAAAGGAACTGCTGGCGTGCAAGACATACCTTCTTCACTCGACTACGCCAGAACGAAGGGCTGGTAGGAACCCTGATTAATACACCTCTTCCTCCCAGAATTCCCGTGTACACGGAAATTACACGGCAATTTGAGGGTGGGAAATAGAGACTGCCAAACTTAAATGCCTCTGAAGAAAAACTTAAGAGTTAAATGATGTCCCTCTCGGCAACGTCATCTGCTATCCCATTGGTGGTACATAGGTCGTATGCGTAACCGGTGTAGTGGGCGATGTATGTAGGTGCTGTTGGTTGCGTGGATGGCGTTGATTGTGGGGGTTCCCACATTTATTCGAGCAAATAAGGGAAGTCAAAATGCTTTTCACTTTATAAAATGATTAGTAACTGATTGAAAGAACTCTTATGTTTTTTAGCCAATTGAGGTGCATCATAAAACCGAACAGAAGCGCATTTTCATACAGAGAGGAGACATATGCAATTAAACATGATTACTCCATATCTTTTCAAAAAATTTTATTATCTTTATAAATTCGGTTTTAAATATTGTTTTTAAGTTGGCTTTTTATATTTCCTTGAAAAGCAACCAGCTTCAAAACTGTTGCGGTTTGATCATCCTATGAATTGTTCGCATAATGAACGCAAACTAAAGTGACCATTATACAAAATTTTAACTAACGGAAGAAAGGCGAATGCATTTTCCGGCATTTGAAGTTTGCGCGTTCGAAGACATATCACGCCTCCTTCTTGACACACCGTGATTAATATTGCACCCGAATAATTTAAATAGAGTAGTTACAGTGAAAAGTGTTGTTCTTTTATTTAACGCAACATTTAGCATATTGCATCGTAATAAATGCAATGAAAGCCTCTAATTAAATTATTATTTGTTAGAAACAAGAGATTTAGCACTACTTTTTCTTAAAAATGTTAAATTTTTAAAAGCTCCATAGGAATCGGAAGGGGTTCAATTAGAAGTGATTGTTTATTCGTCTAAATAGCGCTATAATAATTTATCGCAGCTTGTTTTGTTATTCGAGGTCCAATTAAGAGAAATAGCTTCTCAAAGTCCGTTCTTGACATCAGACAAAAATTATCAATTTGTTGCATATTTTAAATTTGCAATCTATTAGCAACGAACTACCACAGTACAGTTATTGGTATTTTAAAAGTGTTCGATGTCCCACAACGCCTATTTTTTCTCTTATTTTGTTTTTTATTAAGTCGATTTAAACTAAAAATGCCGCAGTTGCAATTATTAAATGAGGCCACCAGAACCAGAGCGGCCCAAGTGCAAAATTTTGATTTTGAGATTTAATTGGAGATAATAAAAACAATCTTATTTCAAAACCAGTTTCAAATTTAACGTTTTTTATTTCAATAATACCATTGTTGATTCTTTTACATTGGCCCACATAGTCATACATTTTTATATAGGTAAATTTTAAATGCTTAATACCATAGTGGCCCAGCTGCAAAAAAAAACAAAATACCTAATATGCATATGAAAGGCTGTAGAAATGTATAAGTAGTAAACTTATCGGGAAATATTTGAAAATCTGCAATTTAAAGAAACTAAACTCATATTAACTCTAAAATCAATTCAAAACGCATTAAAATTAATCTTAGTAAATTACAAAAGCCATTCAAAATCTCCTTTTAAGGCGTATTGCAATCAGCCTCTCCCGTATTTTCGTCGCTGCATTCGCAACTCTCTCTTCCTCCCTAGTGCTAACAGGGTTTGAATAAACTTCATCCTTCATTGTTCGACATAAGAAAAGTCAAAAGTATTGCCTTCACAATGTTAGCAGTATGCGCTGCTGCTCCATCGTGTTGGTAAAACATGTCCGTTCGATTATACACAGAGATCTCCTTTATTAGATCTGCCAGATCTGATCTGGCAGTGTATTCTCCAAAAAGTCTGCATAAATTTGACTGTTGAGCAGTTGCGGCAAAACGAATGGTCCTACCAAATGATTGCCGATGATACCAGTTCAAACATATACACTGAATGTCTGCTGTCCTGTGTGGTTTAGTTTCCGACCAGGTATAGAGGTTATTGAAGTTCGTGATACTATTCCTCGTGAATTGAGATTCATCCGTCCACAATGTTCGGCCCAGAAACGACCTGTCGTCGATGTCGCGTTCCAGAAGCCAAAAGCTAAATTGTAGTCTTCTCTCGGAATATCCTTCATCTGGGCCCGACTTTATTTATTATATACATCAATGATGTATCTTTATTCTTGAAATATTCAAAAATTCTTTGTTATGCTGATGACGCCAAAATGTTCCGTGTTGTGTCCTCTATTCGAGATTGTGAACTTTTAAATTCTGACTTAGACGCTTTCTACAACTAGTGTTCTGATAACTATCTTCGCCTCTTATTAGTAAGTGTACGTCTATGTCTTTTACTCGTAGAAAGAATCCTCTCCATTTTAACTACACCATGCATGGCTGTGTTCTGGAAAAAATTAATAGGACCAAGGACTTGGGTGTCTGGTTGAACAGTCGTTTTACGTTTGACGATCACATTGATAAGATAGTTATTAAGGCTAATTCTACATTGGGTTTTATAAAAAGATGGGCAAAGGAATTTGACGACCCTTATATCACCAGGAATCTCTACTGCACCTTTGTTAGGCCTATTCTGGAGTATGCTAGTTGTGTTTGGTCCCCATTTTATCGTGACTCAATTGACAGGGTAGAAGTAGTCCAGCGCCGTTTTGTTCGCTTTGGACTTCGTGGGCTTCCTTGGAGCGACCCTCTTATTCTGCCGCTTTACTCAGATAGGCTTAAGCTCATAAAACTAGACTCTCTTGAATTCAGACGTAACATCTCTAGAACTGTTTTCGCTTTTGAATGTCTTCAAGGTAATGTTGACTCTCCAGTCTTGTTGTCTTCTTTTAATATATCGATTCCGAGTCGCTCTTTGAGAAATCGAGATTTTCTTAAAATTCCGCAGCATCGCACAAATTACGGTTTTCACGAGCCCGTCACGTCAATGTCTCGGTTTTTTAATTCGCATTTTAACAACATTGATTTTAATCTGTCGAAAAATTCTGTGAAAGCCAAACTTTCCTAACTACTCTGTTATTATTTTGTAATTATTATGTATTATTAATTACTTTTCTATTTTTCTAGTTATTGTTTTTAATTAATTATTTTCTAATTATTTATATTAATTATTGTAAATATTGTGATTCTTATTTTATTTTATAACTATTTATATTTACATGTTAAGTAATCAGCCCTTTGATGAATCTTAAATAAATAAATAGTCCTTGGACTGGGTGATGGTGATATGGACGTAATCCCTCTCGATGAATAACCTTCTAAACCTTAGATGAAGACACTCCTAATCGTCTTGCGACTCGTCTCGTTCTCGTCTCAGGGCCTTGCCTTGGTGATTATTTGCTGCTCGACGTCGGCAGAAGTTCCCAAATTTTGGGTCGTTTCTCCCTGTCGTGTGAAGTTACACTTCCTGTTTCTCTTAACCTTCAGAAAGTCCGTGTAAATACCCCTCTTTTGGGTGCTCGCCGGTTCGAGAATCCCCTTTGATATTCCAGAACAGCCGCACTCTCGTTTCCGCCAACTACACCATAAATGTAAATAATATCCGGGTATTCCTCAAAAGTAAAATCTACCATTTTTTAATAATTTTTGCTTAAAAACACCCGTAATAATTGATTTGTTTTTCAACTGTGATAGGTATTCTTGCTGACCCTTTTTTACAGAAAAATTACCATCAGGTACGAATAACAGAACGCCAGGATACAAGGGTGTGAATTCTGGCTACCACAAGCTAATAAATAAATTACACTAACATTTTTATAACTTTTTTGCAGCAATAATTAAAATTAATATTTGTGCACCCAAAACAAACATTTTCGACTCGTTGTCTTAAAAATTTTGTTTTTTAAAGAATTTCCTACCTAAAGTGCAATAAAATAATTAGGTAGTCAGGGATTTCTAAAAATGCAGTTTTTCTAATCCTTTGTCTACCTTGCCAAGTTGCACCTTTTTGGAAAGGTAATAAAATGGGCAATCTAATAAAAATAAAAAATAGGTATACTAATTACATGAATTTCCCAGAAAATTTGGGAAAATTTTGAATTTTAGGTAATTGCAAACCATTTTCTTCACTTTTGGAAGTGTACCTGCAATGGTTGGAGTTAGATCAACATTGTCAGCAATTTCAAAAAGGTCATTCGGATGGTAGTTTTTTAGCTGTGTTTGGTAGATCAAAAGATAAAAATAAAAGAGTAATTTGCATATCATGAAAATCTTAAATTTATGAATCACCCTGTAACTCCCAAACGGTTGAGAGGGAGGGGGCTGCCATACAATTTTTTGTTTGCCTAGGTGAGATCTATCACCCCACTAATTTTGGCACGTTAGATCTGAAACGCCCTGTATAAACAAGCAAAATTGCCGCACTTTTCTAAATTTTTCTCGGAAAATGAAATGGCAACAATACGTACGTTTACATGTATACTTAATTACTTGACTTGAAATTTACTCGAAACTCAAGTAGGGTTTTTGATTGATTTACTTGAGTTACTTCACTTCAAATTTTCTACACTCATTTTGGCACGTCAGATCTGAAACACCCTGTATAGCTGCCAAGAATAAAATGCGCCGCGAATATAAGATACTTACTAAAATGAAAGTTTGCCTTAAAAAATATTTAAATCAAAATCGACATTAATTATTTAATTTCAATTTTTTAAACAAATTTTCAACTCTATAATCTTTTAGGCATCAGCATATAGTAAATTAACAGCGTAGTTTAAAGTTTTTCTTTTTCTGTAACACATCAAATACTCCACATTGTTCAAAAGTGAACCAAATCAAAGACGTGCAAAAATTTCACATTACTCTTGAACACATGCCTATACATTAAATGTTAAAAGGTGAAGTGGAATTCATTGAAATTCCATTGCTTTCATTTCCAAGCTAAAATTGTAGAAAGGAAATTTAACTAATTTGGCTGCTCATGTGGTGAATTTAAATGACTGTCAAAATGTATGCTTGGATTTACGAATGTGAACCGATTTTTAAATTTTCTTTAGATGCAGTTTCTGCGGCGACGGTCAAAAAACTGGCTTCAAAGGCTTTTAAGGCACAATAAAAGATGAAAGTGTTTATTTTGTATACATATTAATAATGGCTCTGTAAAAGCTTAAAACTTTACTTTCACAGTTATTATTTTATTATCTCTCAGGTGAAATTTTCAATGAAAACCAGTAATGACGTATTGTTAGATTTGTAATATACTAATATAAAAAATCAAAATCTGGTAAAAACTTTTAGAGCCAGAAAACCCAAGATTTTATATTTGTTATTTATTCTATTACATTTTATATAATTTTGGAATAAAATTTACAAAATTTCTGGAGATATTTATAAGTGGACTCTAAATATTGAGTTTAAAACAAGATTGGACGGTTAATTTCCAACGTCGACACTTTTCTAATTAAAGGTGATAAGAATTTTTATATACTTGTAAATTAGTAGTCCGTAGAGGATAGATATATGTACATATGCTTTGAGGGACTTGTGAGCAGGACTACTGAATCAATACTGACTGATCAAAATGTTTCTCTCTGGTTTTAAAATATTTACTTTGCAATCTGTGTATATGTTTATTTATACGACACCTAATCAAAAATATAATTACTTTAATCTTAAAAGCTACAGAACTTACCCGATAAAATGTTCCTACGTTATAAAATTATATTCCGCAACCAAGATAGTAGTTATTTCTTTATGATATTTAAAGTGGTAAAACTGAATTGAAAATTTCAATTTAAGGATAAATGGCGCTTTAAAAAACGACAATAAGAAAGATATTCTAAATATTTCGTTTTTGTCCTAGATAAGAATGACTACCTCAAAAAAGTGAATTCCTCATTTTAAACTTGGCAAATATAGTACACACTTTCAGAAATTCTTCTTGTTAGCCAAAGAATAAAATTATGAAGGGAAATAATAATAAGAAGTTTATTAACAAATTCATCCATTACACATAATGGTACATTAACAACGACCCCGAGTTGGCAAAATCCTGTTTCAATTTCAAAATAAAAACAGAGAAGGAAAATAAAAAATAAAATATATCTTACAAGGATACATGCTGCAATTCTACAATATAATTATAAATTAAGATTGTACAGAATTTATGACATTAATATAGTAATTTATAATTATATATAACAATATATAATAATTTAAATACTCCTACATTTAAATATATATAATATGTATAGGCCTTGTTTTTAATTATAACTAGTATTTCAATAGTTTGTGTGATAATTGGTAAACTCTTGTATATAGTATATGCATACGTCTATATTCCCAGGCACATCTTGCGTATTAGAATAGATTATCAAAACGGCTTCCATTAAATATAGTAATACTTTTCAAAAGTTATGCATAAGTGAATTAGTCTAAATTCCTTTAATATTTGCATACTGCTTTACTTTCTTTAGTAAGCATCCCACTTCTGTACATTAAAATCAGTTGTATTTTTGTACTAATGTAATTATTCTTAAAGTCGTTTGACTCCCCCGAACAGTAATGCCTTGCTCTATTTTCTGCTTCTTCCCAACGCCATCGTTCCTCTTTTCCTACGATGTTCTAAGTTCCTGACTTACCAGAGAATAAAGAACGAGAAGAAAGGCTATCTCAAGTAAAAGTACGTGTGATAGGCATTTTGTTTCTGGCCAAAGTGGTGAGGTGTGTTTCGCTTTTAGCGGCAAATTTAAATCAAAAAAGTTTTCCTTTAACTCATTTGAAACTAGTTCACAGGATGCAGTTATCCTATTCTATTTTCAGCCTATTTTCATGCTCATTTTCCACTTCAAGATTTTTAAAATAACTGCTAACATTGATAATTATTTCGCGCACGCTGTCTACACTTACATAAAGGAATATGTCTAATTATCTCAACAGCCACGCCTTCGGAGTGCTTTAACTTTTCATAATTCAAAAAGAAAAATAGTCAAAGTCGGTAAAAATTAAACAAATAAAATAACAAAAACAAACATTTAATTCTATCTTATGATCCCATGAGCTGAAATGTTAGGTAGTTTTATATAGTATGTTCGATTATGATTTTGTAATCGATATAAAATTAAATATTATTTGATAATTTTTACCGATTTTGTGATGTTGGTTCAACTTTTTCTTTATTAATTATTTTATTTTTTACTCTTCAGTGTCTTCACATATGCTACTCGAAAAATTCTGCTCGTACAACAAAGCAATTTCAACAGTTGCATAGGTACCGTACTCTAACAAAAGGAAACAGAATCGTCCAAATCTGAAAACACGTTACAAAGTTAGTCTTCCTTTCACACCCTCACGATAGATTCAAAATTCTTACAATGATGCTAGTACGCCACCGTACTCTATATACATTGCAAGAGAGAATCATCAAAATTATTAAAAATTACAAAGTAGGACGGTTGTTTCCAGCTCTTCCCCTAGTTTCTCTAGTTGCAACACTTTTTATCATGAGGAGACGTATTTTGTACAATCGAGTGAAAATCATCCTCCCACTCTTACCCTAAGCCACATTTTCTATCCTTATGCAAATGGAACAAGGCGCTCTGTTCAGCAATAAACCAATCATTCAATTCGGTCTACGCGCTAAGGAGTTAAGTTCCGCAATTTCTCCCACCCAACGCATTCATTTTTGTCGTGGTACTAATGGAGGAACAAATTCTTGATGTATAGAAATCATAAAAATATAGGAATCATACAAATCGGTACTGCTCTCCCCCTCCTCCGCCTAAGACCACCTGTTTGCTTATACATATTACTAATTACATTACGAAGTTAGATTACCCTTCTCCCCCTAAGCCGCACCCTGCGTACTAATTTTTCTCATATAGAGATACAACAGAAAAAGAACCACCCAAATCGGTCCACACGTTAAAAAGTTAGGTTCAACCGCCATCCCCCCACACAACAATTTTTTTCTCTTGGTACCAATCGGGAACATACTCTACCCAACAAAAGAGTAATGATCCAAATCGGTCCACGCGTTACGAAGTTAGACTATCCGCACCGCTCGTCGATCCAAGGTTCACATTTGTCTCCTATAAGTTCAACTAGATGTCTCAACCGCTTTTGTACGAATCAGAAGAAAACTATAAAACAAATAATGTCCATAGGATAATTCAAAATTTTACGATTATCCCTATTAACCCATTAACACGGCAACCTCAGTTTTTTTTCTATATTTTCAGGCATTTATTGGACCATTAAAAACGGTGAAAAAATTGGTCAAACCCATGTTTCCTACTATTTTTGGGTATGCTCTTTCCGATTCTGTAGTCAGAATTTACTTTTGGTGGCAAAATTTGAACATATAACAGGTTTTTTCTGTTTTTCGGGATTTTTTTTAGCCATGAAAACACCACGCCAGCGGGCTCTAAGTCTCCGGACTACGCATAAGATATGGAGTAAACAGCCACTACTATAGTAGAAAATTGGAGATTTAGGCAGGTTTGTGATTGTGAAATCTCTCGAATCTTAAAGTTATTCTAGAGAGAATTAATAAAGTTGATTAGTAGTTGATGAATTACCTGTCATCGTAATTTATCCTTCGAATTTCTACAAAACTTAATTATTATTTACTTTTTGAGATTTTGTGCTTTAATTGTGAACAAATAAACATTTTCATTATTTTTAGCTATTAAAATTTATATTTATCCTAGCTATATGTATAGCTCGGTTTATTGGTAAGTGAGTATTGCTTTCGATTATTTTTACATGTCACCCCCTTCCCGCACCCACTCCGAGCGGTACTAGTATCTAATGACATTTAGATATCCCTACGCCATGGATACTGCGTATTTAACGGCATGTCATTATTTAACTCAGCGACACCGAAAACTATGTATTCTCACACTAATATCAGTCAGGAGTGTCTTATTACCAAATTATTTAACAGCATCCGAAATGTCATTATTCAACTTACGAAAAGTATGGATTCGACATTAATATCGGTCGTTTCGATTATTTGTACATTTCACCCTACTACTCAAAAACAGCTACTCGTCGGGGCACGCATTACGAAGAAAGGGGACTGCTCCATCCTCTTCCCGTAGTGACCCCAGATGCAGCATTTTTTTCATTTACCAATAATGAAACGTATTCTGCTCAACTGAATGAAAATCACCAAAATCGGTCTAAGCTTTAGGCTCAACTGTTTGGAGACGGAGTTGCATCAATGCGTTGAGCGGCAAGACCAACATGCCATGGGTCCCGGGTTCGAGACCAGATGACCCCGTGAGCTTTTATTAAGAAATTAAAATAATCCACTCCGTCTCTGGGCTGTTGTCTAGCTCGCAGCAACGCAAAAACAAGACTCAAGTTTCCTCACTTCCCTTACCCTAATTCCCTTCCGGCCAAAACCACGCTAACGCATCAAAGGGTTGTCCCCTAGGATTTGTCCACATCGTATATACAAAAAAAAAAGACCCACACCTCCCTATAATGTTTTTGTCGTAGGATCAATGGGGGAAGATACTCTCTATACTTCACAAATAATCATCCAAATCGGTCTACGCGTTAAGGAGTTGAGTTCTGCTCTTCCCCCCCACACTATAAATTTGTATTGTGGTCTTAATGTTCTATATATCACAAAAGGAATCATCCAAATCAGTCCACGCATTATAAAGCTAGGCTGCCCCGCCCCCTGCCCTAGGCCTAAATTTTTTCTCCTATTAGCAATAGGAGATCGTACTCTATCCAACAACAAAAAAAGTGGATGTTTGTTTATAACCATACGACAGAAGTGAAAACTTCTGATTTTGTAATTTTCGAATAACAGGGTGTTTCAGATCTGACGTGCCAAAATGAGTAGGGTGATATATCTCAACTAGACAAACAAAAATTGTATGGCAGGGGGTGGGGCAATCTCAAGCGTTTAAGAGTTACAGGGTGATTCATAAATTTCAGTTTTTCATGGTATGCACATTATTCTTTTATATTTATCTTTTGATCTACCCAACATAGCGACATCAAACAAACGCTAAAAAACTACTATCCCAATGGCCAAGTTGTCAATAATATTGATCTAACTCCTACCATTACAGGTACACTCACTTCCAAAACAGAACAAAATGGTTTGCTATTACCTAAAGTTCAGAATTTTCCCGAATTTTCTCCGAATTTCATTTAGTACACCCCTTTTTTATTTTTATTAGATTGCCCATCTTATTACCTTTCCAAAAAGGTGCAGCATATCCACGTAGAGAATAGAATTTATACGTAGAAATCCTATCGGAGAATAATATAAAAATCAACGAATTAAAAAAATTAAACTAATATTTACTCAACAACTTTTTTTATTGAATTTTAAAAATATTTACAACTAATCTTGATAAGTAACAAAAGCCGTTCAAAATGTCCACCGCAACTTTCGATGCATTTCAACAACCTCCTTCTAAGTCCATGTCTAAGGTGTATTGCAGCCAGCCTCTCCCGTATTTTCGTCGCTGCATTCCTAATTCCGCTAACTTAATCCTCCCTATTGTTAACTGGGCTTGAATAAACTGGCCAAGGTCTGGTCTGGCCAAGGTCTGGTCTGGCCAAGGTCTGGTCTGGCCAAGGTCTGATCTGGCCAAGGTCTGGTCTGGCCAAGAATCGTTGCACCTCGTCCATTCTAGCGGTTAGGAAATTTTTCACTTAGTATTACCTTCACAATGTTAGCCATATGCGCTGGTACTCCATCGCGTTTGTGAAACATTCCATAGCGTTCTCCTCTATTAGATCTGGCAGTGTATTCTTCAAAAAGTCGGCATAAATTTCGCTATTAAGCACTTGCGGAATGGTCCTACCAAATGGTTGCTAATGATACCAGCCCAAACATTGACACTAAATCTCTGCTGGAATGAGGTGACCTTTGCCCTGTGTGTTAGTGTTCGACCAGGTATGGAGGTTATGGAAGTTTGTGATATCATTCCTGGTGAATTGACATTTATCTGTCCACAGAAACGCCCTGTCGTCAATGTCGCGTTCCAGAAGCAAAGTGCTTAATTTCAGTTTTTTCTCAGAATCTCCTTCCAGGCTGGGTGATGGTGATATGGACGTAGTTTCCATCGATGAACAACCCTCCAAACCTTAGATGACGATACTCCTAATCGCCTTGTGACTCGTTTCGTGCTCATCTCAGGGTCCTGCCTCACGATGGTGATAATTTGCTGCTCGACGTCGGCAGAAGTTCCCGAAGTTTCGGATACTGTCTCCATGTCGTGGGGTGCTCGGACTTATAACTATGGACGGATAGTTCTGTCAAAATTACATGCAGAAAAGTGAAACACTTTTGTATGTTCATCCTTTTCCTCATAAAGCACATTGCATTGAACTCTAAAAAGTAAATTCGTAGACAGTTCATTGAGCTATTTCGGACCTAGCAACATGAAGACTCTGAGAATGTTCTGTTGCAAAGTAAGAATTTTCCTTTCTTTAATTGCAATCATTATCTTATACGTTTAAGACACTACAATATTTATTATATTCATAATTTGAGATATAGAAGTGCCCGTCAATCTAAATGGGGTCCAAAACTATCCTATCTTCCAAGCTGGAACCAACCATACACATTCACAAAATTTCATTGAAATTGATTGAGTGGTTTCGGAGATCAGCGTGTACAAACACAGTGACACGTGATTTTTATATATTAAGAAAATTATATTAAGTGCCTTCATTAACATTTCGAGCCTGAGAAAATTATTGTACATTTCCAGTTCGTTCGCTTAAGCTGCATAAACTATAACTAGCAGATTTTCCAAATAAAATGCACCGGACCAAAATTGCAAAGTCACACAATGAATTTAATTTCACTTTACTTTCTACGGTTCTTTAAAATGTCGTTCAATTTTTAATTCATTTCTTTGTTTGTTTTTTGTCTTCTTCCACCCATATCTGTCGGCTTGCAAATACATAACACAAACACTACTATACTAGTTTTATTTCTAATTAAATATTCTTTATATTTTCAGGCCGGTCTTTAAATGAATCCCCGGGTCAATGTGGAGGAACACCTGCCCGGCTCTGTAAAACACGTTACAATACAACGGCGCCAATGTACGGAGTCAGCTTAACCTCAGGTCAGCCGGTAACAATAGTACAAAAGTTTCCAGACTTGCTACAGCAAGTCGTCTTCGAAGTATGCGAGTAAGTACAAGTCGACAAGGTCAATATCAGATGAAAGCGACTTTCATTGCAACAATTCTTTTTATTTTCCTGATTTACTGATCTAAATTTATTCTCTAGTTCAAAGAAAACGATGTTAAACTCATAAAAGAATTTGGCACCTAACAACTCAGGTGAACACTTGCCGCGGCTAGGATCTCTTAACCCACATTCTGAATCGATAAAAATGCTTTTCTTCGACATTTTTGAAGCGAAGGTAATGAGTTAACTGAGCTAAATGGCTGATAATTGCGTACTTTATCGCATCTAATTGCAGAGGAAAGTAGCATATTGTCGCATGTGTGGACAGTGCAGATATTGAAACTTCTCCTAATGACTGCAAAGAAGCAATTAAGTCGAAGAAGACAATTACAATTACCTTTCGCTCTTAAGCTAACTAACTGATTGCTTAAAATGGCATTATTCTTTCCAATTAACTCATCAGTGATCCCACCATATTTTCTGCTTTTCAAATCTTGGTTTTTAACATATGCCGTCAAAGTTTATAATCAAACTATCAGATACGGTTTAAAAAGTAAAGAAAAAGTTAAGAATAGAGAATGTTAAAAAGAGAAATTATTGTAAATTCACTAAAATAACATTAAGACATATTTTTATATGTATCTACACAAGTTTATTAATATCCTAGCGTATACTAAAATTCAAATTTTCAAAGATTATATATACTATATAGTGTTGCTAAATGAGTAAAAGAAAAGAACTGAATTATAAGTACCTCTAAACATAGTTTGAATGTAAACTCATGAGGTGCTGATCCCTGTTTGCGTCTAGTTCCCGTAACCAGGGCCGCCGAGAGGGAGAAGGCTAAGGGGGTAAACCCCCCGGGCCCGGGCTTTCAAAAGGGGCCGCGTCATCTAAGTCATCAACAAAAAAAAAATTTCCATTTTAATTATATATAAAAAACATGTTTCGCGATCAAAAAAGTGTAATATACTAGACAGATTTTAATTGAAAGTCACTCATTCGATTGTATATGGGCCCGTAAACGCTTAGTTCCGGGCCTGAAATTCCTTTCGCAGAGTCCCGGATGTGGTACCCCCCGGGCCCGAATTTTGTATCTACGAGCCTGCCCGTAACCCCTTGTAGGGCATGGGGCGGGAGAAAAACTTCATCCGGTTCGACGACAACGAATAAAATTAGATATATAATTTAAGGTGGATTCCGAACCACCGCAGGGAGGGGACTTTTTTTCGAAACCAAATTTCCTTGATTTTTTTCCGATTTTCTAGATAATAATTGAGTTTCTTTACCTAACTTCGTAATGCGTGGACCGATTTGGATGATTATTTTTATGTTATATAGAGTACAATGTAATGAGGATAAATTTTGCAGTAGTGGTGGGGGAGGGGTAGGTTAACTTCGTAACGTGTGAACCGATTTGGGTGATTCTTCTTTTGATGTGTAGAATATGTTGCCCCACAAAATTTATGGAGTGGGGAGGTGTTCGGAGCGGGCATTAAATTTCTTAATCCACGCACATATTTGGAAGATTCTGTTTTGTTGTGTAAAGTATGATCCCCCATTGCTACTGTATGGAAAAATGTTGATCTAGGGCTGGGGTGGGAGGAGGGGTGACCTAACTTTAGATGATTCTGAATGCATAGAGTATCTATTTGTTTTCTTACAAAAATTGTGGTGAGAGTTGAAGGAGGGCGGCTAGCTTGATTCTGTTGTACAGAATACGTTTCCTGATTGATAAATGATAACAATTTTGTACCTAGAGTGATTACAATGATTCTCTGACTGCGATAATTCTCTCTTGCTTTATTGAATACTGTAGCGCACTATGGCCATGTTAAGAATTTTCTAAGGTGAAGGTATTAAAGGGTGATCGTGATCGGATTTGGATAATTATGTTTCCATTCTCTATAGTGCATTACCTCTGCAACTTTTGAAATTGCTTTGTTCGTACGAGCAGCGTTCTTCGAGTCGTATATATGAAGACACTAAAAAGTGAAAAATAAAATAGTTTTTAAAAAAAATTTTGAACCGACTTCACAAGAGCGCCACAAAGCATAAAATAATTTTTAATTTTATATCTATTACGACATTTTGAAGTCAGTGCAAGCCAAACAAACAAAACAACTGCCCGACCGATATTAAAGTCGCAGGTTAGATTTTATCGGAATACAAGGATCGAAGCAAGAATTTTCTTTTCTTAATGGATATATCAGTGGAGATGATCTACGTAGTGAAATGCAGAACTCAATAAGACTATTGCGACAATCGTTGCGAAACCGTAGAGGTGAATATCTTTGATATTTTCGATATTTCGCAGTGCGTTTTTTACCGAAAATCCCAGATCACTATTTTTTTAGAACTATAAAATTATCCTCTTTCGTTAACTCAATAGTCACAATGTTAGAAGATGCATTTAAAATGTTCTCTTTGATGAAACCTATCAGGATTCTTCGTAATGTACTTGAGCTTCATATAACAAAGATGAGAGAGAAGCATTTGACTGAAACTTCGACAAAAATGCAAGTTTAGGGCATAATAATTTATCATCAAAGGCTAAACAAACTGTTTGAGCTATTACAACTGGCACTTTTCGCTCAGCTTTCACTCCATTGACATATTCTCATACATACATTAGGAATGTTTTTAAGATATTTCACACCCAACGAACAGCACACAATTTTGAAAGAACTAATCAATGCTTTGAGTACTTGAGTATTCGAGCAGGACTGTGGCAAATCAGATAATTAAGTGATCTAAACAATGTATAACATCAAAGTTAGTTTTTTTATACCTTTTTTATATGAGTAATGGACTCTAAACCGCAACTTCCCAAATTAAGAAGGATTGGTCCATTCGCATAATTTTTTTAAGTTCGCTTTTTATTTCTTGAAAAATTGTCTTGTTTAAATTTGGAGCCGTTTTGTGAGGTCAAGACATTTGGATGCTTCAAGAAAGATCTCATCAAGTCATCTGCCGTCGCATGTCCCAGAAATGATGATCCATAATATTTAGTAATTACAGGATTAATTTCGAAATTCCAGAAGTAAAGAAAAACGTCCATTCTTCCTTTTTGGGCTTCCTTGTTAAGTGATTCATCAACACCAACTGCAATATCATTATAATTAGAAAAGACATCCTCAAGTTCACGACTGAAATATGTGGCATGATCAGAATTGATACTCTATGCGATTTTAGTCCTCTGGATGCTATTTGTGAATTTGGAAACATTAAAGGAAAAATTCTATAGCTTCTTTGTGAGCCATGATTCAGAATTACATGCATCTTATCGGAGTAACAAATCAGTAGCAAATTTAGTTTTTTTCAATTTCTATTACAAATTGAGTGCTGAAGGTTTTGGTTCGGGAAGCTGCCATTATTGGCAACCTAGCTAAGAGTCAACAATATTAGCGCAGTACAAAAATTGTGGCGACATCTTAAACAGAACTGAAACATTGCAGGCGTTTTCGAAAACAAAGTTATTCGTCCGCTCAATATTAAGTGACGTTAGCAAGGAGCATAATATTGTCAATGTAATTGAACAAAGTGTTTAGCAATCAAATCAAAATGATTGCTTTAAATATGTTATGGATATGGTTTTCCAAATTCCGCAAATTGTAGACGTCTTACCGCTTCACTAGTGAGAGCCATGGTATGCGCTTTCATACTATGGCCGTTTCTAGCTCAACAACTTTATTTCTCATATATTATTAGTGTTGAAATGTAGTAGTTCACTTCACTTAAAAATAAATTAAATTTTTTAAACGATACACACGTTTATCTGTTGTTTACTTCCAGTCTGTTTGAAGCAAACACTAATTTTGCACAAGCACTTTACCACAGTACATCTAAAAATGGAATGAATAAAATTGTAATGTTGTCGTGATTTTCCTAAGATCTCGACAACTCACTTTCGTGTGGTTATTCTAAGAACTTATTATATGCCAGAAATAATAACCGATATGAATTTCAAATAATTCCTTTTAAATTTATCAAAAATAGACTTCGAGTGATGGCTCCATTTACACCATACCAGCATGGGAACTTCATCAGAAAATAATTTGAATTTATGGATGAAACAATTCCCTGGCTTAAGTGAAAATTCCCAAAATGCCCTGACATTTCCCTGACTTTTCCCTGACTACTTAAATTCCTTGACTTTTCCCGCTTTTCCAGAGAGTGGCCACCCTGCACCGATATTACTCTGCAGCCCCAATTGTCTTCTCAACGTAATCTGTTGTCAGCAGGAAACCACCGTGGGTTACCGCCCGTGTTGTTCGATCCAGGGGACCCTCATGGCCAGGACTTTATTACTTCCTCCACCGCAGACATAAATTAAGAAGTATATGATAGTAAAAACTCCCGTGACAAAAATAAAAGATAGTATCTTAGTCTATATCGTGTATCCGTCAACTACAGGGTGTTTCACAGGGGAGGGGGAGACAATCTAAACCGTTTGGGAGTTACAGGCTGTTTCATTAATTTCAAATTTTCGTGGTATGCACACCACTATTTTAATTTTAACTTTTAATCTACTCAACCCAGCGCCGTCAAATCAATCCCATTCCAGGTACAGTCTCTTCCAAAAGCAAGAGAAATGTTTTGCGATTACCTAAATTCAACATTTCCCGAAATATTCTCCGAAATTACTTAATACCTCTGCTTTTTATTTTTATAAATTCTCCATCTTATAACCAAAAAGATGTAGAAATTTACACGTGTTTCGGAGAATGTCAAATTAACACTAAAATGCGTTTTATTGAATTCGATACTTATTACAATTAATCTTAGTATGTTACGAAGGCCATTTGAAATATACTCCACCACTTTCTCTCTTTACGATGTGTTGTAGCTAGCCTCTCCCGTATTTCGTCGCTGCGGTTCCAATTCTCCACAAAGTACACAAAAATTCGGCTACTAAGCACTTGAGGCAAAATAAATGGTCCTATTAAATCATCGGTGAAGTGCGATTCACCCAGTCACATAATTCGGCACAGAAACACCCTGTTCTCCATGTCGCATTTCAAGAGCCAAATGCAAAATTCTAATATTCCCTCGTAATCTCCTTCCCGTAATCCTTGGACTGGGATATGGTGATATGGATGTTATTCCTCTCGATGAATAACCCGCCAAGCTTTAACTAAAGACACCCCCAATCGTCTTACAAGTCATCTCATGCTCGTTTTAGGGTCTTGCCCGACGAGGGTGATTATTTGCTGCTCGACGTCGGCAAATCGCAATTCCCTGTGCTATTTTCAGTTACACTTTCGATTTCTCTTAAACTTCGGAAAGTCCGCGAAACTACCTCTCTTTGTGGTGCACGCTTTTTCTTTCCAATCTACTACACAATAAATGTAAATTATATCCGCGTCTTCCTCAAAAGTATTTGTAACAAAATGCCAGGATACTTGGATATCAGCCTAAAAATGTTCGAAATTAATTCGAAGTATCCACATATTTGCCTTGTCGTTCACAAAAGAACTCTCTGATTGAAGTGACAGAAGAGTGATATATTCCTCAAATCCATATTTAATATTATTAATAATTACTCCTGTAAAAAGAAAATAATAAAAGAAAATTTTATCTAAAGTTTAAATTAACGCACCCTAATTTAATCACTTTTGTATTATTAAATTAATCGACTCTAATTTTTCATTAAAAATGAAGTAATGAGAATTTAGTTTTTTAGGCAGTAATCCAGTTTCCAAAAATAATCTTTTGTTGTTGTCTTAAATCCATAGAATACATATAGTCTCAAGAATGTAGTACTAAAATCTAAAAATGAAATTTTTCATGGGCATTATGGGTGTTGTCCGAAATAAAAAAAATCATGCGCAGCCAATAATAAAAATGTATCACTTAACAGAAAAATATAATTATTTCATGTCCTAGAACCTATTTCTATTTTAAAAACTTGTCAATTTCTGAATATTGCTCTTATTTATGGTATTTTCTATAATTTAAGGGAGTTTCTCAACCAAAAATCGATATTTCTTTAAATAATGGGATCTTTATTACTTGAATAACATTCTCCTAACATTTTGTCCAGGAACTATTGCTATTCCTAGCAATAGTCCCTCCATTCACAAAATCACCACTCTCGCTATACTCCAATTTTAAGTGCCGAAAAAACGCGTTTTTCGTACTTTTTTCAAAACTCGCTTTTTTATTTTTCTAATTTTTTTCTCATCCGAGGGTCATTAAATGGCAAATCATCTCTAGTTTTATAACTTCTTCGTTTTTTGTTTGTTTTCGATGTTTCAGCAACAGCAACGCTATCTTTCGAAAACATTTTAAAATGTATTTTGACACAAATAGCTTTTACATTGTTTTTACTTGGGACAAGTAAAGCGAAACTTTTAACTGATTTGGTTATGTATGTTAGTTACGGCCCAATCAGATTTTTGTTTACAAGTCAGAATAACTTACTTGGTGAGCGTTTAGCCTAAGTAAGTTGCTTAGGAAAAACAACTTGCCAATATTTTCTCTCACCAAAGCGCGGTCCCTGCTTATAAGATAAATATATTCCTTTCAGACCTCCACAAGTGGTGAAATCGCAACAAATATGTAAAAATGCCTTTCGTTAAAAGTAATCTATTATACCTTTATTTACGTTAGTTGTTCAAATTGAATTAGCCGCAGCTCGGACTATCATTTACTACTTTAAAAAATCGTAACGCAACATAATTGCAATTAAATCTTTTACTTTGATTTCTATTTAACCAAAAAAAAGGCATAGGAAGATATATGGAATTTTTTCTTACAAAAATTATTTAAATTCAGGAAAATTCCTTAGTAAAGTTCTTTAGAAATTTGTTCGCAATGCAAGCCCCATCAGAAGCAATTTACTCCCGTAAAGGTGCATGCGAACAGATTTTGCCGGCCAATGGCCAATTAAGTTGATGCGGGCAAATTATTGCATGCACCTAGACCGGTTTAATTCATTGTCGCAAATCTTTAAAGATGCAATTTTGAGATTCTCCGTTCAAATTAATCTTTATTTCTTTTTTCAGATCATCAGAATGCGATGTTGTGCGAGGCGAGTGCACTCAAACGTATGTCCCATATTTGTTCTTGGTCATCCCATTGGGACCGGTTACACTAACCGGTCAAGATTACGTGCTAGTTGAAAGCGGGTGCGTCTGCAAACCAAAGTACTCAACAGGAGCCCTTCAAGAGCCAAATATAATTCCCTAATTTGAGAAGCGTTAAATTTTCTCATACTATTTTTTATTGTTTTCAATGAGAACTGATTGAGTGGTACTCGAACTTAAAAAAAACTGGACTGCAAAATGTTTGTTAATTTATTGAAGCTTTTAGATAAATTTTTAACATTCTTTTAAAGATAGATTTAGAGAACGAAATTTCTCTTATTAAATCGTTTAAGCAAACTGAAAAAGTTTGAATTTGCTTAATCTAGACACGTGAATAAAAATAAAAAATTAGCTAAAATGTTTCAGGATCAGAAGTACATACATAGGCATGTAACTAAATCTAAGTATCAAATTTGTTTATTTATTTATAGTATTAAATATACTTTGTAATATATCACAAATTTTAATAAAACTATTATTTATTAAATATAGATTGCTTTTTACTTTTTTTTGCTATACTATACTATAATAACATCATCAACAGAGTAATACAATAAATCAACAATATATAAAATAAACAAGCTAAAAAGAAAAAAAAAGGAAATAAATACAGTATATGATAAAACTAATTTTATATTTCACTGGTTTGCTGTTAAGATGCTAACATTAACTCCAAAACAATTCAGAAATCAACAAATTCGTTATTATTTTAAATAACATTCGCTGCACTTTGTATTATAATAAAATAAACAAATGTTGTTACTTAACAAACACTAAACAAAGTAAGAAATATTATTGAAATTTCCCTTAAAAAATCGTAACCTCTTATCTTTCAAATTTAAATTAAAAAGCATTGGAACAATCAAATTCTTGACATTTTTGTACTTACAAAATAGTTTAATTTAAGTGTTTTGACAAGACGAAACTAATACTTTAATACACTTGAAAAGTTTACAAATTGAACAACAAAATGGCACAAAATAAATTTTGTGATGAACTTTAAAATATAATAATAATGAAAGCTATAAAAAGAATGGAGCAAAAAGAGATCTGCGAAAATGTTAAGTCCATAAATTAAAGGTACATAGATTAATAAAATGCCACAAAGATGGATACCACGTAACATATCGGAAGCAGATCACGAAAAACTACCATTTAATAACGAGGAAATTTTTAAATTTTGAATAATGTGGGACTAGTTATTTCTCTAAGAATAGCTAGTGACCGAGAAAAGGAAGCTGACCTTCAGTGTTTTAAGGCAGCCACAAAACAGTAAATTTAGAAAATATAGATTACGACATTTCAGATTTACAAAAATACACATTTATTGGTCCAGATCCAGATGGACATATGTACATACATCATGTTATCGGACGAGTCAAAAGTTTCCTTAAAAGGATGGTACCCTTCAGAAAACATTTCACAATAGGTGAACTTAATTTAGCTCAGAACAATCTGCTGCTGGACAAATACACGTTTGTATCTGCATGATTATAAGCAAATGGACTTTGTGTTTTGGACTGACCTGCACAACCACTGCATTTCAAACCAATAGATAAGCTATGGAAAATTGTAAATAAAAAATAGGGATAAATATAATTCAATATAAATAGTAGGCAAGCTTAGAACAAAACGGCAAAAAGTTCCCGGCACTTAATTTCACTGTTCATCTAAACGGTAATGTCACTGACAGGAAAATTCCCAAGTGGGAAATCTCACAGTCAACTTGTATGTAGTTATAAACGTAATTTCGTCCATGTCAAAAGAACTGTGAATTATTTAACCAACCCATATGTCCGCCTATTCAAATTACTCGACCAAAATGAATATTGCTCTTCTGAAAGCTAAGAGCTGTTTTTCTATTAAATATATATTTATTCTATGACGAGAGGATGGAAGTAAAAATGCATTTTACGAGAACATTAAATGGAATTGCGAAATATTCCAGAATATATTATAAATACTTATTAGATCTACTTCAATGCCGAGAAGATGATACGGCATAACAAAAACAACGAATTGTACCTTTTTTATGAGCTCTTTAGTTTTGTCAAGTATTATTTTTTATCGTGAGTAAGAAAATCGTTGAATGTTACTTATTAAACTATTATTAACTTCGTTTATTATTTTATTTTTATACAGAATACAGTAAAAAAGTAAAATAGAAACAAACTTCTTCGTTTCTGAATTGTTTCGAAGTTAATTTTAACTTTAATGCAGCAATAATTAAAGGAAGTTGCTTTAATTTTGTCACATAGGTATTCCTATGAAAATAAACATAAACCAATAACTAATAAAATAAATTATTAACAAATAAGGGTAAATATAAGTAACTGAAAGCAATTAAAGAATAAGTTATAAAATACATAAGTAAAATTTACCACGAGAAAACAAAAAAGATACAATAAAAACAAAAAAGTATTAAAAATAATCAAAAACAATTTTCACCTGAGTAGTGGGGATATGGGGTTTCTGGCTCAAATGTGAAATGTGCACATTAAAAATAAATGGTCAAATTGTAAAAGAAATCGCGGTCTGACGTCAAAATTTTGCACATTATTGCTGAGCCAGAAACCCCATAACAATTTAGGGATCTTGAATGTTCCAGAAAGTTCTCGAATGTTCCAGAAAGTTCAAGATGATTTCTTTGCATAGTTTAAATGCTTCTTGCTTGGGCGTATAAGGATATGGCTGGAGATAAGGGAATGGTTGCGTGATTCCGAAGGTCAATTTCGGAGATTGTTTTGTTTTGGCGGCGGCGCGGTAGTAAAGATAAGGATGAGTTGCACCTGGATCACGGGTATATAAATGAACGTTGAACTAATTGATAAGGGAGCTGGTGCCTCTGTAGAAATTAATAATTTGGTGGCAATGTTGAGGTCGTGGGGTGATAAGGTTTTGTAGATGAAACTGGGAAGTGCGGACCTGGGCTTGTGCTGAAGATAAGAGTTTGTTGTTTTGAGTTTTTACTATGCTGGATATTTTCGGCAGAATAATTTGAAGAGAAATACAGTGGATGGTCGTTGATTCGAATAACTCATTTAGAAATCAACCATAACCAATATCACCCGTTAAGAGGTTCTTCCTACATACCTTTACCAAAGGTTATAATAGACAATAAAGCAAGCATTAATATGAAAAATAATGATATTTACTGTTTTAAGTGGGCTGTTATAGCAGCTCTACACCAACCAACTCACAATTCTGATAGAACATCTTCATATTCAGTTTCTGATATATCAGATAGCGAAATAGAGCTTATGAATGGAGTGAAAATAGATTTTACGGGACTGAAATTCCCCATGACTTTGTGTGACATAAAAGTATTCAAAGAGATCAATCCGAATATAAGCATGAATCTTTTCGTTTACGAAGTAGTGCAAAGTAGTTTTCAGATTGTGGGACCTTTTTATTGTACATCAAATGAGAAAGAAAATCGCATAAATTTGTTGCTTCTTCAATTAAACTCTAGATCACTATGACTGGATTAAGAATATTTCCAGATTGATTAAGGAGCAAGTAACACATCATAAAACCCAATTTACTTTTGTAATTCGTGTTTTCAACATTGTTATAATGAAGAATCTTTTGATATACATAAAAATGAATGCTGTAAAATAGTGACTTCTATGCCTACCTCCGAAAAGTCTTTTTTGGAATTTAAGTCCAAGAAATAATGTTGGGTATAGGACAAAATATAGGAAAAAACACTTTGATTTCAATGAATACTTATAATTATACACAATATCATTACACGGCTTAGCAATTTCAATTTAAAAGACTAAGTAAATTCAAGCACCTCTAACTAGAATCGCGTTACTCATTGAACTGCCCAAAAAACATCTGCTGCAAATTTTATTGCTGTACCACCTGCTTCTAGCCAAAAGAACGGATTCATCTCTCCAGCCTGCGGTTCCGTTTTTGATGATACTGCATTTCTCGGTCAAGTTCACGTACCAGTGTTGTGTGGTAAGTAAGTTAACTTAATTATACAAACAGACGGAGATAACTCTAAATAAAAATCAAGGTAAGTATTTCATTACAATAAATCTAATTAATTATGTATTCTCCCATTCAGCTTTCCAGTGGTCTTCTCAAACATTCTCCCTGCCTTGGAATCCGAAAGATTTCAAGACTTCAGTGATGATGTTGAATTCTGTGATGATTGGCCAGGCATTTCCTCCTTGGCCAAAAAGGCGCCACGACTCGCCTCACAGACGCAAAAGGAAAACGAAAAATTAAAGGATTGGATTGTGGGATTTGAAAGGAATACTGATCATCTCTTTTGCAACAAATAATATGGTTATTTTCTCTCAATCATATTGGTCGAATTCATACTAATACATATTTAATTTTTGATTTTGCATTATATTTTTGTCTCAAAATAGTCTGATTCATTCATTCATAGGCAGGGAACATACCTTTGCATTGGGGCGTTTAAACAAACTGTTTCGACATTTCAAAGTAACGACTCGTACTAGACCATCAGATCCTGGATGTGTCCTTGTGATTCTGGCTAATAGCCATCGTCCTTAACAAGGACTAAATCTCCTATTTTGAGGTTTGACGGACGATTTAACCACTTTGGGTGTTGCTGCAATCGACTGAGGTATTCGGTGCTCCATCTTTTCCAGAAATGTTGAGTTAATTCTTGAAGAAGTTTCCATCTATTTATCGTAGTTGGGTTGAGTTCAAGCAAACTAGGTTCTGGAGGAGCTAATAATGCATTACCAATTAAGAAATGGCCTGGGGTTAAGGCGGTGCAGTCTTCAGGGTCGTCTGTGAGTGGACAAAGCGGCCGACTGTTAAGACAGGCTTCTATTTGGGCAAGAGTTGTTGAAATCTCTTCGTACGTGAGTGTTACATTTTGGATTATTCTTTTCAAGTGAAATTTCATCGATTTTACGCCTGCTTCGCAAAGTCCACCGAAGTGAGGAGAGGCCGGGGGAATGAAGTGCCATTGAGTGTTTTGAAGAGCAAGAGCTGAGACGATTTCCGGATTAATTGACTGCCAGCAAGCGTGATACTCTTATCTTCAGCACAAGCCCAGGCTCGCGCTTCGCAGATTCATCTACAAAACCTTATCACCCAACGACCTCAACATTGCCACCAAATTATTAATTTCTACAGGGGCACCAGCTCCCTTATAAATTAGTTCAACATTCATTTATATACCCGTGATCCAGGTGCAACTCGAATATGGAATATTTGAGAACTTTCTGGAACATTCGAGAACTTTCTGGAACATTCAAGGTCCCCAAAATTGTTATGGGGTTTCTGGCTCAGCAATAATGTGCAAAACTTTGGCGTCAGACCGCGATTTCCCTTACAATTAGACCATTTTTGATGTGCACATTTCACATTTGAGCCAGAAACCCCATATCCACATTACTCACATGGGGGTCTATTCGCGTTCGGTAAAAAAGTTTTTCGCTGCGCTTCGATTCCGAATCTCTGTTAACATGAAAACAACTGTCAAAATTTTATCATTTGTTATCACCGGTGAATTTTCAAGTGATATGGAATGAAAAAAATTGAGAAAATAGAATAAAGTGTTCTGAAAAAATAAAAAGAGTAAAGAGAACTAGTAAGTAGCAGAAGACCCATTTGTTTGATTATTTGGAACTTCATGATGTAACATCATGCTCATGTTTATGATATGTAACAATTAGCAGCGATTTGGTTAAGCAACTTAATGCTTTAGATGGAGTTAACAAGAATAGGCAGAACTGCAGAAAATTTTCGCTTAACCTCCTTACTATACATATCTTATCTTTTAAAAAGTGATTTATTTCAATAAACCACCGTCACAGGTGCTCACGTTCCACTAAATAAAATATGACTCTAGAATGAAAATAGCATATCACTTAAAATAGAGTATTTGTGAATTTGAACTTACCTGTCTTGTGTGTTGTCCTCACTAATAGCGAAAGATGTAAATGAAATCTAAGTTCGCTCAAGCTTGATGAGGATAGGGCTTTACTACTCACCTGTTATCCGGAGTGAAAACGTTATACATAAGCAGTTTGGCAGCAAACGGAGCGAAGCGAATATACCCACAGAGTAACTTGGAATTAAGTGAAAATTATAATTGTGTAATAATATACTCTTGCGAATTCGTAAAAATATAAATTAGTTTAAACACAATTTAAGTTATATAATTTAAATGAGTATATAATGCACTCACCTGTATAGCTTTATTTTCAAATCAGTCATGTAAATTCACCAGAATCTCACCAAAACAAAACACTTATCCTCTGCGCGAACTTATCAAGGAATTTTTCGCGGGACTTTTTATGTCGGTGTTGATTATTACGCTGAAATTATTTAAAAAAACAAGGTATACAGTAATAATATAATTATTGTTTTGAAAAGCCAATAAACACGTAAAGTCACTCACTTGTCACACAAAAAGTCAAACTCGAATTTCAACACTTTCTGGCGGTAAAATAGCTTTTCAGGTAGGTACTATAGAAATATAAATAATTTACCCGTATATATATTTTTATACTTTTTATTTAATTTTTGTTTCACATTCCGAAATTCCTATGAAACATTTTCGGAAAATGGCCAAAAACTTGGAAATCGGCATAAATTTTCCTAAAGCTAACCCATTTTCAGAGGGGAAAGTTAGTTTTTAGTAGAAGTATTTCGAATCAAGAAGCGCGCTGAAGTAGAAAAAGAAAAAAGTTTAAATAGTTGTAGTGCAAAGGCAGTTTGAAAAAAAGAAAGAAAAGATAAAGGGATCGTGTCGGACAAAAAATACATCCTCAACAAATTTCTTTGGAGAATCAGGATAGGTGGTGGAAATCATAGGAAAAGTTTTGGGCGGAATTCGGAGTAATAATAATAATAACAATTTATATGCTTTCGGGGCATATCCCCATACAAAGGGTTTTGCTTACAGTCTAATTTTAACAATTTATGCCTTTTATTTTTCTTTTAAATGTAACTATGTTATTTATTCGTTATCTACAATTCATCCAATAAAAAACTTCTCTGCCTTAGTGCAAATGTTGTTAACTGAAAGATGTCGTTTAACTTACCAGTGGTATAGCTCACAAAAATTTAGTGTTTTTAAACATTGATAGTATCTATGGAGATAGATAGACCTTAGTCAGTTGTAGTATGGGCACTCGACGAACAAATGAAAGATGTCATCTTGTTTAGAGCTACTACAGACTGCTCAGCTATCAGCTGCATTAAACGAGTATCTGTTTCACCACAAAAATATCTCTATGTATATGTATACTTAAAAGGGAGCAAATATCATCGTCAAGGAGATCATGTGAGTGTTTTCGCATGTTTCTTCGCAAAATTTTCATATTACATAGTTAAGTTAAATGTAATTAGTTGAACTACATGTAGTTAGTTCAACTACAAGTTTAACATAAACAAAATAGTGTAAAATATTAAAAATTGAGAACATTGTTGTTAAAATTTTCTCAGATTTAAAACGCTTTTGACAATTCTCTTTACTTATATGAGCTCTCGAATACAGCCAAGCAAGTGCGTATACGAATTTAAAAGCTCACTTGCCATTGGGCATAGGTTTGGACATCACTGCACTGAAGCATCAGGTGAAGATAACAAACAACAAAAGCTTTAAGAATGATCTCTGCATATACTCTCCAAATATGACGCCCTCAAAATAAGTTTTGTTAACTATACTATTTTGTAAAAGGAAAATTATATTCGTGGTTTCTTTGTAGGAAAAAAAATGTTTAAGGCAGTTTATACCGTCCTAAGAAAAATCAGACTCACCGGTAGATCAGGAGCGGTACTTCTACAGAGTTACCATAAAAATTGTAATTTCTAATATATTCGAACAATATTATTCATATTTCTTGTTTACAAATACTGGCAGCAAATGAAGATGAAATTCAAAAAAAAATGTATTGATGAAATTATTCAGTTAGGTTTAACTTTTTAACATTAATTAATTAATTTATTTATTTATTTATTCTAAGGTATGCCAGTTCGCAGGGTTGACGAACGAAAATATGTTGTTTACATTTGAATTTGCACATAATTAGTGCTTTTAAGTAATATATATCATTCCAAATATAAATATTAACAGTGATTCGGGAACGCGAATTTAAGTTAATTTTGTTAATCATTTTTTAAAGAAGAAAAGGGAATATTTGTTTTATTGCTATTTCCTCAAGTGCTGTAAAATAATAATAATTAATTTTTATATCTAATATCACATATTATATTTATACGAGCCGTTTTTCATTCAACAAGCACTTTTCAAAAAGGTAAACAAACCAATTGTGTTTGGTTATGTTCAACAATCGCACCAAATCAAGAGCATTGCTGCGATTATTTTTACAATCGCAGCGACGTTAGACAAAGCCAGCATGTCAAGTAACAGGTATATGATTTCAGCCAATCAAATTACAGTCGCATGCGACGAATCGCACTCGTGAACGAGGTTTATATCCTACGAATAAAAAAGTGAAGGAAAAGCTCAACGCAAAATGTCGTGAAGCATTACTCAAATACTGAAACACTTTCCACCACACGCACATATTCATCATGGCAGTAGTACATTTTTTCTTTCAAATGGGGGTTCATTCTTAAATTCTTTGGATAATTAGTATTTTCAAATTTTCTTTTTGATTGAGAATTAAAAAAAATATTTAACCAATTCCATATGACATTTATTTATTTTACTCTTGGGAATCTATAACAAAAATTAAATTATTTTAAACGCTTTAAACAATTATTAATTAATTTTGATAATTTATTGGCCTCTCAAAACCGAATATTTACGACGTCTCTGCACCAAAATACGCTACTTACTGCAAGAAGAACACAACTTGTAAACAATAATAATATTTAATTTTTTCTTCTTTTCTGACTGAAACTTCATTAGAACTTGTGTTACTATGGAGCTATCTTAACATTTACATTAAAAACTTTAGCGAAAAAGATGTTCCCGGCAGTCGGCAACGGAATTTATTTCCACAGTTTGGCACTACACAACTTAATATAGTTTGTTTCACACACTTTTTAAATGTTTTTTACAAATAATTATGTTCAAAAAATCTATTTAACTGCACAATTTCACGACTTTCGATATCGGAAAATAAATTTCCAATTAAATGACAGCTCAGGTTCCTTATTCTTATTGACGAATCTACAATTCCCCCCACATCTCTTCCACTTCGCCCAAAAACGTTTTGCTTCATTCACATATACGACTTTTACGAGTAAGGGCCTTTCCTTTAGCTCTTTATTCGTAGGTTATATCGCGGCAGTTTGTGTTTTACATTTAAAGTTGAAGTGGAAGTGACTATTTTCACTTACGTGTACTTTATGTCTATTAACGTGTATTTATGTTCGGCTTTTACCTTAGAACAGAAAACGAAAGGAAGTGCAATACCGTGTATAAACCGTGTACGTGTTTTCCGCTTTTTGTTCGTGGGAAAGATGTGGGAAGGGAACCCAAAAGTACGCCACAACAAAATGTTAATTTGACGTGGACTTTTTGAAGAGTGCGCATTTAAAGTGTTTATTGAATAATTTTCACTGTTCAGTTTAAAAGTGGTGTAATTTTACAAATAAAGACAATTAACATTTAAAAGATTGTTTTGGTTTAGTTTACTAAGAATCTGATGTGCGTAATTTGAACATTTTTCGTGATGAAGTGTGCCGTATTTTCTTGTAAAAATAATCGACGCATTGGGGCTTGTTCATGAGCGCGATGCGACTCCTTGCGATTTTTTCGTTCATCACACTTTTTGAATACTTTTGTTTCAGTCTGCGATTATTTTTCATCTTATGCCCGTTCACAAGGTTGACGAAGGAAAATTTTTTGTTTACATTTGACTTTGCACATAATTAGTGCTTTTAAGTAATATATATCATTCCAAATATAAATATTAACAGTGAATCGGGAACGCGAATTTAAGTTAATGTTGTTAATAATTTTTTTAAAGACGAAAAGCGAATATTTGTTTTATTGCTATTTTCTCATTTACTGTTAAATAATAATAATTAATTTTTATATCTAATAACACATATTATATTTATACGAGCCGTTTTTCATTCAACAAGCACATTTCAAAAAGGTAAACAAACCAATTGTGTTTGGTTATGTTCAACAATCGCACCAAATCAAGAGCATTGCTGCGATTATTTTTAAAATCGCAGCGACGTTAGACAAAGCCAGCATGTCAAGTAACAGGTATATGACTTCAGCCAATCAAATTACAGTCGCATGCGACGAATCGCACTCGTGAACGAGGGTTTGGGTGTGGAAAATCATTTTTCAGGGTAGTTAAATAAAAAAAAGCAAAAGCTATATACATAAAAGCTAAATTACCAAAAAAATAACCATTTCTCTTGATGGTGCTCATTTGTTTACATTTTAGATTCATCAGAGTTTTGGCAAAGATTACTTACTACTAGATAACCGACTCTTTAAAATACCCAGCTAGTCTTGAAAAAGTAACACTGGCACCACAGTAAAACGAAATATGTCCAGATTTTTATACATGCAAATAAAGAGTACAGATAGTGTGCAGTCATTTACTTCTGTCAAAATTATTTGAGAGAATCACTTCATTCCTGTCAAAATTCTGTTCTCATTCAGAGAGAATCACATACTCCTGTCAAAAAAGTACCGCCAACTCTTGTCGCGGAGAAAAATGTCTCAAAAAGTACGACCAATAAAAAGAATTCATGTGAATTACATGACTGAGTTAATAATAATAATAAATTTATTCAACAAGTGGAGTACAATAAGACAAAAAGAAAGTCTTTTAATCAGTACTACTAAAGTTACTAAATAAAAATTCAACCAAAGTAATTATTATAATACCTATCAAGAAGTTATTTATGTAAATTTCATGAAAAATTTTATGAAAGCAAGAAACAAAATGAAGTACAAGAAAAAAAAGATAAAGATTCAAAAAGAAAGCGAAAAAAAGAAAAGAAAAAGAAATGAAAAACTACTGCAATCCGAATGCGTGTGCGATCATTCTGTATAAATTAAATTTTATGATAACAACATTATCCTTAAGATGTATGCCGCCAAAGTAACCGTTTGAAGGAAGCAGTCGAACCCGCTCGCTGGATCGGAACAGGAAGTGCGTTCCAAATGCGACCAACCTGAACAAGGTAAGAACTATCCAAGACGGAATGTTTACAGCGAGGTAATAGCAGGTCGTAGCGTCTATTACCGCGTAAAAAATTAACCAGATCGTAAAGATATGCCGGAACTCGATTATAAAGGATTTGATGAAGGAAAATTAGTGCTCTGCGTTTTAAGTATATGTCCAATGAGCAATCTAGAATTTTATATCGGAAGGGAGAGATGTGATCATACCTACGCAACCTGAATGCAAACCTAATGGAATCGTTGTACGCTATTTCAAGCTTGCGCTTGCAGCGTGAGTCGAGTCTGGGATAAATAATGGAGCCATGTGTGATATGTGGCAATATTAACGTTTTGACTAACTTTATGCGAAGGTCGGTAGAGAGCACATAAGCATACAGCCACAGTCGACGTAGTACCCCATAAATTTGACCCAGTTTCATATTAACGTGATCACAACAACTCATACTAGTGTTAAGCATAATTCCCAGATTTTTAGCTTTAGAGACATAGGGTATGATAAACCGGCCCATCTCTAAAGGAGGAAAATAGGTTAAGTCATAACTTTCTCTGCCCATCACTAATGCTTGCGACTTCTTTGGGTTAAGAATGAGATTATTGTTTGCTGACCATTGTAAGATACTCTGAAGATCTTCATTTATTCTACTGACACAATCCTCCAGAAGACCAATGGGGCGATCTAGATAGATTTGCACATCATCAGCATATAAGTGCATAGAACAATTTTTAATAACAGACGGCAAATCATTAATAAAAAGACTGAACAGCAAAGGTCCTAATATTGATCCCTGGGGGACACCAGTATACAACAAAAGCTTTGGCGAGATGGTTTCGTCAATTTTAACCCGCTGTGAGCGTTGAGTCAGGAAGCTTTTAAGTAATTTCACAGCAGATGAGCCAAATCCAAAAGAGTCTTTCAGCTTGAGAAGGAGTTTAACGTGATCGACACTGTCAAAAGCCTTCGTGAAGTCTAAAAGGACTAAAAACACTACTCGATCATTATCCAAAGCAGTTCTAATATCAGTTGTGATTTTTAGGAGAGCCGTATCGCAACTATGTTTAGGACGAAATCCAGATTGCCAACGACTTAAAGAGCCAGTTAAATTTAAATGCTCCGATATCTGTTTTGCCATTATCTTCTCCAAGGTCTTCGCTAAAAAACATAATAAACTTATCGGTCTAAAATCTGACGGGGCATTGGGACGAGAATTCTTAGCTATAGGGACTACTAAAGCCTCCTTCCAAGGAGATGGAAACACGCTGAATGTGAGGCAGCCGTTGTAAATTTTAGTAATGGCTACAATGATGAAAGGTAAAATTAGCTTTATAAAGCGTGGGGATATGTCATCTGGCCCAGTTGCATTAGACCGAATAGAATTAATAGCGTTCGCAGCCTCGACTTCATCAATGCAGCGAAAGCTAAACTGTGATCCAGCGTGATCTACGGAGAAATTCAGTGGGGAGGATGCAGTGTTGGAATTTATGCAACTGCCAGTATTTGAAGTAAAGAACTTATTAAGCCCGTTAGCATCTAGATTACATGCCAAGGAATCTTTTCCACTGACACCCAGTCTACGCAGGGAGTCCCAAAGCTTCTTGGGTGCAGCATAGCAGTCCAGCTTAGACGCATAATATGTTGACTTTGCCTCTCTAATCCTTTTGTTTACGAGGTTCCGGGATTTCCTGAAAAGGAGACGACTATTTGAGGATCTAAGTCTTTTATGCTGGCGGAATAAGAAGTCACGTTCAGCAATTAACTTCTTGATTTCTGGCGTTAGTTACTTCTGTGCGTAAACTTTCGATGTATTCTGATCTTTTAATGTGGCGAAGTACATTTGATATTTGTAAATGCATATATGAAAAGTATACGTGGCTCTTATCCACAAACTCTCCCGGAAAACAAATTTTCAATTCTGACTGTAGGGTTGCCTGATGCGGGAAATATACAAAAGCAACCAAACATTTTTCACTACTTTGTTCGTAGCCGTTTATCTAGTTATAGTAATTTTTGGTTTTGGTTCGCCTTATCGGTTTCAGAGACAGCTGACAGAAGTTTTTGCCTGTTGGCTCTAATAAAACTTTAAAAGTATTGAAATATTTTTCTACCTTTTGGTATTTTAGGTTTCCAAAAGATAAAGGGAGAAGCTCTTTATTCATTCCGAATGAGCGGAACGCGCCAATGTGTTTCTTTATTCGTTCGGAATATTCTATTCCTAATTTTCCGTGTTTTTTTATTAGCACCGGCGCGTTAAGAACGCGTTCTTTTTGTACCGAAGTTGTAGATGGAATAAACGGAATAAATACAGTAACAAAATTATTTTGTATCTAAAGGGAAGGAAAAGAAAGTCATAATTGTAAATAAATACACAATTTATTGTTGGATTATGTCTTTTGCGTTCATTTTAAATAATATAAAAAACTGAAACCTCAAAAATTGTTTATTGAATAATTGCTTTAACCTGACTTCAACTTTCGATTGGAAGGAATATTCCTTTGTGTTTACATATTGCTTCTATTCCGTTTATTCTGGCGCGTATTCTGTTCCTTCTATTCCTTCCACGGAATGAATAAAGAAATACACCCAAAGACTTCAGAGAACTGTGGTTAAAATCCATCGGTAGAACTGATTATAAACCATCCGATGGTAGTAATGTTTGCGAGGTGCACTTCCTTTCGTTTTCTGTTCTAAGTCTTTTACGTACTTTATGTACTACTCTAAATATATTCTCGGGAGGGGGGGGGGGGAGTTATTATATATAAATTTAATACAACTAGTCCGGTCTTGTCGTATCTGTACGTATAAATCTCAAAGCGATATCAAGGTCTGTTTGTTTCGCTCCACTTTTTCTGCACTGTGTGCAAAATTTACGTCAAACGGCGTTTATTTTGCTCTCGGAGTGAACTTAGTGCAACTGCACAGCGTTTGTTTTGCTGCAAAAAAGTGGTTATTTCTGCACTTTGGCTGAAATGCAATGAGTGCAGGCAGATATTTGACATTTGTCAGGCAATTGCCAAACAAAGCCGGTCTTAATTGAAGTGATTTTAATTAATTATCACACGAGTCACGCATAATTTCTTGCATTAAAATCCTCAATATTATTTTCCGTTTTGATTGTGATACTAAAAAATTGTATTAACCAAAACGAGTTCCGTTAAATATAATTGACAGCAAATGTTTGTTCCCTGAAGTTATTGTAAGGCCAATTTCTACACTTTTGACGTCACATACACTACACTACTTCTGCACTTTTCATGCAGCGAAAAACAGGCCTAATAAATTAACTACAACCTTGCGAAAATTTAAACTTTTTTCTTGTACCTACTTTTCCTTTGTAAAAAAATTTATATGTAGGTTTCTTTCTCTTGTTGCTTTTCAACATGAGATGAATTTACACTGAGTAATTTTCGATGGTTGTTCGTGCTGCTTACGCAGAAAAATATTTCTTATCTCGTCTTTATTTAATTTAAACTATTTTAATTTTCTCAAGTCTTGAAGACGTTCCATTAACTTTTTTAATTAAAACTCATATAAGAACAGAGATGGCGCTTATCCCATTAAGTAGAATTCTCGGAAAAGTTGTGTCGCCTGCTTTTACGACGCTCCGCCATTTTGATTTTAAGCCGCATGAAAAATCGCCAGAGTGTCGACAATTTTAAGTAAATCTCTAACTTCAATATATAATATAAAAGTTTTCTTTGGATTTCTTGTTCTTAATAATACGAATAAGAAATGTGTGAAAAATGGGAAATATTTGGTTCTTTTAGTAAATAATCCGCCAAATGTTTGGTCGTGAAGTGGATAAGTGATTAGTTGTACAAGGGGTGAATATCTTTCATAATATCAATGATCGCCAAAATATAATTAGTTTAATCAGTTTATTATCCCAAATTATATGCTTGCTTGGGATTAATTCTTTTATAATTTTGCGGTATTCGGTTAAATTTTGATGAAAGAAGGAAGGCGTATCACTACACCATGATGTTCACGGTAAGTTTTTTGCGGGGTAAAATTTGTTTGACAGTTTCACCATAGAATTTTTAATTTATTTTATTTTATTAACAAAATATTTCATTGATTAAATATATCAATTGAAGTTTTTAATTATTAAGATCCAACATAAAATACATAACTAAATTCAAGTCGTAATTATTAAAATGTTTTTCGAAAAATGGTGGAAGTGTCGCAATTTCGAAGGAATAAATAAATCTCGTTGATTGCAAATTTAAAAATAATTTTTACCGCCATAATACTACCTTGTATTTAAGAATTCGTTCTGATTGGATTTTAGGGAACAAATCAGCAGCAAGACACTAGGTTTAGTGATAAGGAAAAGAAATTGATGAAGCAAATGCGATTTGGTGACTGTCTTAATAAGCGGGTTGATATGTCAAAAGTTAAGCTAGACGTTTTACGTCCATGGATTAGCAAGAAAATCACAGATATATTACATATTGAAGATGATGTTGTCGTTGAATTTGTATACAATCAGTTGGAGGAGGAAAAATTTCCCTGCCCAAAAAAGATGCAAATAAATATGACAGGATTTCTAAATGGTAGAAATGCTCGACAATTTATGGATGAACTTTGGGCGTTACTATTGTCCGCACAGGAGTCTGATAATGGGATTCCTGCAGAGTTTATACAACAGAAAAAGGATGAAATATTAAAGAGAGAAGAAGAGGCACAAGCATTACAAGCTTTAAAGAATGAAAGGGACTCGTATCAAGATAAAGATAATGATCGCCAGGAAAAGCAAAACAATTCTGACAAGTTGAAGTCTCCCTCTAAATGTTCTAGGTCGAGATCTCGATCTCCAAACAAAAATAATTCAAATAAGGAAGATAGCGAAAAATTATCTAAGGATCGTCAAAAGTCGCCATCGAAATATAAAGACAAAGGTCGTTCTCCACGACCTAAGTCAAGAGATCGATCACCAAAAGCAAAGTCAAGAGATCGCTCTCCTCGGCGCAGGGATTCTCATGAACGTTCCCGTGATAAACGGCGTTCGCGATCAAGGAGACGATCTCCCGAAAAGCGTCGACGAAGTCGTTCTCGGGACAGGCGACCAATAGAGCGAAGAAGATCTAGATCAAAGTCAAAACGTCGAGAACGGGAAGATTCGCGGCCAAAAAGTTCTAGGCAAACACCAACTACAAGCAAAAAATCTATATCCAAATCCAAATCGAAGTCACCAGTGCGTAAAGAAAAGAGTCCAAGTCCTGCAAACGTAAACGGTCATAAACGATCTGAAAATACGCAAAAATTGTCAAACATACAAGAAAAACTTCTGACACTGGCAAGTGGAGGGAAGGCTGATAAAAGTAAAAGCCAATCTAGAAGTGGAAGTGAGTCGGATTCATCCGTTTCAAGAAAGCGTAGTACCAGCCGTTCCGTTTCCAGGTAATTATAATTTATTATTTAAGGTGCAATTAATTTTGCTTTTATTTCCAACAAGATTTAATTAATTATTGGCATATTATCAATTGTTTATATAAATAAAAAATCAACGGGTTCCCTATTTGCATAAGAAATGAAATATTTTCACATTAGGCTTGGATAAATTTGTCTTAATTTGAAATTTAGATTTAATATCTTTCTAGGGAGTTATATTACTTATCTAGCTTTTATCAAAAATATACAGTTTGGTGAATTCTGTGTACGAAAACAGCATTGTTTAAAATATTAGCAACCGTTTTAAGGGGTAAAATATGTATGTTCGGTAAAACCAAGAGTTTAATTTGAATATTTTTTCTTTAAATTGTGGATAATCAAATAATAATATAAATTTAAAATCAAATAAAATGTTTGCCTTTGCGAAACAGGCTTCGTGTAGCTTTATTTTAATTATTTAATAGTTTGAAGAAATTAATACCTGTAGGTACATATAAAGAAAATGATAAACAAGGTGTGAAGTATTCTCTACAATAACTTGAATGAATCACTTTGGACTCTTAGTCGTAATATTTATTTCGTAGCCCAAAATTAATTGGTATTCTTAAACAAAAATGTCAGGTGATTTTTATCCAGAGTTTAATGAAATACATCTAACTAATCTTCACGAACTTCTTTATTGACATTTTTCAGACATTACCTGACCAACATTATTAAATTCATAGAAAAGAAAAACCCTTACTTTCGAACATTAATTTTTTGCGTAAAGTAAAAGGTACGTTCACGCTTTTATTTTTTCGATTAAGTGAAAATTGGTTAAAAGACCTTTTATTTTAAAGGCAGAACTCAAATCGGCTCTAATGCCCGGTGAAAAAAGTGAAGTGTGTAAAAATTGGTTTTGTTAATATTGCATTAAATAACAAAATGCTTTCTTTGTATTCGGATTTATTTAAAACTGTAAATATAAAACCTTTCAATGGCTTTTGAACAATTTTTTTTCTAAATCTGGCAAATTTTACAAGTGGACTTATAGTTGATATAATAATAGTTTTTAGTAACAAGAAACAAGTACACATTTAGAAAACAAGTTGAAAAAATAAAAGTTCAAAAGACATTTTATTTTTGTAAAAAAAACTTAAAGATCCCTATCACATTTTTAATAAAAAAAAGTTTCGTTAGACCTTTTATTTTTGTTGAAAAAAGAAAAAAGTCGACCGATTTTCACTTAATCGAAAAAATAAAAGCCTGAACGTACTTTTTTCTTTGCCAGAAAAATAACAATTCCCAAAATAAGTGTTACTTTTTGCTATGAAATGTAAGTATTCAGAAATACCTATTAATAACCCCCTATTTGAAAAATTATCAAACCAGCGCCCGTATTTGGTATAAGAAATTGGTTTTTGGCAATAAGATATCGACAAGATTGCTGTGGACTGTTATCAACAGATGGATCACAGCCTATTCTAGATACAAGCCCGGAAGCTGACATTAACAGCTCAGCATTGGTGGAGTAAACAAATCAAAACTTGCCACAGTGGACATAAGAAAAAGTTTTGGGAATTGTACTCTCTTAAATTGTCTTAAATTGATCTTTACTTGAGGTTAACCTACAAATGTTCTAAACATGTGAACACGATAAAGTGTCTTATACAATTTTCCTGTGTTTTAAGGGGTTACATGGGTTTTCTCGGGTAAAAAACGGCTTATTTTTAACATTTTTGTTATATAAAAAATTAATTTCAACTTTTTATTGCCTTAAATATACACAGTAAGGGAAGTGAGGAAACTTGAATGTCTTGTTTTGCATTGCTGCGAGCTAGACATCAGCCTAGAGACGTAGTGGATTATTTCAATTTCTTAATAAAAGCTCACAGGGAGATCTGGTCTCGAACCCAGGACCCATGGCATGGTGGTCGTGCGGCTCTACGAATTGAGCCAACTCCGTCTCCATTTAAAAAAGAATTTCTGAAATTTTTGTAGAAAAATATTTAAAACTCTGCCATTGCTACGTCATTTCCGGTGACGCCTCGGAAAAAAGGTGCTTGCGCGCTGACAGCAGAACACATGACAGGATCAACTGAAGTAAAGAAAAATACGTGTTTTAGTAAATACCTTAAACTAGAATTTGAACGAAGGAAAAAAAATAAAGTGAAAATTGGATTTTTGGCAGACCTTTTTACCAAAAATTAAAAATTTCGGTAAAATTTTCTCTACATTTTTTGTCAAATAATTGCAATTAAAAAAAAATCCTTCGTCCAAGTCAATCAAGATCGGTTCAGTAGTTTTCGAGAAATCTTGACAACCGACATTGAAAATACAGTTTCGAGAAAAACGTTTTTTAAGTTTTCAGTGACAATAAAACTGGGAAATTTTTTTTTTCAACTAACAGAATCATCGATTCCTGGCCCATAAAGTAAAGAACCTGCTGCAACTGCAATGTCCAGGGCATCCTTTTGTTCTTGTCTGTGACAAATCCTGGCTTCGCGAGTCTCGCTCGCAGATTTTTTCTGAGCAGCCGTTCCAATATACCTGCGGCGCGCTGAGCCCAACTGGTTTTGAGCGCGCAACTTCCCAAGGCTCTATCTCCGAAACTATTACTCCGATCGACTTGAAAATTTAGGACAATATTCTAGAGAATTTAATAAGACAAAAAAAATTCGATTTTTTGAAGCCGTGAAACCCATGTAACCCCTTAAAGGGAAAACCCTCTTGACCTTGTTTTGTGGAAGTATTGAGCTTAAAATGCGTTAATGACATCAGCGTTTCACTTTTGGTTACGAGAGTGTGCAGTTTTATTTGTGTGTGCAAGGATTGGTTAATCTGTAGTACAACAAAAATTAAATAATGGCGAAACGCTTGGTGGTGAAATGGCCGAACAGTCATGTTTTCCGGGTTTATATCTGGATGGAAAAATCTTAGAAATTATAGGATTTTTTATATGGTAATTCATTTTTGTCAACTCGATCGTATTGCGAAATACAAATTTCTATCGAATATACCAAATACGGGCCCAGATTCGGTCTTTGCACACTTCGCAATAATATAGTGAAAGAGAAAAATCATCATTTTATTTGCCAATAAAATTAGAAAGAATTAGTGTAAATGTGTAGTTTAAATATTTGTTTTCACCATTAACATTGCAGAAATTGGAATAAAATTACTGGGCTTTATTACTGCATTTTTAACCGACTTCCCAAAAACAAAGAGGTTCTAAGTTCGACGCGTTTTTTTTTTATTTATTTTTTTATGTCTGACCGGGCGTAACTTCGTAACGCGTCGACCGATTTTGATGATTCTTTTTTTGTTGGGTAGAGTATGTTCACCGATTGGTACCATGTCAAAAAAATTTTTGGTAGTTGGGGTGGGGGTGAAACCTAACTTTGTAACGCGTAGACCGATTTGGATGGTTCTTTTTTTTGTTGTACAGAGTATGATCCCCCATTGCTAATAGGAGAAAAAAATTTGGTCTAGGTTATTGGGAGGGGTAGTCTCAATTCGTAAGGCGTGGACTGATTTGGATAATTCTTTTTCTGTTGGGTATAGGTTGATACCACGAAAAAAAAATGTTAATTGGGTAAGGGGAAGGAACCTAACTTTGTAACGCGTGGATCGATTTGGATGGTTCTTTTGCTGTTGTATAGAGCGTGATCCCCCATTGCTAATAGAAGAATAATTTGGTCCTATGGTGGTGAAGGAGGGGGAGGGGTAGTAACTTCGTAACGCGTGGACCAATTTCGATGATTCCTTTTCTGTTCGGTAGAGTATGTTCCTTAATCGCCTTAATCGATACCATGAGAAAAAATTTTTAGTGTAGGTGGGATTGGGTAGGGAGTTAAACCTAACTTTTTAACGCGTAGACTGATTTGGATGGTTCTTTCTTCGTTGTATAGAGTAGAAGACACTAAAAAGTTAAAAATAAAATAGTTTTTAAAAAAAAAGTTGAACCGACTTCACAAAAAGCGCTAAAAAGCATAAAATAATTTTTAATTTTATATCTATTACGACATTTTGAAGTTGGTGCAAATTAAACAAATAGAACAACTGCAGTACCACAATTGAAAATAATACATAATACTACCTGAACGTTTTAGCTCACGGGATCATACAAAATGACGATTTAATATTTTTGTTGTAGTTGTTTTGTTTGTTTGATTTGCACCGACTTCAAAATGTCGTAATAGATATAAAATTAAAAATTATTTTATGCTTTTTAGAACTTTTTGTGAAGTTGGTTCAACTTTTTTTTTTAAAAACCATTTTATCTGATACATATACATATATTCCGAAATATTTCGTCATCGGCGGAACGAAATATCCGAGTTATCTTGTTCGTCTGTATATGTTAACAGTATATTGAAATAGATCATTTGTAAGGCTTATTTGAAGAGTCAACATTTTGCAAAAGCATAATGCTTGTATTTTCAGACAAATTTCCTCTTTAGTATGCAAATAAAGCTTATTTTTATTAACGCATGTTTAAAGCTATTACGAACTGTAATTATTAAGTAATTGGTAATATCTATTACTACTGATTAGATTTTTGAAAAAAAATATATCATCAAAAGCCTTTGATCAAAAAACAACCCGATACTAATGACAATTAAAAATAATGTTTAATAAAATACATTTATACCAACTATAATTTTTAAGCATGAAAAATAAGGCATAACATCATTACTATAGAATGCGGCATTTAAACTTTTCACCCAAAGCAATTGATAAAAGATCTACTAAAGCTGCTGAATCATTAAACGTAGAGGTGTTAACAAAATGCTTTAGCGCAGTAGTTCAAAAGGTGTTATAAACTGTTCTATTTGATTGGATTAATATGAAGGGAAAATGATTCCTGTTAATGAAAGAAACTACTTAAAATACTTTCAAAAAAACCGACTTCACAAAAGGCACTAAAATGTTAATCCTTTTATGTCGTTTTGAATTCGAAGCCAAATTAATACAGCAAATCAACCACATACCTACAATTGACAGGCAGAGAGTAAAATGACAATAGTGAAAGAAATTTTGACTTGAAGAAAAGTGGCCACCGTGAATACGTAAAACAGATGTTTAATAGTTATCAATATGTTTAATAAAACAATATTTTTACTTTTGTGTATATATACCAGGAATTTTTGAGATTATTAATTACAATATTTGCAAAGCTTTCTTATGTTTTCATTAATGAGCAGTTTTTAAAAAGATATTTAAATATTTTTATTATGATTGGTTTTTTTATAATAAATGGAACTCTGTTTTCATTTGACTGTACTTAATATGTTGTTTAATTTGAAATCTCAAATTTTACAAGTGGTCTCACTTTCAAAATAGAGATCTATAAATTTTTCATAACTTTTTTAAAGTACTACGTTCATTTAGGTAATCCGGGTGCCTGTCAAAGGTTCTTCAACAATAACGGTTGATTCCCATTTACCATTGTATGTAACGCGATAAACCTTTAGTCTGGGTATTCAGTCGAAAAGTCGCAAGAGGTGCTAGTAGTTGCAATGCGCTACATACGTTACAGTGCATCTAAGAAATATATTTCAAAAGTTAGGTTCATTTCCTAAGCAAAATTCTGGACTTAAAGTATTTTAGACAACTCAAAAAGCCAATTTCTGTATTCTTTTTCTGATGAACCTTTTTTATGACTCACTTTTTTCAATTTCTTGATACTTGTTTAAGTATAAAGACTGGCAGATAAGAAAACTGAATCAAAATTGAAGGGTTTATAAATACATAATATATAGATAGTATCAATTGAGTACTCGAAATTTCGGAATTCCTTTTAAGTATATTTTTGTATCGCAAAATAAACTAAATACAAAATTAGTTGGGCTTGTTAAATTCATTCCAAAGATTTGCGCTACAAGTTTATAAATAAATAATTTCAATCAGTTATTTGAAAAGCTCAAGAACTTCTGTTTGTTATTATTTCGTTTATTACTAATTTAAATTTAAGGTATTTCTAAATTAACATATTTCTTGAGAAATGTGTTTTATGTTTCATCATAACTTTATATTTTAGAAGAATCAAGATTTTATAATAAAAATATATTTAAATTATTTAAAGACAGTTTACTTTTCACAGGACTTAATGTCATGAGATATTGGTCTACCATCAGGTTATCGGATGTATGAGGATTTCTTCTTGAACATTATTGAACATTACAGCCTCATCTAATGAAGCTGGTGACTGTAATTGGCGCTTGATGTTCGGGGAATACCATCTACAGTACAGATGACTAAAGTGTGGTTTACAAACATACACTACAAAGGACCAAGGAATTTATTATCAAATACGATACGATTACGAACGCAGTTGGACTGAACAAAAATTCATGAAGGTAATATGTTTTGTGTATAATAAAGCATAAAGTTCTTTACGATTTAGGTTTCTGAACAGATTTCAAGTTTGGCTTTTCTCCTTATTGCGGTGGCAGTCGTAATCGTATCGTATTCGGTAATGAAATCATAAGGATCTTAAGATGAGCAAGTTTATTCGAATGGTATCAAAAAAATCGACGGGAGTGCATTTCCATAATATTTTTTTTAGATAAATCTCAGATTCTGAAATAATTTCTTTTAGAAATTTGAAAATATGAAATTCGTTTTACTCTGGTATAAAATGAAACACACGTTCGGTTTTATTCTGCGGATTTAAAAGAATAGCAAACATGGCATACTCTAAAACTATAAAGTAGATAACAGAACTTTTATGTCTTCTTATTTGAAATAAGAGATTCCAACATAAATTTATTCTGTTGTCAATTAATTTTATTTTTAGTTTAGTGTCTTTATTGAAAAAAGGGAAACAACACCTCATCGTCAAAAGAGAATAGAAAACAATTTGACGCCAATCCATTGTATTTGTAATTCTTTTCTTTTAAAAGGGAAGGATTAATAAGATTAGTTATCAATATTGATTTTTCTTTTCTTTTCGGATCTGAAAATTCGGTTTTTCAAAACGTTTCGAATTTGTGTTTAAAAGAACAGTATGTGTGGTTTTCAACAAAATTCCATGCGTCGAAAAAATGCTTATATATTTTCTCCAAACCTTCCTGTTATTGTACATATGATAATACTATTATCAGGGAAGTAATATATCCATTATTACATAATTTGCATTTTCCTCGTGCGGACAAAAGCGCACTGTATTTCAGGAAACAACCATTAAACATGTTACAAGCCTGTGATTGACAGACATTTATTTATTGGGTTGTACACATAACTATCTTGTTTATAAGTTCTTTTTTTCAAAAGTGTAGAAAAATGCCTCACGAGCTGATCGCTATTTCATAAAAAGTTGCCTATTCAAAAATTTAAGGAAATGTCAAACCAGTGGGAGGGGGTATATAAAAAATTGTATAATATTTATAAAAGAAAATTTCGTTATAGCAATAATTATTTTATTTGTTTTGTTCGAAATTCTTTTCACAGTTACAAAAAAAAAATAACGAAAATAATACATATTCATTGGAAAAATAAGAAAACAAAAATTAAATTTACTGTCGATTTCTTTATGTTTAACATTTCGTTGCAATATGTTTTTGTTTTACAACCTCTTTAATACGGAGTGGCATTGATTTAACAAGTCTTTCACAATCCTCAGCGGTAGTAGAATTTAGAATTTTCTTTATTTTTTCACGAAGAATAGTTTTAGTCCTCCTGGATGGATCCGCCTCAAGAATTTTCTTAATAACTCCCCATAAATTCTCTATTGGGAAAAGATCTGGACTATTAGCAGGCCACACCATTTGAAGTATGGCTTGGTGCTCCATCCTGTTGAAACACGAACTCCCTGCAGGCGACTGAAGGAGAGGTATTTGATGGCAGCACATTTTGGTATTTTTCGGAGTTATTGCATTACGGAAGTATTAAATTGGACAGCGGTGCTTCAAGCATTCTGTCTGGTATGCTTTGGACTTTTTCCGTATAACATGACTACGGTTGTCTTTCTGCGATTTTGCATTATTTTCGTTAATATTTTGTTATTTAAATTTTGTATAAATGTGAAAATAATTTCGAACAAAACAAATAAAGTAATTATTACCATAACGAAATTTACTTTTATAAATATATACTTTTTTATATACCCACAAAGTTGAAAATGTAAAAAAATGCAAGTGTCCCAACACTATTGTGGTTGGTAGTATAACATCCCATATGATTAAATTACAAAAAACAAAATCGAAGATGAATTAATGTCTTCTAGCCCTAGGAAATTTAACTAGAAAATTTAGATACGATGAAACAACTGAAATATCCAGAGACCGAAAATAACCGTTATCAGTCAAAACTGAAATGAAAATATCACATATAAGGAACACTCGGAGAGACTATGGACAATTGACACCCCTTTCCAAACTTCGAATCCTGACATGACCCAAAAAATAACCGTTGATTTTGGAAATCAAAGAATAACTATTACATATAATTTTGTTCGGTCATCAATAATCGTAATTTTGTCATGTTATGTTGTGATTTTTATAGTTCTGTTGCCGACAGGCGGTGTTTCCAAGTTTTATGTTTAGTTTTACTTGCTTGGTATAGTAGTTGTGAAATTTTGGTAGACAAAGTATTTTAGGTAAACCTCATCCCTTCACTTCTACCCTAAATTCTTGTTTTAATGGTTATGAGAAAAAACACTGAGTCACATTTATCTATAACGGTAAAAATACAAATCACAGAATAACAATATTAGATAACTGAAAAGTAAAAATCACCAATAACAGTTATTGATAAGTCACACAATAATTGTTATGGAGTACTGAAAATATTAAAAGTTAATCATAAATGTTTTAATGTGATTTAAAAAGGAAAAAGTCAAAATAATTGTTACTCTCGATATTTATTTAAAAAGTTGTAACCTTAAGTAATTAATAGAATAACTCACATTCGTGTTGTTCTGCTTAGAAAAGATTCCCGAAATTTGACGGTACGTCCAAATTTGACCTGGAGAGTATAGGCGTGTATCGCGCGTTGACATGTGTCTACAAGGAATCAGGCTAGCAATTTCGTTAGAACAATGGACATGAAAATAGCGATAGAAGAGTGAGAGACAACAGACATTCCGTCATGCTCCAGAGAGTCAAGGCCCTCAGAGATTGAGGGATCGCCAATAAGTTTAATAGCCTTACGCTGGACTTTGTCTAACGCGGACAATGCGGTGTGTCCGGCCCCTGCTCAAATATGCGAATTATATTCAAGTCTAGGCCTAATGTGGGACTTGTAGATCAGCCCTAAGTCAGGTGGATTGAAATATTTCTCTGCAGAAAACCAAGGCCGAATTGGGTATATTCACTCTGTCGACTGAAACGGGTTGGCGGTGAACTGGGCGTTTTTTAAGGGATATTAAACAGCAATGAGTTTTGGATGCTTTAAACGTAAAACGATTTGTTAGAGGGGTCGCATGCCTCTCCTTTTTTAAGTATCGGCTGGAGAACATTCCTGTGAAAAAGTTTGCGCAGAGGTTTAACCAAAGCAGAGGCACAGCATTTTAAAACAAGGGGCCAGAAACCAGTAGCTTTGGACACGTCGAGTTTCGAAAGTACTCTAAATCTTCCCGAGTGCGAAAGTGTAGCGGCTTTTGCCTACTAATGCACTGTGATGGAGAAGGAAGTAGCTGATCCTCTGAAGGGCACAATTTATATTTCTGGAAGGCTGCTTCCTTATTTTTAATGGCTGCGAAACATTCATTATTGAACCAATTGGTGTTAGTTTGATGTTCTTGAAGCTATGAGGAATAAAGCGATGCATTCCAAACCATAGGATGTTCAAGATATAATCGGTGCTTCGGTTAACGTCTCTCATAGAAAAGCAATCAGACCAATCCAGCTCTCTGATATTTATTGAGTCCCCCCAAATCAGCATTTTTGTAATGCCACACTAATCTTTTGGTGGAGTTTAGGTTAGTGGTTGTCAGAGAGGAGATGGAGAATTTGGCGGAGATGAGACAATGGTCCGAATTACCCAAGGGAGCAGTTACCGAAACCGAGTACTTTTCTGGATGCGATGTTAGAAATAGATCAAAAAGATGCGCATTGTGCCCCAAAGTATCAGGAACACGAGTTGGACACTCAACCAGTTGTTGTAAATTAAAAGACTCACTAAATAACTCGACGTGTCTTCCAGACGGGCTTGTGGTAGAAGAATGCCTGAGCCACTGTGTGTTGTTGGACGTTGAAATCGCCAGCAAGAACGATTTCAGAAGAGGGGGATATTTCCAAAATCTTATCAATATCGGAAGACAGCTTATCGAAGGAACACACAGTGTCAGTGTCAGACATATTCGAGCTGCGGTATAAAAAGCAGAAGTGAATGATGTGCCGATAGAATTTAAATCTAATCCAGACATAATTAAATTCTAGATTAATAGAAGGGAATTGAGGGAGAATGGCACATTATTTCTAATATAAACCGCAATTCTCCTCTGAGGAGAGAAGAGCGGCACTAAGTGATAACCAAGAATGTGATACTGATTAATATCAGAATCGGAAACAACCTTGGTTTCACTTAGTGCAAAAACAGCCTGATTTTCCGCGATCAAGTGGCAGTAAACCGAAAAATAACTTTTCAAGTCACGAATGTTGCAAAAATTAAATAAAAATGTTTGCATAGTCCCGGTCTTCATTTGCCCAAAACAAAACGAAAATGTACACAAACGTAAGGACTAACGAAGAAAAAAGATAAAAATCGGAACGGACTCACCAGACTGTGCTTTTAAATAAAGCCTAAAAGCCCTTTCCTTCAGCGAAGATAGCACTAGCACTTTGAATAGTTTTAACTTATAAGTTCGCTTTCGCAACCGAATTTAAAGTTTTTTTTTTTTGAGCAAGACACGGCGGCACGTCCGTCCCCGTCAGTAGTTCAGCTCAAACTCCAAGATTGAGTTATAAAATAAAAATCAAAGGTTCAGAAAAAAATATGAAGCCAAACAAAAGGGAAGGAAAAGTGAGATTATATTACAGAACAGACAAATTCAATTAATCACTAAGATCCTCAGTTTGTCATACTACATTACGTGGTTTGTAATTGAATTTCTGTGCGGACTAGTCAACATAGAACTTAGAACAAATTCGTGAAAACTCACTCACTTTTAAACTGTCTAATAATACCTTGACATTTCTCAAGCCTGCCCTCACTGAGTGTTTTAGAGTTTGCTTTTGAATTATGACACCGGGGTCATTAGGCCTATACTATACTGATCGTCACGTTTTATTCCGATATCCGATCAGAAGTCACCAACTGATAGTCAGATTAGTTGTTGGGAGGCCACATTACTTCTGATATCAGCGAAATCAATCGCAACTATTTAGCTATATTATTACCTTGTAAAGGATGAAAATTCATTGCCGTGGCAGTGGAAGTACTGTATTTAGTGTAAATTTGTTTGAAATAAAAGTGAACATGGCTGCTTTATTTCATTTGCAATTTCTGCCCATGCCCGCTCGGCCTTCTAGAGTATTGGGCGTCATTTGTTTTAAAGACATTTCAACTTTCTCAACAACTTTAACTAGCAAAACACTTATTTTGCTGCTGTTTTAGTTCATGCTTAGAACTGTTTACCTTCTGAATTACAATGGATGTGAAAAGTTTTATCCATCGTATCTGTTGAAAAACATCAACTGATGTCGGTGTCAAAACGAAGTCAGATCAGTTGTAGTGTAATAAACCAATGCGCTGTCGGAATCCGGCATCTGCCTAAGGCTGCCCGCACACTAGATCCGAATTTCGTTCGCACGAATTCTGACGAAAACACAAACACACAGTTTTGCGTGAAATGCGCACACTGCTTCCGAATTTGCAATTGCGAAGAACCATTCTGATGCGAATTTCGTGAGATCGCAAGCATGTTTGATTTTCAGTTACGAATTAGCGAACAATCGATGTGGAAAAACTAAGAAATAGTGTTTTTGAACGCCCTAGTTTGTGGGACCAGAAAAATCAATCATCACTTACCTCAAGGTAATCAACAGTTTCTCTTCTGGTGTTATACAGGATCGAAAATTTGAGTGTTTTGTAATTCGCGACTTAATTTTCGACAAGATATACTCAAATGTTTCTAGGTGCATTCTTGTAAAATCAAAAAATTTACTTGGATTTCCCTTCAAATCCGCAAATATGTTGCAGAATTCTCCGCTATATTCTCGATCGTTATTAAATTCACAAATCCATTTCTTTCTTCTATTCCGATATAATAGCCTTCTTTTCAACAAAATACTCTCAGAAAGTACAACCTGTTCTATAGACATCTTCTTAGTACTGGTTCGCTAGGGTTTTAAACTTTTGTGTTTCGTCAGAACCCTGCTTGTAGTGTGAGCACATTTCGCAAATGCAAAATAGTGCGAATTCTCGTCAGAATTCGCGCGAACGAAATTCGGATCCAGTGTGCGGGCAGCCTTAGGCTGGATCCGAATTTCGTTCGTGCGTATTCTGACGAAAACACAAACACACAGTTTCGCGTGAAATGCGCACACTGCTTTCGAATTCGAATTCTGATGCGAATTTCGCGAGATCGCAAGCAAGGTTGATTTTCGGTTGCGAATTAGCGAAACATGGACGTGGAAAAATTAATAAATAGTGTTTTTGAACGCCATAGTTTGTGGGACCAGAAGTGTTTAGAGTGTTTTTTTTTTAATTCGGGACTTTATTTTCGACAAGATATACACAAATGTTTCTAGGTGCATTCTTGTAAAATCAAAAAATTTACTTGGATTTCCCTTCAAATCCTCAAATATTGTGCAGAATTCTCCGCTATATTCTCGATCTTTATTAAATTCGCAAATCCATTTCTTTTTTCTATTCCGATATAATAGCCCTAATTTCACAAAATACTCTCTAAAAGTACAACCTGTTCGATAGACATCTTCTTAGGACTGGTTTGCTCGTGTCTTATGGCAATCAATATGGCTAATAAATTATCACCTCCGCTTGCATTACTTTTAATATTTAAACAAACACGCAAATTTATCAAAATAAATTTGTCAACAAAATTCTGCTAAACGTTTCATCTGCTTCGTTTTTATATGTCATATTTGAGGAGGTAGGGGTAATCATAGCACCCCGAGTACCATCGTTGCTATCACCGGAGTTATCGAGTGGTCAACAAAAAAACAAAAGGAAAAGCTTCGGAGTCTAAAGAGTTATAGCTCCCGTAACTTGAACCGAATTTGAAAGTTATTGGCCCTTACGCAAAACAAAACAACAGCTTTAATACATTGTGCAAGGTAAAAAATTGGGCAATGCAATTGATGAAAATCAGGGATCGTTACTATAGGTGTTATGGTTCAGAGGATTTAGGTTATTTTATAAAAAATAAATTGTATACAAAACTTTTGTTTATTTCAATTTTTAAAAGCGTATATGTAAAAGCAACATTGTTTGTTTATTTAATAAAGCATATTAAACTTTACGGGTGTTTAGTAGCAAACCCTGATGGAAAAAAGAGAAATCCTTATATACTTTGCTTCGAGAACTTGCGTGTGTAAGATTTAGATTTTGATCGAAAAAAGTCTGCCAAGAATAAAGGAAGAAAAAACTTGTTAAATTACTTTGCATTTAAATGGAGGAGACGAAGCTACGCTTTTTGATATTGAGTTTTTCCTTCAAATATATAGAAATCAACGCTATTTGGTGCCTATTTGATAATTTAGTATTATAAAAATTATATCTGAACTTTTATGGGAATCTAAGGCGTCAGTTATGTTATAAAAGTTTACTTATTTTATAACATATTTTAACCTACATATTAGAACACATCGATTAAAAATTTTATTACTGAACACACAAGAAAAAAATAATTTATTTGTAAAATTCACAAATTAACACGTCTTTTTCACACAAACACTGTATATGTGTGTGCACACATTGAACCCTACGAGGAAGTAACTAAAGGAGAAGCCCAAAAGCTTAAAAGCGCGTGGCAATTTTAAAGATGTGAGCATTTTTCGCACACTTCAAAAAAATACATGGGAGGTGGTACCAAAAATTCATTGCGGGAAGGGGCTTTGGCGCCCTTTTTAAAATTATAATTTATAAATTAATTTTCCTCAAAACAATTATACACTGAAATTGGATTATAATAAAAGAGTGCAAGTATGAATAGTCAATAAATTTTTTAATGATAACAATACTTGGAACAATAATGTTCTTAAATTTATTAACTTTGCAAAAATTAAGCTGGTATTAAAATGATGCATTTTTCCACACCACCTTAAGATATATTTACAGTAGCAACATGTATTTCCTTTCATTAAATATTTATAATTAAAATTGAGAATTCAATACATGTTGAAACCGTGAAAACACCTGTTGAGGTAATGCATCTAAGCGCGTTGCCGTTTATTTTAAATGGCCGGTTCCCCATTAGGCCTACCACCATCTTTTAAAATTTTATCAATACTTTATGTTAAAATTTATACATAAACTTACCACTTGTATATTTGTCATGTTTTCAAATATGGCATTTGACTGTTTAATTCCTCTGCCTGTTGAAAATAAGTCCTGGGCTAAGAAATGTTCTAAACAAACGACACTCTTGTTGCTGATTTGGAATTCCATTTTCCCAATAGCTTGCAGCCATCTTCCCGGCAAGACGATATTTTTTGGAAATCTAATGAATAGGGATAATATTTATGTAATTATATTCTGAAATAATTTAATGCTGGCAAAAGTGTCTTCGGCTAAAAGGTATGCGCCCGACCATGTAAAATATATGAAGATAAGCTGTAATCTCATAATAATTAAAATTTTAATTCATATATAATATAATTTAAGTTTATTTTAAAAAGTTTAAATTTATTAACAAAAAAACTAAAATTTTTACAAAACCCTCACTGTGTAACTTTTTACGTGTCGCCGGTGCACATCGTACGAAATCAGTTGTTACCTCAAGCAAAATGTAAATAAGAATTTTTGTAGTCATGTAAAAAGGGGAAATTTCGCTACAAATCTCCTTAATTTGATTAACTTTTAATTAGGCAATTAGTTATCAAGGCAATATAGTTATCTTGTGAAAAGATATTCCAGTAGGGCGCCGGTGGCTGTTACTCATACAAGATTGCACAATGCACTTAATTTCACCTAATGAATAAAATTACACAGTTTTCGAAACAAAGTTCAATTAAATAAATCTTTTCACGTCTTTCACTATATCACTACTAAAGTTTTAAATTATATTATTAGTTAATACAAATATAATCTTAATTTTTCACTCGCGAAATTAAATTAGCTATTGAAATGTCAATACCAAGTGACAGCTAAGACCCAGGGACTCAGCTAAAAAGAAAAAAAATTTGACACCGAAGACCCAGCCGCAGAACAAAAACTTTCCATGCTCACACACACGACATATACACGATAGGGCTTCTCCTTTAGTTACTTCCTTGTAGATTGAACCCAAAATTCCCATATGGTGCTTGTGAAAAAGCGTGTGACAGAACATACATTCGGTATCCTTATCATGCTTTTTATTACATTAACCAGAATCGCAGTAGGCATTGTGATCCAGATATGGGGGAATGACATGGTAGGTATTTAGACCAATTGCCACGAGTACTTTTACAGTAAGTGGCCAAAATATGATCATTAGAAATTTTTTAGAAAAAGTTCCCTCAGTTGGCTATTGTTGTTATTTCAAGACAGGTTTAAAAATATTTTTTACACCTGATTAATGGTGTTGATATTAAGACACTAAAAAACCTCAATAGTGGGAACTAACCTTCCATAACCCATGCCGTGAGTTGTTTGGTACTAATTCTTCTATTTCCTATACAAATATCGTGTATTTTTCGATCTGAACGTGTCGAAGTGATTCTTTTTCGGCCACTTCTTCTATACCTTATTTCACCAAAATTACTGTAAAATATGTCGTAAATCCACAAATTAGTAACTTAATTTATCACCACCACGAAAATGAACCACTATTATTAAATTTCAATAGAAGAAATCACTTTTAAATTAGAAAAAAACAAAACAAATAAAATATGTATCGCGGTGCTAAAACCGTTTATGTTTGGCTTACGAAATGAGGATTACCACTGTTCATCTACATCTAATACTTTGAAAGGTGATAACAGAATTCCGCTTGTTTAGTAAATTCTACTAGATGGCAGTTCTTAACATAAAGTTCTAATAGTCCATAGAGGTGGACTTCTCTTCATTTATGGAGGAGAGAAGTGATTGTAGAGCTGAATAATATCGCCATACGCTGGTATAAAATTCAGCAAATTGCCGGTTTCGCTTCCGTTTTTTATTTCATAATCAAATTGAACTCTCAAATTTACGCGGCTTCCGGTCCATATCTTTTCCATCCATATTATAAAATACATATAACGTAATTTTTGTAATGATGTAGCTATATATGTTTGCCACCTTCTTGTAAAACATTTAAAATTTTTGACGTTAAGTCTTATCCTAGGGGTTTGGGGTACCGACAAGACAAAGAAGAAACCGATAAATTGCGAAAAGTTAACTTTGCGGTAATCTAACTAAATAGGCCTGTTTAAGTTTTCGTTTGAGTAAGTGATAACGTGTCGGCCTACCAATCCGAAGGTCCCACTGACGGCTACCCATAGCTGTTTTATGCTGACAAGAGATTATGATAAAAATTCTGTGCTGGTTGCAGAGAAAATGTCAGTGGTTCAGAATCCAATTTAAATCGTAGGTACACTTGCACTTGAGTGAAGTTGTTCTCCCGCCCAATGCCCCACAAGGGGTTACAGGAACTAGAGAGAGAGAGAGAAATAGACCTCTTTATTCTATTTAGTGTAGACAAACGCAAACATTACTTTCTATATGTTTATTTATATTTGAAGGGTCTACTAGTTATATAGCCAGTATAAAAATTTCCGTACAGGAAAGGAACCTGCAAAGTCAATACTTTAGATAGAAATGTTCTCCTGAACATTTTTAAAATGTGACTACGCACGTTCTTTCCGTGGACCCTTCATTTAGATTTTTTGGTTGACCCTAGAATATATATCTATTTATATGAAATGCATAACGTAACTTTGCAAGACAAAATCGTAAATCAATAGCTTATTTTGAAGGCTGATAATAGTGTTAAATTATGCAACTGGAAGGAAGACAACAAAAATTGTGTGCAAAATACTACGGAAATAACCCCTAGCTGCCCAACATCAATCATGACCCCATTTTTTGTGGACCTGTGTTATTAGAATTTAATTGTGTATTGTAGTAACGTAGTACTTAACATGTAGTTTTTGAGCGCTTTTCCTACTACAAATAAATTTGTAATTGTTTTTAAATTAGCAGGGATACTTGATAAACCGAATTTTTTACGTAATGATCTTCAATGCGGAGTTGTATAACTGTTTTAATCGAAAAAGTGTTTTCTGTTATAAAAACAATGAATCCGAGTATTAATGTTGGTAATTTAATTATTTAAAACAACTCAAAAGAACATCGTATGAATTCCTTTATGTACATCATTTTTGCAAACATTGTATTAATAAAAATTGGTCCAATCACTTAATTTTGCAGATCTCCTGTAAAGAAGCAGAGATCCCGGTCTAGATCATCCAGCTCTTCATCATCTTCATCTTCTAGTTCTGAAGAAGAAAAAAAAGTCAATCGAAGATCTCGATCACTCCGAAGTAGCTCATCCAATTCCGCCCCTAACGAAAAAGATGACTTCGAAATTCATAAAAAGCAAAATAGTGTGCAGCAAAAGAGACATTATAGAACAAACAGAGAGTCTTCAACGAGCACTTCTCCTGAAAAGCCTCCTCCACGTCGCCAGGAATCTAGAAGGTTTGAGCAACCAAATAGGCGAGGGTCGTCGCGTGGTAGAAGTCCCAGAGGTGGTGGTGGTGGTCGTAATCGTTCCCGATCTCCTAGACAGAGATCTCGGTCACCTAGAATGCGATCTCGTTCTCCTATGAGGAGGTCTAGATCTCCAAGAAGGTATGTTTAATGCATAATTTTAAAATTAAGACTAATGAGTGAATATATATATATAGATTTCCCAGACGACGATCACCTATGATGAACAGAGGACGAGGCCAAAGAGGGCGGCTCAACAATATGAGAAGACGTAGCCCAAGTCGAGATAGGATGCGGAGAAATCAATCTCCTAGAGATAGGCGTTCTTCTCCTTGGGATAGAAGATCGCCACCACCCCGAAGATCACCAATGCGTGATAGGCGTACTCCTTATCGTCGATCATCTCCGCCGTCTAGAGACCGAAGATATTCGCCGCAAAGAAGATCTCCAATGAATAGAGATAGAAGATCATCACCAATAGATCGACGTTCTTCACCTCTTAGATCTCCTTTTCAACGAGATCGGAGATCACCTTTTCGGGGAAGAAAGAATAGTCCGCTAATGCAACCGATGAGACGAAGACGAAGCGAGGAAAGAAGGGAACAATCTTCATCATTTGAAAGCAGAAAGGAAAAAAGGGAACCGTCAGCTTCGAAGCTAAGAAATGATAGTCCTGACTGGGATAGTCCAGGAAAAGAAAGGCAGGCAAGTCCCTCGAGAGATAGACGTGGAAGTAGCCCTATGAGAGATAGGCGTGGAAGTAGCCCAATAAGAGATAAGCGTGGAGGCAGCCCATTAAGAGATAGGCGTGGAAGTAGTCCAATGAGAGATAGGCGTGGCAGTAGCCCTATGAGAGATAGGCGTGGAAGTAGCCCACTGAAAGATAGGCGTGGAAGTAGCCCACTGAAAGATAGGCGTGGCAGTAGCCCACTGAAAGATAGGCGTGGAAGTAGCCCACTGAAAGATAGGCGTGGAAGTAGCCAAATGAAAGATAGGCGTGGATGTAGCCCACTGAAAGATAGGCGTGGATGTAGCCCACTGAAAGATAGGCGAGGAAGTAGCCCAATAACAAAAAGGCGTGATAGCTCTCCTGAAGAGAGGCGACCAGTTCAAATAACGAAAGAGAGTCCTGTCAAAGAATATAAAAAAAGTTCTAGTAGAGATAGAAGAGTTAGTCTAGAACGAAAGGAAAGTCTTGAGCGGAAACCAATAAAAAAGAGAAGTCCATCGAATGAAAAGAAGGAAAAAATTGAAACGAAGCTGAAAAAACTGGATATGATACGTATAGATCCGCTCAAACGTGTTGAAAGAGCTCTTGAAAACATTACTGATAAAGATATACTTGAAGATCGTGTAGAGGAAAGATCACAAAAGGAACTTCCGATGGATAGATATTCGTCAAGTTTATCAAGAACTCCGTCGCCTTTCTTAAAACCATATGAACGGGAAAAATTACAGACAGAAAAGGTAGTAAAACCAAATATTACATCCCTTGGATTATCAAAACCGTTGGAACCACCCAAGAAAATAGAGGTCATTCCAGTGAAGAAAATTGAAAAAACTGCTAAGCGTAAAAGTGAGTCAAGTTCTTCAGAAAGTTCGGGAAGTGAAACAGAACATGAGGGAGAAAAAATTCAACAAAAAGAAAAGCCTCGAAAACGCAAATCCTCCTCAAGCGAAGATTCTGATGATGAAAGAAAAATCAGAAATCGAAGAGAAGAGGAAGACAGGCGAAAAAAAAGTACTGAGATTAAACGGAAGGTATCTGAAAGCAAAGAAATTGAAGTCACTAAAAAAGCAAAAATTTCTGAGAAAAAAGAAATTAGAAAGAAGTCAGATACTGAGACAGAGGATGAAGATGAAAGGGAAAATCGAAAGAGACCTAAGAAACTTTCAAAAGATGACTCTTCTGACTCTGACGCACCCAAAAAGAAGCGAAAGAAGGAGAAAAAGTCTCGCAAAGATTCAGACGCAGGTAGTTCCTCAGATTCTGAGACTGAAACTAAAAAGAAGAAGCACAAGAAACATAAGAAACACGGAAAAAAACATAAGAAACACAAAAAACATAAGAAGAAGAGTAAGCGGGCAAGTTCTGATAGCGATGACGACGAGTCCACTGTAGTTAACGATGACCTGGAGAAGCAACTTAGAGAACGTGCTCTCAAATCAATGAAAAAACAAGCAAGCAACTCTGATTAGAGGAATTTATACCTTTTCATGTTTCCCAACACTTTTTAGAAATTGTAGTTCCATCGATGACAGAATACTTTTTGAAAACGTAACACGATTGAATGATTGGTACAGCCCCATACTTTTGTTTGTTTCCTGTGGAATAGGGTGGCAATCATATTTGCACGATGAAGATATTTTTTGTTAAATCTTTTCACTAGTTCGACAGTTTCCTTGTCAGCGCTTCTTTTTATTAAGTATAATTTTAGATCTGACGTGAGAATTATTATTGGTCCCCATTCTTTTAGCATTAGTAAATTTAATATAAATATTAAACAAGAAACTAAAGAAGATAATCCATATTTGAAGGTAATTAGAAGAAATCCCCGAGCGTTTCGAGTTCGATTATCTTGTGTGCAGTTCACATTGAGTTTTTCTTCTGTTTATTGTAATTTTATCCAGTATATGTAATGAATACATTTAAAGAAAAGAATAAGATAATCTTGTTTTATTTGTAGAATTTTCACAGATGAAGAACAATTCTTTTAGCATGGTCAAAAGAAATTTACTGAAATCTCTGGAAACTGCAAAAACTTGCAACGGTGCGTTGTAGATTTCAACAAATGTTTGACCTCAAATTTTAAGACGGGCCTTGGATCTAATCTTGCTTTTGCGATACAAAACTCAACGAAAACAAGACATTTATTTCTGAGTAAACAAGTTACTTTTGAAAAACTTAAAGGTAAGTGTACATGTTCTGATATTATATATGTTCAGAATGGAGTCATTTACTGCAGCCTGAGTTTTTTTTTTTTTTTAATAAACGTTTACGTATAGTATATATGTTTTTATTTCGAATACAATACCTGTAGTTTCCACATTTCTATTTGGCTATTAACCTTTTGAGTACCGGAGATTTTTATTTTTAAAAAGGGTTGAATTAGGTCAATTGTAAACTAGAGAAAGTCTAAAAAATGACATTTGGACTGTTTCGCTGCACAGGAAGTGTAACGTGCACTTATTATGTAAGCCAAGTGACGTCAAAAGTGTAAAATTTGCCCTACACTCACGTTAGTGAAACAAACGGAGAACTGAAATTCCATCTTGGCTTTTGTGTTTGATAGCTAATTTGATAACTGAAAGTTGATTTTCTTGATTTCAAAAATTGCTCGGATTAAATTAAATTATGAATGAAGAAGACAATTTTGCATTTCTTTATAAAACATTAAATTAAGAAAAAGTTAAAATAAATTTGGTATATAATTCATGACTAATTACTTATTTATATAATAATATATATTTATATCATATATAGTAATATAAATATAACTTCGGCTTTCTCTTTTTGGATAGTGTAAGCCTTTTCAATGATCCTTACATAATTGACAACTAATTACACTTGATCAAAAGCAGGTGTAAAAATGTACACTTGAATTGCTACCACTTCAGCGAAACAAACGATTTTAAGTGTAAAATTTACACCAAGGCGAAACAAACTCCTTTTGACAGTTTTTCTGCCCTGAGTGTAAGAAGTGCATAACGAAAACAAACAGACCTATTGATTGCAAAGAATCCAGATAACTAATCATCTGCACAATTCAGCTGAACAAAGTGTATTGCTGAATTATGCAGCTGCGGCGCAAACCTGCGTTTATGAATGGCCCATTCACACGGCCATTAGTGCAAACTTCAGCTATGTTGGCCTCATGAATCTTATGATGCTTCTCAGCTCAAAACTAAAAAATACTGTTTTTGGGAAAAATACATATATGACACTTAAACAAACATATCGCTGCACTATTGTAGGATAAAACAGTTCGGCGAGAAGGGACCAGATATTTGTAATTATTACGACAGTCAACGTTTTAATGGTATTGGCATAGTATAGATATAATATGGTAACTATTCTAAGGTATTGGTCTATTCATAAACGCAGGTTTGCGCATCATTTGCACAATTTAGCTGAACAGAGTGTATTGCTAAATTATGCAGCTGCAAAGCAAACCTGCGTTTATGAATGGGCCCTATTGCTTTAAGCCTTTGGGCAAAGATTACTTACTACTAGATAACCGGCTCCCTAAATTACCCAGTTAATTTGAAAAAGTAACACCGGCACCACAGTAAAACGAAATATATCCAGCTTTTAAGGTCATAAGAATATACATGCAAATAAATAGTACAGCTAGTGTGCAGTCATTTACTCCTGCCAAGATTATTTGAGAGAATCACTTACTTCTGTCAAAATTCTGTTCTCATCCGGAGGGAATCACAGCCTTCTCTCAAAAAAGTACCCGCGAATCTTGTCGAAGAGAAAAATGTACCGAAAAGTACCACCAATAAAAAGAATTCATGTGAATCACATGACTGAGACAGTTACTTGTGTGCGTAAGAAACTTTCAAACTGTCAATGTATTCTGATCTTTTACTGGCTGCTATCCACAAACTCTCCCGGAAAACAAATTTTTAGTTCTGACTGCAGGGTTGCCCGATGCGGGAAATATATAAAAGCAACCAAAAAATGTTCACTACTTTGTTCGAAGCCGTTTATCTAGTAATAGTAATCTTTGTTTTGGGGTTGTTCATAAACGCAGGTTTGCGGGGAAGCTGCATCTTCTGGGTTTTTTTTTATGGAAGCGGGCCAATGGCCAGTCATACGTCGCAGTGTAGACAGCACGGACTCGAGTAGTCCACCTCATCATGCTGACGGTTCAGCCAAGTGTCCAGCTGAGGAATCGCTCGGGCTGTCCACCGGCCCCGCGGCTGAGTTTGGACGCAGCTTTGTTGGGGGGTCCTGCCATGACCTAAGGCGAATGATGGAGACGTGCAAGCGGTGGCCAGGCTGGCGTTTCAGAAGGAGAGCCTACAATCGAGGCTCACCCTAGGTATTTGCTCGCAGGCCGCGGCTGAACCGTGGAATGATTTTTCTAACTTTTTAGTTCGAGCCGCTGTAAAGTTTGAAATTTCATAGATTGTGCTTGCGGTTTTTTGATGTGCTGTGAAAAATACGATATGTATAACTTCTGTTGCTGATCAGAAGTTGGGATTCTGCGGGATCCCACATGTGCACGAGCTTACCCATCGCGTTTCTTGCCGGGCAAAATGGCGGAGTAAAAATCGACGTCAAATGTTTCCCTTTCCTAGCAAAAGTACAAACAGCTGTTCGGTGTTTTAGTTTAGAAAGTGAGGTTAGGTTGAGTGAATTGATTGAATAAAGTTATTAATGAGGGCCAATGTGGTGATTAAAATTGATTAGATTAACAATTTATAATTAGAAGTGCAGTTTAAATAAATTCCGTGTGTTCTGTGAATTTTCTTGATTTTTACGAATTTGCATGAAACATGTTCCCTCGATTTTTTGGTTTGTGGACACTTTTTCTCCCATCATATCAGTAAGTATTTACACGGAAAGTTTTTGTTTAGTGCAGTTGAGCGTAGTTTGATGTACCCTGCATATTGGGCCATGCAGAGTCCATCAAACAACGCTCATCTGTACTAAAATAATATATTCACATAAATTATAAAAATATTAAAAATTATTTAAGTACAATAACAAGTAAGTTTATGAAAACGAAATGTAGATCTTTTCAAAATTGGTAATGGATGAGCGCGCAAATTGGTTAAGTTTTTAACGGAGACCCTTCGTCATCGGTCACGTGGTGTAAGCATTTTTTTTATACAGTCTGTCGAAAAAGTTTACGTACACAGCCGACATTACACTAAAACATGGGGAAAAAGGCCTTTTTTAAATAAATTTTATATTCGTAATCCTCAAGAACAATACATATCTCACATATTTATTAACAAGAAAATTAAACATTATCCTTTAATGGTAAAAGCAATAAAAAAACTAACAGTACATATTCAGAAAATTCGCAAAAAAAGTTTACGTACATCTGAACTTAAGCAACAGAAAGTAAAAAAAAAACCTTTAATATTTCGTCGGATTTCCCCTGGATTCAATTACAGCTTCTAGTCGATGCTTCATGTTGTTTACCAGATTTTGTGTGTCTTCAGCCGTAATTTTCGCCCATTACTTCAGTAGTTATATGAACGTATACGCCTTTCTAATATATCCCATAAATGCTCTATGGGATTTAAGCCCGGTGATAGTGGGGGTGTATATAATTGTTTTGGAAGGTGATAAAGTAACCACTCTTAAACAACCTTAGCACAGCGTTTCGGATCTCTGCCCTGTTGAAACATAAACTTCTTTCTGTCTAGACCTAAATTGTTGACACTTTCAATTAAATTATTTTTTTACATATTCATATACGACTTTATCCATATTAGATTCTACAAATACCAAATTTCCAACTCCTGATGAACTCATGCACCCCCACACCATAACACTACCACTTCCATGCTTAACAGTTGGTATCAAGTTTTTTTTATGAAACTCCATATTTGGCTTTCTCCACACTCGCTGACGGCCATCCGATCCAAACAAGTTAAACTTGCTTTCATCGCTGAAAACAATGTTGTCTCAAAATTCCTGTGGCCTTTCAAGATGCGTTTTAGCAAATTCAAACCGTTTTGCTTTATTTGTTTCTGAAATGAATGGCTTGCGTCTAGGTACTAATCCATGATAACCGCCTCTATGTAAAACGTTTCTCACTGTCTGTGTCGTTATAACTTTTCCACTCATTTTCTGAAGTTCCGCACTTAATTTAGGAGCTGATATTCGTGGATCGGAATTTATCTTTTTGATAATTGCACGTTCTTCCCATCCGGGAAGATAATAATTTTTTTGGACATCCTGGTAGGGTGGAGTGAAAAAAAAATTTTAAACTTTGTTTCTCCTGTATCACTAATGGATGATCGACATTCTTAGAGATATAAAAATAAAATTTCATCACTTTTACATCTTAAGGTGTCGCATCAAATTTAAAAGTTAAAGAAAATAAAAAAACTATTTATCAAAATGAAAATATTGAAGCTTGAAATTAAGTATAAGTACTTATAAATATACAAAATATATTAAATAAAAGCATTTTAACATTCGGAAGCTGAAGCTACAGACTCTTCTTTTTGCTTAAAAAATTGTGATTTTGTGTCAAATACTGGTATGTCTTGCCTTGCCTTTATCCTCGTGCGAATGAATCCATCTCTTCTACTGCCTGAGTGTGGCAAGGATACTTTTCGATTTCAAATAATTTGCCACCTGATGAAATCACGCTTGAAATTTCTGCGTCACTATATTTCATGGTCATCGGAGGTTCTGTTATTTTTTCATTTGACCAGTCAATCAAATCATAATAATTCGATGCATCGATTTTAAGATTTGGGAGTTGAAATTCTCTTACTTTCTTTCCTTTAAACTCTTTTCTTGCCTTGAAAACTCTACGAAGTCCTAGTTCCCTTATGTGAGACTCATCATCTTGTAACATTGCTAATAGTATGTTTTCTGGATGTGCAAAGAAGGAATTTCTCTGAAGAGTTTTTATAACAACGCTTTTTTGGTCATCCGGTAGATACAAACATCTTTGAATCATGTTAAAGATATGAATTGGACCATATTTGCAAGAAGGTTTTGTTTTAATGTCAAACCAAGATAGACTTTCATTATGAAAGTTGCAAGATCTTTTAAAGATTTAGAAGGTTTCCTTGTTCCAACATATAAACGAAAAATTCTATTAGTGCAAGTCAACCACCGTGAATGTGCAAGTTTACCAGGATCTTTGCTGGCTAAGTTTTGTGGGACCGTACCTGTCGAAATTTGATCAGTGCTAAGGGTATTAGTATTCAAATCCGGTAATTCTATGGGAATGCGTTCGAACACCTGTATTTGACAATTTTGGCATTTTTCTAACATTTTCCCTATGGTCCCAGAAAAACTGTTTGGTCCTGTAGTTGTACCATCAAGGCTGGTAAATAAATGACGAAGTGGTAGTTCATTTGCATGTAACAAGCACACAAACCATTGCAAAGGTCTTTGCAGATGTTTTTCTAATAAAGTTATGACTCCATTTTTATGTCCTGTATTTACAGCGGTACCGTCACATCCAATAGCTACCAAATATGGCCGATATTCAAACTTTGACTCAAGAAACTCAATTATATGTTTCACAATAGTCGTGGCTTTCCCAGAATCAACAGAAAGATGACCGATATATTCAGAACCAGGCTCCGAAATAATTGAAATATGTTCTTCAGTAATATTCTTCCGTTGTGAGATACTGCCACTTTTAGTCATGATTAAAGTTTTATCTTTACGACCATCAAAGTAAATAGCCGTCAAAATTTGTTTGCTCTCAAAGCTTTGTAAATCTTTGCGTGCCTTTTTCCGCTCTCTACGTATTTTACTTCGATCTATTACTTTTGACGAGTTTTCAGCGCTGATAACGTTTAAATCCAACAATGCAGCATTTACGATTAATGCAACAGATCGGTCAGAAACTCCAGTTCGGTCACAAGCAGTAGCTAAGATTTGCAATTTACTTCTCATTTGTTCAGTTTCTCTGGTTAATTGAGTCGTTATTTCTGTTCTAAAAATCACATCTTCATCCTCGTCTGATGCTGCAATGAACGAACTACTAGAAGACCAATTAAGAACTGGATCAGAAGAAGTACTTGGGATACTACTGGCTTTTTTTGAAAACTCATCATACTTTCTCTTCCTTGTCTCTTTACGGCAGATAGATTTAGTAAACACTTTATCAACAGACCCAATATACATTTTTCGTTCATTTCTTTGGTCTTTCAAAAAGGTTTCTTCCGCAATAGGGACTTTAATCACACACTTACAAACTTCTCTGGACTCACATTTACAAGTAGCGATGTCAAATAATTTTGATTCAGATTCTTCGTAGAACATTTGCTTTTTCTTTTCATTGCGTAATTTCTTCACATTCTTGTATTTATTATAATAGGAAATCAATCTGGCAACTATTTGTTGATGGCTTATAATGGGAATTGACGCCTTGTTCCAAATTTTTTCAATATCAGCGGCTATCATTTCACACAAATCTTTCACTGCAGGATCTTTACCATTATTCAGTTCCAGTAAGTCATTTCTTAACCACAAGTAATATTTTATAATATCACTATAAGTTGGTAACACATTATCACTTAGTTTTATTGGATCGCCAAACAAGGGGCATCGCAAGTCTTTTCGAGTTTTTGGCATTTTATTGACGAATAATCAGACTTTTTTTACACTTGTTGTTACCACTTAAATGAGAAAGTTTAAGAAAACTATGCAAAGACGAACAAGTTAACCCTTTAAAGTAACGTGAAATATAAGTTTTATTACATATAGATACACAATAACAAGTACAGAGACGATACACGATAGACGTAAAAATTGTTCAAATTACCCTCATAGCGCGCCACCTCAAAATAAAGTCGTAGGGTTTTGATTTTTAGCATGAATAAAGCTTTTATGTACGGTCATCGGTTAATGACACAGGAAAAGTGAATTTCCAAGTTCACTCCACCCTAACGTCCTGGTCATAGTATAGTATATAGGTATCTATTCTAAGTCCTGGTCTTGGTTTTGGCTTCAGTGATCCCGTCGCTATGTATTTATTAAGAATTGTTTGGACACTGGAGTGTGATTTTCAAATTATTTTCACTATTTCTCGAAGAGATTTCTTCTCTGTAGAAAGTTTTAAAATAATCTTCCGCACTTCTAAACTAATTTCACTATTTTTTCCCATTTTAAATAAAAACTTCAAAAATTAGTCACGAGATCTAAAAAACAATTTTTCTGACGTACTTGAATTTATAACCGATTTACTGATTCTTTAATTAAATACTCAAAAACAATGGCACTTCAATACCAACTATTTTTAACAGTGCCGTACAGTTCCATAGTTCACTGAAAAAAACGAATTCCAAGAATACCGAGCTACTGCTACACGCATGTACGTAAATTATTTTTGCATAATTTTGGGAGTTTCACATTCCTTTTAAAACCGTTAAAAAAAGGAAGGTCCAAGAATACTCCTTGAAGTGGACAGGTATCAAGGGGGCTTCATTGGAATACAACTTGTTACTCTGAACGCCTAACACCCTGGATTAGAGGAGTTTGATAGAGAGTAACTGTCTTTACGTCCAATACCAATTGGCCAGGCCCCTAAAGAAACTTCAGTAGACTGTTACCAGCCGTCGTACGTGGAGGGTGAGGATTTCCTTCACTACTCACAGTTAGAAGAAGTTAGTCCTTCTGCGCGCCTGATGACACATGACCTAAGGTGTCTAGAGAAGTCAGGTATCTGAGAATATTTCTACAGCAGTTAGAAGGGTGTGTATGTAGAGGTGGGGTATCTTACCGAAATCCAGCTACTATGCCTCGGTCATCTGGTGGGAAAAAGCCTCAGAGTTCAGTAGAAAAGAAATTGAGTGAGGTGCAGGCTGCCTTGTGCGGGCATGACGGTTGCATTCCGCACCACACCAACACAATCATTAGAGTTGTCAGGCCTGCTGCCGCAAGATTTATAAGTTAAAAGCATGGCAGCGTTGACATCACTGCGAATGGACCGTGCTGCAAACTGGCACAGATCAGGATAAAAATATGGGCACGAGAAAATACTCGGCGTAATAAAACAGAATAAAATAAGAGTTATGACAGAATAGCAGGATCAGGTATCTAGTACGGAACTAAGTCTGGAACGTCATCTAAGCCTGGGGGAACACACCATGGTATACCAATCTGAGTTGGTCCTGTTGTTTGCACTGGATCACTTGAGGAAGAATCAGGTCATGGGCAAAAATGTGCTCGTAGCACTTGATAACCAAGCGGCGAATATGTGCCTGAAACAACAAACAGTTTCACACATCTTTGGTTTTACAGTGGGTTTTTGTATTATTTGGAGATGCTTGAATGATGCTGAGTTGTCAGCCATTGAAATATGGACCATCAATTGACAAAAGGCTCAAACTACAAGGACTGAGCGCTTCGATGTTTTTGTTGACATCGTAAACAACATCCAAATAGGAGAAAGTCCTACTTTATCTTTCAGCGAAATATATTTTCTGGCGTATGAAATAGTGAGACAATAAAAATCCATTAGGCTCTATAATCTTGTTGAGAATGTAATTAAAAATTTATTTGAAACCAAGAGTTAACCCTAGAATAGCAGGTGAGCTAGAACAAGTAGGACTCGAGTCCCCGATGAAGCGCGGGAAAAGACATTTGTACGCGTATAAATTGTACCAACTTCAGTCCGAAACCCCGAACAATCTATATGTTAAATTTTTTAATTTTAGCGCTTCCTATTTCCGAGAAGTCAGAACAACAATTAATGTTTTTTTTGTGATTAAAAATTTAACTCTGTTTAAGGCCGAGGATTCTAAAAAAAAAGGATAAGGTCAAAACAGATTGCTATTTGCCATTTCCACGATAAAAAATTCTTTTTAAACTTCCCATATAAGAATCGAAATTTTCGTTTAATTTCATTCTCGAACAAATAAAAAAAAACCAGAAATTTGCTATTTCGCTGAATATGGCGATTTTATAATCACCTACAAATTCTTAAAATTTCTAATCTTTTTCCAACAGCTGTCGATATCGTATTGCCAAATTTCTCGATATACGGGCCCAGCTCTGAAACACTGTAGAGAAACCATTCTAACTAAAACAGCAGTAGCTTCGGATCGTTATCCTGTAGGAAGATGTAATTATAGGATAAATTTAGTTTCTGAAAGCTCGGGAGGAAATTCTTTTTCAATATATCAATATACATATAGTAATCCACGATACTTTCAATGAACCTCAAGTCCCCAACTCCGTTTGTTGCCATGCAACGCAATGCCATAACACAGCTTCCTTCATGTTAACTGTAGGGCATACATTTTTACTATCAAGTGTAGCATTAAGTTTTCTCAAAACTCCTCCTCTTCCATCTCTCCCGAAAACGTTAAATTTACACTCATCGACAAAAATGACGCGTTCCCGGCAGGTAGCATCTGTTTCATGTACGTTTTGGTATTTCGACATAGTCTAAACGTATCTTTCTATTCGCAGCACTTATCTATGGCTTTTGCGCATGCAACCAGAGACCAGCCAAATTGCTCATGGGGAAAGTGAAGACAGCGAGGAAGATGAATTTGAACTGTCAACTTGTACTTGGTATGATTTCCGTCTAAAGCGTTCGTGTAAAAGACTTTTTGAGTTAATGTAGTTAATGAGTGAACTAAATAGACAAACAAGATAATAAGAAGTGTTTTAAAAAACTCTTTAGGAACTTAAAGTGTTCATAAGTTGATTTCACAATCAAGTGCTCTGACAATAATCGTAATGATAGTTTCTAAAACCATAGACCACAATTTTCCTCTCAGATGTAAATTTCATTTTAATTCGCGCTGCATTTCTGAATTTATGCCTTACCCTTGTAATGCACTGATGATGTATTACCATGATGTTTTATCAATGCTGCAGTGAAGTATTTTGAAATTTACCTTAAGTTACATAATTCGAAAGCGACAATACTTACATAGAATATATCTTCGGTTCATAAGCTTAATTTTAATGCTTCAGTAAAGTCACTGCTTGTGAACTTGTGATGGTTTTTACCCTTACAACACTGTTCTACCACGAAAATCAGACGAGATAAATAAGAAAAACAAATAGTTTCTTTTTAATTTTTATATTTTCTTTTACATTTTATATAAAATTAGTGAGCAGCTTTCGCAGCTAATCTTTTGTCGCGCTCTTCAGAAATGCTCAATTTAACACCCTTACCCTTCGGCAATGAGATGTAAGGTTTGGCTCCCTTACCGATGATAAAAACGTTTGTAAGCCTTGTAGCAAATACGTGTCCTTGGGTGTCCTTAACGTGTACAATATCGAAAGAACCGGGATGTCTTTCACGGTTAACAACTGCACCGACACGTCCCAAATTACGACCTCCAGTAATCATACAAAGGTTACCTAAAAAGAAATAGAAATTCATTTATTGTATATATATTATAGTGCGTGTGTATGGACAAATATATTATTTTTAATAATTGAAAAATGAGAAAGTACTGCCTGATCCTGATATTTTGAAGATATGTTATAATCTAAAAAAAACAGTAGTTCTTTGAATTGCATAAATACTAACAAATTGAATAAAGATCACAACTAGAAAAAATTATTTTGTACTTTACACGGTAATGTTACTGAATTGCCACATTGTTCAAGACATCCAGTGACCGTCGGGTAAAAACTACTATTGGCTTCATTTGAACCACTAAATGATTTCTGCATTGAAATGGTCTTCGAAAAGCCCTCTTGTTACAATTTACAAAAAAAAAACCTTAAAAATTGTCCACGCTGTTCCTCGGTAGGCATGCACGTTGCGAATAAGCGATTTAATTAGAAAAAAAAATAGCTTGCTACGAAGTTTCTCCCCCCCCCCCCAAATTAATAACTGTTGCAATTTGGCAAAGTTGTAGTCCTCGAAGCGCCCTCACACTTATCGCTTTTTTCATAGCTTTAATAAAAGCCAAGATAATTGAAAAACAATACAAAAAATATAGAAAAGTGTGCATTCGTGACACTCGGGGGAGGGGGTATGACGACATAAAAACTCAGCAAGATAGGTGGTAGGCCTATTCATATTGCATAATTCAGTAATACACTCCGTTCAGCTGAATTGTGCCACTGATGCGCAGACCTGCGTGAATGATTATTTTCAGAAGGCTGTTGTGCAAGAAATTATTGTCTACTAAAATTATTTGCCTTTCGAGAACATTAAATTTAAATAATTAACCCCCCCCCCCCCCACAATTCGACCTTGACCTTCTTCAAATATTTGGGAAAAGACAAATTAAAATTTTGGGACCTCCAACTCCAATTTTCAAAGGATTACCGATAACAAATTGAGCTTATTATTGAAATTTTCAAAGTTAAAAAGAAGCATCGACTTTATAATCTCTAATTTTTAGGAAGTCGGTCAAAAACTATGATTGCCGCGCACAACATATATACATATTTTTGTTCAGGATGGCGAATTATACAACATACAAAAATCGGAGCTGTGTGAAAAAAAAATACAGCTTCTTCACAATCTTTCTCTAGTTTCCGTAACCGCTTGTGGAGTATGAAGCTGAAAAAAAAACTTTATCCTATTCGAGGCAATTGTAAGTTGATCTACAATTTAAAGTGGATTCCGAACCACCATACTACTCTGCAACTCCCAATGGTCTTTTTATCGTAATCTGTTGTCGCGGAAAACAATCATGTGTTCGAATCTGAGACTTCCAAGATGGAAGGCCAATACGTTATCATTTATTCCACCGACGATTTGATTTTAGAATAAAAAAAAAGAATAGAAATCCCTATATATACAAAATTAAAAATACTAAAAATTTGAATCAAGATCGTAACTAGAAAAAATTGTCATTGTACATTACACGTTAATGTTACTGAATTGCCACATAGTTCAAGACATCCAGTGACCGTCGGGTAAAAATTTATTATTGGCTTCATTTGAACCACTAAATGATTTCTGCATTGAAATGGTCTTCGAAAAGCCCTCTTGTTACAATTTACAAAAAAAAAACCTTAAAAATTGTCCACGAATAAGCGATTTAATTAGAAAAAAATAGCTTGCTACGAAGTTTCTCCCCCTCCCCCCTCAATTGATAACTGTTGCAGTTTGACAAAGTTGTAGTCCTCGAAGCGCCCTCACACTGTTATCGCTTTTGTCATAGCTTTAATAGAAGCCAAGATAATTGAAAAACAATTTATGCACCGGTTCACCACTCAACCTGCCCCTGCATTTGATTTGAAAAATATAGAAAAGTATGCATTCTTGACACTCAGGGGGCGAGGGGAGTATAACGACATAAGAAATCAGCAAGGTAGTTGGTCTTACAATTATTTACCGTTCGCCTGTACTATATGCTTTCCGCGCTCAACATATGTATATCAAAATAATCTGCATAATCACCTCCACAACATACTAAAAGTTCAAGGTTATCGCAACTGTGTGGGTCCAGGCAGTATATAGGCCTATTCATAAACACCGGTTTGCATTGCGGCTGCATAATTCAGTAATACACTCCGTTCAGCTGAATTGTGCCACTGATGAGGCTGTTGTGCAAGAAATCATTTGTCCACCAAAATTATTTGTAGTACAGTCGATTTGTCGAAAATAAAATAGTTTGAGTGAAAAAATTACAATAGTCAGTAATGTTGTTTTATTCGTTGAATAATAATGTACTTGAGCTACCTTCGAAGTGCGCACGTGTAATTTTACTGCGCTCTCTTGAAAACTCAAAAAAACTTCCAAAAAAAATTTTGGAATGCATTTTTCTCGAAACGTGTGCATTTTAGGGGAAAATTTTTTAAACAAAAAATGTAAAGGACGTTGAGATCTACAATTAATGTCATTGAAGCAATGCTGTACAGCAAGAAATGCGCACGGTAGGTGGCGCTGAAGTTTCCAAAAAAGGGTTTTTCCACTTTTTCGCCATGAAAATATTATTTTATCGCAAAAATGTAAATGCAAAACTTGTTCTTTACATTATTATCAACAACTTTTATTTAAACAATTTTTTCGTACAACTTACCGTTTTCAAGTTACAGTGGAATATAGCGTTGCGTATTCAGCACCGTGCTGTTAACGGTAATTTCAAGTGAAATGTAAAGCCATGTTGCGCGCAACCGTATTATTGGAATTTTCATACTTTTGCCAGCTCCAACTTGAAAACGGTAAGTTGTACGAAAAAATTGTTTAAATAAAAGTTGTTGATAATAATGTAAAGAACAAGTTTTGCATTTACATTTTTGCGATAAAATAATATTTTCATGGCGAAAAAGTGGAAAAACCCTTTTTTGGAAACTTCAGCGCCACCTACCGTGCGCATTTCTTGCTGTACAGCATTGCTTCAATGACATTAATTGTAGATCTCAACGTCCTTTACATTTTTTGTTTAAAAAATTTTCCCCTAAAATGCACACGTTTCGAGAAAAATGCATTCCAAAATTTTTTTTGGAAGTTTTTTTGAGTTTTCAAGAGAGCGCAGTAAAATTACACGTGCGCACTTCGAAGGTAGCTCAAGTACATTATTATTCAACGAATAAAACAACATTACTGACTATTGTAATTTTTTCACCAGCCTTTCTGCAAATCGACTGTACTATTGCCTTTCCAGAATATTAATTGGAAATAATAAATCCCCCCCCCCCCCACCCTAATTCGACCATGACCTTGCAGTCTTCTTCTTCTTCAAATATTTGGGAAAAGACAAATTACAATTTTGGGACCTTCAACTCCCAATTTTCAAGGATTATCGATAACAGATTAAGCTTATTATTTAAATTTTCAAAGTTGAAAAGAAAACCTCTAATTTTTGGGAAATCGGTTAAAAACTATGTTATGATTGTCGCGCACAACAAATATACATATTTTTGTTCAGGATAGCGAATTATATAACATAATGTATGTATGTATGTTCTTTAAGACGCGTAGCAATACTTCGTTGTGTTTGTCCAATATAAAATGACCCACAGCTACAAGGGACATCGTAAACGCCTGGCGACTGGAGAGGAAAACGATCCTTTGGTGGACGCAGGTAGTTTTGCACCTTTTTGGGTGGTAAAAAGATCGATTGTATCCCGTATCGCTTCAAAACCTTTCCCACCCTATCCGTAACACCTCTGAAATAGGGCAGAAAAGCTGTCTTCTTCGACTGCTCCTGGTCAATGTCCCTGACCCGTGATACATTTGGCTTCAAGTACGTTGTTTCCTTGAATAGCCGTTGGATTTTAATACTTCATCTACATATTTGAGTTCAGCCGCTAAGTGTTCTTCATCACAGATTCAGTGGGCGCGGTGAACTAGTGTAGAGACGACGGATCTCAAATTTGCTGGGTGGTGGTGGGAAGTAGCGTGTAGGTATCGGTTGGTGTGTGTGACCTTACGGTGAACTGTGTGACCCAACGTACCATCACTCCTGCGGATCGCCCTCACGTCCAAGAACACCGTCCTGTTCTTCCTCCATGGTAAATTTGGTCTTAACGTGTAGCGAGTTGAGATGTTGTAAAAAGCTCGCGATGTCCGACTTTTTCAGGATACAGCAAGTATCATCAACATACCTGAGCCAAACCTTGGGACGCTTAGGAGAACCTCTCAATGCCATTTCCTCAAAATGTTCCATCCACAAGTCCGCGACTATGGGAGCTAAAGGTAGCCCCATGGCCACGCCATCTTTTTGTAGATAAAACTGGCCATCGAACACAAAATATCCAGACGTGAGGCAGAACCCCAAAAGAGGTATGTAGGATGAGCTAATATCCGATGTTGAAATCAGCTGCCTGATGACACTTAGTACTTCCTGGACTGGAACATTGGTAAAAAGTGACTCTACGTCGAAACTGACCATAACTTCGTCTCCGTCAAGCCTCAAGTCAACCAGCAGCGACACAAAATGGGTGGAATCCTTAATATGATGTTCCGTCTGTCCCACCAATGGCAACATCAACAAATGCAACAACCGCCACAACGGCCTACGCACCGGTACAATCTGCGCAGTGTGGATCGACACTGACAACTTCAGGCAGTTTCCCGGTGACCACGCTCAATGAAACTTGATGCGAAACGTTCGGGGTGAGTACTTTTATTAGCACTCTCTTAATAATTTTACGCGGATAATCCGGAAAACATAAAAAATGAAAATTAAGCTTCTTCACAATCTTTCTCCATTTCGAGGCAATTGTAAGTTGACCTACAATTTAAAGTGGATTCCGAACCACCATACTACTCTGCAACTCCCAATGGTCTTTTTATCGTAATCTGTTGTCGCGGAAAACAATCATGTGTTCGAATCTGAGACTTCCAAGATGGAAGGCCAATACGTTATCATTTATTCCACCGACGATTTGATTTTAGAATAAAAAAAAAGAATAGAAATCCCTATATATACAAAATTAAAAATACTAAAAATTTGAATCAAGATCGTAACTAGAAAAAATTGTCATTGTACATTACACGTTAATGTTACTGAATTGCCACATAGTTCAAGACATCCAGTGACCGTCGGGTAAAAATTTATTATTGGCTTTATTTGAACCACTAAACGATTTCTGCGTTAAAATGGTCTTCGAAAAAGCCTTACTTGCTACAATTTTATAAACGCAGACTTTAACTGAGCCAATCGAGATCGTTAATTTTATTGAGAACAATAATATCTTCACAGAGCACGTGCAAGATCTAAAATATTTATTAATTTCAATCATCGCAATAATAATCTTACTTTTATTAAAAAAGAAAATTAACCAATACGCAACAAAGTAAAAAATCTTGTTAGCATAATAAGTTCTGAACATGAAAGAACACAGACACAGACAAATTGTAGAAGAATTAAATAGATTATAATAGGTCTGTTCGTTGACGCCAATCCGAGTCGAAAAGAGTCATTTAGAGCAATTTCTTACTCTAGTTGTGTTATTTGAGAAAAGAGTGGCAATCTTCTTGCGCTTTTTGTGTGCTTTGAGAAAAAAGTCATACTCTTTTCCACTCCTTTTTTGTTCTTTGAGAAAAGTGTAGCAATCTCGATTACTTTAGAGCGAACTTTTCTGCTCGTGCTTTAAATAAGGTGCAGCTTTTTGACGTTTAAGATCGAGTGATTTGAAAGTGACTTTTTGTTAATCAAGTTTAAAAATTAAAGTATTGTGCTGCAAAATGCAGAAAGTAACAATGGTAAATTCTTGTGGGAAGATATTTATGTACATGCTCGCCAAATACTGCAAAAGGATTAGTTGTCTAAAAATTTTTGAATGATAATTATAATCAAAATAAACTGACAGTCAGCTGTTAAGAGTTGAATATGGCATCCAATCTGGTTTTGCTACTCGGATTAGAGTAGAGCTGTGCGCTGCTATTTTATACTCTGCTCTTTTTGAATCGGACCTAATAAAATTTCAAGAAAAAACCAACGCGACTTACAGCGCGGATAATTTATTTGGAAAAAGAAATTTCACTGATAAATTAAAAGAAAATGTCTGGGACGAATACAGTAAATTGACAAAAGAAGAAAAGACAATTCCTATATGTCGTAGAAGACGACCTTCCAATTCTACCAGATGATTTAATTCGGCTAGATTTTTTACCAAACTTAATGCAAAGCGGAATATGAATATGAAAAACTGAAATCTTTGAGAAGAGTGGCGAGTTCATTTAAGATGCATTAGAAAAATCCTTAAAAAAACGAAAGGAGATTTGCCCCGGTTTGGTTGTTCTAGCAGAACTTCTGAAAGGGATAATTCATCAAAAGTTCGAGAGTTTAAAAACATCACACGACTGTGAGGGTAATGAAGGAAACACTTTCAGCAGAAGGAACAGTCTCAGAGCCCACCAAAGACGAATATTGATCGACGTTGGTTTGCAGGAAGGAATTTCCGGAAGGAAACAGAATTAACCCTTCTAACACAGAAGGCGCACTTCTTTGGCAGGAACCCAGAATCACTTCACCTATTCCAAAAGTAAATTAATTGGCACAGAAGGGCGTAAAAGAAGAAACTCGAGATGTGCACGGGCTGTGTGGACGAGACGTTTTATACGTTCTCAGCCAATACCTTGCTTTGGCGCAAATAAAGCTGACTCATTTGACTTTTCTTCGTGCGCAGACTTCTGTATTCTCTAGACCGTACTTTGTCAGCTGTTCTCGTCTTCTTTCTCAAGAGTTGACATGAAACATGTTAATTAATTTATTAATTATAATTTAATTTTCTGGTTTTTGATCAATTTTTCCCCTAACAAATGCATAGAAAATGGTTACTTATCAACTTAAGACTAGTCAATTATTATGCGCGAACCAGTAAACAACTGAGGTTACTATACTTCTATAGGTATCGTTTTGTTTATATTACCCTTTACCTAACTTACGTATTGAATTTTCATAATGTACAAAACGTTCAGTGCAAGTTTCACTTTAAAATTCCGCTTACCTGAGTCAAACTTAATATGATCAGTTATCTTTCCTGTGGCTAGGTCCAATTGAATAGTGTCATTGGCCTTAATCACGGGATCAGGATACCGAATTGTACGACCGTCGTGCGTCACAATAAATGGTACACCTTTTGAACCAAGTTGGGTCTTTCGCACCTTGCATAATTTGTACTGAAATATAGTAAGAACGAATTAATTTACAGATCTTAAATATACTCGATATATATATATATATATATATATATATATATATATCCGATTGAAATCATACCTTAGCTTCTTCAGCAGAAATACGGTGAATGGTAAAACGTCCCTTTACATCGTAAACCAAACGGAAAAACTCACCAGTCTTTTCAATAGAAATGACATCTTAAAATAAAGTTGTTTTGGAATCTAGTTATAACTTAATTTGAACTTTACTTACCCATGAAACCAGCGGGGAAGGTTGGATCTGTGCGAACTTTCCCGTCAACTTTAATTAAACGTTGCATTACAATTTTTGTAACCTCCGAACCAGTTAGAGCATACTTCAAACGATTTCTCAAAAAAATCAACAATGGAAGTGATTCCCTCAATTTGTGTGGACCTGTAGATGGACGGGGAGCAAACACTCCTCCCAACTTGTCCAACATCCATGCTTTAGGGGCATTTAACCTCTTTAAATGTTTCTTTGGTCCACGAGCCTAAAATAACATTATATGTATATTACTACACGACTTCGAACTGATTTGTATCAAGCAGTATTGAATTGTTGCCATCGTAAATTTTCCAGTTGAATAGTTATGCGTAATGCAAATTAACAACAATAAAGTTAAGTGAATAATTCTTGGCACTGCGTACATGAAATTTGAAAAATACTTATGCACGTACACAGAAAACACTCCGCTTCAAATTTTTTCAAAAACTTTGACATCTTTCACTTAAATAAACTTACGATGGCAATCAATTTTACACAAATTCAATCGCCACTCACCATATTGCAAGCTAGGAAGAAAAGGAAAGGAGCGATACCGGACGTAAATGAGATTTTGACAGCTGTGTTTTAGTTCAGTGGATGAATGAGCCGCCAGAGACATCTATGCATAGAAGTGAAGAAATTTAAATTGAACTAATACAGTTCTATAAGAAAGTATTGTACACTACTTATTTTTTAATTTATACTTAGTACTAGCTCAATATTGGCAAGTTTCCATTGCGATAATTACGAGTTGCTCTTTTACAACGAAAATAGGAAGGAAAATCAGTCTTGGATGTGGCAACTTTCCGATACATGTATATTTGTCCTAATTTTCATATTGATTTTTCGCAAATCTCATAATTTAATTATCCAGTGACATTTTTTTGAAAAATGACACGCAAATACGGAAACTTTTTGTTGTTTAGCAAATACTGCAACCCATCCAATAAAGTTTTAAATTTCACTAGTGCATTTACAATTTCAGCACTAACACTTTTAAATTTAATTTAGAGAGCCTTACAACAACAACTACTTAGTAGGTGGATTAAGTTGGTTGCATTTCAATTAAAATAACCGTCATTTTATTTATATGATATTTTTAAAATGAAATTCGCATTTATTGAAGGAAATACATTTGTGCGCATGCAGTCCTCCTCTGCATGTATCGTGTGGTTGCCTACCAATTTCATTTTAAATATATATTATACATCATAAATAATTCAACGTTTAAATTGAACTGTTGCCAACTTAATCCACCTACTAGGTAGTTGTTGTTGTAAGCTCTTCGGAGCTCTTTTTCAAAGCTCTCCAAAATCACTTGTTGGTGAATGTTGAATGTGCTTTTCGGAGCGGCCTGATGAAGTTGGCTCCAGTTTTAATTGAAACATGATATTTTAAAAATGATTAATGAAGGAAATTACCACCTTCGCCGCTTAAAATTCTATCTTGCGATTTCATTTTAACAATTACCTCTTCGATTGTAAAACGCAATTTCATTTTTAACATAAAGCATCACAAATAATTCAAATAAACGACCGTTGCAACTGAATGGGAACTGGAGCAAACTTCGGTGGTCCAAGAAAGTTCTTTGGCGCGTTTTGTTGGTTTCAGTCTTAGAGTATATAACTATAAGGAGAGGCCCTAAAGCCAAAAAACCTCGGCACTTTTCTTGATGTAGTTGAATCGTTGAGTTGTGTGTGTTTTCGTCATGGCAGTAGTAAAACAGCGACACTTCTAGAGGAGGGCCAACATAAATTGGAAATTAGAGCGTAATCGCATTTTACAATTGCCTCAAGGAATTGCGAATGATTTTCTTTTTTGTAGCGAATCTATATCACAAAATTAAATTAAAACTTTTAAACATTTTAATCACGAATTTAAGTTTTTAGTGTCCCTTTATAAAAGTTAAATCACGAGCCACTGGGTTAGCTAAGGAGAAGCAAAAAATGCGATTTTAGAAAATGTAAACAAACTAAGAACGCGACGAAAAAACTTCACTTTTCTTTACGTTCCGTTGCTGTTCTTAGCGTGTCAATGCAATTATATCAAGCTTAGGAACTAACAAAACATTATTTTAATCAAAAACTTCCCTGAAAAACGATATTCCACGTGTACAACGCCGATTGTTTGCACAACACAAAACGGCGCACTTCATTTCAACAATTTCACTATTAAAGTACACTGTCTACAGTTCAAAAAGTTGAAAGCTATTAGCTTTACAGTTTTCTAATATATTGCACTAAAATAAAGAGTAAAAACCACTCGGAACTTTATATGGAATTACAAAACAAAATTGTTAAACCATCAAACAATTCACGATAATCACTTTGACAGTTCGCAAACTAAGGAGAAGAGCTCTCCGTCCTCACCTCGCCATAAAGCCAAATGCCGATCACACGTACACGGTTTCACAGATGAGGGCCTTTCCTGTTGTTATATATTCTAAGGTTTCAGTTTGTTAAGCAGTGCAAATATTTCTGGGAAACAAAAAGCTGGATACGAAATTTACAGATTACTTATTTCTTATTTTCTACGGTATTAGAAATACATCGTGAAAGGTAAAATTATGTTACGCCGTGATAGCAAACTCAATTTAGGAATTGGTAAGTAATAAATATTTTTTTACCTTATTTGCTGAGGAAAGCGAAATAATCGTCGTTAAAAACTATATAAAACTAAATCGTTTTAAAAGCTATTTATTATATCATTTCATCTAAAATTGCATTTTAAAGTGTCTTAATTATTTAAAGTGAAAAATAAGTCTCGATATATGCATAGCGAAGCATTTTTCATTCCGTTTCGGCATTTAAGAAAACCGCTTGTTTTTATTGTTTTATTTGATTTACTATAAATTATGTATTTTCTTAAATTACATTACGTATTTTAGTAGTTTAAAAACCAATTACAGTCGACTAATTATTACACGGCCCTTGTTCATATTTTAGAGATGTTTATCTTTTTAAAAATTAAAGAAAAATAATAAAAACTATTTGTGTGTAATTTACATGAAAAAAAAAATTACAAACGAAATATAAATCCGGATTTGAAAAACAAAAATTATTGGTGTTTGGACGCTAAAGTTTTTGAATTTGGACGTTGATAGTGACATCTTAGAACAGAAAACGAAAGGAAGTGCACTATGCTCAAAAAGTGTCCGAATTTTCCTTATGTGTTTGAAAGGTGTAAATGTGTTAGTTTTCACCATGGAAGTAGTAAATTTTTGACTCATTCAAAGTGGTCCTCGCAAATATTACTACCATCGGATGGTATATAATCAGTTCTACCGATGGATTTTAACCAGAGCTCTCTGAAGTCTTTATCTTTTGGAATCCTAAAATACCAAAAAGTAGAAAAATATTTTAATATTTTTCAAGTTTTATTAGAGCCCCTAGGCAAAAACTTCCGTCAGCTGTCGGTGAACCACTAAGGCGATCCAAAACTCTGATGAAGCTCAAATGTAAACAAACGAGCACCATCAAGAGAAATGTTTATATTCTTTGGTAATTTAGCTTTTATTTATACAGCTTTTGCACATATTTCAAAGAAAATGCTGTATAATTGCTTATTACATTATTTAACTTTCCTGAAAAATGATTTTCCACACCAATTGCGCCGATTATTTTTACAACAAAATACCGCACACTTCATCACGAAAAATGTTCAAATTAAGCACCTCAGATTCTTAGTAAACTAAACCAAAACAGTCTTTTAAATGTTAATTGTCTTTATTTGTAAAATTACACCACTTTTAATAATAGAACAGTGAAAATTATTCACTAAACACTCTATAAACACTTTGAATGTGCACTCTTCAGATAGTCCACGTCAAATTGACATTTCGGAAGGCGTGCTCTGGGTTCCCTTCCCACACCTTTCCCATGAACAAAAAATCGGAAAACACGTACACGGTTTATAGACGGTATTGCACTTCCTTTCGTTTTCTGTTCTAAGAGTGACATCATCATTTCACACATAATTCCATTCCGTTGCCGTCTCCCAGGCGTGCAATTCCATTCCGTTGCCTCCTTCCAGGAGCGCAATCAATGTTTTATTATACTTAACTTTTAAAACTCGTGACACTTTCTTACGGAAGTGGAATTCCGAGATTTTGAAGAATCAATTATTATTAACCGACTTCCCAAAAACAAAGAGGTTCTAAGTTCGACGCGTTTTTTTTTTTTTTTTTTTTTATGTCTGACCGGGCATAACTTCGTAACGCGTCGACCGATTTTGATGATTCTTTTTTTGTTGGATAGAGTATGTTCACCGATTGGTACCATGTCAAAAAAATTTTTGGTAGGGTGGGGGTGGGGGGTGGGGGTGAAACCCAACTTTGTAACGCGTGGTCCGATTTGGATGGTTCTTTTTTTGTTGTACAGAGTATGATCCCGCATTGCTAATAGGAGAAAAAAATTTTGGCCTAGGGTGGGTGGAGGGGGGGAGGGGTAGTCTAACTTTGTAACGCGTGGACCGATTTGGATAATTCTTTTTCTGTTCGGTAGAGTATGTTCCGTGGTTGATACCAGGAGAAAAAATTTTTTTGGGCGGAGGGGGGTGGGGGTGGGGGTGGAACCTAACTTTGTAACGCGTGGTCCGATTTCGATGGTTCTTTTTCTGTTGTATAGAGTATGATCCCCCATTGCTAATAGGAAAATAATTTGGTCCTATGGTGGGGGGGTGGATAATTCTTTTTCTATTGAGTAGAATATGATCCTAGGTTCTACGAGAAAACGAGGGGGTTATAACTAACTTTTAACGCGTGGACCGATTTGGATGGTTCTTTTCGTTGTATAGAGTCGAAGACACTAAAAAGTGAAAAATAAAATAGTTTTTAAAAAAAAAGTTGAACCGACTTCACAAAAAAAGCGCTAAAAAGCATAAAATAATTTTTAATTTTATATCTATTACGACATTTTGAAGTCGGTGCAAATTTAACAAATAAAACAACTACAGAACCACAATTGAAAATTTACGTAATTCTACCTGAACGTTTCAGCTCACGGGATCAAAAGCAAGGACGATTAAATACTTTTGTTGTAGTTGTCGTAATAGATATAAAATTAAAAATTATTTTATGCTTTTTAGCGCTTTTTTTGTGAAGTCGGTTCAACTTTTTTTTTAAAAACTATTTTTTTTCGCTACTGTTTTAGCTTCTTTGTTGTCCATGGGAAATGTCTCTACATATTTTGTTAATTGACATTGGCATGTCAGATAATATATCTGTAGCATTTGCATTGTCTCATAGTACCATAGTACCGCTGCATTTGCAATTTTTGCAATTGCTTATATAAGCTTTGACCATCTTGCTGAGAATCTTCCAGCAGAATCTTTGTTTTATTTTGTTTATTGTTCGTACCTTCTATTATTTTCGGGGGTCTAAATATTATAATTCGCAAGTTTTGTTTCCGTTTTTCTTTAATTTTCTTCTGCATAGTATTAAATTCCTTTTTAAATTCTTCGATACCAATTTTCATAAATATTTCTTCTTCTTTTGATAATGCCAACTTTTCTTGTACTCTACCAGCGTTGCCAAGTGGCGTGTAATTACCCCAAAACGGGGTAATTTATCTTAGTGCGGGTAAAGTGGTGGGTAAAAATTATTTGCGTGTAATGGCGTGTAAAACGCAAAAAAAAAATATTTCCTATATTAATCAGAAAATCACCGATAAAGAAGACTAAGAACAGTGAATAAAAACAAAAGGCACACGACAGTCGACGGGACTTGAGTCGAGAAGAAGGACAAGGGAATGCAAATAGTTTCTTTTGTAGCCCAAAAGAGAATAGTCTCGCGTCGCGAATAACTTTCAACTTTTGCTTCGGGTTTTTGAGTTGTAGAACGAATATTTAGCCGCCTTAAACTTAAAACTGATGAGAGAATCAAACTAGCTACTGAACAGTGGTGTCCATTTTAGCAGCCCGACAAAAAATAGAAAGTGATGGCGGCTGCGTATCATTTGAACCTAGTCAGAAAATGATTAATGCGAAAGTATTTAGTATGTAATAACAGTGTTGTTTTCTGTTACCTATATTTTATTGCTTTTAGGAGCTGTAAAATTTTTATTTATTAAGAATAAATTGTTTCTTTGCGGTTTTGAGTTCCTTTTTAGTACTTAATTCCTTTAATCATGTAATCAAAACAACAAAATCCTTGCGGGTAAAATGCGTGTATTTTGATTTTTAGGGCGGGTTTTTTTTGGCGAAATTCGGGTAAATTTGGGCGTAAAATATTTTTGTAGCATTGGCAAAGCTGTACTCTACATGCTTTTCCGTAACATCTGTTTTGGACGTCCTTATGAATTCAGTTTGGTTCGGGATAGTGCATCTCCGTTTGTGTTAAGTCTTTTTATAGATTATATCGAAGTCATATTCATTCTATTCTTGTCATCTTTGATGAGGGATCTTTGTGCGTAAAGAGACTAACAAATGGTCTGTCTTCCGTATAAATATGGTCAGAATTGTTTGATTGGCCAGTAGGTTCCTAGGAGTCCTTTTTCGGTAATTGGTTTCTTTAATTCGTAGATGTTAAGTGTTCTGCTTGCATAAGATATCTGTAGGTCTTTGTCTATCTCTCCTTGCGATATGATTGCACCTAGAGCAAAGTAAGATGCGTCATTCCTTACTACCGGTGGGCTGCTTAATTTAATTTTTAGTGTATCAAAGAATTTTTGACATTCTTCTGTCCAAATAAATGGTGTGTTCTTACGGAATAAGGTATTTAATGGGTTAGTTATCGTTGCGAAATTTGGTATGAACCTTTTGTGTTATTTACAAAAAGCTGTGAATCTTTTTTGCTTCATCCACTGTCGTGGCGCCCTAGACAAACTAATTCTGTTTGCAAGAAATTGCATTTTTGTAGGGTTCAGTAATTTAACCTGCACACTCCTTTTGTTGGGATCATCGTGCTTGCAACAAAAATGCCATTCCGAATTTTGTCACTCAGTATCAACTGTCCTCCTCTACCTTTAAGCATAGTGCTTGATATATTTTAGACCTTGCTGGAATTGTGATTGTCTCTTGCTCTAGGATTTTTTATCATTATCGGTATCGCTCTATCTTCGATCGCTGTGCAAATTGTTAGGATAAACAGCTCGTAATCTTATTTGCATCTGTTTTTCGTTAAGAAATCTAGACCAATTAAACCATCAGTCGTTTTCGGAAAATTATCTTCCACATGTATTTTGTGTTCTATCACTTCATTTTCTAGGTTGAATTTTATCTCTATTCTTCCGATTGTTTCAATCGCACCATCTGTGATTCCTTTTATCTTGCAGGTTTCTTTTCTATTGTTAATATTATCTTTTAAGCTATTTTTCTTTACTATGGAGATGTTTGCTCCCGTATCTATAAACCAAGTTGCATCGTGTAGTGTCACATCACTCTCCATATTTACACAATTTCTTAATTTGCTTGATGATATTTTGTGAATTTTTACTGATTGTCTATTGAATATTGTTCGTCTCCTGAATTTTCTCCGGGGACTCCCAGTCCGTTTCCCGAATTTATGAGGTTGACTCGTCTGAAAGGACGATTTTGAATTTGTCCACGACCTCTATTTGTTCTGAATGCTGCTGATGCGTTGTTCCGATTCTGATTGTGTCGTGGTCTCTGATTCTTCTCTCTAAATTGGTTTTGTTGAAAATTTCTATTAAGCGCATTGTTGTATCTGGTATTATAAGCATTTCTGTTCGCGTGGAAATTCTGTCCATCGCTGCCATTGAAGCGTCTAAATGGTTGACCACAATTGAAATTCGTGAACCTTTCCTTTCTTTCTTCCTAGCTTTCTGGATAGATTGGCTAATCTGTGGAGATCTGCTAAATGTCTTAGGTGCTTGACGGTTTTTCCTGCCCTCTTTCTTTTCTTCCTTCTTGAGGTTTCTTGTTGTAGCTGTCGTTGATTTTCTTGATGACGAAGGCGGCTCCTGGGTTTTGTCTCAGCTGTTCTTCTAGTTTAGGTTCCAATTATGCTTAGGAATTGTGTTTTTTTTTTATATTTTCTGGTGTAACCACCTCAGTTGGGCGTCCGGAGCGTGGCGCATCATCGGTGTCAGCAAATAACTTCTCAACCATTTGTCTCGATGGAGCAGATTCCTTATAACATTTGTCAAGCCACTCCTTCGCTTTCACAGTATTTTTTCCCATCAAATAGCAATGATAAATCAACACACGAAATTGCGAATTTTCAAAAGTAACATCACTAGAAATTATTATTAGTCTTACTTTAATAACAGTTGTTGCTATAATGTCAAGAAGCTTATGAAAGTCTACGGCGTAGCTTAATTTATATTTTTATAATTTTTTTTTATATTTTTATAAACTATGTTATTTTTTACCTTATTGATATATTTTATTATTAAAGCACTACAATTTTTTTTATATTATTAGCAAAGAAGTATTAACATTTTTTATTTTATTTTTATTTAGTTGTTTGAAAATGCTTGTTCGACAGCATCATTTGATGTTTGATTAATTTCTCTCGTCTTTTCAGAATTATTTCTTTTTAAAATTAATTTTTAGATATAGATTTCATTTATAAAATAAAACAGGACTCGTTTACAAGGTGCACAATTATTAAGTGTTAACTTATGCACGTTTTTGGTGAGATAATTGTGACATATGTTTTTTGGGAAACCAAGAACTGGAGCAAGCAGTTTGACCAGTAACACCAAGAACTGGAGGAAGCAGTTTAACCAGTAACACCAAGAACTCCATTCACCACCGCTATCTTAGTTCTCCTCCGTAGTGAAAAGTGAAAGTCAACGACATGACGGAAATGCGACTCCGATCAAATAAATTAATAATTGCACTTGCGATATTTTGTACGATTTTAGTATTTTCTGTGTTGACGCACGGCACCTGCAACATCCCGATGTATCGGCAGAAGTTTGTGATCCGAGACGATGTACCTAATGTCTATGCAGTTACTCCGACGTATGCGCGACCTGCACAAAAAGCGTAATTAACTCGGTAGATGGTATGGAAGTAGCTATTAAAATTCAATATCCTGGCGTAGCCAAAAGAATTGGAAGTGATATAGACAACCTTGTCGGAATGTTAAAAATCTGGGACGTTTTCCCAAAAGGATTTTTTATTGATGATTTAGCGAAGGTAATATGTCTTTTGGGATAGTAATCGATAAGGGCCCTTTACCTGCCTGGGGGAAACCTTGCTTGCATTTTTATTTTGAGTATTTTGCTAACACTGTCAAGAGAAGAAAACATTATTATATACAGATTGAATTCTCAGAAATTATTTTTTGTGACATACTATTAATCTGAACTCCTCGTATTTGTTAAAATAAAATTTAGAAATAAATGGTTGTGCTTAACCAGAATGAGAGCGGAGATATTCGTCTATTTCTATTAGATGTGCTTTCTTGTTTTGAATGTGACGCCAATACATAAGAACACAATTGCATTTGGTGGCGGCAATTTAAAATCAAAATCGAGAATTTAATCGAAAATATTTTAGATCGGCGGGCACTCCTATATCTCAAATTATGAATATAATAAATATTGTAGTGCCTTACACGAAGCATAAGACAGTGATTATAATTAAAGAAAGGAAATTTCTCACTTTGAAACGGAACATTCCTAGAGTCTTCATGTTGCTAGGTCCCAGATCGAGATAGCTCAATGAACTGTCTACGAATTTACCTTTTAGAATGCTGCATGTAATTTTGACAGAACTATCCGTCCATAGTTATAAGTCATTGCGTGAAACTAAAAAACTTGAAAACTGTTGTGCTCTCAAATATAATTGCATTCGCTTGAGTCATTGAATGGAGAAATGGTATGGGTAGTTTTTTTTGGTCAAAACATCGTGTTTATAGGTCGAAAGTGCTTTGTCTAAATGTTTCGCGATGAAATGATCCTTATTACAAAAAATACAAGAGCGAGTGAAGCAGACATTTTTCAGTGCCGAGCTTAGTAAGTGGATATTTAATTTAAATGCATTGTTTAAGAGCAATACTCAATTTTATCCATTCACTTAAAGCTTTTGACTATTGCTCGGCAGACGTGGTTTGGGAGTCCACGCACACGTTAAGTTGCCGGCGAAATAAAAACGATGTGATCAATAGATCAGAAATCATCCTATCATCATCACCCCAATTCCTCCGGTCACTGCACTACAAATCTTGTATCAGCACACCTCCAGTCACTGCACTACAGAACCATGCATTTTTCTCTTCCGTTAAAAGCTAGGTGTCGTTTTTACTTTCGCCATGGACGCTGCGGTCAGCAAAATAACTTACACCAGAGTAAACATTAAATATGTGTCAAAGGGTTCAATTACTTGTTTGGAATTCTTTTACGTAATCAAGTTTATAAAATATTGTTTATTTAATTTATTCATGAAATTGCTAATTTGTTTTAGGTCATTCACTTGCATTTAGATTAAGTCATCACATTTGTTAATATAAATATTGGTATACACTCAATGTAAAATCATAGTAAAATAAATCAAGGTAAAGACAAGTACTGTCTTTTGATTTACACTCCTTAACATTGGTCCTACGAGTCTCTTTGCAGCGCAATATACATCGAAATTACTTTAACTCCTGTTGGACGGATAAGGAAAATACACTCATCCAGTCAACACTTGAAGCACCCGCTAACAATCCTACTACTTGCAGAAAAGTCACCCGAAAGAAACTTCGGAATCCAACTTCTGACAACATCGATAACATCTGTTAGCTCTTACTGAAAATATAAGGTGGAGGACTTCTTGCAGTATTCCAGCAGACCTTATCTTGAGCGACAACTATTAACGAGCATCGTAACATATTAGCGGACTTCAATTGAACTACGTCCTTAGACTTACAGTACTTAGCCCAATCCTAGCACGACGCTACTACAAGTGTGAAAAAACCTGACTTTGTGCAAAGAAGAAAATAGCAAACATAACAGACACCTGCCCACCGTCGGACTTTGAGTTACATGCAGCCTTTACTAATTAACCATTAAAAAAACAGAGTGAAGCTAAGGGAACAAACTTTCAAGCTAAAACACATATAGACAAGGCGGCATGGAGGCACTTGGAAATCAACAAAAAATGTGTTTTGAGGAAATGCTCAAAATAAAAACCAATTTCAAGAAAGACCCAGAGGAAAGAAAAATCAGGTATGGTTAAGTAAGCTGGAATTCCTATGGTCTCGATTCTCAGAACGGAACTTAGAGATTGAAAAATTTAAAGAAGATAATCTAGAGCACCCATATTTTAAAAATAAATACTATGAAGAAGCAGAGGCACGGTATGAAGCGATTTTTGATCTTCTTCAAGACAAACTCGATGAATTAATGAAACACGAAAAAAAGAGCATTCATCAGGAAAACAACGCAAGTAATTCAGAAGAGCGGAGAGAAGAACCTGCAATGAAACTATTAAGGGTGCAAGAAGAGACGATTCGATTATTGGATCGACTAATTCAAAATATTAAGAAGGAAATTAATCAACCTCAATCAGGTTGTTACTTCCAACAGAAATTAACTACAGTTGAAATGTACTGGAATAAAATCATGTTGAATCACACAAAAGAATCACATTCAAAAGAACACATTCTTGAACATGAAACATGGAAACTTTTAAACGACCGCTTTAATAACAAGAGAAAATTGTGCTCTGTACAACTGCAAGCACTACTAGCTCAACCAAAATTAGAAGTGAACCTGCGGCAGGCATACGAAAACTACAGGACACAACTAAAGAATGCATACACGCATTAAATAATCTGGGCATAAACACCACTGAACAATGGCTTGAAAAACTTCGAGAATTACCAACCTATGAAGCCCTCTTTCGATACTTGGAAAACAAGAATCTCTTAAAGATTCAAAAAGGAGGGAAAGTAATCCAATATCTAAAACAAATCGACCGGCTAGAATACAAGAATGGTCGCGCTTCAAAACCAATCATACCTCAATGACAATGGGAAAGTGCGAACACTGTCAAGAGTCACATAAAATCTACACATGTAAGAAGTTTCATTTTCTTACTACTCTAAAAAGAAAAAACTTCATTCAAACTCAGAAACTCTGCCTAAACTGCCTAACACATAATATTGGAGAGAAGTGCCACAGCCGTCATAAGTGTAATATCTGCAAACAATCTCACCACACATTATTACATCTAGACCAAAAGGTGCATAGCCATTTCTTACCTACAAAAGCAGATGAGAAGACAACTATACAATCTCTTATGAGTAAGCGAACTTCCAACGTGATCTTAGCTACAGTTCTGATAAAGGCAAAGGTCGTAGACAGAAGACTGGAATATCTAAGAGCGTTAATAGATCCGGGCTCTCAGGCGTCCTTTATTTCTGAATCAGCAAATCAAATGCTAGGACTGCCAAGAACTAACATCATCAGGAATAGTGCAACACAAAATGACTGTAAACATACTGCCCCGTTTCTCATCGACATTTTCTATAAATGTTGAAACACTCGTATTGCAAATACTGACAAAGTTACTACCCAATACAAAAGTAGTACATACCGACAACCCAGGCTTTTGGGATAACATGGTGTTAGCAGATCCTACTTACGACACTCCAGGCCCTATTGACGTTATAATTGGGGCCGATACATACCATCAGATAATACTAAATGGCATCAAAAAGCACAGCGATGGTCTTGTTGCACAACGTACGGAATTCGGATGGATTATATCAGGTGAAGCACTAAGTATAAATACGAATACTTCAATTACATGCATGATCTCGTATGCGGAACTTGACAACACGATGAAAAAATTTTGGGAGATAGAAAACGTTGATAATTCAACAATAGAACCGTCTCCAGAAGATCAGTATTGTGAAAATCAATTTCTCCAAACCCACAGAAGAAACGCTGATGATTCACATTCAGTAAGAATCCCTTTCAAAGATAATGTGGTGAAATTAGTTGAATCAAAACGACGAGCAACCGCACGTTTACTTCAGAACGAGAAACGATTATCCTCAGACAGAAAACTCGAAAAAGACTACAAGCAATTCATACAAGAGTATATTTCTCTGAAACATATGATTCCCAACACCGAAGCAGATGGATACTATTTACCGTATCATGCGGTCATAAAGGAAGACAGTTCTACCACCAAGCTACGAGTAGTGTTCGACGCGTCATCCAAAGCAACGTCAGATCTCAGTTTGAACGATACCATGTACATTGGACCGAAACTGCAAAAGGACTTGGCTGGAATTCTTCTAAGATAGCGGAAACACCGTTACGTTTACACAGCCGATATTTAAAAGATATATCGGCAAATTAAAATCTATGAAGAAAACTTCAAATATCAAAAGGTTTTGTGGAGACCCTCAGAAGATCAACCAACAAACCTTCTGGTCTCTGGTGGATTTAAACTAAGAAAATGGACTACCAATCAACAACAACTTCTTGATATCATACCAAATGAGATGAGAGAAAAGGAGTAACAGGAGATTAGAGACGGAGAAATCATCAAAACACTTGGAATATCCTGCCTACCCGGCAGAGATTACTTCCAATTTAAAGTTAACATGACGGACCAGAAAATTACTAAACGGTCTGTGTTATCTAACATATCCACGATTTATGACCCCTTAGGATGGTTGTCTTCCGTCATTATTCAAGCAAAATTACTAATGCAGGAACTATGGGTCACAAAATTACCTTGGGATGAAGAATTATCACCTAAATTAAAGGCCAAATGGATTCACTTCAAAACTGAGTTAACTGCGGTCCAATCAATAAAAGTATAAAATACAATGGATAAAATACAACAACCAACCAAATATACAAATTCATGGCTTTTGTGACGCTTCTGAAAAGGCCTACGCCGCCGTTATTTACAGTAGAGTGGAAACGTTACAGGATGAAGTCACAGTGACCATGCTCACTTCCAAAACTAAAGTCACACCTATTCAAAAGGAGACGACACTTCCACGACTGGAGTTATGTGCAGCCGTGCTACTATCTCGACTTTTACAAAAAACTATCACCGCACTCGAGATACCACAACCTACCATCCACACTTAGACAGACTCTACAATCACCTTAGCTTGGATAAAAGGTGATCCTACTAGATGGAAAACCTTTGTGAATCATCGAGTTGCCGAAATAAATGCATATATGAAATCTGAGTCATGGTATCATGTGAAATCCGAAGAAAATCCTGCAGATTGTGCTTCAAGGGGAGTTAGTCCCAACCAACTTAAGACACATGCATTGTGGTGGACTGGTCCGAAATGGCTCTCAATACCAGAAGAACAATGGCCAATTACTCCAGATAAAGAATTCAAAACCAATAGGGAACTACGTCAACAACATATAGCTCTTCTAATCACAACCAAGTCGACAGAATTAATTGAAAGATTTTCAAGTTTGCCAAGAATGCTACGAGTTTTCACTCATTGTATACGTTTCACTGCAAATTATAGAACAAAACAGCGTAATCATGGAGAACTTACCACAAACGAAATAAATGATACTCTATTAAGAGTAGTACGACTGGTACAATATGAACAGTTTTCAAAAGAAATACAACATTTATCAAATGGTCAAACATTGAACAATTCCTTGATCAAAACGGAATCTTATGAGTGGGAGGAAAACTAGATAATTCACTTTTATCATACATTGAAAAGCACCCTATGAGCTTGCCCCACAATCATCATCTTTCAACACTTATCATTAAAGATGCTCACACGAAAACACTACATGGCGGGAATCAAATTGCTCATGCTTATATTTACGGAGATACTGGATTATCGACGCCAGAAATATACATAATTGTACAACATGTTGCCGTTATCGTAAAGAAACCGCAAAACAGCTAATAGGAAACCTACCAGCCTCAAGAATCACCCCATCAAAACATACATGCGGGCCCATTTAATATACGAATGTCCCCAGGTAAAGGAACCAAGGCATACAAAGGCTACATTGCAGTCTTCGTTTGCTTATGCACCAAAGCAATCCATCTGGAAGCAGTCGGTGATCTCATTACCGATACCTTTTTATCAGCATTTAAATGTTTTATCTGCAGACGTGGCTTCTGTTCAGACATGTATAGTGATTGCGGGACTATCTTTGTTGAAGCCAAAACTGAGCTTGAAAAACAATTTAACGCAATGGTTCGAGACAATTTAAAAGACGCCTCCACAGAGATCATAAATAAAGGAACTCAATGGCATTTCATCCCTCCCCTCACTTTGGTGAACTTTGGGAAGCCGGGGTGAAATCCACAAAACATCATCTGAAACGAGTAGCTGGAGAGCACAGGTTTACATTTGTTTTTTCGGCACCAGACGTTCAAATGGATGTATCACCAACCCTAGGGTCTATAACACAAAAAGTCAACAAGCGGAAAAAGCGGTCTCACCCAGTAATTTATCCTAGTAGCATACCCCCCAGACCATTGATTGCAGAATTAAGGCGCTCATGTATACCAACCAAACGACCTAAGAAAGTTACAACATCATCTTTACTAACTACACTCCTCGTAATAGGTCTTATACTTCCGATTCCAGGCCAGCCGATAGCTTTATCATCAGAAGGTTCAACTGATTAAACGGCAGCAATGACGGAAGTCCAACCATTCCAACACAATCCAGGGATTTATTTTGAAGACTTGGGGCATCTGCATATGGTCAACAACGAATGGAATACTATCGTCTACTATAACCTAAGTACATATTATCAGCAACTCGAAGGTTTTCATGTTTTTATGTGGAGAAACTCTCAATTCTTTACAATAAGACCACTACAACTATTGTTGCAATGCCGTCTTAAAGAAAATCCAACATAAGGTAGAAATAATGCACGAAAATAATTTAATTCTGCATAACCGGAATGGAATCCATATGCATAAAGGAAGGCAAATACGCCGAGCTCCATTGGAAATTAACTAGATTGAAAACAAAATAAACAAACTACGAGAAAATGAAAATTATTTGTTGCATCTCGCCAGGAACCAAATATCTATAACAGAAGTCACCGTGAATATTTTGAAGAAGCATGGTGAGGAAATCCAAACACAAGCACTTGATGAACATATAAGGAAAAATACTATCGCTATAAACCACCGGATGGAAGACAATGAATTGGCTCAATACTTTACCGCAATGAGAACCTTTCTTAATAATAATGAACACATATGAAAACATACAAAGGGAACTCATAGCCTTATTGTTAGATGTCCAAAATGGGAAAATTAATACATCTCTCTTAACACCCAAACAGCTCCGAAAACAAATTCAATTTATAAGAGGGCATATTTCAGCTGCATTAATCATACCTGGGGAAAGGAATGCTGATGAGCTAATTACTGTGAAAAGCAGAAACACAGAAGAGAACATCCTTTTCAAAATTCAAATACTTCTCCGATCAGAAGGATTGTATCAGCTATTCAAGATATATCCGATCCCTACTAAGTACGAATCAGAATTCATTTACGTGGAGCCATCAACAGAATATTTCGCAACCACATTACATCGAGATTACTTCTATCCCCTTTCAGAAAATGAGGTGAAAGGATGCATCAAAACTGACTTCTTGCGCCTTCTCTGTCGTCAACAACGGTCGATCTACTCAATAGAATCTCATATGAACCAATGCGAAATGAGGCTTCTCAACCACCAACAGCTTCAACTCAGCTTATGCACTATCCAGAAAACTAGTCCATCACAATACTGGATCCAACTACAACATCAAAATACCTGGATCTGCACCGTTAATGAATACACTACCATTAACATAGTATGCCAGGCAAGAGTGAAGTCTCAACGACTAAGTGAAAGCGGAATCATAATATTAGGACCAGGATGCGCTATTAAACATCAATCCATGAAGATACATGCCCAGTGCATCATAACAGACTACCATAAATCATCATTTCTTCCCATTATCAACCTTTCCGATTTCCTACCGAACATTGAAATGAAGAAAACAGAAATCATTCCAGCAGTTCCATTGATTCATCTAGACACCAAAGGGCTGGACAATACTAAATTAAAAATAAATAACGACCTCGAGATGCCACTAGACAATCATTATGTCCACCATTACATCTCTACATATCTAATAGTAGTAATCATAATAGGAATAATCATCTGACTTCTCTACCCTTATCTACCACCATGCAAGAAAAAGGAAACATTCGAAATCACACTCATTTCTCCACAACCACCAAAACGGACAACTTCAGTTCCGCGGCGCCAGAATGATCAATAGATCAGAAATCATCTTATCATCATCACCCCAATTCCTCCGGTCACTGCACTACAAATCTTGCATCAGCACACCTCCGGTCACTGCACTACAGAACCATGCATTTTTCTCTTCCATTAAAAGCTAGGTGTCGTTTTTACTTTCGCCATTGACGCTGCGGTCAGCAAAATAACTTACACCAGAGTAAACATTAAATATGTGTCAAAGGGTTCAATTACTTGTTTGGAATTCTTTTACGTAATCAAGTTTATAAAATTTTGTTTATTAAATTTAATCATGAAATTGCTAATTTGTTTTAGGTCATTCACTTGCATTTAGATTAAGTCATCACATTTGTTAATATAAATATTGTTATACACTCAATGTAAAATCATAGTAAAACTAGTGGGGCAGGTCCAGATTCTGGGTGTCGCATCATTGGTGCGACCCTTGAGGTCCACACGAACAACTTCCCAGTTAATAAGAATTTTCAATTATTATTAACAATATTCAATTATTATTAACAATATTTAATTGTTAATAGCGATAAATTTCATGATCATAGTACAAAAGAGTAAGTGAAAACGCAATAAAATTCATACTATTCGATTTATCGTTTTATTTATCATTAATATCAACTAATTATGGTTTTTTTTTAACATTTTTTTAATGTTACAAAAAACTATAAAAGTTCTGGATTTTTTTTTAAGTATCGAGTTGTATCAGAACCAATTAGATCAGATGAATCTTTTTCAAAAAAACACTTTCGCCCACTTGTATCTCATTTAAAAAAATTAAAAAATTGATATTTTAAATTTATATTCCGTTATAGCACTATTTTTTAATGAAAACCAAATAAATGAACTCTGTTTGGAATTCATTTCTTATTAATAATTTTGAATGGTTATAAACAAGTTTATATTAATTATATAGACCATTTTTAATTGATATAAACAAAGTTTATTCATAAAAGAAATTTTTTGTGGTAACAAAAATTTCAATTGTTTATAAGAATTTTCAATTGCTATGAACAATCTGCAATTTTGTATTCAATTTTCAATTTTCATAATCAATTTTCAACCAGGTAAAACCATTTTTTATAATTATAAATTTATTATTGTTATTATCATTATAAACAATTTCTGTTCATAATAAATTGTTATTATCCGACTTTTTGATGTCCCGATCGTCATCAGAACAAATTACATCGAAGAAATCCTTTTCAAAAAAGTCTGAAATCAACTTTTTTTTCAGTTTTTTTTTTTAAACAAAAAAACGGCTGAACCGAAATTGATTAAATTTCTTTCAGCTCTTATTGACAATAATACGCTTCGAATGACACCATAGCGAAGTCGTTATCATTTTTTGTTCGCGAAATTTCGCTGTCGGAAAAAGTGGGTCCGAACGTACGTACGCACACACACACACACACACACACACACACACACACACACACACACACACACACACACACACACACACACACACACACAAAACTAACTTTGTAACGCGTGTTCTGATTTGGATGATTCTTCTTTTGTTGTACAGAGTATGATCCCTCATTGCTAATAGGAGAAAAAAATTTGGCCTAGGGTGGGGGGAGGGGGAGGGGTAGTCTAACTTTGTAGGGGGAGGGGTAGTCTAACTTTGTAGGGGGAGGGGTAGTAACTTCGTAACGCGTGGACCGATTTCGATGATTCCTTTTCTGTTCGGTAGAGTATGTTCCTTGATTGATACCATGAGAAAAAAAGTTTAGTGGAATGGGGGTGAGGTAGGGGGTTAAAACTAACTTTTAACGCGTGGACCGATTTGGAAGAGGTCCTTTCTTCGTTGTATAGAGTAGAAGACACTACAAGGTGTAAAATAAAATAGTTTTTTAAAAAAAAGTTGAACCGACTTCACAAAAAGCGCTAAAAAGCATAAAATAATTTTTAATTTTATGTCTATTACCACATTTTGAAGTCAGTGCAAATTGAACGAACAAAACAACTACCCAACCACAATTGTAAATAATATATAATACTACCTGAACGTTTCAGCTTACGGGATCAAAATAAATGACGATTAAATATTTTTGTTGTAGTTGTTTGGTTTGTTTGATTTGCACCGACTTCAAAATATAGTAATAGATATAAAATTAAAAATTATTTTATGCTTTTTAGCGCTTTTTGTGAAGTCGGTTCAACTTTTTTTAAAAAAACTATTTTATTGTTGTAATGCGTCGGGTGAGACAGCTGTGACGTGGCGTTTTCACATTAGTTTCTGGGGTACCCGCCTTTGCTCAGGGAGTTGATATGAGATTATGTGGTAGTTGAAATAAACTTTAAAATATAAGAAGTAAACATTTTTTATTAAAAACACATTCGAACTATTTACAACATTTATTTATAAACATTTTTCATTTTCTTATCCGGGGTATACATATATGTAAAAAATTTTCGAATTTCCTACTCGAGAGCAAGCTACCGTGAGAAAAACAGGAGTCTTTGAGGTTGATGCCGCAATGTTTTAAATTTTGCCTTTGCGCTTTGTTAATTGTAAAACTATAGGCTTATTTGATTGGAAAATGCAGTCTTTTAAATTGGAATGACAGTTCAGTAGAGATCAGTGGTATTTTGGGGATAAATATTGTGTGTCCTTTGTCCTTTCCAGTCATAAGTTCGGCTTCGATAGCTGTTTGACCATCATCCATGTTCCATTACATAGTTTTAGTGACTTGAGATTTCTGAGTAGTATGAGAGAAGATCCAATTTTCAGTCGAAGGCAGTGTAATGGCATTCCTGGTACTTGCAAAGCGTTTAAAAATTCTGTAGGGAAGTTGACTCTTTCTTCAACGTTTACCATTGCGTCGATCGATTTGTATATTCTCTCTCTTTTTTGTTTGTTTCTACGCCTGTTTCAGGTTGGATTTGCTTCACATTAAAATGATATCCGTCCTCTCCGTACAGAAATATTAATGGAGATTGTAGGACATCATATGCAATGCGTTGTGGTCCTTCTCATCTCCGTTGTACAATTATGTCACGGCTTGTGTTTTCATTGTCCACAATTACGATGGCCACTTCGTCTGTCTGAGGTGCATTAAATCGACGTTCGTGTTCTCCAGGTGGTCTCTTGTAGACTCGAATTATAACTTTATAGTCATCAGAAATCATTTGGTCTAGTGCTGTTTTGAATATGTGAATAAGTTTATTGTATTTGTGTAAGATTCTATGTACATCTTGGATTATTTCTCGTCTCAATCCACTGATGTTTGTGCATCGTTGATCAATTTCTCCTTCTTCATTTCCGACGAAATACACTTGCAGAAATTTATTTCGTTCGGTAGTGGTAGTAATCATCCCATTTTGTGATAGATTTGTCCTTGGATGGAAAAAACATAATCGATTTCATCTCTGTTAATGTTGATCGAAGCGACACCGAAAGAAGTCATTTGGAAGCAGGCGTTGTACGCTTTTATATTTTGAAGAAAGTGTTTTGATTGTGGAGTTTCCCCGGTCATGTAATGTAGAAATTCCTGCGGATTCCAGAGTTGGTAATCGAATTTTTCCATTCATGCAACGGATTCCTGGTGTTTCTCTACTGAATTTTTTCGCATTGCAAAACTGGCAGATGTTATCAATTTTTCCGATTACGATGTGTTTGTTATACTTTTTCGGCGGGTCGTAGTGGAATGCTTCATTTGTTAGGTTGTACTGTTTACTTGTCCTCGCCCTCATGTGTGGCTTGTGTTCGCAGTGTTTTATTAAAATTTTTGATTCTTCAATTTGCTCATTTTTTCACGCTGCTCATTCTCGTTCGTTGGGGACGTAAACGTTCTTCGCGCTCTTCGACTGTTTGGTTTTTTCGCTGTTATTTTTGTTTTCCCCGATTTACTTCAGAACTGGCAAGATCTCTTCTTCTTTTACGTTTAGGCATTGTATAAAATATAAACCAAATCAACTTTTATTAAGAAAGCCACTAAGTACACTTTAAACAATTTTCACATTTTATTTTCGATTTATATTCAGTCACTGTATCACTTTGATTACTCAGACTTCACTGTTTGTTTTTATTCACTCACTGCACTTCACTGATAAGAAACTGACGTTCGAGCCCACAATGGATCTTGCTTTATATACCCCTAGCAATGGGTAGCCCCACCCATACAAAAAACGCTTCGAATGGTCCACAATGTTCCAGAACATTTCACAACATTCGAGAGTGTTCTGGAATGTTCCACAATGATCTGAGATGTTCCCGAACGTTCCAGACTATTCCCGAACATTCCACAATATTTAGAATGTTGTGGAATGTTCTGGACTGTTCTAGAAATTTTTTGAGGGCAAAACTTCCAACGAGAACCTTCTTCATGAATCGGAGATAGAGGGCTTCTACACCATATAACTCCCTTGATCGTACCGGGACTCGTTTCTGAGTTTTAGCGGCACGCGCATTGTATACTTACTTTTATAATATATATTGATATTTATTGATTATGCGGCGGGTGAGATCGGTTGTTGCCGTGGCGACGTGTCCCTACCCGCTCAGCTAGCGGATCCCCACTCTCTCTCAGCTGTGGCGACACGTCGATTATTTATAAGATACCTTAATAACGTTATGTCCAATACTATAATAATATACTTTAGTTATCAACCACCAATTATCACAGTAATAACATCAGGGGCGCATCGAATATTACATCACAGACGTAACTGATGTAATAGCTGGTAATATTTAAGAAATTGTTATAGTAAATAAATATGTATTTTTTTTACCAAAATCTAAATATTTTGTTTTTGATTATGCAATATTTCTTGATTATGCCATATTTATTTCCTTTAATAAACAATCCTTTCATGTATATTTTCTATACATAATAGTTTCGATGTTTCACATCTGCCAGGCGTCCCGCGACGGCTCACTGGTGTTTTATTTTTTTTCGTCACTGTCTTCTCCTTCTTCTGCTTCCGTGTACCTTCAGTACTTTCTCTCCATCAATACATTCACCAATATATTCACCAGGATTTTTACACCTATCATGGTCAAATTATGACCCATTGTCGAGGAAATTTCTTCATAGAATTATTAAAATTTTGGAAAAATAATATTACTTTGACTAAGAAATAATTTCTGCAATTACGGGAAAAAGTTTCTGTGCCTGAAAAATCGGTTAAATTGTTGTCTTAACGTTTAGACGGCATCTGTTTCCACGTCTAAGATCAATTTTGAGGCATAGAATAGATACTAAATAGAAGAACACTATAGCACATCTAATGCCTATAGACCAATTAGCCTTACCTCATTCTTACTGAAAAGTTTAGAAAAACTCATAGAGTGGGAAGTAAGGAAACAGATAGGCATGAACCAACTATCAAGTTGTCAACATGCTTATATGAAAGATAGAACGGTTGATTCTGCTCTACATAGCCTGGTACATCAAGTGAAAAAGGCATTGATGTACAAAGAAGTAGCGTTAGGTTGTTTCATTGACATAGAAGGGGCCTTCAACAATGTCAGAATCGAAAAGATTCTCAATACGTCAAGAGAGAAGTAGGCAGAATAAAACATTATACATATTATTATATATAAATTCAGTCCATGCTGAAAGACTGAATCATAATAACAAGTTTCGGAAATGAACAATGGACGGCGCGGGTAAATAGAGGAACTCCACAAGGAGGGATTCTTTCACCATTCTTGTGGCTGATAGTGATTGATGAACTACTTTAAGCCTTGTCAGATAAAGGTCTCTACGTAATTTGTTATGCGGACGACCTATTGATAGTAGCCAGAGGTAAGAAAACTTGGGGTACTTACTTGAAGAAGCAATCGGCAACCTCTTGGGCGGGAAACTAAATTGGGCTAGACACACACGAGAAGAAAAACAAAGCGGTAAGAGTTTTCTGTACGTATAGAAATGCGATAGGTAAGGTATGGGGACTCCCTATATTATAAAATGGATATACACATGTGTAATCAGAACTATGATAACGTATGGAGCGATAGTCTGGTGGAAAGCGATGGAGGTGGACAGAAACCAGAAGATTATAGACCAGGCCCAACGTATGTGCTGTTTAGGTATAACAGGAGCTACGAGATCAACACCGATATGGGGCTTGGAGGTCATTTTAAATATTACTCCACTAGAATTCTAAGTTAAAGAGGCGGCACTAAACTCGGCTGTACGTTTACGTATGAATAAACTGTGGAAGGAAACGGGAATGCAAACCCAACATGAGAAGATCGTCCAGATATGTACTGGAAATACGATCAAGAGACTGTTTGAGAAAGAAGATTGCTGGGTCTTCAAAACTGGCAATATCAATATGAAGGCAATCTTCAAAACGCAGTTTTCGACAAAAAGTGAATGGATCAACAATAGTGTGATTCAAGAAAACGCGTTAGCGATTTACACAGACGCCTAATATGCGAGCGTGGTTGTGGCTTTGGAATATCTTGCGAGGAGCAAAACCTGGAGTTATGGGCAGGGCCGGATTTAGACTTGATAGGGCCCTAAGCTATTTGAGATATGTCCAGATATTATATGTCAATGCCAAATATGATTTTCGTATACCTTACAATTAAGAAGTATATAGATAGTGAAATAATAAATCTTTAACTTTAAATCATTTTTATTCATAACAAACCTAAAAATGCAAACACTGGTAAAATAGAAACAAAAGTTCTTTTAATAGGCACAATTTACAAAGGCTTATTATCTAATCTCTTGAAACATGTTATAAGGATGAAGGAGTCATATTAAACTAAAATATTTTCGTTCTTGCCTTTGTCAGAGCAAAGTCACTGAATACGTCACCAAATGCTAAACTGCATAGTTTGTCACTTTCTATGCACATGAAACTGAGGGAACATAATTTAACTTGAGTCATTGTTGTTTTAAATTCATTTTTTATCCTCTTCAGCTGATAAAAAGATCTTACCGGTAGGCACAATAGCGCTTTGTTCTTCGAAAAGACGTATATTTAAGTATATATAACAACTGCCAAGAAAGTGGGGGCCCTAAGCTAGACCTTGTGTAGCTTATACGTAAATCCTGCACTGGTTATGGGGAGGGGTAAACAACTCCTCCTCGGTTCTTCAATGTGAAATCGCAGCGATAGAGATAGGAGCTAAACAGCTAACAGAACGGTGAGTAAGATCCTCTAGGATTGTAATATGTACATTCAATCTTTAAGAAACGATAGACGGATGTAAGCAGGCCCTCACGTAGTTAGGGAGACAAAACGATTTCCCCCTAATATACGTGCCGGAGCACTGCAGTATCCCAGGAAATGAAAAAGCGAATGAGCTGGCTCACAGGGGCGTAAATGAGGACACTCCAATAATACTCAACCTGAGCATACCCATCCAGGAAATCAAAAAAGAAATCATGGAATGGGTAACGAGGAGGCAGAACAAAAATGGGAAGGGAGCTCTTAATGCACATGAATCTGAAAAGATCATTAAGCTTAACAAGGCTAAACTGAAACTTCTTGTTGGCCTTGTGACAGAACATGTAAGACTAAGGGCTCATGCCATAAAAATGGGAGGGGCGAATCCCAGTCTATGCAGGATATACGGGGAAGAAGACGAGACCGTATTACACGATCTCGGTCACTGCCCAGTCCTAACACAAAAGAGGTTTAGCATCTTAGGAAGTTACATACTACTGCGAAGATTTAGCAGAAGTTAAGGAATCAGGATATAATCGAATTATCCAATTCGTTACGGGGATCAGTTGGCTCGACAGTGGACTTTACGATACAGGTGGCGTACAACGGGCCACTAAAGGCCTCAGTGCCAGGAAGACACACATCTTCTCCCTCTTGCAAACCAACCAACCAAATGTTCTGTGTGTTGTTCGCCACAACCTGTCATGTGCGATTATTGATGTTGCTGAGTGTAATATTTTAGAGTTCATTTGTGTGGTTCACCGGCTCCCTCGTAAAAATGTATCTGGTGCTACAACTTATATAATTCTTCAGGTTTAGGGGGGGGGGGGCTCGCTCTTATCGTTATCGTTTATTATTTTGATGATTTTACACTAAGTTCTCCTGATTCTAATAATTACTCTTATAACTTTAAATAAGCTGACATATGCTCACTTAACGAACGGCTTTCTGCCTGTGATTGGTTAAATATTCTACGACGTTGACAAAGCTGTTAAATATTTTTATGACGTTCTCTCTTATGTATAAATTTGAAAACTCTTGTACATTTCAGCCTTGGCTCAACAAGTTTACGAAGTATATAAAAACTTAAAAAACAAGGCTTGGAAGTGGTTTTGCACTTCGAGGAGCAATTTTGACTATTTAAACTATTCCACGCTGTGTACTCAATTTCAGGCTGATCTATATCATTTATTTAACTGTCATATTTATTCTGGTATGTTTCTAAACCCTGGAAACTGTACGATTATTTCCCTTCATAAGAAAGACAATAAATGCCATATCTCTAATTATCGTCATATTGTCAATTTATGTTGCATTGGCAAAGTTTTTGAGGCCGCTGCCTGCGACCGACGTGCTTTACTTCCATTGCAAACCTTTCTTGGACTCTTTTCAGCATGGTTTTATGAAGGGTAAATACACTACATCCAATATATTAGAGTTCTCCCTCTTCTGTATATCTGCAATTGACGCCGGCAAGCAGGTTGATTCCAGTTCTGAAGACTTCAGTAACGCCTTTGATAGAATTAATTACAAGATTCTTATTAATAAACTATCAGTTCTGGGATTAAGAATTCACTTGACCCGAAGACTGGATCAGCCCTTGTTTCTACTGCATATATGTATCTCACACAAATAAGCTTCACGAACATTTTCTTTACTATACAAAAGTCCTAAACTGGCACTATTATGTTATTATTATATTTTATTTCAAAATTTGTGTTATTTGTGGTTAGGTTTTAACACCAACAATAACAAACTTTATAAATAAACAAAATTTCCCTTTATTAAAATGAAAATTTCTCTTCATAAACATATATGTATGTACATTCAAATAATATGATTTGACAACTGATTGCAATTACTGGTTTAAAACTCAATTTTGACAATAGCAGTTGTGTATTTGAATATCTGTTTTTAACCTTTGAGAAATTTCTATTTATATTATTTTACACTCTTCTTCCAATTATCAGAGTAATTAGTTTTTCAAGCTAAAATAGCTAGAACAATTCAATACACTTATGCAAATGTTGGTCCGAGCCAAACTAAATTTAGGAAGTCTTCATTATCTGTTAATTCTTTTGCACTGGAGACAGTTGTTATTTTCTTAAAGTCTTAACAAATTGCAGCACTGTGTATTGATTTTGTCATCGGCATCGGGTTATATAAACTATCAAAAAGTTGTCATTCATTTTATTTTTACTGCAATATATATCACACCTCCTATTCTCTCTCTGGTTCCTGGAGCATAGAGCATCTACCGCCACCGACTCTCCACCTGGTCCGATTCTATGCCAACACCTAGTCTTCTAGTAGTAAGAATTATTTCAGATTTCTTGCCTTGGTGGAGGGGGGGGGGGGGGAGAAAAGAAAAAAAGTTATTTATTTACAGTATATTTTAAATAAAAGCTGTAATTTTCAAAAATATTTGTTTCAGATCTGGTGTGCAAAAATAAGTGGGGAGATTGATCTCACTTAGCCAAACAAAAAATTTCATGGGCAATCTCAACAGTTTGGCAGTTACAGGGTGATTCATAAATTTGCAATTTTCGCTGTATGCACACCATTATTTTGATTTTAACTTCTGATCTAACTTAACGTAACTTTCTTGAATTGTTAACAATGTTGATCTAACTTCTACCACTGCAGGTACAGTCAGTTCCAAAAATGATTAAAATATTTTGCGATTACCTAAGATTCAGCATTTTCCCAAATTTACTCCGAAATTTTTGTTAAATTGCCCATATAATTACCCTTACAAAAAGATACAACATGAAAAGATAAAGAAAGAGTGTACAGACAAATTTTCTTTCTGATGAAATTAACCCTTCTAACTCAGAAGGCGCACTTCACAGGCAGAAGCCTATAAAATATTAGTAAACAAAAAACCAAAACACTCCCAAACACTACAATCAAGTGTGCACAGACAACAGAGATCGTTTAACCAAATCCTTAGTACGAGAGGTTACAAGTAGGACACGTATTCACTGCTCTACACATGCAATTAATAGGCTCATACATACCATAGTTAGACCCAGCATGAACAACATGTAGTAAAGAAAATCTCCTTAAGCTATACGGGGTATGCCTATAAGTAACCAAACCTGCGAGAGTGCGAGAATCTATATTCAAGTTCAAAAGCTGGTGAATAAAGACTAGGTCCGTACTTCTACATCGCGCCTCCAACGAGTGCATATTAAGCAACTGGAGGCGATCCGCATTAGGAGGAAGCCTGAGTGGATCGCTCCACGGGAGGTCATTTAGTGCGTATCTAACAAAGTTCCACTGCACCGACTCGATGCGTCCAGAATGAACAGCATAGCAGGGAGACCAAACTTGAGATGAATACCCGAAAATTGCTATAACCAAAGAAAAAAATTATTAAGATCGCCTCCGTCTTTTGTTCTGCTAGTTCAAGACCTGCAGACTCTAACCTTGGCGACAGCCTCATTTGTTGCCGCCTCTATTTGGTGGGTCTATTTCGCTGTTGTAACGATCGCAATGTTGTCTGCGAAGCCTATTATTTTTGGCTATTGGGGGATCTGTAGTCTGAGAACTTCATCATTTATAACGTTCCAAAGAAGGGGACCTAGGACAGATCCTTGTGGTACCCCTGCGGAGACGTTATAGTATTCCGTTCCTGCATCACTATTATATCTAAGTTTCCTGTTCCTTAAGTAACTTGATATGATCTTCAAGGTGTGTGTCGGGACTTCCATTCTAACGAGGGAATTCTTTATGAATTCCCAGTTGGCCGAAAAGGCGTTCTTGACGTCTAGTGTAACCACTGCGCAGTATTCCTTGATTCCCCATCTCCACCTTTTACGTTCTATGGCAAAAACGGCGATGTCTACTACCATTTTGATTGCATCTTCGGTGGAGCGCGTTTTTTAAAATCCAAATTGGTATTCGCTCCAATATTTTCCCCATTGTGTCGAGGAGGCAAATTGGGCGGTAGGATGAAGATTCTCCAGGTGGTTTATCTCCTTTTGGTAGCAGCACCAGGTGTTGCAGCTTCCATTGTTCCGGAAACACCCCTTCCATTAGACATCTTTTTAAAACTTCTACGAAAATGTCCGGTCTTTTGAGAGTCTCCTATTTTTTTGAGCATTGACTGAAGTTCTTCCGCCGTAACTGTCGGGATTTCCTCTACATTACTTTCTTCTACGACAGTAGGAGCAGTCGTTGGACGCTGTGGGAAAAGCGTCGTTATGATTTCTCTCAGCATTACTGGGCATGCAATCTGGGGAGATTTTTGTCCTTTTGGTTTAGACATAACAACTCTGTAGGCGGTTCCCCATGGGTTAATGTTAGCCTCTTCGCACAGGCGCTTGAAGTTGTCTCTTTCAATGTCCTTGATGGCAGTCTTCAAAGCATTTCTTTCTTCTTTGAAGGCACTGAGCAGCGGGTTGTATTCCGGTCTAACTCTCGACCTTTGAACCTTGCGTCTGGTTTTTGAGGCATTTCGCCCTAAGTGACTGAATCTTTTCGTTCCACCAATAGCATGGCGAGCCTCTCCTTGGGTTTCCAGCGTAGAATCGCATGCTCTATCCATCAGTTGAGTCAGTTGCTTCGTACCGCTTTTTGCGGATCCCAATTCAATTTGTTACGCATTCACTACTTCTTCAGAGATCTCCTTGTCGAACAACGAATCTTTCCACTTTGGGCCTGTTACCTTAGGGCGTCTTTGGCTAGAATTCGTTTCTTCTTTTATTCCGAACAAAAAAGCTTGGTGGTCGCTATGTGTGTAGTCCTTGCTGACCCACCATATTGTATTATGGAGTAGGAAGCTGCTTACAAAGGTCAGGTCTATAATCGACCCGCTTCCGGCCTTTTGGAAGGTGTTTTTCCTTCCATCATTAGCTTTCTCTACATCGAGCACAGCAAGCGATTCAACGTTAAAGTCACCAGCAATGACCACCGGTGATCTAGAGCGGGCATCGGCTACGAGTTCATCTAGCATCTTTTGATACTCTCCATGTGACCAACTGGGTGGAGCATAGCAGCTGTAGAAGTTTATGCCCTTTATTTTCGCCCGTACAAAGCCATCCGCTTATCCCTTCCTATCCTGAAAAGCATGTTTGCCACAAACCCATTTCGCTGCCTTTTGGGTCTTATTCGTAGTCCAGGTGGGACCGGATAAGTTTTTATAAGGCTCGCTGGTTAAAACTAAATCGATCCTAGATTCTTCCTTTGTTTGTTGTAGCAGATCTTGGGTTATCTCGCAGTGGTTCAAGTTTACCTGCATAAATCTCATCTTTTGCTTTTGTTGGTCAGGGCTTTTCGAAACATCGGACATTTACCGCTGCCCGCGATATGTTGGTCATTATTTGAGTTGTCAGTTTTGCAGAACATGCAAAGTGGCTCTTTGTCGCAGTTTTTGGCAATATGACCTTCGGCCCCACATCTTCGACATTGTTTGGAGTGGTCTATTTCACTTTGGTGACCGTTTTCTGCTCTCTAATTCGGCAGATTAGCCAGCCTACCTTAATCTTTCCTGCATCCAAAAGTTTATTTGCGTTATCGGCGGAAAGGCTAATTATTGCTGTTTGTGTTCCCCCGTACGCCTTCCTCAGGTTTAATATGTCCCCAGCGGTGACTTTCTTTAATTCTAAATTGTGATCTTATTGCCTCACAAATGTCTTCTTTGGTGGTCACTTCATCGATTTCCTTGCACTCGACAGTTATTCGGTGCTTTAGGCTTCTTACTTCTATTTGGTTACCAAGTTCTTCACCAATTACCTCCTTAAAAGCCTCCGTTTTCTCCCCAGTATCTTTTAATTGCAGCAAGAGTTTGCCTTTCTGGGTCCTTCTAATCTTTGAGACTGTCTCTCCTAATTCGCTTAATTTAGGATCCGCTTTAACCTTTCGTTTCTATGACGATTGCATAAGGCCTGACTTTCTTATGCTCCGGTTTTTTCCGGATAGCTCATTTACGGCGCACTTTTATCCTTCCACTTTCCGGGTGGGGAATGTCAGATGTTCTCTTTAAGTACGGGCATTGCCTTTTTGTGCTGCGTTTCCTGCGGTTTGTTCCCGCCTTCTACTGTAAGGCGGTTGACATTTCGCTTTCGACACTTCTGCAGTGGGATCCCGTTTCCGTTTTCGCTCCGCCGCCTTAAGCTACGGTGACGTCTGCGAGAACTTGCTACTGCTAACCGCTTCCTTTGCCTTCTCATCATGAAGTTCAATTGCAGAGAGTTCGTAGAGAGCTTTAATACTTTCTATTGCATCCCTCATTGGCTGGTGTATGGAACGCCTTTTACCGTCTTCCAGCATATCAACCAGTTTTTTAATTGGTTCTCCCAGCTGGCAGAAAACTGGTTGCTCTCGAATCCGGGCGCCAGCTTCGTCGCTTCTTCCTTGCTGAGCCTCATTGTATGTTAGCCTGATTTGTGTCTCCGGGTGAGCTTCTATGGAAACGGCTCACTTCAGCCTTGGTGTTGTTGACTCCTTTAGAATTTGTTGGTTTTGTACTCATATTTTATTGGGTCCCCACTCAAAGCCGTTATCTCGGTTCGCCTTGTGTAGTCACTTATACGATCTCATTGTTATCTATGCAAGCAGGGAGGTCATGCGAGGGTTGACGCAGACCCTCTGAGTGACAGACCTTGAGCGTTCCTCGAGGTCTGCCAGGGTTTTAAAGGGACGGGGGCGCTTGTAGTATTGGCATGGAAGCCGTTTCTGCAAAATTTCGCTTTTACATACTCGGGTAATAGAATACTTCAATCGTCACCACATAACAATCTAATCCTTGACGTTGTCCAGTATACCATAATTAAGACCTTACTGGGCTCGGTCTTAATGCCTAAATACATAGGCGTCCGTTTTTTTTTCCTGGAGATGTTGTCGGGTTGGGCTCGACTTTTCTTCACTGCCACTTCGTTTAGTGGGGCGGCATTGGTTCGTCCTGTTCCAGTTGGGAATTAGGGTTTCTGCAGCTCTTGTGTGCCCATCTTTGTCTGGCATCTCCATAGAGACCTTTCCGGTGCGGTCACGTCGAGCTTTTTGTGTGTGTGTGTGTATGTGTGTGTTTAGATTCTCCTTCTTTAAAGAGGATTAAGTCTATCAAAAGAGATTTTGTGTTTATCATTTTGGTAAATTAATTAGCATTTGCATCGATTTATCTATTTTTGAAAGGAAGACAAATTTTTGAGACGTTTGAAACGCTTAATACCTATTGGTGTCATTGATCAATGTCTGGCTATATTTAGACTGAATTTCCATTTCATTTCTGGCTTGTAAAATAGAGAACTAAGAGAACTGGACTAGTTTGGAAAACTGGAATTTTGAGTTTTACATTTTAATTGACATAAAAGCTGCTAAGCTGCTCTAACTCTGATTTTTCCCTGCGCTTATAGTCAGAGAAGCAATGATGAAATGTTGCGCAGAACATATTAATTCATTCACTTCAGACTGGGATCGACCATCGTCGGTAACTGCAAGCTCGGCTTAAATGGTCAATTAAAATAAGTGCAAGAGCAAATACCATTTACGCAATTACATAATAAAATTACACTGCTGTGGAGTGCAGGTATCGTTGCGATTATCAAGAGCAAATCGAAGAACAAAATTTCAAAGAGTGTAAAAGTGGAAAATCGCCTCAGTTAAAGTTTTCATTCCGGGCGTTTGTTACTTTTCAGCGGTCTGCTGTCCGGTATATTTTTAACGGCTATAAATTCGATGTTTATTCCTCAATCTTACGCACTTGTTGCGTGGAGGGTCTCGAGTATTGAACAGTGCAATCTCTTCAGAAGTAGCCCCATATTGAGTTAGTCAGAGCTGCTTTTGAAGCGTGATTGGCCAGTAGCACAGAACGGCTAGCATGACGGTGGATTTTACTTTCGCACCTGTTTACATGGCGCCTTGTTCAACATAGCCTGAACCAGTTCAGTCTCGTAAAGTTTCTGATTAATATTTGTGCTTTTCCCGCGAGTTTATTGACATCAAATCGACTTTTATTTTTGACCTCAAATACTTGGTGATGCTGAAAGGCGTTCTATAAATTCGTTTTCAATAAAAGGTTTTGAATAATTTATTGAAATCACCTTCAAAAATCACGCCAACCAAGAAAAATAGTTTCGGTCCACATTCGTCCTTCGATCTTGTTTATTACGTTGCCAGCAGTAATTTTTCCGTTGCTGATCGTAATAAGCGAAATTGGACAGTATCCGCTTACATCAGGGTTACATAATCCGAGTCAATTACAATATAACTGGACACAGTAATCCGCTTGACACCCAAAGTGATAAGCATAGAGGTCCACAGCGTCCTACGTACCGACAATATTTAAGGTGTGGTTACGTTCATTAAAGGTTACTTAGTGATACCTAAACTGGATCAAGAGATGGATGACATTACACTTTGATGATAAGATGCTCGTTAAATTTAGGGTCCCTGAAATTGTATTTGTGTTTTTATTATCTGCGATTTGAGAAACTAAAATCTATATATATGAATTGGATAAACTCACAAGACTACTAACTCCACTCAACATACACACTACCTGGGTGATACTCAATTAGTGCAGATGGACACAGGTGAAATGGACCCAATTCTGACGAGTTGAAATGTTTATGCGACACTAATTGGCTTTAATTGGCAAATATATAGTAATCAGGTCGTTTACATGACATTTATTTTTTTTGACAGAGGATAATAATATGTTTTTAAACGAGAGTTAATTGCATGAGAATTCGATATTTTTTGGGTAAATGGAAATTAATGCAGAGATTTCCGTCATGGGGATTAGCGCTTCAACATTTTTTTCAATTCAACCTTCAAATTCCCAGTTTTTGGAATTGTTTCCAAGATCAAGAGAGCTCAAGTTTGGTCCCACTCTTGAAACACTCTTCATTATTTCAAGATTCAAGATTCATTTATTTGCACGAATTATAAAACTATTAATATTTGTTTGCTGTGCTACGTTATTTATACTATTTGAGGGAAAAACAATATGTATAAGTATATCTTACCACTCTAATTGACTTTTATTTCTAAACCTAAAAGTATTTATTGCATGTTAATAATTTGCGTGTTATGTTAGGAAGAAGTGTAAAAAAAACCTTATTGATAGACTCGATTACTAAAACTTAGTTGTAAAGCCTTAAATCTGACTTATCACTACTTATGACCTACGTAACTTATTTTAAGAATGTGTATATGTAGTTATGCATTTACAAGTTTATTTGTATAATACTGACAGATATTTTTAATTGTTTTTACATTTGTGTTATTGTGTAGGAGTTTGGTTGAGAAATGCCAGGGGAGGTTCATTATCATTTTAAGTATTTTATTTTGTTGTATCTGTAGTTTATTCACATGTGATTTAGCACAGTTGGACCAAAAGGGACATGCATATGTTAGAATGGGCTGGAATATCATTTTAAATATTAAGCGTTTATTCTCAGCATTAACAGGAGACTTTCGATTGATAAGGGGGTATAACGTCTTTATTAGCTTTTGACATTTATCTATGGTTTTATTAATATGAAGATTATAAGGGCCTTTGGGGAAGATATTTAGGACTTTTGCTTCTAGTAAAGAACATACAGGATGTTTTTAGAGGATTGCATTTTATTTTCCATTTGTAAAAATATAAAGATATTGTTCGTTCGTTAATTTCCAAGGAGTTTATTATTTCGTTGGGACATATACTAGAATGGTACAAAGCTGTGTCATCGGCAAAGAGACGCACATTACACTTAATATTTTCAGTTATGTCATACGTGTATATATTATAGAGGTCAGGGCTAAGAGCTGAACCTTGAGGGACTGCGCGGTAATTTTTATTTGGTTCGTGGTAGTTCCATCCAATGATATGAAAAAATACCTGTCACTCAGGAAGGATTGAATGATTTTTATTACGTGCGTAGGGAACTTTAGTTTTATCAATTTGTAAATCAATCCATGATGCCAAACGCACTCCAGTTGACATAGATAATTCTATATGATTTTTGATGTGGTTCGTTAATCTCTTTAGCTGATGAGTAGTTGTATATTTTGCTCTAAGTCCCAGCTGCTGATGAGGGAGGATATTGTTCTCCTCGATATGCTGCCTTATCATTTGCTGTATAAGTTTCTAAATATTTTGCTGATAGTATTAAGTAAGCTAATGGGTCTGTAGCTACTCGCATTATTTGCTTCTTTTCCTGGTTTTAGAATGGGAATTAGTTTTGCGATTTTCCAATTCTTAGGAAAATATGAAATATTCATGCAGGTGTTAAAAATGAATGTCATTTACACAATTCCTTGCTTTGGGACATTTTTATAAATTATGCTATTGATATTATCATACCCTGGAGCTTTGCGATTTTTTAGCGTAACAATTAAGGATTTCACTGTTGCTGCGGAAAAATATACTTTATTTTGACGATTTCTATTTGAATTTAGGGTTGAGATCTCATTCTCTACAAGGTTAATTGTTTGATTGTCACTATAATTTGAAGTAGCTTCGTGTGCTTCGACGGAGGTACTTGCTAGGGCATTGGCTTTATTTTGTTTAAGAATTAACGTTTGCTTATTATATATTAGGGGTGGCAGTTGTAATTTTCTGTTCTTTATAATTCTGGTAAGATTCCAGAAAGTTTTGCTCCCTTTTGCTGGAGTGGGCAGCTTTTTACTCCAGGATTGGTTTCTAAAGGTATAGATTTGTAACTTGACGTCTCTAGTCTAGTTGAGCATTCTTTTTAGGGAGACCGTTCTGTAATTTTGCCATTGTTTGCGAACTGAATTCTTAACTTTAATTAATTCTTTGATATGAATGAGAAGCTTTTGGGATTTCTCGTGATTAAGACAATATTTGGGGACCGCTTTTTTTATTGCTTCCCGTATTGTACAATAAGAGTTTTCGATGAGATTGTCTATTTGTTGATTATGATTTACTGATGTTAAATGCAAATTAGTGAGATTCCGCTTTGATTTTATAGCCCTTCTAAAGAGCTCATGATTATTTTTCCGTTGACATTAAATTTCGCTTTGGGCTACTGAGAATTGGTGAATGTTATGTGGTATTTAATTCGGAATTTACACTGATCCCTTGGTCTGTTTGTCATTGTAGTGGGTGAAGTTTTGTATTACTTTATGCCACACAAGGACTTATGTCAAAAGTGGGCGAGGTTTGTTGTCATAAATGTTGTCCAATTTTTTTACCTCTTTAGAAAAATGCAGTACTTTTTGAACACATTTTGTACTTATAAATATTTGACTCTGAAAAGGACGTCCCTTAGCTATTAAATATTCAATAAATAAAATTTATTTTTACAAAAAAAAATTTGTAGTTTCTTGTAAATAATATATGACCAACGTGTGAGAGCAATAATTTAAAATTAGAAGAGAATATAGAAAATACATATGTTTTTGAAAGAGTTTTGATAATTCTTAGCAACTTTGAAACAACTGTTTTAATTCTGTACAATTTACATAATCTGTAGACATACTATATTCTAAAGATAGGTCAAGAGCAAATCATGCTCGCGCATTTACAGTTCCGTAATAGTCCATTATTATCAAATTTCAATAATATTTAAACATATGGAAGCAAGAGTGATCTTGGCCTGAATAGTAAGAGTGGTCCTATAAGTTAACAAAAAAAAAAGTTATTTTTTTCAACAACTATCAGACTGAATGAAAAAATTGTTCTAGAATTCTTTAGAGTGGCCTTGAAAATGATACTCCACACACTAAAAAACAAAATTGTTTTTCAATGCCCCAAAATTCCTATTTCTTAATCTTAAACTGTCGAAATATGTGCGCATCATGACGACCTATTTATTATTATTATTATTAAGTGATCGGGCAGACCTCCCTGTGTCACTTCGACCAGCTTGATCTTTTTTGATCTAACCCTGTCTTACTGAATCCAATCAAAGTCAAGGTTTTTTATAAGACCTGTGGGCACCCTTTCCAACAACCTTTGGTGATTGCAACACCATTCCAAAATATTTGAGCCTTGAGCGACCGAAGGCTTTATAGTGGCAGAGAACATGCTCAGTCAGTTTTCTTAAATGCTTCTTAAGCTGCTATTTTAGATGGCAGTGTCCAGTCAATTGCCAAAATTTTTTCATTTCCGGTGAAACTTGAGTCACCAGTAAGTTAATTCTGATCTACACGTAAAATTATATAAAAATTCCAAATTTGAGATTTTTTAGGTGAACCATTTTTCAGTTTCCTAGGAAAATAAATAAATTTCCTAATGTTTTTTTAATATGCGATGGTATCCTACCAGCACTACTTAAATAGGGTTAATAGGGTCTTACCTCTTTCCGTTTCAAAACAATGACAAAGGTAATTGACAATAACCTCAGATACGGGATACTTAAAACAAAACCATTGAATGAACATCAATATGCATACCAAGCAGGCAAATCTGCAATTTCAACCTTGCACCATCTAATAGACTAGAGCGGCCGATTGTAGAGAAAGAAACAGCACTCTGTGCCTTCATGGGCATTGAAGACACCTTTGATAGCACTGCCTTTGAACACATTGAAAAAGCAGCTGTCAAAAAGGGAATAGAATCTTGTACGGTAAATGCTCAGCAGCCCGAATATTATAGCTAGGCTAGGCGAAGACTCAGCAATTATTAAGATTACCAAGATCTGGCCGCAAGGAGGGGTCCTGACACCCCTTTAATAGTCACTAACAGATGCCGGCTTTGATAACCAAGGATACGCAGACAACTTGGTTATTATATTCAAGGGCAAGCATGATTAGACAATCTCTGATCAAATGCAAAAACCCTTAAGAAGCAGTTTTGTTGGGGTTGGCACAAAATACCTCCTGCCAGCACCAGATATGGACTGGACATATCTGGTGCTGGCAGGAGGTATTTTTTTCCAACCCCAACAAAACTACTTCTTGAGGGAACAGAAATAGACTTCTCCAGATAATTTAAGGATCTAAGGATCTAAGGACAATCAATCAGCTGGAAGTTGTCTTGAAAAAAAGGCAGAGCGGCATTATAAGAAAAAATTGAAAAAACGTGGGGTTTCAAGCCCAAAATGGTAATGTGGGCCAACCACGCAATTATAAACCCCTTGGTCCCATATGCAGCTTTAGTATGGTGACCAAAAGTGGGGAAAAGATAGCACAGATTAAACTACAACGCCTTCAGAAACTTGCATATCTAGCTGCTCAACTTTAGCCTTAGAAGCCATAATAGACCTCCTCCCTTTTCACATTTATGTAAGGAAAAAAAAGGCTATCAAGAATATTATGCTGCACTGATCGGGTCTCCTGAAATCAGACAATTTAGCTGGTCATAAAAGTATTCTAAAGAAATTCATAGATAACGCAGCGGTTAACTTGATATAGGGTATAATGCCGAAAGAGTATATGATGATAAGAGCTAGAGAGCACTGGCGCTCATGTAATAAGTTCTTCGAAAGGGAATCCCTTACATTGTATACGGATTGATCCAAAATGGAGGGCACCAACCATTTTTCAAGCAAAAATACATGCTACTGAACTCTGAGTACACGAGACACTTAATCCAGGTATTGGTGGTGCCAACATTACTGTCGGACAATCAGGCAGCACTAAAAGCACCTTGCTACCTAGCTGGTGCGGGATTGTCTCAATGTACTAATAAACTGGCAAAAATCAACAAGACAACTCTAGCCTGGGTAACAGGCCACGAAGGCATAGAAGGTAACGATATTGTAGACCACAAGAGAAGGCGCTAAAGCAATGTTTGTGTGTCTCGAACTGTGCGGCTATTCAAAAAAACCTGGTCGCAATGCGCATTAGATCCTGAGAAAACACGAATAAAGAAACAAACTGGGAAAAACTCACAGTAGTAAGACAAGCGAATAAGTTTATCAACTACCAGCAACAGAGGATAAAACACACCTCACACGGAGCAAATCAGAGCTAAGAATAATAATAACAGGTTTATATATACATATATCACTCAACAAACTTGAAATTAAGCAGGTTGGTTCCTTTGACGACGTAGGCAATCCGGTAAGAAAGGATTTTTCGACTTTCGATTCCTAAAGGTGTGAAAGAGAGTGTAAAAGATTGTATCGGAATTTAGAGATAATTAACCTAACTTCGTAACTCGTGGACAAATTTGAATGATTCTCTTTTTTATATAGAGTATACTTCGGCATTTATGCCATTTCAAAAATATTTCGGATGAAGTGAGGGTGGTTGAATGAAGGACATAACCTAAGTTTGTATTACGTACACCAATTGCGGTGATTCTGTGCTGTTATATACTGTATACTCCGCCAATTTTACTGTTACCAAAATTTTGCATTTAGGCAGGGGAAGATTGAGAGTTCGGAACTGGTGAACCGGTTTTTTTTATTCCTTTTTGTTGTTAGATTATGTTCCCGTATTGGTACCAAGCTTAACATTGTTTGGGCGCGGTGGTACTGGGGATTGCGGACAGAACCTAGCTTTGTAACGCGTACAGCGACTTGGATGATTTGTTTTTGTATAGAGTATGAGCATCTGTATATGCACATATACCAATAAAAACGGCATACCGGAAATTCGGTGCCTAGGGTCCTTATACGACGTAGGCATTTGAAATATGACTACCAAATGAGTCAAAGAGCTTGTTAACGTTTTTATGATTGTGTGAGAATTTGGAAAAAATTAAATTTGTATTTGGGTTGGCGGACAAAAATATATGAACTACTACGCAACTAATATAGCATGTCATGGGTCCGGGGGGGGGTTCCAAATTCTCCTAATTTGAACCATTACCTGCCATGAATTTTAGTTAATCTTAAGAAATGTTTAAATTGCAGAATGCGGGAACTATTGATCAAAGATCATGAAATATATATGTCTTTTGAATTTTCGATGGGAGCCTCAGCGTATTTTACGCCTACATCAACGCGCCTCGCTCTTGTAAAAGCTCTAATAGTACCTATATTGACGTATGCTGACCTAATCTTTAGTAAATTAGACTCACAATCTGAACGTAAATTGAAAGTAGGTTTTAACTCCGCAGTAAGATATGTATATGGACTACGCCGTTATGATCATGTATCTGAGCACTCCACTGCTATTCTCCGCTGTACTCTTGAAGTCTACCTCAAAGTAAGAATGTGTGTTTTTCTTGATAGGCAGTCCAATGTACCTGTACTCCAAATTACAATTTCTACCTTCCTCGAGGATAAGTAACTTGCTAATTCTTAGGTACTCCTGCAAACAGTCAGAAAAGTCATACTTCGTCCAAGTCATCATACTTTGGAATTAACTCCCGGTAGAGACTAAGCGTACTGTCTCGGTCGGCAGGTTCAGCGACGATGTTGCAAACTTCTTTAATTTAAGCGGTTAGAAGGCTTTAATATATGAGTTGCGGCGATCTGACATGGTCTTATCTTTTCATACCTCCTCCTTTCCCTACTTTCCCTTCCTTCATACTTTCTTCTTTAATTTCTCCTTGAAATATTTGTTTATTAAAATTAATATTAATTTTGAATTACCTTAAATTAGATAACTAAGTACATATGTATTATAAAGTAGACATAACTTTGTTGTGCAATTTTTCTTAATAAATTGAATTGAATTGAAAAGATGGCTTCCCTCAAAAGAAAAAATATATTTTGTATCGTGTGGGCTGCCGTTTATAAGGGCTTAGTATTCCGAAAATTAAATTTTTTAATGAAGAAGAAGTGTTAAAAAAATACCGTTTCTTCCACTTGATCTTTGATGTTATCAGTGTTAGTAGGTGAATGATAGATAACAGAAAACTGCAGTTCTTATCTCCAGTCTCATAGTTGCTGAAAAAATAAAGGTTTTTGTTAACCTACTACATTGACTACTGCTGCGTCGGATTATCTGAATATTGTAAAATTTGACTATAATATTTGACTGTGTAAAATATATTTATTTGTTTTAACATAACATAACGTCTTTTGATATGTTTGTTTTTACCCTAGCAGTTAAGGTAAAATATGTAGGTAACACTGTTTTATAGCGTCTGTGTTCGGACTAAAAGTTATCAAAGTTCAACAGGTTTTCAAAAAATCAGGTTTGTAGATGTTCCGCAAAACATTTCAGGAGAAATGTTACGATAGTCATAATTTGCATAATTTTTGAAAAATTCACATGGCCAAATTAAATTTTTTATTGCAAATTATAGCTAACATTTGTACATAAAAGAAACCTGGGAAATATAAGGAAAATATTGAGATATATTTATTATTATTAATTTTTGAGTCATTGATAAAAGTTCTTTAATTTCCAATTAAAGTTTTAGAAATAGACCGGCCAACTACAAGCAAAATCTCGAAAACTAACAACAAGAAGCTGGAAATTTACTTTATATCGCTTATATACCTTTTTTAGGTTTAATTCAACAAATTTCATTTCTTTTCAACAGATTTCAGAAATACTACAACAATATTTAGGAAAAAATCAACAACTTACACAAATCGGTCGACAAATTTTAAATTAAATTCAACATTTATTTGAAATATACTGCGGCGGTGTTTTCAATTTTATATCAATAATGTTAAAATTTTTTGAGATTGTACGACTTTTTTTTAAAATACCTTGATTTGTAGCTCGAAGAAATGTTCAATTAAACTGTAATGTAATTTTGGAAACGCCGTCGCAATATATTTAAATTAAATGTTGAATTTAATTTACAATTTGTTGATCGGTGTTAAGTGTAAGTGTAAGTTGTTGATTTCTTAATGAATATTGTTGAAGTGTTTCTGAAATCTGTTGAAAAGAAATAAAATTTGTTGAATTAAATCTAAAAAAGGATATAAATTATATAGTTCCAGTTTTGTTAGAATGAAACTGAAGAATCTATTTTTTAAGTAATTCTTACAAATTAAAAAAAATTGCTTTTAAAAATAACTTATGTACGGAGCCCTGGAAGCATACACAATGTTCATGCTTCTGTGAAAAACTTGCTTACCAAAAAATTGTATACAAACCAGCATTTTGTAAGCTTCATGTTAAATGAAACTTACAAAATGTTAAGAAAGTATCACTTGATAATAAGCTAACACAGTGAGAATACAAAAACGAGACAAATAAACAAAAGTGAAAGAACAACGGACAAAGTAATTAAAAACGCCAAATTATCAAAATGTATAAAATAAGAGAATAAAACACCGACAAATTTTGAAAGCCGCTACTACTTTAAAAAAGTTTTAACAAAATTACTTACTAAGCAAAACTAACGAAAAAAAAGAATAAAATACTTTTTAAAAAATGTGAATAATTTTTAATTTTATATCTATTACGACATTTCGAAGTCGGTGCAAATTAAGCAAACTAAATAACAATATGATCCCGTAATCCTCGATTGAGATTAGGTAGTTGTTTTGTTTGTTTAATTTACACCGAGTTCAAAATATCGTGATAGAGATAAAATTAAAAATTAGTGTACGCTTTTTAGCGAATTTGTGAAGTCGGTTCAAATTTTTTAAAAAACCATTTTATTTTTTACTTTTTAGTGTCTTCATATATACGACTCGAATAATGCTGCTCCTACGAACAAAGCAATTTCAAAAGTTGCAGCGGTAGTGCACTCAAAAGAATGGAAACAGAATTATCAAAATTGGACAACATATTATACACATATATACACCAAGAGAGAATTATCGTAGTCAGCGAATCGTTGTATTCACTCTAGGTACAAAATTGTTATCATTTATCAATCAGGAAACGTATTCTGCACAACAAAATCAAAATCATCAAAATCAGTTTATGCCTTAAGAAGCTAGGCGCCGGCCATCCTCCAACCACAAGCCACAAGCCACAATTTTTGTCAGAATTCAAATAGATAATCTATGCATTCAGAATGACCTAAATCAGTCAACGCGTTAGAAAGTTAGGCTACCCATCCCCCTACCCCAACCCCAACCCTAGGTCAACATTTTTGCATACAGTAGCAATTTTTTTTTAAATGACACCAATCGTGAAAAATAATCTACCCAATAAAAAAAGAATCATCAAAATCGGTCCACGCTTTACAAAACTATGCTCGGTTATACGTAAAAAAAGGAAGTCGGTTAAAAAGTGGACCACAACAGTAAATGTGAAGAACTAGAATGTTCCTCGGTGGCAGGCGCAACACAGGGTGAAGTTACTACTTGCTTAAAAGTAGATATTCACCACTTTTCTATTTCCGCCGGAGTAGTCTGCGCAGCCGAGGACGTCGCAAATTGCTCTCATCATCCTGTCAGTTTGACAATTTTTTCTATTTAGATCCTGGCGACAACCTTTCCCCTTGATCTGCTCTAAAAGATAGGGAAACGCGTTAGAAATTAATAATAATTAATTTAAATTATAGCTTATTTCACAAAATATATTTTTATTTGAGAGGATTAGGGGCGTAGATAGGGCTCTAGTCTAGGGCCCGGAATCGGAAAGGGCGCAAAAAAAAGTTAAATTTTATAAGGTCAGCAGTTTTTCTTGTTGAATATCTTTCACTTGTCAATTCGTAGACATGTTACACAAAATCTGAAGTTTTTATATTATTGTAAGTTTGTAATGTTTATATTACTTATATAATTTCATATTTTTTCTTCAATTTTAATTTCAATTTACTGTGTATGGATGCGTATTCTTACAGACGTGACAGGCGTACTTACATTCTATGAAATTTAATCTATGAAAATTAGTCTAACTTAACTTATTCCAAAAAAGTTAGTCGCTTGTCTTCTATGACTAGCATATACAATTAAGTGTTGATTGAATTTAATTTTTTGCTTTTTTAATGCAATCGGTAACGGGAATTCGATATAAATTCGATTGAAGAAGATTGGATTGTTAGGTTGTTAGACTGCTGGGAAATTAATTAAAATCGTTCAATTAAAAAGAAACACGCAAGTCGGTCCAACTCTTAGCTCCCCCACTTCCACCCCAACATTGATGTGCAATTTAGTCCAAGTAGTAATGAGGGAATTGAGAAATAATTAAACAAATCGGTCAACGCCTCACAAAGTTAGGTTTTCTGCCTCTCGCTCCACCATACTAAAGTTCAACACTAGAATAGCATACTTTACGAAAATTCAGATCAATATGACTATTAGAAGTGGGTGAAAAATCGATCAGAACATTTGATTGTGTTAAAGATCTGTGAAAAAAATTGTGCATAGGGTGGGGGGGGGGGGGGAAGGGGGTATTTATATTCTGACAAAAATTGCGCTTATGGTGAGACTTGGAGGATGTGCGGCGCCTAACTTCATAAGGCATAGACTTTGATTCGGTTGTGCAGAATACGTTTCCTGATTGATAAATGATAACAATTTTGACTACGATGATTCTCCGACTACGATCATTCTCTTTTGCTGTATAGAGAAAAGTGGCGCACTAGGGTCATGTTAAGAATTTTCTAAGGTGATGGTACTAAAGGGTGACCGTGACTAATTTCGTAATATGTTGTCGGATTTGGATAATTTTGTAAGTGCACACTACCTCTGCAACTTCTGAAATTGCTTTGTTCGTACGAGCAGCATTCTTCGAGTCGTATTATATGAAGACACTTAAAAGCAAAAAATAAAATAGTTTCACAAAAATCACTAAGAAGCATAAAATAATTTTTAATTTTATATCTATTACGATATTTTGAAGTTGGTATAAATTAAACAAACAAAACAACTACCCAACCACAATTGAAGATATTATATAAAACTACCCGAACGTGTCAGCTCACGGAATCAGAAGACGATTAAATAATTTTGTTGTTGTCGTTTGGTTTTTTTAATTTGCATCGAATTCAAAATGTCGTAATAGATATCAAATGAAAATGTGAAGTCGGTTCAAATTTTTTTTTAAACTATTTTATTTAATTTAAAATTTAAAAATCCACTCCGTCTCTGGACTACTATATTATCTTGCTCACAGAAATGCCAAAACAAGACATTCAAGTTCCCTCAATCCCCATACCTTAATTCCCTTCCGGTTGAAGCCATGCTAACGCATCATTCGATTTAGAAGTTATTTTCGAGACAATTTACAGCTTAAATAACACAAGATTTGTTGAAGTAGATCCAACACTAACAAATACATGCAACAGATCGAAGATGCCTTCCTTAACCAAAGAAGCCTTCGATTCATTTAGGAAGTATATCAGTCTCAGTTATACCGCATTATCTAACTAATATAATATAATAATCATACTTTTCCTAAATCATCAAAATCGGTTTACGGATTACAAAGTTAGGCGCCGTCCCTCTTACTACTTTCACTGTAAGCCAAAATTATTGTTCAGCAATAATGAATCATCCAAAACCGTCTACGTGATACGAATTTAGGCTCCACTCCTCCATCACCCCTACTCCGCCATAAAATGTTTGTAATGGGGGAACACATTTTATGCGGCAAAGTCATCCAAATCGGTCCACACGATAAGAAATCGGCCTACCCCTCCCCAACCTCTCAAGATTCAAATTTTTCTCATAGTAGCAATATTATAATATACTCTATATAAAAAAAATTATTCATCCAAATCGGTCTACAAGTTACAAAATTGGTTCCGCCACTCCCCCAAATTTTTTAACATATTCTTTATTAAACAAAAAAAGAATCATCTAAGTCGGTCCGCGCGTTTCAAAGTTAGGACGTCTATCCATCCAACCTCATCCAAGGACCAATTTTTTCTTAAAGTAGCTTTGAAAGTTTTGTAAAGCCCCCTCCTCCACCCCAGTTCATAAATTTTTGTTGTGGTATCAACGGGGAAACATTATATACATCAAAATCGGTCCACGCGTTACAAAGTTAGCCTACCTCTCCCCCATCCCCACCCTAGGTCAAAATTTACCCTCACAGCATCAATTGCGGTCATATTCTGTACGACAAAGGAAGAACCACCCAAATCGGTCCCACTCCACCAGAAAAATCTTTGATAGGTCCAACTTTTTTCCTCATACAGCAAAAAAAGGAACCATCCAAATCGGTCCACGAGTTATAAAGTTAGCTAACTCCCCGCCGTCTGCTTCCCTTTCTCGTGGTGCCAATCAGGCAACATACTCAACTCAAGAAAACGAGCATCATCTAAATCAACCCAATAAAAAGAATCATCGTTATGAAATTATGCCCGGTAATAAATAAAAAAAAAACATGCGTCGAACTTATAACCTCTTGTTTTTGGAGAGTCCTTTAAAACTGGGACGTACGGCATATACAAAATATGAAAATTATTAAAAAAGTGAATTTGTGAAATAAGCGAGAAATATTCTTTTTATCAAGACAATGCTCCTTTGGAAATATAACCTGTACACAAATGAAAACTATTTCTATTCAATTATCCTTAAAATAACGTATAACAATCGGGATTGCGTTGTCAATCAAATGCAAATGCCACACTATTGCTTTTCTAATTGCGATTCTTGCAATCCTGGAATTCACAATAATAGCAGTACTTTCAATCGCATTTTCGAAGAAGACGCAGCTAAAAAAATGACTTAAGTTTCTTTATTAACAAAATTCTTTTAGACGAATTCTTTAATAATTTTTTATAATAAAAATCTTGATAATTTTTTATTAAAAAATAAAATAATGTTTTTACAAATATATTAAAGTATGACGTATGACACTCCTATCACAAGAAATTAAATTGAAAAAATCATGAAAATAACAAAAAAATGGATGGAAGTAAATTTTTATAGCAAGCATAATGAAACTCTTTACAACTATCACTCGAACATTATAGGGAATTTTGCATGCTAAACATTTTTATTGCTTTCTAAACACTTGCGAATTCTTCTAATTAAATAAATATTATATATACAAATAGTATGACAATGACATAAATATAAACATTTTCAATGAGAAAACTAAATGAGTGTGTGGCGTGTGGAATTAGAGGTGAGTGGGTTTGGGGTAATCGTTCAGGTGGAAACTGGACTTGAAAAATCGCTTTCTGCCGTACTTAAATTGTAGCTAATTACAAATATTGAGATAACTGAAAAATATACATTATTAATAAGATACTATTGCAGCTGCTTAAACAATGAGATGAAGATCGAGTTTTTCGTAGTTTCGAGAAAGTTGTCGATTTTTTAAGATTTTTTTCCAAGAGCTAGTGAGTATCTCTATTTGTTGGAGTTGCGTTTAGCAATCACTTTCTTAACTTGATCTCTGCTGTTTGTTACAGTGGCATGGAAACCTGTTTCCCAGTCGGCATAGTAGTTAACCGTCCGCACGTTACCATCAGGCTCCACTAGGGAGTATTCACCTTTGACTACTTCGCCGTCTCGTTCCTCTTTCTGATGTTTGATGTCTCCTGTGTGTGGATCATGTACTCCATACTCAAATGCATACCTTGGATGGTCATCCTAGAATGGAAATGGGGCGATATAGTCTAAATGAAGAACATTAGTAGCGTTTACTTACGTAATATTCATATTGCTTAGCAATAACCGGCTTAATAACGGCAGCTGCAGCAGGCTTAAGATAAGAAGCTGGCGCTGCTGCGTATGTTGCTACCGCTGGTGCGGCAGAGGCATATCTTAAACCACCACCAAAGTAACCGTGACCGTGGCCAGCCCCAGCAGCATTGGCAATTGCTCCATGGTAAGATGTGTACCCAGCTCCTGAATGGATCGAAGATAAATCAAGAGCTGCTCCACCAACAGCAACTTTGCCAAAAGTATGTCCGGTAGAGTAAGCTAATCCAGGTGCCGAATATGTGGCAGGAGCGGCTCCATAACTGGCAATAGCGGGTGCCGCATAGGCTACTTTAGCTAATCCGGCCACAGATCCATAGCTGGTAACGGATGGTGCAGCATACGCTGCTATTTTAGGCACTGCGGGAGCGGCAACATAACTAGCAAAAGCAGGGGCAGCATATGAGGCAACTTTAGCCACGGCGGGGGCGGTTGCGTAAGTTGCGACGGCTGGGGTGGAATAAGTAGCAACTTTAGCGAGTCCGTGGCCAGTTGTGTAACTGGCAAAGGATGGCGAAGAATATGTTGCGACTTTGGCTACAGCGGGGCCGGTGGCATATGTTGAGTAAGCTGGTGAAGTATATGTTGCGACTTTGGCTACAGCAGGAGCAGCAGAGTACGTTGCAATAGCGGGGGATGAATAAGTTGCCACTTTAGCAACGGCAGGTGCTGAATGGTAGGTGGTGATGGCAGGTGCAGCATACGATGCCACCTTAGCTACAGCAGGAGCGGAAGCATAACTTGCATATCCTGGAGCAGCGTATGTGGCAACTTTGGCAATTGCAGGAGCCGCTGAAATAGCTACCGTTGGTGCTGATATATATGATGTAGAAACATCTGCAGCTGAAGAATAAGCCTTGACAGCAGGTGCAGCATAACTTGCTACTTTTGCTATGGCAGGACCTGAAGAATAGGCTGAGATAGCCGGAGATAAATAAGAAGAATATTTGGAAATTGCTGGACCGGTTGAATATGAAGCAACTGGTGAAGCATAGGCAATTTTGGAAACGGTGGGTGCAGCGTAGCCGTACTTCGCGTAAGCTGGAGCGGCATACGCTGATACTGCGGGCGCAGCATAAGTTGCAAATTTAGCAATAGCCGGAGCAGCATATGATGAATACGATGAAACAGCAGGAGCTGAATATGAAACAGCGGGAGCTGAATACGTTGCTACAGCGGGGGAAGCATAACTTGCAACTTTTGCCACAGATTGACCAGCATACGTTGCACCTAGACCTGTACTTGCATATGAATAACTAGGAGAACTTAATGAAGCAACACTTGCCACGGCTGGAGCATAAGCAACTTTAGAAACTACGGGCGTGGACACATATGCTGAGGAAACATCAGCAGCAGATGAGAACTTCGCTACAGCTGGAGCAGCATAACCAATTTTAGCAATTGAATGCCCTGCGGGATACGCAAAAGCAGGATTTACTGGAGGTAAATATGCTTTAGAAACTGTAGCAAACTTGGCAACGGCAGGTGCTACATAGGCAGGTCCTGTAGAGATAGTCTTTGCAATTGCTGGAGCAGCAATATAGCTTGATGATAGATGACCACTGCTTGCAGAATATCCAATTCCCGATGGAACGACAGCGGCATATTTTGCTGCTGGTGATTGATCAGCATATGCAATTGATGCAGTCTTTGCATACGTAATTGCTGGAGTTACAGCCGCTGTCTTATATCCAGGTATTACGTTTGTGACTTTAATTGCTGGGCCTGAAGAAATGGAAGAATATCCTCCAGAACTTTCAAATGAACTATATGCAGAGCCTAATGAGGCTACATTGAGATCAGCGCCTTCCGAATATGTGGATACTGCAGGTGAAACACTATAAGCACTCACTGCTGGGCCCACTGATAATTTAACCTCTGGCGCTGGGTATGAGTATCCTGCGTGGATGCAGTCTGGAATTCCGCCTGGTGTTGCCCATGATATACTTAAACCACACAAAAGTGTGAAAAGTATCTGAAATAAAAAAGGTATAGAAAAATATATGTAGGTATTTGGTATTTATTAATTTAAGAAATTTTGTTAAGGCTGTTTTAGAAATATTTTATAAAAAGATAAAATAATATATTAGAATTTAATTAAGAACAAAATACTTGAGAAGGATCTCTAATTAAGCAAAAAAAGATAATTAAATCTCCAGTTTCAAGGAACCTTATTTGAAAAAACGACTGATCTATATACGCGGACTAAAACTAACAGCATACAACAATAAAAAATATATACTTGTGTAAAAATATAAATAAAATACAATGTACGTTTAAAATGGAAAGTAATTTAAGTCTAAACTTCAGAGTCGTTCTTACATAACTTCATGAACCAATAAATAAAATAAAAATTTAATTGCATTGACATCTTATAGACTGGGTGAAAAGCAAAAAACACAATTGGTTGAGATCGTCTTGGGCACGCACATGATAGGGTTCCGTAGTTATTTAAAAAATTGTCATAAACCATGTTTTATTCAGTATTTATAATTTTCATTGAAAGTACTAACTAAAGCTTAGAAATTAGAGGGGGGTTGCGTTCATTTGAGTCATGAAACTACGACCGCATACAAAACTTTATTTTAACTGGTATATAAATGAGAGAATGGGAGAACTGTGACATACATATTTATATACAGAGAGACAGATCGGCGGACGGATGGAAAAACCGAAAGTATGATGGTTCCTAGTTGCTTAAAAAGGCAACGTACAGATTCAAAATCGGATTGTGAGTTAAGGCCGATCGTGTTAAGAAATTTTTATATTTCTTATATATGTACAATTTTGTACAATACAAGATCTATCTATCTATGGCATTTTCCAATTGAACTGAAGGGTAAATTCACCACTACCAACTTGCTAGAATTTTCCAATCACTCTTTGCGAACCATACGGAGCTGGATCCATTGATTGAATGGCAAGATCACCACATCATGGTTACAGGGTTCGAGCCTCGGTACCCGCGTGAGATTTTAATAAGATATTAAAAATCCACTCCGTCGCGGATATAATTTATATTTATTGTGTAGAAGGCTGAAACGAAAAAGCGGCTCTACCGGAATATGGAAAGAGATTCCCTAATCGACGTGTACCCTCAAAAGGGGTATTTTGGAGATGGTTAAGAGAAATCGGAAATACAACTTCAAACAGAATTGAAAGTTGAAACATCCGAAGATTCTGCCGACGTGGAGCAGCAAATAATCATTCTTGTCGGGCGAGGCCCTGAAACGAGCCCGAGACGAGTCGCAAGACGTTTAGGACTGTCTTCAGTTAATGCTCAGAGGGGAGCCCTAAGGGTGATGTTGATATCATCGTATTCTAGTTCATTGATAACTTGAAGTAGATTCCGAGAGAATATTAAAATGTTGCATTTGGCTTTTGGAATGGGACACGGAGAATGGTTCGTTTCTGGACCAAATTCGCAGTTCACCTGAGCAGTTTCACAACTTCCATATCTGTCGAATACTAACCCATATAGCACAAGGAAGCCTCCTTTTACCGCAAGTTCTGAGTTAATGTTTGGGCTGATATAATCGATACCCATTTAATAAGACCATTTATTTTTCCTCAAGTGCTTAATAGCCAAATTAGTGCAAACTTTTTGGAGAACTTTTTGGTTTCAAAAAATCGATATATTTTTTTGCCTATTTTTAATCTAGCACGTGAAACAGAATTCTTATTATTTCGGGATGTCAGAGACTGTCAAACACAATTCCGTCGTCTATTGTAACGCTCCGTCGCGGCAGCCCGAGTTTGTTTTACGAGGACATACCAAGGACATCCGACACTGCAAAAAGGGCTTGGATTGAACAACGACAACAACAAGTAGCACAACGGGAGTTTCTGCTTCAACAAGAAGATGCACTCTACGTAAGCAATTTTCGTCCATGGTTCATGCATGAGATTTCCCAAAAGTTGCGTTTTTGCAACTGGTTGACATGATATCTCGAAAAATAATTGATCGATTAACTCAAATCTTTTATCAAAATCTTTGAAAAACATGTCGCTATCGTCGGACGAAAGCTTTTTGAAAATTTTTCACTTCAACAATTTTTACAGCTGATTTGGACCATAAGAACATGCAAAGAAAATTTTTATTTTAAATGTCGACTATTTTGCAAAATTTTTGAATTTTGAAAATAACGTTCGTCAAACGATAACCAAGGGGATAATAAAACTAAACCTTTTTCGATTTTTTGTTTTAGACGACCATCATGATCTGATTTCAAAAAATTAATTTTCAAAGTATAAGAATAAACGAGTTGAACACAAAAAACCGCATATCAATGCCATTGTTGGTGTCCCTACGACTCATCCCTGAAAAACAGTATCAAAAACGGCGTCGTAAGGTAGAAGACCCCCTCAATAAAAATAAAAAAGTGGTTGGTTAATTACATGAATTTCCGGTAGAATTTGGAAAAATGCTGAAATTTATAGATCGCCATATAACTTCCAAATATTTGAGATTGCGCCCCCCCCTGCCACGCAATTTTTTGTTTTTCTAGCTGAGATCTATAACCCCACTTATTTTAGCACACCAGATCTCAAACACCCTGTATAACAGACTACGTAAAATTATGCCTCGAGTGCGGATGGGGAGTTTGTAAAGCACTCGCCTTACTTCGCAATGATAACGCTATGGTAAAAATTGTGTATCTGTTTATCTATGGTGATGGTATGCAAAGGGGGCGGCATTTAAATTAATAATGTTTGGCCGTTGTGTATAATTCTGTTACTTTTCTATAGAGTGGACTACTTTTAGGACTGTTGAAAATGCTTTTTTCGTTCGGGCAGTATTTTTTAATATATATCTAAGAACTTTGTTAGTGAAGAATAAAATAGTTTAAAAAAAAATTTAGTCAACTTCACAAAAAGTACACGATAAAATTTAACTTTATGTCTATTACGACAATTTAGTGCAAAATAATAAAAAAAAGAACCGTAGAAAACGAGCGCCGAAAGCAGTCGCCGAGCACGAAACTGGGAGTTTTTAGAAACAATTGTTTACAAAAATTAGACTATTTGACAAATAATTATGAAAATCAATCGAGTTCTATTCTGATAGTTAACCAATCGATAGAAAAAAGAATCACCAATAGAATTGTGACCAATAGAGTGTGCTCATACTGACAGACTAACGAAAGGAGATGCAAGTCTTTTCTCAAAGGAAAAATCTCTTCTTTCCAAAAAGCGTTATTAAAAGTTTAGTACTTCTAAGACTACCAGTTTCAAAATGTTTTTATGTTTTAACGTTCCTACAGTATTTTATATTATACTATTTTTAAAATGAGGGCTGTGTGTGCTTGTATGTACGTCCATATAAGATACTATGGCTAGTCTGACCAGATGACTATACAATATTCTGGTTTTGAACTTTGGAAAGTTTGAGGAGGAACCTTACTCGTGCATAGTATGAAATGATTAGGAAGTTACTTTGTACTGTTTGGCGTAATGAAATAAAATTGTTTTCTTAAATTTTTTTTATTTAATTATTTAAAAAGGACTCAAAAAAAGTAGATTTTAGGGTTTCTTGAAAAAATTTATCGGATCTAATTTTTGATGGCAATCGATTTTATTAAATATCAGATATTTTCAAAGAGTTTCTGTCAAATAACATCTAACAGTTTTTTATAATATTAAAAAATAGTACAAATAAAATAAATCTTCAATATTAGCAATGAATTGAAAACACTGACTTTTTTATATGTATGATTACTCTTAATGTTATTATTATTCTTAAAATTCCCTCGTAACATGCAATGTTTATCATATTGGAAAGTTGGTACTGAGGACCTCAAGGGTCGCACTTAAGTCTTAATCTAGTCTTACTTTTCATTTTTAGTGTTTTAAAATATGCTATTAAAAACGATAAGAGGTTGTCGTGCACCATGATATACATACAACGTGCTACTACTCAGGAACATGCTATGATAGAAAATAATCATCTAAATCGATGCATGCGTTATGAAGTTAGATGTTGCCAACTCCTCCATTTTAGGTGAAGAATTGTTAATATAGGTGAGGATACTCTATACAACGCAGGAAGACTAATGAAAATCACGTTACGAAGTTAGGCGCTGTTTTATCTTACCACCTTTACCTTAGGTACGATGTATTTATTATGCTGTAAATAAGTGAAAAGAGAATTATACTAATCGGTCCTACATTACAAAGTGAGACGATGATCCTTTCGCTTCCTATCTCTATTATGGAAACACTATTTTTAATTTTTATTATAGTACAATAAAAAACATACTCTATACAGCAGAAAAAATTATCCAAACCGATCCACACGTAAAAGAGTTAGGTGCCGCCCCTGTCCCTGCTTCCACCTTAGGTACAAAATGTTTTAGCAATGGGAAAGTAACTCTATACAACAAAAAATCATCCAAAGTTGTTTCCGAGTAACGAAGCCAAACACCACGCCTCCTCCACCCTATCCATAGCTCTAATATAATTATTATGATACCAATGGGAAAATATACCCCATACAATAAAATAACAATCAACATGATGTTGCCTTTGCCACATTTCTTCTAATTCAATTTTTTCGCAATAATCGTAATAAGTTCGCCGAAAAAACATATGGCATTTTTAAACTGTGAATTACATGACAATTTGTAAATATGGGTTGGTAATATGAGATATGAATGCATTGAATGAAATGGCTAAGTGGAGCTATTTTACAAAATTTCTATTCGTTGCTATGAAAATATTTTCTGCTACAAAGCTATGGCTTTTCAGAAATTTGTTTTGAATTTAATTTCCCTATTTCGCAATGCAACTTGCTCAATGCTTTTGAGGACATTTGTGTAAAATTGTCAAAACTTTTTTTTTACTTTGGAATGTTAGTTAAAGTAATAATAATCATGAAACACCTAATAACATAAATAATTCAAAACTACTTCAATTTCTTTTAAGGGGTTATCCTACTGCAAAATTAAAAAAATAAATAATTTTTTTTACTACTATGGACTGTTAAATTCATATGCAGAGAGATCCATGTTGGTATTCAATTTATTTTTTAAGTTATAGCATTGTAAACGTTAGTAGTAAGAACTTGCCGCGCAGGTAGACGTTCGAGCTGCTTCAACAACTGCCCTTGCGAAAAAATTAAAATCACACTCAGTGGGAGTGCCAATAAATGCAGGACATTGATACCTCTCGATTACTTTTTGAGAATTTTTTTAAGGAATTGCGGATTAATTAATAGACCTGAAAATTGAATAATTTTATTCAGAAAACTAGTGTTCAATTTTTGAACTTAAATCTAAAAAAAAGTTGCTCCGCGGTAAACACGATTCCGGCCCATAGAAATATACAAATTATAAAACTATAGATGATTTGCCATGTAATGACCCTCGGGTGAGAAAAAGGTTGAAAAATAAAAAATTGCAGTTTTGAAAAAAAGTACGAAGAAACGCGTTTTTTTGCCCTTACAATTGGAGGGGGCGAAAGCGGGTAATTTTTAGATAGCGGAGCGGTTTGTTACATAGCTGACAGATTTTCCTAAAGTTTGCTGAAAGCTTCAACTCGATAGCTCACTTTGTTTTCACTGCATGAACCAGACCCAAACATATTGCGAATATCAATTTGAAATTTTATGGTTTGGTTCATATTATATAAAAATAAAATCCCTAACGTCAAAATCACTAAAAATAAAATCCTTAATGACAAAATATCTAAAAAAATCAAATCATAATGATAATATCTCTAAGAGGAAATAAAATTCAAAATCGCGGAATAAATTCAAAATCTTTCTTTTATAAAATTCATAAATTGTAAAATGAGAGAATGATTACTAGTTATTACATATTACCATCGAAAATGTGTTGTACAAGTCGTATTTCGTCTTGAATACTAATTTCATTGAGATACCTTGAATTTCTGCTTTTGAGCTACAACTCCTGGCAAAGTGATTCTGATTTTGCAACAATAGTTATAATCTAAGCAAGAGCAAATTTCTGTAAAGAACCGAAATAAAAACTCGTCCTGAATAAAAAAATAAATAAATAACAAAAAAAAGATATGCGATGGGAGACATGAGAAATCAGATTTGCCATTTTAAAAAGGAATTGCATTAAATACGAATTTGTTTTGAAATTTGTGTTTTATCTCGCTCCCTTTCAATTTATGGATTTTTAGAATTTTTTAGGGATTTCTTCTTTTTTTAGAGATTTTGTCATTAGGTTTTTTTTGTTTTAGAGATATTGTCGTTATAGATTTTTATTTTTACAGATTTTGTTTTCGGTGTTTTGGCGTAAGGATTATTTTTTACCGGATTGTGTACTGATCCCATTTTATCATCAGCAGCTAGATGGCAAGAACCTCTTTATTTGATGATCGCTCGTGAATTAAATTGAACCCATGCATGACATGTCATTGCTCTATTGTTTCTCAAGTTTGGGTATTCTCGCACTGGACAACTTTAATTCGCCATTCGAATCAGGTTTCTTTCATTGATTTTTTGTGCCACTCCTGTATCATTGTTAAAGGTAGAGTTCGCGTACTTCGCGACTTATGCAAACGCTTTTTTCATACGTTTTCGATTTCACCAAGTACGCTAAAAAGCAAAAAATAATATTTAATAATCGGCTTATTGTAATAGGCTGCCAATACTTGCTCGTAAGCATGGCTATTGTACAGCTTCTCGAAATCGACGACAGTAAGATGCAATGGAGATCTTAATTCGGTGGATTCCTCGATGAGAATTCGAAGGACTGCCACTAGCAAATATTTTGTTCTCCATCAATAATATTTAATCTGGAAGTATCATTTTACCACCAAGGTTTTCGGTTTTAATTGCCGAACTGACTGAAATTTCAATGTCTGTCAGTTTTTCCGAATAACAATATCGAGACCAAGCTTTACATAAGAGATGTATACCACAGAAATATCACCATTATCTCTCTCTGGTTCGTTTAACCCCTTGTGGGGCATAGAGAGTCTCTATCTGATCCGGCTCTACGTCAACGCAGAGTGTTGTCACGATGTGTTGCGCGGTCATCGCCATCAGAAGCTCTCAACGACCGTTCATAGTGCAGAATGTCCTTAATTGTTTGCTTGATTCGCATAACAATGATTTTTGCCATCAATTTTGAGACTGCAGTTAAAAGACAAGTACTGCGCCAACTGCGCCTCAGGTCTTTTTTTTTGTGAATCTTCAGAATTATGCCTGATTTCTATTCAATGGGATAGGTCCCGGTTTGTTAACATTCCAGTATTTCGGGAAGAGGAATATCAGCCACAGCACTGTGAGCCGCCTTAAGTATTTCAGCAAGTCCTATGGGCCTCACCAAGGCCCATCGACTCAACAAACTCAGCTGTAACAAGATTGTGATCGTTATCAATATTAGCGCCTTGCTTATACCGCATATCGAGAAGATGCTTTCTCCAGATCTTTGAACCATTAATATGGTCAATCTGATTCCTAGTTTTGCCGTCTGGGAAAACCTAAGATGTTAGGTGGCATTTAAAAAAAATAAGAATCCACCGGTTATATAATTCAATAAACAACTCCTCATTTGAGTTCCTGATTTTGAGTCCAAACTTCCTCATTAAATGTTCCAAGCCGATCTTGTTAGAGGGTTGAGATCCAGTATGAAGAAGTAATACTCAGGAGCCCAATGTCAAATCATTCAGAAATGAGATCTCTCGTACAGGCTTGAATATTAAAAAGGCCTGAGTTGTCTTTAATAGGCTTGTTGTGACATGTCCCCATCTTCAGTCGCAAAAAACAAAAAATATTACCAATCAGTATTTTCGGCGTATCTCTAAAATCACTGACAATAGCCCCAAAATATCGCTCAACGGACTCTAGAATGGAACCCGTATGGGGTACAAGAACGAAGTCGGATTGAATAACCACGCTACGTATGCAGAAGGTCCGTAAAGAAGGAAAATAGGTAGATTCACACTCATGGTTGCACAGTATGTTGCCCTTTAACCTGCACTAGATGAAGGATCGGTGTATTCGGTGTAGTAGACGCCCTATGCTTCATCCCTAGTGGCACATGCTGTGCAACCATGAGTGTAATAATAGAAAATAAAATCTTTACAGCGAATTATTAGCCTTTTACAAAATGCTAAAAGTAAACATGCTTTTTAAAAACAGTAAAACAGTCGGAAAAGGAATATTTTAAAAAACCCAATTGTGGTTTCAAAGTTTATCGCTGCCTATTAACAAAACAAAGTACCACCTGATGTAAGCATTTAAAACGATAATGGAAATAGTATTATTATATTTAACAAATAGTTATTGTAATTACCAATTGAAACCCTTTATCGATTTCAAATGAAAAATTGATGACTAAGTTATATGAAAGAGTGTAGGGGAAAACTTTTCTAATGCTATTCCAAAGATCAGTAAATTTTTGACTAGTATTGTTTGATGCTTGTGCTTTAGACATTTATTAAACAGCAGCTGGCGAGATTTTCTAGAAAAGTTGTTCCCGCTTTTATAAGTTTCTTGCCTATAAAGAACAACTAGGAAAATTTCTTGGATCATCAAATCTCTCTGCACCACAGCGAATATGAAAGGCGCAAAATTAAAGGCAGGAACTATTTGCACTTACGCGTACTTACGTGTATTTACGTATATTTATGTACTACACATATATATTCTCTGGCCTCCTTCCTCCCAGTTAATAAAGCAACTAATAGTCTGATTAATACACCTCTTCCTCACAGAAAGTCTAATACATTTTTGACGTAAAAGCCGAACTTTCCCGAATACGTGTAAACACGGAAGTACACGTAAGTACACGTAAGGACATGTATGTATGTGCAAATAGTCGCAGCCAAAATTAAATTCGGTTGCAGGTTCGATGTCGTTTTTCAATTTTCAGTAAATTATTCAATGAGATTCTTTATATTCTGATTTCAAATGAATAATAAGTAGGGTGCAATACCCGTTTGGATTAAAAATACGTGCATCTATTTATATTTTTTATTTTTACGAAAGAATTTTAAATTGTGTTTTTGGGGAGAATATCAATTGCAGGGACAATTTCACGCTTTCGCGGCAACTCATTGGTCCAAGATTTTCGGAAAAGTGCCTTATTCAAACTGTGAATACTTTGCCAATCTTTCGGTAAACAAAAAAATAATTGATAGTTGTTCGTCTAATACAAACAAAAGAAGAGGTTTTAAATTGGTGCCGATCTTTAAAGATAGTTACGGCACCCCGTTATCGAGCTCATTCTGATGTTTCGAATATTTTATCAGACTGCGTTGGTAATTATTTAAACGGTTCTCTGCACAAATAAATGTAAATAAACATTTTAACAGCTTTGTTTTCACAGGTTAAAAAATATCAGTGAGGGATTCAGTTCATTAAATTGTGTGGAAATAGTCCTGACTTCAGGATGATGAGAAAATCTATGTGGTTTGATGAAAGGCAAAGTGCAAAAGCGGTGCATAAAAAGGCCCGGCAGTGTTGAAGCAGACACGTATGTATATTCTAATAAACTTTAACTAAGTTTTCCTTTAATGGTTAAGAACTTGGAAAAACTGGCGATATCAACGTTTGTTCTGCACCTTGTTACACAAAAAGCTCATTTGCCGTCACCATACAATATTTTGTTTTGAAAAGAAACAGCAGAATAGAACAAATATAGCTTTATAATATACAGAAGTTCTATTCATTTCAGTTTCTTTTCTAGTGACAGAAATTATTATTTAAATTGCCTTTTTATTCGGTGCTCAGCGTTGGGCTCCTATTTCATAAAATAAAACCTTTCTGGACTACCTATCCTCTTAATGTATGATCTAGCAAACTGAAACGCTTTGGTAGCTTTATCTACTGTCTTTAATTTCATTTCATTAAGTTAACACCTTTTCTATATGATATTAATTTGGGCTTTTTCCAAAGCTACTTTATTTGTCACTTTTCATATTTTAAGATATGCTGCTTTTATGAACGTTTGCAAAGGTGTAGATGCAGTGGAAAATCTTGCCCCAAGGCCCGTACCATACTAGTTTTTCTGAAGTTGCTCACCATCCATTTATTTCTTTATTTACAAATACCATTCAAAAAACTAAAATGTTAAACCGATTCCAAATAGTGCGAGTAAACATTTCATATTTGCTTTAGTTTTCATTACATAAAAAAGGTATAAATACTCAAAATATTTAGTCGCAAAACTCAAATACTCGGTGTAGACCGACTTGTTATTGCAGATGCTAGTACTGAATTAGTTTAAAATTAAGAAATAAATTACTTAGTTTTATAACGGTCTGACACTTTTTTTTGGATTTAATGTCAGGTTAGCATTACTTCTTAAATAAAATTCTGTATAAATATATTTTATAGTTATTCGAACTATAAATTTTCGTTCAATAATTGCTGAAATATCAAATTAATAATGCATAAATACAAGGTTCTCATGGATATTTGTTAATGAGCGCAGGTAAGGAATTAATTTTTGATAACAGAGAAGCTATACTATTTTTATGGTTTAACAAGAAATACTTCCAAAAATGCTTAAAACATAATTCCACTAACAAAAGTCTTTTCTCTTAAATATAAGTTGACTAATTAATTACCCTACGAACAGATCTCCATAAAAGCCACTGCATGTATCTTCTGTTATAAAAATAAACATCTAACTCTTACGTATCAATGCACAACTTATCTATAGGATAGCCTTTTTAACTTTTAAACATATGTAAGTTTCACCAAAGTAATTATAAAGTGCTGATACTTGTCTAAAACATTAAGATATTGTGCACATGGGGACCGTTTTCATTATTCGGCTTAAGGAGTAAAACAAAACCCAACTCCTTCTTACTATGAGTAGTGTGGGAAAGAAATTTAACGAAAACAAGAGGGAAAATTATACGTCTACGTTATCTTATTATATTTAAGAAAAAGTAAAGGAGAACCAAACAATTATGATATTGGAAACACTACTCTCCTTCTTTGTGGGAGAGTTGAATGAGTACAAAGACGAATCGAAAAGAGATTCGTTTGTATAACGAATATAAGTTTATAAAACGATTATTTTTCCCAATGCTTTTAGCCAAGTTGAAATAGGTACATAATGAGAATTTCCTATTTTTTCTTTTAAACAGAGTATGAAACTTTGTTTAGACACACTATGAAACGTACAGGCTGAACGTGTTCTTTTTAAAATTGTAGAAGCAGAGGTTGCTTGTAAGGGGGGGGGGGGTACTATCCGCTACTCTGTGGAATCTCGTAATAGACTCCCCCTAAACAGGTTGCTCAAGATCGACACACATAACATTGGATATGCTGACGACATAATAATTATAGTAAAGGGAAATTTAATGAACGCAACAGTGGATATAAGGAGGAGTGCCCTCCGAGTGGTAGAGCATCGGTGTATAAAACTGTACTGTCTGTAGATGCGTACAAGTCAGAAATAATAATCTTTACTAAGAAAAAAAGATCATCACTTCAACAAAATTAGGCTCTTTAGTTCTGAGCTCAAGAAATCTAGCACAACATTTTTTTCTCGTAGTATCAACCAACCAACCCCACCCCCTCCCCCCACCCTTGGCCAAATTTTTTTCTCCTATTAGCAAAGGTCTATCATACTCTGTACAACAAAAAGAACTATCCAAATCGGTCCACACGTTACAAAGTTAGGTTTCACAACCACCTCCCACCATTTGCACCATTTAACAACACAAATAAAAAGCAGCATCATTATGTTCAAATAACAAAACGGTTCGACGTCATCCTAAAACGTCACGAAAGCCAATTTTTGCTCTTTTAGGTTAGAATATCTCAAAAACCTGACGTGATAGAGCAATTCTGAGCCCAAAGACTTCAAGTGGACCTACAATTTAAGGTGCAGTTAACTCAATCAGGAAAAATTAACAAACTTTTGTGAAGGCATTTATCTCGTATTTCCGGGAAGAATTTTAATAGATAGTAACAGCTAGACGGACGGACAGACCTAAACTATAATGGTTACTCAAAAATGCGACTTTTCTACAAATTCTAATTCTTTTACTATTTAAGGTTTTATTTTTGTATAGTTTGCATTAGTAAAATTTCAAAAAAATTCAAAAAAATGTGTATGTCGAACTGTTTTCCTGTTACTGATTACGGATGGTTTTTCTCTAGTTCCCGTAACCCATTGGGAGGTATAGTGCGGGAGAAGATTTCAATCTGAAACATCGTTATTAAACTACAATCCGCAAAGGTATTTTAAGTAGTGCTAATGAGGTCCGGGTAATCGGGTACTCGGGTACCCGTAACTGCCCCTAAAGTACGGGATTAGCCCGGTAGCCGAAAATTACTCGATACATATGAGTATTTCCTGAGTACTCGAGCATGCTGGTACCCGGGTTTTCGAAATCTCGGGTAGTAAAGTATCCAGTAAAAGATATGATACCGAATAGCTAGATGAACCAGTAGCCAGCATTAGTGGAAATCGTCTTGCTCGGATACACTTAAATAACCGCTGTAGATCAGCATTATAAGTTAAAGTTCGTTTCACTGGGGCACAGCTTTTAGAAAATTCACCGTCACGATTCCAATGATATCAAACTTAAAGTAATAGGATTCAATTTGGATGAGATTTTGAACAAATTCGTAACCCCAATTTCTTTAGGTACGAAAAAATTTAACTTTTATTTTGTGCAACATTTTAGTTGCCACAACTGTAAAGGTTTTGGCGGTTATTTCCCTTTAAATATCGGCAAATTCAATAGGATTAAATTTGGCTAAGTTTTCGAGTAAAACCTGCTTCAGTCTTCTTAAAATTGAGTCATCAAATTAGAAGATGTATTTTTCAAATTAAACTTGCATTAAATTTATACCTCGAAGGTATTACCAAAATATTTTCATGACGATGAAGGAGAGCATAATTATGATTGATCATTATTTTCATTAATTACAGCAATTTAAAAATAATGAGTACAATTTTGGAGACACGTTGGAAAAATTACGACTTTTATCAATAAAACCATGTGGTTGCAAGCTAAAGGTAGTGACCAAATTAAGCCGAGGGTTGTCTCTTTTGATTATTAAAAAATTTGGAAAATGGAAGTTTTATTATTAATTTGATTACGTATTTAACAAACAGGAATTCATCAGACACATAACAATCTAATATTTTTTTTTGTACATGTGTACGTGCTCAAATAATGTACTGATACCGTATATGTAAATAAAAGTAATAATTATTGACTAGTTTTTGCAATTGATCTAAGTCCCTTTGTATCTTTAAGAGAAGAGTATTATATATTGGTGAAATACATAGGTATGTCATATTATGTTATATATGCCTCCCTCAAATAAATCTTTAATGAACTTTAAACCTATATGATTTGAAAATTATTTTGTGTATGATTTAGAAGAGGAGAAATGGAATATTTATTGCAAAATGTAGCTAACATTCAATTACGGCATATTCTGTTGAATTGATTACCCGAAACCACTGCGGAATTTTTTCACAAGTATCTCACTACTCGAGTTCCCGTACTTCTCGGATAGAATCAGTAATCGGATAGAATCATTTACCCTACTTTTAAGCGCAATCTTTTATCCGAAAAAAAACAGACAACTGCTTCCGCCAGCGAGACCTGAACTTGACTAGTCAACAGATTATTCACTATATTCTGACTTGACTCGTTTATGTGAACATTTTTAAAATAAAGTAATTTGACTTCACTTTATTCGCAAGTGTGAATGAAATTCCTAAATATACATAAATACAAATTTACAAATCCAGTATTGATTATATTTGGTTTTATGGATCGCTAATATGTATAAATAGTTCAATTCAAAAAGGTTATTCAATTAAACTTAATTATTTGGTTTTTATGAGTTTTGGAATTCGGTTAATGTTAGTCGATTTTAAATATCTGCGTTACGATGTTATATAAAATTGCCTTTATATATATTTGCTTAAATTAAATTTAACACTATATTATTTTACTCAATTATCTTATCTGTACGTTTTGCAACTCATCGTTGCAATATGCCACTTGCTTTTATAAACTGAGGTATAACTATGTGTATCAGCGTTTGCCGCTAAATTATGTAAAAATGTGTAAGAACACTTTGTAATATTTTTCTATAAAAATACGTAATATATTTATTAAAAATAATTTCAATAAAAGAAATTAAAATATTGGGTCAAAGTGTGTTCGTTTATACACGTTTTCACATTATTCGTAAACACAGCTAGTCTGGAAACAATTGATATACAATTCAAACTCAATTCGAGTTCTTCAAAATCCTGTATATTCACAGTTAGGTACTCGAGTAGTTTTGAGTATTTCACAAAAAGGAAAACCAGTCGCTTGTTATGCACTATTTAACCCAAAACTACTCTGCTATATATCTAGTCCAAGGCAATCTAATGAATGTTGCACTAGTTTATACTAGACATCTTCAAATCTCTTTATGTCCGTTGTAAGCAAGGGGCACATTAATAATTATAAGAGTATCCTTTAAATCCTTTAGGTAGTCCTTTAAAGCACAATCAATATACCACTATAAAACACTTTGTTTCCACAAAGAATATTCACTTCTTTTTATAGCAGTGTCCATATGTTGTACAAATCTTGTATCCTTTTATAGACTCACCTTCATTTTTGGCACAATTAAAAAATTAGAAAAAATCACAAAAATTCGTTTGTTTAAAAATCCTTTCGTTCGCTTTCCTTTTCAATAACTTGAAATAATTATTAAACTCCCTTTCGATAGCGCGCAAACAAATTGAAAAGCTCTACTTTGTAGAGCACCACGAGATACTGATGGCCGGCCTAGCCCTATAGTCGTTTATATACGGTCAACCAAAACAGATATAGAGTAAATGTAAAATTTTGCCCCATTAGGTCGAATGCGATCAACAAGAAAAGTAACCAGCCCCACCTTAAAATTTTCAAAATGAGACTCACTTACTCCGCCATCAATTGCGATCAAAAGGCGTTTAAAGATTGTTTTTCGTGCTTTTTGTGCAGCAGAAAAGTTATTGCTTGAATTTAATGCATTATGCGTATGAATACGGGTCATTTGGACGTGCTCGATCTGCGCCAATGTCCAGCCCAGCTAATAATTACCTTAATAAATTTAGAAAAATCGCAAGAATTGCATCAATTTCAGGTCGATTAACTTAAAATTTCGTTATAGTTTACCTAAGATCTGATCATCATGATAAGTTGACTTTAATTATTGGCAAGACAAGTGGTCTTCGGCACAAAATCAGATTCAGTATCTAAGATGCCCATGCAGTTCAATGCATTTCAATTGCAGTAACAGCGGTCGTTGGTGTTCAATTTTTCTAAACATTCCAATATTGGACTCTTCTATACACCCGTAGTCGTACGTAAATCAAGTTTTACATCGCATTCCGAGCTATTCGTACTAGTTACATCACGAATTCGCAACGGACATATCAGCAAAGAATATTAACCCGAAAAACATGTTCTTACGCATTCGGGCCCAAAGATTTTTTACGGCTACAGGCTAGTGCTCCACATAGTGGTGGTGGTGGTGGTGTACGTTAAATTTCATAAATGGAAAATTCAAGTTACAAGAATTGCACTCAAGAATAAAAAAAAAAGAACGAACGCGAATGAAACGAGCTGAAAGTTTGATCGAATGATAACGTGCACGAACGATGTCGTTCGGTCCAGGAAAAATGCATTGAACAATAATTGATTGCTCCAAAGAAGATGATCATAAGTCAATCCATAGCGTGTGTCCCATCAAGAAACGTCATTAGCCCGCGACCAAGCCAGATTCACAAACCCTAATTGGATAAGTTGAAAATTTAACGGGATAATTCGTTATTTCTTGATGATGGTCAGTGATTATGTCCGCGGCGGTCGTTCAGCATATATATGTAGAGCAACTTCGTTGGTCAGCTTAAGCTGGGGCTTGAATTTCTGTAGATTCTTGCATTGAGGACGCCTTTGCTGCCGTAACTTGTCGCGGCTGTCGTTCCAATGAAAGTGAAAGGAGAGAGAATCAACTTTGCGCGGCAAGCTAAAACGAAAAGATTTAAACTGGATCTGGTACTGCTCAATCGAACCTTAGTGCAGATAATTTGAATTGAAAATTTGATTATATGCTAGATTGCAGAAAGGATTTAGATCGCACTTTATGCAAATAGTAACAGAAAGTAAATCTGTTTAAATAAAAATCAAGTAAAACTACTTAAGTCATGGTTCGGAATAGGAAAAACTGTGCAAACTTTATAATATAATGTCAATAAAACTCACAAATGTCCTATTTCAATTGAATAGTCTGATTTTGGTTACCATGTATTTTATGCGGAACAAGTTTCGATTTAGTTAAGAATGTGTGGACTTTTACTTTCTGTACAGGAAATTTTTATGTTTGTCGACGTTTTAAAGGTACAAATTTTTTTCAAGGTCATGATTTTTTCTCCAAGGTTCCACGGTAGAGTAATTCGCCCATAATGTCGTTAGCGCAGCTGTGTTTCATGTATTGCTTACAGAAGGAGTCAATAAGTTTAACGTTTTGCATCTTGATACTATAGGCCCAAATTCTATAATATAGATACTAGGGCAAAGATTTACGAATATAAAATGTTTTTGCAAAAGGGTAGAATTTGCTGATGTTGCCCCCAATTCCAATTCTTTCTTTTCGTCGTTCTATAATTTACATCGCAATGATTTTATTTATACTGCTCTATTACGCAGGTTTCGGGATGGGGAGTCAGCATAAAAAAACCGAGACGGAAGTGACCTCATACCATTTATTTACAGCCCTACCAAAACTATTAGTTCTATAGAATATGATTTATATTAACCCATATATTCCCACTGCCCATTTTTTAGGGCGATACATTTTGTGGTACCGGTTTCAGGAATATGTTTGCAAAGGCAACACACGCATTCCACAAACAAATCAGAAGTGGTGTTATTTTTTTGTAAGATTGGTGAAAAATTATTTTATAAATAAATTTTGTGTTTAGAAAGTAAATTCTTTAGTGAATTCGTTTTAAAATTATTTGTGGTTAGATGTTATATATGCCTAGTTATTACTGCATACTGAAACATGTTTTTGTTAGTACCCCATGTAACGTACCGTCCCAAAAAATGGGTAGTGGGAATATATGGGTTAACTTAAATAGACTAAATTTATTTTCCAAAAAAAAAACAATATAAGAAACCTGTTTATGTTGATAAGTAGGATAGAATTGTTGGGACTAAGATGCCTTACCTTTGGTACGGGGATTGTCTAAGCCGCCGATGTAAATTCAAACAATCACTGAAATTGAATGATGATTTATTTAATTATCGAATGGGTTTATATCCAAAAATTTCCAATTAGTACTCAATAATAAGAAATACAAAAAAAAAGTTCGAGTTACGAAAAAATTTTGAGATGGAAAATGCATTCGACGTATTTTTTATTTTTGTGGCTGGCGCATGGAAGTGGCGAGTGGAAAAAAAACTGCAGTTTAATCAATTACCATTTGGTAATCGATTTCTTGCTTTTTTATGAGTTGTTAATTTGTCGTTATTGTCTCCTTGAACATCCTTCGGCGTCAAAATGTGAACTTTTGATGACTAAAGTCTCCACGATAGTTCTGCTGGGACAGGTAGATTTTTGAAATTTGCCTTTCGACGTGCTGATAAATATTTATATATGACGTATTAAGCCCCAGATAACATTTCTGTGCTAAGCATGTAAGTTACCGTATAATGATGAATGTAATGATGAGTTTGTTACTGAACTGAATTGTCCTGTGACAGTTTCGATAACCTGTACATATGCGACATTGTTCAGCTGCCAATGTTGCTGTAAGAGAATTGAATTTTTTGGTTGTGCTGCTGATTAGTTCGTAGCTGACTGGTGTTTACGTTTGGAATAAATTATACGTTTAAAGAAAATTCAAAACAACCTATTTAAAACTCGAGCGGCGTATAAAATATAAAAAAAAATTCTTCATTCGGTCGGAGTCTCTGATTCTGATTTATTATATCTTTATCAGACACGCCGATCGTGTTAAGATATTTTTTCATATTTTTTACGTTGCTCGAGTTTTAAATAGTTTGTTTTGAATTTTCATTTGACAATTCATTAGGATCATATCTAGTGCATATTTTATTGGAACTAAGGATTGGAGTCGAAAACATAAACCTGGATTCTTGGTATTACAATGTATCAGATCGTTGCGACGATTGAATGTCGATAAATTAAATTCATAGAACTTGATGTTATTTATAAAATTTCATAATTAATTTTAAATTAATCACAAATTATTATTGACTTGCTAGCCAATGCATCAAAGGGTTGTCCCCTAGGCTCTGGTGGTCACATCGTAAGAAAAAAAAATTATCTGTCATCATAATCGAAACTTTGTTCTTTTGTCGTTTAGAATGTTCCATTTCTCACACCACTTCAAAATTTTTTCCGCTTGAAATTGTAACGAAGTTACAAATTCACAAAACCTGTTAACAGTAACACATCACCCAAGTCAAAAATTGTCGAAGTGCCTCCGCCGCTAGATCTCCGCCGGGCTATATAAAGAGGACCGGCTCAGTACCAGGGGTTTTTCGACGTCTAGCAGTCGACCAGACTAGACCTAGCAGACCGATCAGAAGCCAGAAGCGGTCGCAGTTCAGCAGTCGACGAGAACAGTCCCTGACTAGACACCAGACGGACCACATCGAGGGAGTCCCCAAATGGTAAGAGGTATACAGGTAATTTAAGTTTTAAGTAACCAGCGTGCTTCACTATACCGTTCCCTCTTGCACCAGCGTGCTTCCCTGGTGCAAGACACTCGTCTAACCAGTGCGCTTCCCTGGTTATCTAGCCATCACCCTCACCAATGCACTTGCCTGGTGTTGGCCACTATACCGTTCCCCCTTGCACCAGAGCGTTTCCCTGGTGTGAGTAACCAGTGCGCTTCTATTTATTTATTTATCGAAATAACCCTTATAACTCAGAAGGCGCACTTCACAGGCAGAAGCCTGGAATCAATTGACCTATTCACCAGAATATAACATATATTGAGGTGAATGAGGCTTCCACACCAATATGCAAAAAAGAATATTAGTAATCAAAATAGTGAAACACGTCCAAACACTACAGTCAGGGGTGCACAGATAACAGAGAACGTTTAAGCAAATCCTTGGTAAGAGCCAGGTCAAAAATAGGACACATATTTACGGCTCTACACATGCGATTAATAGGCTCATGCATACCATAGTTAGACCGAGAATGGACAACATGTAGTAAAGGCGATCTCCTTAAGCAATACGGGGTATGCCTATAAGTAACCAAACCTGCGAGAGTGCGAGAATCTATATTCGAGTTCAAAAGCTGGTGAATAAATACTAGGTCAGCAATTCTATGTCGTTCCTCCAACGAGTGGAGCAATCGGAGGCGATCCTCATATGGAGGAAGCCTTAATGGACCATTCCACGGGAGGTCTCTTAGTGCGAATCAAAAAAAGGTTCGATGCACCGACTCGAAGCGTCTAGAATGAACCGCATAGCAAGGTGACCAAACCTGAGATGCATCCTCGAGAAATGGTCTAACCAAGGAGAAAAATAAGTGAAGGGTCAGTCGATCAGAAAACTCCCTTGACCACCGTTTAACAAAACCCAGAACTAAATTACTCCGAGACACGATATAGTTTATGTGCAGAGTGAAATCGAGTTTTTTTTCTAGCTTCACACCAAGGTCAGTAACTGACTCAACACGACGGATAGTAGTTTCAGCAAAGGTATAATCAAAGACGAGCTGATTGGGGTTCCTACAGAGTGACATAACTTCACATTTATCCAGGTTAAGCTGCAGGCCATTTGAGGCACACCAAACCTTGAAGGTATTCAAATCATCCTGAATGCAAGAAGAATCATAACTCTTTCTAACACATGAGAAGATCTTCATATCATCTGCATAGATTAAGACTTTGGAGTGCCTAATCAGAGGGACAATGTTATCAATGACAAGAATGAACAGCAAAGGCCTCACATTGCTACCCTGCCACCCTACACCAGATGAAGCTCTAATAAATCTAGATAAAGTGTTACGGAAAGATACTCGGTATGACCTATCTTTTAAGTAAGAGCGGATCCAGTCGAGCATTAAGGGTGGGAAACCCTTTTCCAATTTAAGCATAATCACAGAGTGAGGGAGCTTATCAAACGCCTTGCTAAAGTCGGTGTAGACGCAGTGACCTCGCTGTAAGGCAGAGATTATGTGGGATGTAAATTCAAGCAGGTTAGTTGTCGTCGATTTACCAGGCAGAAAGCCATGCCGATTAGATGAGATTAACCCCTTACACTGCCCAAAAAGCTGCGAATATATAACAGATTCGAACAATTTGGGTATGCAGGAAAGCTTCGCTATTGGCCTATAATTTGCTATTAAGTTTTTATGCCCCTTTTTATAAGCGGGAATTATAAAGGAGCTCTTCCATAATATAGGAAATCTGCCGGCCTGAATAGATTTGTTGAAGATGAGTACCAGCGGAGTAAGTAAGGCGTCAGAGCAGAATTTCAAGAACGCAGATGGAACACCATCAGGACCAAAAGAAAAGTCAATCCATGATAATATCACGAGATATAATGGGCAAGGCAATGGAGGCAGCGGGACGGTCTTTCCTGGTGCTCTAGTTAACGGCTACCCAGTGCGCTTCCCGGGGTATCTGGCTCTTGCCCTTACCAGCGTGCTTCCCTGGTGTTGGCCACTCATACCGTTCTCTCTTGCACCACCTTGCTTCCCTGGTGTGAGACACTCGTCTTACCAGTGTGCTTCCCTGGTTATTTAGTTACCGCCTACCCAGTGCGCTTCCCTGGATACCTGGCTATATAGGTATCTCCCTGACCGTAATAATACGTCCTACCCTTCTAACAAGATTGTCCGTCGTAATCTAGGCATTAATACCCTCCGTACAGATTGACCCTTCTCTGTCTGTCTCTCTCGTAGGAAACTTTCTTGTTTCTCCCGAAGGTAAGGCTAGCGAAGCCGAGAATAGTTCATCGATACCGCACTGACCGACCGGATTCAGAGTAAAGCAGCTGGACTCCTCTATAACCGTATTCATCGTGGGGCAAAAGCAGATCAACGACACCACAGGACATAGCAAGGGAGCACGAATCATCCACGACCAGGGACCCGTCAGACAGAGCATAGTGTTTTAAGGAGCTAGAACAGTATAAACATAGAGTGAAATAGAACGAGTGTTATTTAGTATAAGTGTATAAAGTGACTAGAATATAGGACAAAAATTGAAACTGAATAAAGTGAATTGTATTTAGTCAAAGGTTTGGTTTCTTTCAAAAGCCACTGACCCTGGATCCGACGAGCTTATCCCCTGAAAGAAACCAGTAACCGCCTATATACGAGGAAAACACGTTATAAAATCTCCAGTATGGCTGTTGTTGTGTCCTTATCACTGAACTGTGTGAGAATAAATGCGTTAATATTATTCTTAATGAGGATACATGACCTTGGTTTACTTTTACCTTGTAAATAGAGGAGCTTATAACCCTTCATGTTGAGTCCGCAAACCGAAGGAGAAGGGCTGCGGACGCTGCTTTTGAGTGATGGAGGTTAATTTGGACCACCCTTAACATCACTGTGTCCAGGTGAGGATACCGCTATCACAGTGATGTCAGCAGTCTCCCCATCGTTACTGGTATCTTCGTCAGTGGAGGAACCAAGAAGTTGGTCCTCCAGCTCTGGTTCAGGATCCGGGAGGGTGTCAACTACCATAGCGTCGACCGTCGCCTCACCATCTTCTGGTGAGGGAGTGACAACGGCATAAATTGTCGTTTCACTCTGTTCTCCTTCCTTTTCCTCGGTGTTGCTTGAGGAGGCTGCTGAATTCTCCTCTAATTTACTAGCATTTAGCGCCTTTAGGTCCTTTTCATAAACCTTCAGGCTGATGGAGCTGAAGCCATAGCAAATAATGCCATTGCATTCAGCAAGTGGGGCAAGGGACTGCTCGTTTAGGATCATAATGACCTGTCTTAAGCTTCTCTTGACCTCGCCCACCTGGGCCACCTTCCAATCATGGGTAGGTAGTTCAGGGTTGGACATTTGGAAGAACTTTAGGATCTCTGCAGGATCCGAAGGTTCAGCTGGTACCCAAGCCCGTGACCTAGGTCTACAGGGGATTTTATCCCTGGGAACGGCTTCAATTTTTGCGCCAGTCCAGATTTCGCCAAGACGGGAAACTGCCTGGTCACGAAGCTCCGCCGACCTCTGGTTCGAGCAGGCAAGTAGCTTAACGTGGCCTTGATGCCAACCAGCATCAAGACAACGTGGAGGAGGGCCAGGGTTCAACGAGAGAACTTCCATATACACCTTCAGCAACGCCATCTCCACCATCTTCCATTTGTCAGGCGTGATGGAGCCGTCCGCGTTGCTGCGATCTATAGTCGCCCTTACTAAGCTGTCCTTCGCTATCTCGCTGAAGGACTTGGCAGTGGAGGAAAGGGGGCCTATCGCCTTAATCCTTTTGGAAGATGGCTGCTGCTCGTTAGGCGATCGCAACCTCTTCGGGGTAGCTTGCAACGGGCCTTTGGAGGCCGACGCGCTACTTTGGGCAACAATCTTATTAGCCCATTGCAGAGAGGTTTTATCCTTCTCTCTAAGGTTTTCTTGAGACACGGAGCTCAGTTTGCGGATGATTCTGAGCGCAGTCCGTCTCTCTTTGAAGGCCACCGTTAAGGCATTTCCCTTCTGCTTGGTGGTCGTAGGGTTGGACTGTGGTGTCCTGAGAGGCGCGCTGGAGGATATATACTAAGTGAATAATTTTCTAAACGCTGGATTGGACGAGGTGCACTTTGGCCTGCTAGATCTACAGGCTTTACCCCATTGGACTTTTTCTCATGGGGAACAATGAAGGATGAAGTTCGTTCAAGCCTTGTTAACACTTGGGAGGATTTAGTTAGCAGAATTGGTAATTCAGCAACGAAAACACGGGAGAGGCTGGTTGCAATACGCTTTTAACAGGGACTTAGAAGGAGATTGTTGGCATGCATCTAAAGTGACGGTGGGCATTTTGAACAGTTTTGTAATATATTAAGAATAATTTTAATACGTTTTGAATTCAATAAAAAGCATTTTAGACTTATTATGAGTTTAGTTTCTTTAAATTGCAGATTTTCAAATATTTCCCTATAAGTTTTCTACTTATAAATTTCTACAGCCTTTCTCTAACTGGGCATCTTGTACCTTTTTATAAAGGTAATGAGATGGGTAATCTAATAAAAATAAAAAGGGGTGTACTAATTACATGAATTTCGGAGAAAATTTGGGAAAATGCTGAATTTTACGTAATCGCAAACGATTTTTGTCACTTTTGGAAGTGACTGTACCTGCAATGGTAGGAGTTAGATCAACATTGTTGACAATTTCGGAAAGATCATTGGGATAGTAATTCTTTATTGTCTGTTTGATGTCGCGGTGTTGGGTAGATAGAAAAATAAATAAATAAAAATAAAAGAGTAATGTCCATACCATGAAAACTGAAATTTATCAATAACCCTGTAACTCCCGAACGGTTGAGATTGCACTCCCCGCTGTCATAAAATTTGTTGTTAGCCTAGGTAAGATCCATCAACTTCACTTATTTTGCCACATCAGATCTGAAACACCCTTTATATAATGGTCTATAATGGCATTTTACCATTGCCCTCCCCGCTGTAATAAAATTTGTTGTTAGCCCTTCCCGGTGAGATCCATCAACCCCACTTATTTTGCCACATCAGAAAACACCCTTTATGTGATGGTCTATAATGGCATTTTACCATTTTTGTGGCTAATTAAAGAGCTTTACAAAGATTCTTATATTAATCAGTAAATAATTAGTGTCACATGTATTTAAATTGCCAAAGCCTCTTTATCGATTATATTATAATAGATATTCCTTCTTCAGTTTTTTCTGATTTTCATTCCTGTAGTGAACAGTGTAAGGAAGCTGACTTCTTCTCAGTATTTATGTCCTTACACTTTTCTACTTTTATTTTCTTTAAAAAACTGTTTAAAAAATCCATTTATTACCAAAACCTTTTATTAATTTAGCTCGTTCTTATTTTCAAAAGTACGTTAAACATATACATATTCCTCTACTCACTGATCAAATCACTCACTCTCAAATATTTGGAAAAGAATGGTGAAATTTGCGGTTTTTAAATAATTTATGTACATTTGTTAACGTCACAAGTTCAGATAAAAGGTGGGAGGCAGGAAAAGAAACACCCTGCAGAAGAGGGCTGAGATTTTTCATATTACCCATATCCTGTTCACAATATTTAGAATTATCAGGTAAAAGAATTTTGTCTGGAAAAAACTACAGAAAATGGTGACACTATATGAAGTAGTTTTTAACAAATGTGAAAAAATGTGATTGACTCTAATTCATTGAACATGGTCTGTATCCTTAGGAAAGAATTGATGCCTATCTATTATATAAGGAATAACTTACTCTCCTTCCAGTCTCCCATAGTCTAAATGTGTTAATTTTATATTGGCTTAAAAAATATGTCTGAAACAGGTATATTGATTGCCAAGTTCTACCTATTACATTCCCTCTTTATTTTAATATTCGATTTTAAAAACTAAAAATTTTATTTTAAAATATTTAGTTTTCTTAATGTTGTAACTATTTTTCGTCACTTTAATGTAAGGAACTAATTAAGACTAATCCTAATTCACTACATTTTGAAAACTGTAAAAAACATAAATACAATAGTCTTTGATTTGAATTTGGTTTGTACAGGTTGGGTGCAGTATTAAGTGAATATAATTGAAAGTTTATTTTTCCTTTCAAAGCGTTTGTAAATCATATTAATTAATCAATATCTATCAAAGTATATAGGTCGCCAAAAAATATTTAAAATTTATTTGTCAGTCGAATCTGCTTAAGAATTTTAAAGTAGAAGAATGTAAATACTTTTTCCTTAAATTAATAAGAATTTTTAAAATAATTAAGCTATCCCTACAGGTTACCTGAACGTTTAACCCTGCAATCTTATTTTATCTGCACACACACAGATTGTCAAAATACACAAATTTTTCTCATAAATGTACGTTTAAACATTTTTCGAGACTCTCAATGAAAAAATTAAAAATTATAGAACTTTGAACATTTTTACTTGAAATGCAATTGAACAAAAGTGCTTAGATCTTTAGAGGGAATCTAATGAAATTTTTTGAAAGTTTTTTTATGCAATTTTGCCATTATGCAATTTTAGTTGAAGTAGGAAGTGCATACAAAATTTCTGAAAATTTGATGAGATTCTGTATAAATCTAAATACTTTTGGTCCCTTGAAATTTTGCTGTTCACTGTTTTCACTGTCACTCTGTTTTGAGTTAAAATGTTCAAAGTTCAAAAGTCTTCGATTTGTTGTTTATTTTTACCCAAAGAATACGAATCTACAATAAAATATTGGGGTTTTTATTTAAGATCCGAAAGTTGTTCTCGCTCCACCTGCAGAAGTGGTGTTGGGGGCTAATTTTGTGGGCTATTTCAAAAATATCAACTACGTGGTTTTTCATTTCCCGATACAAAGCGCATTTTTCGCGATATTCAGTGTTTTCTGACTTTTAGGACTTCCTGTATGTTATTTCAAGAGAAAAGGTGCCTCTTAAAATCTGCGGTGTCTCCGGGACTATGTTTATAAATCACATTGTTGCCTCCTGTACGATAAAACATTGTTCTGCAACATCGGTGAAACTTAAATATTTCTGTGCTGATGCGTACTAACTTTTCATTATTTAAAAAATTCAAAACAAGAATGGTCAAATATACCTTAATCAACTATGGATTGGACAATGACCATCGGTTATCCTTAAAATACATTCCAAGAAATGTTGCATCTGTAAAATTTAATAGGACAGTGAAATTCTTCATTAATTGTTGTATACTGGGTAAGTAACTATGAAGTGCATAATTTATTGAAATCATCCCTAAACCTATGTCTATTTCATGGACATACGATTAATCGCTATTTCATGCGTTAACGTAACTGCGTTAGTTACTTGCAACTTCTGGTGATGAATATTTTATTTTATCTGATCCGCTACCGATAAACCTGCAGCCTTTTGTAGATATTCTGGTTTAAATCGGCAGGCGATCGAACTTTTGCACTCGCTAGATGCAATCATTTCTCTTTAGACTGCTAGTAAATAAATGGCTTTACTTTCAATAGAAAATCTCTACTTTTACTCAAGCAATGCGTCCAGTCACCGATCGAATAAACTTGAATTTTTGTTTTTTGGGGTCTTTTAGATTTGTCGCATTGCGATTTCGTTATCACATTCTAAACAGTCTCTATGCAAGACTGAAACATGGCTCGAGAGCACTCTTAAAATTGGAAAGTTGTTCTTTTATAAGCCGACTATTCCTTCAAAGCTGCTGTAGACGTACTTGTACTATAATTTTTATCCCCAGCTTTTACATAAATTATCCTAGGTCTGGCGCACGTAGTGCCAATATTCACGCGATTTGCATGGCAAAAAATTGCATAATATCAATTTAGTTCACACGCACTGAAGAAAATAAATCATCAGACGCGTTAAAAAGCGTAGAATAAAAATGTTTGGAAAACAAGATAATTGCTGATTTTTACTGTCGGCAACAATTTGAACTTCCCGCTGTTTTTATGTAAGAACTGCTTGCACCGGATTTCTTACGCAACAATAAAGTTACTTGATAGTGCTGGTCTAAAGTAAGTGCAGCCCATGATTAAAGCCATGTCTCACCACCTAATAGAATTCGACCTCAAAACACTTCCATTTTAATTGCAGGCTGCACTACTAAATATTGGAAGGAAAATTACTGCAATTATAAGAAATTATTTACATATTAGATTAATTAATTAAATCGTTATAAAACTTATACAGATAATTCTTAAGAGATGCCTTCAAGAGACTATGACTTTGGCGAACTAGCATCGTGGGCTTCAACAGCGATCAGCCACGGTATATTTGAAGCATGAGCAAATGGGACTGCGATCCTTTCTTTTTGTTCATCGCTAGTTTAGGCTTGGGCACTGGTAGTATAAGTGGCATGAACGGACCAGTCCATCTAGCCTTATTAATGTTCTAATAGCTCTATTAAATAAAATTGGTAACAAGATAAGAAACCTCTCGGGCTCACTTACTTTCACTGATTTGTCCGCGCGTACCTGCAACCACAACTTTGTATTGTAGATATCAAAGTTTCATACAAATCATTAATTTTGACTTAAGATTGGATAACCTAAGAAGTGATAGCGTTCGTTTGTGTTCGATCAAATTATGTAATAACAGCGAGGGTTTTGAAGAAAGGCATTTACGAGACTTATTATTTTTGAGGATTAATGAAGATGATTAGCTCCCAGATACAGTTCGAAAGTAGTAATTAGACGGTGGGTATTAGTAGCTTCCTAGGCGGAAAGCAATTAAGTTCAAACACTTAAAATTAGCAAGGTCCTCCTGCAACATTGAACTTTACTTAAGAATAGTGGCAAAGAGCAACAAACAATATTTGCCAAATTAATGCAAGCAAATTAAAATGTTGCGCCTCTGCTTTGGCTGAACCGGAGACTTACTAACTGCTCTAACGGAGCGTTGGAATCATTGTCTCCATAATTTCGGTGAGTCCGAAATCGTCGCTCTTGATATTTCAAAGGCTTTTGATAGAGTCTGGCATGCTGCCCTTTTAGCCAAACTTCAAACATTTGGTCTGCACCCTACCCTCGTTAAATGGATAGAGAGCTTTTTGTCAGGCCATTCAATCCGTGTAGTAATTGACGGAGTTACATCTGATTCCTACGAAATAAATGCCGGTGTACCTCAGGGTTCCGTTCTTTCACCAACCTTATTTCTTCCTTTTATTAATGATCTCTTATCCCTTACTCTCAATCCTATTCATAGTTTTGCCGACGACAGCACCCTTGATTTCGCGTACTCATTTGATTCTGTAATGAATTCACGTGGAAATGCTACAGAAGTCAATCGGGAACGCATGTTTAGATCATTAAACAAAGCAATTTCCATGGTCCTCGCTTAAAAAACGCCCAGTTCACCCCTAACCCATTTCAGTCGACGGAGTGAATATACCCAATTCACCCTCCCTAAAGGTCTTGGGTATTGAGATATCCAGCGATCTTAGCTGGACGGATCATATATTTGCAATCGCTAAAAGTGCGATGAAATGTTTGGGTTTTCTACAGAGATGAAAGAAATATTTCACCCCACCCGACTTAGTAGGGATGGGCGATCTTCGATTCGATCTCGACGGATCGATCTTTTAGCCTTCGATCTGCCGATTTTTGAATCGATTTTTCGCGGGACCGATTCAGCTCGAATCGATTTATTTTTTTCCGATTCCCATCTATTTAAGACAAGACTGAGGAAGCTCACCTGGAAATATTTTCGCATCATCATTAATTTGTGTCATAATCCTTCAAATTTAAAATTTCATACCAAAAAATTGTTAATGTTAGATAACTGCGTTTCGGATCTCTATAATATGTTAGTGTTATCTGTATATAAGTGAGTACCATGAGCAAAGATTACTATTACTGGATAAACGGCTTTGAACAAAGTAGAGAAAATTTTTTGGTTGCTTTTATATATTTGGGTAGGAGACAAGTATACTTTTCTTATGCGCATTTACAAATGTCAAATGTACTTCACTCATTAAAAGATCAGAATACATTGACAGTTGAAAGTTTCTTACGCACACAAATAAACTGTCTCAGTCATGTGATTCACATGAACTCTTTTTATTGATGGTATGTTTTGGTAAATTTTTCTCTTCGACAAGATTCGGCGGTACTTTTTTGAGAGAAGGCTATAATTCTCTTCAGATGAGAACAGAATTTTGACAGGAGTAAGTGATTCTCTCAAATAATTTTGACAGGAGTAAATGACTGCATACTACCTGTACTCTTTATTTGCATGTATATTCTTATGACTATAAAAGCTGGATATATTTCGTTTTACTGTGGTGCCAGTGTTACTTTTTCAAATAAGCTGGGTAATTTAGGGATCCGGTTATCTAGTAGTAAGTAATCTTTGACCATGAGTGCCAAACAGGTTATTTGGCAGCACTCAATTTTAGTGCAGCCCTGGTTAACTCTAAGGCTCTTGAAGATTTCTCGCTGCTAACTAGGATGGCTCGAAAATAGCTCTGAACCTCTTTAACTAAAAATTAATTCTTAATATATTGCTCATAATAAGAATACCTTGAATACATCTTTCACTATATGCGATTACAACTACTGGGTTCTCTCCATTGTTTTGTTCGATAGGTGTTACATCCGCTCACCCCGTCCTTCCACTATATGGTATTTAGTCTGGAGCAAGAACTTCTTCTGAACTCTTATCCCTTGGTGATTATAATTTATTGTCATGTGAAGTCCACCGGTTTTTGCTAGTTATGACAAATTTAGCTTAGTGAAGCGACACAAAATGTATGCTTCTTCAAATTGAAATGCCAAAATAAATGGAATCGATCTATGAACATCGATATTTTTAGGACGATTAATCGATCTTCGAAATCGGAAAAAAATTACAGCTGGTTGTTTTAAACAAATTGCGATCGCGAATGATTCGAAATAGTGCGGGAGTTCTAACCGGCTAAATAGTTATATGATATATAGACAACACTCGAGTGGGTCTTTTTAAGTCTTTCCAGTACCATGTATGGAGTAACTGAATTCAAGAGAATTCTTTCTATGAGTCTACACACCTTCTAATATTAAGGGGCAGACAGTTGATAGAACACCAATTGTAAAAGACGTCCTAGTCAGAATTTCAAATTTTACAGTCACGTACAGCCGAAACAACCCGGAAAATATTGGCATCGTCAGCATAAAAGTGAATTTTAGAATATCTCAAGAACATAGATCCATCATTGATGTAGATAATAAATAAAATCGAGGGTGGCTAACTTACGAATCAAAATGCGTTCAAATGCTTTACTAAAAAAATCAGTGAAGATACAATCCACTTTCTTTCCAGCTTCAGATAAGCAGAAGTCAGAGAATTCCAGAAGGTCTGTCGTGGTGGACCTTTCCTTTATATAGAAATACTGAAAAGAACACAAGTTAGCAATGGATTTATATTTTGAAATATCACAACGCTTGCTCTTCTTGTGAGGAGGAATAATTAGGGATGATTTCCAAAATCTTGGGAAGACATCACTTGCAAATTAAATAAAGAACAGGAAGAAGAGAGGAAGAGTAGTTCTTTAGAAGGGAAACAGGAACACCACTAGGACCAGACTATTGGATGTGTTCTCTGACTGTGTCGTCGTCAAATATAAGATCCTTCATTTCCAACGTAGAAGGAGGAAACATTCTAGGTAACTAAAATCCTTAAGGCTATTATCACAGTTAATATCAAAGAACGAAGTCATAAAAAGTCGCTAAATAGATTCGCAAACCTCAAGGGGTCCCTACTCTCACCATTATTTATCTTCCATAAAGTAGGTTAACCATCAGTACCACGCTAGGGTTAACAAATCTGCAAAACTGCTTAGGCTCGTCTCGTACCGTAGACTTCATTCTGTCAATGTAATTATATATATATATATATTTATATTCAGTTTTTTGTTGAAAATGAGATATGGGTATCATTCGTGCACTTTCGATATATGAAATTCAACTCAACGAAAAACAATCTATGTAGAAACTGTAGCAAAAATAAAAATCCCTATCCTGGGAAAAAACAATCGAAGTCAATTTTCAAGTTTTTTAATACAAATTATCCCAGTTTCAGAGAGTTCATTAACAAGAAGGGCTAACGGATTTCTTCTGGTCCCAGTCATTGTACAGGCAGGCTATATGGAATGTGACAAGAATATGGGCCTAATAAAGCAGACTGTGAGGATAGAGCTACCCGATCAATGGAACGACCACGTTCAATCTTCCCGGTGCAAGCCTTTACCTTTAACCGTTATTAAATGTCAGCAAAGCCTTTTTAAAAAGTGGACCAGTTATCTAGACAAGATAATCAAGAAAAAAACTCTGTTTTGCTATTTCCAAAATTTTTATAACCAAGCAACAAGAAATCCAATGGTTACCCCTCCACCCTAAAGCTCGAGAATACCTCTGATCCTCAGATTATCGCCAACCTCTTTGCACACTTCTTCAGTAAATCTTTCAGCGACAATTTTCTGCAACCTGACCTTAACTACTTTTCATTCTTGAACAAATGCACTCAAACGTCGTTTACATCTTTCGACCCTGACCCCGAACAAATCGCCGCCAGTATTAACGGGCTTGAGGATGACTTTCACCCCGGTCCTGACGGCATTCCGGCCATCGTTCTGAAAAAGTGAGCCTCTCGGTCACTCATGGGGTTTTCCCTCAGTTATGAAAAACTCTTATATTATTTCCATATTCAAAAAAGGCTGCAAGAACGATGTATCCAACTACAGACCCATTGCTAAATTATCATTCATACCTAACCTACTCGACAGAATGTCTTACCGAATTCATCTCCAAAACACTATGTGCCCTTGAAAACGGTAAAGATGTTGATGTTATCGCCACCGATTTTAGTAAAGCCTTTGACAAGATCTCCCATAGCGTTATCCTGTTTAAACGTGATCGCCTAGGCCCCCCCCCCTCGATTTATCTCCTGGATTCAATCCTACCTCAACAACCGTCAGTAGAATGTTATTTTCAGCTCATCCATTGTCGCTCGTTTCGGCGTCCCTCAGGGCAACCACCTCAGTCCATTAATTTTCATCCTTACAATTAATGATGCTAATTGTGTCATCAAATACTCAGAGCTGTCCATTTATGCTGATGACATGAAAATAATTAAACATATCTCCTCCACAACCGACTCTCTTCTTCTCCAAAATGACCTCGATTCGTTCACCATATGGTGCATGAAAAACTTTCTTGAGCTTAATGTCTCCAAGTGGCAGTCTCTTATTCCCGCAATCGTCTTACCACCACCCCGAGAACCTACATCTTAACTGACGTACCAGTCTCTATCGTTACCTCTCTGTGTGACTTAGGAATAATCTGTGATAGCGAACTAAATTTCCGTTCCCATATTGATAGCATAATTAACAGAGCTAACTCCGCGCTAGGGTTTGTGAAGCGCTGGTCTAGAGAGTTCTCCAATCCTTATGTTTCCAAATCTGTCTATATTTCCTTCAGAAGACCTCTCCTTGAATATGCCAACCAGGTATGGTCACCTACGCAAACAACCCACATTAACAGAATTGAATCTGTCCAGCGTAGGTTCATTCGCTTTGATCTACGTGATCCTCCGTGGGTAGACAGATTCAACCTTCCACCTTATGAAGACCGTTTGAAACTGATCGACTTACAACCCCTAAGTAAACGTCGATGTTTCCGACGTTCTCTTCATTCATCAGCTATTAGTTGGTGCCATAGACTGCCCTTTAATCCTGCAGTCTTTACCCATCTATACCAACCCTCGCAACCTTAGGTTCACTTCCCTTTTCCGACACGACCGCCGTCGCACGAACTACGGTCAACGCGAACCAATTACCAGGATGCTAAGAAAAGTCAACGACCTTCCCTCCTTTGACTTTCATCTGAGTAAATCATCGCTTCACCAAGCCTTTTATCTTTATCCCCCCATCTTGTTCGCCTGTCGTAATTCTGCTTCCTCCCAGTTTATATTTGTCATAATCATAGCTCACATTGTAGCTTACATTATCTGTTATGAATTATTGGTTATTTTAGTTTGTAGTATTTATTTTGTTATTTTGTATTTTTTATGTAACAGCTTGCATTAAGCTTAAATAAATAAACATAGTAGAATACTGCAATTGAGGACAACATATAATGGACCGTGGGAGTCCTACATTATCAGGAATAAGGTAGGTGGTGACTCATCTGTGAATGCTTCCGCAAAAGAACCGCCGCCATACAGTGCTCCGCTTCCGATATCGTCGGACAAATATAAGGATCTATGTGTATTAAAACAATTTTGCAGAGACGAAGCAAACCTTTTCATAAGGTTTCAGACGCAGATCTTGTCTAAAAGATGTTATTAGATTGTTTTTCCATACATTATTTTGATATGGATTGTTTTATCGCAATAAAACTGTACCTTCCGTATTAATATTATTAAAAAAATTAAATATATATTTTATTTAGTTAGTTAAGTTCTTAAGATGTTTTGTTGTACAATTTATCCAGGGCAGACTGGAAGACGAATTATTTGTACTGAAGATGGGAACACATTGTGCATAAACAATGCGATAGATTATCATAAAACGCACTTACCGTAACATCTTTCATCAAAAACGTTAGACCAATAGTTCAATAAAAAATTATTTAATACGGAAAAATATGCTTTTTAAAAACTAAAAGTGTAGTAACTGTGACTCGAAGATGCTGCATACATTGCATTGAAGACAAGAACAATCTGAAGACCAGGATCTCGGGAAGTAAAGGAACCAAGTAGCGCCTGGCCAAAGTACCGCATGGAAATCTACCAGAATGGTTCGCAATGCTGGAACACTGTGTAAGCCCATAAGAAGACAGGCTGTTGATGGAGGGAGAGAATCAAGCCATTATCATCTGAAGGGCGCAAGGTACAGGAGAGAGTATTAATGAAAGAAGCCTTCTCGATCCTCATCTGCATATTCTCAAGTGTTAGTTACACCTAAAAGTGGTAGCAACCGGGCAATGCATCCTAGAATGTAGCCAAGTAACTAATGCGGAGGAGGAGATAACCCCTTGAAAAATCCCCCTAACTCCAAGGAAGTTTGCAGTGTTGCCGTCCCGTCTGCAGAACCCTCTGCCGAATGGCGTTTCCTCGGGCGCTTCTGTGGGAGTGGAGGTGGAGGGTATGTTAGACAGGTTTGCTGTACCTACGGTACCCACAACACAGCAGTAGCAGGGAAAATTACCTTTCGAAGGTTCTGTGGCGGCTATGGAGGCTTGCTCCCACCCGTCGGCTGAAACTGTTGTAGTAGTCCTGGAAGAGCGTGCCAATGGCAAAATAATAACTGGCACTTCCTCAGGTGCGGCGGCTTAGAGACAGTAGACGCATCAGTAGAAGATGCAGATCTGCCTTCCGAGGGGTTAGCTGCGGTTAATCCGGAGGGGGTTCCTTGTCCTGGCTCTGGACTAAGGCTTTACGGTGAAGGTTGTAATTACTGCATGGACCAAGAAGGAACACTGGAGACGGTGGAACAACATGGATTTCTGCAGATAGGCTAGGATTCTAGCAGTGAGCCAGGAAACCGAGGTTAGTGGCGACAGTGGGATAACTGGATACTCAGTTGCCCCCACTAAGTGAGACTGGGAGGGGACGAAAAGGGACCCGATTCTATGTGGTCTGTTTCGGCTTATCCCCAGAGAGGTGTTTTTAGTGAGTAAGAATCTCACAATACCGGAGGGCACGGGCTGTCTGGTGTCTTTTGGAAGATTTTCACCCGCTTAAAAGAACATAGTGTTAGCAGTCGCTCCTGGAAGAATGTATGCAACAGCAACAAACAAGATCTTATCCAGCAACTTTAGAACAACGCACATCAATTCCAATTCATGTGAATCCGAAATGTCACGATGGACAGCACACAGTACTCCTCCCCCGACAGGGGCGTTCAATGTAGTTAGATACCGATCAGAACGAAAGAAAATGTATTCCGGATCGAATAGCTCAGCATTGGCGATCATTCCACATAGCCAAGTCTCAGTTAGACAGACGCAAAGCATGAAAAGGTCAAGCTGATATAGATACTGGTCGTCTTGGGTCATAGGCGAGTTACATTAGGATAGTAAAACGAAATCTCGCCGATGAGCTTTTTGGAGAAGCTCCAGAGTTTAAACGATTAAATTCAAAGGTTCCAGTAGGCCAAGTCTCACTAGAGATGATAGCGTTAAGCAGTGCGTCAGGCATAACAATATTCAAGGACACGAAGAAAGAGAAAGCACCATTGCGTGATTTGTAAATTTTTTGCAACTACACTATCTTGCGAAACTCCAAGGTGCGCAGAATCATAACGCGAAACTTCATCAAGAGTGGTGTCACAATGAATTCTGGAGATAAGGACGCCACGGAAAAGGTACATCTGGTCTCAAAGTGACAGCATCGATGGTCTCACCGGCACATGTCGATATTGTAAGTCTCAAGGAATCATTTGCAACACCAATGTTTGGAGTTCGTTGCACCGAGACAGAATGTAAACTACCAGAACCACGTCTCCAGTGATCCCCTGCACGATGTTTTTAGTCCCAGTGGATTGTGGTGCAACGTCACGAATTGTTGATATAACTGTTGATACGACGGCGAAAGCGCTTCCCTCAGGCTGTTTAGGTGGCTGTTGAGGAGTAGAAGCCTAAGAAGGAGCGAGGAGTGAAGCCTGAAACATTTGGGCAAGGCTCAGTAGAGGTGTTGGAACGTCTATTAATTAAACCAACTTCGGGGATCATAAAGTTTATTTAAAAACATTACATTTTACACAATTTAAAAGGAGGTAGAATACTAGACCACTATGAAATATTTGAAATTATAAACTACTGGGTCTCTTTTAGTCAGCTAGATTTCAATAGCAAAAGTCCGTTGCTTGATCCACAGATTGTCGAGTGTAAAGATAAAGTTGAAGTTTTGCCATTAAGCCCTGATGATTAGAAAGGAACCCGTAGCACTTTTTAGTGCTAAATAGTGTAAATTGAAGTCAAATAAAAAACAAGTGTTGTCTAATTTTGTTATGGTTTTATTTAAATATATATCGCTTTCACCTCAATTCCTGTTCATCAGTAGCAGCGAATTAAGGCGGAGAATCGTAAAACTTTTAGGTTATTCCGGTAAAAATTCTGTATTGGACGATAGATTTTTCCTAAAGCACACAGTAAATATTACGAGTCCGGAAATTTTATGGTGCTGTTCCGTAAAAATCGCCTATGAACACATTAGGAATTACTGGAAGGAACCAATGTTGCTTCATTTTTAACTACTGATAGTTTCTTACATACGAAAGACGAGCCTTTTGTTTAAAATATGTTAAGTGGTTGCAAATCATAACCGCTTAAGTCATAAAAGCAATTATTGAAGGATACGTCAAATTAAACAATTACCTCATATTGATATTAACTGGAAAGGCTTAAGTTGTTTTGATTCCTCTTAATACCGTCACTCACTCTTGTATAGCACACTTTTCTTAAGTCAACTTAAGCGGTTATTGCTAGTGTCTAATAGAGAGTATATGACAATAGTTGGATTCAAAGAATACTTCAGAAATCATCTCTATGGTTCAGTATACGAAGGGCTTTTTTTTTTTTTGCGGGAGAGGTGAAAATCTTCCAAAAGACACCAGATTAGCCGAAACAGACCACATAACCGGGTCCCTTTTCGTCCCCTCCCAGTCTCCCTTAGTGGGGGCAACTGAGTAACCAGTTATCCCACTGTCGCCACTAACCTCGGTTTCCTGGGTCACCGCTAGAATCCTAGCCTGCATAAATCCATGATTTCCTACCGTCTCCAGTGTTCCTTCTTGGTCCATGCGTTAGTTACATCATTTACCCCTTCACTGTCTACGACATTGAAGGGTTCCAGGCCGTAACGCTTTAGTCCTGAGCCTGAACAAGAAACCCCCTCCGGATTAACAGCAGCTAACCCTATGGAGGGCAGATCTGCATAAATCCATATTTTCCCACCGTTTCCAGTGTTCCTTTTTGGTCCATGCGTTAGTTACAACCTTCATCCCTTCTCTGCCTACGGCATTGAAGGGTTCCAGGCCGTAACGCTTTAGTCCTGAGCCAGGACAAGAAACCCCCTCCGGATTAACCGCAGCTAACCCTTTGGAAGGCAGATCTGCATCTTTTCCTGGTGTGCGTATCGCGGAGATAGCCAACTCGTTAGAGTCTCCCGTCTCTGCACCGCCGCACCTGAAGAAGTGCTAGTTGTTATTATGCCAATGGCACCCTTCTCCAGGACTGCTACAGCAGTTTCAGCCGGTGGAAGCGAGCCAGCCTATGGAGGCTGGCTCGCTTCCACCGGCTGAAACTGCTACTGTGGTTTTGTGAGTACCGTGGGTATAGCCAACCTGTTGGGGTCTCCCATACGATCCACCTCCACTACCACAGAAGCAGCAGTTTCAGCCGGTGGAAGCGAGCCAGCCTATGGAGGCTGGCTCGCTTCCACCGGCTGAAACTGCTACTGTGGTTTTGTGAGTACCGTGGGTATAGCCAACCTGTTGGGGTCTCCCATACGATCCACCTCCACTACCACAGAAGCGCCCGAGGAAAACGCCATTCTCGACCCAATTACCCCTGGGTCCTGCAGAGGGGACGCAACACTGCAGACTCCCTTGGAGTTAGGGGGATTTTTCAAGAGGTTATCTCCTCCCGCATTAGTTACTTGGCTACATTCTAGGATGCATTGCCCGGTTGCTACCACTTGGAGGTGTAACTAACACTTGAGAATATCCAGATGAGGATCACCGTATCCTAGAAGGCTTCAACTCGTCCGTCCATTCTCCAGCAACCCTATATATACGAAGGGCTTAATAATTATGCACTTTCAACTAACCAATAAAGAACTGTTTGCTATTTTGATATTTGACATTTTATCTTCGAAGTATGTTTTAAGACCTTAATAACAATATGCACAAGCCTTATTTATTCATTTATTGTATTTACGTTCCTATTTCAGTCAATCATTTTCAAACAGAAATGGATTATTTATACTTTTCAGGCTATTTAAGCGAATCACGTTTTTCGTTGATATGTTTTTTAGCACATGACCGGGTTTAAGTCGCTGTCACTGTAATGAAATATTGATTTAATGCAACCTGACAAGAAAAATGATTTCCAATGTACTCGCAATTTAAGATTTTACTAGAAAACTAGTCGAGGAATTTCGGTTGACTTACAAATTTATAAAAACCGATACTTGCATTCGTACAAATTAGCCCCGAAGCGATTATGACAATTCACGGCGTGTGATTGCATGTCACCGCCGCTGTTTTGCCGTTACGGTCATGTATCCATTTCATCTAAGTAGTGCCAAATTGGAGCATTAACGAGGATTATATCGATTGGTCGTATACTTTCGCCTATTTTATTACAGAAACAGCGGTAAAAGAGTGTAAGCGTAGGATTTATTTAGACAAATACTGCCCATTTCATCTAATTCGCAAGCACAATTACGCAAGCGCAGGCACTGCTTCTAATCAAATGAGCTGCCAAGGAGACTGAGGTGGATTATCGCGAAAATTTCTTGACCGTCATTTCAAAGAAAGTGGAATGCGCGCTGATTTGCAGGTGAATATGCAACAAACATAAACTGTTTAGCGGAGTAGCCTATGGTCAAATTGAAGTGCTGTCTAGCTAATGGTGTCAAATCCCACGCCAATTGCTGAGCTGAATTAATTGGAAATGAATTGGAAAATTTAATTATGAAGGTCGTCCAAAATTTTGGCTTATCTTTTCGATTACTCATGTCTTTTTGTACCACCTGTCTACTGAGGTTGCTCAGTCTGGGCGGATTAAAGAACGGAGTAATAATGATATGCAGATAAAATACCTCAAAACAAAACGTGCCACTCAACATTGAAAAAAAACTTACGTATTTTAACCTATGCTATTTACTGTTCATAGAAAAGATTTTTTGTTTGCGTAATCCATTTTTTATTGGATTCATTTATTATAAAATGTTTAAAAAAAATAATGATATCTTGAGCATCTGTGATCAGTACTGCATATTACATGAAAAGTCCAAAAACCATATTAGTCACATAGGTATAATTTTCACCGAAATTCCCAAGAGCGTTTTAAGTTTAATGTGTTTTTTTGTATGTATGACCACGCATAATTTAGTAACACGTGCACTGATTTTGATGTGTTTTCCTTGTTGTACAGAGTACTATACTCCGTTGCTACTATGATGATAAATGTTGACTTAGGGTGCGAAGGTGGGGGGGGGGAGGATATCATCGTAACGCGTGAACCGATCATGTCGAAAATGAAAATGTGGGGAGGTGGAGACATTAGCCAACTTCTCAACGCGTAGACCGTTTTGGGTGACTCTTTTTTTCTTTTATGGAGTATGATCCTCCCTAGCTATACTAATCGAAGAAATGTGATCCTTAGTATAGAATATGTTCCCCCATTGGTCTCATACATTTGGAAAACTCTGTTTGCTTTCTATAGAGTACACTCACTCTGCTACTATTGAAATTGTTTTGTCCGTACGAGCAACATTTGAAGACACTAAGGCATCTGAAGGCAGTAAAACGTGAAAATATAACTAAAAAAAAACTTGAACCGACTTCACAAAAACTTCTACGTATTACAATTACAAATTAAACAAACAAAAGAACTACCTAACCACAATCGAAGATACTATAAAAGCTACCAAATCATTACAGCTTCCTTATGATCAAAAGTGGGGTATAAATACTTTTGTTGTTTTGTTTGTTTAGCCTGCAGACTCTGCACCTACTTCAAAATGTCGTAATAGATATAATATTAAACAATATTTCATGCATTTGACCGCTATTTGTGCAGTCGGTTGAACTTTTTTTTTTAAATTATTTTTAATAATACTGTTACATATTCAAAAGATTTTTTGAAAACATCTGAAACAGATCCGATTTTGATTTCCGAATGAAGAAACGGACCCTTATAGGATCACCGTCTGTGTGTCTGTCTGTCACAGCCAATTTGCCACTGGATCAATTGAGTTGAACAGAACTTAACAATAGACAATATATTCAGCAATTTCCCTCTACAATCCGGTACCTTATATACTTTTTTTAGTCACCACAAATAAATATATATATATATATATATATATATATATATATATATATATATATATATATTATATATATATATATATATATATATATATATATATATATATATATATATATATATATATTCTATATATTCTTCGTACAAAACCCTTTCCACACGAGTTCAACTCGCACTTGCCCGGTGTTTTTTTTTAAATTTTTGTAATATTCAGTTCTTTAAAATCAGAACCATATGTGATGGGGCAGATGATTTTTCAACCCAAGATCCGAAAATTTTTGTAAACTATACAGGTTTCTTTATATTTACTGTAGATTTATCGAAATTTTTTAAAATAAATAGTGTTGAGTTATAGAAAATATAATAATTATATAATTTTCTAAAATTCTTACTTATTTTTCAAAATTGTGAGCTGTAATGTTTTCGTGGAAAAATTCAAATCATAAAAAAATGCCAAAAAACGTAAGAAGTTTACGTTGGCGGAGAACACTGTTGGCGTAATATCGAACTTTTCACGCTTCGGGAACTACACCTAAATGTAGATTTTTATGCGACGGTTGCGTGGTTTCCGTAATCACGTTTTTCAGAGTGAATATGGATGAATTGACTAGGTAAGGTGGTTTCAACAACAGGGGCTCAAACTACCCTGTCTAGGGGTATTTTGTTTAAATGAATAGGGAATCAATTGGGAGAATTTTTACATGTTAGTAGGTATCAATAATATAATCGGCGTACTTTTCTATAATTCCGTACCAACGATCTACAAGCTTGTTGACTCCAGTTGTAAAGTTGTAAAGTTGTAGGTTTGTTTTCTTAAAAGTTAGTTAGATTAATTGAGCCACGGAGTTGAGCCTTTTCCCATTTAAATTATTCTGCAGAGGCCGGATCAGGTGAACACCTGCAATCGAAATATCCGGAGAATATGGTGAGTGCTGCAGAATTTTACATTTTGACTCCTTCAGCTTCCTCAGAGTTTGTTGGGCGACGTGTGGCCTAGCGTTGTCCTGCTGGAATATGACGACTTTTCGATTGGCCAAAACTGGACGTTTTTCTTAAAGAGCAGCATCGTATCTTGTAACTACCCACAGTACTTGAATATGTATCCAAGCTTCTTTAAATGACGAAAACTGGTCACATCGATATTAATTTTCTCAGCAATATCCTCTTGTAATCCTCGGGTTATTTTCCGCCAAGGCACGCACAATGTCATAATAAATGCCGGAAGGCCGTCCAGGTTAAAATCCAAGTTGAAATTAGCATTTCGAAATATGTCAAACGACTTTTTAATTATCCGGAGAGCAGGAGTACGATCTTTATAAACGCTCAGTTTTTTTGCGCATTCCCAACACTTTTCTGAAACTCGTACAACATTGCATGCCACAAATGTATCTTTCCGTTCTCCATTTTGCAAAATTTATTAAACATACAATCTAAATGATGTCTGACGGTCAATCCAGATATAACATCGTCACGTATTCAGTATATACAACATAAAAAAAAGTTCTCAGACCCATGAAAATCAGGCCCATGTGGGGCTGGCTAAACCCTTTTTCGTCTTTACGCCTCTGCTCTTAGCCTAGCGCACATTCTCAAAGTAAGAGTCTCTCAGCCAAAAAACTTCTCATTCACCTCTTCTTCTCATATGCCAACGTAATTTAATTGCGCGCAAAGACCAGACTTATTCTTTTTTTTCCTTCTCACGGGCAACATTGTTATTGTCCGGTCATTTAAATTTTCCTGCTATTGCTGGGAGGCTTCATATTTCGTGCTGCTCCTCATTATGTTTTGTCTATTGCATCATCTGGTTTGGTTCAATGTTGTGATATTGCAAAAGACATGTCGGGATTTTTGGATCTTGTGTTTTCATCCGACCCCAATGGTAGATTAGAGAGATTTCTGACCTCCTTGGCTCCGGAAACCTCGCGCTCCTAGTTGTCATGTGTTTTGATGTTGCTGATACATTTTGCGCTATGCTTTGTAACTGTTTTTTCAACTTCAAACGGGCTGACTACGCAACCGTCAACGACGAGCGTTTGGGGCATGTGACGTTGACGTCTTTTATTTTGCCGTTTTCGCATGTTTTTTTCGGCGTATTCCTGTTTGTACTTCTAGGGCTACCGCTTACTTTACCTAATTCCAGAGACCTATTACTTGACTGTGTTCTTGAACACCTGTCTATTCTGTCAGACCACTTCTCGAAAGGCTTCATAAAAAAAATCTATCGTCTGTTGTCCGTGTCCTTTGTTATTTTTTCAATCTATCCTTGTAATCCGGCCATTTTCTTGTGCTTTGGAAAAGTTTTTTGATTATTTCTTTCTATAAGAAAGGCAGATAGTCTGATATCTCTTACTACCGACCAATTGCTAGCCTGGATTATGATGCGAAGATTCTTGAGGTCCTCATGAGCGAAATATTTCACTTTCACTTTCATGGGTTTCTTCTAGCATGGTTTCCTCAAGGGTAAGTTAACTACCACAAAGTTCCTTGTATTATTGAATTTCTCTTTGCCGGCCATTGAATTAGGTAAACAGGTAGATTGTATATTCACAAATTTTAACAATGTCTTAGGTAGTACAGAGCATCGAATCTTTGTTCACAATCTATTTCTGCTAGGGTTTCCCTCTTGTTCCATCAAATCGCTGTCTTCTTATGTGTGAGATCGCCCGAAGCGCGTTATATTTCCAGGAGCTCATTCAGACCGAATCTCTGTCATGTCAGAGGTGCCCCAGCGCAGAATCATCGGTACGCTTCTTTTCATTTTGTATATCAATGATGCTTCGCTTCCTTTTTGCCAAAGATAAAATCCTATGTTATGCGCTTGATGCCAGCGTTATGTGAGTGTGAAAATTGTGTAAAATATCGTAGAATCTCTGAAATTTTTTACCAAGTTAGCAACTTCTTCAGTGCTATTTTCAAGTACGCTGTGACCACGCACTCTTCTAGAGTAATTGTTTCCTCATAATATTTGGTAAGCAATTTTGTTTCAATGTTTGGGTCAAAAATTAAGAAGCTTTTTTATTTAAAAATCACTTGATATACAAATTTTTTTTAAAACGGTTAGTTTTACTTGAAATCCCGTAATATAAATTGTTTAAGAAATATTTTAAATAATGTACGTAAATATTTGAGCACCCCACTTGGAATGTTTCAGATTTTGAATGATTGGATATAACAAAAATAAAAAAAAGTCATCAAAATTGGATCTGTTTTGGAGGGTTTAGAAGCAAAACCCTTAATTGACTCGACTTTGCTGTTTGATACATTCCCTACTTTGCACCTATATTGTTTATTTTCAGTATATCAAAGCTTTTATGTGGTATAAACAATTGTTAAAGCCCACATCGCTTACCAAATTCGCTGCAAGAGACAGTAATTACCCATGTACGTAAAATCAGGTCTCACCGTAGAACATTAAAGCACTCTGTTAAATTTATGGTGCTTTGAAGTTTCTGCTTATCTCTTCCTCGGGAAGTACGCGGTAATTATATAACCTGCAACGATTAGCGCAATCTCTTAAAGTGTCCGTAGTTGCCCAGGTTGTTCGCAGTGCTAATTAAATACCGGCCGTAATAACGTTGACTTTACTAGGGCACCACTACATTAACTACTGAATGCCGTTTGGTTAAGTTAGTTACTTTTAAGGATTGCAGAACGAAATGAAACTTGTACATACGTGTACTTACGAGTACTTACTTATTAAGAATTGGCAACTTTTTGCTTTGCTTTCGAGATCATATTTTGTCACCAGCAGAATACTGATAAGTGTGAGAGTTTATAAATAAAATATTTTATGGAAGTATTTATTTTATTATTTTTATATGATTTCACGGAATACGCTGCGTTGCCGGTAATAGTGGGTTACATACAATGACTTTCCCTTATTAAAAACCATTTGTTTAAAAATTGAGAATTTCTTTTTTGATGTGACCATGTCTTAACTATAACCCCCTTCAGCAATAGGTGGTATATAAGGGATCGAAAGGAACGAAAGTGTTACAGTGTGCTGAGTCAAAACGGTACCAGACACAAGGAAATTCTTCATGGATTCTCTTGATAAGCCTATCAAGAGAATCCAGATTCGTATATTTCAGAATGGAAAAGTAGCGCTTTACTAATTGCAATTATTCACTCTAGTTCCCGTAAAGGGTCGTCCATAAACCAGGTAACGCTCCTGTGGGGGAGGCCTCCAAAGTCTACATGCCGTGACGGGGAGAGAGTGGATTAATTATTATTGCTACATTACACTATTTCCCATGAAAGAGCGAAAACAAATATTGCTATTATCGTTCTCAGAAAACCTATTTTAATTCGAAATGTTGGAGGTGGGTTTTTTCATATACCTTATTATTATTACTGCCCAACTGTTCATGTTCATCTTCAGGATAGTGTGTGGTTTACGGCAAATACTTTGCCCATCGAAAAAGAGCGTTGAGCTATAGTACTTGTCACGACCATTTTTTTAAAAAATATATCGAAAACCCTAACGATGTCTCAAAACTCGACCTACTCTTAGCAAGATTTCGTAAAAATGTGCGGTTATTGAATTTTTTTATCTTTGCTTTATAAAAATTTTGGTTTTTTGTGTAAAAAGCGTATTTCCTAACTCTTTCGTAAAGCTTGTTTTTGTTTATTAAAATTAGATTTATATAAAAATTATATAAACAAAATTCACATGACTCGAGTGATATTTACGAAAAAATTTCAAAACAACACTTTAGCTCTTCCTCAACAGCATCACCAAAGGGTTAACTTTTCTTCAGTTGCTGAACGCCTTTACGAAAAACTATAAACTAGATATAACTCGATCTAAACTAAACACCGATCTAGACAGCTGTATCATATTATGATCACAAGCATTGTCACAGGAACCTTTTGGTAAAACATTTGCTTCATAATTACAAAAACTGTAATAGAAATTTACGTAATTCGAGTAATATTTACGAAACAATTTGTTTAGTTTAGAGTAATTTTAAACAATTTTCTTCACTAAGTAAAACAAAAGTTTTATGAAAGCAAAAAAGTATGGCTATAAATTATTTGACGAAGGCAAAAAATAGTTTTGATATTCTTAGCTGATTGCAAAAAAGTGCAACGCCTATAATTTTTTACGCTTGTATAGTACAAAAAGTATACTATTTTAAAAGTATAATATGTTTTATTTTATTGTTGGTTTTATTATGTCGGTGAGTCAATAGCTGGGGGGCGTTAATATCTAGCCAGCACGGGTACATAATAACTTTACGCCTCTCTGTTCTCAGGCTTTACCCGAGACTTTTGCTGGTTATAAAAGTCTTAAGTATAACATGTAAGATTTCAGTTAAAAATGCAACCATATATCAGTCAATGTAATGTTTTAACAGAGTAGCTAAACTTCGTTGAATGGACATGTTTAACAAGATTGAATTTTTAACTTCAAATATGCTGAGATGTTTCCTTAAGACACCTTCACTTTTAAAGACAGGCTATGCCGCTATACTACTTTTCTGTTTTTAATTAATTTCTTGTCAATTATGTAGCTCAAGTTCGAATAATAAATTCAAGAAGTGCTGGACATAAAGTACAAGTACATACAATACTCTTACTGAAAGGAAACACCAACAACTTTTTATCAGGCACATTTACTAAACTTTGCTAATTGAAGTCAATGCCACTTTATCATTACAGCTTTATGGCAATAACCTTAAAGACAGTGGACTGTTACTTGACGGTGACCATAAAAAGAGTGCCAACCTCTCCTAGGCTGAATGTGCTCTTAATTAAAGAACTTTTTGCGTTCCATTTGAAAAGAGAAAAACTTGCGATCAAGATATAGCCTCACCCACTGCCATGGATCTGTTAACAAGTCATTTTCTAAAGTCATTCGTTTATCCGAAGTTATCTAGCAAAACTGCCGAATTAATTACAGATCACCTGTGCAATAATTAAGTACAAGAAAATGAGTGTTTAGGTAATCCTGCTTTAAGAGGTAAAAGTATTTTACACACTTACTCATACATTTTTTACTAGCGCCTAGAACAGAACATTTTAAAATTGAATGAATTGTTTTCTGTTTTTGTTTGAAAATTCCAATATAATTTTAAAAAACTACCCAATCTCATACATATGCATGGTCCATTATAAAAATTTGCAGGAACCTTTTAAACACACGCCTTCTATGTTAGAATTTTAAGAGTTTGACAAATACCTTTTTTTTAGAAAACAGTTACATTCCTTAAAGATTTTATATCAAATGAAAAAATAATTTATTCACTTTTAAATTATATGCGAGCAATTTTAGAATTTTAGGTAGTATATTTGAAGTTGGATGTTCTTTTTACCCCAGGGATTCGCGTGCTAACTGATGAACTTTTCTGTGTTCAGTGTCAATAATTGTGTACTACAAAAAGAAATTTAATAATAATTTAATTTATTTTCAACAGTGAGCCGTATTTAATTTCCACTGTTTCAAAATAAATTCAAAGTTTTTAAGAACTTCTCCTCTCTGAAATATAAAGTTCAAACTATATTTCAGTTTTGTTTAAAATTAATCACTCATCATTAATCACTCATTGATACGTTACTAATTTAACCCACAGCATTGCTCAGACTTTTTCTAAGTGAGCGTCGTCTTCGCATATTTTTGCATGTCACTCCCCACCAGGCCCGTAGACACAATATTCCGGCCCGGGGGATATAACATACGGGCCCCAGCGAAAGTAATTTCGGGACCGGGACTAAGCGTTTACGGACCCATATACAATCGAATGAGTGACTTTCAATTTAAAATCTGTCTAGTATATTACACTTTTTCGATCGTGACAATTTTTTTTATATATATAATTAAAATGGAGAAAATTTTCGGTTGATGACTTAGATGACGGGGCCCCTTTTGAAAGCCTGGTCCCGGGGGGTTCACCCCCTTCGCCCAGCTCTCGGCGGCCCTGCTCCCCACCCCACTTCTGGGGTTGTTGGGGTGTTTTGCTGCCACAGTTTTTTCCAGTTTATAATTAAAAAGTCTGTGACCTGAACAGAAATTGATATCCAGCGTGTACATGAACTAGATGAACTAATTTTTTGTTCCTTGTTTTCTTGCAAGGCAAACTGGTGGAGAGAAGGTTGATGTTACATGCTCACCAGGAACAGGAACTTACCCATACTTTTTAGCATGATCAGCCATCTTCTTCAGACTAACTTTTTAAAGTGTTTGTTTTTCATTTAAAATAAATTTTTATGAATTGTCTGTTGGTGGCTCCACTAAAGTTTATATTTACATTTAAATTGTCTTTCTATTTCAGGAAGTATACATGTGTAATGCAATGGAACGCAAAAGTCGAATTTTATAACTCGCAGCAACTTTTTATCGGTTGACCCTCGTTAAAAACACAAAACACGTCATTTACTCATCTGGCTTTCCCAAAACGGTAGAACGCAAATGCGGTGCTGATTTTATAACAACGCTTATGTATGGCAGCAGTACGCCCACGAAATATAATACCTTATGTGCAGAGGCTTAAAACATCCAATATGCTACCGATGTAGCAGTCAAACAACATCTTAGAACTGCCTACCTTTATTTACAAAAGGCGTCCAGAAAAGTGTAAGCCATTCGAACTACAACTATATAAACGCGCAGCAGAAGGCAGAAGAAGCGGCTTACCTCAGTAACAAGGAAGATCCTGAATTGCGTTACTGCGCGACACGTCGAGAAGGTCCACGTGGCAGAAGTTACGGTTAGTGAAGAACCATATAGTAGATCCACCTCTGTTAATAATATCTAGCCATTTTGTGAAAACGATTATACATTGTTTTTGGTTTCCTTGTTGTTACTGACATGAGGTTCTTGACAGGAAAGCCTAACCGAGCTGGTCCTTAAGCCGGAAATTAGGCCAATAGTTTCCAATTTGTAGTACAAATGCTAGACGTCGTTGTTGTATTTTTGTTTCAAGCAATCATCCTGACACCTCTAAGGAGGTTATTATCTGTTATATTTCGTCCCACGTTGGTGCTTCATGTGATGCCATTGCCTGAAGAAGATTTAGCCCACCTTGAAGTCGCAGCGGCTATTCGTATACCGCGTTCTTCAAGGTTTTTGCTCCCGAGGAGACACCGTTGTATGTAAGTTTGTTCCTAAGGCTGTCCCTATTGCATTTGTTTCTTAGACAAAATTCATTTGCTGGGACGACCAATTCCTGTTTTAAGGGGGTAGGTTCTAGTCGAGCGGCCTGAAAAATGGCTGAAATTAATATAAATTTTTTTCCCACTGAAGAAGGTAAATAATATAGAATTCGACTTTTTCGGCTATGAGTACATTTACTTAAATTCACAAAAAAATGTTTTTTAATTCTTTAAATTGTAAAACTTGCGAGATATCCACGCACTTCTGGAGCCATGTAATGCGTACGAGGCGCTGAGCCGTGCAGGATTCCGCCTTCCTCTTTTATCTGAAACACAAAAAATCAAAGTTATTTTCAATGGGGCCATGGACCACTTTTAGAAAAATTCAGTGATTTTAAAAAAGTGGTTAAAAAAATAGTAAATATTAATATTTTTTGTTGAAAATGGTCCATGTACCCCAAAATCCAATAGCCTTTATTTCGTACAAAAAAGACGTCAATTGGTTGAACGGTTCGACTGCAACTCTGCACGGCGTGTCTAAAAACATAGTTCTGAGATAAACGCGGTTAAAGTTTGACAAGAGAAGAAACGTGGGGTGGGAAAAAAATAATTTTTGTTTCTTACAGCTTTTCTTCTTCTTCTCTTCCTTGTAAAACCGATTTTGACTACTATATTTAAGGAACATTATTTTGTCCAGATAGAACATATAAAAGAATTTGTATACCTGCTGAGCAAACAATACGGGCGCGCGTGCATCTGCATTTGGCCCGAACGTAGGCTTGATTTTCGGCCGGATTTTCTGTTGTATAGCGGATGCTAGATTTTCTGTCCTGCTTTCAAGATTTTTCTTCGCGACCGTCACTCTGCACTTAGTACCCAAGTTGGAAGTGCGTTTGTTCGTCGTGAGGTTCCTGCGTATACCGTTGATGTAGCCTCCACTGACGACTCGGACCAGAGATGTCAGACGGTATGGAGCAAAAGTCGCCGAGCCGTGACGCTAAAGTCGCCCAAAGTCGCCGCGCCATTATTTGAAATCACCCAAAAATCGCCTTTTGATTTTCTTTCAAATTGTTGTTTGTACAACTTTAATGTAATATTTATTACAGTAATCACAGCAACAGATACAAGTAACACAAATTTAAAATTGTGGTAGAGGCGTCGTGAAAAACAAAAAAATACCCTTAAGTAGGTATTTAATAATGGAAGTGACTATTTGCACTTACGTGTACTTTACGTGTACTTTTGAATTCGGGAAAGTTCCGCTTTTACTTACTTTATGTACTTTTATGTACCACTTTACAAATATATTCCCTCGCGGGGGGAGGGGGGCGGTAAGCAACCGCAGGGACGACAGAAAAACAATTTTGATGTCGGCTGATCGGAATCAGATATCCACGACGTGACGACGTCATAATTAATGATTTGATTTTGTCCATTTTCGTAACTTCCTCATTAGGGTTCGAAAAATTTTTGGCGTCAGGTTGTTGCAGTATTTTTTGAGCTGGTGAATACAAATTTTCAACCCTGCAAAACACTTATGAACTGGTTTTTTAACGTCATTCAAAACCCCTTTCGTGGCAACACTCCGAGGGTTTTTCTACTTTTGCACAGAAGAGAATTGCTGTGAGTCATGGGGTAAAATCCCCCTCGTGTAATTTGCGATTAAATCTTCAGATTGCCAATCGCATGAAAACTGTTTGCGGTCTTAATCACGCCTAAAACTAATCAGTCTGCTACTCAATCCTATTTAGACTACTCAGCTTAGTTCTGGAAACTTCACTCACTTACTTCTAGATATTTCCGTTACACATTTTCACCGTTCCGTTATACATTTTCACCAGTAATCCTTGACTTTCTACGTTTGACATTGCCTTGTCTTGATTTCTGGCCACCTGAGGCAGGCGCGTTATACAGTTCCCTATTTCCCTTTTCGTAGGCTACCGCGTGTACATTACAATACATATGCATTATTTGTAAAGCTAACGCGACCTTGGATCAAGGTTATCCATATTTAAATCCTGTAAAACGTTTTTGTACGTTATTCGTCGGGTGTTTTGTATTTTCGTTGCGGTAAATTGAGTTGGTGAGTTTTTACGAGTAATATCGGCAGCAGTAGTGTCTTCCTTTGTGATCGCGAACTGTGTCGTTGGGTAGTGTACTAACCCAATAATTTTGGTTATTCCGAATTGTTCATGCATGTAAGCGTTAGGCCCCTTCGTCTACCTGTGCCTGATATTGCCGCAACGTGTTATGCAGTCGCTTGCGCGTTTAACTTTGTGTACCGTGTGTACCGTGTGCTTCGTATTACAAGGAAAATGGTGATCCTGAAAGGTGCTGTTTCGAACTTGAAAGTTCAGGGTCTCCTGTGTACCGTTGACGTCACGTGACGTTGGTGTTTTTTGTTGGCTTGAAAATTCGTGTCCTGTTGTTCTGGAGGAGAAACAAGTGTCAAAACTGAGAGCCTACCAGCTGGATCTTATTAGTGGGGCTCCGCCAATTTGAAGTTCAGGCCTTCCTTTGAAGCTTCACTTGGGATCACTCTAAACTTTAGTTAATAGAGCACGAAAAAACTCGATGAAACTTCAATACGGGCTTATTATCAATAAAGCACCTATGACATAACTTGTGAAATTCAAAACATCAAGGAAGTTTTACAATGTGGCGGTGAATTTTTATACATAGCCAGCCAGCCAGAATACTTCGACTTAGAGAGAATCTACAAAATTTCTAGTATACATAGGATACCTTGTACTGATTTTGTGATTTTGTGCCTGTACCTTTAGCGATAAACATCGGATCTCGTCGCTTATATTGGTACCGATCGCCATCTTGTTACATAAAAGTTTCGCTTATGCACGGCAGCAGCAAGACCACGTAACACAACATCTAATATGCCGCAGCTCAACGCGCGGAGGCTTAAAACGCCGAACACCCGCGGCGCATATACGAGGATTGCTAACACGACCTTGGGGAACTTAAGTTTTGAGATAGACAAGTAGAAAGAAATATTTATAATCGAAAATTGCTTTTTTGTTTTTCAAAATATTTGCCATGAAGATCAATACATTCTTGCATGCGTTCGAACCAATCTTCGAAGCACTTTTACCACTCAGATTGACATCCCATTTTATTTGTGATCTGTGGGAACAAAAAGATTTGATTGGGTGCCAAATTAGGACTGTACGGCGGGTGACCCATCAATTCGATGTTTTGAATGCTTAAAAATTCACTTGTTTGAGCCGATGTGGGAGAGCTTGCATTGTCGTGGTGGAGAATGATTTGTCTTCTGTGATTAGTTTCCCTTATTTTTCCGAACACTTCTGGCAAAGCAATGGTGGTGTACCACAGAGTTGCCAAGTTGGGCGATTTCTCGCCGATTGGGTTACTTGAGCCGTCAGTTGGGCGAGACAATTTTCCTCTCTGCGACTAGGCACTTTTTCGGCGATTTTTCAAATCTTGCTGGGCGTTTTTGGTTCATGCAGGGCGCTTTTGGGCTATACGCTGAATCAGAATGCACGGCAGCCTACAGCAACAGTTAATATTGGTTAATCGAAATCACATAACCCTACGTGACAGTAGAAACATTTTTGCTGTCGAGTCATCTCAAATTCTAATTTTGCTCGAATAACTTTTTACTAAACAACGAACGAATTCAAACTGATGTTTATCGCAATGGAATTTTGTCGCTCAAACATAAAAGTATGCTCAATGCCGTCGTCACGTCGTGGATATCTGATACAGCCGACATCAAAATTGTTTTTCTATCGTCCCTGCGGTTGCTTTTGCTATTCTTTGTATATATATTTATTCCTAAAACATTAAAATGTGCGTAATAAATAGTTGGAAGCGACTGGCTGAATTATTAAAGGTTGTGACTATTTGCAGTTACGTGTCCTTACGTGTACGTCAAAGGTAAAAGGTTGTGACTATTTGCAGTTACGTGTCCTTACGTGTACGTCAAAAATTTATTGGACTTTCTGGGAGAAAGGGGTGTATTGATCAGGAACCCCCCAACCAACCAGGGAATATCTTTGTAAAGTAGTACATAAAAGTACGTAAAGCTGAACTTTCCCGAATTCAAAAATAGACGTAAATACACGTAAGTGCAAATAGTCACTTCCATTATTAAATACCTAAGGATATTTTTAACCGACTTCCCAAAAACAAAGAGGTTCTAAGTTCGACGCGTATTTTTATTTTTATTTTTTTATGTTTGACCGGGCAAGACTTCGTAACGCGTCGACCGATTGGGTAGAGTATGTTCACCGATTGGTACCATGTCAAAAAATTTTGAGTAGGGTGGCGGTGGGGGGTGGGTGTGAAACCTTACTCTGTAACGCGTGGTGCGATTTGGATGATTCTTTTTCTGTTGTATAGAGTATGATCCCCTATTGCTAATAGGAGAATAATGTTGTCCTATGGTGAAAGGTGGTGGTGGGGGGGGGGGGGGGGGGGGGGGGGGTGTCTAACTTCGTAACGCGTGAACCGATTTGGATAATTCTTTTTCTATTGGGTAGAATATGATCCTTGGTTGATACTACGAGAAAACAAATGTTGGTGGGGTGGGAGAAGGGGGGTGGAACCTAACTTTGTAACGCTTGGACCTATTTGGATGGTTTTTTTGCTGTTTTATAGAGTGTGATCTCCCATTGCTAATAGGAGAATAATTTGGTCCTATGGTGGTGATGGGGGAGGGGTAGTAACTTCGTAACGCATGGACCGATTTCGATGATTCCTTTTCTGTTCGGCAGATTATGTTCCTTGATTGATACCATGAGAAAAAAAGTTTAGAGGAATGGGGTTGGGGTAGGGGGTTAAAACTAACTTTTAACGGGTTGACCGATTTGGATGGTTCTTTCTTCGTTGTATAGAGTAGAAGACACTAAAAAGTGAAAAATAAAATAGTTTTTTAAAAAAAAGTTGAACCGACTTCTCAAAAAGCGCTAAAAAGCATAAAATAATTGTTAATTTTATATCTATTACGACATTTTGAAGTCGGTGCCAATTAGTAACCTACGTATCTTCATAACACGCCAAAATCTGATGCACTGTGTCATAACACCGACGATTCCATCGACCAAAAATGGGAAAGGGCGAAGAAATACAGTACAGAACACATGGAGCAATTAGACAACGGAAGACGACTATGGTCACGCCACATGGTGCAAAAATTTACAGGAAAGGAAGCAGATTAAAAACCGCTTTAATTCTGCTACCGACGTTGCAGTTAAACAACATCTCAAAACTACATACTGATCTCTACAGAAAAGTGTCCAAAAAAGTGTAAGACGAGACAAGTGCATCTAAATCAACGAGCTAGCAGAAAAGACAGAAGAAGCAGCCTACCGCGGTGACAGTGAATATCTATGCAAGAATGCCAAAAGAACAACAACACACACACACCAACTACCTTTGGACCGGCCAAAACCTCTTCACACGAGCCTGAACACCCGCCGACTGCGGACAACATTATCATCAGAACTCCGACAAGATTGGAGTTGGCTGACGCAATTAAGTTGATGGACCTCGGTGGGCGAGGACACAATTGCAGTTCGCCTAGGCCGCAAAGTTTTCTTAAACTGGCTCTGGTGCTCTGGTTGTTGATTATAAAGATACCATTAATGCTCGCTTCGGTGCCAAGTTGAATTTGGGTTGAATATAAAGATGCATTAACATTTTGATCTTAATGTTTTTTGACAAGCGAGAATATCGATTTCTAGTTCGATTAGATTGTAATAAAAAAGTTCGCAAATTGCGGCATCCATCTTTAGTTTAAACTGATTTCACGGTACTAAACTCTGCACTTAATGTTAACCCTGCAACGCAGTGAAAAACATCGAAACTGTTGCGTAATGCACCATGCAAGCAATTGGAGTCACACACACATTCGGTCCAACTCGCTTTGCTGGCCGGCTTACTGACCACTTACCTCCATGTAATTGCTTGTTTGTTATATAACAGTTGGGGGTCAGTAAATTATGTCTCCGATAGTAAATTAACCCGTTATCAAAAATTAATCACACTTGATTTTTCCCATAATTGATAATCGTGTCTAAGTGAATACCTCGGTTCGGACGGGTAGTCTGAGTGCTGCAAAGAGAATTTCTGCTCAGATCTGTATTATAAGCAACTGCGTTTGGTAGGTTTCATTAATAGCCAATAAGACCTGCTTACCATCACTTGAAGCAAGAAATTGTTAGTGTTTAATTCTGTGGCACAGAATTTCAGTTATTTTAGCTCTAAGGTGAAAATACCTTTCGCATATTTTATGAAGTCGTTTAAAATTTAAAACGATAAAAATAAACCGCCTTTGCTTGAGCAAAAATTAGAAAATCGTAGAATCAGTTAAATTTGAATGCCGTACCTAAGACAACGGCATAAGTAGGTAAATTGGTAAAGTCTTTGATTTTCCTGCGTTAGCCAAAACCGTCAAAGAAACCTACACGACAACTTTTTGCTGATTGATACCCTTTCAGCGCGCCCAAAAGAGCCACACTTGACAACGTGGTCACAATTATTACAATTGCTATTAATTAATTATCTAGTAATCAACAAAATCGTGACAAATTGACTTTTCTGCCAGCCAGTCAGCGGAGCTACAGGCAATGCACGTAAATACTTAACCATAAATCAAGGGCTTGGGTGGCGATTTAAAGTCAGTCATTCTCAACTGACCCCATTCAAGATAGATTGCATGATTATGGTCCGGATCCAAATTCAGAAGGACACTGCTTGGTTTTGTTGGTGCGTTTTAATTTATTGCTAACTCGGGCTATTTGATTTCGCCAATTTTTTTTTTTCTCATTTAAGCAAAAGACTTAAGAAACGAACTTGAACTTTACACAGTAAATATTCAAAACTACTTCCATTGTTTGTTCTACTTTACTTTGTCTGATGATTTCGTAAATCGCATATATTATAAAACAATGTTTACAGAAGTGTGTAGTTTAAAATTGGCAGGTGGCATTGTACGTTTTTCTCAGCCGAGGGTTCAGGAATATTTAAATCAGAAAAAAACAATTAAAAGACAAAAATACCGAAATAATATTTTAAGTTAAACTAGATATAAAGTTATTTTAGTACCATGAATTCATTCTCGGATAAGCCATTATTTTCCCATTTCGGAATGTCAAGGTAAATTCACGGAATGTTCTAAATGAGCGAGATATTGAGAAGCTAAAATTATTTTATTATACTCTTTCCTTATCTTTTGCCAAATATGTTCCTGTCTATAAATCTTATGGCTGGTAGGTTCTCGAAGAATTTGAAAAATTCTGAAAATATAGGTTGGAAAAGGTTCCTCAAAGAGCGATTTTGACTACTTTTCTTATTCCCTGTTACGCAACCAATTTCGCTCTGGTTATAATGTCTTACATGACATTTGGAAAGAATTAACTCAACTTTACCTGTCGAACCTAAGTAGTTCTGGAGATCTGTAAGTTCTAAGCAGATTTGTGGCTGTTACCCTTCTACGTTTAAGTCGTCGATGGCTGAAGTGATAACGTGTCGGCCTACCAATCCGGAGGCCCCAAGCCCATCGGGATTGCAGATGATATGTCAGTGGTTCGGCACATACGCCCCATGCTCCACAGGAGGTCACGGGAACTAGAGAGAAAGACAGACCCCTCTACGTAAGGCTTTGGTGATATCGACGACGATTTTCAACCTATTTGTTTCATTCTTTAGCATTGCAATTCTGGTAGCAGTGGATTTTATTCATTTGACAAGGCTTCCGCCGACTTCTGCTGAATCCAAAGACTTAGTTTGGACAAAACTACCGCCTTAAAGTGGATTTATGTTTCCGTGACACGCCAATTTGACGATGAATTTCGATAAAACACCTCAAAATAAAACGAAAATAATCTATAAATTTTTTAATATCTAGCTTAGTTTTCGAGATATTCGATCTTGAAATTTTAGTAACACATCACTTCGCGACTTGTCAAAATGGCCGAACTTAAAGGTAGCGCGAACTTTTTTATTAAACTTTCTGGGAGGAAGAGGTGTATTAATTAGGCTTTTAGTGTCTTTATTACCTTGTCCCCTTCCCTGCACGAGAATTTCTTTCAATAGGATTGAATATCCGTTTTGACAAGTCGCGAAGTGATGTGTTACTAAAATTTTAAGAACGAATATCTCGAAAACTAAGCCACATATCAAAAAAATTTATTTATTATTTTCGTCTTATTTGGGGTGTTTTATCGAAATTCACCGTCAAATCGGTAAACCAGGGACACTAAAATATCGGTGTGTCCACGGAAACTAAACTCTCCCCGATTTATGGTTTGGCTGATAGTTCCTTGTATGGTACAGATGGCATCCCTGCGACCTATTTCTCGCTTCTGTGCTTCGTCATTTATTTAACTTTTCTATTGGTTGTGCTGCCTTACCGAGACCTTGGCAACTATTTCTGATTATTCCTCCACATAAGAAGGGCAAGAAATATGATCTATCAAATTAACGTCATATTGCTAATTTATATTGTACTGGTAAAATTTTTGAAGTGTACGATGTACTTAACTATCACTTTTAACCTTTTTTGGGTTATCTCCAGCATGGCTATATGAAAAGTATATCTATTTCGACTAATTTATTAAAATTCTCAAACTTTTGAATTTCTTCCATGAAGCTGGTAAAAAAGTCGAATGCTTTTACGGAGTTTAGGAAGGCTTTCCAGTAATAGAAAGCTCAGGAATTCTTTATTCCTTAGTTCATGGTGATATATAGAAGCTGTCTACATGACTTTTATATCCCTCTTGCTTAAAGATAGGTTAATGTGAACTTTATCACCAAGGCAGGCAAAAATATAACATATTATTGCTGCCTACTCCACTTTTATATCGCTCTTGCTTAAAGACAGTTTAAGGTGATCTTTATCACCAAGCTAGGCAAAAATATAGCATATAACTGCCGGGGGCTTCAGAGTTTTTATTCTTTCCATATCTCTTTTAAAAACACTGGAGAGACTTCTCGGCGTGTATCTACGCTAGCGTATTCTGCTAACAGGGGAAGTAGTGTCCAGCATGCGTATACAAAAGGGAAGTAGGTTTAAACCACGCTACACTAAGTAATGTGCACTATTGAAAAATCATTTAATTACAAAGGTTAGGTTTATTCCTCGACATTGAAGGTGCCTTCAATAATGTTAAGACTATAGTAATACAGAACGCTCTGAAATCTCACGGCATCAATAGCCTCGTGTGCCACTAGATTGACGCAATGCTGCAAAGTCGTCGGATCCACACAAAATTGACACAAACACGAGATTGTTGGAGAAGTGTGCAGAGGAATCCCGCAAGAAGGTGTGTTATCACCACTAATGTACCCCTTAGTAGTTGATAAGATCCTGGTCTCTCGCGAAGATGAAGAGTTGAAGCCGGTGGCTTATGCAGGCGAATTTGGTCTTACTGGTCTCAGGAAGGTTTCTTAGCACCATAAGTGCAGCGTGTTTCAAACAGCGATTTTGGCCATAGAAACTGTGGCAAGGCTATTATTAGCACGGCCAAATCTTCTTTATCAAGGTCAATAAGGGATCTGGACTTAAATGAAACAAGGTCACAGCTGTTATCATAATAGTGTCAGGACTTAAAAACAATACTCTCTGCTGGGTACCTGTTCATAGTAGGATATAAGGAAATGAGGCGGCTGATACGATTGCCAAGGCAAATTCTGAATGGAATGCTTCCTATACATACATTTCGATCTGCCGCGCTCTAGAGTCTAGTAAAAAGAGAAGTTGACCTCAGTTAAGGGGGTCGTCTACGTAGCGGCCTGATTTTCGAGCCTGTTTTTCAAAATTTATTACGAAGTAACGAAAAAAGATATTCACTCACTAATTTCTTTTTGTTTTTTGTTAATTTAGTCGTAATCTTTCAAGAGGGAAAGTCGTTGAAATTATATTTCTACATATTCGAGTGCAGGATGACCTTGAACGTGCCCTCATCAGAATTTTGATATCAAATTTCCTGCAAGATTTTGGGCCAACCACGTAACCTACAACTAAAAATGAAACTAATCTATAATTGTTATTACATCAGCTATGCTTAGACACAAGCTTTTTGTAAAATTCAAAAAAATCTCGAAATGGTGGACATTTTTGAAAAAAAAAGTTATTTTTTCCTTGTTTTTCAAATGTTTATTGCCCGTTATAATAATAAAAAACAATATTTCGTCAAAAGCTCGTGTCTTACCATAGCGACATGTTTTCTGAGCAAGTAAAAAAAGAAATCGAATCGACACGTGTAACACTTTTCTTAAAATCGTGCAAGTAAGTTAGAAAAATACGACTTTCGGGAAAACGCGTTTAAAGGTACAAGAAAAAAAATATTTTTGAAGGATCTTACGATTAATCATCTATTCCGGGGCCGTAGAGTTCACCTTCCTCTTCCTGAGGTAACTCCGAAACAGTTTAGATGTTTTATGATCGAGAATCGGTTTTAAACTGAAGGAAATAGAAAATTCGGGGTAGCCGCGGTCACAGGGAGCGCGCGGAAACACCGTGAGCGAGCGTGCTCAACGCTCTATTGCTCAATAACCGTGAAGAGTTTACAAAGATCCTTTGAAAATAACATTACTCACATCTTCCAAATGAGTATAATGTAAAAAAAATTTTTTTTTGCAACTTAATACGTAGACGACCCCATTAAGGAAAGATGGCGCAATCTGACAATATGAGGTATGTTAAGGCATCTGTACCCTGTTTGATTCATTAAGAAAACAGCTTTCCTGTGCTTTTTTAAATTCTGAAATAGGTGCTTTTCATAAATGTTCCTCCACAAATTTTTTTTATCTAAATATTAATTATTAAGTGCACCACTATGTCTTTCTCTTGCAAACGAATCCAGAATCCAACACTTTAATTTTGCTATAGACTTGATAAAATCAAAGATTTGGGAGTGCTGCTCAACACAAACTTTTCCGAAAATTGCAGAAATGCGCTTTGCACAACTTGATTTCGTTTTCGTCACGTAACCTTTGCCATACTACAGTGCATGTTACACTGCCCCCCCCCCCCCTCTTCTTAGAACTGTTCGTCCCGAACAGTTGTATCTGCTTGGTATCGCTTTAATCGGTCAATATGCACAATATTCTTTTTCTCTTTAGCGTGTAAACCACATCGTTGATGCGCGTAAGGATCTTGTAGGGTCCTTCTCACTGCTGGTGATTTTCCTTTTAATCGTCGCGAGTTGAATAGCCAGACGAGGTCTCCTTCCCTGAATCCGCTAGAATTAGCTCTGATGTCGTATCGTGTTTTCACTCTATCGCTGGATGTCTTGAGGTTCTTTCTTGCCAGTTGATGGATTTCTGCGAGACGCTTCCGAAGTATGGTAATGTAGTCTTCAGTGTTTTCAGTAACTTTCTCAAGTGTTCCGAAGTTCAAATCACTTAGCAGTGGAATCTGTCTTCCAAACACAATTTTAGAGGGTGTCTGTCCTGTCGAGTTATGGACGGCTGTTCGATAAGCTAGTAGAAATATTGGAATGTAGCTATCCCAATCCCGTTGATGCTCATCTACTTCTTTTCTGAGATGTTCGACCACTGTTCTATTAAATCGCTCAACCATCCCGAAAAAATTGTGGATGAAGTGGTGTTGTCCGCGTCTTTCTTATTCCAAGAATCTCACATACCTGCTGGAATACTTGAGATTCAAAGTTTCGTCCTTGGTCGGAATGAAGCTCATTGGGGACGCCAAATCTGCATATCCAGGAATGTTCCCGAAACTTCAATCGCGATTCTCTCAAAAGGTGCTCTAACGTTGTATTGCTGCATCGCTCCCCTTGCTACGGGCACAAACAGTACATTTTCGACACCAGTCCTCCACATCTTCCCAGTAACCAGTCGAATCGTTCTCTTGATTTCTCCAAAGTCTTATTGACGCCAAGATGTCCTCCCGAAGCACCGTTATGAAATTCTTCCAACAAATCCTTTATCTTGTTCCTGGGAACTAATACCTACATCCGGCATGATGATTCGTCGGGTGTTTCCCATTTGCGTTTCAATATTCCATCTTCAACACATAGCGAATTCCATTGCGCTCAGTAGCCGTTTAATGTTGTACTTCTGTCGGAAATATCTTTCCATTGGGGCCTTTCGTCGTTAACCTTCCACGTCAAAATTGGAGAAATATTGTCGTCTTTTCGTTGTGCTGCTTGAAATTCTTCCTTGTTCCATCCTGTCAAGGGTACGACAGTTGTTCTTTTCACAATAACACGGTCGCATTTCTCTTCCAGACGGGAACAGTGCTTACAATCAGGCTTACATGGTCGTCGTGACCATGGGATCTACCCTTCCTATGGATAATTTCGAAATCATAGGATTGCAGTCTTTCTAGCCATCTTGCCACCTATCCTTCAGGGTTTTTAAATTGCATCAACCACTTCAGAGCTGCATGATCATTTTGGAGAGTGAATTTTGTAACACAGTAATTTCTTTCTTGTTTTGATAGAGCCCGTTTACTTCTTGTGATAGCACAGCGTCAATCCCCACATTACTTGCATCGGTATCCAATTAAAATGTCTCACCCGCCTTTGGATAAGTGAGTATAGGTGCATTGCAAAGCGCCCACTTCAGTGCTTTAAAGCTGTTTCCTGCTTTTCATGTCGAAACGAATGCCTTATCCTTCTCCGTTAGCTTATGCAACTCCTTTGCTATATCACCAAAATTCTTCACAAAGCGTCGTTAATAAGTAGCTAGCCCAAGAAAGCTCCATAGCTCGTGTTTATCTTTCGGCCAGTTCTCTACTGAAGTTATCTTCTCAGGATCGGTGCTAACTGCTTCTGTTGATACCATATGCCCAAGGTATTTGACCTGGTCTGCAAGGAGCGTACATTTTTTAGGGTTTAGTTTTGGTTTGGCTGACTTCAGTTTTTGGAACACTTTTCGTAGATTTCCTTGATGTTCTTCAAAACTTCGTCCAATTTCAGTGATGTCATCCAAATATACCAGGCAGGTTTTCCAAGTTAAACCTCGTAGAGCACATTCCATTAAGCGCTCGAATGTTGCTGGCGCATTGCAAAGTCCGAAGGGCATAACTTTAAATTGCCACAACCCACTTCTGACACCAATTGTAACGTAAATGGGGCTCTTCGGGCTCGACGGATTAATTATACACTTATTTTCAATCACGAATGTTCAAAATTTTATTCACTTAACTTAATTAGTTCGTATAATAACTTCCTTTACACGTTTTCTTCACAATTATCTGTTCCGCTTTACTTATTTACACTTCTCTCTCTTCACTGGTTAAAATACAACTGACTGACTAGACTCAGCCCTATTTATAGTAGTTAGCTTAATTCTAGAAAGTTCGGCAACTTAGTTCCAGCAATTTCCGTTATTAATTTTCACCACAATAAGTCACCACAGGATCGAGTCGGCCTTGACATCATACGGCATCTGACGTTTTCCTGGTTTCCGAAATTCCGGACATGCGCTTTGCACAACTTGATTTCGTTTTCGTCACGTAACCTTTGCCATACTACAGTGCATGTTACAATATGTTGACAAAAAACCAAAAAGTTTTCGTTAGTTTATGAGTTTCTCGAGGTAACAATGTCGAGATTTGGTTTATTTTATTGATTTTTCAATTTTTAAAAGTAACACAAGACGAATTTTTTGAATTTACGAAAATTTATTGATAAAAATCGGCGAAGTGTGCAAAATTTGATGATTAGTTTTTCAGTTACAGTGATCACCGACTTTGAAAAACTAAATCTGAGAAAATCGCGTTTAAAGTTTTCTCTTTTGTATATGGGATGTATCGAATGGAGGGAGACCCGAGGCACTTGAGCTTCAGGAAAGTTAATCCTTTGGTGCCACTGTTGATAACGAGCCAAGGGAGCTTAACTTCTCTTCATTAGAAATGCCGATCGAGTTAAGAAATACTTTTATTTCTTACGTTGCTCGAGTTTAACAAGTGTTGTTTTGATTTTTAGTTTAAAAATTTGCTCGGGTCATGTGAATATTTCCTGCACATTTTGTGTATTTTTGATCAACTTTTTGTTAAATTACACACTAAAGCTTAAAACGTCATCCATTTTGTTTTTTTGAGAAAAATAAAAAAAACCTTCCGTCATGCAACTACAACAACTACATTATTTTACAAGGTAATTTTTTATTTTTGCGGATTGGATAAGTTTTGGCGAAGTTCTCATCATATCCGGGAAGCGTCGTCGCTTTAATCAGTGGTCACTTCGACCTAATATAACATAACGTTAATTTTGAAAAATAATTTATTATATTTTTTGTTATTATTTAAATTTCAGTATAGACATATAATCGATATCTTTTCTTAATCTTATTTAACTACCGTTTAAATATTTTTTTGTAAATAGACAGTTTCCACAGAGCTCAAAGAACCCTTTCCGGGTTATTTTTAATGTGATGGCCTGTTTTTGATACATAACTTTCTTTTTTGGAGGAAAGTAAGGTGGGTAAAATTATGAAACTTTTTTGCGTCTGCTTATTCCGGTCACAAAGTATAAATAGACAATTTTGTTTGTTTAGTGCGCTAAATGCGGCCCCTACAAAGAAAAACGCGGCTCCATGGTGTGCAAAGTTCCAGCCCTTCGACGAGAATCACGTGTTTGCCGAACATTTTAAGCCCCGATTTGCTGGAATCGAACAATGTTTATATACCGAAGTACTGCATGCCAGCTGGAAAAACGCGGTTTAGTGAAAAATGTGAAATTTGAAATACTTTGGCCTGTACCGAGCGGCCGTCATGAACTTGTGTAGGGTAAAGTCACCAATAGATGAACATTTAAGCAGGTTATCTGATTTATATTGTACTTCCCCACATTAATATATTGGAATTTTTTGTCCGGAGAAAAATAATTCATATTAATTGTTATTCAAACTTTGTCGGAAAAAATATTGTCAACAATAATAGTGCACTAATTTTTATAAATTAAGAAAAATATAGACCTGTCCGATTGATCCGCAAGATGAACAGTGCCCCAGAACATGAACAGCAAGTCACCAATAGATGAACGAATATTTTAAATACCGAACTAGAAACAATTTATTTGAGAATTAAATAGAATTAGGTATGTTCGGTCCACTCACAAATTCCTGCAAACAAACAGAAGTTAGCAAAAGAAAAACAAAAATATATCCGATACAAATACTTATCCTGACTCCATATTAATCCTCCTCCTTTAAAATTAATCCAAACATGTCGTCCCAATCTGAAACAAAACAAAACACAAAGCATCAATACATTAATTAAATCAACAAGAATACTTATCTAAATAATGCACGGGAAGTGCATTTTTTGCATCCAAATCCTTCCTATAGCTGCTCCAACAAAAGGTCATCGCCTGAAATTATTAAAAATTATTAAAATAACATAAAATTTGCATAAATTAACTTACCACAACATTTCTGCAACTTAATCGCCTGTCACTTTAATCAATTGTGACATTTGGCACTTCACTTGCCATAAGGCGAATTGGCAAAACAATGATGCCACATACGCTGAAGATGTATAAATTTGTATAAAAGGCCGGCGAACAAGACGAATAGCATCCATTCCTCGTTTAGAGTTTAATCTAGACACATCCTATCACCCAGGCAGAGTTTAATCTGCAATTCATCATTCAGAGTTTAATCTGAATTATTCCTATACACATAAGCAGAGTTTAATCTGCAATCCTATTCACCTACTATATTCAGAGTTTAATCTGAATATTTTAACCACCTAAGCAGAGTCTAATCTGCAATTTTTCCACCCAATATATTCAGAGTTTTATCTGAATTTCCACCCATTCCTCGTTTAGAGTTTAATCTAAACATATCCTATTACCTAGGCAGAGTTTAATCTGCTACCCTTATTCAGAGTTTAATCTGAATTTCTCACCCGACATTTTTTTTTAATTATTACAGGTTGCATCCAGTGGAAACTAGGAGGAGTTTTTTCTTGTTGGAGTTTAAATTGGATTTATTGAATTTATTTGTTGAATTTTTTATTTTATTGAATTATTTATTGTTTTATTGAATTTCTGTGATTTTGAATTATTGTGATCTTAGCCTTAAGAATTGATTGTTGAATAAAACATTTTTGAACCAATTTAGGGCTGTTCTGATTCCGGTACCCTTTCTTTTTGTGAATAAATCACACAAGGTATATATGGAATTTTTATAATCATTGAAAAAAAATGTTAAATAGATATGTTAATAAACTTAATTAATAAAAATATACCGATTTAAAAATATTTATAATAATATAATTGTGTAAAACTTACATCCTAAAAATGTGCAAAAATATTTTTTTTCAGCGAAAAACGTTAACCTCGATTTCTTCAAACTGTCACTATTTTGTAAACACACCGAACTTGGCGCTAATAGCGGTGTTTCTCAACATTAAAATTTTTTTTAAAATACTTCTAAATAATTTACACGGGAAATTAGTCGTGATTTAGACTGCCAAGTGTTTATATGTGGTAGGGTAGGGCGGGGCTAGTTGAGCATAGGGGCAAGTTGAGCAATCGAAATATCTCGAAAACTATACACCGCACGCGAAAGCATCACATAGTGGAAAGAAGAGGTTGCGGGAGGGGAACTTATTGCGCGACCACCAGAGGTGACTCGTCGATCAAGTGAAGTACACGCGAGTTAAATTTGTTCTTTAGATCTCTTAGGAGAAAAAATAAAAACACCAGAACTAGTTAGAAAATTGCAAATTGCTTTATTCAATAAAGTAATTCGACATTTTAGCTTCGCGACGGTCTTAAGACTGACTAAACTAAGAATTTATTTTTATCGTGTTACCTTAAGCTTTTGAAATTTTTACTTCTCATGTCGTTATAATTTTGCTGACATATTTCCTTTTCAGGTAAGTTTCTGTGGGAATGTGGAAGTTTTCATTATATCAAATCTTATATTAAATGAAATGTGATCTCTTGTCACGTTTCATTTCAGGTGAGTGGATAGCTTGATCATTTTTAGGATTACAGTTAATTTTTGCTGATTTAACTTCATTCACTTTGGGTGAATGAATAATTTGATAATTTTCAGGGTTACAGCTAATTTTTGCTGATGTAACTCCTCCCCTGTTAAATTTAAGACTCTCCTGAGTCCTTATGATATTTTTAACTTTAAAACATTATCTCTTTTTTTCAAAATTATAACGATGGAGACAGCAATTACAAACAGGAAACGTATTATACCTCCATATACATACATAGTGTGTTTTCTTTTCATATTTTCAAATATTTTCTTACCTATTTCTATTGAACAATTGTTGAATTCAATTACATAGTTTCCGTTAATTACAGGTTTGTACAAAAAATGCAGACATAAAATAGAAGTTCAGGTTCGTACATTTATTTTATCCATGAATTCTGTGCTTCTTTTTATGTCTAGGCTATAATTCTTACTTTGGTCAAAATTTTTATTTTCTGGGTTACGGAGATCCGATAACGTAACTCCTTCCCCACTAGCCTTTTTATTCTCCTGAATCTTGTTAATAACTTTAACTTTAAATTTCTTTTGTTTGCAGTACCAATAGATTATGAATACTATGATAACAATCATTATTATAGACGTAAGAGACCCTAATCCATAGTTAACGTACTTATGGTATTTTAGCTCTCTAATCTCTTTTATGTTATCTTCTTGATTGAATATGATTTCCTCAAATGTTACTTCATTGTTTACAAAAGTTAAATTTTCGTGTTTGGGAATTACAAATTTGTCTATGAACTTATTTACTTTACTACTGTATTTTTTATCGTCAATTTGAATGGTACAGTTATTGAAAGTTATAAAGTAATTTCCTTTAAGAGTTACATTTCTTTCATCACAGGTACTATTTAATTTTCTTTGTTTCATGTTGTTTAGGATTATAATATTGTTCTCTAATTCTATGAACTCTTCATCTTCTTTATTAATCATTTTACAATTATTCTTGACTATGCAGTTTTTGCTTAATTTTAATTCTTTAATTGATTTTCCTTCCTGAAATATATATATTTTGCTATTGACTTCAATTGTATATTCCATTTCTTGGTCGATTTGCTTACTTTTAGAATTTGTGATTGGTATAAACAGTTTTTTACTAAGCGTTAAAGTTTGGGCAGGAATTTTAATTGCAAAAATGATTGAATCGTTCAAGTACTTGGCTACTCCTAGTCTGATATTTGAGAGTTTTTTGAAGTCTATATTGTATGTGTTAATTTCGTCATCTGTTAGTATGTTCGGATGTAGTATACCTAACCTAGCTGATGCAATGTTTTCCTGAATATGCTCAATATGTGCTTTAATTAGATTTAATTTTAACATTAGTTCCAAGAATAAACCTTCTGCCACAATTTTCCTCTCTGTCATGGTTATTTTATTCAATTTATCAGTTATTTTCGAGCGATCTGATTCGATGGTATTCTTAATAAGTTTCAGGGTTTCGTTGAAGTTGGTATTTATTTTAATTTGTTGATTAACGGTTTTAATAATATTATGATTATTTTGATCGATAGTGTTTAAGTGGTTCTGTATGTTTTGTCTATCATCATCGTCCATTGTTCCATATAGCCAATGCATCACAGTACCAACGAAATTTATTAAGCCTCTTTTGGATCTATGTGGAATTATTGTTTTAATTTTATTTTTGATGCTTTGGATTTGAGCGATCGCAATGTCTTTGTTGGTTCCTAAGTCAAGGAGGTTAATTGTTGTTTCTAAATTATTGACTAATTTTGTTAATTCATTAGGATAAATCATATGCAAAATTATATCGAATTTGTTTACTAGCTCGACGTCATCGGTTTTTATTTCAGCGTAGCCTAGTTCAGAATCTATCCTCTCAATTACCATTGTCTGTTGACTGGCTGGGATTATCAGGAACAGTATCCATAGAATGACCGTTTTGATCTGAAAATTTTAAGGGTCTTTTAATATTACTTTCGTGAATATTTTTAAGTTTGTGTTTTCTAAACTTAGGTTCGTATTTGTGTCTTAAGGATTTATAATTCTTTATAAAGCCTTCTTCTCGTTTTTCCTCGTAATTTTCCCTATTTATATTGCGTTTTTCTAACACCTTTTCTTTCCTAGATTCTAATCTGTTTTCAATAGTTTTACTATCTATCTTATTTTCTTGCACTTCAAGAGGGGTTGCCTTAATCGTTGAGAGATAAGAACTATTGTAAAATTTTACTGCTTTAAGCATTTGTGTTCGTACTGGAAGTTTTTCCTCTAAGTTCAAAATCCTAATGCGTTCAGTTATTGTATTATTAAATCTTTCGATGTCTGAATTGCCGGTGTGGCTATTAGGTTTGGTTATATGATATTCGATTTTCTCTTCTGTAAAAAATTCTTTTATGTTTTTCGAATTGAACTCGTTATCAAAAATGAACTTCTTTACTTTCCCTTTGATTGATAAAAATTGTCTTAGCTTTTCAATTATGGTTTGATTATTCCTGTCTTCTAGATAAAAACTGACTGCATGCTTAGAAAACTTATCAATGAAATTTATAAAAGAGTGCTTATTATTGACATAGATATCTACATGAACTATCTCATTAATTGTTGAAGGGGTTTCAGTGAACCTGAATTGCTTTTTAATTGGATTCCTATCATATTTTGCGGATGTGCAAATATCACAATTGTTAATTATTTTATGAATTGTTGTTTTTAAATTGGGATGATAAATTTTGCTCTTAATTCCTTCATAGGTTGCTATAATTCCTGAATGCCCTAATTCGTTTTTGTGGAAGAGAGATATCTGTTTGTTTAACTCATTTTCGTCTTGAATATCTAATGCGAAGAAACTACACTTTACGAATTTTAGTTCTTTATTTCCGGAAAACATGTTAATCAAAGCTTGTTGTAATTTATTGTATTCGTGGTCGTTGAGTTCAGAATAGATGCCTATTTTGCCTTTGGTTACGTACTTTCGTACTACATTGTTGACATTTTCATTTTCTAAATCTTGTCTTTCGATTAATATTCGTCTATTTTTAAAAGATTCTTCGTATTCTTTTTTCTTATTTTCCTTCAGGATAATTTGCGTTTTGAAACGGTTTACAATTGTTTCTAGAATAGGAATATGATCATTTAAATTCTCTTCTTGTGAATGCACAGTTTGAACTTCAATTGAATCGTTTAATGCGTTTATCTCATGATCTTGAATGTTCACATTCTCGGCATTGTCTTGAAACATTTTATTAAAATCGACACTCAAATTCTCAGCGTCTAGTACGTTATGCGAAGAATTATAATTGAACTCAATTGCATTTATTTCATTCGTGTCCCTGTTTATTCTACTTAAAAAATCGGCAACCTTGTTATCCCTACCTTTTATGTAGTCAATTTTTATATTGTATTCTCCTAGTGATATTAACCATCTTTGCAACCGTGGGTTGATATCTTTACCTGAATACTTGGCTTGTAACCATTTAATAGGTTGGTGATCGGTTTGGAGATCAAATTCTTTACCAAACAAATAAGGCCTGAAATATTTTGTACCCCAAACGATAGCTAATAATTCCTTCTCTATCGTTGAGTAATTTTTTTCGTGGTCATTTAATGTTCTTGAGGCATAAGAGATCGGGTGCCCTTCTTGCACTAATACTGCCCCTAGGGCGTAATTACTTGCATCTGTTATGAGCTTAAATTTTTTGTTGAACTCTGGGTACCTTAAGATTGGGTGATCTGTTATGATTTCTTTAATTTATACTATTTATGTGTTCTTGTAGCGATGTGCTAAAAATCAGAATGTCGTCTAAATAGACAACACAGATTTTGTTAATTAGGTCACGGAGTACGGAATTTATCAGACGTTGAAACGTCGATGGAGCATTTTTTAAGCCAAATGGCATTCGGACGTACTCGTAATGCCCGAAAGGTGTTGAAAAGGCTGTTTTCTTTCTATCTTCCTGCTTCACCAAAATTTGGTGGAATCCTTTTGCTAAATCTAATGTTGTAAAATATTGTGCTTTGCCTAATTTATCGAGTATGCTTTCGATATTTGGTATGGGGAACTTATCATTGATAGTAATTTCATTTAATTTCCTGTAATCAATGACAATGCGCCATTTTTGTTGGCCGGAATTGTCTAATTTTTTGGGGACTATCCACAAGGGACTGTTATACGGAGAGTTACTTTCTTTAATGATGCCTTGCTCTAGCATTTCTTTGATCTGCTTTTCGATTTCCTTCTCATGGATTTGTGGGTATCGGTATATTTTAGAATATATTGCGTTGTTTATGGTTGTGATTATCTCATGTTGTATTTCATGAGTAAATGAGAGTTTATCTCCTTCCCTAAAGAATAAATCTTCGTATTGTTTTAAAGTTTTAGTGATTATTTGTTTTTCATCTACGTTTAGATGATCTAAATTTAAACTTGCGGTTTTACTAGCTTCCAGAGTGTATATTTCATTTATAATAAAAGGGTAGTCGTTGTTTTCAAACAGTATTTTGTTTCCGTTTACTTGCACATATTTATTTTCCAAATCGATCTTAGCTTTTAAAGGAACTAGGAAATTTTGACCTAAAATTGCATCGTATTTACGCCCTGTTAAATTAATAACCTTCCAGGAGAAGGTACCTGAGATATTAAATTCTCTAGGTATAGGGGTAATTATTTTGTTAGTTACCTTATTCACTCCATTTATTGTAGTGAAATATAAGGGTTTGGTCAATTTTTCTTCGAAATGACTTTTCAAGGTGTTAGGTTTAATAATACTTGTATCTGACCCGGTGTCTAGCAGGCACCTAATTTTCTGATTACTAATAGTTAAAATTATAATTGGTAACTTACTTCCCGAGGCTCGTTTGTAAAATTTACGTCCTGTTCTTGAACGTTATCGATTTCCATAGGTTCGGTGTTATTGTTATAATTGTTCTGTCTCTGATTGAATTGTCTCGAATTATTGCTATTATTGTTATTACTGGGGAAACGTCTGCACTGAACTGAATTGCTGTTTCGCACAAATTGCCCTGAATTATTGCCTTTGTTAAAATTTCTATATCGTCCCGAGTTTTCAGTTTGTCTTAATATTCCGGAATTCTGTCTGTTGTAATTGTAATTGTTACGTCTGTAGCCAAAATTCCTAACTTGATTTGAACGATTATTTTCCCTACAATGTAAGTTATTTTCTAACACTTCTTGATTTCCGCGTTTGAATTCTCTTTTTGGTGCACTATTATATTTGGTTTCTCTATAATTGTTATTTCTTCTATATTTATAATGGATTACGTCAGATTCGTCTAATAAATCTAAGTCATCGAAAGCATTGAACACTTGCATTAATGTCATATTTCTTGAAATATATATTCTATAGCTACCAGTTATCATATCTTTAATTATGTCAACTAAATTTTTATTATTATTCTCTGGGCTATAGTTACTTGGTTTATTTTCGTCAAATTCATACAGTTCATTTAGTTGACAATTTAAGCACTTAATTATATTAAAAAGCTCTCTTAAACTATTTACCTTAATACTGCGGCTTTCGTCCATAAGTTTTTTATAACTATTTCTCGGTCGGAAATGGGTCTTTAACTCAGATTTTACCCTTTCCCAAGTTAATGTATCTCCTAGACGTCGGATGCATTTTCTCGCTTCACCTTGGATTTTTTCTTTGAAGACGGTTGAAAGTCCGAATTCTAGTAGCTGCTGATTATTGTTGCATAGTCTTGCAATATCCTCTACTGCACTGATGAATTCTTGAAGGGGATAATCTTCTTTCCCATGGAATGTCCTTATATGTTGAAATTTATTCAAAATTTGATCAGGCGTTAGCTGGAACAAACCAAGCGGTTGTGCTGCTATTTGTCGTCTTAATGTTTCTATCTCCTGCTGATATTGCTGCTGTGTTTGTTGCAGTGCTTGTCTCAGAGCATCGACTTCGGCTTGAGTAGCCATTATTTCTTCACAATTAAATCTTCGATTTGAATCAAAGGATGTTTGTCTACTTGTCTTCATGCACTTATTAGGCACGGAATTGTTGTTTCTCAGATTGAGTTAGATATACTTTGTTTCCTTTTCGGATTACTCTCAATTAACGCAGAATTTTTTGTTCACTAAACAAACTTCAGTCTGTTTTGGTCGAATTCAACTTAAGTCGAGATTCTTCAGTACACTTCACTTCACTGAGCTTTGAACTTGATTAAGTTAAAATTCTTCGTTAAACTAAATAACGCAGCAAGATATTTATCACTTGATAAATGTAACTTTAGTTACTTTAACTTCACTGTATTAACTTAATTCGTTCGTTTCACTGGATCTCATATCTTCGGATTTGAGATCCTACCGACTGCGCCAGTTAAATTTGTTCTTTAGATCTCTTAGGAGAAAAAATAAAAACACCAGAACTAGTTAGAAAATTGCAAATTGCTTTATTCAATAGAGTAATTCGACATGTTAGCTTCGCGACGGTCTTAAGACTGACTAAACTAAGAATTTATTTTTATCGTGTTACCTTAAGCTTTTGAAATTTTTACTTCTCATGTCGTTATAATTTTGCTGACATATTTCCTTTTCAGGTAAGTTTCTGTGGGAATGTGGAAGTTTTCATTATATCAAATCTTATATGAAATGAAATGTGATCTCTTGTCACGTTTCATTTCAGGTGAGTGGATAACTTGATCATTTTTAGGATTACAGTTAATTTTTGCTGATTTAACTTCATTCACTTTGGGTGAATGAATAATTTGATAATTTTCAGGGTTACAGCTAATTTTTGCTGATGTAACTCGCGCGCATTGTTTATTTTGTGGCCAAAAAGTAAAATATTCGTAAATCGGAATATTTCGTCTCTAACAGTCAAATGTTATTCGTTTTTAAACAGGTAAGTGTTAATCTTCCCTAAATTTATTGTACTTTTGATATGTATAAAGGTTTTGGGTATAATTCTAACAGTTTTTTTATAACCTCACTTTTGTTGTAAATTTTCGGGTTGAGTTGAGCTACAGTTGCTCAACTAACCCCACGACTTAGAACCAAAGTAATATAATGTTTGTTATTTTTTTAGGATGCGGACTTATAAAAGAAGGACTTCAAGAGGTTCTTACTCTACTCAAGACTTAAATGATGCTGCAAAGGCTGTCAATGATGAGGGAACAGGTGTAAATGCCGCTGCCCAAGAGTTCGGTATCAAACGGATGACTTTGACAAGATTTATGAAGAAATTAAATGATGGTGGTGACTCATCAATGGATTATGCAACACCAAGGCAAGTATTTTCTCCCACGCAAGAGGATGCTGTAAAAAAATACTTGCTACAAATGACATAAATTTTCTATGGATATTCGCCAAAAGACGTTCGTCGCCTTGCCTACGAGTGTGCTGTTAAATTTGACATTAAAACTCCATCCTCCTGGACTTCAAATAAGATGGCCGGAAAAGAATGGCTAACGATGTTTTTAAAACGAAATCCGGAGCTATCCATTCGTAAGCCAGGACCCACCAGCCTTGGTAGGGCAACATCGTTTAATGCTCAGAATGTCAAAGTTTTCTTTGACAAATTAGCTGTTGTTATGGATAAACATGGATTCAGTGCATCAGATATTTGGAATGTTGATGAGACCGGAGTGTCTACTGTGCTGAAGCCAAATAAAATTGTAGCTGCCAGAGGTAAGCGTAACGTCGGTGCCATGACTTCTGGGGAACGAGGGACTAACGTTACAGTAGTAACTGCTGTATCTGCTTATGGAAATACAGTACCTCCTATGTTTGTTTCCCAGAAAAAAATTTAAGAGCCACTTTCTTAGTGGTGGTACCCCTGAATGTATAGGAGCAGGAAATGCCAGTGGATGGGTTACAGACGAATAATTCCATCAGTTTATGCAACATTTTATAAAACATGTGAAACCGTCTATGGAGCACCGAGTTTTATTAGTGTTAGATAATCACTCCTCTCACTTGAACGTGGGTACACTAAATTTGGCCAAAGAGAACGGTGTTGTAATGTTGTCCTTTCCACCGCATTGTAGCCACAAACTACAACCTGCACTGCTGCTCAAGATACATGGCTACGAAACAACCCAGGAAAGACCATAACTATTTATGATATACCAAAAATTGTCGCTGATTCATTACCGTTTGCTCAGACAAGTATAAATATTATCAATGGTTTCCGAAAGACTGGCATCTACCCGTATAATGCAAATATTTTTAGTGAGGATGAGTTTTCACCATCATTTGTGACCGACCGTCCAAATGCAGAAGCTGTCGAGGTGGAGAGAGATCGTCCAGAGCAAGCTATAATGTCCAACACCGAACCTGATCCCACACCTTCCGTCTCCACCAGCCAAGCTGAACCCAAACCTAGTACAAGCAACAAAGAAAACGAGCTGGCCGATCTAGCGCATCCGATCTAGTTTGTTGCGAAAACTATTCTGAAAGTTTACCAGGAGAAACATGGATTGAGTGTCAAGTTTGCAAGGAATGGGCACATACAAAATGTGCCCCAGAGGCTGTTTTTACTTTCGTTTGTGTCAATTGCAACAGTGACAACGACGATTAAGTTTCTAAGATCTTAATAATATTTTCTGAATCTTATCCTAAAATTAATCTTAAGAAACGTTGAACTTTTGTTGATTCTATTTTCAGTTTATTATTCAAAGAAAATTATGTTTAGTTTTGTTGTTTTGTCAAAAAGTTGATTGTCAAACAGAAGTTTTATTTCATATCTAGTTAACATTAAGCCCATGTTTTGGCTAGACTTTCTAAGTGCTCAATTTGCCCCATACCCTTGCTCAACTTACCTCACCTATGGGGTACGTTGAGCATATCTGACTTTCTGCGTTTGAACAGCTGTAGCTCTTAAATTCGACTTGTTAGAAATAAACAACTATGGACACTTTTGTAAAGGAATAAATTACTAATCCATTAGTATACATAACAAGCTGTTAAGGCTTATTGTTGAGGAGCTATAACCGCTCAAGTAAAAAATTGCTCAACTAGCCCCGCCCTACCCTACTGCGAAAAGTTAGTTGTATTTTAACCAGTGAAGTGATAAGTGTTAATTATTAAAGTGAAACGTAATATTGTGAAGAAATATTGTGAACGAAATTGTTAAACGAACGAATATATTTAGCTGAAATTGTTTTTCCAGCACCTGATACTCCACTCACAATAATACTGAGATCACATTTATAATAATTAATTGAAATAATCTTTAATATGACTTATTTTATATATTATCTTATTAAAAATATCATATACTCTCTCTACTCATCTACTGGGTACTGTTCAGGGACTTTTTTTCAGGGGACTTTACCCTACAACTCATTATCTAGGGCAGATATGATAAAAAGAAGACACTAGAAATTCCGCTTAATATCACATTTACACTAATTGGGTTTAAAAAGCGGATTTTTATTAATAAGCTCAGTTGAATCCCCGCGATTTCCGATTTCGAATATATAAAATATGGAGGGTACTCAGTAGTAGGGATATGCGGGTTCTGCCTCAAATGAGCAGGAGCACCTTAAAATTGGTTAAATTGTGAGAGAAATCGAGGTCTGACGTCACATTTTTGCTCATTTGAGGCAGAACCCGCATAACAATTCTGGGAAAGATAAGGAAATGGCTGGAGATAAGGGAACGGTTGCGTGAATCCGAAGGTCAATTTTGTTGATTGTTTTGTTTTGGCGGCGGCGCGCTAGTAAAGGTAAGTATGGGTTGCACCTGGGTCTGGATCTGGACCTGGACCTGGACCTGGATCATGGGTATAGAAACGAATGTTAAGCTAATTGATAAGGGAGCTGACTATAGAAATTAATAATTTGGTCGCAATGTTGTGGTTGTTGGGTGATAAGGTTTTGTAGATGAACCTGGGCTCGTGCTGAAGATAAGAGTTTGCTGCTTTGAGTTTTTACTATGCCGGATATTTTCGGCGGGAGCTTTTACTACGAGTGATGATAAAATAAGTTGCTAGTGTAGGATTACGTAATTTGGGCAGTAATATATCTTGAGGTCAATGGATTTCCGAGATATTGAGTATGGTCAGTAATTATGAAGTTAAAATTGTGATGAACATTTTCTATGTGTTTTCTGGAAGATATTTACAAAATTTTCTCTTTTTATTTTGCGAATATATGAATACGAGCAGGGTGAGACAAATAGATTTTATTGGCTTATTGAATTTTAAGATGCCATCTCTGGAGGACTTCTGCAATTAGCCGAAAAAGCGATTTAAAAATAGCATTCGCAATTTGTTAAAAATTCGCTGATTAATAACTGTCTGGCTCGATTTCTTTTAGCATAACAATTCGCTGATAAGGCGTAGTAAAACGTCTGGACTCGATTTGGTCAGCGTAAAACTTGCCGATAAGAGTTGAATGCCCCAGACTCGTAAATGTTTTGGGTGGCGATAAGAAAAACGATTTGCTGAAACAACAAAAGCCTTGAACTTTAAAAGATTATTATGCAATTTCTTTTCCAAATCTAAATATAGACATTAATTCGGGAGTTATATCATATCATAATTTCGTGTAGCAGCCTTGAACTTTAGATAGAAAGAAGAAGAAAGAAATTAACATGATCATTATGTTCCGTTATCAGAATAGAATTTCAGATTTGTATACGGGGCAAGACAAGAGCGTCTCTTATCTGAAGATGTGGTCAAAAGCTTTGGCACTGTATTTCGACTATGAGTAAATTCGTGCTTATCAGAGGAATTTGTATTTGCTAATTATCTAATTAATTTGAAAGACATTTTGTATCTTTCCAATTTCAGGGGGCCCTTTATATTTATTATACATATGAATACTTAATACCCGCTAAGCAATTACAACCATAGACACTGACACAAGAAAAACCTAGCTCTGTTAAATTATCAACGCGCTGAGGTGTCACGATATAATCTGTAAAAAGGTAGAAAAATAATTTCTGTCACCAAAGCGCAACTAGCACAATAAGGTCAGGGCATTGCAAAGGCAGTAATGGTAAGAAATTGTTCCTTCACCCCTCGGCGTCAGTTGGGTAATTAACCTAATATAATCATCGAATGAGATGACATCTCCTACAAAGTTAATACCGACGGATAACGAATCATCGATGGACATACTGTTTGATAATGCATCATCGTACAAGACATCTGCTCAGATAAGCAAAGTTCAATAGTTTCTCGCGTTGAGTAAAGACATATATATCAAAATGAGTCAAGCCCTAGTACAGCAGCAAAATTCAAAAGATATAAGTGAGGGTTTAGAGAATCTCAATTTACGAAGATATAAGCCACTTCTTCACATAAACGACATGGATCAAAGATGTGCATACAGGATTTTACATGCGGAAAGACTAAAAACAGCATATGGTGACCGGATTATGCTGGAATTAGAGAATCATCAGTTGTTCTTACCAGCACGTTTTAATTTCATAGCCCAATCCGCAATTCAGAAACTGAATGAAGCTACCTATTTCATCACAAACTACGGATGTATTGGATATAGTTATATTTTGGAATTTAGTAATTAGAATATTAATAATAAACCTAAGAATGTGATATCGAATGATTTGTTTTATTATGTTGATCAATAAAATTATATTATTACAGTTGCTGCATATAAATTATACTTTAAACTTAGATAAGCAGATAGAACCATTTAACAAGTTTCAGCTTTTTTCTCAAGACAGGCTTCTGACACAATCTAGTTCAGTTTCTAGTGACCAGAATTCTAGCAGCAAAAATCATGGACGAATCCCTGGAGGGGGAGACAAAGCGAGGAAATAGAGTTTATTACTACAATTATGCTATGGTTCAATAAAAAACGTTTTATAAGGGCGCATGGGTTTTTTCTTTATAGCAAGCAAGTCATTACACTGATTACGTCATTTGGGCCTTGATTAATAGTTAAAATAACACCATTGAGGATTATCCAAAAGAATTTCTGTAATTAATCGAAAAATCGGGGGTTTAAAAATAACATGCATCGCTTTGCATAAATCCGTTGATAAGTAATAAACGTCTAGTCTCGCTATCCTAATTTCCTGATAAGAGTTGATTGATACCCAAAACCGGGATAGCAACCTTGAACTTAAGATAGGAAGACGAAATTAACATGATTATTATGAGCCGTTATCAGAATAGAATTTCAGATTTGTATACAGGCAAGACAAGAGCGTCTCTTATTTGAAGATGTGGTCAAAAGCTTTGGTACTGTATTTCGACTATGAGTAAATTCGTGCTTATCAGAGGAATTTGTATTTATCACAATGAATGAATGAATGACACCAATTTTGCATTCTTAAGGATATTCAAATGTTCAACAGGTGCCCACCATTGCCAAGAGTTTTTCTATAGCACGATTATACATGTCATTTACTAAGTGGCACACACATACATAATCTTCATGTAAAAATATAAGCCAAGAAGAAAAAGTAAACTTTATTCATATCATTCAAAACCTCGTTAATTTTAGTATATTAGTATTTTTTGATGATTTTCAAATGTATACCTGTTTAAAAAATAATGTTGTAGTGCAGTCCACTGCTCAAGAATACGTGATACCACATGCTCCAAAGATAACCATCTTGTATTGGAAACTTTTAGGCTTTTGTGAGTTTTTATATCGAAATATTCTTGAAACTTTTTATATTCTAATTGCCGCTTGTAGCTATGAGCAAAAAAAGAAATGCACATTTCTAGCCAAGTCTTCAAGGTTTGAGGGTAACTTGCTGCAGATGAACACAAATGCAGCGAATGGCATATACAACCTAAAGCATACAAGAGTCTGATAGATTTTTATAGCAAAGCTTTTACCCCAGTCTCAGCAACCAGCATTACGGATGCATTGTCCGCAGCGAAACCAAAAAGATTTTCAGCTGATATGCAAGAAGTTTTTAAAAATTTATAATTGCTTCATAAATAGATTTGGCATTACACGGGTCACGGAGATAAAAATCTGTCTCTTACCTTTTTGAGGTTTTTATCGAAGTATCTTATAACCAAAGCTAAGCACATTGTGGTGCTTATATCAGTAGTTTTATCGATTATGAGGCTGAGGCTGAACTTTTGGCTGCTTAAAATGTTTGAAATGGATTTTAAATAACTATCTTGAAAAACAGTAATAACAGTTTAGTGGCCTCGGGCCTACCGCAGTGCAATTCCTTTGCAATAGGTGAATCACTTGCTACACCTTTTATTAAGGTAATGATAGGTGTTGCTAGCCTTAATGCTAAATTATATTGAATTAAGAACATAATGACTTTTAGCTCAGCAGTCTTCACTATCACGGTTTTTCTTTGACATTTTTCATTACCCAAACTTTCTTCTATTTTTTAATTGATTTTAAGGACTTTAACATTTTTACTTGAAGAAGAGAATTTAATCGCCACATATAACAATATATGGAGGCGAATGAGGCTCCCACACCCATGCAAATAATATTAGTAATTAACACACGAACAAAATACGTCACACATAAAAATATGAGGTGCATAGTCAACAGAGATCATTAAAGCAAATCGCAGTCAAGGCAAAAAGAGGATACATATGCACGACTCTATACATGCCTTTTAAAACAGCAATAATAACACTGTTTTCATTTAAAATACAGAAGGATCGACATGTATAACAAACAAAAACGAGAAATTAAAACAAAAAGCAGAGCGAGCAAAAGACTAAATTATAAATTGTAGATACTCCTTTTAAGTGTCACTTTGTCCACACTAGTATCAAATACGTCTCCAATATCATTAGCATACCTACACATGCGATTAATAGGCTCGAACATGCCGTAATTTGTGTGAGAAAAAGCAATCTGAAAAACTGATCGAGGCAGAGGCGATTCACATAAAACATCACAAATATTTTAAAAACTTTATTTTATATATATTTATAAACACACATACACACACACACACACACACACATACATATTAAATATTAAACATTTAGCCTGCCCAGGCGGCACCGGCTGCCCCAGGAATTCGCATTACAATACACCGATGTCCATTGGCATCCACTAATTCCTGAGAAAAGAAAATAATTATGTTACGAGGGGTTTTTAACTGCGGTATTTTACTTACCAGGTTTTCAGCGGGTAGGTCCTCAAAACCGGGGGTACACACCTCGTACCACTCCCCCGGCTCTGTAGCCTCGTTGACCAGGAGCCTTACTGGGGCGTTTCGCCGATCCCTGGATAACTCCAACAACTCCTCATAAAGGGAAGGCCACTCCACGCCCGCTGGAGCCCTTCTTGAGGTTTCTAAAATTTGCCGTATCCTCTAACATCTAAGCTCGGTATTTAACATCTAAGCTCGGTACATCTAACATCTAAGCTCGGTATTTAAAGCTTATCGTAGCTAAAATTTTTCAGTAACCGCAAAACAATTTCAGTTTCTCACAAAATCACTATAGTAGGTAACCACAAAGAATTTAGCAATCAATTTCAGTATTTTTTCACGAAAATTATTTTAGTAACAGCAAAACAAAAATCATGATAGTAGGTAACCACAAAGAATTTAGTGTGCAAATTCTTTAGGAGGTTCTCACCAGAAAACTATGATAAGGAACATGCAAGACTTTTATTTCAGGGACTTAGATATAAAAAAACACCCCAATGATCGAGAATGAGATTGTGCGTAAATCGGAAAGTTTTTTTCAACAGATAGTGTATCTACAGATGTACACCGAATTTAATGACTTCAGGGTATCTATTTTTTTTTGTTTTCGAAATATTCAGGATTTAAGGCTCTAGTGTCTTTTTGGCTGCATTTTGAAATTTCCAACAGCGTCTTTTGGTTGCATTTGAAATCTCCAACCGGCACCGCGTAATCGACCACCTGCTAATTTTAATTCCGACACCTGAATATATATTAACATTTTTCTTTTAAAACCATAGGACTCTGGGTAATAAAAAAACACACTTTTCAATACATATATAATACACTGCCTTTATTCATTTTATTTTAACATCTATGATTTCAAAGGAATTTTTAGTTTTAAAATTATTTCTTTGCGTACATCAAATAAAATATCGGAAACTCCTTTAAACTGATTTATAGCCTCCAGTACTGATTTAATTATTGTATTACAGCATCTTTTTAACTGTTCAATCTTGCTTTATCATCCCAATCTTTTTCCCTAAACGGGCAATTAGGTGGAAAGATGTTCTCATGATGTGTATTTTGTCTATATATAGCGTCTGAAGCTTCTCCAACTATGGTAATATCACCTAAGTACACCTCTATTTTAACATGTTCAAGAGGTTGAAATATGAAGTCGAAATCAATAAATCTTTTTGGAAGTAGATCATTACTTTTAAGATAAAGCAAAAGAATTCTTTCACCATATTGAGGAGTCATTAAGAAATTAAACAGGGGCCCATTAACTTGAACATTTACTAATTTAAATTGGGTCCAGCCAGCTGAACAAATGCAGTATTTCTGCCCATGTTTTATATTTTCAGCCCAAAACATTATATTCAATTGAAATCTTCTATACGAATAAATAATTCGTGCCAATACCATGCGTTTTATAATCAGATATATCTAAGGTTCCTTTTCTCTTTTAATCCACTCAGAATCAGTTTCAATATCTGCAAAAGGACAATTTTTCTGGTAGCCATCGATTCGTCTCGCACTCAGAACAGCATCTACAACATCTCCGATTAATGTTATATCACCTGATACAACTTCAATTTTTGCATGTTCGAAAGGATGAAATTTATAAGTAGTATGTAGGTTCTCGTAATAGGGCTCCCCTTTTCTAATACTAAATATTAGGGTTTTGCTACCCTTTTCCGGAGTAATAAACACACTTAAAATAACTCCAGTCACATTAACGTTAATTATTTTAAAACTATGCCATCTAACTGAACAAATACAATACTTTTGTCTATGCTGAATCTCTTCCAACCAAAACATCTTTTCTTTCTCACGGCAAGGTTTGCAATGATGGGGGAAAAATAAACTTAGATCCTTTATATTTGAGCATTATATAGCGTTTCTTCGAAGAAAATCGACCCATGACTGGTATTTATTAATTATAGACCTGTTAAAGCTGATCAAAGACCTGGTAAAAGCTGTTAACAGACCTAGTAAGAGCTGTTCGTAGATCAGGTAAAGCTGTTCAAAGACCTGGTAAAAGCAGTTCACAGACCTGGTAAAGCTGATCGTAGACCTGGTAAAGCTATTCACAGACCTGGTAAAAGCTGTTCACAGACCTGATAAGAGCTGTTCGTAGATCAGGTAAAGCTGTTCATGGCCACCAATGCCTCCGACGCCGCCACCACCACCGCCACCACCACCACCGCCACCACCACCAACGCCACCCCCACCACCACCACCACCACCACCACCACCTCGACCACCACCAGACCTGATAAAAGCTGTTCATAGACCTGGTAAAGCTGGTCGCAGACCTGGTAAAGCTGGTCGTAGACCTGGTAAAGCTGTTCATAGACCTGGTAAAGCTGGTCGTAGACCTGGTAAAGCTGGTCGTACACCTGGTAAAGCTGTTCATAGACCGGATAAAAGCTGTTCATAGACCTGGTAAAGCTGGTCGCAGACCTGGTAAAGCTGGTCGTAGACCTGGTAAAGCTGTTCATAGACCTGGTAAAGCTGGTCGTAGACCTGGTAAAGCTGGTCGTAGACCTGGTAAAGCTGTTCATAGACCTGGTAAAAGCTGTTCGTAGACCTGGTTAAGCTGTTCACAGACCTGGTAAAGCTGTTCGTAGACCTGGTAAAGCTGGTCGTAGACCTGGTAAAGCTATTCATAGTTACAACCATAGACACTGACACAAGAAAAACCTAGCTCTGTTAAATTATCAACGCGCTTTAGTAATTAACACACGAACAAAATACGTCACACATAAAAATATGAGGTGCATAGTCAACAGAGATCATTAAAGCAAATCGCAGTCAAGGCAAAAAGAGGATACTGTAGACAAAATCCAAGTCGTAGTCATTTCCGTCTAATTCTTTCTTAAAACCATCTTTAAAAGAATTGGCTGCATCTATATCAGCTGACATTTTTTCACCTTGTGGCGCGCCACTTATTTTTTTATTTAACTGCAATGCTTTTTCACAGAGCAAAGGACCAGATATTAGTTGCCCAGTTGATCGTTTGTTGCTGGTAATGGAAATTGGAAATACAAGGTGAAAAAATGTCAGCTGATATAGATGCAGCCAATTCTTTTAAAGATGGTTTTAAGAAAGAATTAGACGGAAATGACTACGACTTGGATTTTGTCTACAGTATCCTCTTTTTGCCTTGACTGCGATTTGCTTTAATGATCTCTGTTGACTATGCACCTCATATTTTTATGTGTGACGTATTTTGTTCGTGTGTTAATTACTAAAGCGCGTTGATAATTTAACAGAGCTAGGTTTTTCTTGTGTCAGTGTCTATGGTTGTAACTATGAATAGCTTTACCAGGTCTACGACCAGCTTTACCAGGTCTACGAACAGCTTTACCAGGTCTGTGAACAGCTTAACCAGGTCTACGAACAGCTTTTACCAGGTCTATGAACAGCTTTACCAGGTCTACGACCAGCTTTACCAGGTCTACGACCAGCTTTACCAGGTCTATGAACAGCTTTACCAGGTCTACGACCAGCTTTACCAGGTCTGCGACCAGCTTTACCAGGTCTATGAACAGCTTTTATCAGGTCTATGAACAGCTTTACCAGGTGTACGACCAGCTTTACCAGGTCTACGACCAGCTTTACCAGGTCTATGAACAGCTTTACCAGGTCTACGACCAGCTTTACCAGGTCTGCGACCAGCTTTACCAGGTCTATGAACAGCTTTTATCAGGTCTGGTGGTGGTGGAGGTGGTGGTGGTGGTGGTGGTGGTGGTGGGGGTGGCGTTGGTGGTGGTGGCGGTGGTGGTGGTGGCGGTGGTGGTGGCGGCGTCGGAGGCATTGGTGGCCATGAACAGCTTTACCTGATCTACGAACAGCTCTTATCAGGTCTGTGAACAGCTTTTACCAGGTCTGTGAATAGCTTTACCAGGTCTACGATCAGCTTTACCAGGTCTGTGAACTGCTTTTACCAGGTCTTTGATCAGCTTTACCTGATCTACGAACAGCTCTTACTAGGTCTGTTAACAGCTTTTACCAGGTCTTTGATCAGCTTTAACAGGTCTATAATTAATAAATACCAGTCATGGGTCGATTTTCTTCGAAGAAACGCTATATAATGCTCAAATATAAAGGATCTAAGTTTATTTTTCCCCCATCATTGCAAACCTTGCCGTGAGAAAGAAAAGATGTTTTGGTTGGAAGAGATTCAGCATAGACAAAAGTATTGTATTTGTTCAGTTAGATGGCATAGTTTTAAAATAATTAACGTTAATGTGACTGGAGTTATTTTAAGTGTGTTTATTACTCCGGAAAAGGGTAGCAAAACCCTAATATTTAGTATTAGAAAAGGGGAGCCCTATTACGAGAACCTACATACTACTTATAAATTTCATCCTTTCGAACATGCAAAAATTGAAGTTGTATCAGGTGATATAACATTAATCGGAGATGTTGTAGATGCTGTTCTGAGTGCGAGACGAATCGATGGCTACCAGAAAAATTGTCCTTTTGCAGATATTGAAACTGATTCTGAGTGGATTAAAAGAGAAAAGGAACCTTAGATATATCTGATTATAAAACGCATGGTATTGGCACGAATTATTTATTCGTATAGAAGATTTCAATTGAATATAATGTTTTGGGCTGAAAATATAAAACATGGGCAGAAATACTGCATTTGTTCAGCTGGCTGGACCCAATTTAAATTAGTAAATGTTCAAGTTAATGGGCCCCTGTTTAATTTCTTAATGACTCCTCAATATGGTGAAAGAATTCTTTTGCTTTATCTTAAAAGTAATGATCTACTTCCAAAAAGATTTATTGATTTCGACTTCATATTTCAACCTCTTGAACATGTTAAAATAGAGGTGTACTTAGGTGATATTACCATAGTTGGAGAAGCTTCAGACGCTATATATAGACAAAATACACATCATGAGAACATCTTTCCACCTAATTGCCCGTTTAGGGAAAAAGATTGGGATGATAAAGCAAGATTGAACAGTTAAAAAGATGCTGTAATACAATAATTAAATCAGTACTGGAGGCTATAAATCAGTTTAAAGGAGTTTCCGATATTTTATTTGATGTACGCAAAGAAATAATTTTAAAACTAAAAATTCCTTTGAAATCATAGATGTTAAAATAAAATGAATAAAGGCAGTGTATTATATATGTATTGAAAAGTGTGTTTTTTTATTACCCAGAGTCCTATGGTTTTAAAAGAAAAATGTTAATATATATTCAGGTGTCGGAATTAAAATTAGCAGGTGGTCGATTACGCGGTGCCGGTTGGAGATTTCAAATGCAACCAAAAGACGCTGTTGGAAATTTCAAAATGCAGCCAAAAAGACACTAGAGCCTTAAATCCTGAATATTTCGAAAACAAAAAAAAAATAGATACCCTGAAGTCATTAAATTCGGTGTACATCTGTAGATACACTATCTGTTGAAAAAAACTTTCCGATTTACGCACAATCTCATTCTCGATCATTGGGGTGTTTTTTTTATATCTAAGTCCCTGAAATAAAAGTCTTGCATGTTCCTTATCATAGTTTTCTGGTGAGAACCTCCTAAAGAATTTGCACACTAAATTCTTTGTGGTTACCTACTATCATGATTTTTGTTTTGCTGTTACTAAAATAATTTTCGTGAAAAAATACTGAAATTGATTGCTAAATTCTTTGTGGTTACCTACTATAGTGATTTTGTGAGAAACTGAAATTGTTTTGCGGTTACTGAAAAATTTTAGCTACGATAAGCTTTAAATACCGAGCTTAGATGTTAGATGAATTTCGGGGGTCAATTTAGTCTACTTAAAAATGTTATCGAGGATACGGCAAATTTTAGAAACCTCAAGAAGGGCTCCAGCGGGCGTGGAGTGGCCTTCCCTTTATGAGGAGTTGTTGGAGTTATCCAGGGATCGGCGAAACGCCCCAGTAAGGCTCCTGGTCAACGAGGCTACAGAGCCGGGGGAGTGGTACGAGGTGTGTACCCCCGGTTTTGAGGACCTACCCGCTGAAAACCTGGTAAGTAAAATACCGCAGTTAAAAACCCCTCGTAACATAATTATTTTCTTTTCTCAGGAATTAGTGGATGCCAATGGACATCGGTGTATTGTAATGCGAATTCCTGGGGCAGCCGGTGCCGCCTGGGCAGGCTAAATGTTTAATATTTAATATGTATGTGTGTGTGTGTGTGTGTGTATGTGTGTTTATAAATATATATAAAATAAAGTTTTTAAAATATTTGTGATGTTTTATGTGAATCGCCTCTGCCTCGATCAGTTTTTCAGATTGCTTTTTCTCACACAAATTACGGCATGTTCGAGCCTATTAATCGCATGTGTAGGTATGCTAATGATATTGGAGACGTATTTGATACTAGTGTGGACAAAGTGACACTTAAAAGGAGTATCTACAATTTATAATTTAGTCTTTTGCTCGCTCTGCTTTTTGTTTTAATTTCTCGTTTTTGTTTGTTATACATGTCGATCCTTCTGTATTTTAAATGAAAACAGTGTTATTATTGCTGTTTTAAAAGGCATGTATAGAGTCGTGCATATGTATCCTCTTTTTGCCTTGACTGCGATTTGCTTTAATGATCTCTGTTGACTATGCACCTCATATTTTTATGTGTGACGTATTTTGTTCGTGTGTTAATTACTAATATTATTTGCATGGGTGTGGGAGCCTCATTCGCCTCCATATATTGTTATATGTGGCGATTAAATTCTCTTCTTCAAGTAAAAATGTTAAAGTCCTTAAAATCAATTAAAAAATAGAAGAAAGTTTGGGTAATGAAAAATGTCAAAGAAAAACCGTGTTAGTGAAGACTGCTGAGCTAAAAGTCATTATGTTCTTAATTCAATATAATTTAGCATTAAGGCTAGCAACACCTATCATTACCTTAATAAAAGGTGTAGCAAGTGATTCACCTATTGCAAAGGAATTGCACTGCGGTAGGCCCGAGGCCACTAAACTGTTATTACTGTTTTTCAAGATAGTTATTTAAAATCCATTTCAAACATTTTAAGCAGCCAAAAGTTCAGCCTCAGCCTCATAATCGATAAAACTACTGATATAAGCACCACAATGTGCTTAGCTTTGGTTATAAGATACTTCGATAAAAACCTCAAAAAGGTAAGAGACAGATTTTTATCTCCGTGACCCGTGTAATGCCAAATCTATTTATGAAGCAATTATAAATTTTTAAAAACTTCTTGCATATCAGCTGAAAATCTTTTTGGTTTCGCTGCGGACAATGCATCCGTAATGCTGGTTGCTGAGACTGGGGTAAAAGCTTTGCTATAAAAATCTATCAGACTCTTGTATGCTTTAGGTTGTATATGCCATTCGCTGCATTTGTGTTCATCTGCAGCAAGTTACCCTCAAACCTTGAAGACTTGGCTAGAAATGTGCATTTCTTTTTTTGCTCATAGCTACAAGCGGCAATTAGAATATAAAAAGTTTCAAGAATATTTCGATATAAAAACTCACAAAAGCCTAAAAGTTTCCAATACAAGATGGTTATCTTTGGAGCATGTGGTATCACGTATTCTTGAGCAGTGGACTGCACTACAACATTATTTTTTAAACAGGTATACATTTGAAAATCATCAAAAAATACTAATATACTAAAATTAACGAGGTTTTGAATGATATGAATAAAGTTTACTTTTTCTTCTTGGCTTATATTTTTACATGAAGATTATGTATGTGTGTGCCACTTAGTAAATGACATGTATAATCGTGCTATAGAAAAACTCTTGGCAATGGTGGGCACCTGTTGAACATTTGAATATCCTTAAGAATGCAAAATTGGTGTCATTCATTCATTCATTGTGATAAATACAAATTCCTCTGATAAGCACGAATTTACTCATAGTCGAAATACAGTACCAAAGCTTTTGACCACATCTTCAAATAAGAGACGCTCTTGTCTTGCCTGTATACAAATCTGAAATTCTATTCTGATAACGGCTCATAATAATCATGTTAATTTCGTCTTCCTATCTTAAGTTCAAGGTTGCTATCCCGGTTTTGGGTATCAATCAACTCTTATCAGGAAATTAGGATAGCGAGACTAGACGTTTATTACTTATCAACGGATTTATGCAAAGCGATGCATGTTATTTTTAAACCCCCGATTTTTCGATTAATTACAGAAATTCTTTTGGATAATCCTCAATGGTGTTATTTTAACTATTAATCAAGGCCCAAATGACGTAATCAGTGTAATGACTTGCTTGCTATAAAGAAAAAACCCATGCGCCCTTATAAAACGTTTTTTATTGAACCATAGCATAATTGTAGTAATAAACTCTATTTCCTCGCTTTGTCTCCCCCTCCAGGGATTCGTCCATGATTTTTGCTGCTAGAATTCTGGTCACTAGAAACTGAACTAGATTGTGTCAGAAGCCTGTCTTGAGAAAAAAGCTGAAACTTGTTAAATGGTTCTATCTGCTTATCTAAGTTTAAAGTATAATTTATATGCAGCAACTGTAATAATATAATTTTATTGATCAACATAATAAAACAAATCATTCGATATCACATTCTTAGGTTTATTATTAATATTCTAATTACTAAATTCCAAAATATAACTATATCCAATACATCCGTAGTTTGTGATGAAATAGGTAGCTTCATTCAGTTTCTGAATTGCGGATTGGGCTATGAAATTAAAACGTGCTGGTAAGAACAACTGATGATTCTCTAATTCCAGCATAATCCGGTCACCATATGCTGTTTTTAGTCTTTCCGCATGTAAAATCCTGTATGCACATCTTTGATCCATGTCGTTTATGTGAAGAAGTGGCTTATATCTTCGTAAATTGAGATTCTCTAAACCCTCACTTATATCTTTTGAATTTTGCTGCTGTACTAGGGCTTGACTCATTTTGATATATATGTCTTTACTCAACGCGAGAAACTATTGAACTTTGCTTATCTGAGCAGATGTCTTGTACGATGATGCATTATCAAACAGTATGTCCATCGATGATTCGTTATCCGTCGGTATTAACTTTGTAGGAGATGTCATCTCATTCGATGATTATATTAGGTTAATTACCCAACTGACGCCGAGGGGTGAAGGAACAATTTCTTACCATTACTGCCTTTGCAATGCCCTGACCTTATTGTGCTAGTTGCGCTTTGGTGACAGAAATTATTTTTCTACCTTTTTACAGATTATATCGTGACACCTCAGCGCGTTGATAATTTAACAGAGCTAGGTTTTTCTTGTGTCAGTGTCTATGGTTGTAATTGCTTAGCGGGTATTAAGTATTCATATGTATAATAAATATAAAGGGCCCCCTGAAATTGGAAAGATACAAAATGTCTTTCAAATTAATTAGATAATTAGCAAATACAAATTCCTCTGATAAGCACGAATTTACTCATAGTCGAAATACAGTGCCAAAGCTTTTGACCACATCTTCAGATAAGAGACGCTCTTGTCTTGCCCCGTATACAAATCTGAAATTCTATTCTGATAACGGAACATAATGATCATGTTAATTTCTTTCTTCTTCTTTCTATCTAAAGTTCAAGGCTGCTACACGAAATTATGATATGATATAACTCCCGAATTAATGTCTATATTTAGATTTGGAAAAGAAATTGCATAATAATCTTTTAAAGTTCAAGGCTTTTGTTGTTTCAGCAAATCGTTTTTCTTATCGCCACCCAAAACATTTACGAGTCTGGGGCATTCAACTCTTATCGGCAAGTTTTACGCTGACCAAATCGAGTCCAGACGTTTTACTACGCCTTATCAGCGAATTGTTATGCTAAAAGAAATCGAGCCAGACAGTTATTAATCAGCGAATTTTTAACAAATTGCGAATGCTATTTTTAAATCGCTTTTTCGGCTAATTGCAGAAGTCCTCCAGAGATGGCATCTTAAAATTCAATAAGCCAATAAAATCTATTTGTCTCACCCTGCTCGTATTCATATATTCGCAAAATAAAAAGAGAAAATTTTGTAAATATCTTCCAGAAAACACATAGAAAATGTTCATCACAATTTTAACTTCATAATTACTGACCATACTCAATATCTCGGAAATCCATTGACCTCAAGATATATTACTGCCCAAATTACGTAATCCTACACTAGCAACTTATTTTATCATCACTCGTAGTAAAAGCTCCCGCCGAAAATATCCGGCATAGTAAAAACTCAAAGCAGCAAACTCTTATCTTCAGCACGAGCCCAGGTTCATCTACAAAACCTTATCACCCAACAACCACAACATTGCGACCAAATTATTAATTTCTATAGTCAGCTCTCTTATCAATTAGCTTAACATTCGTTTCTATACCCATGATCCAGGTCCAGGTCCAGGTCCAGATCCAGACCCAGGTGCAATTCATACTTACCTTTACTAGCGCGCCGCCGCCAAAACAAAACAATCTAAATTGACCTTCGGAATCACGCAACCATTCCCTTATCTCCAGCCATTTCCTTATCTCCAGCCATTTCCTTATCTCTCCTCCCAGAATTGTTATGCGGGTTCTGCCTCAAATGAGCAAAAATGTGACGTCAGACCTCGATTTCTCTCACAATTTAACCAATTTTAAGGTGCTCCTGCTCATTTGAGGCAGAACCCGCATATCCCTACTACTGTACTCAAATGCCCGAATTTGGTTTTTTAAATATTGAGGTGAATTCTGTACTTTGCTAAAAATGTACCAACGTCGATATAGCCTTTGTTTTCAAGTTTGAAATGTTTTTACGCAAATGTGAAAAAACGTGAATCTAGCTACAACAAAAGAGGCCAGAATAGCTGTTAAAATTAGGTAAAGACAAAGGGACATGAAGAAGAAGATGCAGATGCACCTTATGGCCCAGCTCAATTTTATAGTGGTAAATATTCCTCATTTATCTATCAATTTCACCGAAATTTAAATTTTTGAGGTTTTAGGTACCAATAAAAACAAAGAACTACTGATCAGACCATAGTGTATCTTGGCACATAGATGTTTAGATGTTTAATGTAATCTTTTTATTATTCTTACTATTTTATTAATAATCATTATATAGTCCTTGGCATGACCTTTACAAGAAAAAAATACAAAAGTTTTAGTACACAGTATTTTTATCCTTATTGGAGGTGTAGTAAAAAATTGAAGAAGTTGTGTTAATTAGAAATGGAGACAATGGTACCTAAAAATGACATCTAACGGTCAATATACCTATTTTTGTTTACATTTAGTGTTAAATTATTTTGTTTATAATAAACATATAGAGTTCGTTCTTAGGGGGTTTTGTTCGTCATGTTTTCATTATAATACACTCCATATTTCGTATTTCTAGTGCTATTAGGAGCTGCAAAAGGCCGAGAGAAAAACAGGTACAGGTACCTTATATAAAAATGCCCAGTAAAACGTTCTGCGCTGTTTCTTGGAGTTATTTTCTTTTAAATCTTTTGTAACACAATATAAGAATTAACACATTATTTTAAACATCCATTTTAAATAAAAGTTTAAATCAAGCTAACTAACTAACAAAAATAAACAGCACACTTTCCACCCGAGCGAAAAAAATGCCGCTCGTGTGATAACAATAATGATTTTTTCATTATGATGCACGGACAGCTGGACGACCGATCATTTTAAAGCTCGTATGTCATTGGCCTAAAATTTGGAGGAGGAGGCGACACCTAATTTCGGTGCAGCCACTTAGTTACAATTGTAACTAATTGGTTACATTTTCATATTGAAGAACAAACATTTTTAAAATATGCTAAAGTGCCAAAAAATATTAGCAACAGCATTTTGCTCGGGTCTTTATAAATGAAAATGCACCAGATTCCAGTGTTACTCGAAAGATCAAATGAGACTGTCGTAGGGAAATACTTGGATGCTTTGATTTTGCTGATGTAAGTTTAAATTTATTAACATATGCGGATCCAAAAAATATTCGGGCTTATAAAAATATTTTGATGTCGCCTTTTTTAAAAGCTTTTTCTAATATTGCTAACTGATGTGATTGGGGAGATATTAATACTGAATGGAGATTGTTAAGAGCTTCGGAAGTTCGGATGGACCATGGGATGTTGTTAAAGTTTGGTCAGATATTGTAAAAATAAAAAATGGACCCCATGAACCCATGTTTCCAAAACTACACACTGAAATGCATCTTTGCTACATAGTAGCTCAGCTGCTAAAAAGACTAATTGTTTTAATGTCGTAACGCTAGACTCCTATCGAAATAAATCATAATTCCTTTGTTTTTACTAAAAAGTTACCTCATCATAAACTGATTAGAAAACACATGCCTTAAAAGCAATTTTTTCTCAATGAATTTATTACTGCAAGTTGAAAGAAAAGTTTTTATATATATTTCGGATAAAAGGTGAAGTAAAATCTATTTAATTAAAAACTGTTTTATTGAAAATTGGAATAAAGGATATCTTGGTTTTTTTAGAAATGTTTTATTATATGTATGAATAATGTAGCATATGTATAACTGGCAATACTTTTTATAAAAAGTGGGTAACTAGATGTTACTAATAGGGTGGGAGGATTATTCAAAAGATTTTTCTTACAATTCATGTACTTTAAGCTTCACAAACACATTTTGGAAGTGGTTACACTTTTCCATAATTTCGTGCATTTTTGTTACAATTTTAAGAAGATTTAGTTACAGCATTTATTTGGCAAGTGGCAGCACTGTTCGTAACGCGTGGGAATATTTTGATAACTTTTATTTTGTGGTACAAAGCACGTTCCCGCATTTGCTCTTAAAAGCCACTGCGGTTTGGATTTGATTTAAATTAATTAAGCAAAATAACTAGCAATACAAGGAGGATTTATAAGTGTTTGTTTAGATGGAATATCTCTCATTGTAGGTAGGTAGTTGTTTTGTTTGCTTAATTTGCACCTACTTCAAAATTTCGTAATAGACAAAAATTATAGTAATGTTATTTTAAGCTCTAGTGAACCGGGTTAAATTTTTTTGTTAAACCTACCAAGCGCAAATATCTATATATAATATATCCACTTCTTAATATAGCTTTGCCAGCATGTGAAACATAACGTTCTTAGATTTTAAGATGTAAAATGTGCGAGAAAAAACACAAACCGTAATTTTCTTCCTTAAAAGGCGCTTAAAGAGTCCGCCGACAGATTCTTCGAACCTATGCGATACATATCGATAGCTGGCCTTAAGCAATTATTAATAAATTACTTAAACAGATAGTCGATCGACTTAATTACACTAGTCGTAACTTATAGTTAAGATAATTGGAGTTTAATTAGTAAATTTATCTTAGTCTGATCAAAGGCAGGTAATTTATTACCGGACACGTACAGTATTTTGTTGTTTTCTCTCGGAAATTGGACAGTTACTGGTACAGCTGTCGCCAAAAGCGAAATATTCGTTTAATAAACCTTTAAATTAAGGTAACCGTAAGTATATCACTAATTCATTGACAGGATGTAAATGTTTTTTTTACTTCTCCATGGTTCGTAGAGATGTTCAACATCTGTTCAACTTAAAAAACTTATAGTAATTACAAATAAGGAATTGCGATTACTTGGATCTAAAAGTCTATGTTCAGCTCACGTCCCGAGTTTATAAATAATTTATGAAATTAATAGTTACAATTTTTCTTATAAATAAAATACTGATTTTTTCTTCAGATTAATTGATTCAGTATCAAATATTTTCTCTTAACTTAAAAGCTTACATGGACCTAATGTAACATAAAAATTCAGGAATTAAATTATATAATGCTGTTTAATTAAAATTTCAAGTTGAACTGTTACTAAAATTCAACAACTTCACTAAAATTGAAATCTTGAAATTGTAATTATTTGCGGAAGGTACAAACTGAATAAGATTTAATTATATTTTCTCTCTATAACGGAATTTTTGTTTTAATATATTAATATATTATATAGATATTAAAAAAGAATTGATTAATTAGATTTGCAAATCAAAAAAGGAAATAATAGTAGGGTTTGCAATCCCGCATGATTTTTGGGCCTACTGTATTCGAGCGGGATTGTTGTTAATCCCGTGGGATTCTGGGGGATACTGCGCAGGTCGGTTGGTTGGCCATCATGGTAACACTCCAATTAGCACTATTATAGCAACATTTTAATGCCACAACCAGTAAGACCAGGTCTTTTCACTCGCAACACTCGCAACAGGAATTAAAGGCAACCAGAGGATTTTAATAAACTGACTATATCCTCAATCCTTGCCCCCGAGATTACCTTCAGGTTTTCAAACAAGTACTCCAAGTACTACAAGTTTGTTATGGATTTTAAATAATAAAACTAATATACCAATTAAATTCAACATGTTTATTTTGTATAAATATCAATATAACACCTACAACGATTTTTGGTTTCAATAAACTTTACGACATGGTGTAATAGCTAGCTACTCCTAACAGTAAAGTTTTTGAGATTTTATAGATACGTTAATACTTCAGACAAGTCTGTACGCCGATCTTTATATCTCCCTCGAAGTGTCGCTGATAAGGCCTAACTGGACGATTTATGTATTTTCCGTGTCAATATTTTCAAGCATAAACTTGAACGACCCGTCAACTGTTCTTAGTGTGGCATCCCTTTTGAAAAGGGCTTCAAGGGTTGCAAGTAATTATTTAGACTACTTATTCTGGCCCATTCCTCGTCTGTAAAATGGATTGCCGAAACAATGTTAATCAGTGTAACACAATTGCTTTAAAATCCAACATTAAATCATTAAGTCTTTTGATTCTTCTAGCAAGTATTTCTTCAAATACATATCATTTTAGATGGCGAGTTTTTCAAAGTCTTTACCACCGTTTTGACTTTCTTAGATAGATAGCATTTATGTTTATGACTGATCTAAAATTACTGAGAGGCTGCCGTTTTCATCACTTTCGTCATTCCAATTGCTTGTCAATTCGAAACGATTTTTCTGGTTTGATTCATGCTCTTCAGTTGTTTTGTATTACAAATTGAAGAAGAGTTGAATCCTTCCAGGATATGGCGATCCTCGTTTGGTCGTTCTCAAGTGTTAATTACAGCAGCAACCGGGCATTGCATTCTGAAACGTAACCGCGGGAGGCGATAACCTCTTAAAAATCCCACTGATCACCGAGGGGGTCTATGGTAGACCCTATTAGGTTGGCTTTATCCACGTTACACGAAGGTTCTGCGGGGGCTTTGTAGGCTGGTATTGCGCCGGCTGAGAGTGCTGTAGCGTTCCTGGAAGATGTCATTTGTAAAATAACGACTAGCACTTCCTCAGGTGCGGTGGTGTTAGAGATGTTAGATTCCAACGATCTGGCTATCTCCGCGGTATACGCAACAGTAGAAGATGCAGCGCTGCCTTCCGAAGGGTTAGCTGCGGTGAATCTGGAGGAGGTTAATTGTCCCGGCTTTGGACGAGAGCCTTATGTTCCTGAATCTTTCACTGCCGTTGGACCAAGAAGGAACACTGTCAACGGTAGAACTACATGGATTCCTGTAGATAGGCTAGGATACTCCAGGGAACCGAGGGAAGCGGCGACAGTGTGATAACTCAGACTGGGAGGAGACACAAACGGACCCGCCTCTGTGAGATCTGTTTCGGCTAATCCCCGGAGAGGTGTTTTTAGTGAGTAAGAAGGAAACGAGCTGTCCGGTGTCTTCTTGTCTCCCGCTAAAAAAAAACAAAAAAAAAACGTGCCACAAGGGTTCTCTGCTTAATTAATTTTATAAAGCATTTCCCTGACGAAGATCTTATTAAAGTTTACCTTATGTATATATATATAATAATGACATGATATAAGTTAAGATTCAGCAGCATCGACAACCATCTCTCTTTAATTTCTTGTAGAATATTAGTTGGATAAATTCTGGATCCGGGAATTAGTCCGGGATTTCGGGATTTCCAACCCTCATTAAGAAGTTAGAAAATTTAAAAACAAGACATCTTACAGCACTCTTTAAGTTTTTTTTTCTTACTTAATGTTATTAAATCTGATAGGGGCAAACAAGCCCCTAAATAAGTAAACAAAAATTTTCGGAAAATTTTATTGAGCAATTCTTTTATTTTACTTTTGTAGTTATTAGAATTGATGATGCATTGTACAAAACCTTTTGAGCCCCGCTTCCTTTCCCCACCAAGAGGATAACAATTACTGTAGGTAGTTATGAATAAAACACTCGAGAGTCGACTCGACACTCAATAAGACAGTTGATTGCCGACTGGGACCGCCACTACATTATGTTGTCTCCCACTGCTTTCCTGCCATTTCTACCCCACTCCCACCCGCTCGTTACGTGTACTTTTGAAAGCTCGGCTTTTACGTACTTTAAGCCTGGAACACAATGTGGCGCTAGCGCTCGTAGCTGGAGCTGTAGCTAACTGGGAGATGTAAAATCTGGCGCGCGGTAAAAGTTAAAAATATTGAACTTTGCGCTACAGCGCCAGCTACACATTGGACCTCCATCTTTGAATTGCCATATTTTTAACTTTTGACAGGTCTGGCTACCGCGCCAGCTACGAGCGGCAGCGCCACATTGTGTTCCGCACTTTATGTACTTTTATGTACTAAAAAGCATGATTAATACTCCTCTTCCTCCCAGAAAGTCTAATAAATTTTTGACGTACATAAATACACGTAAGAAACCTAACTTTGTAACGCGTGGTCCGATTTGGATGGTTCTTTTTTTGTTGTACAATGCATGATCCACCATTGCTAATAGGAGAAAAAAAATTGGCCTAGGGAAGGGGGGAGCGGGGGTAGATTTGCCCCGACTTCAAAATGTCGTAATAGATATAAAATTAAAAATTATTTTATGCTTTTTAGCGCCTTTTGTGAAGTCGGGTCAATTTTTTTTTTTAAAACTATTTTATCTTGAAGAAATTTCAGAGCACCAATAACTCCAGTATTATACACCCCGTGCAACAAAAAGAGCCGCACGTGGTTTTCTTTTTCATATTTTCCCGGCTCAATTCGTACTAAATAGTCTCCAAGGTGTCCAAATTGCTTTTAACGGTTGTTAATGTGCAACCGCACTCTTCTGCTACGAATATTCACTGTGCACAGTTGCATACATACATAGGGTTCGAGACGTTATTAAGGCAAAGGGCGGTACTACAAAGTACTAATTGCAATTTTAAACTCAATTTTAAAACTTTTAAGTTTTGAAAATACATCTTTAAGTTAAATAAAAATAAAGAGATATTGTTAGCTTACTATATTTGTAATTTTTTATGAAATAACATTGCATTAAAAACTTGAACAAAGTAAAGCATTTTTGGATTTCGAACGTAAAATTCGAATTTCGATTTCGAAAATAAATTACATATTGCATAAAACATAATTTTTAATTGGGTTATATGTGAATAATGTAAAATACAGAAAAATTACATAATAAATTGTTGTTATTTAACTTTAAACTTGCGACTTTTTTTGTTGCACGGGGTGTATATCCCAGTGGTTTGAGCGAAAAAATTCCATTGCGATAAGTGCTTGTTCATAAGCGCGATACAACTCCGTGCAATTGTTTCGTTCATCTCACTTTTTGTTTACATTTGAATTTGCATATAATTAGTGCTTTTAAGTAATATATATCATTCCAAATATAAATATTAACAGTGAATCGGGAACGCGAATTTAAGCTAATGTTTTTAATAATTTTTTTTAAAGTCGAAAAGGTAATATTTGTTTTATTGCTGTCTCCTCATTTGCTGTAAAATAATAATAATTAATTTTTATATCTAATAACACAAATTACATACATATTATATTTATTCAAGCCGTTTTTCATTCAACAAGCGCTTTTCAAAAAGGTAAACAAACCAATTATGTATGGTTATGTTCAACAATCGCAGCGACGTTAAACAATCGCAGCAGCCAGCTGTCAAGTAACAGGTATATGACTTCAGCCAATCAAATTACAGTCGCATGCGACGAATCGCACTCGTGAACGAGGGTTAAACGTCAGTTAGGACTCGTTCGGAGTTCAGTAAAAAGTTGTTCGCGCAAAATTAGAATTTGACTGACTCGATAGGAAAATTTTTTTTACTGTCACGTCGGGTTATATGATTTCGATTAGCCAATATGAACTGTTGTTGTAGGCTGCCCTGCATTCTGATTCAGCCTATAGCCCAAAAGCGCCCAGCAGGAATTAAAAAATCGCCCAAAAGCGCCCAGCAAGAATTACAAAATCGCCCAAAAAGTGCCTAGTTGCAGAGAACCCAACTGACGTTTCAAGTAGCCCAATCGGCTAGAAATCGCCCGACTTGGCAACTCTCCTTTAATGCGTTAGCATGGTTTTTTCCGGAACTGTATTAGGGTAAGGGAAGTGAGGAAACTTGAGGCTTGTTTTTGCTTTGCTGCGAGCTAGTCAACAGCCCAGAGACGGAGTGGATTATTTAAATTTCTTAATAAAAGCTCACGGGGAGTCTTGGTCTCGAACCCGGGACCCAGGCATGGGTTCCAACTCCGTCTCCAGCTGTGGCAAAATGGCATATTTTACCGCAATTTAAATTTCAAACACTCTAGTAGGATCAAAAATATCACAAAACGCAAAATGCTAAGTGATTTTTGTTAGATCAGTGTATTTAGGATGGAAAGCTAGGTTCACATAATATTTTCAGCTTCTGAAACTTGCATTCGTCGCTACAAAGAATGTTTTTGCAAAACGTCAGCAGTGTTTCTAAGTGGTATTGTTTTGCGTGGAAAGAATTCGGGTTTTCTGTGAGATACAATTTCAGCCCGAACTCATTTAACCGACTTCACACAGTTCTTCTTGATATCTTGCAAGGGTTTTCTTCCTCCATGCGCTCTTAGATTTGGGTAGATGTTGAAAAAGGAATCAGTCTATCACATAGTAAAAAAAGAAACAACATCGATTATGCGATATTTCACATACTTGCACATCGATGTTTAGTCTCCTAACAATGATGTATTGTGAACATCGATGATCATCGCTCCACTCATCCCTAGAATGGGTACAAAACAAGGCCTTTGCGAGCTTCTGATTACTACCATATTTATTACGTAGTTATTATTTCTCAGGGTAAAAATAAATCAATTTTATTGAGTTTTCTCAGCATAGTTATTATGTGGTGAGAAAATTAATTGGCAAAATTAATCATTCAGTTAAATTCATCAACTTATCTGTTGTACCTCTTGAACCGTAACCGATATATGTAGTGTTATTTATGATAACAAAACGCCCACTACATGGTGCAAACTCTTCAATTACCTCGTTCCACCCAAGTGACGGTGGCCTACGGACAACTTCTTAAGTTATTGTTAAGAAAATTGCTCTTAATAATGTTTGAGATCATAAGCGGAAAAGTAGCAAAAGTTGTTTTGACTGCTGCCACCGTGATCGACTGCCTGCATTGGGATAATAAAGCTATCATGACTTTAAACCAGCGAAAGCTACCCAAGCGTAAAAAACGATTCCGACAAGCGATAACAGGTGTATTCAGTTTCATAAAAAAATATAAATTGAGATTAATTTTGCGTAATTGTAGCTACTGTTTGACACCAAGTGGCTTATGCATGCACGAGTTAAAATTACTTAAGCATATTTCAAGTACCCTCTAAGCGCACTGATCAAATATCAAGAAAGTAAGCATTTCGCGTCTTAAAATGAATTGCCACTGAATATACCATGGATCGCTGCTTCAGTTTGATTGTAGTATTATTCAGAAGTTATGGGAATTTTGTCACTTAAGGAGCATTATAAGTCAATGTTTCTTATGACTTGACTTGACTGAAAGCTTCTCAGTTTGCCCAGACGACATTCCTGTCCGTTTTGTAAAAGTGTGGATTGCTTCTTGCGCCAGTTTTATGTTGTTTATTTTATTCATCTGTACCCTACGGTGTGTTCTCAAATGTCTGGAAACTCTCCCTAATCATTCATATGCATAAAATTTTAATTAGTGCGATATATCACATTCCAAACCAATCCCTAATTATTGCTGTGTCTTCAAGATTTTTAAGGCCTTGGTTTGTGATGTTATTTACTTTAATTGCATGGCTTTATGAAAGACAAATAGACTAGCACCATTTAGCTGGAATTCTCAAATTTTTGCATTTCCGCTATACAGGATGGTTGGCAGGTTGACTGCGTTTTCATTGATTTTAGCAAGGCATTCGATAGAATAACTCCCAGAAATCTTAAACTCAAGATCTCTCTTCGAGTTTCCTTCTAATTTTGTTAATTGGTTAGGTTCGTATCTACTGGATCGCGCTCAGCTCAGTTTTGTGGAACTCGGCCAATATGATACTCTTCTGGGGTTCCACAAGGCACCCATCTTGGACCATTGCTTTTTATTATCTATCTGTTAAGTCGAACTTCACCATCCCTCTTAACTTCATCTGAAAAGACCAGGACATACATTGATCGTAATACCACCATTCGTTGATCAACTATATATAGATATATAGATGTATATATATAAGTAGGTATGGGGGCGGTTTAGGCAGACATCCGGTAGACATGGGTATCTGTAGAATTGTAGCCTATGACGTAATGGGGGCGGGGCTTCCCTTGGTGTCTGATGTCATAGTAGGGAATTCCGGGAGGGGATTCCCTGTTGGCTTGTAAACATCCGGTTGTATGACGTCATAGGAGGGAATTCCCTGAAGTCATATGTTGGCTAGTCACTGGCTGGCTGGCTGGTTGTTGCTTGTTGGTTATGTGTGTGTGTGTGTATGTGTGACACTTGCTGACTGTCTGGCTAATGGATGGAATGATGTCACATGTAGAAATTTAATTTAAATGCCAGCTGTTAAAAAGCGCAAAATCTGTTTTCGGGTCTCGAACCTCGGTTGTTGTGATTCGAAGGAAAGCGCTCTAGCCCTGAGGCTAGCAAGCTAATTGTGGTTGGTATTCTTAAGTCAGTATATAAACTAATGTTTTGAGCTAAAAATAGCAAATTGGATTTTTATTTTGCGAATATATGAATACGAGCAGGGTGAGACAAATAGATTTTACTGGCTTATTGAATTTTAAGATGCCATCTCTGGAGGACTTCTGCAATTAGCTGAAAAAGCGATTTAAAAATAGCATTCGCAATTTGTTAAAAATTCGCTGATTAATAACTGTCTGGCTCGATTTCTTTTAGCATAACAATTCGCTGATAAGGCGTAGTAAAACGTCTGGACTTGATTTGGGCAGCGTAAAAATTTGCCGATAAGAGTTGAATGCCCCAGACTCGTAAATGTTTTGGGTGGCGATAAGAAAAACGATTTGCTGAAACAACAAATGCCTTGAACTTTAAAAGATTATTATGCAATTTCTTTTCCAAATCTAAATATAGACATGAATTCGGGAGTTATATCATATCATAATTTCTTGTAGTAACCTTGAACTTTAGATAGGAAGAAGAAGAAGAAAGAAATTAACATGATCATTATGTTCCGTTATCAGAATAGAATTTCAGATTTGTATACGGGGCAAGACAAGAGCGTCTCTTATTTGAAGATGTGGTCAAAAGCTTTGGCACTGTATTTCGACTGTGAGTAAATTCGTGCTTATCAGAGGAATTTGTATTTGCTAATTATCTAATGAATTTGAAAGACATTTTGTATCTTTCCAAGTTCAGGGGACACTTTATATTTATTATACATATGAATACTTAATACCCGCAAAGCAATTACAACCATAGACACTGGCACAAGAAAACCTAACTCTGTTAAATTATCAACGCGCTGAGTTGTCACGATATATTCTGTAAAAAGGTAGAAAAATAATTTCTGGCACCAAAGCGCAACTATCACAATAAGGTCAGGGCATTGTAAAGGCAGTAATGGTAAGAAATTGTTCCTTCACCCCTCGGCGTCAGCTGGGTAATTAACCTAATATAATCATCGAATGAGATGTCATCTCCTACAAAGTTAATACCGACGGATAACGAATCATCGATGGACATACTGTCTGATAATGCATCAGCGTACAAGACATCTGAACCATTTAACAAGTTTCAGCTTTTTTCTCAAGACAGGCTTCTGACACAATCTAGTTCAGTTTCTCGTAGCATCACGACAGCATAAAAAAGGGAAAAAGTCTCTGTATCCTTGGTACAACAGCCAGGTTGTGTTGCAAGGTAAAAATTTATTTCAAACGTTTTGAATGCCATTAAGAAATTAAGCGATACGATGAACCCCCGTGTATTTGCAGTAGCTACATTTAAATCAAACTGCAATATTTATTTTATTAGCAATTCTCAAATATTATTAGGACTCGTGAAGTGAATACAAGTGAAGACAAATAATCACCATAGCATGCATAGTCCTGATGCGCTCCTTATTCAGGCGCAGTGCTGCATAATTGAGCATTTAACTTATTCAACACATATTTGAACATAATTGCGAGTCAATAGTGCAAAAGCGGGTACTAAATTGCTACATAAAAGAATTTATTGCTATCAGTTATCTTGACATAAACAAAACGAGGAATTTGTATTTGCTAATTATCTAATGAATTTGAAAGACATTTTGTATCTTTCCAAGTTCAGGGGACACTTTATATTTATTATACATATGAATACTTAATACCCGCAAAGCAATTACAACCATAGACACTGGCACAAGAAAACCTAACTCTGTTAAATTATCAACGCGCTGAGTTGTCACGATATATTCTGTAAAAAGGTAGAAAAATAATTTCTGTCACCAAAGCGCAACTAGCACAATAAGGTCAGGGCATTGTAAAGGCAGTAATGGTAAGAAATTGTTCCTTCACCCCTCGGCGTCAGTTGGGTAATTAACCTAATATAATCATCGAATGAGATGACATCTCCTACAAAGTTAATACCGACGGATAACGAATCATCGATGGACATACTGTCTGATAATGCATCAGCGTACATCTGCTCAGATAAGCGCAGTTCAATAGTTTCTCGCGTTGAGTAAAGGCATATATATCAAAATGAGTCAAACCCTAGTACAGCAGAAAAATTCAAAAGATATAAGTGAGGGTTTAGAGAATCTCAATTTACGAAGATATAAGCCACTTCTTCACATAAACGACATGGATCAAAGATGTGCATACAGGATTTTACATGCGGAAAGACTAAAAACAGCATATGGTGACCGGATTATGCTGGAATTAGAGAATCATCAGTTGTTCTTACCAGCACGTTTTAATTTCATAGCCCAATCCGCAATTCAGAAACTGAATGAAGCTACCTATTTCATCACAAACTACGGATGTATTGGATATAGTTATATTTTGGAATTAAGTAATTAGAATATTAATAATAAACCTGAGAATGTGATATCGAATGATTTGTTTTACTATGTAGATCAATAAAATTATATTATTACAGTTGCTGCATATAAATTATACTGTAAACTTAGATAAGCAGATAGAACCATTTAACAAGTTTTAGCTTTTTTTTCTCAAGACAGGCTTCTGCCGCTATCTAGTTCAGTTTCTAGTGACGAGAATTCTAGCATCAAAAATCATGGACGAATCCCTGGAGAGAGAGACAAAGTGAAGAAATAGAGTTTATTACTACAATTATGTTATGGTTCAATAAAAACCGTTTTATAAGTGTTTATAGCAAGCAAGTCATTACACCGATTACGTCATTTGGGCCTTGATTACTAGTTAAAATAACGCCATTGAGGAATAGCTGCGTATAAAAGCTTTGACGCTGTATTTCACCTACAGTAAATTCGTTATTGAGAGCTCTTATCATGGAATTTGTACTTATTACGATGAATGACACTAATTTTGCGTTCTTAGGTATATTCAAATGTTCTATTGTCAAGACTTATTCTAATATCACGACTAAATCTTTTGGTTGGAGCACAGTTCAGTTTACTAAAATAATTATCACAGTTTAAAAAATTATTAACTTTACTTTGGTACATGTAATTTACTTTGTTCGCATTAGCAAGTATAAACATGTATTTGGAAAACCACCACCAATCACATGTAATCACAAAATACTAAATTTCTTATAAATAAAAACACTCGTAATTCACTTAATCAATTTTTATTTAAAATCGGCATAGTTTTATTAACTCTTCCTGACATATCATTATTTTATATAATTAATTTAAATATTTCTAAATCCCGGTATTTCGTCGATTTTGTTTTCAATAAAGTTTAAATTGCAAACTTCATCTATCTCATATACAGTGTTGTTGATCTGCACTGTTTTAACCCCTGACTGCGGTTCCAGTGATTGATGATTTTCGAAAAAGAATTTTACAAAACATATATTCAATACAAGAACATCTTTTCGTCTCTCGAATTTCTCCATTTTCTGTATTATAGGTTTTGTTACTTTATTTAGATATTCCTGCTTAATTTCACCATCCTTAAGATTTGTATTAAGTTCGATGATTTCAAAATTGTGCTCATTACATCGATTGATGTATTTGAATCGTGCTATAACCCGAACAGGTTCATATGCACCATTTTTTTTTAAATATGTTGTTGAAATTGTCTAAGTAATGTTCTTCCAGTAAATACTTCAGCGTCTTTATCCCGAAAGCAAGTTGATTATTAGCCGCTAATATCATTTCATCCCAT